>JAIOJX010000028.1:112696430-113946430 GCA_022376925.1 Tragulus kanchil | reverse complement strand
GAAAGAATGAATAAAAAGTATCTCTACCCCACAATTAGTACAGAAGAGGATTATTGCTATTGAAAATGAGTCTGGTTCTCCTACTTCTTTTTATTATGCACTGCCAACCCACACACAGCCAGGCTGTTTCTGAAAAATGTTGGTATGAATACACCCTTCAATATTTCTTCCACACTGACTGTAAATATAATCTCGGCATAAATCATCAAAAGTAAATACCAGTGAGCACTTTAATCCTTTATAATAAATCAGGGAAATGGGGAGTCTATGCCTGATGATGAAGTTTTAGTGTAGGTCAAACCAGTGGTTTGCTGAAGAGGCTGCACTTCAGAAAACTGGCAGCATTTTGTTACAGACTTGGAGTTCTGCTAAAGGGTAGAGATTTTCCGCACTTATTTATCTCACCCCTGTTATTATGGGGTGCTGTTATTTTACTTCAGCAAGTCAAATCAAATAAGAGTAAGATTTTTATTCATTTGTCTTTGTTTTTTTCTCTGCATACCTACCATCCCAAGAAGCAAAGCTAAGGGCTAAAGAGGATGGAAAACTCAATCGTACAAGTTTGACCTCCAAATAATTTTTATTAGCAGAGTAGTTAATATGAAGAGATGAATAATTTTAATTTAAGTTTAAAACTGGTAAATATCCTGAAAGAAGTACAGATTAACTTGTGCCAAAGTTAGGAAAGGGAATAGATTACTTCCAGATGGAAAGATCAGGGAAGCCTCCTTGGAGTAGGTGGCATTTGAACCAAATCTTAAAGGAGAAGTTAGACTGGGAGCTAAGAAAGATAATTTAACTGAACTAATGAAGGCAAAAACCTGGAAGTAAGGTCACTGGATAAAATCCAGGATTGCTAGGAAAATTCAGATTTCAAGTAAACAAGAACAGTGAATTTTTGTCTAAGAATGAACTATGTATTATTGAGAACATATTTTCACTAAAAAATATTTGTTGTTTACCTGAAATTAATTTTTAACTGAGGCATTTGTATTTCAACTTGCTAAATTTGGCAACTGCACCTAGAGAGAAAAGTCCATGTAATATGCTGGGAAAAGTGGGTGGATCAGGCTGTGATATCAGTTGAATAATGTCCCCCAAATGATATGCTGAGGTCCTAGCCCCCAGTACCTCAGACTGTGACTTTATTTGGATAAAGGGTATTAATAGGAGCAATGAAATTAAAATGAGCTCATTAGGGCGGGTCTTTAACTTAATATGATACCTGTCCCTATAAAAAGGGGCTTTTGGACATAGAGACAGGCATGGATAGAAGGAAGTAATGTGCGGATGGAGGCAGAGATTCAGATTCAGCCACCACAGGCCAGTACATGTCTGGGGCCACCAGAAACTGGAAGAAGCATATTTGGAGCCTCTTTCATTGGTTTCCGAGGAAGGGTGCACTGCCAGCTCCTTAATTTCAGACCTCCAGCCTCCAGAACTGTGAGACATTCAATTTCTGTTTTGCTAAGGTGTGTAGCTTGTGGTACTTTGTTATGAATGCCCCAGGAAACTAATAGAATTGGTGTAGGCAAAGGAAGATTCCAAAAGGAAAAGAGGAACATTTTGAGCTAAGCCAAGATTATAAGGGGCCTAAAATCCTCAGGATAAGGGTTTAAACTCCCCCTATTTTGCTGTCCTTTTCAAAATGGAAAAAAACTTACTGTTGGTTTCTATAGCCACAGCCATGAGAAAGCTAAGGCATGGCTCAAGCATATCTTATTTTCGCAGAACATTTATTTTTATCTGAAAATAAAACAACAAAAAAGGACATACGTAAAATACGCACAGATGTTTGGGCCAGAAATAAATTGAAATAAATTTTAAGTTCTGTTTTCTACTTTAGTT
Source organism: Tragulus kanchil (assembly GCA_022376925.1). Classification (NCBI taxonomy): domain Eukaryota; kingdom Metazoa; phylum Chordata; class Mammalia; order Artiodactyla; family Tragulidae; genus Tragulus; species Tragulus kanchil. The sequence goes on along the minus strand of JAIOJX010000028.1, from coordinate 113,944,582 downwards.
TAGGTTCCTAAGTTCTCAGAAATAATATTTTATATTCCTTCTTCATCATAAATATTGTAGTGAAAAAGTTTGAGAAGTAGTACTTAATTAGTGAAGAGCCACCAAAGTTCTAGAACAGATTGGATCCAGAGAACTCTTAAGGCAGAACAGGACAAAACAACACATCTCTGTATTCAAGAAGTCTGCAGTCAAATTCTGTAAACAAGGCACAAGGAGAAAATGCAAAACTGAATAACTATTCAAGATAATAAAAGAAACATTAAGAGAGGTCATTATAAATTAACCAAATATATTTTCACTATAGATATTCAGAAATATGATAGTGATCAGAGAAAGTATCATGATGAGATTTTTCTGGGCACAGCCTAGAAAGATCAAACAGTCTGGGAAATCATCTGTAAAATTATTTCATTCTTATTTTTAATTAAACTATATAAAATGCCACTCAATATTTTTTTTTAAAATCTATAAGTATCCGTGAGTAAATTAAAATTTGTATCCAATCATAGGTTTATGTCATTTTGATAATCTTGAGAATGCATGCTCAACTGAAGATGACACAAAATGTTAATTTACCATATTCTTCAACTTTGTATTCAAGTCATAATGAGTTATGGGAAAAACACCTCTTAAGAAAGAGTTTTTGGAAAGTTAACTATGGCAGGTTATTAAGATAGTATCTTTGCTGAAGAACTGAGGATATTTCAGTTTATGTGGGTGAAGTCATCTAGTTTGCAAGGCACTGAAAAGGTGATGCTTAAATAAATCCCTTCATAATTCCAAAAATTGAAAAAAATAAGAGATACCCAGAGAAAACCTGGATATGAATCTTCTTGTGACTGGTACCTCAGACAATAAAGAATTGGCCTGAAATGCAAGAGACCTGAATTTGATCTCTGGGTTGGGAAGATCCTCTGGAGATAGTCATGGCAACCCACTCCAGCATTTTGAGCTAAGCCAAGATTATAAGGGCCTAAAATCCTCAGGATAAGGGTTTAAACACCCCCTATTTTGCTGTCCTTTTCAAAATGGAAAAAAACTTACTGTTGGTTTCTATAGCCACAGCCATGAGAAAGCTAAGGCATGGCTCAAGCATATCTTATTTTCGCAGAACATTTATTTTTATCTGAAAATAAAACAACAAAAAAGGACATACGTAAAATACGCACAGATGTTTGGGCCAGAAATAAATTGAAATAAATTTTAAGTTCTGTTTTCTACTTTAGTTTAGGTTCCTAAGTTCTCAGAAATAATATTTTATATTCCTTCTTCATCATAAATATTGTAGTGAAAAAGTTTGAGAAGTAGTACTTAATTAGTGAAGAGCCACCAAAGTTCTAGAACAGATTGGATCCAGAGAACTCTTAAGGCAGAACAGGACAAAACAACACATCTCTGTATTCAAGAAGTCTGCAGTCAAATTCTGTAAACAAGGCACAAGGAGAAAATGCAAAACTGAATAACTATTCAAGATAATAAAAGAAACATTAAGAGAGGTCATTATAAATTAACCAAATATATTTTCACTATAGATATTCAGAAATATGATAGTGATCAGAGAAAGTATCATGATGAGATTTTTCTGGGCACAGCCTAGAAAGATCAAACAGTCTGGGAAATCATCTGTAAAATTATTTCATTCTTATTTTTAATTAAACTATATAAAATGCCACTCAATATTTTTTTTTAAAATCTATAAGTATCCGTGAGTAAATTAAAATTTGTATCCAATCATAGGTTTATGTCATTTTGATAATCTTGAGAATGCATGCTCAACTGAAGATGACACAAAATGTTAATTTACCATATTCTTCAACTTTGTATTCAAGTCATAATGAGTTATGGGAAAAACACCTCTTAAGAAAGAGTTTTTGGAAAGTTAACTATGGCAGGTTATTAAGATAGTATCTTTGCTGAAGAACTGAGGATATTTCAGTTTATGTGGGTGAAGTCATCTAGTTTGCAAGGCACTGAAAAGGTGATGCTTAAATAAATCCCTTCATAATTCCAAAAATTGAAAAAAATAAGAGATACCCAGAGAAAACCTGGATATGAATCTTCTTGTGACTGGTACCTCAGACAATAAAGAATTGGCCTGAAATGCAAGAGACCTGAATTTGATCTCTGGGTTGGGAAGATCCTCTGGAGATAGTCATGGCAACCCACTCCAGCATTCTTACCTGGAGAATTCCAAGGACAAAGGACCCCTGGCAGGCTACAGTCTATGAGGTCAGAAAGAATCAGACATGACTAAGTGACTAAAACTTTCACTTTCATTTCTTTGAAGAAGCAGCCTTCTATTTTTACCAGTAAGTTGTATCTTTACACAATCAAGTTTCATATAGTTTCAGAAGATGATAAAACTAGTGAGAAAACAGAAAATAGACAAGTACAATAAAAGCTATGAATCCAGGAGTGACCAACTATATGTCATAAATTCTTGTATACTTTGTGAGGGATTCTCTGCAATTCTTTTTTTCTGATCCTCTTAGGGATTCGGAAGCAAAGAATAAAAGATAAGTTGTAGTAGTGCTTCTCAGATTTTAATGTGCAGATGAATCACTCTTAGGATGCTTCTAATTCCAAAAGTCTGGCCTGGGTGTCTGAATTTCTAGAAAGCTCCCAAAGGCTACCAGTGCTGCTGTGCACGCTGCATATCAATGTGATTTTAGATATATTTAACATCTGTGATTACTACGTCTTTTATTCAACTGTTTGTCTACTCCAATAGGCTACACATGGAGTCCTTTACGACAAGAATAGTATGTTATTTATTTGCAAAATAAAAGATAGCTGGATAAATGATCACATATGATTTGTTTTCTTTGACCAGATAAATGTACTGTTCTAACAAAGAATGTACCATCTCTGATCATGCTTGTACCTTGGTAGAAATCATGAGGGGAGAATAAGACCACTTCTAACCAACATATTTGCTGACACATTGATGGAGAATCAAGTATAATAAAGTATGATCCATCGTGTCAAATATTGTGGAAAGGATGAGATTTGGAAAACAGTTTTGAACCAAGGAGATTAAGATTTTTGATCCACATCTATCACCTGAGTAACAAGGGAAAAATCATTTATACTTTCTGCCCTTGGCCCTTTCATCCATAATACAAGGTTCTAAATTTAAACGTATGTATTAAAAGGTCAAGGGTGACCACCAAAAAGAATAGAAATAGGACGTGTAACACCAAATACACTATAAGAAAAAAATAATAATAATGTTTTTCTTTTTTAAAGTCTGAGAGGACAAAAAAGAGATGAGAAACACCATCAACAAGAAACCACCAGAAATAGAAATAATAATAAGAGAGTCATGGAATAAACTCAAACACAATAAGAGTAAATAACAATGGATTAAATTACTTGTTGAAAAGACAAAGAGAATAACACTGGTAAAAAGAAATCCAAGTCTAAGCCGTCAGTTACACAATAAAGCAAAATGACACAGAATGACTGAAGCTGCAAGAAGTGCAACTGCATATATATATATAAGTATATACCAAAAAATATATAAATACATCAGAAATAGTAGCAAAAGTAAACATATAGAAGTAAAACATGTAGGCATGCTAATTAATTCATATTATCAAATAAAATCCAAAAGGTATAGTATTAAAGATTATGCTTCCAGACTAGTAAAATATACAGTTAACCAAGAAAATTCAATAGTTACGAGTTGCCAATTATCTGATGAACAGCATTTAGAAAGGTGAACAAAAAACTCATGGGAACGAAAAAGGAATAACTCTATAGCCACAGATTAAAAACTGAATGAACAGCATTTAGAAATTACCAATTCTTTTCATGTTTGTCTACTCCAATAGGCTACACATGGAGTCCTTTATGACAAGAATAGTATGTTATTTATTTGCAAAATAAAAGATAGCTGGATAAATGATCACATATGATTTGTTTTCTTTGACCAGATAAATGTACTGTTCTAACAAAGAATGTACCATCTCTGATCATGCTTGTACCTTGGTAGAAATCATGAGGGGAGAATAAGACCACTTCTAACCAACATATTTGCTGACACATTGATGGAGAATCAAGTATAATAAAGTATGATCCATCGTGTCAAATATTGTGGAAAGGATGAGATTTGGAAAACAGTTTTGAACCAAGGAGATTAAGATTTTTGATCCACATCTATCACCTGAGTAACAAGGGAAAAATCATTTATACTTTCTGCCCTTGGCCCTTTCATCCATAATACAAGGTTCTAAATTTAAACGTATGTATTAAAAGGTCAAGGGTGACCACAAGAAGAATAGAAATAGGACGTGTAACACCAAATACACTATAAGAAAAAAATAATAATAATGTTTTTCTTTTTTAAAGTCTGAGAGGACAAAAAAGAGATGAGAAACACCATCAACAAGAAACCACCAGAAATAGAAATAATAATAAGAGAGTCATGGAATAAACTCAAACACAATAAGAGTAAATAACAATGGATTAAATTACTTGTTGAAAAGACAAAGAGAATAACACTGGTAAAAAGAAATCCAAGTCTAAGCCGTCAGTTACACAATAAAGCAAAATGACACAGAATGACTGAAGCTGCAAGAAGTGCAACTGCATATATATATATAAGTATATACCAAAAAATATATAAATACATCAGAAATAGTAGCAAAAGTAAACATATAGAAGTAAAACATGTAGGCATGCTAATTAATTCATATTATCAAATAAAATCCAAAAGGTATAGTATTAAAGATTATGCTTCCAGACTAGTAAAATATACAGTTAACCAAGAAAATTCAATAGTTACGAGTTGCCAATTATCTGATGAACAGCATTTAGAAAGGTGAACAAAAAACTCATGGGAAGGCAAGAAAAAAATGGAATAACTCTATAGCCACAGCTAGAGATTTAAATAAAACTCAGAAACTTGCAAGTTAAATTGTCCAAAATAAGAATATAGATGAATGGAATATTTTTGATGTAATCATAATCGATACAGAGAGATTAGGTTTACCATATATTAAGTGTACCAGCAATCTTGTTAACTATAAGCACAGCAGAAGCAGATCTCTAAACTTGTTCATCTTGTATACTGAAAATTCATTATACATCCATTGAACAATAGCTCCCTGTTTTATAGTCACCATCAACAAAAAAATACCCTATCTTTTAAAACACACATAGAACATTTTTTAAAGACCACCAAGAAAATCTTAATAAATGCCTATGACACAAATAATATTCCTGATAACATACAACAGAACCTATTATAATCCAATGAAATTAAACAAAAAAAAGAAATCCCTTGGGTTAAAGGGCAAATAATTTTTTAAAAATAAAAACATGTATAAATGAGTGATAATCCAAGAAAATATGAGAATGAAATTAACTGCATTAAAAATCAAGCAAGATATTCTGAAATATAACTAAATGATAGAAGAAAAATATCAAACTAAATTCAAAATATTGCAAGAAAAATCTAGTAAGAGTAGGAAAAAAAGCAATGAAGGTAAAAGCAAAATATATTAGATGAGAGGAGGGAGAGAAAAGTCATGATTGATTAATAATACCAAATATTTATTCTTGAGAATAACTATTGGTACTCTGAAAGACTTAAGGAAATTCTGAATGATATATAGATTGGAGTCTGTGTATATATGGAGATGGAAGAAAAAAAAAAGTAACCTCATGCTACAAATGATCTGTTAAATGCAAGTGCAACTGCATATATATATAAGTATATACCAAAAAATATATAAATACATCAGAAATAGTAGCAAAAGTAAACATATAGAAGTAAAACATGTAGGCATGCTAATTAATTCATATTATCAAATAAAATCCAAAAGGTATAGTATTAAAGATTATGCTTCCAGACTAGTAAAATATACAGTTAACCAAGAAAATTCAATAGTTACGAGTTGCCAATTATCTGATGAACAGCATTTAGAAAGGTGAACAAAAAACTCATGGGAAGGCAAGAAAAAAATGGAATAACTCTATAGCCACAGCTAGAGATTTAAATAAAACTCAGAAACTTGCAAGTTAAATTGTCCAAAATAAGAATATAGATGAATGGAATATTTTTGATGTAATCATAATCGATACAGAGAGATTAGGTTTACCATATATTAAGTGTACCAGCAATCTTGTTAACTATAAGCACAGCAGAAGCAGATCTCTAAACTTGTTCATCTTGTATACTGAAAATTCATTATACATCCATTGAACAATAGCTCCCTGTTTTATAGTCACCATCAACAAAAAAATACCCTATCTTTTAAAACACACATAGAACATTTTTTAAAGACCACCAAGAAAATCTTAATAAATGCCTATGACACAAATAATATTCCTGATAACATACAACAGAACCTATTATAATCCAATGAAATTAAACAAAAAAAAGAAATCCCTTGGGTTAAAGGGCAAATAATTTTTTAAAAATAAAAACATGTATAAATGAGTGATAATCCAAGAAAATATGAGAATGAAATTAACTGCATTAAAAATCAAGCAAGATATTCTGAAATATAACTAAATGATAGAAGAAAAATATCAAACTAAATTCAAAATATTGCAAGAAAAATCTAGTAAGAGTAGGAAAAAAAAAGCAATGAAGGTAAAAGCAAAATATATTAGATGAGAGGAGGGAGAGAGAAAAGTCATGATTGATTAATAATACCAAATATTTATTCTTGAGAATAACTATTGGTACTCTGAAAGACTTAAGGAAATTCTGAATGATATATAGATTGGAGTCTGTGTATATATGGAGATGGAGAGTTTCAATAACTTAAAATTACTTTCCCCAAATCACTCTATAAATTCAAAGTCCTATCAACCACAATAAGACTTTTTATGAAACCTAACAATTCAAATGATGGTCTAAAAAAGATAATGCTTGAAAATAGTCCAAAACTTTTAGAAAAAAAAAAAGAAAACAGATGAAAACTTGTATAAAGTACATGAAATAAAACCCTACAGAATTTATGCAGGAATAAACCATTTTGACAGGAGAGTTCCTAACAAATCAGGTGTATATGTCAATGTAGTTTACGGTATAGGTGATATTTCAATTCAGGTGTTGGCTTACTCAATAAATGATCATTTTTTTCAGAAGCAAAATAAATCTATATTCTGTGGCAGAGGATGTCAGTTGTTGCTAAATCCATGTCTTCTTCTAGGGAATGCAGTGACTCTGTGGATGGCCCTCAAGGATGTTACATGAGAGGGATCCACACCACTTCCAGACATAGCTCAGAAGAACTCACGCACATACTTTCACCTGCATTTTTCCCCTTCACAATGACAGCATAACATACAGCACAGGGAACATAGCTAATAATATTGAAATGATCTTGGTGTAATACAGGAAGATATCAAATCACTATATTGTATACTTGAAATGCTATAAGTAGCATTGTGTGTGTGTGTGTGTGTCCAGTCATGCCTGACTCTTGTGACCACATGGACTGTAGCTCACCAGGCTCATAGCTATGTCCATGGAATTCTCCAGGCAAGAATACTGGAGTGGGGCTTCCCTTGTGGCTCAGTGGATAGGAACCCGTCTGCCAATGCAGGAGACACAGGTTCGATCCCTGATCCGGGAAGATCCCACATACCACAGAGCAGCTAAAACCCACACATCAGCCAAGACCCAGCACAGCCAAAAATAAATAAAAAAAGGTTAAAAAAAAAAAAAAAAAGAATACTGGAATGGGTTGCCATTTCCCTCTCTAGGGCATCTTACCGATTCAGCAATGGAACTTGTATCTCTAGCATCTCCTGCATTGGCTGGTGGATTCTTTACCATTAGTGCCACCAAGAAACTCAACTGTGCTTCAGTTAAAAAATAATAATAAACAAAATTTTTAAAAAGTGTAATTGGGCTGAAAAGAAAAAAAAATAAAAAAGAATCAAGCAGGACTGGCAAATACATTTGCTAAGTGGTAGAATCAAAACTGGCCTGGATGCCCAAGTCACTCTGTGAACTAAGCTATTGCCAATCTGCTCAAACTGCTCCAACAAAATACCATAAACTGAATGTGTGGAACGATACAAATGTATTTCTCACAGTTGTGGAGATGAGGACGTTCAAGACCAAGATGCCAGCACATTCGGTTTTGGGTAAAGTTCCTCGCTTCCTGGCTTGTAGATTCAAAACTGCACATGTACTTTAGATAACAATGCTGCTCTTAGATGTCTATTACTTTTAACAATAACCTACTTCTACCTTATGAAAAGATATAATTACAAAATATTCTATGAAACATTGTTTATAATAACCCCTCCAAATGTAAATGATATAAATATGATTTCATGAAGAAAAGGTTATATTTGTTGCAAACCCATATGAAGGCATACTGAAAAACCAGACACCTCAGTATGCAATGACATGGTATGATTTCTGAAACAAATGCAAATGAAGTCACTCAAGCAATGTGGATAATCTTTATTTATATTATGTAAGTTAATAGTTGTGTTTTCTTTATTTTTAAAAGCATCTGCCTATATCTGTGCACATGTGTCTGTTTAACAAAGTGTGCAGAAAAGGAGCCTCTGAGGGACCCACAGCTGTTCACAGAGGCCATCTCTAGGAGCAGGAGCCATATGGGCCAAGCAGCAAGAAGAGACATATTTTGTACTCTTCATGTCTACATTTTTTATATTTTATACTAAGACACGATATCCAGTGTTATTTATAAAAAACTTCTTTAATTCCAGAAAATGAAGACTTGGTCTGATCAATGCTTCTTTCAGTGTGTTCCACAAAACACTGGTTCCCTGAGATGTTTCTTGCAAAACGGGTTCTGGGATCAAATACATTTTTTTCATTCACATGTTCAAGTTTCTCTATAGAAGAGACATCTTTGCATCAACGTCAAAAAGAAATTCTTCAGCTTCCAGACAGAGGAGTAGGTTGTGAAGCAGCAGTCATCGACTGTTCAGGCAAACATAAACATTTCAGAACAGATCACAAACATTTCAAAGCTAGGAAGAATTGGTGTGACTGATTCGCAAGTTCTGAAGGGTATCTGTAAGGTTAGATATCAAAAGTTTCTAGCTGCCTTTGAAGAGAAGCTATTTAACTTCAAGCAATATGTAATTCAATTAAGGAGGAAAATGAAACTAAAAACATACCTAAGTAAAAAAAAAATGTAGAACAAAATTCAACAGTCTCTCAACGTGAGCCTAGATTATACTGTTAGTTCTATGAAGGGACAAATACAAGCCAAAATAATGAAAAACAGCATGTCACCTTGATGTTATACATTACAACTACAGGCCATAAGTGATTCAGAAGAGATCGTAGATGGCACGTGTGAAAAAATTCTTAGCCTCAAACCAACGAGACAAAAAAAAAAAAAAAAAAGTGGTATGTGATGATAAATATATGTCATAGTCAGTTTTTAAAATATACGTGCATTGACCATAACAGAATTTTTTGTTTTCCTTTTTCTTTTAAATCTTTGCTCTAAAGTTGTTTTTAATTTGATAGTGTCTCTTAAAATGTACTGACCTCCTGAACACCGGAATTCTTTTTTGCTTGTCAAAAATCCCAGGCACATTCTGCCTAAGAGGCTCAATAGTCCTGTGCTATCCATGTGGGAGGCTTGTCTGACAGCGCTGTGACTTGCCCCTTTTTGCTCAATGGTGCTTTGGTTTAACCTGCTTTTAAAATGAGACTCTTCACCTTTGTCCTGCACTCCCAATCCTCCTTCCCTGCTTCATTACTTTTCACAGCACTGAATACTATGGAGTTTACTTATCTATTTGTTGTCCATTTCTTCTCATGAGAACTTAGGTAAAGATTTTTGCTTTTCCTTGGCGTTCTTTACTCTTCTATCTCCAATCCCTATAATGGTACCTAAGACACACTCAGTAGTCAATAAATATTTGTTGAAAGAATAAATAAAAGAGTGAATCTTGCAATCAATGATAGCTATGAGTTGCAGGAATAAAATAGTCTTTTGGAGATTCACAAGTTTCATCAGTAAATTAAATTCCCCAAGGCGATGCTGCTTTTAAAAAGTCATTTCATCTTGATGAAGCTTTGTTTCCCAAAGTTAGTAGGCTGTGGCACATTTTCCCCCCTATAACATCAAAATACAATATAAATCATATTCTATGTAAAATATTTTAGAAAAGAGGAAACATGCTAAAATTCCATTAAATTCTATAATTCATTTTTTAAAATGTTATACCTTTGAGTTCCTTTTACTCTGTGTTTCTCATCTATCCTCTTGCTATTTTCTTCCTTACCTAAGTCTTTTTTGGGTCTAGCACAAAAGATGCAAATTTAAAACATATTCAAGCTGATTTAAAAGTATGTAAAAAAAAAATAAACTTCAAATAACAGTGATAGAATTCTCTCTTGCTAAGTATATCCTATGCTAAATCTTGGAATTTAATCAAGGTCCACCAGGAAAAGAGAAACCATTTTTGATTTTTATAACAGAGAACATTTAATGCAAAAAGAAAAAAAGTGCCACACGGGTGATAGACTGAGAAATCAAACAAGGGACAGGGGACAGCACAGAGATTAGAGATGGCAAGAAGTCCCTGAAACACTGGGGGCTGTAGGTAAACCCCCAAAGCCCAGGAGCCAACCATGTCTGGCAGAAAGAGGGCTACCATAGAGGAAATTCAGCCAGTGCCACAGATGCTGCCCAAAGAAAAGATGGGAGCATCATCTTCCTTCTTCACCCCCATTTGAACTCCCACAAGAGTCTTCCATCAGCTGAGTCTGTTGACATGGGAGCCTATGGAGCACAGCCTGCAGGAGTCAGCCCATCCACGACACACACTAGGAAGTGCAGGGAAAGGCAAACAGTCCTGGGCTGGCTCAGCTAACACGGGTCATTCCCCCCAGCACTCTATTTGTTGTCCATTTCTTCTCATGAGAACTTAGGTAAAGATTTTTGCTTTTCCTTGGCGTTCTTTACTCTTCTATCTCCAATCCCTATAATGGTACCTAAGACACACTCAGTAGTCAATAAATATTTGTTGAAAGAATAAATAAAAGAGTGAATCTTGCAATCAATGATAGCTATGAGTTGCAGGAATAAAATAGTCTTTTGGAGATTCACAAGTTTCATCAGTAAATTAAATTCGCCAAGGCGATGCTGCTTTTAAAAGTCATTTCATCCTTGATGAAGCTTTGTTTCCCAAAGTTAGTAGGCTGTGGCACATTTTCCCCCCTATAACATCAAAATACAATATAAATCATATTCTATGTAAAATATTTTAGAAAAGAGGAAACATGCTAAAATTCCATTAAATTCTATAATTCATTTTTTAAAATGTTATACCTTTGATTTCCTTTTATTCTGTGTTTCTCATCTATCCTCTTGCTATTTTCTTCCTTACCTAAGTCTTTTTTGGGTCTAGCACAAAAGATGCAAATTTAAAACATATTCAAGCTGATTTAAAAGTATGTAAAAAAATAAACTTCAAATAACAGTGATAGAATTCTCTCTTGCTAAGTATATCCTATGCTAAATCTTGGAATTTAATCAAGGTCCACCAGGAAAAGAGAAACCATTTTTGATTTTTATAACAGAGAACATTTAATGCAAAAAGAAAAAAAGTGCCACACGGGTGATAGACTGAGAAATCAAACAAGGGACAGGGGACAGCACAGAGATTAGAGATGGCAAGAAGTCCCTGAAACACTGGGGGCTGTAGGTAAACCCCCAAAGCCCAGGAGCCAACCATGTCTGGCAGAAAGAGGGCTACCATAGAGGAAATTCAGCCAGTGCCACAGATGCTGCCCAAAGAAAAGATGGGAGCATCATCTTCCTTCTTCACCCCCATTTGAACTCCCACAAGAGTCTTCCATCAGCTGAGTCTGTTGACATGGGAGCCTATGGAGCACAGCCTGCAGGAGTCAGCCCATCCACGACACACACTAGGAAGTGCAGGGAAAGGCAAACAGTCCTGGGCTGGCTCAGCTAACACGGGTCATTCACCACAACCAGCACACTAACACTTGCCTGGAGTTTCTTATGACTGTAAGTCCAACCAAAGATCACAAACAAAAAAAGAATCACATTAAATTCAACTCACCCCCGCCCCAAGTCATACTATTAATTTTAATATTCAATTATGCGTTTGTCAGCATCTTGTTGCAATTAAGTAGATATAAATTATCAGCTGCATTCTGTAGAAGCAATTTGGGATCTTTTTTTTTTTTTTTTTTTCCGCCACTTCTATTGATCTTTCAATAATTCCCATTGCAGCCTCCCATTGCAGCGGCCTCTCTTGCTGCTGAGCACCGCCTTTGGGCGCATGCGCTCCAGAGTGCTGGCTCGTAGTTGGACACATTGGTGCAGCTACTCCGCGGCACCTGGGATCCTCCCAGGCCAGGGATCCAACCGGCGCCCTTTGCACTGCAAGGCAATGTCCTTACCCACTGGACCACCAGGGAAGCCTGGGATCAAATGTTTTAATCACATATGACAGGACAACTAGTCCTCTACCAGAGAAATTTAAATTTCCTAACATGTGTTCTAAAAACGTTGGGATCTGAGTCTGTCATAATAAATATTACATCAATAAATTTTAGTTAGTTTCTATAATGTATTATTACTTTTAGTCATTGTAGCAATATAACTTACTAAATCTTTTTTTTTTTTTTCTTAACTCTAAACTCGCTAAAAGTTCTTCATATGGAATTCTCACAAACTATCTGTAACCTATTTGCAATAGACAATGAGCTGAAGCAAAATGACTCAAATACAGCAAATGAAAAAAAAAAAAAAGTTACAGGCAACAAGCTGAAAGCAAGTTTATTTAAAAATACCCTAGATGTGGATATTTTATTAAAAAAAAAAAAAAAGAGCTTAGCTGAGAAAAAGCAAGCAGTCAACTTACACCAATAGAACACTAAGGTGGCTTTCATGCTGCGGTGGCTGCTTTCATGAAAATTTGTGATGTAATCAATGGGCAGAGTCACAAACCATCACAGCAAAGAATGGATGTAACTCTTATCGAGAATGATCAGTTTCATTGTATTCATGGACTTAAACCACATGCATTCCCAAAAGAAATTCAATGTGAACTAAAATGAAAATGCAATGTAAAAGAACTGAACTCTTAGCCCAGAATTAAGGCTAGATTAATAATAAAAGAATAGGAGCTTCCCTGGTGGTCCAGTGGGTAGACAGTCCGCCTTGCAGTGCAAGGGGCACCGGTTCAATCCCTGGCCCGGGAGGATTCCACGTGCCGCAGAACAGTGGAACCAGTGTGTCCAATTGCGAGCTGGCACTCTGAAGCGCATGCACCCAGAGCCAGTGCTCTGTGGCGAGACAGGCCACTGCGATGGGAGGCCCACACAGGCCAAAAAGTAAAGATGGATGAAAATAAATAAACAGAAAAACAATAAAAGAAGCCAAATTTAAGAAAAAAGAAATAAAAAATTGTAATTGCATGGTATGATGTTAACTTATATAAAAAATAATAAAAGATAGGAAAATTAAACTTTCATGAAACTTACTGAAGACAATTAAGCTTGAGCTTCCTAGAGTCAGAAACAAAGAGGGAAATGCTGGGTTGTACAGTTCTCAGTATCAAATAAGCAGAAATCGATATACTCTCGATGAAAAGGGCCATAGAGTTTCAGTAGCATTTTCAGCTTTACTCAGGTTAAATAGTGACAGCATAGCACTGAATTCTGACAGAAAAAAGTAGGCCTGATCTCAATCAAAGTGCTGAAGGCCTCGGCAATAAATTCAAGGGATATTGAGCCAATTCCTTACTTACAGATTCAGTGATCTTTGTCTGAGTATTAATCATTATAATGTCATCAAATTCCCACTTCAATTCATTTTTTGTAGGTTTTGTAAAATTTCTGATTATATGTCTTGATTTTTTTTTAATTATGTTTTTGCTTTCAGGAGAGCAAAATGATTATTGTTGGGTCTTTGGAAAGCTGTCATGACAACGCTTTCGGTAAAAATCAGGCTGTGCATGATTTGAAACAAATTAATAATTCAAAAATTTAAAATGGATAATTTTGCATTGGAAAAATTTTGGCACTGTTTAATTTTGGTGGAATCAGAGCCTTTGTAAGGCTTAACATGGAAATGGATCACTACTGCCATCTCCTGGCGAGTAAACCACATGACCACGATGTGAATCTGAAGAGCCATATATTGTGGGAAAGCAAGATTACCTCATAAATAGGCAATAAAGTATTGAATATTTATTGTAAGGCCACCATTGGATTTTTATTCTTCCTTCGTATAAGACCTTTACAAAAATCCATTAGGGCTGATAAACAGTAGCATTTGTTTTATGAGCTATTTATGTTGAACAGAATTTCTGGTTGTTAAGACTTTTTAAATTAAATGCATATAATGGATCTACCTGTGATTGAAACAAATATGAGCGCCACTTTGAAGAGAAAATCGAGAAAATGTTTGCAAGGCATTGGGGAAAACGGGCCAGGCAGGGCTGTCCCACCACAGGCAGCCAGGAAAGTGACAGGTAGTTCTCTGCTATATAATAGAGCTGATGGAAGGGATAACAGCTCTGACAGCATTAATCCATCTTTCTGCTGTGGGGGCTTTCACAAGAGATGAATGATACTTCCCCCTCCAACCTGCCTCGTCGTCTTGCTGTGTTTTTCTTTAATTTCTCTCCATCGCTATTGTTCTTTAGAATCCGCTGTTTGCTGATGCTTTGAAGTCCCTCTTTTCCCTTCCTCACATCTGGACATCAGACCATCAGCTGCTTTGACTCCCTCTTCTCCCTTCCTCACATCTGGACATCAGATCATCAGCTGCATCTGAGCCTGGTTCATACAGTCCCTGCCTGAGATGCCAGTTGAGCCATTTACAAGCTCCATGTCACTGAAGTCTGCAAGCTGTACTCCAGGGTGCCATCCAAACTCTCGCTGCAGCTAAGTGAAAAGGGAGAATGAGATGTGGCCTCAAGTCATTACCCTCCAGATCAGAATGTTATATCACACATGACTCTGAGGCTTGACATGTCACCCTCTCAAACTAATCATTCCTTCAAGGATAAACATGGTAACTTACTTCCCCAAGACACGCTGGAAGAACTCACACAATTGACATATACAAAAAAAAAAAAAAAACAAATACAAACTTCTGAAGTCATTCCTTGAGGAAAAAGAGAAATGCATTGTTGCTGTTATTGGGGTTTTGCTTTTATCTCATTTTATCAGCTATTTTACCTAACCTAAATTCCATTCTCTCTTACTAGCCGAAGATCACTCAGCTTTTATACTAAGGCAAAAAAGGAAAGAATGAGAAATCAGCCCAGACGTGAGCTCTGAAGCATGAAATTACTCCGAGCAAGGTGGTCTTCTGTGAAAGTTTCACATTGCCTGCCTGCCACATGCTTAGCTGAGTCAACTTCCTGAAGAACAAGCTCATGACTAAGACATTTACAAAAATCCATTAGGGCTGATAAACAGTAGCATTTGTTTTATGAGCTATTTATGTTGAACAGAATTTCTGGTTGTTAAGACTTTTTAAATTAAATGCATATAATGGATCTACCTGTGATTGAAACAAATATGAGCGCCACTTTGAAGAGAAAATCGAGAAAATGTTTGCAAGGCATTGGGGAAAACGGGCCAGGCAGGGCTGTCCCACCACAGGCAGCCAGGAAAGTGACAGGTAGTTCTCTGCTATATAATAGAGCTGATGGAAGGGATAACAGCTCTGACAGCATTAATCCATCTTTCTGCTGTGGGGGCTTTCACAAGAGATGAATGATACTTCCCCCTCCAACCTGCCTCGTCGTCTTGCTGTGTTTTTCTTTAATTTCTCTCCATCGCTATTGTTCTTTAGAATCCGCTGTTTGCTGATGCTTTGAAGTCCCTCTTTTCCCTTCCTCACATCTGGACATCAGACCATCAGCTGCTTTGACTCCCTCTTCTCCCTTCCTCACATCTGGACATCAGATCATCAGCTGCATCTGAGCCTGGTTCATACAGTCCCTGCCTGAGATGCCAGTTGAGCCATTTACAAGCTCCATGTCACTGAAGTCTGCAAGCTGTACTCCAGGGTGCCATCCAAACTCTCGCTGCAGCTAAGTGAAAAGGGAGAATGAGATGTGGCCTCAAGTCATTACCCTCCAGATCAGAATGTTATATCACACATGACTCTGAGGCTTGACATGTCACCCTCTCAAACTAATCATTCCTTCAAGGATAAACATGGTAACTTACTTCCCCAAGACACGCTGGAAGAACTCACACAATTGACATATACAAAAAAAAAAAAAAAACAAATACAAACTTCTGAAGTCATTCCTTGAGGAAAAAGAGAAATGCATTGTTGCTGTTATTGGGGTTTTGCTTTTATCTCATTTTATCAGCTATTTTACCTAACCTAAATTCCATTCTCTCTTACTAGCCGAAGATCACTCAGCTTTTATACTAAGGCAAAAAAGGAAAGAATGAGAAATCAGCCCAGACGTGAGCTCTGAAGCATGAAATTACTCCGAGCAAGGTGGTCTTCTGTGAAAGTTTCACATTGCCTGCCTGCCACATGCTTAGCTGAGTCAACTTCCTGAAGAACAAGCTGGGAGAACAGGAGTCGATGATCTGTCCTTACACTGAGATCAGCGGATACAGCCAGTGTACTGAGGACAGATCAAAGGAAATGACCTCCAAACCTTCTCCATTTCTGTATTCCTAGGCTGACTACTCCAGCCTAGGAACTTTCCCCCTTCAAAGTGAATCTCAGATAAATCTATGAGAAGAAAATCCTCATGGATAAGAAGCGAATTTTGAATGGGGAGAAGGTTAAAATCATAAAATGAGAAAACACAAATAGACATTTAAATAAATAGCCTAAGTGATCATAGCATTAAAAGTCCACATATATAGGCTGCGATCATTTTACATAAATTAAAGCAATCAGTTCTCACAACAATCCTGTCACCTCCATGTGATGGGTCAGGAAATAGAGCACAAACATTTGGAAACAAAGCCAGGCAAAATAATGAGGGTAGATACAGGATTCCAGTCCAGATAGTCTGGCTCTTAACCAGACTATAGGAGAACTATATGTTCTCCTAATTCTCCTAAATTTAGGTCTTTGTCTAGACCTTAGAATTTCCAAAACTCTTTCTCCTCTTCCCTGAATGTGCTTTCATAAGTTGAACTATGGCAATAAATGGAATATGCATTCATTTCCTCATTTTACTTTTAGGTTGGCCAAAGTTGTCTAAGGTCAGCGAACTGCTAAGTGGCAAAGTCAGAATGTCAGTTCTGAGCTCATCTTCTTCCCCGGCATACCTTACTGCCTCCCAGGGTGGGGTTGCCATGAAAAGGCACTGCTCAGCTCTCCCACTGCAGGAACAGCTGAGTTTTTCTGACTCAGCTCTTTCCTCTGGATACACTACCACCATGTCTGCACCAAGGTCACCCTTTGGAGCTGCCTTCCACAAAGATGGGGTGCAGCAGGTGCACTAGTGCAGGGCTCCTTCCCTGGATGAAGCAGGACTGTTCTATCTGGAGGTGGTGGTGGTGGTTTAGTTGCTAAGTCGTGTCTGAGTCTTGTGACCCCATAGACTGCAGGCTGGCAGGCTCCTCTGTCCATGGGATTTCCTAGGCAAGAATACTTGAGTGGATAGCCATCCCTTCTCCAGGGCCTCTTCCCGACCCAGGGATCCAAACTTGCCTCTCCTGCATTGGCAGGCAGACTCTTGACAGCTGAGCCACCAGGGAAGCCCCTACTACTGGGAGACTTTGGCTTAAAGGCTCCCTGTGACTCTGTTGAAACTTTCTATGAAAAGTCTTGGTTCTCCTATGGAGTCATCTTTCCTCGCCTCCTGTCCCTTACAAGATAGAGTTTCTTGGGATAAAAATAAGCAAGAGTTTCCCTGCTCCTGAAATGAGAAAACACAAATAGACATTTAAATAAATAGCCTAAGTGATCATAGCATTAAAAGTCCACATATATAGGCTGCGATCATTTTACATAAATTAAAGCAATCAGTTCTCACAACAATCCTGTCACCTCCATGTGATGGGTCAGGAAATAGAGCACAAACATTTGGAAACAAAGCCAGGCAAAATAATGAGGGTAGATACAGGATTCCAGTCCAGATAGTCTGGCTCTTAACCAGACTATAGGAGAACTATATGTTCTCCTAATTCTCCTAAATTTAGGTCTTTGTCTAGACCTTAGAATTTCCAAAACTCTTTCTCCTCTTCCCTGAATGTGCTTTCATAAGTTGAACTATGGCAATAAATGGAATATGCATTCATTTCCTCATTTTACTTTTAGGTTGGCCAAAGTTGTCTAAGGTCAGCGAACTGCTAAGTGGCAAAGTCAGAATGTCAGTTCTGAGCTCATCTTCTTCCCCGGCATACCTTACTGCCTCCCAGGGTGGGGTTGCCATGAAAAGGCACTGCTCAGCTCTCCCACTGCAGGAACAGCTGAGTTTTTCTGACTCAGCTCTTTCCTCTGGATACACTACCACCATGTCTGCACCAAGGTCACCCTTTGGAGCTGCCTTCCACAAAGATGGGGTGCAGCAGGTGCACTAGTGCAGGGCTCCTTCCCTGGATGAAGCAGGACTGTTCTATCTGGAGGTGGTGGTGGTGGTTTAGTTGCTAAGTCGTGTCTGAGTCTTGTGACCCCATAGACTGCAGGCTGGCAGGCTCCTCTGTCCATGGGATTTCCTAGGCAAGAATACTTGAGTGGATAGCCATCCCTTCTCCAGGGCCTCTTCCCGACCCAGGGATCCAAACTTGCCTCTCCTGCATTGGCAGGCAGACTCTTGACAGCTGAGCCACCAGGGAAGCCCCTACTTTACTGGGAGACTTTGGCTTAAAGGCTCCCTGTGACTCTGGTTGAAACTTTCTATGAAAAGTCTTGGTTCTCCTATGGAGTCATCTTTCCTCGCCTCCTGTCCCTTACAAGATAGAGTTTCTTGGGATAAAAATAAGCAAGAGTTTACAACCAATAACAAATAGACTGTCTCAAAATGGAAATGATTAAGAGTCTCCAGTAAAACTTCACATATTTCTTTCAACCTTGAAATAATACTAAGACTTGGCAAAGAACACTAGTATCCTTTCCCAAAGCAAAGAAAAAAGGTTAGAGTTCTCTGACTTTACAAATACCAGTATTCTGTAAGCTGGTTTAAATAATAACCAGCCACATATTTTTCCTCAGGATAGTCTGATTTATTATGAACGGAGGTACTTATAGCTCTCAAAGCTCATTCTCTTTTTGATCATCCAAAGAAATCATTATCTTTCTGGACTTTTCCAGAATTTTCTTTCCAGCCTACATGATCCTAGGAACATGGTGGCAATTTCAATTCCCAGCTCCATGATATGTAGCACATAGGGGAAATGTTAATATGAAAAATGTCCTGGTGAAGCAGGGCCATTAAGCCACGTTTAAAGTGAAGGGCTGTAAGCAGCTCTTGTGAGTTAAGCTTCAATAGTACTGATCATGGCCAGTGAACATACAAAGCATTCCAAATCAATATGAGATCCTTGTCAATCAATATGATTGTACTCGAATAGGCTACAACTCCGACTAAAGACCTGGCTCCGTCAGTACAGATTAGTGTTAGTTAGGAACGCTGTGACAATGGAACAAAATCCTCTAATATCTCTCCAAATTATGTAACACTGAAGAAAAAATACCAACACGAGGATATAAATAGTGTTATTTTGTTGGAAAATGACCCTACCTAATTCAGACTGCTATGAATTCCATCTCATATTTGCGCAGTGACACTACAGATGAGGGCAATAGAGGCATAGAACAATAAAGTGTGAGAGCAGCACACTATGATGAAGTATAGGGTGATACCCTAAGGGAAAATACAGCGTGGTTTACATCTGCCTGCAATGCGGAGACCTGGATTTGATTCCTGGGCTGGGAAGATCCCCTGGAGAAGGGAGAAAGACCACTCTAGTATCCCTGCCTGGAGAATTCCATGGCTCATCCATGGGTCTCAAAGAGTCAGATTTGACTGAGTGACTCTCACTTTTACTTTCACTTTCCACACATCACACCACTGTGTCCAGGGTCCCTCAGACGTCACTTTGCTAAATGGTCAAGGTTTTAGTTAACAGGATTCAAGATTTTTATCAGAATCAGTAAAAACAAAGAGCTTTTTCCCAAGTCAGAGATCAATAACCACTGGCCACTTTTAGAGTCTGAATCAAACTCTACAAAGTAGATAAGAATATTGACATAGACTAAATGACAATTTAATTTAAAATCAAGCTTACTATCAGAAAATCTGAAGTTTAGCAAGCACAATTTATTTTTTAATCAGCAAAGGTAAAAGTATGAAAGCTCTATTTACATGCACCTTTTTTAAGTGCAAGTTAATTTTACTTGTATGTGCACGCATGTACAATCAATGGAGTAACTATTCAGGCACAAGATTTTAACAGATAAATACGTTAATAGTTGAACACTTATTTGTATTCTTAACTCAGTTCAAGTAAACAAAAAAAGACAAAAATTCATTTTTAGAAAACCTGAAACTGCTCTAAAAACTAAAAACTATTAATTTTAAAAAGCAGCACATGGAAAAAAGATCTAATGAAAGGCATATATATAATGGAAGTTATCTATTCAGGTCTTTATTAATGCAATTACCAATTGGCACGTTCACTGAAAAGTGGACCAGTGGGTGCAACAACTACCCCAAACCACTGACTGCTTAACTAGGTCTCAGAGAAACCCTGTCTACTGTTGCAAATTCACTACATACAGTTAAATTGGGGTGGGAGGATTTACTCCTCTGATAGGAAGCTTGGTGTTCCAATGTGCTGAGATAGTTTCTAGAATGGATACACAAAACTTCACAAAATAACATTGCTTGTTTAATGCTCAGGAACATAACTTTTCTAGGTAATTCAAAATATAATTGAGAATTATTTCTGGCATCTTACAGTCAAACAGAAAATCATATAATTATCAGGGTCGTCCTCCCCTCACCCATTTCTCATTCCTTTACACAAAAGGCATTCTATCCAATCTTTATAGTACTCTGGGCATTTCTCTATTTTTAGAACATTCATAAACATAATTAACACAAATCTAAAACATTTTTTAGTGCCTTAAATATTCTCTAGTATCCCTGCCTGGAGAATTCCATGGCTCATCCATGGGTCTCAAAGAGTCAGATTTGACTGAGTGACTCTCACTTTTACTTTCACTTTCCACACATCACACCACTGTGTCCAGGGTCCCTCAGACGTCACTTTGCTAAATGGTCAAGGTTTTAGTTAACAGGATTCAAGATTTTTATCAGAATCAGTAAAAACAAAGAGCTTTTTCCCAAGTCAGAGATCAATAACCACTGGCCACTTTTAGAGTCTGAATCAAACTCTACAAAGTAGATAAGAATATTGACATAGACTAAATGACAATTTAATTTAAAATCAAGCTTACTATCAGAAAATCTGAAGTTTAGCAAGCACAATTTATTTTTTAATCAGCAAAGGTAAAAGTATGAAAGCTCTATTTACATGCACCTTTTTTAAGTGCAAGTTAATTTTACTTGTATGTGCGCATGTACAATCAATGGAGTAACTATTCAGGCACAAGATTTTAACAGATAAATACGTTAATAGTTGAACACTTATTTGTATTCTTAACTCAGTTCAAGTAAACAAAAAAAGACAAAAATTCATTTTTAGAAAACCTGAAACTGCTCTAAAAACTAAAAACTATTAATTTTAAAAAGCAGCACATGGAAAAAAGATCTAATGAAAGGCATATATATAATGGAAGTTATCTATTCAGGTCTTTATTAATGCAATTACCAATTGGCACGTTCACTGAAAAGTGGACCAGTGGGTGCAACAACTACCCCAAACCACTGACTGCTTAACTAGGTCTCAGAGAAACCCTGTCTACTGTTGCAAATTCACTACATACAGTTAAATTGGGGTGGGAGGATTTACTCCTCTGATAGGAAGCTTGGTGTTCCAATGTGCTGAGATAGTTTCTAGAATGGATACACAAAAACTTCACAAAATAACATTGCTTGTTTAATGCTCAGGAACATAACTTTTCTAGGTAATTCAAAATATAATTGAGAATTATTTCTGGCATCTTACAGTCAAACAGAAAATCATATAATTATCAGGGTCGTCCTCCCCTCACCCATTTCTCATTCCTTTACACAAAAGGCATTCTATCCAATCTTTATAGTACTCTGGGCATTTCTCTATTTTTAGAACATTCATAAACATAATTAACACAAATCTAAAACATTTTTTAATCCCTTAAAAATTCTGTACGAGTCATTCCTTTGAGTCTGCTGATCTGAACATGGCCTGATTTTCAGGCTACACAATTAACTGTATTCTCCACTTTTCTAATTTAGCTTTTCACCTTTCTTTCATGGACTGATTCCTTCTATATAATTAGAGCTGAGCTTTTAAAAAAATAAACAGGAGTTTTCAAAAGTTTTCACTGTTTTTCCCTTTGGGCACCTCGTCCTGGTGACCTGTGGTCTGCACATCTATCTATCTATATACACGCATATATAAATTTTAATAAAATTTTTGATGTCTTTATCATGCCAAATTACCTTCTTTTCCATTAACTCCTAAGAGCTATCATCTTAAAATTATCTCCATCAAGGCTTTCCTTGAAATTGTTTTTTGCTAGAGGAAATCAAAGTAAGAAGGACTCCTACCCTACTGATATTTCTTTTTCTGCATAGATGATGCTTTTTCTTCTAATAACCATTTAAAAGCAGGCCAGAAGTACTGTCAGTCACTAGGAGGAAGCTGGAGAGGGTAAAGTCCCTATGAAGAAAGTCTCAGTGGGCAGATTTCAAGCACTGATGGCTAGATGTAAAAACATGCTACACTCACAGCTCTCCATACCATTGTTTTTGTCCTATGGCTATGAGTATGCTTAACTAGGTCTCGGGGACAACTACCCCAAACCACTGACTGCTTAACTAGGTCTCAGAGAACCCTGTCTACTGTTGCAAATTCACTACATACAGTTAAATTGGGGTGGGAGGATTTACTCCTCTGATAGGAAGCTTGGTGTTCCAATGTGCTGAGATAGTTTCTAGAATGGATACACAAAAACTTCACAAAATAACATTGCTTGTTTAATGCTCAGGAACATAACTTTTCTAGGTAATTCAAAATATAATTGAGAATTATTTCTGGCATCTTACAGTCAAACAGAAAATCATATAATTATCAGGGTCGTCCTCCCCTCACCCATTTCTCATTCCTTTACACAAAAGGCATTCTATCCAATCTTTATAGTACTCTGGGCATTTCTCTATTTTTAGAACATTCATAAACATAATTAACACAAATCTAAAACATTTTTTAATCCCTTAAAAATTCTGTACGAGTCATTCCTTTGAGTCTGCTGATCTGAACATGGCCTGATTTTCAGGCTACACAATTAACTGTATTCTCCACTTTTCTAATTTAGCTTTTCACCTTTCTTTCATGGACTGATTCCTTCTATATAATTAGAGCTGAGCTTTTAAAAAAATAAACAGGAGTTTTCAAAAGTTTTCACTGTTTTTCCCTTTGGGCACCTCGTCCTGGTGACCTGTGGTCTGCACATCTATCTATCTATATACACGCATATATAAATTTTAATAAAATTTTTGATGTCTTTATCATGCCAAATTACCTTCTTTTCCATTAACTCCTAAGAGCTATCATCTTAAAATTATCTCCATCAAGGCTTTCCTTGAAATTGTTTTTTGCTAGAGGAAATCAAAGTAAGAAGGACTCCTACCCTACTGATATTTCTTTTTCTGCATAGATGATGCTTTTTCTTCTAATAACCATTTAAAAGCAGGCCAGAAGTACTGTCAGTCACTAGGAGGAAGCTGGAGAGGGTAAAGTCCCTATGAAGAAAGTCTCAGTGGGCAGATTTCAAGCACTGATGGCTAGATGTAAAAACATGCTACACTCACAGCTCTCCATACCATTGTTTTTTGTCCTATGGCTATGAGTATGTGCGATGAAAACTCCAAGACTGAAAAAAACACTTTTTCTCCAAAGTATCATGCTTTGCTGTTCTTTCTTATACAAGTGTTTCTTCGCAAATGACACAAAGTATGAAGGTATATGGCTGAAACATCCCTTAATAAAAAATGTTATCAAGTTATCACTCTCTGCAAATTAGCACCTGACTTTCTCAGATTTCATATCATACATGAGATGACAGGTGGGCATTTCTGTTCCCAATTGGGGTGGAATCTCCAGCAGATCAGTTGTGTTGTATTTATTTATCCATCCCCAGCAGTTTTTTTTTCCTAAATTTTTTGGCCAAGCCATGTGGCATGTGGGATCTGTTTTCCAACCAGGGATTGAACTCACACTCCCTGCTTTTGAAGCATGGGGTCTTCACAGAGCACTGGACCACCAAGGAAGTCCCCAGTTTTTTATTTTAATCTTCTTCTCTGGCTCAAAATACAATGTTTGCATCAAGACTAATGCTTACGATACTTACGTTTGGGGAAGAAATTTTGGATTTTGAATGTATTTCAACACTTTTTAATGGTTCCTTGTTGACCAAATGTGAAATTCAAAGTGCTTACCATGAGATGCAAAACCTCTAAGCCTCTGATGGTTTTCAGTTCTAGATTCTCATTCACTTCACAGTGACACCAGGGCTGCAAAACACACAAACACTGCGGCCACTCAAGAATACTCCTTGATTCTTTTTGCTTCACATCTTTTGATTATGCCTGAAATGCTTTCTTTGCTTTTTTGCTTGATTGATACCTAATCCACTTTTTCTTTCCAGCTTAAACTACCTCCTTTCTAATGGTTCTTTGACACTCAAAGTCATATTTGCCCCCTATTTGCTGTATGATACATTTTAAATTTATTTTCACATCTAGTTCTTATCATATTTTATTACCATTACTTATGGATTTCTACCTATCTTTCACATGCACAAGCTCTCTTGAAGGCATGTACATACACATTAAGCTCCACTAAGGCAGATCCTCTATTGTATTCTGTTCTGTAGTCTCTTTACTTTACACAAAGTCTAAAAAGTGGTTGAAAAATGCTTTTGAATAAAATTACAGAGCAATTATTTTCAAGTTAGAATTTACTCTTCCCCTTATAACTAAACGCCCTTGGGGAAAACACTTAATCTCTCTGAACTTTAGTTTCCTTATCTGTACAAAAGGAGAAAAACACTTCATGATTGTTGTGAATATGATATTAGATGTTTTCCATGGAGCATAGTGGAGAGTTTTTAAAATATATTATGTGAACTAGTCATATTATTAAGTATATAGCTAGAGGCGACTAATAAAAAGATGCTTATGTTATGGTTTCTTTGAAATGCTAGATTGAATGAGAATAAAGGATTCAGCTTAGTCTTAATGATTAAACTACAGAGGACAATCTAATTTGCTCCCAGTAGACTTTTTACTTTAGAAACAACAACAAAAAGAAAAAACAATCTAACATATAAAAAGTAGAATTATTTCAAGGCACAATTATATTTTTTCCCAAATACTGTAATGAGAAACAATATTAGGCATTGCCATTATATTTTAGCAGAGGATTTGTTTACATTAATCAAGCTTAAAATCTGACTACACTAATTTCATTAGCATCTTATTTTTCCTTGGTTCACTTAATGTTATTCAAGCACTCTATCTGAAATGAATCTCCTGAGATATATTTTTCCCCTTGAAGATGAACTTACTTTAATGTTTTCATAAGGGCTTTAATGCTTTCATAAGGAAGTGTGGGTATAGTAGATAGCTAATGGGCATGAAAAATTGCAGTATAGCATGAAGCAGAGAATGAGCGCCTGCTTCATGTATGTAAACGCCTCCATTCCACAGGCTTCCCTGGTAGCTCAGTGATAAAGAATCCACCTGCAATGCAGGAGACAAAGGTTCAATCCCTGGACTGGGAAGATCCTGAAGAAGGAAATGGCAACCCACTCTAGTATTCTTGTCCAGAAAATCCCATGGACAGAGGAGCCTGGCAGGCTATGGTCCATGCGGTTGCAAAAGAGTTTGCCACCACTTAGCAACTAAACAGCAAACATTCCATACTCAGAAGGTATGTGCAGTACAAGAAGACCTCCATCAGATACTCAACCACAGCCATCATTGCATAAATGACACATAACCAACAGGGGGAGACTCACATTGTCTGTGTGTCCACTTACTAATTATGTACTGATTCCATCTAAGGAGAGTAGGAGTTTTAATTTAGAACTATAGTTTGGTTTCCTGCAAACCCTACACATGAGCCACTTCATTTCGAGTTTATTCGGGCTAGAAAAGAACTTCATTTCGAGTTTATTTGGGCTAGAAAAGAACTTGGTAACTTGCCCTAAATTTCCAACTACCAATGGAAGGTGTGATTGAAGCTGACTAGCTGGATGGCTCTGGGTTTGCCCAACTTTGTAGATTTAGTCATCAGCACAATCAATATGCCCTGAGGCAGAAAGATCTTACCTCAAGCCCACTTTGGTAAGAAAGTCAAAAAAAAATTCATTCATTTAATTATTTCTCAGGGTCAATGTTCCAGGGGACTCTAAGTTCCAAGTTAGGAACATTTTAGGGTTGTGTTTGACTGATAATTTACAATTCATGTGAAGAATGGGAAAACATACCAGTAGAATTGGCTTCACTTTCTTAAAAGATTCCTACAAGAGGATCATCGTCAACGACTTACACAAGTATTGATCTGTGTGTACTCCTCAGGGATTCTTACAGGCATTTTAACATTGATCTTTGCTTCCTTACATTCCCATACCATACATTTACAAAATCAGTGTTAGCAAGTATGTAACCTAACTGCTGATCTCTGAAATCAAGGTAACTAGATGGTTTATAGAACTCTCATTGCATATAAATATATCTGCTTATCTACATGTTTTACTATAAGAGTCATCTAACATCCTTAATAGGTTGTGATGCCTTTATTCAAAGTTAGATAATATCAGTTCTTTTCTTCATGAGTTTCACCCTTCTCTATTTGAAAAAAAAAAAAAAAAAAAGATTATTTTTCTCCCTAAGTTCTTTATATACCACAAGTTGACTTTTTTTGGGGGCGGGGGGGGGGGGCTGTGTTTTAGCCAAATGCCATCAGTTATCTCAAATGCCTATGGCAACACTGGACTCTAGGGCTACCTCTGCTGTGTAAGTCGTCAAAGAGCAGCAAACACAGAACTGTATAAGTTCAGACCAGACATGAATCATAATTCTTCCTTCAATTCTACCCTCCTCTGCCAAATTACAAAAGAAAGATATATGTGATCTGGATGGAGATTTGATTTATTTAGGATTTTCAGCTTGAGTCAAAGCTTATCTATCTTGCTCCTCAGTCTCCACTAGCTCTTAATCAGATAGTTCAGACCCTAAACAGCCTGATATCTTGGGATATGGGGCATGTGAGTGGAGAGAGGTAGTGTAATTTGTGGCTAATGTCCCTTTTTTCAGTGACCAAGAATTATGACTTACTTAGATGGATTAACTTCTCAGTGAAGTACTTTACACTCCTGAATAGGCTGGATATTAGGTAATATTTTCTAAAGGATGTATGCAGATTGCTGTTTCTTTGGGAAGAAATGTGAGCAATTTTTATTTTAAGTAGTAGGAAGATGGTAAAAGGAAAAATGTTCTGATAGAGGAAGCGAATTTAATAGCATGAGTATTATTTGCAGTGTCTACACATCCACTGTTGTTAATGTTGGACTGTTGTTTCCATTATAAATTCACATATTTACAGAATGAAAATTCCTACAAAAATGTTGGGAGCACATTGCCTGTGCTAAAAAATTGAAATATTTCCATAAGTCAGTATGAGATGCTCACTATATTTCAAAGTAAAAATAAACTCAAAGTAAATTAAGTAAAACAAAAATTACCTTGAAGTTTTCAAAGTGTCTTTTCTCTAAATCTGCTCATAAAAATTTTTCACTGTTTATAAGTGTTAAGTACAGAAAATGAGATTGAAATAAATTTTAAATAGGCACAGATAATCTTTTAAAGAGGCACTAGAGAAATGTAACAACAATGTAATTTAAAGTAAATGCTTAGTTTTTAATATGATTTCTCCCCAATATATTTATGCTTTTCATCTGATTTATACCAGAAAATTTACTTGTCATTTCACCTTTCCTTTCGTAGTTTGTTTTATTTTCTGGTTACAAGGCTTTTGAAAAAATTTTCTGACATCAGACTTGGCAATTCATAGACTAAAAGCAACAAAGAATAACTTCTCAACACACTGAAATTTTGCAGAAGATTTCTTGTTAGGCTTCACAAGCATTTGATAAAATAAATGGAAAATAAGTACAACATTTTTGCAAAGCAGGTTATATTTTGCAGTTTTCAAATGTCATTATCTATTTTTCTATTTCTTGCAAGAGCAGAGTGGATGATTATTTCCCAAACATGGAACATAAAGCTCACTTTTTAGTTCAGATGAGTTATTCAGGGTCTGTTATCTGTCTTTTCGTTCAAGGGAAATTTGCCAAAAAATCAACCAATATTAGCCAAATATAGGTTAATTAAGAGAATCAAACTTGTATTTTGTTTCAAATATGCTGTAAGAGTTTCAATGATATAGTATACACCAAATTCAAATACTAATATAAGTTTTTTCTCACAAATGCAGAGCTTTAATAATAATAGTGTCATTATATTGACAATAAGAGCTAATAATTATTCCATAATATGATGTTTCTGGAACTGTTAAAAGTGTTTTGCATAGATTAACACATTTCATCCTTACAAGGATTCCATGGGTAGGAACCATTATCTCCAGCTTTCATATGAGAAAACTTGGACACAGAGAATGTAAACAGTTTCACCAAAGTCACAGTGTGACAAATTGAGAAGCAACCTGAGCTGTATAGCTCCAGGGACAACACTGAATCACTGCTTCTGTCAAACTGCCTCTTTGGACACTTTGTACTTCAGGACAGTCTTTTGATTTTTAAAGAGCTTTTCCAGAGGATCAACACTGATTTGTCAAAACCCAAAAATTAAGTAAAACTACTTGAAGTTTTCAAAGTGTCTTTTCTCTAAATCTGCTCATAAAAATTTTTCACTGTTTATAAGTGTTAAGTACAGAAAATGAGATTGAAATAAATTTTAAATAGGCACAGATAATCTTTTAAAGAGGCACTAGAGAAATGTAACAACAATGTAATTTAAAGTAAATGCTTAGTTTTTAATATGATTTCTCCCCAATATATTTATGCTTTTCATCTGATTTATACCAGAAAATTTACTTGTCATTTCACCTTTCCTTTCGTAGTTTGTTTTATTTTCTGGTTACAAGGCTTTTGAAAAAATTTTCTGACATCAGACTTGGCAATTCATAGACTAAAAGCAACAAAGAATAACTTCTCAACACACTGAAATTTTGCAGAAGATTTCTTGTTAGGCTTCACAAGCATTTGATAAAATAAATGGAAAATAAGTACAACATTTTTGCAAAGCAGGTTATATTTTGCAGTTTTCAAATGTCATTATCTATTTTTCTATTTCTTGCAAGAGCAGAGTGGATGATTATTTCCCAAACATGGAACATAAAGCTCACTTTTTAGTTCAGATGAGTTATTCAGGGTCTGTTATCTGTCTTTTCGTTCAAGGGAAATTTGCCAAAAAATCAACCAATATTAGCCAAATATAGGTTAATTAAGAGAATCAAACTTGTATTTTGTTTCAAATATGCTGTAAGAGTTTCAATGATATAGTATACACCAAATTCAAATACTAATATAAGTTTTTTCTCACAAATGCAGAGCTTTAATAATAATAGTGTCATTATATTGACAATAAGAGCTAATAATTATTCCATAATATGATGTTTCTGGAACTGTTAAAAGTGTTTTGCATAGATTAACACATTTCATCCTTACAAGGATTCCATGGGTAGGAACCATTATCTCCAGCTTTCATATGAGAAAACTTGGACACAGAGAATGTAAACAGTTTCACCAAAGTCACAGTGTGACAAATTGAGAAGCAACCTGAGCTGTATAGCTCCAGGGACAACACTGAATCACTGCTTCTGTCAAACTGCCTCTTTGGACACTTTGTACTTCAGGACAGTCTTTTATATTAAGATTTAGTTCCTCTAATGGCAAATAAACTAAAGCAAAACTTGAAAATGTCTAGTCATTAGCAAAAACACTGGCAGAGGTTCTGGAAAGGCGAGGAATATCGGGGTTCACAAGCTACAAAGCTGGCCAGCACTGAAACTATTTGGCTAATACACAAGAGTCAAGTACCTTTAAGAATCATCAGAGTTCTCAAATGACCAGAACATGACAGGATACCATGATAACAAGTTAAAATGCCAGGTCATAATGAGTTCTTTCTTATTATTACTTTCAACCTGTTATATACCTATTAATTGCAGGCAGTGGCAACCTCATTATCACCACTGGGAGCAAAATTCCCTGAGCACCAGAGGGGTAGAAGTTCCTTCTGACTACGAAACCTGCTTCCTGGTGGCTCAGACCTTAAAGAATCTGCCTGCAATGCAGCAGACCAGGGTTTGATCCTTGGGTTAGGAAAATTCCCTGGAGAAGGAAATGACTACCCACTCCAGTATTCTTGCCTGGAGAATTCCATGGACAGAGGAGCTTGGTGGGTTATAGTCCATGGGGTCACAAAGAATCAGACATGATTGAGCACATGCACACACACAAAACCTGCCATCTGCTATGGAGATAAACCACATGCTCAAAAAAATGGTACTAACAATTCAAGATAGACAGCCCCAGCAAGGAGTAAAATGAACAGCACCATGCATAAAAGGAGCCTTCATGGAAGAGGAAAAAAAAAGGCAAGGTATTTGAAATGATTTTACTAAGCACCTCTTATATACCAGCACTACCTGTGCCCTGCGGTTATAGTGAGGTCAAAATAAGATGTATAGTTAAAAACCAGTTGAGGAAGGAGACAGACAGACAGACAGACAGGTAGATATCAAGATATGACACAAATAATGAAAGGATGAAGGAGGACAAGATGAGCTATTTAAGTAGGGAGGTCAGGGAGGACCTTTCTCAAGTTGTAGCCTTTACAATGGGACTTCAAATGAAAACAAGCCAATTAAATTCTTCAGTTAATTATTTGCAAGAAAAAGAAACAGGGAAAATAAAGTGCCAGAGGCCAGAAAGGTAGAAAATGAAATCAAAAGGTGGCCAGGGTCAGATGATGTGGTGTGAGGTCTTGTAGGGCTTCCCTGGTGGCTCAAATGGTAAAGAATTCATCAGAAATGGATTCTTGCAGACGTGGGAGACCTGGATTCAATTCCTGGGTTGGGAAGATACCCTGGAGAAGGTAAAGGCTACCCACTCCAGTATTCATGTTTGGAGAATTCCAGGACTCATCCATGGAGACTTGTAGGATATGGAAGTATCTTTGTAGTTTAGCCTAAGAGAGACTAATGGAAGCCAGGCAGGGCTTGGAGCAAGGGGCTGCCATGCACGACTGCATGACCTTGTCAGAGGGTCACTGTGACTCTCAGTGATGACTAGACAAGAAAACTAGACAAAAAGCAGGAGAGGAAGAGCAAATAAAGGCTCCTAATCAGTCCTGGGAGGATGGTGGCTGTGGCCAAGGAGTTAGCAGTGATTTTAGAAAAGTCACAGGTGATGCAAAACAACAGTGCTCATGCAATGGAAAGTGGCATGCAAACCAATCTGAGAGCAGCCATTACCACAGCCTGACCAAATGATGCTGGATCACTGAGATGTCTTTCACTACAGAACTGTTCTTGCCACTTGTTCACCTAGACGTAAGATTGTATATGTTTGTATGCATGTAGAAGAGTGAGTTAAGCAAGCATGAAGTTCCACAAAGCACCTGTCATCAAAAGGAGCTGGACACTACCTGAAGAATACACTTTAACATGATACAGAGTTTTGTTTGTTTGGGGAACTGATTGTTTATTCCTGAGAGGAGGGCTTCCTGGTGATTTAAAATCTCTACGTGGACATTAAACATTTACTTCAATATGTCTCTGGGAGTGAGAAAACAGTAAATAACTTCAAATGGGTGTTTTGTTTTTGTTTTTTTTTCTGGTTATTCTAACTCGTAGCAAAGAACTTGTGATGTATCAGTACTCAAAAGTATTTACTGAAGTATCTATGTGTTTTTTTCTCTAAAGAAAGAAATGAATGAGGAAATAGACTGAGAATAACTGTCAAAATAAAACTTCTCAGCTCTGTTTTCACATTTCCACCTCTCACGCAAACACCTTATGTCTACATGCTCCATAAATGTCCTGAACTATGAATTGAAAATCCAGAGATTGTGTCTTGTTACTTTTTAACACCCGAGAAGTATGCAGTGGCTACAACCCACAACAATGCTTTCAGCTATTTATTTAAATGCCACATTTTTAAAAGAGACCATTTTTCTTTATTCCCAAAATGGTTTCAAGAAAGTAGGGAAGGTAAAGGCTACCCACTCCAGTATTCATGTTTGGAGAATTCCAGGACTCATCCATGGAGACTTGTAGGATATGGAAGTATCTTTGTAGTTTAGCCTAAGAGAGACTAATGGAAGCCAGGCAGGGCTTGGAGCAAGGGGCTGCCATGCACGACTGCATGACCTTGTCAGAGGGTCACTGTGACTCTCAGTGATGACTAGACAAGAAAACTAGACAAAAAGCAGGAGAGGAAGAGCAAATAAAGGCTCCTAATCAGTCCTGGGAGGATGGTGGCTGTGGCCAAGGAGTTAGCAGTGATTTTAGAAAAGTCACAGGTGATGCAAAACAACAGTGCTCATGCAATGGAAAGTGGCATGCAAACCAATCTGAGAGCAGCCATTACCACAGCCTGACCAAATGATGCTGGATCACTGAGATGTCTTTCACTACAGAACTGTTCTTGCCACTTGTTCACCTAGACGTAAGATTGTATATGTTTGTATGCATGTAGAAGAGTGAGTTAAGCAAGCATGAAGTTCCACAAAGCACCTGTCATCAAAAGGAGCTGGACACTACCTGAAGAATACACTTTAACATGATACAGAGTTTTGTTTGTTTGGGGAACTGATTGTTTATTCCTGAGAGGAGGGCTTCCTGGTGATTTAAAATCTCTACGTGGACATTAAACATTTACTTCAATATGTCTCTGGGAGTGAGAAAACAGTAAATAACTTCAAATGGGTGTTTTGTTTTTGTTTTTTTTTCTGGTTATTCTAACTCGTAGCAAAGAACTTGTGATGTATCAGTACTCAAAAGTATTTACTGAAGTATCTATGTGTTTTTTTCTCTAAAGAAAGAAATGAATGAGGAAATAGACTGAGAATAACTGTCAAAATAAAACTTCTCAGCTCTGTTTTCACATTTCCACCTCTCACGCAAACACCTTATGTCTACATGCTCCATAAATGTCCTGAACTATGAATTGAAAATCCAGAGATTGTGTCTTGTTACTTTTTAACACCCGAGAAGTATGCAGTGGCTACAACCCACAACAATGCTTTCAGCTATTTATTTAAATGCCACATTTTTTAAAAGAGACCATTTTTCTTTATTCCCACTGGTTTCAAGAGACTGAAAAAAAAAAATAGTAAACATTAAAAAAGAGAAAGAAAGCTAATTTTCTTGTAAAAACCCTCGCTTCACCATACCCCAGCCATTCTTCTAAATCTCCATGTTTTCTTTGAGATACAATAGGTTCAAAGAGCCTTTGCAGCATGGTGCAATGGTTACCATGGATATATATATATTTTTAAGTTTAGTGAACAGTGTGCTTTCAAAGACATCATCTGTCAAGGCCTTCAGCAAAGTAAATTGTGTACTTCTGATATTTAAAAAGTATTTTTGCTGTCTTCTTTTTCCCCATTAAATAGTTTAAAATATAGAAAATGATAGAATTTAACAGACCCTACCTATCATTCAGCTAAATAAATTTTCATATTTTGCCTGTTTGCTTCAAATGTTCTGTTTACTGAACAATTAAACTACTGATAGAGGAAATTTTTTTAAATTTTTTTCTTTCCTCCTGCCTTTATGACTCCAGCCCCATTCCCCTTTACCATTCTGCAAAGGCAAAGATTTGAAATATCTCATTCCACTTCATATTTCTGGACTTATACTACACTTACTGTATCCAAAAATAAAGTCATTTTAAAATCACATGACTGACCTTTCATTGTATCAACCAGCAATTCATTTTTTAATGCAAATGTTATATTTTTGGAATGTATTCATGTTGATTTCTATAAATTACCTTTCATTTGAACTGTCAATTTTATCATATGTCAAATTCTTGTATCTTCTTAGACTTTTTAAAAGTACCTATCCTGGTCCACTAATATACTCTTTTCTGTACTAAAATCATGTTATATTAATTGCAATTTAATTAACCTTGATATACGGTAAGGCTCCACCTCCTTCTTTTTCATACCTGTCTTGGTCGTTCTTGAAGCTTTCTTCTTCGTATCATCTTTGGAAATCATTTTTCTAATTTAGAGTTGTACTGAAATTACAGATTTACTAATACTTGAGGAAATTAACATATGATATTGTGTCTTATCTACCACATATACAGTATATCTGTTCTTTTATTCAGGATTACTTTATGTTCTTCATTAATGTTTTTTAACTGTCTCCACACTTTTTTACTGGATTTCTCTTGTGTAAGTACTAACCAGGCCCAACCCTGCTTAGCTTCCAAGATCAGAGGAGATTGGGCATGTTCAGGATGACATAGCCATAGACTTTACTGGATTTCTTTCCAGATATGTACTAGTCTTTGCCCCACCGGAAGTATTCGTTACATTTTTAAAAGACTATTACTGATGCAGTGGAATAACAGACATTTTATTTTGATTGGTGTGGTCGATAGAATCATGGCCCCACCCCAAGGATGTCCACGTATTAATCCCCAGAACCTAAGAATATGTTAGGTAAATTGTGTACTTCTGATATTTAAAAAGTATTTGCTGTCTTCTTTTTCCCCATTAAATAGTTTAAAATATAGAAAATGATAGAATTTAACAGACCCTACCTATCATTCAGCTAAATAAATTTTCATATTTTGCCTGTTTGCTTCAAATGTTCTGTTTACTGAACAATTAAACTACTGATAGAGGAAATTTTTTTAAATTTTTTTCTTTCCTCCTGCCTTTATGACTCCAGCCCCATTCCCCTTTACCATTCTGCAAAGGCAAAGATTTGAAATATCTCATTCCACTTCATATTTCTGGACTTATACTACACTTACTGTATCCAAAAATAAAGTCATTTTAAAATCACATGACTGACCTTTCATTGTATCAACCAGCAATTCATTTTTTAATGCAAATGTTATATTTTTGGAATGTATTCATGTTGATTTCTATAAATTACCTTTCATTTGAACTGTCAATTTTATCATATGTCAAATTCTTGTATCTTCTTAGACTTTTTAAAAGTACCTATCCTGGTCCACTAATATACTCTTTTCTGTACTAAAATCATGTTATATTAATTGCAATTTAATTAACCTTGATATACGGTAAGGCTCCACCTCCTTCTTTTTCATACCTGTCTTGGTCGTTCTTGAAGCTTTCTTCTTCGTATCATCTTTGGAAATCATTTTTCTAATTTAGAGTTGTACTGAAATTACAGATTTACTAATACTTGAGGAAATTAACATATGATATTGTGTCTTATCTACCACATATACAGTATATCTGTTCTTTTATTCAGGATTACTTTATGTTCTTCATTAATGTTTTTTAACTGTCTCCACACTTTTTTACTGGATTTCTCTTGTGTAAGTACTAACCAGGCCCAACCCTGCTTAGCTTCCAAGATCAGAGGAGATTGGGCATGTTCAGGATGACATAGCCATAGACTTTACTGGATTTCTTTCCAGATATGTACTAGTCTTTGCCCCACCGGAAGTATTCGTTACATTTTTAAAAGACTATTACTGATGCAGTGGAATAACAGACATTTTATTTTGATTGGTGTGGTCGATAGAATCATGGCCCCCACCCCAAGGATGTCCACGTATTAATCCCCAGAACCTAAGAATATGTTAGGTTACATAAAAGGGGAATTAAGGTTGCATATCAAATGAAGGTGATAGGTGACCATGAGAAGGTGAGATGGTATTGATCTATCATGGTAGATCCTTTGTAGGGGCTTCCCTAGAGGCACAGCAGTAAAGAATCTGCCTGCCAATGGGTTCAATCCCTCGATCAGGAAGATGCCCTGGAAAAGGAAATGGAAACCCACTCCAGTATTCTTCTCTGGGAAATCCCATTGTCAAAGGAACCTTGGAAGCTACAGTCCATGCGGTTGCAAAGAGTTAGGCACAACTTAGCAACTAATACCACCACCACCACCACCACAGGTCCATTGGAATACAAGGTTGACACTTCTGTCACCTTCCCTCTTTATTAGAGGAAGTGTCAGAGTAGGGAGAAATTTGAAGATGCTATTTTTCTGGTTTTGAAGATAAAGAGCTCATGGACCAAGGAATGCTGGCTGCCTCTAGAAACTGGAAAAGGCAAGGAAATAGATTGTCTCTAGAGATCCAAAAAGGGATGTAGCCCTCCAAAAACCCATTTCACATGTCTCACCTCCAGAACTGTAAAATAATGAATTAATGTTAACATTAATTTAGTGATGATCTGCTATTGCGGCAATAGAAATTTGTATGGAGTAAATGTACTAAACTATCAGTAACTCTGATGGGTTTTATTATGGATTTTACATGTATAACATATATTGAATACAAATAATACATTTTCATAATTTTTTTCTTTCTAGTGCTAATATCTAAATTTTAATTCTTTGTCCTACTCCATTTGCTAGAACACCCAGCACAATACCGGAAATACTAAGATCGTGCACTTCAATTATGGCTACTTTGAGAGAAATGACATTATTTTATGTGTTTCATGATGTTGTTTGATTAGTTGATGCCATTTGTAAGGAAAGGAAAATCCCTCTTGTCTTTGTTCTCTAGCAGTTAAATTTCTTATGCAATGTCTCCTGGTTGACTTTTAAAAATGCTAAATTAGTCTCATTTCCTCCTCAAAACTTCTTTTCCTAGCTTCTCCATCTCAGTTCATGGCCCCACCCAAGGATGTCCACGTATTAATCCCCAGAACCTAAGAATATGTTAGGTTACATAAAAGGGGAATTAAGGTTGCATATCAAATGAAGGTGATAGGTGACCATGAGAAGGTGAGATGGTATTGATCTATCATGGTAGATCCTTTGTAGGGGCTTCCCTAGAGGCACAGCAGTAAAGAATCTGCCTGCCAATGGGTTCAATCCCTCGATCAGGAAGATGCCCTGGAAAAGGAAATGGAAACCCACTCCAGTATTCTTCTCTGGGAAATCCCATTGTCAAAGGAACCTTGGAAGCTACAGTCCATGCGGTTGCAAAGAGTTAGGCACAACTTAGCAACTAATACCACCACCACCACCACCACAGGTCCATTGGAATACAAGGTTGACACTTCTGTCACCTTCCCTCTTTATTAGAGGAAGTGTCAGAGTAGGGAGAAATTTGAAGATGCTATTTTTCTGGTTTTGAAGATAAAGAGCTCATGGACCAAGGAATGCTGGCTGCCTCTAGAAACTGGAAAAGGCAAGGAAATAGATTGTCTCTAGAGATCCAAAAAGGGATGTAGCCCTCCAAAAACCCATTTCACATGTCTCACCTCCAGAACTGTAAAATAATGAATTAATGTTAACATTAATTTAGTGATGATCTGCTATTGCAATAGAAATTTGTATGGAGTAAATGTACTAAACTATCAGTAACTCTGATGGGTTTTATTATGGATTTTACATGTATAACATATATTGAATACAAATAATACATTTTCATAATTTTTTTCTTTCTAGTGCTAATATCTAAATTTTAATTCTTTGTCCTACTCCATTTGCTAGAACACCCAGCACAATACCGGAAATACTAAGATCGTGCACTTCAATTATGGCTACTTTGAGAGAAATGACATTATTTTATGTGTTTCATGATGTTGTTTGATTAGTTGATGCCATTTGTAAGGAAAGGAAAATCCCTCTTGTCTTTGTTCTCTAGCAGTTAAATTTCTTATGCAATGTCTCCTGGTTGACATTTAATAATCACCTCAAACTTAATATGCCTAAATTAGTCTCATTTCCTCCTCAAAACTTCTTTTCCTAGCTTCTCCATCTCAGTTAATGGTACCGCCATTCATGAAGATCCAAACTTTTCTCTTTTGTGTTTCTCATATCCACATTATTAGCAAATCCAATGAACCTTAACTTTAAAACTGTAATATAATTAGTCAAATCCACTTCTCCAGCTCATACTAATTCAGACAAGCCACTGCCATCTCTCATCTGGGCTTCAATACCTCCCTCGATGCTCTCTTTTGCCCGAAGAGTCCATTTTACCAGTCAGCAGAATAATCTTTTTTTTTTTTTTTTTGGTGGGGGATGGGTTGGGGAGGGAGGGTGTGGGTGGGCCACATCTATTGGTCTTTCATTTATCTATTTTCATCCGTCTTTGTTCTTTGGCCGCTGTGGGCCTCCCATCGCAGTGGCCTCTGTTGTCGCAGAGCACCGGCTCTGGGCGCATGCGCTCCAGAGCTCCCGCTCGGTAACTAGAAACATCGGTTCAGCTGCTCCGCGGCACGTGGGATCTTCCCAGGCCATGGATCGAACCGGCGCCCCTTGCACTGCAAAGTGGTGCCCTTACCCACTGGGCCACTGGGGAAGCCCAGAATAATTTTTGAAA
The DNA here is from genome assembly GCA_022376925.1 of Tragulus kanchil. NCBI lineage: Eukaryota > Metazoa > Chordata > Mammalia > Artiodactyla > Tragulidae > Tragulus > Tragulus kanchil. The sequence goes on along the minus strand of JAIOJX010000028.1, from coordinate 113,905,883 downwards.
AATGTAAATTACTTGATGTCATTCCTATGCTCAAATTTCTCCATTGGCTTTCTATCAGATTCAAGATTCAATCTAAACCCTTATCATGACCTTTAAGATTCTGTGTGATCTGACCACTTCTCCTATTACACTCTATGTCACTCAACCTGCCTTAGACACATTGCTTCCTCTCATGTTTCTTGAAGATGTCAAGTTGCTGTTCCAACGTTAAAGTTTTTGTACCTGATGTTTCCTTTGCCTGAAACTGACCTCCCTCAGATTTTCTCATGGATCATTTCCTCTGTTCGTTCAGGTGTCATTTCAAATGCCATCTCTTCAAAAAGACAGTCCCTGGACAGATCGTCTAAAATATCTAAAATAATACACACTTCTACGAAAAATGCACACAGTCATGGTTCTCTACTCCATAATTTTTCTACCCAGAACTTGCTATACCCACCAACATTATATATGAAAGTAGTTTGGTTTTGTGTTGTTGTCTTGATCACTGTAATATAGGATCCATGAGGGCAAAGATTTTTCTGACTTATTTATCACAGCATCACCAGTGTTTGGAAATAAACCCATCATAATTGGTAAATTATGCTAAAGCAATATTTGTTTAAAACATGTGAAATTTAAAAAAGTACTTTCTCTGTATATAAAAATATGATCATAGCTATCAATCTATCAATCATTTGCCAATGTGGTAAATTAAATACATATGGTCTATCCTTGTCACACTCAATTTTTGTTAAGCTTTTTGTTTTTTTGCTTAAAAGGAATCTGTAAATATTTTTTAGATCTACCACATCAAAGTAATCTACTATTTATACCATCAAGTTGTTTAAATGCTTACTATGTGCCTGATCCACTTATTATTTTGGAAGATATAATATGTTCTATTTAGATTGCATTTGTACATCTTCTGTTTTTGATATATAAATTCAGGAGAAAAATGTGAATTATGTGCAAGTTCTGAATTGCAGTATCTTATATTTTTTTTCTTTCATTGTTTGTAAAATTTCTCTCCAATCCTGACTTTTTTTCTCTTAAATTTTGTCTCATTAATATTGCTTGACAGGTTATAGTTTGGTTAGAATTTTATATTATATTTCTTTTATTTACAATTTTTCTGTACCTTAAGAGTTCCTCAGAAGCAACATTTTTCTGAATTATACTTCAATATAATATGATCAGTCTTCATCTTTATATAAAAGATACATGAACATGTAATTATTTGTTAAGTGTAGAATTACTTTTTCAATTTTTCTTTATTTACCATTCTTTCTTGCTTTTTTTGTTTTGTTTTGTTTTGTAACATTTGCTGCATTAATTTTTTCTTGGCTCCCTTTTCTCACATACATATAATTTTCCCACATATGCTAAGAAAAAAATGTGAGTTTTCACAGTATTTATTGTTTACTGTTAAATGTTTGGCATTAACCGTCACTTTGTACAGTTCAAACAAAACCTTAAGTTACTCAATATATTTGTACTTCTCCTAAAGAACAAATATTATGCTTTAACTACCTCTGAATAATCTGCAATTATTCTCTAAGACTTATAGATGCATTTTTCCTTATCCTTAATAGACTTAGCAACATCATTTACCATTATTTTTGTCAATGAGTATATATACCATAACATTTCTTTCTTTGAATTCATTTTTTTTTTTTTTTTGCCGAAGAACATCTTTTAGTAACGTTTTAGCAAGAATTTTTCAATTGTAAATGCTCAGGCTTTGTACCTCTGAAAATACCCTATTTCTTCCTCACTGTTGAATAATAATCAAGTTGGCTAGGATAATTTCCCCCAAAATGAATGCAAATAATTCAAAAACCCTCTGAAAAAACAATCTTTAAATGGTTTCAAAAATGCCCAAAGTGATTAAAAAATAAAAATGTAATCTACTATTTATACCATCAAGTTGTTTAAATGCTTACTATGTGCCTGATCCACTTATTATTTTGGAAGATATAATATGTTCTATTTAGATTGCATTTGTACATCTTCTGTTTTTGATATATAAATTCAGGAGAAAAATGTGAATTATGTGCAAGTTCTGAATTGCAGTATCTTATATTTTTTTTCTTTCATTGTTTGTAAAATTTCTCTCCAATCCTGACTTTTTTTCTCTTAAATTTTGTCTCATTAATATTGCTTGACAGGTTATAGTTTGGTTAGAATTTTATATTATATTTCTTTTATTTACAATTTTTCTGTACCTTAAGAGTTCCTCAGAAGCAACATTTTTCTGAATTATACTTCAATATAATATGATCAGTCTTCATCTTTATATAAAAGATACATGAACATGTAATTATTTGTTAAGTGTAGAATTACTTTTTCAATTTTTCTTTATTTACCATTCTTTCTTGCTTTTTTTGTTTTGTTTTGTTTTGTAACATTTGCTGCATTAATTTTTTCTTGGCTCCCTTTTCTCACATACATATAATTTTCCCACATATGCTAAGAAAAAAATGTGAGTTTTCACAGTATTTATTGTTTACTGTTAAATGTTTGGCATTAACCGTCACTTTGTACAGTTCAAACAAAACCTTAAGTTACTCAATATATTTGTACTTCTCCTAAAGAACAAATATTATGCTTTAACTACCTCTGAATAATCTGCAATTATTCTCTAAGACTTATAGATGCATTTTTCCTTATCCTTAATAGACTTAGCAACATCATTTACCATTATTTTTGTCAATGAGTATATATACCATAACATTTCTTTCTTTGAATTCATTTTTTTTTTTTTTTTTTTTTTTGCCGAAGAACATCTTTTAGTAACGTTTTAGCAAGAATTTTTCAATTGTAAATGCTCAGGCTTTGTACCTCTGAAAATACCCTATTTCTTCCTCACTGTTGAATAATAATCAAGTTGGCTAGGATAATTTCCCCCAAAATGAATGCAAATAATTCAAAAACCCTCTGAAAAAACAATCTTTAAATGGTTTCAAAAATGCCCAAAGTGATTAAAAAAATAAAAAATGTTCATAAAGGACAAAAAATATGAAATAAAACAGATACATATAGATCAAAACTACATGGAGATTCTTTTAAAATAAAGAATTAATTTTGGAAATGAAAAAAAGCAACATTAAATTAGGGGATGTATGCTAATTCACCCCAAACCACAGACAAAACAAAGTAATTGGGACATCTTACTAAGAAATTGACCCACAGTATTACATACAGTATGTAGAGAATAGATAAAATTGATCCAGAGTACTACAAAGGGATACACAGAAAATAAGATGAAAAATCTGAAAAACAAGGGAAGAAGCACCAGGGAAAGATTCAGAAGCTTCAATATAACCATAATGCAAATTTCAGAAGTAGAGGGTGCAGGAAATAACATGTTGAATTTCTGACTCTTTCACGGAGCTGATTTCCTCTTGTGCTTTACAATCTTAATTTTCAAGACCTTATTTTGCAGAATTTCTTGGAAAGTTTAAATTGCTGTCATCATTTTTGCTTTTCATGTTTGTTTCCCCCTCTGAGTTCCAACTGCTAATTCTGTGGTTTTACAGTTATCTCAAAACAGCTCACAGGTATCAACTTCAGAATCTAGGCTTAATGAATGCTTGGGCCTTTCTTCCCTGAAGTTTCCAGAAACAAGGCTTCTGAGTCAGTGGGCACTTTGGCCAATGTCCCAATATGCATCCATCTTCCTTCCTTTCCCTGCTTTAGGCAGTCGCTCAATATAGTTGCAATTAGATTTAGCCCTCAAAGCTTTTAAACTGCTGTTTATATATATATATATCTTGCCTGAAATTAATGCCACTAATATGATGGCAGGCCCTATGGGAGCCTGTGTGGTCTTTGTGAACACACAGCTTTGAACCCACCTACTTCTACTTGTGTCCTTATCTGGAGGCTGTTTCAGAGAGCCTGGTTCTGGGTTAAGTGTCTACATGCTGCATTGTGTTTCTGTTTGGTTTGTAAATCACAAAATCATCTTGAGGTAATGCTAATTTTTATTTTTAAAAAGCTTTTCTGATACCCTGGACTAATCCATTTCCCTGCAAAATGGGTAAATAAAATCAAAGAAATGGATTCCTACACTGTCTTACTTCCTATGATTGTGGTCAGAGAATAACATATTCTTTAAGCCAAAATTTAGATCTAACTATTGCTTCTTGCAGGACAAGAAGCAACAGTTAGAAAAAGACATGGAACAAAGGACAGATTCCAAATTTGGAAAGGAATACATCAAGGTTGTATATTGCACCTGCTTACTTAATTTATATGCAGAGTTCATCATGCGAAATGCCAATCTGGATGAACTACAAGTTGTAATGAAGATTGCACAGAGAAATATCAATAACCTCAGGTATGCAGATGATGCTACTCTTAAGGAAGAAAGCAAAGAGGAACTACAGAGCCTCTTGATGAATGTGAAAGAGAAGAGTGAAAAGCCTAGCTTAAAACTCAACATTCAAAAAACCAAAGATCATGGCATCTGGTCTCATCACTTCATGGCAAACAGACGGACATACAGTGGAAACAGTGACAGACTTTATTTTCTTAGGCTCCTAAATCACTGCGGACAGTGACTGCAGCTACAAATCAAGACACTTGTTTCTTGAAAGAAAAGCTATGACAAACCTGGATGGGTGTGTTAAAAGATTCCTGCTAATTCTGTGGTTTTACAGTTATCTCAAAACAGCTCACAGGTATCAACTTCAGAATCTAGGCTTAATGAATGCTTGGGCCTTTCTTCCCTGAAGTTTCCAGAAACAAGGCTTCTGAGTCAGTGGGCACTTTGGCCAATGTCCCAATATGCATCCATCTTCCTTCCTTTCCCTGCTTTAGGCAGTCGCTCAATATAGTTGCAATTAGATTTAGCCCTCAAAGCTTTTAAACTGCTGTTTATATATATATATATCTTGCCTGAAATTAATGCCACTAATATGATGGCAGGCCCTATGGGAGCCTGTGTGGTCTTTGTGAACACACAGCTTTGAACCCACCTACTTCTACTTGTGTCCTTATCTGGAGGCTGTTTCAGAGAGCCTGGTTCTGGGTTAAGTGTCTACATGCTGCATTGTGTTTCTGTTTGGTTTGTAAATCACAAAATCATCTTGAGGTAATGCTAATTTTTATTTTTAAAAAGCTTTTCTGATACCCTGGACTAATCCATTTCCCTGCAAAATGGGTAAATAAAATCAAAGAAATGGATTCCTACACTGTCTTACTTCCTATGATTGTGGTCAGAGAATAACATATTCTTTAAGCCAAAATTTAGATCTAACTATTGCTTCTTGCAGGACAAGAAGCAACAGTTAGAAAAAGACATGGAACAAAGGACAGATTCCAAATTTGGAAAGGAATACATCAAGGTTGTATATTGCACCTGCTTACTTAATTTATATGCAGAGTTCATCATGCGAAATGCCAATCTGGATGAACTACAAGTTGTAATGAAGATTGCACAGAGAAATATCAATAACCTCAGGTATGCAGATGATGCTACTCTTAAGGAAGAAAGCAAAGAGGAACTACAGAGCCTCTTGATGAATGTGAAAGAGAAGAGTGAAAAGCCTAGCTTAAAACTCAACATTCAAAAAACCAAAGATCATGGCATCTGGTCTCATCACTTCATGGCAAACAGACGGACATACAGTGGAAACAGTGACAGACTTTATTTTCTTAGGCTCCTAAATCACTGCGGACAGTGACTGCAGCTACAAATCAAGACACTTGTTTCTTGAAAGAAAAGCTATGACAAACCTGGATGGGTGTGTTAAAAAGCAGAAATATCACTTTGCCAACAAAGGTTCATATGGTCGAGCTATGGTTTTCCCAATAGTCATTTATAGATGTGAGAGTTGAACCATAAAGAAGGCTGAATGCCAAATTACTGATACATTTGAATTGTAGTGTTGCTGTGTCCCTTGGAAAGCAAGGAGGTCAAACCAGTCAATCCCAAAGGAAATCAGCCCTAAAAATTCATTGGAAGGACTGATGCTGAAGGTGAAGCTCCAAATTTTGGCCACCTGATGCTAAGAGAGGACTCACTGGAAAAAGACCCGGATAGTGGGAAAAAGAGAAGGCAAAAGGAGAAGGAGACAACAGAGGATGAGATGGTTGGATGGTATCACCAACTCAATGGACATGAGCTTGAGCTAACTCCAGGAGATGGTAAAGACAGTGAAGCCTGGCATGCTGCTGCCCATGGGGTTGCAAAGTTGGACACGAGTGAGTGAACTGAACAGAACTGAATTGAAACTGAAATTCACTAATTTTTATATGAATTAACAGTGTCCATTTCTGCTCCACATGATGGTGTCCTTGGCAAGCAGCCCCCTCACAGATATGGTTACTACTCACAAGTAGAATCCTCTGCTCACAAACACACTATTCCAGTATACATACTAATTATGATGTTTTGTTTTTTTAAATAAATAGTATGTGCACTGATTAAACATAGCTGTCTAAATATTTTATTTCTGTGAAAATTTAGTTGAAAGTTTTCAAAAACCTTGGATAGCAAAAACTGCTGAATAAAAATGCTATCAAATTATATGTGGATGATTCAATGCAGAAAATTTAGGGAAAACTGATAAAACCCTAGAAGATTTCTTTGCAAGTATCTTCAAAACTATGTTCTACTCTAGAGAACTAAACCTGGAAATTACATACTGAATTCTGTATATGATTTATGCTAAAAACATAAACAAAAATCTAGTCAATATCTCTATCCTCTAAGAAAAAGTTTTAGCTTAAACTACAAGCACTATAAATGACTGTGCATTTGTTTGTTTTAAGCCCAAAGTAAAATATTTACCATTAATTTTTTACTCTCATGATTTTCTGCTTTAGTTTTTGATTACCAAAGGAGATACCAGTTTCCACTGCTTTTATTATATTTCAAGTATCATCAGAAAAATATTGCGAGGAAAATAAATTGGAGGAATTTGCTTCTTTATGAAGACAAAAATAAGATAAAGTTATCTAATCTGGAAATGAAACTTTTTTCACATACCATTTCAATGCCTAATGATGTAAATGGAGAAATGACATCCTGTCAATTATTTAATGCATTTTTTGTGTGACAGATTACACTTGAGAATGTCTTAGTTTATAATCACGTCATGTGTCAGGTAAAATAAACTGAGGAAAGAAAAAATCACTCCAAGACCTCAGGAATCAGGACCTAAGAGCAAAAATCAGAGACCCAGGGAGGATTTTTAGTGACATGAGCTTGAGCTAACTCCAGGAGATGGTAAAGACAGTGAAGCCTGGCATGCTGCTGCCCATGGGGTTGCAAAGTTGGACACGAGTGAGTGAACTGAACAGAACTGAATTGAAACTGAAATTCACTAATTTTTATATGAATTAACAGTGTCCATTTCTGCTCCACATGATGGTGTCCTTGGCAAGCAGCCCCCTCACAGATATGGTTACTACTCACAAGTAGAATCCTCTGCTCACAAACACACTATTCCAGTATACATACTAATTATGATGTTTTGTTTTTTTAAATAAATAGTATGTGCACTGATTAAACATAGCTGTCTAAATATTTTATTTCTGTGAAAATTTAGTTGAAAGTTTTCAAAAACCTTGGATAGCAAAAACTGCTGAATAAAAATGCTATCAAATTATATGTGGATGATTCAATGCAGAAAATTTAGGGAAAACTGATAAAACCCTAGAAGATTTCTTTGCAAGTATCTTCAAAACTATGTTCTACTCTAGAGAACTAAACCTGGAAATTACATACTGAATTCTGTATATGATTTATGCTAAAAACATAAACAAAAATCTAGTCAATATCTCTATCCTCTAAGAAAAAGTTTTAGCTTAAACTACAAGCACTATAAATGACTGTGCATTTGTTTGTTTTAAGCCCAAAGTAAAATATTTACCATTAATTTTTTTTACTCTCATGATTTTCTGCTTTAGTTTTTTTGATTACCAAAGGAGATACCAGTTTCCACTGCTTTTATTATATTTCAAGTATCATCAGAAAAATATTGCGAGGAAAATAAATTGGAGGAATTTGCTTCTTTATGAAGACAAAAATAAGATAAAGTTATCTAATCTGGAAATGAAACTTTTTTCACATACCATTTCAATGCCTAATGATGTAAATGGAGAAATGACATCCTGTCAATTATTTAATGCATTTTTTGTGTGACAGATTACACTTGAGAATGTCTTAGTTTATAATCACGTCATGTGTCAGGTAAAATAAACTGAGGAAAGAAAAAATCACTCCAAGACCTCAGGAATCAGGACCTAAGAGCAAATATCAGAGTCCCAGGGAGGATTTGTGGCTTAGTGAAGTCTTAAGCTGGGAATTCAGGGAGTTGCTCCCTCTAAACAAGCACTACACTGCAGGGCTCAGGACAGCAGGTTGGCCCTTGCAGGCATTTTGGAGATGGTCCTCATGGTTATTACCTTAAAGACAATCTACACTGAAGTTAGTCTTTAGAAGAATATAATCTTTAGGAGCTCTCACCAAATTAAAAAAAATAGAAAGAAACTTGTAAAAAAAAATTTTAGGTAGGACTGAACTCTATACAAGCAAAACAACTGGATGTTGTCATAAGAAGTTGCCATGTGTTAGACTACTAGTTTCAGAGTTGCAGCTTTCGTCTGTAAAATAACTACAATCGAAAGATACAGAACAGTAAAATTTAAGGCTTTAAAATCACTGGACCAATTCAATCATTTCATTTCTACATGAAAATAAGACCTGTTATGAGAACCATGACAGGCTTTCCCCAAGTAGAAAATAAAGATTTTTTAACTTGCCAATACCAATGCAGAAACACAGATGTTGATTAATCCTTCAAAAGAGCCTCTTTTAATGAGTACAGTGCCCGATAGGATGAAGGCTGAAGGGATAAGGAAGAAGAAGACAGGATCGACAACCTCTACTTCTGATTCTATTTGCACCATATAGACTACCCAAATCTGTGTGCACTGAAACATTTCTTGGAATCATGAGACCAGGTTTGCAGTTTACTGCATTTCTGGAGCTGTTTTTATTTAATTTTTTGACCTCATCCATCTAAGCACCACAGTATGCTATACAAGATCAAATGTCAGCAAGGATGTAGAGAATCTGAGACACTAATTGGCTGCTGGTGGGAATGTAAATTGGAAAAAACTTTTTCACATACCATTTCAATGCCTAATGATGTAAATGGAGAAATGACATCCTGTCAATTATTTAATGCATTCTTTGTGTGACAGATTACACTTGAGAATGTCTTAGTTTATAATCACGTCATGTGTCAGGTAAAATAAACTGAGGAAAGAAAAAATCACTCCAAGACCTCAGGAATCAGGACCTAAGAGCAAATATCAGAGTCCCAGGGAGGATTTGTGGCTTAGTGAAGTCTTAAGCTGGGAATTCAGGGAGTTGCTCCCTCTAAACAAGCACTACACTGCAGGGCTCAGGACAGCAGGTTGGCCCTTGCAGGCATTTTGGAGATGGTCCTCATGGTTATTACCTTAAAGACAATCTACACTGAAGTTAGTCTTTAGAAGAATATAATCTTTAGGAGCTCTCACCAAATTAAAAAAAATAGAAAGAAACTTGTAAAAAAAAATTTTAGGTAGGACTGAACTCTATACAAGCAAAACAACTGGATGTTGTCATAAGAAGTTGCCATGTGTTAGACTACTAGTTTCAGAGTTGCAGCTTTCGTCTGTAAAATAACTACAATCGAAAGATACAGAACAGTAAAATTTAAGGCTTTAAAATCACTGGACCAATTCAATCATTTCATTTCTACATGAAAATAAGACCTGTTATGAGAACCATGACAGGCTTTCCCCAAGTAGAAAATAAAGATTTTTTAACTTGCCAATACCAATGCAGAAACACAGATGTTGATTAATCCTTCAAAAGAGCCTCTTTTAATGAGTACAGTGCCCGATAGGATGAAGGCTGAAGGGATAAGGAAGAAGAAGACAGGATCGACAACCTCTACTTCTGATTCTATTTGCACCATATAGACTACCCAAATCTGTGTGCACTGAAACATTTCTTGGAATCATGAGACCAGGTTTGCAGTTTACTGCATTTCTGGAGCTGTTTTTATTTAATTTTTTGACCTCATCCATCTAAGCACCACAGTATGCTATACAAGATCAAATGTCAGCAAGGATGTAGAGAATCTGAGACACTAATTGGCTGCTGGTGGGAATGTAAATTGGAACAACTACTAATAAAAAGTAAAGCTTAAGATATAATATGTCCTTTATTCTAGTAATTACACTCCTAAATTCAAATTCTAAAGAAACGTTCCCATGTGCTATGGCAAAGTTACACATTCACACATACACACAAAAATAAAATTAACTTAAAAATCTAGCGTCAAGAAAATGGATAAACAAATTCTGATCTGGTCACACTAGGGAACCCTCTACTGTGGCTAAAATTGAAATAGAAGTTGAAATCAAGTATTTAGCATGAATTACTTTTAAGAAGACATAATGTTTTACTTAAACACATATATATTGTATGTATGTAACATAGAAATATGTTTATTAAGTACATCATATATATTATAGAAACATTTATAGATTTATATATTAGCATGAATTTACACAGAAATTTTAAAAGTACCACACTTAGGATAATTATTATCTATATAGAAGGAGGAAAAGGAAAGCATTCAGAAACAAGTGCACATGAGTTTAAACTATATCTGTAGTAGAACATTGTTTTAAAAGTATAAAAGAAATACTAAGATAAAGCTGGCATTTTATATGATTTAGCAAAAGTTTGTAATAGTTTCCTGTATTTTTACTATGCAGTTTCTTTATGTTTATCTGTACTCGAAATGTAACTGACCTTGAAACAATGTAGAGGTTGGGGCACCACTCCTCCATGCCATCAAAAATCCACATTTAATTTATTGTTAGTTCTCCCTATAAGGGTTCCTCTCTACCCAAGATTCTACATCCTAAGATTCAGTCAATCAGACCTCATAGTCCTACTGTATTTATTCTCAAAATAAATAAATAAATAAATAAATAACATCTAGGTATAGGTGGACTCACACAGTTTAAATCCTTATTGTTCAAAGATCAACCTTATTTCATAATTAAAAACACAATCACCGCCTAGTTTTCCTAAGCTGAAGATTTGGCGAACATTAATACTTAAAGATGCACAGAAACAACAAAACAAACTAAATGACCAACAGTTTGTCAAGTACCCATTTTTCCAGCGCGTGTATGATTCTACTACAGGAACCAAGGTCCACAGTACAACACTGTCTTTAATGGTGCATTTAATTCTTTTTTACATTTTAATCAGTATCAGGTATACTTCCAACATTAACTGCTGGCTGAATCTTCTAATGATTGGAAGATATTCCAGAGTCAGTGCAAAGAAATGTTGGGGTCTTTGTATGGAGACAAAAAATAAATGGGAGTTTTCCATTCATAATTCCCCTTGCTGTGAGGTAGGCAGCCCCCAGAATTCCAAAACAGAACATTTCTATGTTAGCAGCTAGAAAATGTGAAGGTTGTAAAGCAAGTTTGTAAGTTCCCACTGCCTCTTCTAGAAGAATAGAGAAAAGGCACCCAAGTCACTCTGTGTTTTCCAAGTCTACTGTGAGGGTCTCAGGTTGTTTGAGTCATTTAGATTATGACTAGGAGAAAATTAAATGCATTTTAGGGAGACTAATCTGCTGTAGAGGATCATGAGGACTGAATGATATTTCCCAAGCAATGGTAGCTTTTCTCCTCACTTTCTTTAATACTATTTCTTTTCTATTTGAAAAATCACAATATCAATGCTATAATTAAGCTTTTATACTCCCTGTACTAATCTAAACTGGGAGAATCTCACCTATGCTACTGACCATTGTATTTCCTTACCTGGTGTGGAATAGGCTTATTTACGTTTCTTCTATCCCTGACTCAAATTTAACTGTAACTCACAAAGGGAGATGCATAAATGCCTCCATAATACTGTATTTCTCAAACACATGATTTTAGCTTTTTTAAAGTGCTCTATTTACATAATTCCTAAGATTATGTTCCCAAGAACAAAGCCATTTTGAAAGCCCTGAAGACTCTGTTTTAATACCTCAGAGGGAAGCATGTCTTCCAAAGTATCAGTGTGGAGGAGTTCATCATAAATCACATAAAGGGAATAAAACTGGCTTCAGAGATGAGACGAATAGCTAGCCTTCAGCTCCCAAATGTAACACCTGTCTGCTGCATAAGCTGATGGGCAAGAACTGTGTCTGTTCAGATGACAGGCTTGACCGACACTCAGTCTTTGGGACTCTCCATCCAGTCTTAGTCTCTCTGAGGTGAAAATGTCTCCTTGCTGGATCAAAAGAAGCTGAACTCAGCTATATGGGGCAGCTCTCCTGAGCCTTTCTCCTTTTTGACATAGAGTCTTTTGATTCAAGGAGGAAAAAATGGTACCGTGCACAGGCTTAAGTCAGTTTTTGAACTTTAGCTCTGTTTTTCACAAGGCTAAATTCCACACTAAGTCTGAAGCACAAAGGAGACTACTCCTTTTCTGCTGTGTTGTGCTTTCAGGTTTATTCCTGATTCCCTGGAGTGCACCACTAAAATTAAAGCAGCATTGAGGATTCCATATAAGTACCAGCTTCCCAATCATTTGGGTCACTGCTATTACTAAATCAATAAAACTGAAGCTTTGGACAAGTATCTAAATTGTTGTTTTTGTTAGTCCTTACAAAAAGTTAATGCTATCTTGGCCACTGCAGTCAAAATGTGTGTTACTAAGCAGACTGAAGAGTCAAAGAAATCAACTGAACCTCCAAGAGCACTTACCATGTGTTACATCACTCACTTTCCAAGCAAATACTGCAAAATGTTATCATCTTTTTGTGCAGAGTCCTGTTAAATAGCTTGGCTAAAGCACACACTTTGTATTCAAAAATGTCAATTAAGCATCCAATAATTCCCAACTACAAACATTAACTTCTTCCATTCTGTTATCCTTTGTGCAGCAATAATGATTGAGAGAAAAGGTAAAAAATTACATTCCTTTTCATACATCAATAAAACATGCAATACTCTTTCTAATGTGCTAAACTTGAGATTTTTAAGACAGCATTCTGTTCTCTCTTAAGAAGGCATACGATCTAGTTCAACTAAACAAGGTACTGTATTTGTAAAAGACTTACTCTGGTAAAAAGCTATTTACATAATTCCTAAGATTATGTTCCCAAGAACAAAGCCATTTTGAAAGCCCTGAAGACTCTGTTTTAATACCTCAGAGGGAAGCATGTCTTCCAAAGTATCAGTGTGGAGGAGTTCATCATAAATCACATAAAGGGAATAAAACTGGCTTCAGAGATGAGACGAATAGCTAGCCTTCAGCTCCCAAATGTAACACCTGTCTGCTGCATAAGCTGATGGGCAAGAACTGTGTCTGTTCAGATGACAGGCTTGACCGACACTCAGTCTTTGGGACTCTCCATCCAGTCTTAGTCTCTCTGAGGTGAAAATGTCTCCTTGCTGGATCAAAAGAAGCTGAACTCAGCTATATGGGGGCAGCTCTCCTGAGCCTTTCTCCTTTTTGACATAGAGTCTTTTGATTCAAGGAGGAAAAAATGGTACCGTGCACAGGCTTAAGTCAGTTTTTGAACTTTAGCTCTGTTTTTCACAAGGCTAAATTCCACACTAAGTCTGAAGCACAAAGGAGACTACTCCTTTTCTGCTGTGTTGTGCTTTCAGGTTTATTCCTGATTCCCTGGAGTGCACCACTAAAATTAAAGCAGCATTGAGGATTCCATATAAGTACCAGCTTCCCAATCATTCGGGTCACTGCTATTACTAAATCACTAAAACTCAACCTTTGGACAAGTATCTAAATTGTTGTTTTGTTAGTCCTTACAAAAGTTAATGCTATCTTGGCCACTGCAGTCAAAATGTGTGTTACTAAGCAGACTGAAGAGTCAAAGAAATCAACTGAACCTCCAAGAGCACTTACCATGTGTTACATCACTCACTTTCCAAGCAAATACTGCAAAATGTTATCATCTTTTTGTGCAGAGTCCTGTTAAATAGCTTGGCTAAAGCACACACTTTGTATTCAAAAATGTCAATTAAGCATCCAATAATTCCCAACTACAAACATTAACTTCTTCCATTCTGTTATCCTTTGTGCAGCAATAATGATTGAGAGAAAAGGTAAAAAATTACATTCCTTTTCATACATCAATAAAACATGCAATACTCTTTCTAATGTGCTAAACTTGAGATTTTTAAGACAGCATTCTGTTCTCTCTTAAGAAGGCATACGATCTAGTTCAACTAAACAAGGTACTGTATTTGTAAAAGACTTACTCTGGAATTAAAAACAATGCTAAAAGTTGGGTTGATTCAAAACTGTGGACATTTGAACAAACTGTAAAGCAATCAAAAACCAGGATTTGGAGAGCTGAGATCTCAGGTATCTGAAAAAAATAGGGAGCCTCAGAGAAATGAGCTCAATATTCTGTATGCAATTTTCCCTCGAGGTATTTGGCAGTTCCCAGCTGTGCATATGCAGTATGAAATGCCAAGATCAGGCAGAAAGCAGCTGCTATGGGGTTATAAAAGTAAGCAGAAGTTTCTGTAATTTCCCAGTTCTTAGAAGACAAATATTGTAGTTCAAGGTTCACCAGGGAGGAGGGAAATTGAGTACAACCGGGTTGTCTATTAAAATCCCAGAAAAATTCCGCCATAGGAACAAAGGGAGTCTTCTCTCTGTTAAAGACAGAATAAGATTCAGAGTATACATAAAAGATATGCTTCCTGATCATAATAAAATTTATCAATAAATAAATAACAAGAAGATAACTATGTCATTTTAAATAAATAAAATGTAAATATCATCTGGGTCAAATAAAAATTTAAATTAATAATTTTAAAATATTTGGAAAATATATTTCCACTCATAAAATGCAGTCTGTATATAACCATAACTGAAAATCAATTATCTAAACTACCACCACAAGGAACAAAGAAAAATTTGTTTTAAAGAGCAGAAATCAATGAAACAAAAACAGACATAAAATGAAAAAAAAATAACAAATTCAAGAACTGGTTGTGAAAAGTGAATAAAAGTAGTAAGTTCCTGGCTAAATGATGCAGCAAAAAGAGAGCATAAACTACCAATATCAAGAATGAAAGAGGACAGACATATTACCAGGTTCTATAAAAATTAAACTGGGATGCCAACAAACATATGAAAAGATGCTTACCAGAGAAAAGGTAAAAAATTACATTCCTTTTCATACATCAATAAAACATGCAATACTCTTTCTAATGTGCTAAACTTGAGATTTTTAAGACAGCATTCTGTTCTCTCTTAAGAAGGCATACGATCTAGTTCAACTAAACAAGGTACTGTATTTGTAAAAGACTTACTCTGGAATTAAAAACAATGCTAAAAGTTGGGTTGATTCAAAACTGTGGACATTTGAACAAACTGTAAAGCAATCAAAAACCAGGATTTGGAGAGCTGAGATCTCAGGTATCTGAAAAAAATAGGGAGCCTCAGAGAAATGAGCTCAATATTCTGTATGCAATTTTCCCTCGAGGTATTTGGCAGTTCCCAGCTGTGCATATGCAGTATGAAATGCCAAGATCAGGCAGAAAGCAGCTGCTATGGGGTTATAAAAGTAAGCAGAAGTTTCTGTAATTTCCCAGTTCTTAGAAGACAAATATTGTAGTTCAAGGTTCACCAGGGAGGAGGGAAATTGAGTACAACCGGGTTGTCTATTAAAATCCCAGAAAAATTCCGCCATAGGAACAAAGGGAGTCTTCTCTCTGTTAAAGACAGAATAAGATTCAGAGTATACATAAAAGATATGCTTCCTGATCATAATAAAATTTATCAATAAATAAATAACAAGAAGATAACTATGTCATTTTAAATAAATAAAATGTAAATATCATCTGGGTCAAATAAAAATTTAAATTAATAATTTTAAAATATTTGGAAAATATATTTCCACTCATAAAATGCAGTCTGTATATAACCATAACTGAAAATCAATTATCTAAACTACCACCACAAGGAACAAAGAAAAATTTGTTTTAAAGAGCAGAAATCAATGAAACAAAAACAGACATAAAATGAAAAAAAAATAACAAATTCAAGAACTGGTTGTGAAAAGTGAATAAAAGTAGTAAGTTCCTGGCTAAATGATGCAGCAAAAAGAGAGCATAAACTACCAATATCAAGAATGAAAGAGGACAGACATATTACCAGGTTCTATAAAAATTAAACTGGGATGCCAACAAACATATGAAAAGATGCTTACCAGAGAAATGTGAATCAAAACCACAATAAGACATCACCTCACACCTTTCAGAATGGCTATCAGCAAAAAGAACACAAGTAAATATTGGCAAGGATATGGAGAAAAGGGAATCCTCATACACTGCTGGTAGTAATGTAAATTGGTGCAGCCATTGTGGAAGATAGTATGGAAGTTTCTCAAAAACTAAAACCATGATCTAGAACTTGTGATTATGTATTTGAAAACAAATATCAAAAACACTAATCTGAAAAGATATATGCACCCCAAAGTTAATAGCATTATTTATAATAGCTAAGATATGGAAGCAATGTAAGTGTCCCTCAACAAATGAATTGATAAAGAAGTGGTACATATATACAATGGAACACTATTCAGCCCTAAATGAAGAATGAAATTCTGCCATTTGGAGTGACATGGATGGACTTAGAGGACAACATGTTAGTAAAATAAGTCAGACAGTTACTGTATGCTTTCACTTATATGCAAAAAAAAAAAAAACTAGCTAGTGAATGTAACAGAAAAGCAGCAAACTTACATGGAGGAAAAACTACAGGTTACCTATGGGGAGAAGCCAGGACGGGGAATATAGGGGTGGGAGGTGAGAAATACAGTCAGGTTTAAGAAAGGTTCAAGGGAATATAACAGTGGGGAATATAGCCCATAGTTTATAATAGCTGTATATGGAGAATAACCTTTAAAAATTATATGGATAGTAAGACCTCAAATAAAAGTAAATATTACATGGGTAATATGTAGATATAACAAGATTCATAAAACTGAAAGTTTATGGATCTCTTCACTAAGGTTAAGGGCATAATGAATTTGCAATTCAAAGATTTCTTAAGGAAAATGCCAAGCTTCCATGGTACATGTGAATGTGATGCTTAAAAGGGATAGGGGAGATAAATAATAAATCACTTTACCTCAAAAAATATAAAATAATAATAAAAATATATTTTGAATAACCTTGCCAAAAGTATAATATTGACATTAATTAATTATTAAGTGGACAAATTTCAAGAAGACACAGAAAATCTGATCAAGGCTGTATGTTATAATAAAATTTAATCTGAATTTTAGTAACTTCTCATGAAGATAACTACATGTCCATTTAACATTAGTGGTAAATTCTGTCAAGCATGTAAGGAAAAAATAGAAAATCAATTTAATAAAAAACATTCCAGAAATTAAAACAGGTAAAACATTTCTAACTGTTCCAGGAGGCCATCTTAACCTTAATAGGTAAAGATAAGGAGAATATAAAAGAAAACCACGGAGCAATGACAAATACTGAAGCAGAACTGCTAAAATGAATAAAACAAATTAAGTTCCAATTTACAATGTTGAGTAAATTCCCTCTATAACTATTAACAGTTTACTGAGAAATTTTATTAATACCAGCAAAGCATGTCGGACACGAAATGTTTCTTGCTTTTTGCATTTATTGAGATGCTCATAAGAATTTTCATCTGTAGTCTATTAAGATGGTAAATCATTTATTGGCTTGTGAATGTAAAAGCAATACTATGGGATAAAATACATTCAGTCATAATGTATTATCCTTTCTTATATTGTTGGATTCTATTTGCTGACATTTGTTCAGAAACTTTGCATCTATATGCTCGAAAACAATTCTCATGGGTTTTTCTATACAACTTCTGAGTTCTCTGCAGCTCTCTTCCTTCATGCACTTTACCTTGTGATTTCTAGTTTCCTTAGTTTCTCTAGATTCCTAGCTCTACCTCTTCATTTTAGGAAGACAATCCAAGTTCTTACTGGATTCCCCACCCTTTGCAGAAACCTGGAAGCTCTCCAGACATTAAGCTGGGGCATAAAACAAGGACATATCAATGTCTTTTACTGACCAGAAGACCTGGAAGCCCCCAGGACTATTACATGGGTAATATGTAGATATAACAAGATTCATAAAACTGAAAGTTTATGGATCTCTTCACTAAGGTTAAGGGCATAATGAATTTGCAATTCAAAGATTTCTTAAGGAAAATGCCAAGCTTCCATGGTACATGTGAATGTGATGCTTAAAAGGGATAGGGGAGATAAATAATAAATCACTTTACCTCAAAAAATATAAAATAATAATAAAAATATATTTTGAATAACCTTGCCAAAAAGTATAATATTGACATTAATTAATTATTAAGTGGACAAATTTCAAGAAGACACAGAAAATCTGATCAAGGCTGTATGTTATAATAAAATTTAATCTGAATTTTAGTAACTTCTCATGAAGATAACTACATGTCCATTTAACATTAGTGGTAAATTCTGTCAAGCATGTAAGGAAAAAATAGAAAATCAATTTAATAAAAAACATTCCAGAAATTAAAACAGGTAAAACATTTCTAACTGTTCCAGGAGGCCATCTTAACCTTAATAGGTAAAGATAAGGAGAATATAAAAGAAAACCACGGAGCAATGACAAATACTGAAGCAGAACTGCTAAAATGAATAAAACAAATTAAGTTCCAATTTACAATGTTGAGTAAATTCCCTCTATAACTATTAACAGTTTACTGAGAAATTTTATTAATACCAGCAAAGCATGTCGGACACGAAATGTTTCTTGCTTTTTGCATTTATTGAGATGCTCATAAGAATTTTCATCTGTAGTCTATTAAGATGGTAAATCATTTATTGGCTTGTGAATGTAAAAGCAATACTATGGGATAAAATACATTCAGTCATAATGTATTATCCTTTCTTATATTGTTGGATTCTATTTGCTGACATTTGTTCAGAAACTTTGCATCTATATGCTCGAAAACAATTCTCATGGGTTTTTCTATACAACTTCTGAGTTCTCTGCAGCTCTCTTCCTTCATGCACTTTACCTTGTGATTTCTAGTTTCCTTAGTTTCTCTAGATTCCTAGCTCTACCTCTTCATTTTAGGAAGACAATCCAAGTTCTTACTGGATTCCCCCACCCTTTTGCAGAAACCTGGAAGCTCTCCAGACATTAAGCTGGGGCATAAAACAAGGACATATCAATGTCTTTTACTGACCGATGGTCAACATTTTAGGATTTCCCAGATGGCACAGTAGTAAAACAACCCATCTGCCAGGGCAGGAGACTCAGGGGATGCAGGTTTCATCCTTAGGTCAGGAAGAGAAGGAAATGGCAACACACTCCAGTACTTTTGCCTAGAGAATTCCGTGCACCGAGGAGTCTGATGGGCACCAGTTAGTCAGACACAAATGAGCATGCACAATATTAGAGAGGCATTATTTTATATATCTTGTCTGTTTTTTCTTTTTTTTAGTTGTTTCAGTTGGGAGGATAACTCTAATTCCTGCAATCTATATTATACTGAAGCACAATTAGACTTTTATTTCATATTTAATCTTATCCTTCAAATAAATCTCCCAAGTTTCCTCTCAAAGCTAAAGATACCATCAACACAGTTGCTCATACCAGAAACCTGGTGTTGACCTTGATTCTTCCTATTTGTTTACTTGTACAATCCAAGTCATTCTAACCAGGTCTCCTCCAAAATATTACAAAAGAACTTCCCTGGTAGTTCAGTGGTTAAAAATCCACCTGCAAATGCAGGGGATGTGGGTCTGTGGGTCTGATCCCAGGTTTGGGAGGATCCCACATACTGAGAATCAACTAAACCCATGAGCTGCAAGTACTGACTGAGCCCATGTGCCACAACTTCTGAAGCCCAAATGCCTAAAACCTGTGCTCTGCAACAAGAGTAGTCATTGCAATGAGAAACTCTCTTTCTGGTGATACAGATAGGAAAGGACCAGGTGACCCATTTTGTTCATTTTGTTTGGAAATATTTGATGTAAATATGTGCTAAGGAAAACTAAATTTTAATATATTCTGGGTGTTTACAGTTTGTTTGGTAGTTTTAGTTTTCTGAACTGGTAGATGTCTTCATGATAATATCTACTAAAAAAATCAGAGTACCCATATCAGGGCTTATGCTAAAGATTTAACTTATTAATCAACTACAATTGTATTTAATGGCAAAAATGAAAAACTAGTACTGACATAAATAAGCAAGAAAATTATTTGTTTAAAAGAGAAATTCTGGAGGTAGGCTTTTTGGTGTTGTACAAGCTATAAAAAATGTCAAAAAAGGATACTGTTCCTTCTGTCTGTTCATTCCAATTTAGATTTTGGCTTTTATCCACAGGATGTTAAGATAGCTTCTGTACTTCTATTAATCAAAATCATTTTTATTACTCAGCCATAAAAAAGAATGCAGCAAGAAGGATGGACCTAGGGACTATTGTACTGTAAGTCGGGCAATTCCGATCACTTATATGTGAATTCTATTTATCAACCGAGGAGTCTGATGGGCACCAGTTAGTCAGACACAAATGAGCATGCACAATATTAGAGAGGCATTATTTTATATATCTTGTCTGTGTTTTCTTTTTTAGTTGTTTCAGTTGGGAGGATAACTCTAATTCCTGCAATCTATATTATACTGAAGCACAATTAGACTTTTATTTCATATTTAATCTTATCCTTCAAATAAATCTCCCAAGTTTCCTCTCAAAGCTAAAGATACCATCAACACAGTTGCTCATACCAGAAACCTGGTGTTGACCTTGATTCTTCCTATTTGTTTACTTGTACAATCCAAGTCATTCTAACCAGGTCTCCTCCAAAATATTACAAAAGAACTTCCCTGGTAGTTCAGTGGTTAAAAATCCACCTGCAAATGCAGGGGATGTGGGTCTGTGGGTCTGATCCCAGGTTTGGGAGGATCCCACATACTGAGAATCAGCTAAACCCATGAGCTGCAAGTACTGACTGAGCCCATGTGCCACAACTTCTGAAGCCCAAATGCCTAAAACCTGTGCTCTGCAACAAGAGTAGTCATTGCAATGAGAAACTCTCTTTCTGGTGATACAGATAGGAAAGGACCAGGTGACCCATTTTGTTCATTTTGTTTGGAAATATTTGATGTAAATATGTGCTAAGGAAAACTAAATTTTAATATATTCTGGGTGTTTACAGTTTGTTTGGTAGTTTTAGTTTTCTGAACTGGTAGATGTCTTCATGATAATATCTACTAAAAAAATCAGAGTACCCATATCAGGGCTTATGCTAAAGATTTAACTTATTAATCAACTACAATTGTATTTAATGGCAAAAATGAAAAACTAGTACTGACATAAATAAGCAAGAAAATTATTTGTTTAAAAGAGAAATTCTGGAGGTAGGCTTTTTGGTGTTGTACAAGCTATAAAAAATGTCAAAAAAGGATACTGTTCCTTCTGTCTGTTCATTCCAATTTAGATTTTGGCTTTTATCCACAGGATGTTAAGATAGCTTCTGTACTTCTATTAATCAAAATCATTTTTATTACTCAGCCATAAAAAAGAATGCAGCAAGAAGGATGGACCTAGGGACTATTGTACTAAGTGAAGTAAGTCAGAAAGAGAAAGACAAATTCCATCTGGTATCACTTATATGTGAAATCTAAAATATAAAACAAATGAACATATCTATGAAACTGAAACAGACTCACAGACATAGAGGACAGATTTGTGTTTGCCAAGGGGAAGGAAGATGGGGAAGGAATGGACTGGGAGTTTGGGATAGCAAATACAAGCTGTTTTAGAAATGTGTGTGTATATATATATATATACACACATATATATAATGTATAGAAAATAAGATCCTATTATATAGTACAGGGAACTGTATTCAATATCCTATGATAAACCATAATGAAAAAATATATATCTATATACATATATGTATATATGCATAAATGAGTCATTTTGCTGTAAAGAAGGAAGTAACAAGTTGTAAATCAACTATATTTCAATAAAGTTAAAGAAATAAAAAATATATATATTTCACATGGGTATCATGACATAGGGCAAAGGAGATGTCAGGTAAGAGTGTGCACTAAATACACCTTCCTGGCAAACTTTACTCAATGTCTTCCTCTTGTATCACTGGCTAAAGTAGTTGCATAGCCACTCATACTTGTGAAAGCACCAAGACAGCCAAGCAGCATCTCTACTTCTATCCCCAGGGAAAACACAAGAGACTGGAACTTTAGAAGTCTCCACACATCACCTCACTGGATCCTTATACAAACTTGGTGAAGTAAGTATGGAGCCCCTACAGTGGTGATAATGGATTTTCAAGTATTAAATAGTTCTCATTAGTTTCTGATCTTACAACAATGAGCATCAAGAAGAATGCCTTAAGCATTAACCTTTTAGTTGTGCATGGAGCCAGGAAGCAAAGAATGGAAGCAGGCAAGGCTCATTGACCACAGAAACCATGAAGGAGTCTCTTATTTTACTTTTTAAGTTGAAGGATAATGACTTTATGATGTTGTATTGGTTTCTGCCATACAATAATGTGAATCAGTCATAATTATATATGCAGCCCTCCTCTTAAGCTTCCCTCCGATAGTACTGATGAACTTACTTGCACTTGTGGAACAAAAAAAACGGAAAAAACAAATGAACCTATTATAGTGAAGTAAGTCAGAAAGAGAAAGACAAATTCCATCTGGTATCACTTATATGTGAAATCTAAAATATAAAACAAATGAACATATCTATGAAACTGAAACAGACTCACAGACATAGAGGACAGATTTGTGTTTGCCAAGGGGAAGGAAGATGGGGAAGGAATGGACTGGGAGTTTGGGATAGCAAATACAAGCTGTTTTAGAAATGTGTGTGTATATATATATATATACACACATATATATAATGTATAGAAAATAAGATCCTATTATATAGTACAGGGAACTGTATTCAATATCCTATGATAAACCATAATGAAAAAAGAAATATATATATATATATATGTATATATGCATAAATGAGTCATTTTGCTGTAAAGAAGGAAGTAACAAGTTGTAAATCAACTATATTTCAATAAAGTTAAAGAAATAAAAAATATATATATTTCACATGGGTATCATGACATAGGGCAAAGGAGATGTCAGGTAAGAGTGTGCACTAAATACACCTTCCTGGCAAACTTTACTCAATGTCTTCCTCTTGTATCACTGGCTAAAGTAGTTGCATAGCCACTCATACTTGTGAAAGCACCAAGACAGCCAAGCAGCATCTCTACTTCTATCCCCAGGGAAAACACAAGAGACTGGAACTTTAGAAGTCTCCACACATCACCTCACTGGATCCTTATACAAACTTGGTGAAGTAAGTATGGAGCCCCTACAGTGGTGATAATGGATTTTCAAGTATTAAATAGTTCTCATTAGTTTCTGATCTTACAACAATGAGCATCAAGAAGAATGCCTTAAGCATTAACCTTTTAGTTGTGCATGGAGCCAGGAAGCAAAGAATGGAAGCAGGCAAGGCTCATTGACCACAGAAACCATGAAGGAGTTTCTTATTTTACTTTTTTTAAGTTGAAGGATAATGACTTTATGATGTTGTATTGGTTTCTGCCATACAATAATGTGAATCAGTCATAATTATATATGCAGCCCCTCCCTCTTAAGCTTCCCTCCGATAGTACTGATGAACTTACTTGCAGGGAAGGGATGGAGATGTAGATGTGGAAAATGGACTTGTGGACACAGCAGAGGAAAGAGAAAGAATGAACTGAAAAAGTAGTATTGACTTACATATGCTATTATGGGTAAAATAGATAGTGGGAAACTGCTATATAACACAGGGAGTCTAGCCTGGTGCTCTGTGACAACCTAGAGGAGCTTCTTCTTCATTGTGCTTTGAGAAGCAGATGTGAGAGGAATTCAGTGAACAGATGACTAAACATAGTGTGCTGTCTTGAATGGATTGTGAGACAAAAAGACGTCATTAGGTTAAAATCTAAGAAAATCTGGATGAATCACAAGCTGGAATCAAGGCTCCCAGGAGACATATCAACAACCTCATATTTGCAGATGACACCATCCTAATGGCAAAAAACAAAGAGGAACTAAAGAGCCTCTTGATAAAGGGAAAGAGGAGAGTGAAAAATCTGGCTTAAAACTCAACATTCCAAAAACTAAGATCATGGCATATGGTCACATTACTTCATGAAAAATGGATGGGGAAAAAAATGGAAAATGTGGCAGATTTTATTTTCTTGGTCTCCAAAGTCACTGAGGGCCATAATTGCAGTCATGAAATTAAAAGATGTTTGCTCCATGGAACAAAAGCTATGATAAACCTAGGTAGGATATTAAAAGCAGAGACATTACTCTGCCAACAAAGGTTCATATAGTCAAAGCTGTGGTTTTTCCAGTAGCTATGTATGGATGTGAGAATTGTACCCAAAGAAGGCTAAATGCCAAAGAATTCCCTGGTTTCAAGAAAGCCTCAGTTTTGGCTTATTAATTGTAACCAATATGCCATACTACTGTCAGATGTAAAGAGTAGACAAAAGTGGAGCCTACAGTGTGATAATGGATTTTCAAGTATTAAATAGTTCTCATTAGTTTCTGATCTTACAACAATGAGCATCAAGAAGAATGCCTTAAGCATTAACCTTTTAGTTGTGCATGGAGCCAGGAAGCAAAGAATGGAAGCAGGCAAGGCTCATTGACCACAGAAACCATGAAGGAGTTTCTTATTTTACTTTTTAAGTTGAAGGATAATGACTTTATGATGTTGTATTGGTTTCTGCCATACAATAATGTGAATCAGTCATAATTATATATGCAGCCCCTCCCTCTTAAGCTTCCCTCCGATAGTACTGATGAACTTACTTGCAGGGAAGGGATGGAGATGTAGATGTGGAAAATGGACTTGTGGACACAGCAGAGGAAAGAGAAAGAATGAACTGAAAAAGTAGTATTGACTTACATATGCTATTATGGGTAAAATAGATAGTGGGAAACTGCTATATAACACAGGGAGTCTAGCCTGGTGCTCTGTGACAACCTAGAGGAGCTTCTTCTTCATTGTGCTTTGAGAAGCAGATGTGAGAGGAATTCAGTGAACAGATGACTAAACATAGTGTGCTGTCTTGAATGGATTGTGAGACAAAAAGACGTCATTAGGTTAAAATCTAAGAAAATCTGGATGAATCACAAGCTGGAATCAAGGCTCCCAGGAGACATATCAACAACCTCATATTTGCAGATGACACCATCCTAATGGCAAAAAACAAAGAGGAACTAAAGAGCCTCTTGATAAAGGGAAAGAGGAGAGTGAAAAATCTGGCTTAAAACTCAACATTCCAAAAACTAAGATCATGGCATATGGTCACATTACTTCATGAAAAATGGATGGGGAAAAAAATGGAAAATGTGGCAGATTTTATTTTCTTGGTCTCCAAAGTCACTGAGGGCCATAATTGCAGTCATGAAATTAAAAGATGTTTGCTCCATGGAACAAAAGCTATGATAAACCTAGGTAGGATATTAAAAGCAGAGACATTACTCTGCCAACAAAGGTTCATATAGTCAAAGCTGTGGTTTTTCCAGTAGCTATGTATGGATGTGAGAATTGTACCCAAAGAAGGCTAAATGCCAAAGAATTCCCTGGTTTCAAGAAAGCCTCAGTTTTGGCTTATTAATTGTAACCAATATGCCATACTACTGTCAGATGTAAAGAGTAGACAAAACTGGAAGTGTGTACATAAGAACTATTAATTTTTCTGTAACTCAAAAGCGATTCTAAAAATTGTTTAAAAAAAAATAAAAATCAGGGCTTCCCTGATGGTCCAGTGGATAAAGAGCCCACCTTGCAGTGAAAGGGGCACCAGTTTGATCCCTGGCCAGGGAAGATCCCAAGTGCAGCGGAGCAGATGGACCGGTGTGTCCAATTACAAGCCAACACTCTGGAGCACATGTGCCCAGAGCCAGTGCTCTACAACATAGAGGCCACTGCGATGGGAGGCCCACACAGGCCAAAGAATAAAGACGTATGAAAGCAAATAAATAAAAAAACAATAAAAGCAGCCAAAATTTTTCTTTAATCCTTTAATAAAAAATAAAAAATCAAGGAGAATACCTAAAATCATATACTTGAACTCTTAGAAGAAAAACAGCATAACTGAAAGAGGTTATCAATGGTGGTCATTTATATATTTTCAAATTTCAAATTCATATACATATAGATACATATATATGTATACACATACATATATATATACACACACATATATGAGTCTACAGATTAGTCTCTGCATTTTACTGATTTAGAAATTCTATAAATTCATATGAAAGCAGATCATACTCTATAATCAGGAAAAGACATTTAACATAGTAGGAAAGACATTTAGTTGCACAGTGATTCCAATTAAATAAAAATTAAAGGCTTAAAAGCAATTACAAAAGGTTTTATAGTCTCCACAAAGAAAGTCATGCACTTTTTATTTAATTATGTAGATGCTTTAGTTTAACAAAAACAGATAATAAATTAGATTAAAGTATTCAAGGAAAGACCAAGCCTCACCTGCCCCCTTGTTGTCAGTTGCATATCTCTTGCATGGCATAGTCTATTTAAAAGTGTATTAAAACATTTATTTTTGTTAAATTAATCTAAAGTATTCTAAAATTAATGTCGTAACTCTTAGTGTCAATATTGTAAGTAACACTCAAAAATATGCCCACTGTCTCTATATTATACAGTGAAACAAAATATGGGGGAAAAAACTCAATTTTTGCACCATATTGAACTGCTTAAGAGGACCACTTGGTACCAGACATATCTAGGAGCTCACCGGTTCTGTCACCCACCAAGTTTCAGTTTTCTCACCTATTAGACATAATCTCCTTCAGGGAATCTTGGCGAGTCAACCCCGAGTCTCTTATCTTCCTGCAGGAAAAGACCCTGATCTGGGAAAGATTGAGGGCAGGAGGAGAAGAGAGTGACAGAGGATGTGACCCAAGTCTCTTATCTTTCCTACATTGACAGGTAGATTCTTTACCACTAGCACCACCTGGGAAGCCCAGTAGACAACAACAAAAGAAACTAAATAATCAGGTTGTAGTGAGATTAAATGAGTTACTTTTGTAAAATATTAGTCATATCGTCTCATCTTTATGACAGAACATGACAATGCACTTCTTTTCAAAAGCAATCCAGATCACATGCTTCCACTGTGTTAGTGAAAGGGCCTTACTTTCTATTAACACAGAAAAGAAAAACTTGCATCACTTAGCACATTCACAGAGCAGGACCAAGAGCACAATCCTTTAGGAATGAGTTGGCAGCAAGCATCCAGCTCAAAGCCCTACTGCAGGATTGGCATGTATATACGACATCCTTTTCCTTCCAAGAGTTTTAGAGCAGCAGAAGGCTTATGCCTGGAGAAGACTGGAGAAGGACGGTCGCAAATTCAAGGGAAAGCAATTTGGTGAGATTAATAAGGAGAGGATCCAAGCCCACTGTCTCAGTGGTAAAAGAATGCAGGAGACACGGGAGACATGGCTTCAGTCCCTTAGTTGGGAAGATCTCCTAAAGTATGAGGCAAGCCACTCCAGTATTCTGGCCTGGAAATATCCATGGACAGAGGAGCCTGGCAGGCTACAGTCCATGGGGCACAAAGAGTCAGACAACTGAGCACACTCGCACCAATAAGGAGAAAAGCCATCGGAAGTACCAAGGACCCTAGTGACTTCTTTGCTGATGATTCCAACGTGGAACATCTGCTCTATATTTGTTGCTTTGGTCCACTTTCAGTAGGTAATTTAGATTTGCACACAAGTAATTGTACTTGTAGTCAATTAGTCTAGCAGATTTATTGCTCTGGGGCTAATCTACCCATTTTTTGGTCGGACACATGACTCCAAATGCTTTTTCACTTAAGAGCTATAACCTGGGATATTCAAAATTACTTTCTTCATTTATTAAAAAAAAAAGTAACAACTTCTACCAGATATGTTTGTCATAATGACAAAATAAAAGAGACACATGCAAGGAATGCATTACATTCTTGTACAATAAAATAGCTTTATTATCATCATGATCATCAGCAAATTGTAATTGAAATGGTAAAGCCTGGTAG
Source organism: Tragulus kanchil (assembly GCA_022376925.1). NCBI lineage: Eukaryota > Metazoa > Chordata > Mammalia > Artiodactyla > Tragulidae > Tragulus > Tragulus kanchil. The sequence goes on along the minus strand of JAIOJX010000028.1, from coordinate 113,877,677 downwards.
AGAGGGAATAGGCAATAGAGAGAAGATTCTTGGGAACAGACTTTCAAGTAGCTGAAATTAAGAAAGGAGCAGCAGCAGAAGTGTCCTATAGACTGCAAGAATGGCAGAAGGCTGGTATTATTAGAGGGCATGCTTGGATCTGAGAGACCAATAAGTTAGCACAAGTTAAGTTTGGAAGAAGAATGTGAAGAGCCACCCTGTAAACTTCAATGCATGACACACCATTAGGGTCACCATTTCAAATGTCAGAGATCCTATGATAGAAGGAGATAAAATCATACTGAATGCCTATTAAGTATGCCATAAAAAATAGCCTTTGATTTTTTTTAACTTTTGATTGTACAATTTACGTCTTTATTCGCTGAAGTCATGCAGGATTGGCATGTATATACGACATCCTTTTCCTTCCAAGAGTTTTAGAGCAGCAGAAGGCTTATGCCTGGAGAAGACTGGAGAAGGACGGTCGCAAATTCAAGGGAAAGCAATTTGGTGAGATTAATAAGGAGAGGATCCAAGCCCACTGTCTCAGTGGTAAAAGAATGCAGGAGACACGGGAGACATGGCTTCAGTCCCTTAGTTGGGAAGATCTCCTAAAGTATGAGGCAAGCCACTCCAGTATTCTGGCCTGGAAATATCCATGGACAGAGGAGCCTGGCAGGCTACAGTCCATGGGGCACAAAGAGTCAGACAACTGAGCACACTCGCACCAATAAGGAGAAAAGCCATCGGAAGTACCAAGGACCCTAGTGACTTCTTTGCTGATGATTCCAACGTGGAACATCTGCTCTATATTTGTTGCTTTGGTCCACTTTCAGTAGGTAATTTAGATTTGCACACAAGTAATTGTACTTGTAGTCAATTAGTCTAGCAGATTTATTGCTCTGGGGCTAATCTACCCATTTTTTGGTCGGACACATGACTCCAAATGCTTTTTCACTTAAGAGCTATAACCTGGGATATTCAAAATTACTTTCTTCATTTATTAAAAAAAAAAGTAACAACTTCTACCAGATATGTTTGTCATAATGACAAAATAAAAGAGACACATGCAAGGAATGCATTACATTCTTGTACAATAAAATAGCTTTATTATCATCATGATCATCAGCAAATTGTAATTGAAATGGTAAAGCCTGGTAGAGAGGGAATAGGCAATAGAGAGAAGATTCTTGGGAACAGACTTTCAAGTAGCTGAAATTAAGAAAGGAGCAGCAGCAGAAGTGTCCTATAGACTGCAAGAATGGCAGAAGGCTGGTATTATTAGAGGGCATGCTTGGATCTGAGAGACCAATAAGTTAGCACAAGTTAAGTTTGGAAGAAGAATGTGAAGAGCCACCCTGTAAACTTCAATGCATGACACACCATTAGGGTCACCATTTCAAATGTCAGAGATCCTATGATAGAAGGAGATAAAATCATACTGAATGCCTATTAAGTATGCCATAAAAAATAGCCTTTGATTTTTTTTAACTTTTGATTGTACAATTTACATCTTTATTCGCTGAAGTTTCATTTTGGTACGATGGAAATAATCCATAATTGGATGGTGGTGATGGTTACCAATTCTGTAAATATATGAACAGTCATTGAATTATACACTTTAAATGGGCAAAACTTTGATATGTAAATTAAATTTCAACAAAGTTGCAAAGACGGAGAATGAAAGAAAATAACTTCTTGTTAATTGAGATTTCTAGAAAGCAATATAGAATTAAGGAAAATGAGAACTTTATCATCTAAGAAACCAGACCATACATTTTGGAAAGCCATTTACTGCTGAGTGACACTATATCAGTGTCACTTAGGAGCTGATCGACTTGACAGTGACAAGGTATGTGACCATTCTGCGATCAGGGATCTCAGCGAGCTGCAGCAAGGGCTAATACACTTCTGACAGTGGTCTTGCTTGGACTGCAGGAGAAAACAGAAGCAAATGTGCCAGCACATTACATCCGTGATAGCTGCTCAGCAAACGACAGCTATCAATTTAGTTTTATTATTATTTGTCAAACAACATCACTCTGAAATACTAACGTTAATGCAAAGCAACAAGATAGAATTTTATGGTTCTGAGTGTGTAAACCATGAACCAGAGCAAGTCAGCCTTGGGTCAGTTCAGAGCTGGCAGTCTAGCCCTGGGGCCATCCTCTCCAAGTCCTGCCCACCAGTATCAGCACCTGTTACTCCAACTCAGACAGACCCGCACAGACAGAAGCATTAAAAAATTCATTCCTTGAATATTCCAGCCAGGGGATGTGACACTGGACAAAATCTTGTTATTTTCACTCCCTCTACTGCAAACTTGATATTTCTCACAGAAAATATACCTGACAGATTTCCTTTCCAGGTCAGCAGAGACTTCCATACTCATACAGACTTGGCTGCCTTGCATTATTTATTTAAGAAAGATAAGGCAAAGGAAAAGAAGCAAAATCCAGAAACTGAAATTTCCCATAAAAAGCAGAAGCTAACTTCTAAATTCACAGGGCCTATATGCTATAGAGAAAAAAAGCCAATTACGGATAAAATTGAAGAAACTTTCGATATTAAAAACTGTCAAAAGGGAGCTGGAGATCTTGATTAATTGCTATGTTTCACTTTGCTCTATAAATTTGGCTCTTCATAATAAACATACAAACATCACCATAATATAGCAAAAATATTTTAAATTTACTTTTAGCTACTTCTATAAGCTTATGCCAATATTTGAGTATGACTCTGGTGATATTTTGAAAGGCATTCAAACTATAAATTATGAGTGTCTCTTGCCTACCTGTCATTTCCAAAGAGGTTCTCTACCCCACAGAACCATCCCAAGAAGTACTGTTATCACTATTACCACTGCTTTTTGTTAATAAGGAATCAGACTCCAATAGGAGAAGTAATGCATTTAAAGTCACACAGCTAGTAAGTGACAGAGACAAGACTCCAACTCAGATCTTCCGATTGGAGCTATTTTCCCAGAATAATCTCTAGAGTTATTGAGCCTTCATATCACATGGACACTGAATCTCAACATGTGGGATTATAAATTTTAAATATGAGGGAAAACCTATGTCAGCATAGCAGAATAAGCCTGAATACCTATTCTCCTATTCCCTAACAAACAAAATAGCAAGCAAACAAAAGAATAAGTTTTAAAAAAAATTACCTAGCAGCAACCAAAAAAAGGAACATTGTCTTTATCCCTCAAACATCAAAACTTATTAGTCAAAGAAGGAAAGGTAAGATTTTATGAGTTTACACAGAGGGAAGAGTTACCATTTACAAGACAGTGTGGCAAAATTCATGAGAAATCTCAGTAAATCTCTCAAATACAAGGACAGAAACTGCATAAGTACTGTCTTTGTTCCAGTTCTGACTGAGAAGCAATATTGGGGAAAACAGATAAATGAGGAAAGTGAACAAAATGACTGATCGACAGAAATTAAGCCTTTGCAGGCATACATGGACCTGGAACTACAGGCTAAAATCTCCATGATCCCCCATGGAATGAAAATTCCAGCTTTGCAATCAAAAGAAGTGAAATGTCATATAATGTATTCCATAGACTTTCAAAAAAGTGTAGACCAAGTAAATCTGCATACCTCTGCATCTGGGTTCCCCTCCCTCCCTTCACAATTCTCCAAGCTACAGGAAAGTAGAATGTATTTGAAAAGCCCTGTCTTCAAACTGTTGTTGGGAGAAAAGGCACAATTCTCAAAAACAGTAAGACACTATACCAGACTGAATAAAGAGCCTTGAACAGAACCACCCAAGCAAAAACAAGATGCCAGAACTGACATGGCAACTAAACAAAGGTACTAAACATAAAGAAAAGGAAAGCCTTTTGTATGATAAAAATCTAACCTAGAAGAAAATGAGAAAACTCACCATGCTATAGAACAAATTTTTGTGAGTATAAATTGAACTAGAAAGAACTCAAAAATGATTTTGTAGCATGTTTAGAAGATTTTTTAAGTGTGTAAGAGATTACTGATCCATATATATATATATATATATATATATATATATATATATAATACTGAGGATCATACTTATTAAAAATTATCATATTGAAAAATTATTATTCCACACAAATAGACTCTCTGGAAATCAACTGATATCACAGAGGAAAGGCTTGAGACAATTTTGATAAAAACAGCTATAGAAATTAAATTAATACATACAAATTAATAGACACAAAGGACAGACAAATACAAGCTAACCTAATAATAAACAGTACCCTCCATTAAAATACAAATACCAAAATAGGTTTCCCTACAGTGAGTACTGATAATGAAACCTGAATTTGGAATAGATGCTTAACACTTAAATACAACCTAATTAAGAATTTTAAAGAAAGATGAAGAGTCCTCCATTTAACTGAGAAGGAAAAAAAAAACAGTCACATGCAAGGGTGAAAAATAATGGTTTGGCCTCAGACTTGTCACCTGTAACACATAATAACAGGCTAAGTCTACAATGAGTAAAAGAAACTATTACCCATGATATCATACTGAGTGGAGCTACTGCACAAATACAAATAGGAAAAGCCACAGAGAAGAGAGTATCTAAAAGCACTCCTTTGAAAAATTACTCGGAGATTAAACAGCCAAGAATAAGAAATGCTGATGCATACCAAATATAATGAAATAAAGCTATAACAGGAAACTACTGTGTGCATATGGTTACAGAATTTTACTTTTGTATATCTGGAACATGTAAGGATGATAAGAAAACAAAATTGGACATATGAAGAAGAACATAAAAGAATTGTAAAAGTTTGTCTTTCATAATGGGGCTTCCCTGGTGGCTCAATGGTAAAGAACTTGCCAGCCAATGCAGGAGACGCAGGTCTGAGACCTCAGTGGAGAAGATCCACTGGAGAAGCTAATGGCAACTAATTCCAGTTCTCTCGCCTGGGAAATCCCAAGGACAGAGGAGGCTGATGGACGACACTCCATGAAGTCACAAAAGTCTCAGACATACTTAGCAACTATGACGCTTTAGCAACTAAACAAAAACATCTTTCATAACAGCGAGTCAATCGATACAGAGTTAAGTTGAAACATAGTTTTAAAAAGTTGATTCTAACCTTTGAATGTTCCATAATGCCATTGTTTTTTCATATCAGAAAAATCTTTTAAGCACTATCTCCTGAAGAGAAACACATAAATTTTTGCAACGACTCCAATTTACTAGGGTTTTTCTTCTGAAACATTGTAGTACAATAAAATTGTGTTTTCATTAAAAACTGCATGGTTGTATTTAATGAAAGTGTCTTGATATTAGTCCTCCTGGTATACATGTATCAAAAAGTTTCTGAAACAATGTGAACAAATAGACAACAAAGATGGTGTCTGGGTCCTGAGGATTTCTACTTTTTTCTCTTCCCTCACTTTCATAATGATCTTGCATCATGTTTACCAAAAAAAATAAGATGATTTTTTGGTAATTTTTAAAAAATAAAATGCTATAGTCCTACAACTAAAGAATTTTAAATCAGATACTTTTAGAAAGATAGTAATACTTACGCAGCAATATCTGTAGAGACAGAGGGGTCATCATGTGACAAAAAGTGATATGAATGAGTTAACATCAATCAGAAGTTATTTCTTGAAGATACATACTAACAATTTTAGAAGGGAAAGATTAGCAAAGATTTATAAAATTGAAAAGAAATCTGTAAAAGAAAATTCAGGGAAAGTACAATATATGCTCAATTAAATAGATTTATCAAAACCAACAGTTCTGTATTTAGAACAAGTAAGAAAAAGGAAGAGAAGGAAAAGAGGGGAGGAGAGAGAAGGGGGAAAAGGAGAGGAAGGAGGAAGAAGAGAAGGTTGAGTTGAGACAAGCAAAAATTCCACTAGGCCCTTTATATGTTTCCTCATGTGCCAACTATAGCAGCAACATGATTCATTTAAACCAAAAGGAGAAAGTAAAAAGAAAAGAGACGTAGAAGTTTACAGAGATTAAGTAGCATATTCAGGTGTGTGAAGCTAGTAAATATCACAGCCAGACTTCCTCCCTAGAAAATGTTGGAGTTTTTCTAGACTCGCTTCCAAACTGATTTAAGAATATAAAGGTTAAGTGTATATACCTACTCCAAAATCCCTCCTCAAGGGTAATTCAAACTAACAATCCTAAGAACTTAAAGAAAGAAAGTAGGACTCATTGACTGGGCTTTTCAGACAAAGAAAATAAAAGTAGAAATTGATTCAGATGGTATTTTGTCTTCTCCCCTAAGTCACCCAGAGAGATACTTTGATTAGCCAGATGGTCACTCTCCATCATGAAGGAGCTGAACAACAGACCATCACAAACCCAACCCAGCAGCTGTGGGCCCCACTTTTGTCTAGTCTGCTGGTCCCTACAGGGGAAGTAATTGGACATCATCTATATAATGAAGAGGTATAACCCTAACCCCTGACCAAGATCCAGATTCTTATAGTCATCTACCCTTACCAACCACATCTGCTTCATTCTGTTTCATCTTCTCCAAAGCTGTAGCTCCCTATTAATGTTACAGATTAGTCTATGTTGTAACAATCTTTAAAGATATACTCTGTATATTTCTTCTAGGTACTGGTGAGCATTTCTGACTTTTACCATCCTCACTTAGCCAGACTGGGAACATCTTCCCTATCTGCAAAATCACAATGGCAGCGGCAGCACACTGGAGTGTCACACATCAACAGTTAAACATTTCCACCAAGATGTGCCCAGATGATGAGTATCTGTTTAGTTAACATTTCAATCAGAAGTTATTTCTTGAAGATACATACTAACAATTTTAGAAGGGAAAGATTAGCAAAGATTTATAAAATTGAAAAGAAATCTGTAAAAGAAAATTCAGGGAAAGTACAATATATGCTCAATTAAATAGATTTATCAAAACCAACAGTTCTGTATTTAGAACAAGTAAGAAAAAGGAAGAGAAGGAAAAGAGGGGAGGAGAGAGAAGGGGGAAAAGGAGAGGAAGGAGGAAGAAGAGAAGGTTGAGTTGAGACAAGCAAAAATTCCACTAGGCCCTTTATATGTTTCCTCATGTGCCAACTATAGCAGCAACATGATTCATTTAAACCAAAAGGAGAAAGTAAAAAGAAAAGAGACGTAGAAGTTTACAGAGATTAAGTAGCATATTCAGGTGTGTGAAGCTAGTAAATATCACAGCCAGACTTCCTCCCTAGAAAATGTTGGAGTTTTTCTAGACTCGCTTCCAAACTGATTTAAGAATATAAAGGTTAAGTGTATATACCTACTCCAAAATCCCTCCTCAAGGGTAATTCAAACTAACAATCCTAAGAACTTAAAGAAAGAAAGTAGGACTCATTGACTGGGCTTTTCAGACAAAGAAAATAAAAGTAGAAATTGATTCAGATGGTATTTTGTCTTCTCCCCTAAGTCACCCAGAGAGATACTTTGATTAGCCAGATGGTCACTCTCCATCATGAAGGAGCTGAACAACAGACCATCACAAACCCAACCCAGCAGCTGTGGGCCCCACTTTTGTCTAGTCTGCTGGTCCCTACAGGGGAAGTAATTGGACATCATCTATATAATGAAGAGGTATAACCCTAACCCCTGACCAAGATCCAGATTCTTATAGTCATCTACCCTTACCAACCACATCTGCTTCATTCTGTTTCATCTTCTCCAAAGCTGTAGCTCCCTATTAATGTTACAGATTAGTCTATGTTGTAACAATCTTTAAAGATATACTCTGTATATTTCTTCTAGGTACTGGTGAGCATTTCTGACTTTTACCATCCTCACTTAGCCAGACTGGGAACATCTTCCCTATCTGCAAAATCACAATGGCAGCGGCAGCAGCACACTGGAGTGTCACACATCAACAGTTAAACATTTCCACCAAGATGTGCCCAGATGATGAGGAAATCAACTCAGCCTGCCTAATTTCAAGGATAATCTCCAAGAGCAAAATTAAGTATCAATTATTAGAAGTAAGATCCTATATAATCAAAATCAAATACTGATTTCTGCTTAATTTCTAAATAGAGGTGTGGGGTATACTATCATTAATTTTGCTATCTTAAGTTAAAAAATATTGAATTCATATAGTCAAGCATTACTAAACTGTACAAAGTTATGTTTTATTGTCAATTTTAAACTAAAGGATGTGTTATCTTAGAAAGGAGTCAGAGTCATTTTTATGCCATATTGAAGCAAGTTTACCATAATTTTCTTAAGCATTTTAGTACTATTTCTAGTGTATTCCTATAAATGTCAGTTACTGAAAATGAGTCCAATGTAAGTAGTTTTAGCTTATTTATTGCAATGGTGGCCTCAACACAACAGAATAAAATGGGCAGAAAGAACTCTTTGATAATCATAGACCATTCTCTTGGGGCATTTGTTTTATTTCCATAATAAAAAAGAAAAAAAAAGAAGAAGAAATGGTAAAGACATTATGGTAACCACTCTCTCCATAAAGACAGACATGACATCTTGCTTGTTTATTTTCTTGGTCTTTCCCAGGTAACATAATCACAAATGAGAATTTCTGAAACTGAAACAGTTGAAATGAGACATCTAAAGACAAAAGCAAGCATAGGTGAAAGACAGCCATCTGTTTCATGTGTGACTTTCCCTTGTGGTTGTTCAGTTGCTAAGCTGCATGTGACTGTTTGTGACCCAATGAACTGCAGCATGCCAGGCTTCCCTGTCCTTCAATATCTCCCAGAGTCAAACTTGTATCTATTATTTCAATGATGCCATCCAACCACCTACCTCATTTCTGTTGCCCCCGTCTGCTCTTGCTCTCTCTTTCCCAACATCAGGGCCCTTTACAGTGAGTTGGCTCTTAGCATCAGGTGGCCAGACTACTGGAGCTTCAGATTCAGCATCAGTCCTTCCAATGAATATTCAGGGTTGATTTCCTTTAGGATTGATTGGTTTGATCTCTTTGCTGTCTCAAGAGTCTTCTCCAGTACCACAATTTGAAACCAGCAATTCTTTGGCACTCAGCCTTCTTTGTGGTACATCTCTGAAATCCATACATGACTACTGGAAAAACCAATGCTTTGACTACATGAACATTTGTCGGCAGAGTGATGTCTGTGCTTTTTGATATGCTATCTAGGTCTGTTATAGCTTTACTTCCAATCAACAAGTTTCTTTTAATATCATGGCTGCACCGTTCACAGTGATTCTGGAGTCCAAGAAAATAAGATCCGCTACTGTTTTCATTTTTTCTCCATCTGTTTGCCATAAAGTGATGTGACCAGATGCCATGATCTTAGTTTTTTGAATGCTAAGTTTTAAGTCATATTTTTTTGCTTCCTCTTGTAGCACAGCTGTTGTCCACACAGTGAAAGGTCATAGGGATAAGAGACAGTGACAGAAAAAGGACAACTATATTTTAGACTTTTGAGCACAATACTACTATAGCTCAGGAACCTGGGCCAAATATACAGGAAAAATATCCAAAACTGGCTGGGAAAATGTCTCTTTCAATGTACTTTATCCATGACAGTTGCTGTGATGGTTAATTTTATGCTCCATATGATTGGGCCATTGGGTATCCAAACATTTGCACAACATTATTCTGGGTGTGAAAAGGAAAGCAATTGGGGATGAGATTAACATTTGGATAGCTAGACTGAGTAAAGCAGACTGCCTTCCCTAAAGTGGTAGCTCTCATACAGTCAACTGAAGGCATAAATGGAACAAAAATCTGGCCCTCTCACATGAAAGAGGAACTCCTCCTGCCTGACTAAATGGCACATGGGTCTTCTCATGCCTTCATCAGTTCAGTTCAGTTGCTCAGTTGTGTCTGACTCTTTGAGACCCCATGGACTGCAGCACACCAAATTTCCCTGTCCTTCACCACCTCCCATGCCTTTATACTTGAGCTGAACTATTGGCTTTTCCTGGGTCTCAAGTCTGCCAACCTGCACCATCAGCTCACCTGATTCTCAGGCCTCTGGACATGAATACCAATTGCTCTCCTTGATCTCCAAGTTGGCAAATGCAAATATTGAGATATCTCAAACTCCTAATTATGGAATACAAATTCTTTATAATAAATCTTTCTATCTACATACATTCTAATTGTTCTGTTTTTTTAAAGAACCTTGACGAATAAGGCTGTCAACTATTTTTTAATCAGCTAATGTTTCCAGGGCTTCCTAGGTGGTACTGGTGGGTAAAGAACCTGCCTGACTGCACATACAGATAAAAGATGTAGGTTCAATCCCTAGGTCAGGAAGATCCCCTGGAGGAGGAAATGACAACTCATTCCAGTGTTCTTTCCCGGAAATCCTAGAGTAGGCCAGGACTGTAGTAACTTAGCACAATGTTTCTAGTGATTGGATTTATCTAACACAACAACAAAGGAACACAAGACCCGTACACCATTACTTCTAAAACACTGCTGTCTCCATATACATTCATGGAGAAGTCAAAATGCACATTCTGAATCGCAGGTCTGAGGTGGGGCCTAAGACTCTGCATTTCTGATGAGATTCCAGGGGATACCAACACCAGTGCTTTAGATACTTGTATATATCTTGAGCTTCAAAGATGTACAGACTCCATCTCTACCTCCAAACAAAGTGATCAGACTTCCACAGGCCTGGCAGCATTACCATCAGTCTTAGGCCCTTTCCTACATCAAGGCAGAGCTACAGTTAAAAACATAAAGTGAGGGTTGTCTGTGAGGGAAATATCCCTTAGTAGTTGGTCTCTATTTCCACTATCAGTAAACCACAAATTGGTGCCTGCCTGTGCATGAAGGAGGAAAACAGAAATGCATAAAAACAAAAGCATTTCCCCTTGGGCAGAAACAACCCACTGTTTCAAGTATTATTTTCTGGCTACACAACTGTGGCAGGCAGAACTCCATCCTCAAAGTGGAACTAACCCCATGCTGCGACATTCTGCTTCCTGAGAACAGCCCCTCTCAGTGTATTCTCTTGACAATCCCTGAGCTCACTTGCCTATCTGGACATAACAGAGAAACGTGCATTTCAAAGCTGCTTTCCGTGGTATCAGGCCTATTCATTGATAAGAAAAATTATGCCATATATTAAAATGCATTAGTCAAGTTTGGAAAGAAAAGGCCTCATTTGTGACAATTCAAATTTGCTCTTCAATACCCATAATAGAGATTATAAAAAACACCACCTCCATCTTCCATTTAGTTTTAGGTTAAAAAATTTTTATTAACTGACATGACACAAGCACTTGTTTAAGCAGTAAATGCTACCACATGTTTACCCAGTGGACACCAGTCTAATGAAACATGTAAATATTTCACTACAAATGACAAGAGGCAGGTGCAACTTCTATGAGGAAAAAAACATGTTCTGTTTTACCCAAACGTCTAAACAGTCAGCTTCATGATTGAAGATAGCAAACCAGGTTAGAAGACCTGATATTTCATGAGATACATAACCTATTCCTTGGACTGCCCAGGATTTTAAACTGTTTTGTGACGGAAAATCTCATGCAGGTGTGAAACAAGGGAGTTGAAAGGCGCTTTCACTCACTTTATATTATGAATTCCATCCAGTGAAAGTATACACTCCTGCTCTTTCCTTTTAACATCACCCGTACACCATTACTTCTAAAACACTGCTGTCTCCATATACATTCATGGAGAAGTCAAAATGCACATTCTGAATCGCAGGTCTGAGGTGGGGCCTAAGACTCTGCATTTCTGATGAGATTCCAGGGGATACCAACACCAGTGCTTTAGATACTTGTATATATCTTGAGCTTCAAAGATGTACAGACTCCATCTCTACCTCCAAACAAAGTGATCAGACTTCCACAGGCCTGGCAGCATTACCATCAGTCTTAGGCCCTTTCCTACATCAAGGCAGAGCTACAGTTAAAAACATAAAGTGAGGGTTGTCTGTGGGGGAAATATCCCTTAGTAGTTGGTCTCTATTTCCACTATCAGTAAACCACAAATTGGTGCCTGCCTGTGCATGAAGGAGGAAAACAGAAATGCATAAAAACAAAAGCATTTCCCCTTGGGCAGAAACAACCCACTGTTTCAAGTATTATTTTCTGGCTACACAACTGTGGCAGGCAGAACTCCATCCTCAAAGTGGAACTAACCCCATGCTGCGACATTCTGCTTCCTGAGAACAGCCCCTCTCAGTGTATTCTCTTGACAATCCCTGAGCTCACTTGCCTATCTGGACATAACAGAGAAACGTGCATTTCAAAGCTGCTTTCCGTGGTATCAGGCCTATTCATTGATAAGAAAAATTATGCCATATATTAAAATGCATTAGTCAAGTTTGGAAAGAAAAGGCCTCATTTGTGACAATTCAAATTTGCTCTTCAATACCCATAATAGAGATTATAAAAAACACCACCTCCATCTTCCATTTAGTTTTAGGTTAAAAATTTGTATTAACTGACATGACACAAGCACTTGTTTAAGCAGTAAATGCTACCACATGTTTACCCAGTGGACACCAGTCTAATGAAACATGTAAATATTTCACTACAAATGACAAGAGGCAGGTGCAACTTCTATGAGGAAAAAAACATGTTCTGTTTTACCCAAACGTCTAAACAGTCAGCTTCATGATTGAAGATAGCAAACCAGGTTAGAAGACCTGATATTTCATGAGATACATAACCTATTCCTTGGACTGCCCAGGATTTTAAACTGTTTTGTGACGGAAAATCTCATGCAGGTGTGAAACAAGGGAGTTGAAAGGCGCTTTCACTCACTTTATATTATGAATTCCATCCAGTGAAAGTGTACACTCCTGCTCTTTCCTTTTAACATCACCCTGAGTTTCTCATTTACTTGGCTGCATTGGTAGGTGTTTTGACATCTGACACTTGGAAGAGGAACAACAAAGCAGACTTTTCTATACAGGCATTTCTCTGTTTTTGACTACTATGAGAAAAAGAACTCTTTTGGAAAATCAAATGCTTTTGATTAGAGAATCTTCATATGTGATGGTAATACATTTACATAGGTATACCAAATAAATTTACACTGTGTACAAAGTAATATTCTTTGATGATCTAAAAGAGTCTTAACATTCATGACAGATGTGTGGAAATACTGGTTAATAGCCTCATCTAGCTGATTAAGTGCAGCAGGACATTTTTACTGAATGCCAAGGCAATAATGGTACCCAGTTGCTAGACTGCTAAGATAAAGTGAGTTATTGGCTCACGTAGGTATTACCTAACATCTGGATCATGCTGTTTCTCATACATAGAAAAATCATTAGCCTAATGAGTTAAGGTGGCTTTACACCTTATATACATGGGCTCATGTATTTAGGTAAATTACCTCAAAGATCTGGAGAGGGTCTTCAGGGTGTTTAAGTTTTCACAGTCTTTAGTAGAACCAGAAGATGCATTTGCATCTAATATAGTAAAGAAGCTCTAGTGCCAGGAAGTGAGTAACGTAAAACACTTTAAGCCCAGAATTGCAATCCACCCTCAGCCCTCTCTTCTTACAGGAGAATCACAAACAGTAATTCACTCTCTCACCTGTCCCTCCCATCTCCAGCAGCCTCACTTGACTCTGCAGTAAGGCATTTCAGAAACAATGTAATTGATTTTAAAAGTCAGGATGTCATACCTGTTCAATGAAAATAACATTTTACAGCAGTTTTCATTAGTATCAATTTATGAGCTCATAATGATACTTTAAAAGTCAGGATGTCATACTGTTCATGATGAAGATAAAATTAACCTATTTCCTTTTGGACTGCCCAGGATTTTAAACTGTTTTGTGACGGAAAATCTCATGCAGGTGTGAAACAAGGGAGTTGAAAGGCGCTTTCACTCACTTTATATTATGAATTCCATCCAGTGAAAGTGTACACTCCTGCTCTTTCCTTTTAACATCACCCTGAGTTTCTCATTTACTTGGCTGCATTGGTAGGTGTTTTGACATCTGACACTTGGAAGAGGAACAACAAAGCAGACTTTTCTATACAGGCATTTCTCTGTTTTTGACTACTATGAGAAAAAGAACTCTTTTGGAAAATCAAATGCTTTTGATTAGAGAATCTTCATATGTGATGGTAATACATTTACATAGGTATACCAAATAAATTTACACTGTGTACAAAGTAATATTCTTTGATGATCTAAAAGAGTCTTAACATTCATGACAGATGTGTGGAAATACTGGTTAATAGCCTCATCTAGCTGATTAAGTGCAGCAGGACATTTTTACTGAATGCCAAGGCAATAATGGTACCCAGTTGCTAGACTGCTAAGATAAAGTGAGTTATTGGCTCACGTAGGTATTACCTAACATCTGGATCATGCTGTTTCTCATACATAGAAAAATCATTAGCCTAATGAGTTAAGGTGGCTTTACACCTTATATACATGGGCTCATGTATTTAGGTAAATTACCTCAAAGATCTGGAGAGGGTCTTCAGGGTGTTTAAGTTTTCACAGTCTTTAGTAGAACCAGAAGATGCATTTGCATCTAATATAGTAAAGAAGCTCTAGTGCCAGGAAGTGAGTAACGTAAAACACTTTAAGCCCAGAATTGCAATCCACCCTCAGCCCTCTCTTCTTACAGGAGAATCACAAACAGTAATTCACTCTCTCACCTGTCCCTCCCATCTCCAGCAGCCTCACTTGACTCTGCAGTAAGGCATTTCAGAAACAATGTAATTGATTTTAAAAGTCAGGATGTCATACCTGTTCAATGAAAATAACATTTTACAGCAGTTTTCATTAGTATCAATTTATGAGCTCATAGAAGTGAACTAACACGTACTGAATGCCCACTATTTGTCTCCACTCAGGTAGACACTTTACACACATTGCATGCATGAACTCACATAATCTCCTCCAAAAATCTGTAGAGCAGTTATTAATTCCAATTTGTCAAAAAGAAAATGGAGCCTCTGAGAGTATGAATATGACCCTGATCACGTAACTGGTTATCAATACAGCTAAAATACAAGCCCATATCCATAAGATTCTGATGCTCATTTTTATCCTCTCATAGTGTCACATACATTTGATAAAATTAACTAAAATAGAGTATAATTCAACTATACCCTAATTATGTTGCTTGGTTTACACTGCAATGAACCTAAGTATTCACCTGTAAGCCTGCCTTCCTGAGATAAAAATGGATAATATTGGATGATTTTTATAGAAATTTAAATTTTAGAAATTGAGGTTCAGAATGTGTGTATCTTTTATAAAGAGTATGGCACTTAGCAATATATCATGACCATTTTGATGTTGTTAAAAATGCTTCTAAAGATGATTTTCATCACAGTTCAGTTCAGTTCAGTCACTCAGTCGTGTCTGACTCTGCAAACCCACAAACTGCAGCATGCCAGGCTTCCCTCTCCTTTACCATCTCCCAGAGCTTATTCAAACTCATGTACATTGACTCAGTGATGCCATCCAATCACCTCAACCTCTGTTGTCCCCTCCTCTGTCTGTCTTTGGTTTTTCCCAGCATCACGGTCTTTTCCAATGAATTCTTGTCTTCAGGGTGTTTAAGTTTTCACAGTCTTTAGTAGAACCAGAAGATGCATTTGCATCTAATATAGTAAAGAAGCTCTAGTGCCAGGAAGTGAGTAACGTAAAACACTTTAAGCCCAGAATTGCAATCCACCCTCAGCCCTCTCTTCTTACAGGAGAATCACAAACAGTAATTCACTCTCTCACCTGTCCCTCCCATCTCCAGCAGCCTCACTTGACTCTGCAGTAAGGCATTTCAGAAACAATGTAATTGATTTTAAAAGTCAGGATGTCATACCTGTTCAATGAAAATAACATTTTACAGCAGTTTTCATTAGTATCAATTTATGAGCTCATAGAAGTGAACTAACACGTACTGAATGCCCACTATTTGTCTCCACTCAGGTAGACACTTTACACACATTGCATGCATGAACTCACATAATCTCCTCCAAAAATCTGTAGAGCAGTTATTAATTCCAATTTGTCAAAAGAAAATGGAGCCTCTGAGAGTATGAATATGACCCTGATCACGTAACTGGTTATCAATACAGCTAAAATACAAGCCCATATCCATAAGATTCTGATGCTCATTTTTATCCTCTCATAGTGTCACATACATTTGATAAAATTAACTAAAATAGAGTATAATTCAACTATACCCTAATTATGTTGCTTGGTTTACACTGCAATGAACCTAAGTATTCACCTGTAAGCCTGCCTTCCTGAGATAAAAATGGATAATATTGGATGATTTTTATAGAAATTTAAATTTTAGAAATTGAGGTTCAGAATGTGTGTATCTTTTATAAAGAGTATGGCACTTAGCAATATATCATGACCATTTTGATGTTGTTAAAAATGCTTCTAAAGATGATTTTCATCACAGTTCAGTTCAGTTCAGTCACTCAGTCGTGTCTGACTCTGCAAACCCACAAACTGCAGCATGCCAGGCTTCCCTCTCCTTTACCATCTCCCAGAGCTTATTCAAACTCATGTACATTGACTCAGTGATGCCATCCAATCACCTCAACCTCTGTTGTCCCCTCCTCTGTCTGTCTTTGGTTTTTCCCAGCATCACGGTCTTTTCCAATGAGTTGCCTTTTCACATCAGGTGGGCAAGTATTGGACCTTCAGCTTCAGTGTCGGTCCTTTCAATGAATATTCAGGGTCAATTTCCTTTAGGATTTTGACTGGTTTGATCTCCTTGCAGTTCAAAGGACTCTTGAGAGTCTTCTCCAACACCACAAAAATATCATTGCTATATGTTATCTATTTGTTCTCATTGTTGAATATTCCTATTACTTTGAAGCACAATTATTCTTTAAAAATAAAAAATAAAGGGGGCAGTGTAAAGACCCTGATTCTGGGAAAGACTGAGGGCAGGACAAGAAGGGGACTGCAGAGGATGAGATGGTTAGATAGCATTACTGCCTCAATGGACATGAATCTGAACAAACTCGGGGAGATAGTGAAGGACAAAGGAGATTGGCATGCTGCAGTCCACAGGGTCACAAAGACTTAGCAACTGAACAACAACTGGAAAACTGAATCCTAGGTTTGTTATTTGCAACTTCTGAAACCTTAAGAAATTCATTTAACCTTTCTCATATGATTGTTATCTGTTAAATAGAAGAATTCTTATAATTAATATTTTTCACATATATTAGATTCTATAATTATAAAAACAGTGCATAAGTTATTCTAAAATTCTGCAGACTGTATACCCAAAGATACAAGCAGACAGGGACTTTCTGCTGCCTTAACCACTGATAAAATTAACAACCCTGTTTTCTCAACATCAACAAGTCAGAGAATTGTGCACACAGTGATCATATACTAAGGGAAACTTCTCCCTCACATGACTTTTAAAAATGCTTTACAGAAATCCTTAGGGGACTTCAAGGGATTTGGGGCACAAGACACCCATTCCCACACAGTCCTGCAATAAACCCTTCTCTGCTCCAAACCCTGATTTTTTTTGTTTATGATTACACATACTTGCATTCAGTAATATTTCTATACATATACCCTTATGTTTTCTCATACATGAACATCTACTGAGATTGAAATACTCCATTCAGTAATGAAAATGTAAATATGAATGACTTTTGTCCTCTAGAAGTTTAAAATCTATTGGTCAAAAATGAAAAGATCTTAAATAAACGATTATAATGCTTCTGAGGGAATATTTCCTTCTTTTATTTTTTTGTATTGTTTTAGAACTAGTCCAACCCATAAACTATTTGTCAGTTTTCCAGGATGATGTAGATACCAAGCCTAATATTTAAGCCTTGATGATATGTTATGTTTCTGGAGAGATTTACAGTTCCTTTCCACAAACAACACCCATTTGATCTCACAGCAGGCATGGGAAGTAAGTAAAACATCAGTCATCCACACTGAAGAGCAAGCCAGAGAAATGATGTAACTTCTTCAAGGTTACACAATTAGAGGATCAAAGTGGGGACTCAAATTGTTTCAGATTGTTGGTCTAATGTTTTCATTCTTTCTTCTGATACGTACCAATTATTTGAATATTTTGTCTAATTTTAGGTTTGAATCAGTAATTAGATCCAAGAATCTAGTAATTAGATTTAAGATTGATACAAAAAATAACCAAGTAGAGATCACACAATTCCAATATTCTACCTTTTTCTATTTCCAATTTTCCTAATCACTTTGAGAGGAGTAGAAAGATATGGCAGCATTGAACAATGATCGGTTGAAAAAGAAAAATGTATTCACTGAATTTGAAAAGAAAAATCAGTAAAATACTTTCCATGTGGTAAAAAGTCTCTAGAAGAAGGAGCTAAAAATTTGGACATAAACAACTGCAGATGTTTAAAGATGTGCTGGAATTACCATGGTAAGACAAGGGAGAAGAGTCTATGAGATGTTTATAGGAATGATGTAAACAGAGAAAGCAGGTGAGCCAGGTTGTGAGTAAAGGATTATCTTTCATCAGAATCCAGACTATACATGTCCCCCTCAGCACTGACATTTTTAAACACCCCTCTGTCTGGTAAATATATTATATGACTTTTACAGAAATCCTTAGGGACTTCAAGGGATTTGGGGCACAAGACACCCATTCCCACACAGTCCTGCAATAAACCCTTCTCTGCTCCAAACCCTGATTTTTTTTGTTTATGATTACACATACTTGCATTCAGTAATATTTCTATACATATACCCTTATGTTTTCTCATACATGAACATCTACTGAGATTGAAATACTCCATTCAGTAATGAAAATGTAAATATGAATGACTTTTGTCCTCTAGAAGTTTAAAATCTATTGGTCAAAAATGAAAAGATCTTAAATAAACGATTATAATGCTTCTGAGGGAATATTTCCTTCTTTTATTTTTTTGTATTGTTTTAGAACTAGTCCAACCCATAAACTATTTGTCAGTTTTCCAGGATGATGTAGATACCAAGCCTAATATTTAAGCCTTGATGATATGTTATGTTTCTGGAGAGATTTACAGTTCCTTTCCACAAACAACACCCATTTGATCTCACAGCAGGCATGGGAAGTAAGTAAAACATCAGTCATCCACACTGAAGAGCAAGCCAGAGAAATGATGTAACTTCTTCAAGGTTACACAATTAGAGGATCAAAGTGGGGACTCAAATTGTTTCAGATTGTTGGTCTAATGTTTTCATTCTTTCTTCTGATACGTACCAATTATTTGAATATTTTGTCTAATTTTAGGTTTGAATCAGTAATTAGATCCAAGAATCTAGTAATTAGATTTAAGATTGATACAAAAAATAACCAAGTAGAGATCACACAATTCCAATATTCTACCTTTTTCTATTTCCAATTTTCCTAATCACTTTGAGAGGAGTAGAAAGATATGGCAGCATTGAACAATGATCGGTTGAAAAAGAAAAATGTATTCACTGAATTTGAAAAGAAAAATCAGTAAAATACTTTCCATGTGGTAAAAAGTCTCTAGAAGAAGGAGCTAAAAATTTGGACATAAACAACTGCAGATGTTTAAAGATGTGCTGGAATTACCATGGTAAGACAAGGGAGAAGAGTCTATGAGATGTTTATAGGAATGATGTAAACAGAGAAAGCAGGTGAGCCAGGTTGTGAGTAAAGGATTATCTTTCATCAGAATCCAGACTATACATGTCCCCCTCAGCACTGACATTTTTAAACACCCCTCTGTCTGGTAAATATATTATATGAGTGTGAAAGTGTTAGTTGCTCAGTCCTATCCAACTCTTTGAAACTCCATAGACTGTAGCCCACCAGGCTCCTTTGTCCATGGGATTCTCCAGGGAAGAATATTGGAATAGGCTGCCATTCCTTTCTCCAGGGCATCTTCCTGATTCAGGTATTGAATCTGAGTCTCCAGCATTTTAAGCAGATTCTTTACTGTCTGATCCTCCAGGGAAGTCCAAATATATTATAATGACACTTGCTTAATTTTGTTAGTTCCACTGTTACCTGTCAGTGTGTGTTCATTGCTCAGTCATTTCCAACTCTCTGCAACCCCATGGACAATAGCCCTGCCAGGCTCCTCTGTCCAGGGAATTCTTCAGGCAAGAATACTGGAGTCAATAGCCATTCCCTTCTCTAGGGAATCTTCCCAACCCAGGGATCAAACCCAGGTCTTCTGCACTGATGGCAGATTCTTTACCCTCTGAGCCACCAGAGAAACCCAGTTCCAACATTGGGAAGGATTAATTTATTCCAAGGACAGAGGATGACATCATACAAGTTTAAGAGATTTCTTCTTTTCTATGCCAGCATGTGTGTTGAACTCTTAGATACCACAGGTCAGCTGGAGCTCCTAGTGGCATTATCAGGTAACATATTGAGCTTGGGGTGCCAAGGGCATCAATATTGTCCTCCCTACCTCTTCTACAGGATTGTCACTGGGAAAAACCTAAGAGCTGGGAGAAATTTGGACAGCCTCACAGATTTGCCATGGGTTGTAAAAGCGATTGTGACAGCAGCTGCCTGTAGGCCTCACTCCAGATTTGTGGACCCCAAGTACAGACAGAGGGTGAAAGAGTTTATAAAGGAGAGAGCTGACAAGACCTCCTTCAGTTGTACATCACTGTTCCACTGTAGAAACATGTGCCATCTTTCCAGGCCGTTATTTTGTCAGTGGTCCAGCATCTCTATGAGAAGCATCACAGAGGTGTTTAAATTATCCGCAGAAGCTCCTGTGACATTGAGTTTACCCTTTCTGTGAGTCAGAGTTCAGCAACAAAAAACCCTTTTCGTGAAAAAGTTGGAGAAAATGCCAGAACTCAAAATGTCTCCTGGTCAATGCCCTATTTCCTCGGCATGGAGGGACAGCTTTGCCTTTGTCTATTACCAGATCCGTCTTTCAATTTGAAGCCATCTGTTCCATGAACTTCTGAGACTTGGGCCAAGGGAACTTTAAACCAAGAAACGATTTCACCAAATGTCAGTCGGAGTGTCTGGCATCTGGCTGAAACCTAAAATCTCAAAACATGAGGTTTCAGATGGCTGAAGTCTTTTCTGGAATTTGACAAAGTGTGAAGTACACTTTAAAATTTATATTTATTTTACATTTCTGATTACAAAATGATTTGATGTTCATTATAAATAGTTTAAAATGTGAAGAACCAGGAAAAAAGTAAAAATGATTCCTGATCACACCATACAGATATAACCAGTATTATCGTGTTGTTATATTTCCTCATCTCCTTTTATATCATCTTCGTTTTATACAATTAGCACTGTATTTTATCATCTATTCCTCTTTATATACTGATGGCAGATTCTTTACCCTCTGAGCCACCAGAGAAACCCAGTTCCAACATTGGGAAGGATTAATTTATTCCAAGGACAGAGGATGACATCATACAAGTTTAAGAGATTTCTTCTTTCTATGCCAGCATGTGTGTTGAACTCTTAGATACCACAGGTCAGCTGGAGCTCCTAGTGGCATTATCAGGTAACATATTGAGCTTGGGGTGCCAAGGGCATCAATATTGTCCTCCCTACCTCTTCTACAGGATTGTCACTGGGAAAAACCTAAGAGCTGGGAGAAATTTGGACAGCCTCACAGATTTGCCATGGGTTGTAAAAGCGATTGTGACAGCAGCTGCCTGTAGGCCTCACTCCAGATTTGTGGACCCCAAGTACAGACAGAGGGTGAAAGAGTTTATAAAGGAGAGAGCTGACAAGACCTCCTTCAGTTGTACATCACTGTTCCACTGTAGAAACATGTGCCATCTTTCCAGGCCGTTATTTTGTCAGTGGTCCAGCATCTCTATGAGAAGCATCACAGAGGTGTTTAAATTATCCGCAGAAGCTCCTGTGACATTGAGTTTACCCTTTCTGTGAGTCAGAGTTCAGCAACAAAAACCTTTGCGTGAAAAAGTTGGAGAAAATGCCAGAACTCAAAATGTCTCCTGGTCAATGCCCTATTTCCTCGGCATGGAGGGACAGCTTTGCCTTTGTCTATTACCAGATCCGTCTTTCAATTTGAAGCCATCTGTTCCATGAACTTCTGAGACTTGGGCCAAGGGAACTTTAAACCAAGAAACGATTTCACCAAATGTCAGTCGGAGTGTCTGGCATCTGGCTGAAACCTAAAATCTCAAAACATGAGGTTTCAGATGGCTGAAGTCTTTTCTGGAATTTGACAAAGTGTGAAGTACACTTTAAAATTTATATTTATTTTACATTTCTGATTACAAAATGATTTGATGTTCATTATAAATAGTTTAAAATGTGAAGAACCAGGAAAAAAGTAAAAATGATTCCTGATCACACCATACAGATATAACCAGTATTATCGTGTTGTTATATTTCCTCATCTCCTTTTATATCATCTTCGTTTTATACAATTAGCACTGTATTTTTATATTGCAGTGCATATCTGCTCCTCTTTATATATTTTCTAGGTCACTTAATAGTGAAATAAAATGTTAATCTGTCATAAGACAGTGCTTTGTTAATCCTAAACTGATGTATACATAGATTTTTTCCAGTTTTAAATAAAATAACTTACAGAATGTCTTTGTTCATATAACACTGTGTGCATATTTGGTTTCTGCCTTAATTTCTTCTAGAATCATAACTATGACAATGATTGCTGAGTATGTATAAAATTCTGAAACATCTGCTGTGATGACGTCTAGAAAGTTGGTACTCTCTCAAAGCAGTATATGTAAAGAAGGAGCTCTCTTATATCCTGTCAACAGAAGAAATACCTTAGGGATCTGAAAAGTATCCAATTGCTATTCTGAATTTTCATTGCTGAAATGAATCATATTTCTGTTTCTCTCCCCTCCTCTCAACCTGGTTCTTAAAAGCTGCTTTCTTACAATGGGAGAAGAACATAAGGTCTCTGCTACCCTGTTCCACAGCATGCCCTAACTTCTGCCCACTGCCTGGCATGTCAGCTCTTCTCAGGTGGGAGAGGGGCATGCATGTCGGTACCTGGTCACACTATCTAAACACATCGAAATTTTCTCAACATTTCTACCTTCTTATAGTTCTCAGCTGTTGCAAGTTTCCTCCGAATTAAAACAAAAATCCTATACATATATTTTCATTTGTACTACTTTCATTATTTTTATTCTTTTCATTTGTACTTTCAGCTAAAATTGGCACTTACCAAGTACATGGCCAATGACTGAACAAGGGCTTTGCCATCCGCCTGGGTGGAGATTGACCCTGTGCTGAGTGACAGCTGCTGACCTTCAACACCCCCTGGGGTAGTTCAGGATGGAGTAAGGTACTCTGTGTTCTTTAGAAAGGTGGATGTTTTTAGGAACAGATTTATTTATCCTTGTATCACCTCATATTGAGAAAAGCACTAAATCCCTTCATGATGACATCAGATCCTTATGACTAACACTAAAACCTTTTGTTATTGGTATTGAGCTTGCCCTTCCTCAAAATCTTATGTACTGATCTTTCTCCTGCTGCCTCTTTGGAGCATTCTCTCAGAGCTATCTGAGGTACTGTCTTCCAGGCTGCAGTCCTAATTGTGCCCCAAGTAAAACTTATCTCACAGCTCTCAAGCTGTTCATCTTTTTAGTCGACAGTACTTTTTCCACCTTGTAGCCTTCAACTTTTGGTGTTTTTGTTTTGAGAACTCAGTCACTACCTTCTCCCCACTGTCAACTACAAATTAACTCTTACCAATTTGATTGCCAATGACTGGACAACAATTGCCCTCTCCCTCTGCAGAGACCTTACCCTGTACTGTTGAGAGTTGCTGACTGTCAATATCCCATGAAGAAGATTAGGGGGTGGTACAGTCACTCTGTGCTCCAAGGTGGGGCAGGTCTTTAGACAGATGGATGCCTTTTAAGAATGGCTTTTTATTATCTCAATCTTTGCATCGCCTCACATCTAGAAAAGCACTAAAATCCTTCATGATGAAATCAGATCCTAATGATTAACCGAAAAGAAAACCCTTTGTAAAATGACTGTTTAATGATATTGAAACCCCCTCTCACCAAAATCCTTAAATATTGACCCAACTCCTGCTGCCTCTTTGGAGCAGTCTCTTGGAGCTATCTGGGGTGCTGCCTCCCAGGCTGCAGTCCTAATTGAGCCCCAAATAAAACTCAATCCACAACTCTCAAGTAGTTCATCTTTTTTCAGTCGATGCCCCCAACCTCCAGATGTAAGGCAAAAAGCTAAGGCAGCTTCTCCTGAGACCTTGCCTTTTAGAACCCCTTCTGTCCTCTAGAAGCCACTATTTCCCAGAGGAATCCTCTCTTCCAGATACCTACCAAAACCCAGATGCGCTCCCAGCAAACCATGTCTTAATCCTCAGGTATTAGATGATAATTGGTACATTTGCTGAATCACTCATGCCCTGCTTCCTTTCACTTTAAAAGTTTTAAGAGAAATTAAAGAAAAATAGCAGTTTTTCAAGACCCTCCCTCCCCAAATAAAGGCTTAAGGATACGTAATAGGAAAAACACTATGGATCAGAAAGTCTTAGTTGGCACTCCCTTAGAACTTGTTTTCAATTACTGTCTTTTGAAAAACTGCTATTTTGCCCTGAACTGTAAATTTGAATCCCAAGTATATCTTCAGTTTTTGTAGGCCCTCAGTTCCATAATTACTTTCATTTTTACAAACACAATCTTCTTTGTACATAATGGCTAGCATTTAGCTCTCCTTCCTCCAGTTGCTTTTAATTTGGGAGGAAGTTTGACCCCCCTTGCTACAACTTTTGGTGTTTTTGTTTTGAGAACTCAGTCACTACCTTCTCCCCACTGTCAACTACAAATTAACTCTTACCAATTTGATTGCCAATGACTGGACAACAATTGCCCTCTCCCTCTGCAGAGACCTTACCCTGTACTGTTGAGAGTTGCTGACTGTCAATATCCCATGAAGAAGATTAGGGGGTGGTACAGTCACTCTGTGCTCCAAGGTGGGGCAGGTCTTTAGACAGATGGATGCCTTTTAAGAATGGCTTTTTATTATCTCAATCTTTGCATCGCCTCACATCTAGAAAAGCACTAAAATCCTTCATGATGAAATCAGATCCTAATGATTAACCGAAAAGAAAACCCTTTGTAAAATGACTGTTTAATGATATTGAAACCCCCTCTCACCAAAATCCTTAAATATTGACCCAACTCCTGCTGCCTCTTTGGAGCAGTCTCTTGGAGCTATCTGGGGTGCTGCCTCCCAGGCTGCAGTCCTAATTGAGCCCCAAATAAAACTCAATCCACAACTCTCAAGTAGTTCATCTTTTTTCAGTCGATGCCCCCAACCTCCAGATGTAAGGCAAAAAGCTAAGGCAGCTTCTCCTGAGACCTTGCCTTTTAGAACCCCTTCTGTCCTCTAGAAGCCACTATTTCCCAGAGGAATCCTCTCTTCCAGATACCTACCAAAACCCAGATGCGCTCCCAGCAAACCATGTCTTAATCCTCAGGTATTAGATGATAATTGGTACATTTGCTGAATCACTCATGCCCTGCTTCCTTTCACTTTAAAAGTTTTAAGAGAAATTAAAGAAAAATAGCAGTTTTTCAAGACCCTCCCTCCCCAAATAAAGGCTTAAGGATACGTAATAGGAAAAACACTATGGATCAGAAAGTCTTAGTTGGCACTCCCTTAGAACTTGTTTTCAATTACTGTCTTTTGAAAAACTGCTATTTTGCCCTGAACTGTAAATTTGAATCCCAAGTATATCTTCAGTTTTTGTAGGCCCTCAGTTCCATAATTACTTTCATTTTTACAAACACAATCTTCTTTGTACATAATGGCTAGCATTTAGCTCTCCTTCCTCCAGTTGCTTTTAATTTGGGAGGAAGTTTGACCCCTGCTGAACAGGGCCTGCCCTATGAACTTTGCCATAAACTCAAGCTCAAAGCCTTCTAAAACAAAAAAGAGACCTTAATGGGGCCTGAGGAACCTCAAAGACCGGAGATGTTGAGAAATTAGGCAATTTACAAGACAAAGCAGGTGATTAACGTCCTCCAACACTCAAAGTCAATGCTTCTCATTACATTATTTACTCTGTGAAAGCATCGAGTGAGATATCTCCTAAAAACTCTTCAAGTGCATTTCCTTTCACATCTATTACTATCACGCATCATATTAACCTTTTCCTTTGTAAACCAACCCTTCCAACAGGCTCACCCAAGTCCTGTGAAAAGGAACAGTTCCTAGTTCAAAATAAAAGTTACAAATATTTAGGTGCAACCTCAGATGAGTCAAAAAGCGAGCATGCTGCTGCCACAATCCTGCTCCTCACAATTACATTTTCTCTTCATCATGTGCCATGCACCTGCTTCTACGGAATGGCTTTCCAGGAACACAAATGATCCTTCATCTGAATTCACTTTTATTCAGCTTAATGAGCTTTCTGCATATGCTAATCTTTGAAACATCATACCTCAAAGAGGTGTGAGAATATATATGTCTACTTAGTCTAATGTATATTCATTATACATTATACATTGTATATTTCAATAAAGAGCAAAAGTAGGAAAAGGCAGCAAAAATCTAATAGTTCACCAGTGTGGTATAAAATACAGAGGCACAATTGTTTCTCCTTTTAGCAGAGAATATAGAGATGTTCAAAACCAAGAATAGCTTTCCTCTTGGGATAGGATTTTTTTCTTCACATAATGCACAAGCTTTCCATCTTGGCAGGTTTTCTTGGGACTAAAAATGAAGCATGATCATTGTCTTTAAGGACAAATAAGTCTAGTCCTGTTTGACTAACCAGGGAAATAACATCGTAAGCCCCAGGATCACATGTGGAGCGGAGCAAAGCTGCTTCAGAGGAGAAGCCTTGCTGCAACAAGCCAAAGCTTGAGATCTGTGCAGCCCCCATGCCCAGACCCTCACCGAAGTAAGAATGCGACCAGCTTGGTCTTCAAAATGTTGGCAAGGCAGGAGGGACTAAGACGGATTGAAATGTAAACAACTTCCACTCCTCCCAGACACGGGAGGTGGTCTGAGTGTCATTGTCATTGCTTCCGTCCTTTAGGTGCTGAAGTTGGGAACAATCATAGTCGACCTCAAAGACCGGAGATGTTGAGAAATTAGGCAATTTACAAGACAAAGCAGGTGATTAACGTCCTCCAACACTCAAAGTCAATGCTTCTCATTACATTATTTACTCTGTGAAAGCATCGAGTGAGATATCTCCTAAAAACTCTTCAAGTGCATTTCCTTTCACATCTATTACTATCACGCATCATATTAACCTTTTCCTTTGTAAACCAACCCTTCCAACAGGCTCACCCAAGTCCTGTGAAAAGGAACAGTTCCTAGTTCAAAATAAAAGTTACAAATATTTAGGTGCAACCTCAGATGAGTCAAAAAGCGAGCATGCTGCTGCCACAATCCTGCTCCTCACAATTACATTTTCTCTTCATCATGTGCCATGCACCTGCTTCTACGGAATGGCTTTCCAGGAACACAAATGATCCTTCATCTGAATTCACTTTTATTCAGCTTAATGAGCTTTCTGCATATGCTAATCTTTGAAACATCATACCTCAAAGAGGTGTGAGAATATATATGTCTACTTAGTCTAATGTATATTCATTATACATTATACATTGTATATTTCAATAAAGAGCAAAAGTAGGAAAAGGCAGCAAAAATCTAATAGTTCACCAGTGTGGTATAAAATACAGAGGCACAATTGTTTCTCCTTTTAGCAGAGAATATAGAGATGTTCAAAACCAAGAATAGCTTTCCTCTTGGGATAGGATTTTTTTCTTCACATAATGCACAAGCTTTCCATCTTGGCAGGTTTTCTTGGGACTAAAAATGAAGCATGATCATTGTCTTTAAGGACAAATAAGTCTAGTCCTGTTTGACTAACCAGGGAAATAACATCGTAAGCCCCAGGATCACATGTGGAGCGGAGCAAAGCTGCTTCAGAGGAGAAGCCTTGCTGCAACAAGCCAAAGCTTGAGATCTGTGCAGCCCCCATGCCCAGACCCTCACCGAAGTAAGAATGCGACCAGCTTGGTCTTCAAAATGTTGGC
The DNA here is from genome assembly GCA_022376925.1 of Tragulus kanchil. NCBI lineage: Eukaryota > Metazoa > Chordata > Mammalia > Artiodactyla > Tragulidae > Tragulus > Tragulus kanchil. The sequence goes on along the minus strand of JAIOJX010000028.1, from coordinate 113,849,747 downwards.
AAGGCAGGAGGGACTAAGACGGATTGAAATGTAAACAACTTCCACTCCTCCCAGACACGGGAGGTGGTCTGAGTGTCATTGTCATTGCTTCCGTCCTTTAGGTGCTGAAGTTGGGACAATCATAGTCTGACCTCATTGCATCTTTCGCGCAGAGACGACTGTCACGTCTCTATAGGCTACTGTGTTTACCCACAGGTCAGCTCATTTAAACCTGAGGGATTTGTTTGGGAGATTTAATTAACAAATTTGTAAATCAGTAATTGGATTATCATTGCCTGACTTAGAATAAGGCTAAATCTGACATAGTATATGCATATACTATGCATATACTAATATGCATAGCATAGCAGGACTAATTTCTTTGAATCTTTATTAAACTGAAGCAGATTACTCAGAAAGCAAATTCTGAACCTCAATGTATTTAACCTGGACAAACGGACCCCTCTTTTATGAAATTATATCTTTTACATCATTAAGGAAATTCTTCATACCACAAAGAACACTAACACCCATGTTCCTCAGAAATTTATAAACTGGCTCACCTATATTACTTTGACTCTTCCAAATACCCTTAAGATATTTGCAGAAATCATTTTTATTCTATTTTAAAACCATAAAACCTAAGGCCAGGGAGGTTCTGTGGCCTCCAGAAGTAAAGTCCACTGACTTACAGTGATTTTAATTTGCAGCTGAAGCTTACTGTTTCCATGGACCATTCAAATAAAAAGAAAATTATCCCATTTACCATTATTTCCCAAGTTGTTGATGGATTTTCATGTGTATGTATCTGTTTCATATGATTTAAAATTGTTACTGAGCTGGGAATACGTCTTACTCATTTTCATATCTTCTCTGCTCCATAACTTGGTAACTTGCACATGTTGGGGCCCACTTCAATTTTTTTCACAGTGGCATATTGATTATTTTGAATTAGACATGCATGGGAAACAGTTATTGCAAGAAAGAGACTCTAATGTTCCTCTGTTCTGATGAAATCAGGAAATAAATCTCCCCTGTGAAAGGTACCCCTCCCCATACCAAGAGGTAAAGAGACAGCTCATCACTAGAGACAGGGAATTCAGGACCAAGAAGGCTGTACAAGCAAACCTTGTAACTTCTTCACTAATTTACTACTACTTTATTACAAACTCTGTTTAGCTTTGTCACTAGTTAAGTACCCAAGTCTAAGCTTCTCTGTATTGTCAATTCATTACAAACCTATTGCCTCTGTCTAAAACGTATAAAAGCTGCCTGCTATGGCTATTTCTTTCTTTTCTTTTTTTGGTCACTTCTATTGATCTTTCATTCATTTATCTTTGTTCTTTAGCCTGTGTGGGCCTCAAATTTGTAAATCAGTAATTGGATTATCATTGCCTGACTTAGATAGGCTAAATCTACATAGTATATGCATATACTATGCATATACTAATATGCATAGCATAGCAGGACTAATTTCTTTGAATCTTTATTAAACTGAAGCAGATTACTCAGAAAGCAAATTCTGAACCTCAATGTATTTAACCTGGACAAACGGACCCCTCTTTTATGAAATTATATCTTTTACATCATTAAGGAAATTCTTCATACCACAAAGAACACTAACACCCATGTTCCTCAGAAATTTATAAACTGGCTCACCTATATTACTTTGACTCTTCCAAATACCCTTAAGATATTTGCAGAAATCATTTTTATTCTATTTTAAAACCATAAAACCTAAGGCCAGGGAGGTTCTGTGGCCTCCAGAAGTAAAGTCCACTGACTTACAGTGATTTTAATTTGCAGCTGAAGCTTACTGTTTCCATGGACCATTCAAATAAAAAGAAAATTATCCCATTTACCATTATTTCCCAAGTTGTTGATGGATTTTCATGTGTATGTATCTGTTTCATATGATTTAAAATTGTTACTGAGCTGGGAATACGTCTTACTCATTTTCATATCTTCTCTGCTCCATAACTTGGTAACTTGCACATGTTGGGGCCCACTTCAATTTTTTTCACAGTGGCATATTGATTATTTTGAATTAGACATGCATGGGAAACAGTTATTGCAAGAAAGAGACTCTAATGTTCCTCTGTTCTGATGAAATCAGGAAATAAATCTCCCCTGTGAAAGGTACCCCTCCCCATACCAAGAGGTAAAGAGACAGCTCATCACTAGAGACAGGGAATTCAGGACCAAGAAGGCTGTACAAGCAAACCTTGTAACTTCTTCACTAATTTACTACTACTTTATTACAAACTCTGTTTAGCTTTGTCACTAGTTAAGTACCCAAGTCTAAGCTTCTCTGTATTGTCAATTCATTACAAACCTATTGCCTCTGTCTAAAACGTATAAAAGCTGCCTGCTATGGCTATTTCTTTCTTTTCTTTTTTTGGTCACTTCTATTGATCTTTCATGTATTTATCTTTTTGTTCTTTGGCCTGTGTGGGCCTCCCATCATAGTGGCCTCTTTCGTTACAGAGCACAGGCTCTGAGAGCTGTGCTCCAGAGCTCTGGCTGGGTAGCTGGACACATCCGTCCAGCCACTCTGTGGCGCGTGGGATCTTCCCAGGCCAGGGATCGAACTAGTGTGCCTTGCACTGCAAGGTGGTGTCCCTACCCACTGGACCACCAGGGAAGCCCTAGGCTATTTCTTCAGTCCGATTTCCATGAGACCTCCACATGTACAGATTAGTTTCTTTTTTTTCTCATTCATCTGTCTTGTGTCAATTTAATTATTAGACCAGAGAAAAGAATCAAGAAGATAAGGGGGGAATTCCATCCTCCCCAACACACACATTGACCTATCTTGAAAGTTTAGACAATACTTTGACAGATACTCCTGTAATTATTTAATAATCACGTGTATATTTTAACACATACACTTCTCGTCCATGACTATTTGTCAGTGAGAAAATACTGCTTTCTCTACATTAAGCCCTTTTTACGAGTAAAGCAAACAACTATCCACCTCTTTTTTATATATATACAACTACCAGATTTGGATTTTTCAAAAATGACCTTAGACTGTCTCTTATGACTTTGTCCAAAATGATTGTGTCCCATGCATGAACGCTGAAGTTCCTAGTAGATATTTAACCTTCTGCCTTTAGTCAGAATAGGAACTTATTCCTTGCACTTAATAAATGTTTCAGTTTTGTTTCATTATCTTCTATAAGCATTTATTCATCTGTTAGGGCTGCTAAAATAGAATACCATAGAATGAGAGCCTTATATAGCAGAAATTTATTTCTCACCATTCTGGAGGCTAGAAAGTCCAGGCTCAAAGTGCCAGCAGATCCGTTGTCCAGTAAAAGTCCACTTTCTCGTTTGCAGATGACCATCTTCTTAAAGAATCTTCACATGCTATAGAGTAGAGAGACAAAGAAGTAAGCTCTCTCTCATGTCTTTTTATAAGGGCACCAATCCCATTTATGAGGGCTCCATTCTCATGACCTAGTTACCTTGGAAGGCCCCACTTCCCAATACCATCACATTGGAAGTATGATTTCAGCATAAGAATTTGGAGGGGCACACACATTCAACAGCACGCCTATTAGTATATCTTTTCTGACCTACTTAAAACTCCTGATCAGTTAAAAAAAACAACATGTTATTCTGGATTTTCTTTAAATATATTACTCATTTGAAATTCAAATGCATATGATTTTAACTAAAATCCTTAGAAAGAAACATTTCTCCAGTCAAGATGACCTCATAAATAAAATGTGAGTATGCACATGCTGGCCTCAAACGTGGCAAATGGTAAAGATTTTTTTCATCTTAAAAGTAGTAACACATTTTAAATGATTTGCATGATCTTATAGGGCATTCCCCATCTTACCCCCAGAAAATGACTGCAGATGAAAGTGAGTCTTGTTCCAGCCAGCATGAAGGGTCACCACATAGCATGACTGCCAGTGTTTGGTGACTTCTGTCATCACACATTAGCTACCACAAGTTCTGGGTTTCATGCCACTGTGACTACCTCTAAAAAATACTCTCCAATTTCCCTTATAAACATTGACATGCTGAAAATAATGAAAAATAGAATGGGTATAATAATCCACAAAGGAGCTTTGACAGCACATAAACAAAAGACCCCCATTTGTGGCCCACACCTGCAACTAGGCTCATTTAATGGTCCCTTAAATTTACTCCTTGTTTCAAAGCCTGTTCTCAAAATATAACCATTCCAGTCAAATTTAGTGACTCTATATTGAAATGTGGAAAAGCATTTTGATAAGACTTATAGAGCTGGCAAAAAAAAAATCAAATGCAACCATGGTTATACAAAAGTACCAATATGAAAACATAAAGTTTTGGGTTATTTTAAGCTTCAGAAGCTCAGTTTAGTTTGACCAAAGAAGAAAACAATGCAAAATAATAAAACAGAAAGAAGCTAAAAATGAAAGGCTACCTATTGTATGGTTTCATGTGTATGAACTGTTCAAAATAGGCACAGAGATAAAAAGAAAGGGCTGGGGACAGCAGGAGTAGGGAGTAACTACTAATGAGATCAGGTGCTTCAATGGGTGCTGAAACATTCTAAAATTACACAGGGCTGATGGTTGCCCAACTTTATGAAGTATACAAAAAAACAGTGAATCATAAATATACTCTGAAAGGGAGATTTCATGGTATGTGAATTGTATCTCAATGAAAAGAAAGCTATTGCTAGTTCAGTCACTTATTAGTGATGGAACTTTGGATAAATGGAACTTTAGGAGAGAAATATAGAAAAAAATGAGAACTATTATTTCCATTCCATTAGTACGAAACATACAATTTTACTGGTGATACTTTTGCGCGCCAGTGTTCATTCAATGATGGACAGTCATTGTCGGAGGTTGAATTGTACCCCCAGAAATATATGTTCAAGTCCTAATTCCTGATACCTGCAACTGTGACCTTATTTGAAAATAGAGTCTTTGGCACATATAATCAAAGTAAGATAAAGTTATGCTAGCTTAGAATGCATTGTAACTCAATGATTGATATCCTTTAAAAGGAGAGAAATTTGGACACAGACCAGAAGAAGACAGGAGCAGAAACTGGAGTTACAATTGCATCTATAAGCCAGAAAATGCCAAACACTGCTGGCAACTACCAAAAGCTAAGAAAACAAGGTATCGTGCAGATTCTTCTTCAGTGCTTTCAAAGGCACCATCTTGCCAATGTCTTGACTTGAGATGTTCAGCTGTGAGATCATAGATTTCCATTCTTCTAAGCCATTCAATTTGTGGGAATCTGTTACGGCAGCCTTAGGAAACTACTAAAATAATATTTACATATTTGTTATTAAAGACAAAGGGTTACAGGAATTAAGAGTCCAACTCTTGGAGTCTCAATTCCTTCACATATAAACAGAAGGTAATAACATCTGTCCATTCACCTGCTGAGAGCAAATGATATCAAGTGCTTTATAAACATGGAATATTACTCCTTAAGGAAAAATAAAAGAAACACAAACCACAAATAACTTTTCTCAAGAACCTTAATGCCAAAAAAAAAAAAAAGAACCTTACTGCCTTACTTTAAGAGTAAGGTCTGTCACATTCTGCACTACTGACATTTTGGGCTGAATAATTCTTTGTTGTGGGACCATTATGTGTATTCTCAGATGTTAAGCACCATCCCTGGAAGACATGGTTTTTGTAAACACCACTGAGAAAAAAATAGTATGAATTTGCATACAAGAATTTGTTGGATTATCAATTTCCTATTTTCTGTAGCAGAAAAACTCTGCTATTAAAAGGATCCAATATGAACTGTATTACCATAAATGTGTTCCCAGTTGTGATCTTTGGAAGTCACTTACATTCTAAGTCTCAATTTTCTCTGTTGATGAATAAACCATCACACAGTGCGTTAAAAATTAAAGACAGTATATGTGAAATACCTGACTTACGAAAAATATTAATTACCATTACTTTCCACTAATAATTTACCTGCCATTAATCATTTCCATTATTATTTATTCCCACAGCCATTACTGTTGTGAACTGGGGACAGAGGATCGTCTATATAGCCTTGTATCTTGAATTCAGTTCAGTATGGACTGAGGACAAACCCTATTGATAGTGGAATACAGTTCATTTCATTTAAGTCACATAAGCAAGGTCATTTTGTTCATTCAAAATTAGAAGCTAAGAATTCTTCTGAATATAAAGGAACTGAATTTAAGGACCTTATTATCCTTTGTACTTTCCTGAGCTATAAACTCAATTTTTCTATTTCTGTCTATTAACATAAACATATCCCTATACTTGACACTAATTATTCAGTTTCTCACTTCAGTGTAACCCACCTAAAATTCTGTTTAGCCATCTTTCTAGGGAAATTATTTGTAGCTGCCTGGTCTTGATAGAAAAGGTCCTCTTCATCATCATTGTGATCTGACATTCTTGACTAGATTAATGTGCTATTAAATTCTAGACAACAGCTATAAAAAATTTCAGTATTGTTCTTCCTCCTTAAAATAACTGTATGTGTTCAGAATATTCTGGTTTTAAAAATATACATAAAAACAGAGAATACAATTTAAGCCTTAATTTTTTTTTCTCTGAGGCATCTCACTAGTAACACACTAATAATCTGAAAGTCATGCCCATTGCCAAATCAGGTAATATTAGGAGATATGTATCATCTAATTTCTGCTTTTAGAAGAAACCACACCATGCTGTGGGAGCACACGCAAGGTTTCTGGTTCACATTTGGTTGATCATGAAGGCATCCTGGAAGAAGTGAGTCCTGAACCTCAGAAAGATTTGGCTAATCAATGGAAAGGGGCTGTGAACGAAGCAGTCTAGACAAGGAAGGTCATGGCATGAGAAAAAGCCCTGAGTAAGAGGTCTTGAGGAGTTCAGTGCACAAAAATGTGCAGTCGGGATGTTTGTGGTAGTGATGGTGGTGCTGGGAATTTGTAAGTGATATCACTGATGACACGAGCAGGGGAAACCATATGCAAAACATTACAAACCACGTCAAGCAATCTGGTGCTTCTGCTGAGAGCAACTGAGAACTGTGAACAGGATAAAGGTATGCACAGCTTTTTGTTCTATTGAAATCATTTACTTGGGGGAATAGATTGGACAGAATTATTTGTGGGTACGGGCTTGGGCAGAAGCCATTCTGAAGCAGGTCAGTGTTAAAAGCCTGTTTTGCTAATTTGGGAGAGACATGATAGATTGGACAGAATTATTTGGGACGTTAGCAAGTCATTTTGTTCATTCAAAATTAGAAGCTAAGAATTCTTCTGAATATAAAGGAACTGAATTTAAGGACCTTATTATCCTTTGTACTTTCCTGAGCTATAAACTCAATTTTTCTATTTCTGTCTATTAACATAAACATATCCCTATACTTGACACTAATTATTCAGTTTCTCACTTCAGTGTAACCCACCTAAAATTCTGTTTAGCCATCTTTCTAGGGAAATTATTTGTAGCTGCCTGGTCTTGATAGAAAAGGTCCTCTTCATCATCATTGTGATCTGACATTCTTGACTAGATTAATGTGCTATTAAATTCTAGACAACAGCTATAAAAAATTTCAGTATTGTTCTTCCTCCTTAAAATAACTGTATGTGTTCAGAATATTCTGGTTTTAAAAATATACATAAAAACAGAGAATACAATTTAAGCCTTAATTTTTTTTTCTCTGAGGCATCTCACTAGTAACACACTAATAATCTGAAAGTCATGCCCATTGCCAAATCAGGTAATATTAGGAGATATGTATCATCTAATTTCTGCTTTTAGAAGAAACCACACCATGCTGTGGGAGCACACGCAAGGTTTCTGGTTCACATTTGGTTGATCATGAAGGCATCCTGGAAGAAGTGAGTCCTGAACCTCAGAAAGATTTGGCTAATCAATGGAAAGGGGCTGTGAACGAAGCAGTCTAGACAAGGAAGGTCATGGCATGAGAAAAAGCCCTGAGTAAGAGGTCTTGAGGAGTTCAGTGCACAAAAATGTGCAGTCGGGATGTTTGTGGTAGTGATGGTGGTGCTGGGAATTTGTAAGTGATATCACTGATGACACGAGCAGGGGAAACCATATGCAAAACATTACAAACCACGTCAAGCAATCTGGTGCTTCTGCTGAGAGCAACTGAGAACTGTGAACAGGATAAAGGTATGCACAGCTTTTTGTTCTATTGAAATCATTTACTTGGGGGAATAGATTGGACAGAATTATTTGTGGGTACGGGCTTGGGCAGAAGCCATTCTGAAGCAGGTCAGTGTTAAAAGCCTGTTTTGCTAATTTGGGAGAGACATGATGAGAGCTTAGCTAAGAGAATGACAGTGAAGTTGGCGAAAAGTGGATGAGTTTAGGAGATATTTAAGAGGTAAAATAAAGCTTTTTAAAAATGGTCATGGCTTTGCTATGACTTTTGAGAGAAAAAAGTGAATCAAAAATAATTCCCAGAGAGGTTTCTGATTTAAATGGTTGGGTCCAATTCCTTCACAGAATCTCCATTTTCAAATTCCTAACATATTGAAGCAGATTAACAAAAACTCATTCATATTCTCCATCTCTCTCACACTCTCATTTATACATATATTATATATGTTTATATATAATATATATAGTGTCATTATAAATTGTGTATGTATATATATAAATATATGTGGAAATATACAAATGCATATACATAAAATAAAAGTAAATAAACACGGAAAGGTGAACAGCCTAGTGCTCTAAAACTCAAAAAACAGCAGCTGAAGAGAAAAATGAAAATTCCTGGAGTAGAACAATGAGGTACATATAGACAGGCTTCTATCCCAACCCCCAAATCTTATATATGTCATTCAGAAAGACAGAATAATAATTCTCAGTGCTATGCCCAACTCTGAAAGGAGGCCAACCAGTGGAGAAATCTGAAGCATAAAAGAATTGACTCCTGCCTGCTTCAGGGAAGTGAAGTTTCCTGAATGGAAGGATGATATGAATGCTAAGGCCCTTTCACTGAGGAGGAACATTCCCCCCTCAACAACATACCACAGAGCCCTAAGCAGTGCATCTAACCAACTCCAGGCATAATCACAGATCCCAGTTATTTTAACTGAGCACAGCTCAGCAGTCCACAAGCCCTACACCTATCATCACACCCTCAAGCACGCAGAGAATACAAAATAGAATACTAGAGTTTTTGGTTATGTGTTGATGGGCACATGGTTTATACAGAGAGAGACAGTTAGTGAAGAAGTTCCCTACACTGTAACACAGCAAAGGAAAGACATAGAGCCATGCAGGATGCAAATCACAGCACAGCACACTTGCAAATGAATGAAAGCAAGTGAACAAAAACAGAGTTAAAAAAATGTTTTAAGCCTAGAAAATATAACCCTCTAAACAAAAGCAATTCCCTGAAGGATGATAGAGCCATAGAGCAATCTAATAAGAACATTTATATCAGAGCACACTCAGTGTAAAGATGTTAAAACAACAGAATGACATGCACAGGGAGACTGTAATCTTTCAGAAATAAAATTATTTCTTTAGAGAAAACAAATAAACTTGAAACATCAAGGAAAAGTCAATTAAGTGACTTGGGGACTCGGAGAGGTTTCTGATTTAAATGGTTGGGTCCAATTCCTTCACAGAATCTCCATTTTCAAATTCCTAACATATTGAAGCAGATTAACAAAAACTCATTCATATTCTCCATCTCTCTCACACTCTCATTTATACATATATTATATATGTTTATATATAATATATATAGTGTCATTATAAATTGTGTATGTATATATATAAATATATGTGGAAATATACAAATGCATATACATAAAATAAAAGTAAATAAACACGGAAAGGTGAACAGCCTAGTGCTCTAAAACTCAAAAAACAGCAGCTGAAGAGAAAAATGAAAATTCCTGGAGTAGAACAATGAGGTACATATAGACAGGCTTCTATCCCAACCCCCAAATCTTATATATGTCATTCAGAAAGACAGAATAATAATTCTCAGTGCTATGCCCAACTCTGAAAGGAGGCCAACCAGTGGAGAAATCTGAAGCATAAAAGAATTGACTCCTGCCTGCTTCAGGGAAGTGAAGTTTCCTGAATGGAAGGATGATATGAATGCTAAGGCCCTTTCACTGAGGAGGAACATTCCCCCCTCAACAACATACCACAGAGCCCTAAGCAGTGCATCTAACCAACTCCAGGCATAATCACAGATCCCAGTTATTTTAACTGAGCACAGCTCAGCAGTCCACAAGCCCTACACCTATCATCACACCCTCAAGCACGCAGAGAATACAAAATAGAATACTAGAGTTTTTGGTTATGTGTTGATGGGCACATGGTTTATACAGAGAGAGACAGTTAGTGAAGAAGTTCCCTACACTGTAACACAGCAAAGGAAAGACATAGAGCCATGCAGGATGCAAATCACAGCACAGCACACTTGCAAATGAATGAAAGCAAGTGAACAAAAACAGAGTTAAAAAAATGTTTTAAGCCTAGAAAATATAACCCTCTAAACAAAAGCAATTCCCTGAAGGATGATAGAGCCATAGAGCAATCTAATAAGAACATTTATATCAGAGCACACTCAGTGTAAAGATGTTAAAACAACAGAATGACATGCACAGGGAGACTGTAATCTTTCAGAAATAAAATTATTTCTTTAGAGAAAAACAAATAAACTTGAAACATCAAGGAAAAGTCAATTAAGTGACTTGGGGACTCGGTATGGTATAAACACAGCAAATGCAGACATGAAAGAGAACATTTAAAGCAATCAAAACTAAATTAATAAGCCTGAAAAAAAAAAGGTTCTCCAACATGGGTACTGTTGGTAGCTCTAAATAAAAGAACTCCACAAATGACACAGAAAAGATACTCTAAAATGTAACCCAAGAAAGTTTCCCAGAAAGGAAGGAAGGAAAAACAAAAACAGAAGAGACCAAAAAAAGAAAAAAATTATGTACAACCAGCTCCCTCAGTCATTTAGTTTCCTTAAATATACTTTGTATGAACTAAATTCTATTATCAGGCATGGAGAGATAAATAACTTGTCCCAGGTCATAGAATTTAAACTCAGTGTGATGTTAGATGGTAAAAGAACACATATTCCAGGAAGACTGGAAATTAAAATAAGTGAATAGACTTGAGGCAAAAGAGATAACCTTACTAAGTCTTCAAATAGGAGTACATTTGTTTTCTATAATCTGAGACCTCAAACTTGTCTTGACGGCATACTACCATCTTCCCCACCTCTCCATGGCCCTGTACTTCTCATTTATATCAGAAGCAGATTTTCCAATATGAAAAGGAGACATTTTTAAACTATGTACATGATTGTCTAATGCATTCTTTTTTTTTTTTAAGATTTATTTATTTATTTATTTGAGGGGGATGGGGTGGGGAGGGAGGGGAGCTGGCGGGCCACTTCTATTGGTCTTTCATTTGTCCATTTTCATCCATCTTTGTTCTTTGGCCCATGTGGGCCTCCCAGCACGGCGGCCTCTGTTGTCCCAGAGCACCAGCTCTGGGCGCATGCACTGCAGAGCTCTGGCTCGGTAATTGGACACATCGGTCCAGCTACTCCGCAGCACGTGGGATCTTCCCAGGCAAGGGATTGAACCAGCGCCCCTTGCACTGCAAGGTGGTGTCCTTACCCACTGAACCACCAGGGAAGCCCTTCTAATGCATTCTTTAACCTGCCCCCAATATCCACCCTGATGAAACATCACCCTAGATTACTCCATAGTGAAGCTCAAAGCCCACAAATCTCAGCTACATATTTAGCATTTCTGAACAGATATTTAATTTTCATCTTCAAACCCAAGCAAACAACCAAGGATTAACAGATAGCTAAAAGAAAGCTTCTTTTGTGAAAGAAAAATAGTAGGAAATCAAACAAAAGCTAGAGGAGCCAGATTTAAAAAGGAGGAAATGTTCAAAACCTGCCATTAATATTATAAGAGAAATCTCATTCATGAAACAAGAGTTTCCTGATTTCAAAACTACTACAAAGCTACAGAAATCAGTGTAGTCATGATATACACTAGACAAAATCCACTAATTTTGAGAAAAAGGCCAAGCAATCTCAATTGAAGAATATTCTGCAAAATATATGGTCAATAAACCTTTGAACAGTTAAGATTAAAAGAAAGGAGAAAAAAAAAAAACAGGAAAGTTTGAGAAACTATCAAAGAGCAGAGAAACTAAGGACACTTGATAACTAAATGTTATGTGGTATCAAGAACGAGAAATACTTCCAATGACAAAGGGCATTAGGAAAAAAGTAGTGAGCTTCAGATAAACTGCAGAAGGTAGTTATTAGCAATACACAAAGTTTGTTCCTTAGCTATGACAAATGTACCATGGTAACATAAGATATTAGCAACAGAGGCAGCTGGGTGGGGAATATACAGGAACTCTCTATACTATTTTTCTTTAATATTTCTATGAATCTAAAACCATTAAAAATAAAAAGTTGGGCTTCCCTGGTGGTCCAGTGGGTAAGGACACCGCCTTGCAGTGCAAAGGGTGTCGTGGGCAACCATGAGAGAGTTCCTGGGGATATATTGGGCCCTTGGATATAAGGTTTTCATCCATCTTTGCCCATGTGGGCCTCCCAGCACGGCTCTGTTGTCCCAGAGCACCAGCTCTGGGCGCATGCACTGCAGAGCTCTGGCTCGGTAATTGGACACATCGGTCCAGCTACTCCGCAGCACGTGGGATCTTCCCAGGCAAGGGATTGAACCAGCGCCCCTTGCACTGCAAGGTGGTGTCCTTACCCACTGAACCACCAGGGAAGCCCTTCTAATGCATTCTTTAACCTGCCCCCAATATCCACCCTGATGAAACATCACCCTAGATTACTCCATAGTGAAGCTCAAAGCCCACAAATCTCAGCTACATATTTAGCATTTCTGAACAGATATTTAATTTTCATCTTCAAACCCAAGCAAACAACCAAGGATTAACAGATAGCTAAAAGAAAGCTTCTTTTGTGAAAGAAAAATAGTAGGAAATCAAACAAAAGCTAGAGGAGCCAGATTTAAAAAGGAGGAAATGTTCAAAACCTGCCATTAATATTATAAGAGAAATCTCATTCATGAAACAAGAGTTTCCTGATTTCAAAACTACTACAAAGCTACAGAAATCAGTGTAGTCATGATATACACTAGACAAAATCCACTAATTTTGAGAAAAAGGCCAAGCAATCTCAATTGAAGAATATTCTGCAAAATATATGGTCAATAAACCTTTGAACAGTTAAGATTAAAAGAAAGGAGAAAAAAAAAAAACAGGAAAGTTTGAGAAACTATCAAAGAGCAGAGAAACTAAGGACACTTGATAACTAAATGTTATGTGGTATCAAGAACGAGAAATACTTCCAATGACAAAGGGCATTAGGAAAAAAGTAGTGAGCTTCAGATAAACTGCAGAAGGTAGTTATTAGCAATACACAAAGTTTGTTCCTTAGCTATGACAAATGTACCATGGTAACATAAGATATTAGCAACAGAGGCAGCTGGGTGGGGAATATACAGGAACTCTCTATACTATTTTTCTTTAATATTTCTATGAATCTAAAACCATTAAAAATAAAAAGTTGGGCTTCCCTGGTGGTCCAGTGGGTAAGGACACCGCCTTGCAGTGCAAAGGGTGTCGTGGGCAACCATGAGAGAGTTCCTGGGGATATATTGGGCCCTTGGATATAAGGAAAGTAGTTTAGATGATTATGATTCAGACAGTGATCCTCCAACCCCAGATAAGCTTCTGAGACCCCTGGTTCGTCCTCTAGAGAGCGATATTAGCACTGAGGGAAAAGAAGACTGGGTAAACATGATGTTACCTAAGGGGGGAGCATACACTAATCCGAGAGGAAGGAAAATTGTATCTAAAAGAAATCACAATCAAGTGAGTCAAGATTCTTCCAGTGATGAAGAATGTGTGACTTACAGTACTGCACCTGGGCCACAATCACCTCCTAAGGTTCAGAAGTTAGAAGGAAAATAAAACCTTGCAGTTTGTGTTTACTTCTGCTATCAAATAGAGAGGCTTAAAAGAGTTAATTAGATAACCTACTCCTCTCTAGTGCATGTAGAAAAGTTATGTCATAAAAGCCTTCCAATTTCTTTTAAGTGCTAATCCCCAGATAAGATAGCAATGGCCTAGAAATTCCCGACGGTCAGTAAAACACAGAAAATTCCTGACAGGTGGTAAAATACGGAAATTCCTGACCTTCAGATTCTTTATGAGCGGCAAAACATGGAAATTCAATTATAAAAGCAGGGTAATTAGATTGTGCAATAGCTTGCTCACTGAACTCAGCTGTGATTGAGGTGGGAAGCTCTCCAGCTTTGGGGTAAGAATAATTGTTATCTTGTTGATTGAGTTCTGAAATAATGTTCAAGTTCTGAAATAACTTTAGAGTTCTGAAATATTTTAAGGCTTTATATTGCTACTGACTGAGTTCTGAAATAAGTTTAAAGTTCTGTATTATTTCTGAAATAATCTTAAAGACTTAAATTGTTACTGTTTAAGTCCTGAACTTCAACTTTGATGTAATGTACTGATGCTAATTACTAAGATTTACTACTACTGACTTGATGTTCTTTATGTTAATAAATCTAATCTTGGCTTGAACACCACGCCTTTTTACTGTTGAAGTTCTATTCTCTTAAATTAGAGGGAGCTACAGTGTATAGGTTGAAGTTTTCTGAAAATAGTACAGAGGCAATTAAGTGTTTCCTCACTTCTATTAATCAGAAATAAGTAACTATACATTGCCCACGACAGGGGTGCCAGTTCAATTCCTTGCCTGGGAAGATCCCACGCGCCGCGGAGTGGCTGGACCAGTGTGTCCAATTACCCAGCCGGAGTTCTGGAGCGCATGCGCCCAGAACTGGTGCTCTGCAACAACAGAGGCCACTGCAATGGGAGGCCCACACGGGCCGAAGAACAAAAATGGATGAAAATAGAAAAATTAAAGACCAATAGAAGTGGCCCGTCTGCCTCCCTCCCTCCCGAACCCATCCCCCCCAAATAAATAAATAAATAAAATTTTTAAAAATAAATAAATAAATAAAAATTAACAAAATTAAATAAAATTAAAAGTTCATGTAAAAATGAATGTCGGGGCTTCCCTGGTGGTCCAGTGGGTAAGGACACTGCCTTGCAGTCCAAGGGGCGCAGGTTCGATCCCTGGCCTGGGAAGATCCCACGTGCCGCGGAGCGGCTGGACTGATGTGTCCAATTACCGAGCCGGAGCTCTGGGGCCCATGCGCCCAGAGCCGGTGCTCTGCAACAGCCCACAAGAGCCAAAGAACAAAGGTGGATAAAAATAGATAAATGAAAGACCAATAGAAGTGGCCTGCCCACTCCCCTCCCTCCCCACCCCCCCCATAAATAAATAAAAATAAATCTTTTTAAAAAAATAAAAATAAAAATGAATGTCCACTATGATGTTCACTGAATGTTGAAAATAGTTATTTCTTGGAGGGTAGGAGGTTAGCATCTTATGCTTTACCATTTTCTTTTTCAAAATATTGCTTTACTTTCATCATGTTCTCTTTACTTTATAAATTCTTTATAATCATAACATATTTTTCCAAAACTATAACCCAGTTTTCCTTAGAAACAAAATTCAACTGTTAGGATGGCCAGGTTTTTGGTTTGGGAGACTAGATGGATGATGGTTACAATGGTTACTTATTACTGCAATAACACTACAAAACTACGTGGCCGACACAGAACATTTATTTTTCTGGGGCTTCATAATTGGCTTTAACTGGGTGGACTGAGCTCCAGGCAGAAGATTAGGTGCAAGTCAACTCCCCGTGTCTCTCATTCTCCTTGGACCAGTATCTATTAGTTTTTCTCGTGGCAACCAGCAAAGATCACAGGAGAATGAGAAGAAATCATAATGTTTCTCAAAGCCTTGGGCCCAAACTCACCACTTCCACTTTAGCTACTCCCCACTGACCTTCACAGATCATATGGCAAAGCTCAGTATTGGTCAGGCAGGAAATATATTATACTCTCTTAGTACCTCAAAGTCAAGCTGAAAAGAATGCTGTGTAATTATAATAAACAAAAGTTATGAAAAGTTAAGTGCATCAATTCAATCTACCTTAGTAGCATAATTTACTGAGAGGAGAACAAAGTCATTCCTACCTATTTTTATATAATCATTTTATCGATCATCTAGTCCACTTGTAAGGCTGGGCAGTCACTGAGGTCAAGTCCAGAGACTTGGTCTGGCAAAGGGACAGGCCCTCATTTGAACTGGGACTGGAAGCTAATGTTTAGTCATCCAGTCATGTTCTGCTCTTTTGTGACCATGTAGATTGGGATTTTAGAGGCAACTGATTTTGTCCCTCAAATGAGATCACAAATTGGAACCTTGATAGTCATAGCCCCAAGAAGAATTAGTTCACTCCCAGAATATGTCTCCCCATCTCTTTCTCCAGGAGTGGTGATAAGTGTTCTGATTCTTCCATACCCACCCCTTAACAACAGAGCTTAATGAGTAGGAGAACCAATATTGACACTGCTCCACCATGAAGCTTGCCATCAACAAGCATTCTAAAATATTTAAGTAACTGCGGTTCTTTCCTCATAGGCCCTAATCACTTCTTTCCCTTCTTTTCCCAAACATAACTTTTCTTTTAACTTTATAAAAGCATTTGGTTAGCATTTTCATCCAAAGATAATAACTACATTATCTAAATACTGCTTAACCAATCAAAATCAACTATCTCTTCCAACCATGCCCATGTTAGAAATATCAATGAACAGCTCTAAGCCTCTATTTCCCTTTCTGTAAAAAGGAACATGTAATATTCTATCCCTGTGT
This sequence comes from Tragulus kanchil, assembly GCA_022376925.1. NCBI lineage: Eukaryota > Metazoa > Chordata > Mammalia > Artiodactyla > Tragulidae > Tragulus > Tragulus kanchil. The sequence continues at coordinate 113,832,932 of JAIOJX010000028.1, read as the reverse complement.
TGAGAAGACTCCCTGGAGAAGGGAATGGTAACCCACTCCAGTATCTAGATGGTTACATTTATTATTCTGCAATAACACTACAAAACTACGTGGCCGACACAGAACATTTATTTTTCTGGGGCTTCATAATTGGCTTTAACTGGGTGGACTGAGCTCCAGGCAGAAGATTAGGTGCAAGTCAACTCCCCGTGTCTCTCATTCTCCTTGGACCAGTATCTATTAGTTTTTCTCGTGGCAACCAGCAAAGATCACAGGAGAATGAGAAGAAATCATAATGTTTCTCAAAGCCTTGGGCCCAAACTCACCACTTCCACTTTAGCTACTCCCCACTGACCTTCACAGATCATATGGCAAAGCTCAGTATTGGTCAGGCAGGAAATATATTATACTCTCTTAGTACCTCAAAGTCAAGCTGAAAAGAATGCTGTGTAATTATAATAAACAAAAGTTATGAAAAGTTAAGTGCATCAATTCAATCTACCTTAGTAGCATAATTTACTGAGAGGAGAACAAAGTCATTCCTACCTATTTTTATATAATCATTTTATCGATCATCTAGTCCACTTGTAAGGCTGGGCAGTCACTGAGGTCAAGTCCAGAGACTTGGTCTGGCAAAGGGACAGGCCCTCATTTGAACTGGGACTGGAAGCTAATGTTTAGTCATCCAGTCATGTTCTGCTCTTTTGTGACCATGTAGATTGGGATTTTAGAGGCAACTGATTTTGTCCCTCAAATGAGATCACAAATTGGAACCTTGATAGTCATAGCCCCAAGAAGAATTAGTTCACTCCCAGAATATGTCTCCCCATCTCTTTCTCCAGGAGTGGTGATAAGTGTTCTGATTCTTCCATACCCACCCCTTAACAACAGAGCTTAATGAGTAGGAGAACCAATATTGACACTGCTCCACCATGAAGCTTGCCATCAACAAGCATTCTAAAATATTTAAGTAACTGCGGTTCTTTCCTCATAGGCCCTAATCACTTCTTTCCCTTCTTTTCCCAAACATAACTTTTCTTTTAACTTTATAAAAGCATTTGGTTAGCATTTTCATCCAAAGATAATAACTACATTATCTAAATACTGCTTAACCAATCAAAATCAACTATCTCTTCCAACCATGCCCATGTTAGAAATATCAATGAACAGCTCTAAGCCTCTATTTCCCTTTCTGTAAAAAGGAACATGTAATATTCTATCCCTGTGTTGAGAAGACTCCCTGGAGAAGGGAATGGTAACCCACTCCAGTATTCCTACCTGGAGAATTCCACGGACAGAGAAACCTGATGGACTACAATCCATAGGGTCCTAGAGTCAGACACAACTGAGCAACTAACACTTTTACTTCCTTCCTTCCTCAAATGGTTATTTTGAGAATGGCTATGAAAACTTATGGATAAATATTTCAGAATCTCTAAACTGCTCTCCAACTACCTTATTTAATTAAAAATTAATTTGAGTCAGCATGTATGTTCTGAGAATTATTATCAAAACTTGATGATCTGATCAAAGGGTTAAAGACTGGCAGATTTTTTTTCCTCTCTTGTCAAACATAATGAATTACAGAATTTGGTCTCATCGATTTCTTTTGCCTTTTTCTGACAGCTAACACCATTGGCAGATACCCAGCAGGAAAAAATTGTCAGGCTGTGCCCAAAGGAAGCCTGTGATGTTATTCCTGGGGCAAATTATTCAGTTTCTGGTAAGCTTCTGTGAAAATTAATATACAGCAGCATATTGCTAATAATTTATTGTTTTATTGCTTTACAACTAATCTTATGTTTTCATTTATTAATAGCTATTTTGCATTTTAAGTAAAGCATGTCTTTCACTTTCATTATGCATTATTCATTCAGTGTTAGTTAAACTGAAGGTTAGATATGACAGGAATGAAATTTTTCAAATAATAATATTGTGGGTAAAGCAGTCCATTAATATCACTGCATTAACTCTACAATTGGATGTTTGTTACAGTCTAGTTATGTAGCTCTGCTATGGATTAGTTTTGTATACAAAATTGCAACTTTAATTAAATCAAAGAAGTTGGTAGCTATGTTTTACTTATGGATTTTTTTTGTGCCATTTCCTTCTTTTCCCCCAAACTTTTTTTTAACTTTTCTTTTAACTTTATAAAAGCATTTGGTTAGCATTTTCATCCAAAGATAATAACTACATTATCTAAATACTGCTTAACCAATCAAAATCAACTATCTCTTCCAACCATGCCCATGTTAGAAATATCAATGAACAGCTCTAAGCCTCTATTTCCCTTTCTGTAAAAAGGAACATGTAATATTCTATCCCTGTGTTGAGAAGACTCCCTGGAGAAGGGAATGGTAACCCACTCCAGTATTCCTACCTGGAGAATTCCACGGACAGAGAAACCTGATGGACTACAATCCATAGGGTCCTAGAGTCAGACACAACTGAGCAACTAACACTTTTACTTCCTTCCTTCCTCAAATGGTTATTTTGAGAATGGCTATGAAAACTTATGGATAAATATTTCAGAATCTCTAAACTGCTCTCCAACTACCTTATTTAATTAAAAATTAATTTGAGTCAGCATGTATGTTCTGAGAATTATTATCAAAACTTGATGATCTGATCAAAGGGTTAAAGACTGGCAGATTTTTTTTCCTCTCTTGTCAAACATAATGAATTACAGAATTTGGTCTCATCGATTTCTTTTGCCTTTTTCTGACAGCTAACACCATTGGCAGATACCCAGCAGGAAAAAATTGTCAGGCTGTGCCCAAAGGAAGCCTGTGATGTTATTCCTGGGGCAAATTATTCAGTTTCTGGTAAGCTTCTGTGAAAATTAATATACAGCAGCATATTGCTAATAATTTATTGTTTTATTGCTTTACAACTAATCTTATGTTTTCATTTATTAATAGCTATTTTGCATTTTAAGTAAAGCATGTCTTTCACTTTCATTATGCATTATTCATTCAGTGTTAGTTAAACTGAAGGTTAGATATGACAGGAATGAAATTTTTCAAATAATAATATTGTGGGTAAAGCAGTCCATTAATATCACTGCATTAACTCTACAATTGGATGTTTGTTACAGTCTAGTTATGTAGCTCTGCTATGGATTAGTTTTGTATACAAAATTGCAACTTTAATTAAATCAAAGAAGTTGGTAGCTATGTTTTACTTATGGATTTTTTTTGTGCCAGAACGAAACAAAAGTAAGCTTAGTACTAATAAAATATAAAAACCACTTTTCTTACATCTATAATTTACATATTGGTAGCTGTAATAAGAATGCATTAGTATATTTCAATGTCCAGATAAATGATGAATAGCTACTTGATTTTTTTCAGAACTTTAAAACAAAAACGTAAATTAAACTATTAGTAGCAAATGTACCACTGAATGATTTGCATAATGCACATCTTGCTAAACAGAACTTGTGCCATTCACATATGAGTAGTGCAGACTGGGGTCAGGCTCTGGTTTTATATTTTTCAGGGAGAAAAAAGAAAAAAAATTCCCCAAGGGCATTAATTCTCAGTTATTGAAGCCTTGAAAATAACAACTTCCATAGCCCAAACATAGCAATTAAAGGAATCATCAGAGATACAAACCAAGGCAGAGCAAAAGCCACAAAAGGAGGAGGGTGAGCCCAGTGGGATAAGAGAAAGCTCAGATAAAGGACAAACTTTTCACAATTTTTCCCACAGTTAAAACAGATCACTGACATGCAGCCACAGAATGTAACCACTAAGAAATTACTGAGGTATATATATATGTACATCTGTATTTCCCTTCCATTTGTCAGCTTCACAAATGCTGTCTACAAAAAGAAAGAAAGAAAAAAAAAACAAAACAGAGAAAATGTAACTGCAACATAGGATAGAAAAATTGAGAACAAAGGCTGGATAGATTACTGGTACAAATACTCGCTGTACCAAACAACTAGCTTTGTGGCCTTGCACAAGTTACACACCTTCTCTGCTTTGGCCTATCCAAGTAAGCAAGTATTTGGTACTAGCAGTGTTCTGCAGATTGTTAAAAGACAGAATACCCTGAAGCCTTTTTCTACAAAGGGCCAAAATACAATCCTAAATATTTTAGTTTTAGTATTTGACTTATTTGAGCGTGATTACCTCTAGATAACTCGAATTCCAAAGAGTTTTGTGAGCACATAAATATCACTGGTCAAATGTGTTTTGATAGTGTCTGTATGACTTGGATTAATATAGGCAGGATTTTATAAATTAAAGTTTTCACTTTGAGATATGGGTAATATGGTTTCTAAATTGCTTACATCCAGTGAGGAACTGCCAAAATTTAAATTTTTGGTTCAGTCAGCACGGTCTCTCTAATATAGCCATTAGCTCTTCCCTCTAGCCATTTACGACCCAGTATAAGGGTCTGTTCCAAACAAGAGGTCAGAACTTTAAAACAAAAAAACGTAAATTAAACTATTAGTAGCAAATGTACCACTGAATGATTTGCATAATGCACATCTTGCTAAACAGAACTTGTGCCATTCACATATGAGTAGTGCAGACTGGGGTCAGGCTCTGGTTTTATATTTTTCAGGGAGAAAAAAGAAAAAAAATTCCCCAAGGGCATTAATTCTCAGTTATTGAAGCCTTGAAAATAACAACTTCCATAGCCCAAACATAGCAATTAAAGGAATCATCAGAGATACAAACCAAGGCAGAGCAAAAGCCACAAAAGGAGGAGGGTGAGCCCAGTGGGATAAGAGAAAGCTCAGATAAAGGACAAACTTTTCACAATTTTTCCCACAGTTAAAACAGATCACTGACATGCAGCCACAGAATGTAACCACTAAGAAATTACTGAGGTATATATATATGTACATCTGTATTTCCCTTCCATTTGTCAGCTTCACAAATGCTGTCTACAAAAAGAAAGAAAGAAAAAAAAAACAAAACAGAGAAAATGTAACTGCAACATAAGATAGAAAAATTGAGAACAAAGGCTGGATAGATTACTGGTACAAATACTCGCTGTACCAAACAACTAGCTTTGTGGCCTTGCACAAGTTACACACCTTCTCTGCTTTGGCCTATCCAAGTAAGCAAGTATTTGGTACTAGCAGTGTTCTGCAGATTGTTAAAAGACAGAATACCCTGAAGCCTTTTTCTACAAAGGGCCAAAATACAATCCTAAATATTTTAGTTTTAGTATTTGACTTATTTGAGCGTGATTACCTCTAGATAACTCGAATTCCAAAGAGTTTTGTGAGCACATAAATATCACTGGTCAAATGTGTTTTGATAGTGTCTGTATGACTTGGATTAATATAGGCAGGATTTTATAAATTAAAGTTTTCACTTTGAGATATGGGTAATATGGTTTCTAAATTGCTTACATCCAGTGAGGAACTGCCAAAATTTAAATTTTTGGTTCAGTCAGCACGGTCTCTCTAATATAGCCATTAGCTCTTCCCTCTAGCCATTTACGACCCAGTATAAGGGTCTGTTCCAAACAAGAGGCATAAAAAATAACACAAAAGCACAAAATCTTGCATGTCCAGCAAAATCTCTGGTTTGGCTAAAGTCATCAGCACAAAGTAACCCATCTGAAAGACTATTCAAGGGAAAGACAGATTTGAAATACATAAATTCCTATTCGCATGAAGAAAAGACTGCTTCTGTTCTTTTTGGATTAGATTATCCAGATGATCTCAGTCAAGTTCTGGTTTGGCAAGTAGATCTAGGACAATTAAATACTGAAATATCCTGGAATATTCCTGACATATGATACACTGAACTGTTACCATGGGCCTTCCCTCAGAAGTCATTGGGATTACTGCCTAGGTTTCAAAATTGCAATTTAATGTATGCTATCCAATTTATTTCATCCACATTTGTATGGGTGCATTGTAATTCCCATCTGGGCACATACAACCCACCAGCCTAGAGTTTGAAACAGACAAGTAATTCCATTTAACAGCTGTTAAATAAGGGAATCCACAGGTAGTCTTCATTCAAATGTTAATTTCTCTCAGTGCTTCACTCCCTGAAGTCAGGTACTTTAGCTGTACTGAGAGGTGATGTAAAAGTAAGATGAACTGCAAACATCCTGACAGAAGATGAAGGTGGATTCCCTCTTGGGACTGAATGTGTCTCGGCCTTGAAACCAACACCGGTATGGAAATCAAACAGTGTGGGATGCTCCAGAGGCTGTATTTGTTTCCCAGATGGTAAAGAGTTTGCCAAAAAGAAAGACTCCTAAGGACCAGTGTTAAGTCAGTCAGAAAACATTTGCAAATGAAGGCTGTACAATAGAGAGCGGATCAATAGGCAAACTGCCAAACTATAAAACTATACTGTGTCTGCCATCAATACTTCTGGAATACACTAAGTGAAAAATTAAGAGTGGATTTGGAACTAAACAAATGAACTTGGTAGTTTTATGGGAGCCAACTGTTTTGAATGCTGCATAGACTTTGAACATAGTTTTTCAGTAAGGTGCCTGAGAGGGGTACTGGATTATCCTTTACCAGCAAATCTTCAAAGAAATGAGTAGTCTAAGGGGGGCAAATCAACAGCATAATTTGGAGTGAGTCAGTTTGCCACTTTGGACCTCAGTTTCCTTCTCCATAAAGTGAAACGATTAAACTAAATGGATTTCCGAGATCCTGCCAAGGTTCAACTATTGGGGTACCAGTATTTGACCTTCTTTCAGGTCTCTTAAAAATAAGAACAAGGGTTTCCCCTGGTGGTCCAGTGGGTAAGGACACCGCCTTGCAGTGCAAGGGGCGCTGGTTTGATCCCTGGCCTGGGAAGATCCCACGTGCCGCGGAGCGGCTGGACTGATGTGTCCAATCACCGATCCGGAGCTCTGGAGCGCACGCGCCCAGAGCCGGCGCTCTGCAGCGACAGACGCCACAGCGATGGGAGGCCCACAGGAGCCAAAGAACAAAGACGGATGAAAGTAGAGAAATGAAAGACCAATAGAAGTGGCCCGTCCGCTCCCCTCCCTCCCCAACCCGACCCCCGCCCAAAATAAATAAATTTAAAAAAAGGAAAAGGACAAACAGGAAAAAGCATTCTTATTCAGATACAATAAAAATGCTAAGCTCAAAATGAATAGGCTATAGCGAGGAATAAAAGGAAGAGAATTATAGAAAAATTTCTGCTTCATGGACTACGCGAAAGCCTAGTCAATGGATCAAAACAAATTGTGGAAAATTTTTCAAGAGACGGGAATACAGGACCACCTCACCTGTTTTCTGAGAAACCTGTATGCAGGTCAAGAAGCAACTGGACGGAGAAGCCGCCGGAAGCCGGAGCGGAGAAGCCGCGGCGCGGGTAAGTTCAATCACTCCAACTGGAGGGCTTGCTGAATGGAGAGGGGAAGTCACCCACGGGTTACTGACCAGGGATTGGGAACGAGCTGGAAGGGAAAGCTCGCGCCCGCCTTTGGGACTTAGACACGTAACTAACCGGCAGTGCACGTGTGCCAGTGGCTGAGGAGCCGGCGCACCACTAGATCTGCAGCAGCCGCGGAGGAAGCCAGGGAAAGAGCAGGAATTGGAAACTACTGGCGGGTGCATGGTAGAGCCGGGGCGCCCCCCTCCAACACGGGACTGGGCGCGCTGTGGCCCCCCGCCTGATGGACTGGAATCAGCCCACCATCCCAGCCAGCACCCAGTATGGCAGCAAAGCCCTCAGTTTGCTGAACACAAAAACAGAAACCATAGCAACTAATGCTATAAGGGAAAGAATACGCCATCAAGACACCACCATCAAGAGCAGATGCGTTTCCAACAGGCAGATGAGAAGATAAAAACCAGGGACAGTATTTAGCTTTTTTTATTTTTTATTTTTTATTTTTTTGCTTGTTTATTGGTGGTGGACTTTATTGCTTATTCAATTGATTGGTCTGGTTTGGGGTTTATTAGTTTCTTTGTTTATACTGGATTTTTTTGTTTGTTTTTTTTGGTTTTCATTTATTTGTTTTTGGGGTTCTTTGTTTTTTTGGTCTCATTAATTTTTTCTGTCCCTTTTTAATTTTTAATTTCTTTTTTTGACTTTTATTTTATTGTATTTTTTTATTTTAATTTTAATTCTTGGAAACCTCTAATTCTCTTTCCTCTTTCCCACTGCTTTCTTCCTCTATGTTCTAAATGTAAAACATTTTCCTATCTACCAATACCCTCTAGATAAATTATTTCCTATCTTCCTGTCTCCACTATTCTCTTTCAAATACACTAAACAATACACACACACTAATCTTTGCTACCTAACCCTATAAAGTCCTTCCAAGACAAATCTATTCCTTCTCATTACCCATGCACTCTCCTCCTCATCACCCCCACCACATGTCCTAGTTAAAAATTGCTCTCATTGTAATTATCCAAGCCAGGACCTTGCGTTGGGTCTATTTATTCAGGTATTATTTCAATTAACTCAAAGTTTAATGGGCAAGTATCATCTATGATTGTGTGATTTGCCAGAAAGATTTCCTGTGCCTTATCTCTGTAAAACTGGGCAGTTGTGGGGATTGCTGTGTATGTATGTATATCTTACGATTATGTCAGAAAACATCTGCATGCTTTTATGACTGTCACCCATCAGGGATGCGCCTCTTGTTCCTCAGATGCTAGTATGTGAACTAATATCATGGAACACCATAGCAAACCACACACAGAGCCTACACCCCCTGACCAATCATCAAACCAAGGATCCTCAGAGCAGAAGCCCCGACTCCAAGACCCCACATTATCAAAGAACATACAACACTAGAGATTATTCATTTGTAAACAAGACCTAACACCACCCAAGACACAAACCACTGAACCCTTCTAGGAGGACAGAAACCCAAAGGAAATGAGAATTCAACCAAGAAGACTGGTGGGGGAAAAAGAATTCCACACACAGACAAACACAAAGAAACAAAATTAACCTAATAATGAAATGTCAAAACCAAGAAGAAACACTGGTGGGGAAAATGAATTACCAAGTGTTTATTGGTGGTGGACTTTATTGCTTATTCAATTGATTGGTCTGGTTTGGGGTTTATTAGTTTCTTTGTTTATACTGGATTTTTTTGTTTGTTTTTTTTGGTTTTCATTTATTTGTTTTTGGGGTTCTTTGTTTTTTTGGTCTCATTAATTTTTCTGCCCTTTTTAATTTTTGATTTCTTTTTTTGACGTTTATTTTATTCTATAGTTTTAAAATTTTAATTCTTGAAATCCTCTAATTCTCTTTCCTCTTTCCCACTGCTTTCTTCCTCTATGTTCTAAATGTAAAACATTTTCCTATCTACCAATACCCTCTAGATAAATTATTTCCTATCTTCCTGTCTCCACTATTCTCTTTCAAATACACTAAACAATACACACACACTAATCTTTGCTACCTAACCCTATAAAGTCCTTCCAAGACAAATCTATTCCTTCTCATTACCCATGCACTCTCCTCCTCATCACCCCACCACATGTCCTAGTTAAAAATTGCTCTCATTGTAATTATCCAAGCCAGGACCTTGCGTTGGGTCTATTTATTCAGGTATTATTTCAATTAACTCAAAGTTTAATGGGCAAGTATCATCTATGATTGTGTGATTTGCCAGAAAGATTTCCTGTGCCTTATCTCTGTAAAACTGGGCAGTTGTGGGGATTGCTGTGTATGTATGTATATCTTACGATTATGTCAGAAAACATCTGCATGCTTTTATGACTGTCACCCATCAGGGATGCGCCTCTTGTTCCTCAGATGCTAGTATGTGAACTAATATCATGGAACACCATAGCAAACCACACACAGAGCCTACACCCCCTGACCAATCATCAAACCAAGGATCCTCAGAGCAGAAGCCCCGACTCCAAGACCCCACATTATCAAAGAACATACAACACTAGAGATTATTCATTTGTAAACAAGACCTAACACCACCCAAGACACAAACCACTGAACCCTTCTAGGAGGACAGAAACCCAAAGGAAATGAGAATTCAACCAAGAAGACTGGTGGGGGAAAAAGAATTCCACACACACAGACAAACACAAAGAAACAAAAATTAACCTAATAATGAAATGTCAGAGAAACACTGCACAAATGAAGGACCAAGCTAGAGAAACACTGCTTCAAGTGACAGAGGAGGAGATAGACAAACTATCTGAAAGAGAACTCAGAAAAGCTGCACTAATGAAGATACAAAACACCGAAAACAGAATATTAGAGGAAATTAGTGCATTGAGAAGAGACAGGCAAGAAATGAAAAATAAGCAAATGGAGACAACCAACTCAATTGCTGAACTGAAAATACTATAGAAGGTCTCAACAGTATAGTGTCAGAGGCTGAAAAATGGATAAGTGAGCTGAAAGACAGAATGATGGAAATAAGTGCTGAAGAACAGAACAAAACCCAAAGAATGAAAAGAACTGAGGATAGCATAAAAGACCTATGGGACAATATCAAACGCACCAACATTAGAATTATAGGAGTTCCAGAAGAAGAAGAGGAGAAGAAAGACTATGAAAAAATTCTTGAAGAGGTTATAGTTGAAAACATCCCCAACATGGGAAAGGAAATAGTCAACCAAGTCCAAGAAGCACAAAGATTCCATACAGGAGAAACCCCAGAAGAAATACAGCAAGGCACATTCTAATCAAACTAACACAGACTAAATATAAAGACAGATTACTAAAAGCAGCTAGGAGCAAACAACAAATAACATATAAAGGAAACCCCATACATCTTACTGCGGATCTTTCAACAGAAACCCTTCAGGCCAGAAGAGAATGGCAAGACACATTTAAACGGCTAAAAGAGAATAACCTCCAACCAAGAATTCTCTACCCAGCAAGAATCTCATTCAGAATTGATAGTGAAGTCAAAAGCTTCACAGACAAGCAAAAACTCAAAGAAGTCTGTACCACAAAACCAGTCCTACAACAAGTGTTAAACGGCCTGATATAGCCAATAAATAGAGTAGGAGAAGCCTTACAAATCAAACCCCAAATTTCTAAGAAGATGACCATAGGAACATTTGTATCAATAATTACTTTGAACATAAATGGACTAAATACTCCAACCAAATGACACAGGCTGGCTGAATGGATCCAGAAGCAAGACCCATATATATGCTGTATACAAGAGACCCACTTCGGACCTAGAGACACTCATAGACTGAAAGTGAAAGGCTGGAAAAAGATATTCCATGCAAATGGAAATCAAAAGAAAGCTGGAGAAGCAATTCTCATATCAGACAAAATAGACTTTAAAGTAAAGAAGATTCTAAGAGACAAGGCAGGTCACTACATCATGATTAAGGAATCTATCCAAGAGGAAGACATAAGAGTCATGAATATCTGTGCACCCAACACAGGAGCACCTCAATACATAAGACAGGTACTTTCAGACATAAAAGAAGAAATCAACAATAACACAGTAATAGTAGGAGACTTTAACACTCCTCTCACAACAATGGACAGATCATCCAAACAGAAAATTAAAAAAGAAACACAAGCCTTAAATGCCACACTGGAAAAGATGGACCTCATCGATATCTTTAGGACATTCCATCCAAAAGCAGAAGAATACACTTTCTTCTCAAGTGCTCATGGAACATTCTCCAGGATAAAGGACTCAACCCCTCTTGGGCCCAAAAAGAGATCAACGTGATTACCTCTAGATAACTCGAATTCCAAAGAGTTTTGTGAGCACATAAATATCACTGGTCAAATGTGTTTTGATAGTGTCTGTATGACTTGGATTAATATAGGCAGGATTTTATAAATTAAAGTTTTCACTTTGAGATATGGGTAATATGGTTTCTAAATTGCTTACATCCAGTGAGGAACTGCCAAAATTTAAATTTTTGGTTCAGTCAGCACGGTCTCTCTAATATAGCCATTAGCTCTTCCCTCTAGCCATTTACGACCCAGTATAAGGGTCTGTTCCAAACAAGAGGCATAAAAAATAACACAAAAGCACAAAATCTTGCATGTCCAGCAAAATCTCTGGTTTGGCTAAAGTCATCAGCACAAAGTAACCCATCTGAAAGACTATTCAAGGGAAAGACAGATTTGAAATACATAAATTCCTATTCGCATGAAGAAAAGACTGCTTCTGTTCTTTTTGGATTAGATTATCCAGATGATCTCAGTCAAGTTCTGGTTTGGCAAGTAGATCTAGGACAATTAAATACTGAAATATCCTGGAATATTCCTGACATATGATACACTGAACTGTTACCATGGGCCTTCCCTCAGAAGTCATTGGGATTACTGCCTAGGTTTCAAAATTGCAATTTAATGTATGCTATCCAATTTATTTCATCCACATTTGTATGGGTGCATTGTAATTCCCATCTGGGCACATACAACCCACCAGCCTAGAGTTTGAAACAGACAAGTAATTCCATTTAACAGCTGTTAAATAAGGGAATCCACAGGTAGTCTTCATTCAAATGTTAATTTCTCTCAGTGCTTCACTCCCTGAAGTCAGGTACTTTAGCTGTACTGAGAGGTGATGTAAAAGTAAGATGAACTGCAAACATCCTGACAGAAGATGAAGGTGGATTCCCTCTTGGGACTGAATGTGTCTCGGCCTTGAAACCAACACCGGTATGGAAATCAAACAGTGTGGGATGCTCCAGAGGCTGTATTTGTTTCCCAGATGGTAAAGAGTTTGCCAAAAAGAAAGACTCCTAAGGACCAGTGTTAAGTCAGTCAGAAAACATTTGCAAATGAAGGCTGTACAATAGAGAGCGGATCAATAGGCAAACTGCCAAACTATAAAACTATACTGTGTCTGCCATCAATACTTCTGGAATACACTAAGTGAAAAATTAAGAGTGGATTTGGAACTAAACAAATGAACTTGGTAGTTTTATGGGAGCCAACTGTTTTGAATGCTGCATAGACTTTGAACATAGTTTTTCAGTAAGGTGCCTGAGAGGGGTACTGGATTATCCTTTACCAGCAAATCTTCAAAGAAATGAGTAGTCTAAGGGGGGCAAATCAACAGCATAATTTGGAGTGAGTCAGTTTGCCACTTTGGACCTCAGTTTCCTTCTCCATAAAGTGAAACGATTAAACTAAATGGATTTCCGAGATCCTGCCAAGGTTCAACTATTGGGGTACCAGTATTTGACCTTCTTTCAGGTCTCTTAAAAATAAGAACAAGGGTTTCCCCTGGTGGTCCAGTGGGTAAGGACACCGCCTTGCAGTGCAAGGGGCGCTGGTTTGATCCCTGGCCTGGGAAGATCCCACGTGCCGCGGAGCGGCTGGACTGATGTGTCCAATCACCGATCCGGAGCTCTGGAGCGCACGCGCCCAGAGCCGGCGCTCTGCAGCGACAGACGCCACAGCGATGGGAGGCCCACAGGAGCCAAAGAACAAAGACGGATGAAAGTAGAGAAATGAAAGACCAATAGAAGTGGCCCGTCCGCTCCCCTCCCTCCCCAACCCGACCCCCGCCCAAAATAAATAAATTTAAAAAAAGGAAAAGGACAAACAGGAAAAAGCATTCTTATTCAGATACAATAAAAATGCTAAGCTCAAAATGAATAGGCTATAGCGAGGAATAAAAGGAAGAGAATTATAGAAAAATTTCTGCTTCATGGACTACGCGAAAGCCTAGTCAATGGATCAAAACAAATTGTGGAAAATTTTTCAAGAGACGGGAATACAGGACCACCTCACCTGTTTTCTGAGAAACCTGTATGCAGGTCAAGAAGCAACTGGACGGAGAAGCCGCCGGAAGCCGGAGCGGAGAAGCCGCGGCGCGGGTAAGTTCAATCACTCCAACTGGAGGGCTTGCTGAATGGAGAGGGGAAGTCACCCACGGGTTACTGACCAGGGATTGGGAACGAGCTGGAAGGGAAAGCTCGCGCCCGCCTTTGGGACTTAGACACGTAACTAACCGGCAGTGCACGTGTGCCAGTGGCTGAGGAGCCGGCGCACCACTAGATCTGCAGCAGCCGCGGAGGAAGCCAGGGAAAGAGCAGGAATTGGAAACTACTGGCGGGTGCATGGTAGAGCCGGGGCGCCCCCCTCCAACACGGGACTGGGCGCGCTGTGGCCCCCCGCCTGATGGACTGGAATCAGCCCACCATCCCAGCCAGCACCCAGTATGGCAGCAAAGCCCTCAGTTTGCTGAACACAAAAACAGAAACCATAGCAACTAATGCTATAAGGGAAAGAATACGCCATCAAGACACCACCATCAAGAGCAGATGCGTTTCCAACAGGCAGATGAGAAGATAAAAACCAGGGACAGTATTTAGCTTTTTTTATTTTTTATTTTTTATTTTTTTGCTTGTTTATTGGTGGTGGACTTTATTGCTTATTCAATTGATTGGTCTGGTTTGGGGTTTATTAGTTTCTTTGTTTATACTGGATTTTTTTGTTTGTTTTTTTTGGTTTTCATTTATTTGTTTTTGGGGTTCTTTGTTTTTTTGGTCTCATTAATTTTTTCTGCCCCTTTTTAATTTTTAATTTCTTTTTATGACTTTTATTTTATTGTATTTTTTTATTTTAATTTTAATTCTTGGAAACCTCTAATTCTCTTTCCTCTTTCCCACTGCTTTCTTCCTCTATGTTCTAAATGTAAAACATTTTCCTATCTACCAATACCCTCTAGATAAATTATTTCCTATCTTCCTGTCTCCACTATTCTCTTTCAAATACACTAAACAATACACACACACTAATCTTTGCTACCTAACCCTATAAAGTCCTTCCAAGACAAATCTATTCCTTCTCATTACCCATGCACTCTCCTCCTCATCACCCCCACCACATGTCCTAGTTAAAAATTGCTCTCATTGTAATTATCCAAGCCAGGACCTTGCGTTGGGTCTATTTATTCAGGTATTATTTCAATTAACTCAAAGTTTAATGGGCAAGTATCATCTATGATTGTGTGATTTGCCAGAAAGATTTCCTGTGCCTTATCTCTGTAAAACTGGGCAGTTGTGGGGATTGCTGTGTATGTATGTATATCTTACGATTATGTCAGAAAACATCTGCATGCTTTTATGACTGTCACCCATCAGGGATGCGCCTCTTGTTCCTCAGATGCTAGTATGTGAACTAATATCATGGAACACCATAGCAAACCACACACAGAGCCTACACCCCCTGACCAATCATCAAACCAAGGATCCTCAGAGCAGAAGCCCCGACTCCAAGACCCCACATTATCAAAGAACATACAACACTAGAGATTATTCATTTGTAAACAAGACCTAACACCACCCAAGACACAAACCACTGAACCCTTCTAGGAGGACAGAAACCCAAAGGAAATGAGAATTCAACCAAGAAGACTGGTGGGGGAAAAAGAATTCCACACACACAGACAAACACAAAGAAACAAAAATTAACCTAATAATGAAATGTCAGAGAAACACTGCACAAATGAAGGACCAAGCTAGAGAAACACTGCTTCAAGTGACAGAGGAGGAGATAGACAAACTATCTGAAAGAGAACTCAGAAAAGCTGCACTAATGAAGATACAAAACACCGAAAACAGAATATTAGAGGAAATTAGTGCATTGAGAAGAGACAGGCAAGAAATGAAAAATAAGCAAATGGAGACAACCAACTCAATTGCTGAACTGAAAAATACTATAGAAGGTCTCAACAGTATAGTGTCAGAGGCTGAAAAATGGATAAGTGAGCTGAAAGACAGAATGATGGAAATAAGTGCTGAAGAACAGAACAAAACCCAAAGAATGAAAAGAACTGAGGATAGCATAAAAGACCTATGGGACAATATCAAACGCACCAACATTAGAATTATAGGAGTTCCAGAAGAAGAAGAGGAGAAGAAAGACTATGAAAAAATTCTTGAAGAGGTTATAGTTGAAAACATCCCCAACATGGGAAAGGAAATAGTCAACCAAGTCCAAGAAGCACAAAGATTCCATACAGGAGAAACCCCAGAAGAAATACAGCAAGGCACATTCTAATCAAACTAACACAGACTAAATATAAAGACAGATTACTAAAAGCAGCTAGGAGCAAACAACAAATAACATATAAAGGAAACCCCATACATCTTACTGCGGATCTTTCAACAGAAACCCTTCAGGCCAGAAGAGAATGGCAAGACACATTTAAACGGCTAAAAGAGAATAACCTCCAACCAAGAATTCTCTACCCAGCAAGAATCTCATTCAGAATTGATAGTGAAGTCAAAAGCTTCACAGACAAGCAAAAACTCAAAGAAGTCTGTACCACAAAACCAGTCCTACAACAAGTGTTAAACGGCCTGATATAGCCAATAAATAGAGTAGGAGAAGCCTTACAAATCAAACCCCAAATTTCTAAGAAGATGACCATAGGAACATTTGTATCAATAATTACTTTGAACATAAATGGACTAAATTCAACCAAGAAGACTGGTGGGGGAAAAAGAATTCCACACACACAGACAAACACAAAGAAACAAAAATTAACCTAATAATGAAATGTCAGAGAAACACTGCACAAATGAAGGACCAAGCTAGAGAAACACTGCTTCAAGTGACAGAGGAGGAGATAGACAAACTATCTGAAAGAGAACTCAGAAAAGCTGCACTAATGAAGATACAAAACACCGAAAACAGAATATTAGAGGAAATTAGTGCATTGAGAAGAGACAGGCAAGAAATGAAAAATAAGCAAATGGAGACAACCAACTCAATTGCTGAACTGAAAAATACTATAGAAGGTCTCAACAGTATAGTGTCAGAGGCTGAAAAATGGATAAGTGAGCTGAAAGACAGAATGATGGAAATAAGTGCTGAAGAACAGAACAAAACCCAAAGAATGAAAAGAACTGAGGATAGCATAAAAGACCTATGGGACAATATCAAACGCACCAACATTAGAATTATAGGAGTTCCAGAAGAAGAAGAGGAGAAGAAAGACTATGAAAAAATTCTTGAAGAGGTTATAGTTGAAAACATCCCCAACATGGGAAAGGAAATAGTCAACCAAGTCCAAGAAGCACAAAGATTCCATACAGGAGAAACCCCAGAAGAAATACAGCAAGGCACATTCTAATCAAACTAACACAGACTAAATATAAAGACAGATTACTAAAAGCAGCTAGGAGCAAACAACAAATAACATATAAAGGAAACCCCATACATCTTACTGCGGATCTTTCAACAGAAACCCTTCAGGCCAGAAGAGAATGGCAAGACACATTTAAACGGCTAAAAGAGAATAACCTCCAACCAAGAATTCTCTACCCAGCAAGAATCTCATTCAGAATTGATAGTGAAGTCAAAAGCTTCACAGACAAGCAAAAACTCAAAGAAGTCTGTACCACAAAACCAGTCCTACAACAAGTGTTAAACGGCCTGATATAGCCAATAAATAGAGTAGGAGAAGCCTTACAAATCAAACCCCAAATTTCTAAGAAGATGACCATAGGAACATTTGTATCAATAATTACTTTGAACATAAATGGACTAAATACTCCAACCAAATGACACAGGCTGGCTGAATGGATCCAGAAGCAAGACCCATATATATGCTGTATACAAGAGACCCACTTCGGACCTAGAGACACTCATAGACTGAAAGTGAAAGGCTGGAAAAAGATATTCCATGCAAATGGAAATCAAAAGAAAGCTGGAGAAGCAATTCTCATATCAGACAAAATAGACTTTAAAGTAAAGAAGATTCTAAGAGACAAGGCAGGTCACTACATCATGATTAAGGAATCTATCCAAGAGGAAGACATAAGAGTCATGAATATCTGTGCACCCAACACAGGAGCACCTCAATACATAAGACAGGTACTTTCAGACATAAAAGAAGAAATCAACAATAACACAGTAATAGTAGGAGACTTTAACACTCCTCTCACAACAATGGACAGATCATCCAAACAGAAAATTAAAAAAGAAACACAAGCCTTAAATGCCACACTGGAAAAGATGGACCTCATCGATATCTTTAGGACATCCCATCCAAAAGCAGAAGAATATACTTTCTTCTCAAGTGCTCAAGGAATATTCTCCAGGATAGACCACATCTTGGGCCACAAATCAAACCTCAGTCAGTTCAAGAAAACTGAAATTATATCAACCATCTTATCGGACCACAATGCAATGAGACTAGAGATCAACTACTGGGGAAAAAACCCTAAAAACACAAACACATGGAGATTAAACAATACATACCTAAAAAACCAACTGATCATTGAAGAAATCAAAGGAGAAATTAAACAATTCCTAGAAAAAAATGACAATGAACACACAACCGTGCAAAACCTATGGGATACTGCAAAAGCAGTTCTAAGAGGGAAGTTTATAGCAATACAATCCCACCTCAAGAAACTAGGAAAATATGAAGCAGATGACCTAACCCTCTGCTTAAAACAATTGGAGAAAGAAGAACAAAAACATCCCAAAGCCAGCAGAAGAAGAGAAATCATAAAGATCAGAGCAGAAATAAATGAGAAAGAAACAAAAGAAACAATAGTAAAGATAAATAAAACAAAAAGCTGGTTCTTCGAAAAAGTAAACAAAATTGACAAGCCACTGGCCAGAGTCATTAAGAAAAAGAGAGAGAAGAACCAGATCAACAAAATCAAAAATGAAAAAGGAGAGATTACAACAGATCATGCAGAAATCCAAAGGATTCTAAGGAACTATTTTGAGCAACTCTGTGGCAACAAACTGGACAACCTGGAAGAAATGGACAGTTTCTTGGAGAAGATTAATCTCCCAAGACTGAGCCAGGAAGAAACAGAAACTTTCTACAGCCCAATCAGAAGCTCAGAAATCGAATTTGTGATTAAAAATCTACCCAAAAATAAAAGACCAGGACCAGATGGCTTCACAGCCAAATTCTACCAAACATTTAAAGAAGAGTTAATGCCTATCCTTCTAAAACTTTTCCAAAAAATTGCACAGGAAGGAAAGCTTCCAAACACATTCTACGAGGACACCATCACCCTGATACCCAAATAGGCAAAGACAACACAAAAAAGGAAAACTATAGGCCAATTTCACTGATGAGCTTAGATGCCAAGATCCTCAACAAAATCCTAGCAAACAGAATTCAACGACACATCACAAAACTCATACATCACAATCAAGTCGGGTTCATCCCAGGCATGCAAGGATTCTTCAACATCCGCAAATCAATCCATGTGATACACCATATCAACAAATTGAGAGACAAAAATCACATGATCATCTCAATAGATGCAGAAAAAGCCTTTGACAAAGTACAACATCCATTTATGATAAAAACTCTTCAGAAAATGGGCATAGAAGGAACCTAACTCAATATAATAAAAGCCATCTATGAGAAGCCTACAGCGAACATTATCGTTAATGGTGAAAAACTGAAAGCATTCCCTCTAAGATCAGGAACAAGACAGGGGTGCCCACTTTCACCACTACCATTCAACATAGTCCTGGAAGTCCTAGCAACAGCAATAAGAGAAGAGAAAGAAATCAAAGGAATCCAGATTGGAAAGGAAGAAGTCAAGCTCTCTGTTTTTGCAGACGACATGATATTATACATAGAAAATCCCAAAGACACAGTTACAGAGCTACTAGAGTTAATCAATGAATTCACCAAAGTTGCAGGATACAAAGTCAACACACAGAAGTCACTGGCATTCCTATACACAAACAATGAAAAATCAGAAAATGAAACCAAAGAGGCAATCCCCTTCACCATTGCAACCAAAAGAATCAAATATCTAGGAATAAACCTACCCAAAGAAACAAAAGAATTGTACACAGAAAATTACAAGACACCCATGAGAGACATTAAAGAAGACTTAAACAGATAGAGAGATATTCCATGTTCCTGGGTCCATACAAGTGCATACAATATGACATGAATTTCAGTAGGAATAAGGGGACAAGTACCAAATATTTATAGAAGACAGCTATGATGTGATAAAAATAGAAAAATATTTGAGTAAGAAACTATATTTAAGCTAAGTTTTGAAACACGGTTATAATTGATGATTAGGTAAAAGTGTTAATGTGGAAGTAGCAGTGAGGCAACTGTGAAGCTAAATGGGATGTTTTCATTTGTGTGTCCTAGACTCACTCCATGCCTGGAAAAAGGAATTCAGTGATACTGCTCCCATTCTGATCTTTACTGACTGCATATAATAATAATAGTAGCAAATGATTCAAAGGTAATGTTGTGTCCACTACAATTTTTATCATAGTGTTAGCTTACATAATATAAACATTAAAGAAGAGAAAAATATGATTTATTTCTCATGCTCTTGTCATTGGAATGACTGATGCTGACGCTGAAGCTCCAATACTTTGACCACTTTATACAAAGAGCTAATTCATTGTAAAAGACCCTGATGCTAGGAAAAACAGAAGGTGGAAGGAGAAGGGGACAACAGAGGACAGATGGTT
Source organism: Tragulus kanchil (assembly GCA_022376925.1). NCBI lineage: Eukaryota > Metazoa > Chordata > Mammalia > Artiodactyla > Tragulidae > Tragulus > Tragulus kanchil. Next base: position 113,812,584 of record JAIOJX010000028.1, on the reverse strand, counting down.
GGATGGTACCACTGCGTCAATGGACGTGAGTTTGGGCAAGCTGCAGGAGACAATGAAGGACAAGGAAGTCTGGTATGCTACAGTCCATAGGATCACATAGAGTCGGACATGACTAAACAACTGAACATATTGATTTGTCAGACCAACGCTTTCCAGTTGTAAATAAAGGGACAATGATGGATGTACATGAGTTTAAAGTTAATTTCATACCAGCTGTATCTGTACAAAATGGTGATTATTATCTTGGGAGGCCTTACAGTTATATGAAAGCATTTCTCCTTAAGTCAGAGAAAACTTTTATAATACTATCACTAATTTCCTTGCCTTTTTCCCTATTAAACTTTCATTGCTTCCTGTACTCCCAGTTAGATTGATCTGGATCTCATTAATGCACAGCCTAAAAGCTTTAGTTTATAAAAATGAATAATTTGATGAAGAATGGCAATTAGGAGTTGTTTCTTTAAAAGCAATTTCAGTCAATTTAATGCAAACCACTAGGTTTATTTGATTGCATCTTGAGACTTCTGTTTCTTAATGTGTTTCACATGAACTAAACTTCTCATTGATCCCTGAAAAATAAACAGTAGTAATAACTCACCAAAAACAGTACTTCCCTTTTCTTGTGGTAAGATGGTTATACAGGGACACATGAAAAGCAACTTCTCCCACATCACATAATAAAAACTAACTGCACCCCAGAGGCAGCTAAGAAATTGACTCAATACCTGTAAATATTTTGTCTTAGGCTTGCCTCTGGACTTCCGAGGTAGCCCTAGTGGTAAAGACCCACCTGCCAATGCAGGAGATACGCAAGACATGTGTTCAATCCCTGGGTCAGAAAGATCCCCTGGGGTTTCCCTGGTGGTCCAGTGGGTAAGGACACCGCCTTTCAGTGCAAAGGGTGCCAGTTTGATCCCTGGCCTGGGAAGACCCCAAGTACCGAGGAGCAGCTGGACTGATGCGTCCAACTATGGAGCCAGAGCTCTGGAGTGCATGCGCCCAGAGCCGGTGCTCTGCAGCGACAGAGGCCACTGCGATGGGAGACCCATACAGGCCAAAGAATAAAGATGGGTGAAAATAGATAAATGAGAGATCAACGGAAGTGGCCACCCCAAAAAAATTTAAAAATAAAAAAAGAAAGATTCCCTGGAGGAGGGCATGGCAACCCACTCCAGTATTCTTGGCTGGAGAACCCTCACAGACAGAGGAGCCTGGCAGGCTATGGTCCATTGGGTCATAAAGAGTCAGACATGACTGAAGCAACTTAGCAGCACCAGCAGCAGGCTTGCCTCTTAAAAGAAATGTTACTTTCTTTAAAAAAAAAATGGATAGATAGATCGATCAATCCTCCATGCTAAGTAGAGGGAAGGAAAATTATTGGAGGGGCACCTGCACTACATGGGGCTGCTGTCCCCAAGATCTCCTTTTCCCCTGGGGACTCATTCATTTCCACTGCGGCTATTCTCAGAGAGGATGGTGATTCCCCTTCACAGGGCCCATACCTTGATTTGTTCCCTTTGTACTGCTGAGGTAGTCTGGAATACTTAAATAAGGCTTACAGGAGATCAAGGAATAACAAAAAGAAAACCCAGTGTAGGGAATGTTGGCTTTAGACCACCTGATTTATAAGTTTTAGCTGACTCAGTACTTTTTTGGGCCATGTGTGTCTTTGTATGTCCTTAATAGAAGATGGATCTTGTCTAAACCCCTCTTCTCAGTAGAATATGGACTGCAGAAAAGACCCCATCTTTCACTGATCAGCAAGAAGGCATAGTCATCAGATGGCTTAAAGTCAAACCTGAGGGAGTGAGTTAAAGCCTTTTCTTTTCATCCAAAAATTTGGCAGTCCTCAAACATCAGTGATCACAAGGATCACTAGAAAGATGAGTAAAAACGAGAATCTACAAAAACTTTGATTCAGTAGAACTAGGGTGGTACTCAGATATTTGTGTTTTAACATATATCCCAAGAGGTTTTAATGCAAGTTCTTTGAGTCACACATTGATAAACTCTATACTAGAGACTTTGCCATGACTTTTCTAGATATTTTCTAGTTATTATCTCTGAGAATGACCTCCAGAAAAAGCCATACCTTAGCCCTAAGTCTCAGTAAAGTCTTTATGCTTCAATATGCTTAACTGAACATGATGATCCTTTCAGAATGGGGCTCAATTACATTAACAGACACACATGAGATAATGCAGGTTTTTCTATATAGAACCTGTTACTACCTTTCACTGGAACCTTGAAAAAGGCACTTACCTATGCCCTAGAAACAAAAGATTTGGCCAGATCTACAGTGCAGGTATTTACTCCAACATAGAACACACATTTACTGAGTACTTGTTATGTGCTAAGCACTAAAGTTTTCAACGTGTTTTTTAAATGTGGACCTTTCAAATTCTAACACATTTATATACCATCTTCTTCATATGACTACTAGGAAATTCCAGATTCTAATGATTAAGAAAGTACTGTCAAATTACTATTATGGTTTCAACAACACTTTAACTACATTTTAAACTATTCAAAATAGCATTTAAATTGGTTCAAAAATTATTGAGAAATAGTCCATGTAAGGGCTTCCCTGCCTCATGACTCAGTGGTAAAGTATTTGTCTGCCAATGCAGGAGACATGGGTTCGATCCACAGTCTGGGAAGATCCCACATGCCTCAGAGCAAGTAAGCCTGTACACCATAATTATTGAGCCTGTGCACTAGAGCCCAGGAGCTGCAGTTACTGAAGCCTGCACACTCTAGAGCTCAAGCTCTACAACAAGAGAAGCCCCTCAATGATAAGCCCACCTATCTCAGGTAGAGAGTAGACCCTGCTCACTAAACCTAGAGAAAACGCCCTTACAGCACAGAAGATCCAGCACAGCCAGAAATAAAGAAATAAAAACTTTAAAAAGTAGTACATGTAAGTATGAGACATTTTACTTCAGCTAAAAAGACTGGTGTCTGTATGGAATTAGAGACCACACACAACCCTGAGATTCCCGACCTGAAATCACACAACCAGAAGCTCTTCAAAGATTCTTAAAATTCAGCTTACTGAGAGCTGAGATTATCAATAGAAAATATGTTGGTAAGTTAATATGTATTAAATATTAATTAAATTTTTAACTAAAAATTAAAGTATATAACACACTTTATTTCTTCTTTTAAAATGTCAAAAGCTGGCTGAGACTTGAATAAAAGTCTCAAGAAGAAAATTACTCAGTTGTAAGAATATGCACTTAGGACAGGAGCAAATAAATGAAATTAGCTTGATTAGGTTTATTTTAATTCACCTTAGGCCATACTAATTGATTGCTTTGACTGACTGTGCTTATAGCACCAAGCCTAACTGTGTAAGTATTAGAGTAGCCTTCTAACTGCCCCTGTATTTTTCATGATTATTTACGGAAACTAAAAACAAGAATTTAAGTGAACCAGCAGCATCTTCATTATGATTTGGTCAGTCTCAGTCTTGGGGGAGCAATTTTGTCTGTATCAGCAGAGAGATCAGCAATCTGCACAAGCTAGTCAATTCAGTTAAGTCTATCAAACTACATGTAAATTTATTTGTATAATAAAGTAAGCAAACACCTAGATGGAATTGCTTAGATTTTGTTTTTTTTTTTTTTAAAGCTGAGTATGTTAGATATAAATCTGACCCCCTATTGTGGTCTCCTTATAAGCCCTAAACATCTGTCATTCAATGTACTGATCCTAGTGCTTTCCAGGGCATTTGCATAGAGTAGGTGCTTCACAAAATTTGCACTGAATGAATGAACCAATAAAGGCAAATGAATGCTTTGTCTCTGTTTACCTTGTATCATTTAACTTGCTTCTTTTTAAGCCTTTGTTTCCTACAATTTGGTTTTAAGTATCATTTAGTGACCAGGAAATTTTAACATTCATTCTTAAAGTCCCTATCATAAACATCAGGGATTATTTTATATTCTGATAGAATCCAGTTCCATGCTCTCTACACACAAATGTAGGTTTCTTGAATTTTACCCCTACTAAACTGCACAGAAGGTCAACTTATTTAGCAGTCATCCATCAAAACCAACAATTAAAGCTTCAGTGAAGGACAAAAAAAAGCATGGACTCAAGCCCTATCTGGAAGATTTTAAAATGTAGTGAGAGAGAAATCACTGATACATAAATACCTAACAAACTGTTCATAAATGCTACAGAAAAACTACAGTGCTCTGAAAATTAATTAATTCAGCTGTAAATACTCTTAACTAGATTTGCACAGATGCATAGAAAATGCCTCAGAAATTCAAGCCAATTTCAGTAGTCCTATTTCATTTGTTCTTTGTGAGCAAAAGTTCCCAGTGACGTTAATGTTGAATAGAAGGTTCATATTTTATTCACAAAACTCAGTTCAGTTCAGTTCAATTTAGTCACTCAGTCATGTCTGACTCTTTGTGACCCCACAGACTGCAGCAAGCCAGGCTCCCCTTCATCTCCCTGAAGATGGCCTCACCAGTTTGATGGCTCAAATTCATGTCCATTGAGTTGGTGATGTCGATAAAAAAGATGAACAACTTGAGAGTTGTGCGTTAAGTTTTATTGGGGGTATAATTAGGACTGCAGCCTGGGAGGCAGCACCCCAGATAACTCTGAGAGACTGCTCCAAAGAGATAGGGGCAGAAAGCCAATATAAGGGTTTCAGTGTAGGGGGAAATTCAAATGCCATCAAAGAAAGGGTTTTTTCAAAGGCTTTTGTTTTACAAATGGATTGTGCCTGTCATGAGGATGTGATATCTTCATGAAGGATTTTGGCACTTTTCTAGTTGTGAGGAGAGGCAAGGATTGAGATAATAAAATCTGTTCCTAAAAATCATTTACATAGGTAAAGACCTGCTCCACCAGATTGCCCAGAGCACAGAGTGACTTGTCCCACCTTGATTTCCTTCAGGGGGTGTTGAAAAGTCAGCAGCTCCTAAGGCACAGTGTTCGATCTCCATAGAGGCAGATGGCAAATGCCCTTGCTGTCCATTCATTGTAGTTGACAGTGATGCCATCCAACCATCTCTTCCTCTGTTTTTTTATTCCCCTCTTCTTTCCTTCTGCATTTCCTAACAAAACTGTTTCCATAAATGCGTCAACTTATTTAGCAGTCATCCATCAAAACCAACAATTAAAGCTTCAGTGAAGGACAAAAAAAAGCATGGACTCAAGCCCTATCTGGAAGATTTTAAAATGTAGTGAGAGAGAAATCACTGATACATAAATACCTAACAAACTGTTCATAAATGCTACAGAAAAACTACAGTGCTCTGAAAATTAATTAATTCAGCTGTAAATACTCTTAACTAGATTTGCACAGATGCATAGAAAATGCCTCAGAAATTCAAGCCAATTTCAGTAGTCCTATTTCATTTGTTCTTTGTGAGCAAAAGTTCCCAGTGACGTTAATGTTGAATAGAAGGTTCATATTTTATTCACAAAACTCAGTTCAGTTCAGTTCAATTTAGTCACTCAGTCATGTCTGACTCTTTGTGACCCCACAGACTGCAGCAAGCCAGGCTCCCCTTCATCTCCCTGAAGATGGCCTCACCAGTTTGATGGCTCAAATTCATGTCCATTGAGTTGGTGATGTCGATAAAAAAGATGAACAACTTGAGAGTTGTGCGTTAAGTTTTATTGGGGGTATAATTAGGACTGCAGCCTGGGAGGCAGCACCCCAGATAACTCTGAGAGACTGCTCCAAAGAGATAGGGGCAGAAAGCCAATATAAGGGTTTCAGTGTAGGGGGAAATTCAAATGCCATCAAAGAAAGGGTTTTTTCAAAGGCTTTTGTTTTACAAATGGATTGTGCCTGTCATGAGGATGTGATATCTTCATGAAGGATTTTGGCACTTTTCTAGTTGTGAGGAGAGGCAAGGATTGAGATAATAAAATCTGTTCCTAAAAATCATTTACATAGGTAAAGACCTGCTCCACCAGATTGCCCAGAGCACAGAGTGACTTGTCCCACCTTGATTTCCTTCAGGGGGTGTTGAAAAGTCAGCAGCTCCTAAGGCACAGTGTTCGATCTCCATAGAGGCAGATGGCAAATGCCCTTGCTGTCCATTCATTGTAGTTGACAGTGATGCCATCCAACCATCTCTTCCTCTGTCATCCTCTTCTCCTTCTGCTTTATATTTTCCCCAACATCAGGGTCTTTTCCAATGAGTTGTCTCTTCGCATCAGATGGCCAAAATATTTTGGAGCTTCAGCTTCAGCATCAGTCTTTACAAAACTCTACTATTTCATTATAATACATAAGTATGTAATTAAATATTCATACCCAAATTCAAGAATCCAAACAAGTTTCTTTGCCTGTAATTGTAAGACCATAATGCTATACTTAACATACCTGCCAAGATTCCTACTATAATAATTTGGATTTAAGTCACAACTGATTTATAAATGTTAGATGCAGTTTTGGTAAATCCAATAAAGTAGTGATTACTTTCAAAAGTGTGCCAAACTTGTACTATTTGTATCAGTAGCCATCTGATCCCTTAATTATAGGTGATAGCATATGAAGATCTTTTATTTCCAAAGTTGAAACTTATAGTACTTAAAGGCAGGCCAACAACCTGGTATGCAGGGGATTTTTTGTTTGTTTGTTTCTTTTTTAATGTAGTTTTGTTTATTCATTTTGTGGGGCGGCTTGGAGCTATTTACTTATGTATCATTAGCAGATACCAGACCCATTTCCGGTAACAAGCAATGTGATCTTGCTCCCTTTATTTGCTTTCTTTAATTATACTTTTAAAGTTTCAATCCCTATGTCATGTTTCAAGGATGCAAAACTATTTTTCTAAGCATCATTAGAAATTTGTAGTTAGATTTTTAAGGGAAGAAATTATTTACAAAGGAGAAGAGGGCGATAGAGGATGAGATGGTTGGATGGATCATCAATTGAAGGGACAAGAACTTGGGCAAACTCCAGGAGATAGTAAGGGACAAGGAGGCCTGGTGTGCTACAGGGCAAGGATTGAGATAATAAAATCTGTTCCTAAAAATCATTTACATAGGTAAAGACCTGCTCCACCAGATTGCCCAGAGCACAGAGTGACTTGTCCCACCTTGATTTCCTTCAGGGGGTGTTGAAAAGTCAGCAGCTCCTAAGGCACAGTGTTCGATCTCCATAGAGGCAGATGGCAAATGCCCTTGCTGTCCATTCATTGTAGTTGACAGTGATGCCATCCAACCATCTCTTCCTCTGTCATCCTCTTCTCCTTCTGCTTTATATTTTCCCCAACATCAGGGTCTTTTCCAATGAGTTGTCTCTTCGCATCAGATGGCCAAAATATTTTGGAGCTTCAGCTTCAGCATCAGTCTTTACAAAACTCTACTATTTCATTATAATACATAAGTATGTAATTAAATATTCATACCCAAATTCAAGAATCCAAACAAGTTTCTTTGCCTGTAATTGTAAGACCATAATGCTATACTTAACATACCTGCCAAGATTCCTACTATAATAATTTGGATTTAAGTCACAACTGATTTATAAATGTTAGATGCAGTTTTGGTAAATCCAATAAAGTAGTGATTACTTTCAAAAGTGTGCCAAACTTGTACTATTTGTATCAGTAGCCATCTGATCCCTTAATTATAGGTGATAGCATATGAAGATCTTTTATTTCCAAAGTTGAAACTTATAGTACTTAAAGGCAGGCCAACAACCTGGTATGCAGGGGATTTTTTGTTTGTTTGTTTCTTTTTAATGTAGTTTTGTTTATTCATTTTGTGGGGCGGCTTGGAGCTATTTACTTATGTATCATTAGCAGATACCAGACCCATTTCCGGTAACAAGCAATGTGATCTTGCTCCCTTTATTTGCTTTCTTTAATTATACTTTTAAAGTTTCAATCCCTATGTCATGTTTCAAGGATGCAAAACTATTTTTCTAAGCATCATTAGAAATTTGTAGTTAGATTTTTAAGGGAAGAAATTATTTACAAAGGAGAAGAGGGCGATAGAGGATGAGATGGTTGGATGGATCATCAATTGAAGGGACAAGAACTTGGGCAAACTCCAGGAGATAGTAAGGGACAAGGAGGCCTGGTGTGCTACAGGCCACAGGGTCACCAAGAGTGGGACACAACTAAACAACAACAAACTACTTATGGCATAAAATCCATTAAAATATACCAGTTGCCTCACAACTTGAACAATTAAATAATTTAGACAAATATGGAGAGATAAGAGTAATACCAGACTTTAGCACCAATGCCATTTTTGTATAAAAATGATTGATGGCAATTTACTTCTCATGCTGGATATACAGAATACTGTCAAGCCTGATTAACATGAAAACTGACAGTATCTTTTTAACTTTAATAACATGGATTCCCATAGCTCTACAATGATTGAGGTGAGAGCACAAAACATTTGATAATTATTAAATGAGATTGTAACAGATTTATCTACTGGCCTAAATTTTTCTAAACTGATGACATAGTTTCTCTGGGCTTCCCAGGTGTCACTAGGGGTAAGAACCTGCCTGCCTATGCAGGAGACATAAGAGACACAGGTTTGATCCCTGGATCAGGAAGATTCCCTGGAGAAGGGCTTAGTGACCCACTCCAGTATTCTTGACTGGACAATCCCTACAGAAAGAGAAACCTGCTGGGCTACAGTCCATAAAGTTGCAGAGATGGACACCACTGAAGCAACTTAGCACATACATATGCAAGACAGTTTCTAGTGGGTCACAGCTTGTTGTGGTGGAGGGACTTGACATAAATGAAGCCATGAGATCCCATGTAGTGCCACCCAAGATAGGTCATAATGGAGAGTTATGACAAAACCTGGTCCACTGGAGGAGGGAATGGCAAACCACTCCAGTATTCTTGCCATGAGAACCCCACGAACAGTATGAAAAGGCAAAGAGATATGATACTGGAGGATGAGTCACCCCCAGGTCAGAAAGTGTCCATATAAGATACTGGGAAAGAGTGGAAAAACAACTCCACAAAGAATGAAGTGGCTGGGCCAAAGCAGAAACAACACTTGATTGTGGATGTGCCTGGTGTGAAAGTAAAGTCCTATAAATGCCAAAAAAGATGTCCTTTTCTTCATAAGGGACTAGAATACAAAAGCAGGAATTCAAGAGATGCCTGGAGTAACAGGCAAGTTTGGCCTTGAAATACAAAATAAAGCAAAACAAAAACTTACAGAATTTTGTCAAGAGAACACACTGGTCATAGCAAACACCCTCTTGCAACAACACAGGACATAACTCTACACATGGACATTACCAGACAGTCAATACCAAAATCAGATTGATAATATTCTTTGCAACTGAAAATGGGGAACCTCTATACACTCAGGAAGAAAAGAAAAGAAATGTGACTCAGATCTTGAGCTCCTTATTGCAAATTCAGCCTTAAATGGAAGAAAATGGGGAAAACCACGAGGCCATTCAAGAATAACCTAAACCAGACACCTTATGATATAGATGTGACAAGTAGATTCAAGGGATTAAATCTGGTAGACAGAGTGCGTGAAGAACTATGGGGTGATGTTCCTAACATTGTACAGGAGACAGTGACCAACCATCAAAAAAAAAAAAAAAAAAAAAAGAAATACAAGAAAGCAAAGTGACTGTCCAAGGGGAAGTTACAAATAACTGAGAAAGGAAGAGATCAAAAGACAAAGGAGAAAGGGAAAGATACATTCAACTGAATGCAGAGTTCCAGAGAGTAGCAAGGAAAGAAACGAAAGCCTTCTTACAGAAACAATGCAAAGAAACAACAGAATGAGAAGAATAGAGACTTCAAGAACATTGGAGATATCAAAGGAACATTTCATAAAAGAGTGGGCATCATAAAGGATAGAAATGGTAAGGACCTAACAAAAGTAGAAGAAATTAATAAGAGGTAGCAAGAATTCACAGAAGAACTATACAAAAAAGGTCTTACTGACCCAGATAACCATGAAGGTGTGGTCACTCACCTAGACCCAGACATCTTGGAACATGAAGTCAAGTTGGGCTTAGGAAGCATTATTAAAAACAAAGGTATTGGAGGTGATGGAATTGTACCTGAGCTATTTAAAATCCTAAAAGATGCTCAAAGCCTTCAAGCTAGGCTTCAGCAGTATGTGAATAGAGAAATTCCAGATGTACAAGCTAGGTTTATAAAAGACAGAGGAACCACAATCAAACTGCCAACATTCGTTGGATCATAGACAAAGCAAGGGAATTCCATAAAAACATTTACTTCTGCTTCACTGACTATCCTAAAGCCTTTCACTGAGTGGATCACAACAAATTGTGGAAAATAGGAGTACCAGACCTTGTTATCTGCCTACTGAGAAACCTGTATTCAGGCTAAGAAGCAACAGTTAGAAAGAGGCATGGAACAGCAGATGGTTCAAACCTGGGAAAGGAATATGTCAAGGCTTTATATTGTCACCTTGTTTATTTAACTTATGTGCAGAGCACTTCATGTGAAATGCCAGCTGGATGAATCACAAGATGAAATCAAGACACATCAACAGCCTCAAATATTCAGATGATACCACTCTAATGGCAGAAAGTGAGAATGAACTAAAGAGCTTCTTGATGAGGGTGAAAGACAAGAGCAAAAAACCTGGCTTGGCATCTGGTCTCATCACTACATGGCAAAGAGAAGGGGAAAAAGTGGAAACAGTGACAAATTTTATTTTCTTTGTCTCCAAAATCTCTGTTAATAGTGATTCCGGCCATGAAATTAAGACACCTGCTTCTTGGAAGAAAAGCTATGACAAACCTAGATAGTGTATTAAAAAGCAGAGACATCACTTTGCTGACAAAGGTCCATATAGTCAAAGCTATGGTTTTTCTAGTAGTTTTGTATGGATGTGAGAGTTGGAGCATACAGAGAGCTTATCCTTGAAGAACTGGTGCTTCTAAATTATGGTGCTGGAGAAGACTCTAAAGAGTCCCTTGGATAGCAAGGAGATCAAAGTAATCAATCCTAAAGGAAATTGACCCTGAATATTCAGTGTAAGGACTGATGCTGAAGCTCCAATACTTTGGTCCCCTGATGGGAAGAGCTGACTCACTAGAAAAGACTCTGATGCTGGGAAAGATTCAGGGCAGGAGGAGAAAGGGATGACAGAAAATGCGATGGTTGGATGGCATCAACGACTCAATGAACATGAGTTTGAGTTGAGCAAACTCTGAGAGATATTAAAGGACAGGGAAGCTGGGAGGTGTTGCAGTCCATGGCGTCATAAAGAGTTCAACAGATTTTAGGGATTAAACAACAACAACAAGACAATTTCAAGCTATTTGATAATTCTCTGAATGCAACTAATATATTTAACTAAGGAAGACTCAGTCTTTATTAACCTGAAGTTTGTACAGTTTAGGGAATCCCAGGGATACTTTAGTAAAGAACACAAAATTAGCAATATAAAGTCAGGTATACCACCTTGAAACAATCCAGATTAAGAGAGAGAACCTGAAGCATAAGTATGCTCGGTTTCATGCTGATTTCCTCTAACCAAAACTTACATTGTTTGCAATATGTTGGGTATTAAAGGCTCGCTATACAGAGGCTCCTAAATAGTAACAACATGATTATTATTATAAAAATAATGACGTGACTATTCCTATGAATTATGCTTGATGATTTCTACAGTCTTATTTCTCAGATGCTGCTGATAGGAATGAACTAAAGAGCTTCTTTGATGAGGGTTTGAAAGACAAGAGCAAAAACCTGGCTTGGCATCTGGTCTCATCACTACATGGCAAAGAAAAGGGGGAAAAAGTGGAAACAGTGACAAATTTTATTTTCTTTGTCTCCAAAATCTCTGTTAATAGTGATTCCGGCCATGAAATTAAGACACCTGCTTCTTGGAAGAAAAGCTATGACAAACCTAGATAGTGTATTAAAAAGCAGAGACATCACTTTGCTGACAAAGGTCCATATAGTCAAAGCTATGGTTTTTCTAGTAGTTTTGTATGGATGTGAGAGTTGGAGCATACAGAGAGCTTATCCTTGAAGAACTGGTGCTTCTAAATTATGGTGCTGGAGAAGACTCTAAAGAGTCCCTTGGATAGCAAGGAGATCAAAGTAATCAATCCTAAAGGAAATTGACCCTGAATATTCAGTGTAAGGACTGATGCTGAAGCTCCAATACTTTGGTCCCCTGATGGGAAGAGCTGACTCACTAGAAAAGACTCTGATGCTGGGAAAGATTCAGGGCAGGAGGAGAAAGGGATGACAGAAAATGCGATGGTTGGATGGCATCAACGACTCAATGAACATGAGTTTGAGTTGAGCAAACTCTGAGAGATATTAAAGGACAGGGAAGCTGGGAGGTGTTGCAGTCCATGGCGTCATAAAGAGTTCAACAGATTTTAGGGATTAAACAACAACAACAAGACAATTTCAAGCTATTTGATAATTCTCTGAATGCAACTAATATATTTAACTAAGGAAGACTCAGTCTTTATTAACCTGAAGTTTGTACAGTTTAGGGAATCCCAGGGATACTTTAGTAAAGAACACAAAATTAGCAATATAAAGTCAGGTATACCACCTTGAAACAATCCAGATTAAGAGAGAGAACCTGAAGCATAAGTATGCTCGGTTTCATGCTGATTTCCTCTAACCAAAACTTACATTGTTTGCAATATGTTGGGTATTAAAGGCTCGCTATACAGAGGCTCCTAAATAGTAACAACATGATTATTATTATAAAAATAATGACGTGACTATTCCTATGAATTATGCTTGATGATTTCTACAGTCTTATTTCTCAGATGCTGCTGATAGGACAGGGTTTCCCAGGTGTCACAATGGTAAATAATCCATGTACCAATGAACGAGATGCAGATCTGGGTTCAGTCCCTTTGCTGGGAAGAAGATCCCATGCAGTAGGAAATTACAACCCACTCTGTTATTTTTGCCTGGAAAATTCCATGGACAGAGGAGTCTGGAAAACTATAGTCCACAGGGTCACAAAGAATCAGACTTGACTAAGAACTGAGCACAGTACAGCTGGTAGCCTAACATGACTTGTATTCTAAGTAGTTTATTCTGTTTGTAGACTGCAGGCTTAAACTTCAGAAGAGATGAATTGTATTGTTAAATTATTACACCCTTTCATTTTATCTGAAAGAAAAAGTTACAAAATTATACAGATAACTGTATAAGTCAGAGAAGCCTTAGATTTTTATCATTATTGAAATTAAATATCAGATTCAAGCTTTGATCTCTAGATACTTTGATCAATAAAACCAAAACAAAAAATTATAATTATTCATGCATTTGGCCTTTCTTTAAATCTAGCTGACCTAAGTCTCCAAAAGATTTTTTTGTAGATTGAAACTAGAATTTCCCAAGTGGACTGATTTCTTCAAGAAAATTAAAGCAGTGCAGAAAGGAAGAAACTTATTGAATAAATTGTCTTGGCTTTTTGATCAAAGATAAATAGATAACTGCTTTTCTACTTTCAGTTCTAGAGAATAGGGAAGAAGGCCTTGTTAAAAAAAAAAAAAAAAAGATTTTCTTGACTTTTAATATAGGAAGAGAAATAATTTGATACTGTTCTCTCCTTTAAATTCCCTTCCAAAGATTTTCTTCAGAGATTTCTTCAGGGTTTTGATAGGTTCTTTTTCCACTAAGATCGTTTCACTGAGTTTTAAGTTCTTTTCCTCCACAAAGTTAAGTGTTAATCCATATTTTGAATTAACTTATTTCTGAGAAACTGATGAAGCATCAGTGCAATTGTATGTATATTCATGTATGTACTATAGTCTGCCTTCCATATCCACAATTTCCACATCTGCAAATTCATTGAAATGCTCTTCAAAAAATATTCAAGAATTTCAAAAAGTTCCAAAAAGGGCTTCCCTGGTGGTCCAGTGGGTAAAGAGTCCACCTTGCAGCACAAGGGGCACTGGTTCGATCCCTGGCCTGGGAAGGTCTCACATGCCATAGAGAGGCTGGACCTGTGTGTCCAATTACGAGCCAGCGCTCTGGAACACTGCAAAGCCAGTACTCTGCAATGAGAGAAGCCACTGCAATGGGAGGCCCACAGAGGCTGAACAATAAAGATGGATGAAAAATAAATAACAAATCAATAAAACGAGGTCAAAATTAAAAAAAAAAAAAAGAGGAAGGAGAACAGAGAAAATCAGAATACATAGAAATCATAAACACAAAAGTTAGAGAAATTTATGCAAAAATATGAGAAAGAATAATAAGTGTAATTGATTCTACCTATAAGAAGACAGAGATAATCAGACTCGGAAAAAAAAGAAAAGAAAGAAAGGAAAGCTCAGCCATTTAAAAATAAAAATAAAAAATCAATAAAAGGAGGCCAAAATTTTTAAAAGTTCCTAAAAAGCAAAACTTGAATTTGCAAATACCAAGCATTATATTCATAGCATTTCCATGATATTTAAACCTACATAAGCTTTCCTAGTGGCGCAGCCAGTAAAGCATCTGCATGCAGTACAAGAGACCCAAAGTTCAGTCCCCAGATCTGGAAGATCCTCTGGACAAGGAAATGGCAACCCACCCCAGTACTCTTGCCTGGAGAATGCTATGAACAGAGGAGGCTACAGTCTTTGGGGTAGTAAACAGTCAGAAAAAGAGACTAACACTTTCACTTTTCACATTTACATTACATTTACATTGTATTATATATTAAGGGTAATCTAGAGATGACTTATATGAGAAAGACTTTTGCAGGGTATAGGAAAATACTATACAATTTTATATAAGGGACTTGATGATTTGAGAACCAATGAGTCTTGGTATCTGAGAAGGTCTTAGAAGGAATCTCCTGTGGATACCAAGGGTCAACTATATATATATATATATACACACACATATATATATACATACACACATATATGTGTGTATACATATACATGAGTATGTATACACATATGTATATACATTATATGCATATGCATGCATATATATATATAGAGAGAGAGAGAGATTATTAGATGTACTCTGTGAGATATACATGTATATATATATATATGAATATTATGAGATTCTGTGTCTGGTGTGTATATATATATATATATATATATATATATATATATATAAGCAAGACATACTGGCTTCCAGAACAGAAATAAATCTGATTATTTTTTTACATGCAGAGGTTAGATATGGCAGGTCACTAGTGGTGCTTTAACTGATTTCTAATGCCACAAAAGACTCAGGTTCTGGTCTGTTGCCATTTACACCTTGGATTTCTGACTACATCTGTCCCTTTAATCAGAAAAACCAAAAGTTTCCCAGAATATTCCCTAGTAGACGCCCACATAAACCCACTGTCCAGAAATGTATCATGCTTTCCCCATAGCTGAGAGACTGAGGAAGAAAGCACCTGTCCTAAAACCCATAGCAGAAACAAGCAAGGATGGAAGGACTGCGGATGAGGCTGAATTTGCAATGAAGGAAGCACAACCTTAAAGATAATACCATGTAATTATTATATGATACTTATGTTTCAAGGCATCTTCATATCTACCATATTAATTAGTGGAAATAAGGCCTTTTGCTGGATGGTAATTGAAGTTCTATATTTGGAGCTAATTATCTAAAAATTTAATTTTTTATTCGTTATTTAAACATGTTTTGAATCACAATGGAAGGCTAGATACTACTCTACAGGCACTACAGATATATAGATAAACTCTTTATTGCTTCCCCTTTTAGCAAAGTCATGAAAAGAAAAAAGAAAAAAAAAAAAAAAGATGTACATAGAAGGACCTAGAGAGTAGTATACTAAGTTCAGTAAGTCAAAGACAAATATCACATAATATCATTAATATGTGAAATCTAAAAAAGCGATACAAATGAATTTATTTACAAAACAAAAACAGACTCACAGACATAGAAAACAAATTTATGGTTATCAAAGGGGAAAAGGGAAGGGGACAAATTAAGAGTTTGGGATTAGCAGATATAAACTGCTATATTTGAAACAGATAGACAACAAGGTCCTACTGTGTCACACAGACAGGGAACTATATTCAATGCCTTGCAATAAGCTATAATGGAAAAGGATATATGTATGTGCACTTTGTTGTACACCAGAAACTAACAGAACTATACTTCAATTTAAGAAAAAAGTCGTAGCATGTGTTAGGTAGAAAAATGCTCCCAATTGCAAAGTTGGTCATATCCTAATCTTGTAAATATGTTCAAATGCCTATCAAAAAGAAAAAAAAAAAAAAAAAAACTGCAGATGAATTAAGTTGCTAATCAGCTCACATGGAGGTAGGCAGATGGTCATGGGTTATTTAGGTGAGTCTGGTCTATTTACTCTTAAACATGGAAAT
Source organism: Tragulus kanchil (assembly GCA_022376925.1). Classification (NCBI taxonomy): domain Eukaryota; kingdom Metazoa; phylum Chordata; class Mammalia; order Artiodactyla; family Tragulidae; genus Tragulus; species Tragulus kanchil. The sequence continues at coordinate 113,796,275 of JAIOJX010000028.1, read as the reverse complement.
AGAGGCAGAAGGGTTATCAGAGAGACAAGACATGAAAAGGACTTAACTTGCCAGAGCTGGTTTCAAAGATGGAGGAAGGGGACCAGGATCTGAAAAATGTCATGGTCCCTAGAAGACAGAAGGGAATAGTCCTCACCTAAGGCTGGCAAAGAAATGGGACTCTTGATCTGACAACTGCAAAGAACTGAATTCTGCCAATGATCTGACTAAGCCTGGCACAGGATTCTCTTGTGGAAGAGCCTCTAGAAAAAAAAAATGTAGCCCATCTATACCTTGATTTTACTCTGGTAAGACTTATATCTACACAATTATATAATACAATTACACTGTATTAAGCCACTAAACCTGGAGCAATTTGTAACAGAAACAATTAAAAATTAATATGTATTTATAACTTAATGGATACATTAAACAGAAGGATTATGATTTAGTGTGGTAAGAGCTTAAGAGTGAAAGTGTAAGTCATTCAGTCATGTCTAACTCTTTGTGACTCCACAGACTGTAGTTCACCATGCTCCTCCGTCCATGGAATTCTCCAGGTAAAAATACTAGAGTGATTGCCATCCCCGCCTCCAGAGGATTTTCCCAACCCAGGGATTGAACCTGGGTCTCCCCATTGCAATTTATTTACAAAACGAAACAGACTCACAGACATAGAAAACAAATTTATGGTTATCAAAGGGGAAAAGGGAAGGGGACAAATTAAGAGTTTGGGATTAGCAGATATAAACTGCTATATTTGAAACAGATAGACAACAAGGTCCTACTGTGTCACACAGACAGGGAACTATATTCAATGCCTTGCAATAAGCTATAATGGAAAAGGATATATGTATGTGCACTTTGTTGTACACCAGAAACTAACAGAACTATACTTCAATTTAAGAAAAAAGTCGTAGCATGTGTTAGGTAGAAAAATGCTCCCAATTGCAAAGTTGGTCATATCCTAATCTTGTAAATATGTTCAAATGCCTATCAAAAAGAAAAAAAAAAAAAAAAAAACTGCAGATGAATTAAGTTGCTAATCAGCTCACATGGAGGTAGGCAGATGGTCATGGGTTATTTAGGTGAGTCTGGTCTATTTACTCTTAAACATGGAAATAGAGGCAGAAGGGTTATCAGAGAGACAAGACATGAAAAGGACTTAACTTGCCAGAGCTGGTTTCAAAGATGGAGGAAGGGGACCAGGATCTGAAAATGTCATGGTCCCTAGAAGACAGAAGGGAATAGTCCTCACCTAAGGCTGGCAAAGAAATGGGACTCTTGATCTGACAACTGCAAAGAACTGAATTCTGCCAATGATCTGACTAAGCCTGGCACAGGATTCTCTTGTGGAAGAGCCTCTAGAAAAAAAAAATGTAGCCCATCTATACCTTGATTTTACTCTGGTAAGACTTATATCTACACAATTATATAATACAATTACACTGTATTAAGCCACTAAACCTGGAGCAATTTGTAACAGAAACAATTAAAAATTAATATGTATTTATAACTTAATGGATACATTAAACAGAAGGATTATGATTTAGTGTGGTAAGAGCTTAAGAGTGAAAGTGTAAGTCATTCAGTCATGTCTAACTCTTTGTGACTCCACAGACTGTAGTTCACCATGCTCCTCCGTCCATGGAATTCTCCAGGTAAAAATACTAGAGTGATTGCCATTCCCGCCTCCAGAGGATTTTCCCAACCCAGGGATTGAACCTGGGTCTCCCCATTGCAAGCAGATTCTATGCCATCTGAGCCACCAGGGAAGCCTAAAAGTTTAAGAAATATCTCTGATTTCATGTTAAGAATTTTAGATTCTATAAAGAATAAGCAATAAGGAAGTACCAGAAACTTCTAGCTTTGTCTGAGCAACAGAAGAGAAAGTACATATAACATTTTCTACATAGCACTTTCCAATATCACAATTTCCCCACATCCCACAATTCCTAGAACTTAAAATTGGTCACACCTATGGTTTTGACTCTTAACATGTTAAAGAGAGCACTGTTCAGTAAGGCTCTCTACTAGCAAACATCTGAGATGAGGCACCTTCAGGAAAATGGCCAAATTATTTTTGCAAATTAGTTCTCAGGATTTTCTCACATAATAATCCATGCTTGTATTGAACTTGTATGCTTACTAAACACAAAATGTTTTTTTTTTTTTCTATTAAAGTCTTCCAATTAGAATTAAGCATTGCAGGTGGCAACTTATTTTCGTGTTCTCACTACTGTGAAAATCCTCGTTCACCGGTACAGCCAGCATGCCCGAGGCACCAGCTCTGATTAAGGTTTGTATACCAATGCAAGTGTTGAGATTTTAAAGGCAGCCTCTACCTTAGCTTAATTGGTAAATAGATCATTTCTCCCTGACACTGCATACACCACTGAAAATTCTAGAGGAAAAAAGCCAATCTCAATTCTTCCAGCTGAGGCAAAGGCAACTTAGGATAAATTAAGTTTAATTTAGGCAGCAAAATTAAAGTTTTTACTATAGCGACATCAGTAGCATCAGAACAAATTTGAAAAATGCCTGCTATATCCTACAGGGTGATTTTCAAATGTTACATGTTTACTTTTTATGAAGACCATTGGAAATACAGTTTACTACCAAGTCTACACAGCACAGCCAAATTCACTGGCTAAGCGGATTTGCAATTTTCTGTTGTCTTAGTAATTGGCTGCAAGGCTAACCATCAGCTTGCCTATGTGGTAAGCCAATTTATTCATCAAGGAGATATAAAATCCTGATTCCAATGTGCCTCAGTACACTTTCTGCAATTGCCTGGCTGTTAGAAATTCATGTCTGGTTTATGACTAGAGGGAAGGATTTGAGTCTTACATTACAATTACTATCCTGTATCAGGATGTTTAGTTGTTTACAGCAAGGCAGGCCAGGAACTGGCTGTAGACCCAACCGATAAAGAAGGACAAATATTTGGGAGATGACAAGAGCAGAGGTTTGCTACACAAGTTCAGTTTTGGAAGTAATTACTTCATTTATAGATCCAACAGTCTCTAGTTAAAATGGAAGCAAAATATTTAATTCTATTAATAGCCCACCACTAGGAAAGCTTAACAGCCCGGCCTACCTGAATCCACTCTGACCCCATCCCATTTATCCTCTACCAGGATGTCAGAGGGATCTCCTCCAAGGTACAGATCTCAGCAAAGCTTGCTGAAGTTCACCCTTCAACCCAAAGTCTTTCAACGGCCCCCCATTCCCTTGGAATAAACACAACATTCAAGAGGCTCTGACACCCTGTAATGCTTCGTCCCTCCACTTCCTCTTAAATCACCCAATCCCTTACTCCCTGCTCCCCAGTTATATAGGCTTTTGGGTCCCTTGTACTTGGTGAGCATTGTTTTCTATGAATGGGGAACTGTTCCCTCCCCTGTTGCCTCATTAACCCTTACTCACCCTTCAGGTATCAGCTCAAGGAAACGTTTTCCCAAATAAGCCTTCCCTGCCCTCCTTAAGTGAAATCCTTTCTTTCAAATTCATACCCAACTGATACCACTTCACTGTTTTAAATTCATATACCAACTTGTATCACTTCTCATTGTTGAAAATGAACTCTTCCAAGATTATTTGACGTTATTGATCTCTGCCAGTGATGGTAAGCTCTATCCCTGCATATTTTTGCCTTTTCCCTCACAGATCCTACTAGAAAAGTGCCAGAGACATAGGTATTGAAAAGTGTTCATTAAAGATACAAATATATGACTTAAGAATTTTTTCAGAGACTCTTGGTTACATAACTTTTGTTATACATTGTCCTCTATCTACCATAAAGGAAATGAACCACAGTAATATCTAGCATAAAGCTTTCAACAATCAGTTGCTTAATGCAAGTTTAAAAAATAGAATTAAATGCATATATAGGCAGAAATGTGCTTATACATAGCCCAGAAAAAGGTTCACAAGGTTAGCTTTCAACATTGAGTACATTAAGACCAGAGACAAAGATTATCCATCTTCCTACATGGAGTGAAAGGGCACAACATACAGTGGCTTTATAAAGAGGGTGAGAGGCTGGGTTGTATTTACTTAAGATCAACTAATACTGAGAATTACATTTAGTCCTAGAGCAGGCGTTATCACAGGATACACTAGTTAGGCATCCATGAACCCAAGAGTCAGAATATATTTCATAGACGTGTAACTTTTTTCTCCCTTTCAGTGCAGGGAAAAACTAAGCCCAACACACTTAAGAAATACATCCATGGTCACATCCCTGTGGAGGATCAACATCAGAGCCAGAGGTCAAATGGCACAGTTAGACATTTCTGAATCATTCCTGCATATTAAATTTGTACTAATTCTACAGAAAAGTACATTTTAAAAGATACACTCATCCATCTATGCACATGGAAAACATTATAGCATATATTTGGCAGATTTGTGAAGCATTTAAAAGATAAAAAGAGGTGTTCTCAATTCTAAAAACACAATAGCTGGGGCTTCCCCTGGTGGTCCAGTGGATAAGGACACCGCCTTGCAGTGCAAGGGGCGCCAGTTCGATCCCTGGCCTGGGAAGATCCCATGTGCTGCGGAGCGGCTGGACCGATGTGTCCAATTACTGAGCCGGAGCTCTGGAGCGCATGCACCCAGAGCCTGCGCTCTGCAACAACAGACGCTACCGCGATGGGAGGCCCACAGGAACCAAAGAACAAAGACGGATGAAAATAGAGAAATGAAAGACCAATAGAAGTGGCCTGCCTGCTTCCCTCCCTCCCCAACCCGACCCCCGCCCAAAATAAATAAATAAATAAATCTTAAAAAAAAAAAAAAAAAAAACACACACAATAGCCAAAGCAATTATTAGTTCAAAATTTTAATTTAAAAAAATTATACAAGAAAGAAAATATAATTATTACTTACCTAAGTGCTAAGCAATTTTTATACAGTCACAAAATGTATACAATAATTATTAATTTAACTAAAAAATGATGATATTACTATTGGGATGATTGAAGAAATATTAGAATGGATAATGTCAAAAATTGACAAATTTAGAAATAACAGTGTAACTAACTTACATAGAAATGTGGAGATAAATACACAAGTATTATAGTTTTACATCTGACGGGTGCAGTGAGTGATAAAAGATGGTTGGAACAAGGGACTGTTCTTTTCCCTAAGCCTTTCAGCCCTTGTTTTAGTGATGTGAACAAAGAAACTTAAAAAGCAATCTTAACTGTAACAAGATGTTGGAATGATGGTGGATTAGGAACTAAAGGGTATGGAAGACTATCAAGAATATAAAAATAGAAGAGATACAAAGAAGCTACTACTCCTAGGACCAAGGCAGAGGACCCAGGAGGGAAGAAATCTGGACGACACCCCTTGCTCCAGGGCTGATCTCTAAGACCTGTGCTTGAGCATGCAGCTGAGCTCTACCGTGTGGTATAACAGAACAGAGAGGTTGCATTGGCAGTATTCTCTGGGACACCATCATCTGGCATACCAAAATAAGCCATTTGTAACACTCACCAAGAAACTTCTTTTCTGGGCGCCAGAGGTTGCGCCCATGAGGAAGTGTCATAGAACTTGCTTCAACATCACGTGAATGGTAGTGCTGAGAACAGTGTCCACAGAGAAGTGCCAGGCCACGTAACTCACTCTTGGCCATGCAAGGTGGCCCAGTTGCCTGCGGGGTCCCTGCGGAGCGGCTGGACCGATGTGTCCAATTACTGAGCCGGAGCTCTGGAGCGCATGCACCCAGAGCCTGCGCTCTGCAACAACAGACGCTACCGCGATGGGAGGCCCACAGGAACCAAAGAACAAAGACGGATGAAAATAGAGAAATGAAAGACCAATAGAAGTGGCCTGCCTGCTTCCCTCCCTCCCCAACCCGACCCCCGCCCAAAATAAATAAATAAATAAATCTTTAAAAAAAAAAAAAACACACACAATAGCCAAAGCAATTATTAGTTCAAAATTTTAATTTAAAAAAATTATACAAGAAAGAAAATATAATTATTACTTACCTAAGTGCTAAGCAATTTTTATACAGTCACAAAATGTATACAATAATTATTAATTTAACTAAAAAATGATGATATTACTATTGGGATGATTGAAGAAATATTAGAATGGATAATGTCAAAAATTGACAAATTTAGAAATAACAGTGTAACTAACTTACATAGAAATGTGGAGATAAATACACAAGTATTATAGTTTTACATCTGACGGGTGCAGTGAGTGATAAAAGATGGTTGGAACAAGGGACTGTTCTTTTCCCTAAGCCTTTCAGCCCTTGTTTTAGTGATGTGAACAAAGAAACTTAAAAAGCAATCTTAACTGTAACAAGATGTTGGAATGATGGTGGATTAGGAACTAAAGGGTATGGAAGACTATCAAGAATATAAAAATAGAAGAGATACAAAGAAGCTACTACTCCTAGGACCAAGGCAGAGGACCCAGGAGGGAAGAAATCTGGACGACACCCCTTGCTCCAGGGCTGATCTCTAAGACCTGTGCTTGAGCATGCAGCTGAGCTCTACCGTGTGGTATAACAGAACAGAGAGGTTGCATTGGCAGTATTCTCTGGGACACCATCATCTGGCATACCAAAATAAGCCATTTGTAACACTCACCAAGAAACTTCTTTTCTGGGGCGCCAGAGGTTGCGCCCATGAGGAAGTGTCATAGAACTTGCTTCAACATCACGTGAATGGTAGTGCTGAGAACAGTGTCCACAGAGAAGTGCCAGGCCACGTAACTCACTCTGAAGCCACCCAAGGAGGTTCCAAGGAAGCTGTTCACCTGAGATCTGCTATTATTCTTTGTAACATGCTGCCAAAGTTTCAGCATTTTGCCATGAAGATGTGCTCAGGAAAGCCACTTACTGGGAGGAGCAATGCCAGTGGCCTTTGCACTTGTGCATACTTATGGAGCCATCATTTGCATTTATATTTTCTCTGCTCTTGAGTCTCTGTTCTTAAATGTATTCAATCTTTGTTTTATAATAAGCATCATTGAAGGTAGTCTCAGTCATTCCAAATTAAGAAGACATAGTCCCTGCTTTCCAGAAGTTTATCATGTGGCTGAGGTCATAAGACAAACTCACTGAAAACAGTTAGGGAAAAACAAAATACAGAACCTTAAGTCATAAGTTTTAAGTAATAAATTTTCCAGCACAAAAATCCATGTTCTAGGAGTTCCCTGAAGGGAGAAGATTCAAACTGTAACAGTCAGTAAAAGTTTCCTGAAATTTTCATAAAAAAATATACACTGGAAGTGAAGTAAGGAGAAGAAGAGAAAAGATATTAACTTCACCCCCAGGGAGCGCCCAGGCATGGTGACCATCAGTGTTGGATACGCTGAGATCTATGACTCACTGTGATCTGGCCCCACATCCCCTTTATCACCGTCTCTGACCCCTGTTCAACGATTCTCTCTTCTTTCATTGTGGTTTATCTATCATCTTGAACACACCTTACTCATATTGCTATATGACAGTCTTCTCATATCCTTTCCTTGGAATTCATCTTTCTTCTCGTTTTTCATCTGTTTGAGCATTGCCCACCCCCCAGGACCAACTATTCTGGCCTACAAGGATTTTCTCCCTTTTCTGAACTTCTATAGTACTTAATTCTATACTACTCACATTAGTTTTTGGCAAAGTAGAAAGGCAGAAAGTCATATTACTTTTTTTGATCATTTTAATTTGGAGCAAAGTAGAAGACTGAAAACTACAAGAGTCAGAAATGCAGCATTCAAATCCAGCTTTCCAACATTTTGGCTATATTCCTTAACCTCTCTCAGTCTCTAGGTTTTCACTATAATTTAGGGAAGGTGCTGAGAACAGTGTCCACAGAGAAGTGCCAGGCCACGTAACTCACTCTGAAGCCACCCAAGGAGGTTCCAAGGAAGCTGTTCACCTGAGATCTGCTATTATTCTTTGTAACATGCTGCCAAAGTTTCAGCATTTTGCCATGAAGATGTGCTCAGGAAAGCCACTTACTGGGAGGAGCAATGCCAGTGGCCTTTGCACTTGTGCATACTTATGGAGCCATCATTTGCATTTATATTTTCTCTGCTCTTGAGTCTCTGTTCTTAAATGTATTCAATCTTTGTTTTATAATAAGCATCATTGAAGGTAGTCTCAGTCATTCCAAATTAAGAAGACATAGTCCCTGCTTTCCAGAAGTTTATCATGTGGCTGAGGTCATAAGACAAACTCACTGAAAACAGTTAGGGAAAAACAAAATACAGAACCTTAAGTCATAAGTTTTAAGTAATAAATTTTCCAGCACAAAAATCCATGTTCTAGGAGTTCCCTGAAGGGAGAAGATTCAAACTGTAACAGTCAGTAAAAGTTTCCTGAAATTTTCATAAAAAAATATACACTGGAAGTGAAGTAAGGAGAAGAAGAGAAAAGATATTAACTTCACCCCCAGGGAGCGCCCAGGCATGGTGACCATCAGTGTTGGATACGCTGAGATCTATGACTCACTGTGATCTGGCCCCACATCCCCTTTATCACCGTCTCTGACCCCTGTTCAACGATTCTCTCTTCTTTCATTGTGGTTTATCTATCATCTTGAACACACCTTACTCATATTGCTATATGACAGTCTTCTCATATCCTTTCCTTGGAATTCATCTTTCTTCTCGTTTTTCATCTGTTTGAGCATTGCCCACCCCCCAGGACCAACTATTCTGGCCTACAAGGATTTTCTCCCTTTTCTGAACTTCTATAGTACTTAATTCTATACTACTCACATTAGTTTTTGGCAAAGTAGAAAGGCAGAAAGTCATATTACTTTTTTTGATCATTTTAATTTGGAGCAAAGTAGAAGACTGAAAACTACAAGAGTCAGAAATGCAGCATTCAAATCCAGCTTTCCAACATTTTGGCTATATTCCTTAACCTCTCTCAGTCTCTAGGTTTTCACTATAATTTAGGGAAGGTTATACCTTCTTCATGGGGCTGTTTTCTTGAAAGTTTTGCTAAATGACAACACACATACAGTTTGTGTGTGTTTCCACTGTAGTATATAAAGTTAGTGATAGAACAATGTGTGTTAGTTGCTCAGTCATGTCTGACTCTTTGAGACCATGTGGACTGTAGCCTGCCAGGCTCCTCTGTCCATGGGGTTCTCCAGGGGAGAATAATGGAGTGAATAGCCATTCCCTTCTCCAAGGGATTTTCACAACCAGAGATCAAACCCAGGTCTCCTGCATTGCAGGCGAATTATTTACCATCTGAGCCACCAGGGTTTCCACTCTGCCTAGGATATAAAGTTAGCTATAAACAATAATAATTGTTGCTATTTCCCTTAGCATCTAGCACATTGCTCACTACATAGTAGGCACTACTATTAACACTAAAATGATCAAAATCAAATTCATTTCTATAAAAATATAAAGTCATTCATATGTACTGTATTTGCTTTATTCACCTTTGTACGCATTAGATGCATCCAAGCTACAATATTCGTCACTGCAAAAATTACTGGTGAAAAGCAATTTGAACTGGTAGCATCCATCTTGGCTCTGTCAAACCCTGAGTTTATAAAAGCAGCTTGGAACTCAGGAGCTGTCACAGCCATAACACTCACTTGATACATTTTACAGATAGCAATTGCTGATAAGTGCTCTTGCAATGAAGTACTCAAATAACTGGTATGACTAGGAATGTCAGTCACAGATCAGTCAAGGAGGAAATGTTAGGAAATCAATTTCACCAGCCGTTGTGGAATTCCTACATATTCTTCTTTTAAAATATACAGCATGTTCAAGAGATTCCAAACAAACAGTACTGACAGAGCCATTTGTGGGCAGGGTGGGGAAGGGGCAGAGCTAAACAGAAGTAGAGGTGGTGGTGGTTCTATGGCCTGATGTGAAGACAGCACACTGGCGAGCCAGTCACACCAGAGGCAAACCCCAACTCCAGTGTTTACCAGTACCCTGCATCAGGCCTTCTTTAAGTCTCAATATGTTTCTATGTAAAATGGTAGTAATGCAGCTGTCATAAAAATCAAAAAGAAGTTTCTAAAGCCCCTAGTATAGGGTATTGTGTAGAACTTGGGTGATGAGCACTGTGATTGTTTAACTCCATAGGATGAGATGATATTTGAAGGTTTGCCTACAGATCCACTCCATGAAGTCTCCATCATACTGGTCCAGAAAGTAAATGCCTATATCCTGGTCTCAACAAAAACTCATGCTCTTCCACCTCAGTATCTTTCCCAGGGTCACAGACTCAGAAAGTAGTTCATTTTAGCCCCAGTCTGCTGCATTCCAAACAGTTTCTGTGATAGCTGTATTTAACAATAGAATCCTTCCTCTCCTACACCCTCATGAACAACTAAATATTACTTGGCACCCATGGGGTGAGGAACATGCTGACACTGTCTAATGGATTCAGTTATGATTAGTCAGGGTCTATGCTTTAACATTAACCATGAACCTTGTGTTGTCCTCACTGGGGTACTAAGGTAGGAGCTGGAAATGAATTTGATGAGATCTGACATTGTATCTCCTGAAGAACTTAACCTCCATGAAGTTCTTGTAATATAGTTGTGAAGGCTAAAGGAAATTAGATTTGCGAAGCACTTAGCATAGTGTCAAGCACGTAGTGATCAATAATAGCAGCAAGATTATTAGAACAAGTAGTTCCTATAAGGACAGAATCACCAGAAATAACAACTCTAGAAGCTTCTATAAAGGGCTATGCACGACTTTTAAATTATATTGCTTTTCAAACATTAAAATGGTAGATGGGAACAAACAGAAAAGAGCTACAGTAAGGTAAAAACTGTGTGACCTTCTATTGTCAGTGGCTGATTAGGGGAGCTGTGTTTTACCACTGGGTGTGCTGCCTGCTTTATGGGTTGAGGGACCTTGGACAAGTCAATGAATGTCACTGAGACTCGCTTTCCTTTTGTAAAAGGAGGCTCTTGGAATAGAACCATTCAGGTTTCTTTCAGTTCTGCTCTACTATGATTCTTAAACATGGCATCTGAGCCAGTGATGGTAAGATGAAAGCTCTGTGATGGAAGAGAGGAGCAAAAATAGGGACAGAAGATCTTCGTGTCGAGATTAAAAATGAAAATAAGGGAGTAACCAAGGAATACTTGGAGGCATGGCTTTTAAAATGCCTTCCTACAGACTGAATGACATATGTGCTTGAACAGAGTTGCTATAGCAAGTTGACAATAAGTTGATTTTTCTCTGTTGTCTGACACTCTAAATTCTTATTTTCTAGGTTACCACAGAGCTCTCTCTAGCCAATGTCACTCAGTGAGTTTTGACTGTGTGGGCTTAATAGGATGCCAATTTTGTGCAATGCTGTTTACTCCCTCGTTTTCAAATTAGATGTTCTTCTAATTCCCCACAATGAAATATCAACAATGCTACTAGGTCTTCAACTTAGTAACCTCTCAGAAACAGAGTCCTTCTATTTCTGTCTGCTGAAGACAAGAGGATATATTTCTTTCCTGAGATTCAGTTATGATTAGTCAGGGTCTATGCTTTAACATTAACCATGAACCTTGTGTTGTCCTCACTGGGGTACTAAGGTAGGAGCTGGAAATGAATTTGATGAGATCTGACATTGTATCTCCTGAAGAACTTAACCTCCATGAAGTTCTTGTAATATAGTTGTGAAGGCTAAAGGAAATTAGATTTGCGAAGCACTTAGCATAGTGTCAAGCACGTAGTGATCAATAATAGCAGCAAGATTATTAGAACAAGTAGTTCCTATAAGGACAGAATCACCAGAAATAACAACTCTAGAAGCTTCTATAAAGGGCTATGCACGACTTTTAAATTATATTGCTTTTCAAACATTAAAATGGTAGATGGGAACAAACAGAAAAGAGCTACAGTAAGGTAAAAACTGTGTGACCTTCTATTGTCAGTGGCTGATTAGGGGAGCTGTGTTTTACCACTGGGTGTGCTGCCTGCTTTATGGGTTGAGGGACCTTGGACAAGTCAATGAATGTCACTGAGACTCGCTTTCCTTTTGTAAAAGGAGGCTCTTGGAATAGAACCATTCAGGTTTCTTTCAGTTCTGCTCTACTATGATTCTTAAACATGGCATCTGAGCCAGTGATGGTAAGATGAAAGCTCTGTGATGGAAGAGAGGAGCAAAAATAGGGACAGAAGATCTTCGTGTCGAGATTAAAAATGAAAATAAGGGAGTAACCAAGGAATACTTGGAGGCATGGCTTTTAAAATGCCTTCCTACAGACTGAATGACATATGTGCTTGAACAGAGTTGCTATAGCAAGTTGACAATAAGTTGATTTTTCTCTGTTGTCTGACACTCTAAATTCTTATTTTCTAGGTTACCACAGAGCTCTCTCTAGCCAATGTCACTCAGTGAGTTTTGACTGTGTGGGCTTAATAGGATGCCAATTTTGTGCAATGCTGTTTACTCCCTCGTTTTCAAATTAGATGTTCTTCTAATTCCCCACAATGAAATATCAACAATGCTACTAGGTCTTCAACTTAGTAACCTCTCAGAAACAGAGTCCTTCTATTTCTGTCTGCTGAAGACAAGAGGATATATTTTTTTTCCTATCATGAAGCACTATATAAAAGGGAGTGGGGAGGAGTGTGCTCGATTTAATGGACCAGAATCTCAAGTTAGAGTGGAGGCAGGTTTCCTCAAGGGAGCCTCTAAAGACAGAAATGCAGTGTGGGAGGAAAGCAGAATCTCTCAGCTCAGAGCAGGTGAAAGAAATCAGACACTGAAGTCTATATATGAGAGCACCAACAAAGATAGAGAAGGGTCCACTCTCTTCACACTCTCTACCACCAATAGAAAATGCCCTTCAAATTCTACTCAAGATTCTTATTTCCACTGCAAGTTCAACGTAGGTCTTCTCAGATGGAATGTGTTTGCTAGGAGGGCACTTTATTCCCTACTTCTCTGGCTCATTAGAGGCGGGACCCCCACCGCCACCACCACTACTATCAGCGCCAAAGCTCCTGGCAACTTGCCCTGTCTTTACTCACTTCCACAAAGGAGTGATCACTCTGGTGAAGCTGGGAGAGGAGTCTACTGTGCACAACTCAGCCGCCTGCAGCCCTGTCTTCTTAGAAGCCATCTTTCCCCAGAGAAAGGACTTCTGCTTCTGCTGAAAGGTCCCTGCCCTGAAGGGATGCTGTCTGACGCTGTACTTCAGCATGAGGAAGCCTGTATGTGGACAGATGGAAGCCAGCTCTCCACCATTTTATATGCAATGAAGACGTCTTTCCTACTTGTCTTTCCTTACTCTACATTTTGTTCAGAATTCAGATGGAGGTGGAGGCAAGCTACTGTTCTTTCCCTCAGTCATAAAATTAGATTGATCTACATTCTAGTGGAAAATCTGCTACAACATCCTCAGTCATTTATTACTGCAAGAGTCAACTCATTTCTGTTGGTTACTTCCTCTCCTGCACCCCTTGTTCCCCAAAGTGATGTGCTCATCCATGAGATTGATTATTGAGGAAGCCATCTCTATGACCCAGTGATTAATAATACAGAATAGTCTAAACCAAGAAAAGATTAACTTCATATTTAATGTGTTTCAGTCATCAATTTAACTATAACAATAACTGCTTGGAATTGAATCCTGCTGTAGTGGAAATGTGGGTTGAAAATAGCTCTGTATCTAAACTGGCTGACAAAATCACAGAATTTAGTTTGGAGCCATCAGAGTCTGAATTCACTCTTTCTTCATCTGAAGTGCAGTGGCAGGCATAGGATAGGGTTAAAAGTAGCATGATTCTTCATCTTGGTTTTATCAACTGAAATAGCACTGAGTTGTGTAACACAGTTAACAGATAACCCTTCTGAATCCTGGATTTATTTGTATAAAATAGGGATGATAACAACCACCTTGTAATATTCTAGGAATATTAAATTATATAATGCATGGGAACAATGCTTATATTCTGTAATATGTATATTTGTTGTTTCGTCACTCAGACATGTTTGACTGTGACCACATGGACCATAGATCTTCAGGCTCCTCCGTCCATGGGGTTTCCTAGCAGGATTACTGGAGTGGGTTACTATTTTCTTCTTCGTAATATCATCAATTTGTTCTTGCTTAGTCACTTGTTGTGTCCAACTCTTTTGTGACAATACTGAAAAGAAATAAAACCTTACATGTTCAAGATCAGTTGGTCAAGGGAAGAGCCTGTCTTCTTGTCTTGTGTGTGTATGCTCAGTCATGTTCGGCTTTTTGTGTCCCAGCAGACTGTAACGTACCGGATGCTTCTGCCCATGGAATCTTCCAGGCAAGAATACTAGAGAGGATTGTCATTTCTTCCTCCACAGGATCTTCTCAACCCAGGGATCAAATCCTTGTCTCCTTCAATGAAAGGTGGATTCTTTACCACTAGCAGCACCTAGCTGCACCCCCATTTTGTCTTCTAGCTTCTGCTAAAGTTTCTCAAAGGGAGACCCAATGATCCTTTTAAATAAATACTTATTTTTAGGCTCCACTCTGTGTCCAAGTCAGAATATCTATAGGCAAGCCCTGGAATCTATATTTTAACAATGAAAGCTAAGTTTAGGAAGGAAGCAGTACATCTGGTCCAAAAGTTATTTTTAATATTTACACACTGTTTCATTCTCACCAATCATCAATGTTATATCTCTCTTTTAGTTGAAAACATCTTAAAAGAATCAGTTCAGTCAAAACATTTTCCTCTATTTCAGGCTCATTGGGTTACTCGGTATATCTCCTCACAATTTCAAAGCCTTTTAAATTCCAATAACCAAACACCTCCATCTTAAACTTTCTGCCTTTGAAATGGTAATTCTAATATGTATTTCATCTCTTTAAAAGTCAGTTTGGACCTCTCAACCCTTGGGCAGCAAGAGGCTTGGATAAGAATCATTAAACCACAGCACAAACTATAATATATATAACAGGTGAAACCCAATTATTACAAACTCCATAAAACCACCAAATGGTTATATTCCAATAGAATTGGGTTATAGGCAACACAGTGCCAGAAATTAGGTCCAGGTTTGTGGAACTTGGAAAGCAAAGCAACCTCTCTGAAATGAATTATCCAGTGAAAAGAAGTGCTTTGAACACAATACAGACACAAAGGCTGTATCATGCAAGCCAGGCTCCAGATCATCTGGGTCTTTCTGCAGGCTCCGAGCAAACCTAGCCTTGGACTGTAAGATGGAATTGGTTAGAGTGTGCAGAGAAGCAGTATGACATGACTCATTTTCACAGTGACTCACTGGCTATGATGTTGGGACTATAGGGAGACTAATTTGAAGGCTATTGCCATAATCTGGTGAAGTATGGTGAGTAGCAGCGAGGGAAGGGATGAGAAGCCATCAGTCTCTGGATATATTTAAAAGGCAGAGCTGACAGGATTTGATCCTCAAAATCAACTTAACTGACCATTGTTCAAATGGAAATTATTCTGTTCTGCAAAAAATTTTTAACAATTTTCATTTTTCAAGGATGTAATATTAACCTTAAAGAAAACTAGAAGCTATATATGATACACAGTAGCTTAACAAAGCATAAGACTATGCATAAATAATTAACATATACAACAAAATACTGAGTCTACACATATTCTGAATATAAGCAAATTGTAAGCTAGGTGGTTTACTCCCAAATTTACTTAACAAATTCAGTTTGTTTTTTTTTTTTAAATTGGAGTATAGTTCATTTACAATGTTGCATTAGTTTCAGGTGTACAGCAAAGTTATTGATATATGTCTTTTAAAGAGTTTTGCTGTTTACAGCTATACATAATCCAAAATCAGATGGTATTCTAAAAGCTACAAAATATAGCTATTAACCAATAGCTATATGGTGTTGCCATGTTCTCTTTCTTGACCTATACTTTTTTAAATGTGCAGTTTGGGCTTCCCTGGTGGTCCAGTGGGTAAAGAGTCCACCTTGTAGTGCAAGAGGCACTGGTTCGATCCCTGGCCGGGGAAGATCACACATGCCTCAGAGCGACTGGACGGGTGTGTCCAATTACGAGCCAGCGCTCTGCAGCGCATGCGCCCAGGGCCAGTGCTCTACAATGAGAGAGGCCACTGCAATGGGAGGCCCATACAGGCCAAAGAATAAAGATGGATGAAAATAAATAAATAAATAAATAAACAAACAATAAAAGAGGCCAAAAATTTTTCCAAAATATATGCAGTTTGCATTTTTCTCCTTTTAACCAGCTCTTTGCTCTCCATGAAGCAGTTTTTCCTCCCTTTCCACTTTTCTTGTATAGGCTCCGCTTATCTTGCCCTTCTGTTGTCCTTCAAGTTCTTAGTTTTTGAAACTCATCTTCCACTCACGTACACTTTCCCTGGGAAACTTCTGTTGCACCTTTCACATTGCTGACTAGTTTTCTTCATCTTCCCTCCTTTGTTTCTTTGAATTAGTCCTCTATTGGTGGACCAATCAGGGGGAACTATTTCCCTTCACCCAGGAGACTTATAAAACCATCTCTGCAATGGAACTAGAGCTTCTGTGATTGAAGTCAACATATCAGTTGAAGCTATAAATAAAATCTAGCACTCAAAGCTAAAGCAGTGTGTTTTTTTCTTCTTTAAGTTATTCAGCAGGACATCATCATTTCATCTCTTCTACATATCTTTTTATTCAGTGCATTTTAATGTTTAACATGACACTCCAAATGAAATGCTAAAACCCCTGCGAACACGCTATTTGTATTCCATCTCTTTCTTGCTTGGAATCAGGACATTAGTTTATAAAAATGGTGTTCTCAAATGAAATTAGGAAGTAAACCAGTGTGATTCAGGCATTCACAATGGCATATCAGCCTTCTATTGTGGAAGGATTAAATGTGATTTTAAACAATGGAATACAGTATCAGGAAGAAATTATACAGGTGGATGTGTTGATTATGATGTCACAATTAGGCTTTGGGTTAATATTCCTCAGCAAATATCTACTGATGACAGTTTTATCAGAGTCATCATTATTCTACGAAGATCAATTTTGATCACTTGGCTATCCAAATTTTGCTTTACTCATGAGGCTCCTCCATCTATATTTTCATGTCAGATTGCTTTTCTTTAGTGGAATAATTTTGCTTTGTGATTGCCAGTTCAATACAATATGCTTAGTTATTACCATTTTGTACTAATCATATAAGACTTGAATTCTCAGTCAATATCTGTTGCTTATTACACTTATTAAACTTGTCATGTAAGTACAGCTTAATTATTATATTCACAATTTTTAAAAAGTACAGAGAAATAATCTGTATATAAGTAATTCCTTTTCAGCATAGTCTAGGGTTGTGTTATGTCCATTAACCAACAAAACAGGTAGAGATTATCCCATGATATCAAGTACCTGAACAGAAAATAATCTCTGTTAAACACATCTAAGTGAAGAGAAAATTGCTCAGATAGTCTAATGAATGTTTTTATTTCCATCGTATCTACCATCATATTTGTTGAACATTTGGTAGGGGTCAAAGTTTATCTTCTACACCTTTCTCCTCTCAAATATGAGTCATAATACTTAATGTACTCAGAATTTATTGATAATTACTAGCACTTACATTTACTGTGGATCTGGCAGCATTCTAAATGCATTCCACATATTAACATACTGAGTCATCAGACCAACCCTGCTATTGCTTCCATTGTACAGATGGGATCACTTGGCCCAGGTCCTAATAAGTGCCAGAGCTGTAAGCCGAAGTCAAAGAAACCTGACTTTCTGTTCTCAACTTTTAGCACTATTAATCCCATCCCACCACCCCAACTGTGACAAGGAAGAAGGGGTGATTCCAGTTTGAGAAGCAGTGATTTAGTTGTGTTTTTAAGAGTACATGCTTTTTGAAAAGATGCAGTGGGGGAAGAAGGGGATGGAATAATATGAGAGAACAGCATTGAAATAATATATTAATTCCCATATGTAAAATACGGGAGTTCTAGGCATGATACAGGGAATGCAAAGCCAGTGCTCTATGACAACTTGAGGGGTGGGATGGGGAGGGACAGGGGAGAGGGTTCAAGAGGGAGGGGACATATGTCTAGTCAATGCCGATTCATATTGATGTATGGCAAAAACCATCACAAAATTGTGAAGTAATTATCCTCTAAAAAAAAAAAAGGATCAAACACATGAATTTTTCTACTTTTGATACTTGTGGTCCAGGTCAAAATTTCTACACTTTTCGCCATATGATATTAACAGCACCCCAATACAAAGATGACTTTTAGCAGTATTGACAATGAGCAAACAAACTTGAAAATTCAGGCAACTATGCTAAAAGCATCACCTAAACCCATTTCCTTAAAAGAATAAAGCAAAACTATCTACATTTCCAAGTCAAGATAAACTAGCACCTAAATTCCACAGAAAAAGTCTAAATTCCATTGTGCTCATGTTGACTTTTAATGGGCATAAAGCCATGGTTTATACCTTAGAGATACAAGGCCAAAATAGCACTGAAAGAAAAATCATACTTTTACCCCATAAATATTAGATGAAACTCATTAGGCACCAACTGTAAGTCAAGGAGTTATTATAGACCCTGAAGGACTGAACTACAGCACACTTGATTAAAACAAACAAACAAAAAGTACATTCCTAACTTAAGTACAGCCAGACTAAATACTTAACATGGAATTTTTATGTTTTAAATTTCCATCGGGACTTCTATATCACTAGAAATTCAACAAACACTGACAACAGGACCTCTTTTTAGACTGCTAATGATTTGTATGAATCTCTCACCCTCCACCCATCCCAATAGTTTCAAGAACCTGAAGACAAAGCAAAACAACCTCTGCTCTCAGTTGAACGTGTACAGAAGACTTCCCTGCTGGCTGGAAGAATTTCATACAGTCCTTTCTGCTTGTATGCCACCTCACTTTCCACCTTCAACACGTCCTTGACTGACTCAGTTCAGACTGCCTCTTTATAACTTTTGTAGGTCATCTTGTTGTCTATTTTCATCCAGCCCAGCTTGATCCATGATGCTCCCAGGTTTATGGGCATGGACTCGCCAGCACCTGTGCTCCTCTGAACCCCATCTGACCCACCGTGGGCATCCAGGCTCTGCTCCTGGGCACACTTCCCGCTGGGCAGGCACCTGGTTCACCATTTGCTTGGCTTTTCCTGCAGCCTGGCTGCTCTCCGCACACCCACCTCACCTCCTTCTCCCACCTTCCTGGGCTGAAAGAGTGTATGCATAAATCAGTGTTGATTTGATGATATCCAGGAATGTTTTCCACAAAAATATTCCATTTTCTAAGTCAGGAAACAAAATGAAGCCAAAGATGGGTTTAAAGGGTAACACATTCTTACATGCTTACAAGTTGGAGTTAAGAGATTTAATCAGAGAGATTTGCTCTTTTATCTCTATTAGAGATATTGAGACAAAGTTTTATAAAAAACTAAATGAGTAACATGCTATTCAGATCACCACAGGCAACAGAGAAGGATGCTGTGTAAAGCCCAGTTTGTAAATCTCCAAACAGTCAATTAGCAGACCAGTATGAGCAATGAGTAGATCTTACAGCCTTTCCCAAGCAAACATGGTAATTAAAAATAAATTACTGTGTGGCCTGGATATGGTGCTTTACAGCATACCCCACCTGCCAACCAGAGCTAAATTCATTCCAAGACTGTCTGGCCAATTAGCTGCTTCCCTATTGGATGATGTAGGCTCCTGGTGTGTGCACCATTTGCAAGAATTCACATCAGATTGGGTCTTTTGTTCTCAAAAGACAGTAGATCTTCCAGGAGACTCAAGAGCAGGTCTCTAGACTGGATGAATTCTGTCTCTCTCACAGAATGTATTCTTTGTAGTCACTTCGCAAGGGCCTGGAGATATTCCAGTTTCAATGCTAGAATAGAATCCCCAGGTTCTCACAAGAAAAGAAATCTATCTCTTGTTTTTCCTACAGGTAATCATAATTAGGAAGAATTTCATACAGTCCTTTCTGCTTGTATGCCACCTCACTTTCCACCTTCAACACGTCCTTGACTGACTCAGTTCAGACTGCCTCTTTATAACTTTTGTAGGTCATCTTGTTGTCTATTTTCATCCAGCCCAGCTTGATCCATGATGCTCCCAGGTTTATGGGCATGGACTCGCCAGCACCTGTGCTCCTCTGAACCCCATCTGACCCACCGTGGGCATCCAGGCTCTGCTCCTGGGCACACTTCCCGCTGGGCAGGCACCTGGTTCACCATTTGCTTGGCTTTTCCTGCAGCCTGGCTGCTCTCCGCACACCCACCTCACCTCCTTCTCCCACCTTCCTGGGCTGAAAGAGTGTATGCATAAATCAGTGTTGATTTGATGATATCCAGGAATGTTTTCCACAAAAATATTCCATTTTCTAAGTCAGGAAACAAAATGAAGCCAAAGATGGGTTTAAAGGGTAACACATTCTTACATGCTTACAAGTTGGAGTTAAGAGATTTAATCAGAGAGATTTGCTCTTTTATCTCTATTAGAGATATTGAGACAAAGTTTTATAAAAAACTAAATGAGTAACATGCTATTCAGATCACCACAGGCAACAGAGAAGGATGCTGTGTAAAGCCCAGTTTGTAAATCTCCAAACAGTCAATTAGCAGACCAGTATGAGCAATGAGTAGATCTTACAGCCTTTCCCAAGCAAACATGGTAATTAAAAATAAATTACTGTGTGGCCTGGATATGGTGCTTTACAGCATACCCCACCTGCCAACCAGAGCTAAATTCATTCCAAGACTGTCTGGCCAATTAGCTGCTTCCCTATTGGATGATGTAGGCTCCTGGTGTGTGCACCATTTGCAAGAATTCACATCAGATTGGGTCTTTTGTTCTCAAAAGACAGTAGATCTTCCAGGAGACTCAAGAGCAGGTCTCTAGACTGGATGAATTCTGTCTCTCTCACAGAATGTATTCTTTGTAGTCACTTCGCAAGGGCCTGGAGATATTCCAGTTTCAATGCTAGAATAGAATCCCCAGGTTCTCACAAGAAAAGAAATCTATCTCTTGTTTTTCCTACAGGTAATCATAATTAGGAAAAGAAAAATCAAGCATTGGGTTTTTCACAACTTCATCAAAGGCCCTTGGCAAAAATAATCAAGTAGAATGTCTAATTTCTTCTCTTAGAAAAAAACAGATTCATGAAATCAGGTCAAGTGAAATGTACTGGTTTATTTTATAACTGGTTTTTCACATGTGTTTAGAAACACAGAAGGCTAGAATTAAAAGGAAGCAAAGGAAAAAAAATTGTGCTTAAATTTTACAACTGAAAATATTGAGACCCAAGGTCATATAAAGGGAGAAACAGAAGCAAAGTCCAGAAATCTCTCACCATACTACACTTTAAGTGAATTTATTAAGGATGGTGTATATATTTACTATATGTATAGATTTCATGTGCCTAAACACAGACCTCTGAATAGACGTCTACATCCATTCTTATATGTGGCCCTCCTGCTCTGTGGATGAGTCCAACAGTAAGGAACTTTGTTAACAGAAGCACCCTTACTGTATGTCACAGGACAGGTACATAGAATATTTCTTTTTATAATTTTGAAACACTTAATCATCCATTCAGTGAACATTTAACATTATTCATATGCCATATTCATACCACTAGGTCAGCACAGAGCACCAGGTTACCCACAGAGCTACCCATGAGCTGTCTAGTTTACACACGGGAGTGTATGCATGTCAACTCTACTCTCTCAATTCAGTCCACTCTCTCCTTAGCTCACTGTGATCACAGATCTGTTCTTTATCTCTGCATCTCTACTCCTGCCCTGCAAATAGGTTCATTAGTACTATGCTGTGTTTGTTAAGAAGGATTCTGAGGAGCTATCTGAACTGATAATAAAATAGTGATTACATCTGATTTTTACTGACCATAATGAGCATAGGAATAGTAGCAAATATGTTGCTGAATCTGATAGCATGCCTATTGTAAGGACTACTCTTCCAGCTCCAGTATTCCCTACAGGGTCCATGATTCAGCTTAAATATTTGCCTGAAGTTGTACAAAAGAAGAGGTTGCTTGTAATTGTTTCCCTCATTGTTACAAGATGCAAAGAAGAAAAGGGAGAATCCATGGAGTTAGGATGAAGTTGGTAGAAATGGAAGATGATTAGAATCAACCAATCTGTTCACTAGGGAGGTAGATCCTGAGTCAGAGATTCCTGGGTGCTGCTGCAGGCCACATTAAAAGGGACTGCTTTGCTTGAGCTACTGAGAAAAAATATGGTGAGTATTTTGGAATGGTTCTTTATCATAAAACTTTACTTTTCCCTTATGACTTATAATAGTGATTTACTGAGAAAATTCACTCTTTCCTCAATGATAAATGCAGTCCAAACTTCAAGTTTATAACATTTTCTGAGTAACTGTGAAATCAATGAGTTTCTTCATTAAAAGACTATATTGAGACCCAAGGTCATATAAAGGGAGAAACAGAAGCAAAGTCCAGAAATCTCTCACCATACTACACTTTAAGTGAATTTATTAAGGATGGTGTATATATTTACTATATGTATAGATTTCATGTGCCTAAACACAGACCTCTGAATAGACGTCTACATCCATTCTTATATGTGGCCCTCCTGCTCTGTGGATGAGTCCAACAGTAAGGAACTTTGTTAACAGAAGCACCCTTACTGTATGTCACAGGACAGGTACATAGAATATTTCTTTTTATAATTTTGAAACACTTAATCATCCATTCAGTGAACATTTAACATTATTCATATGCCATATTCATACCACTAGGTCAGCACAGAGCACCAGGTTACCCACAGAGCTACCCATGAGCTGTCTAGTTTACACACGGGAGTGTATGCATGTCAACTCTACTCTCTCAATTCAGTCCACTCTCTCCTTAGCTCACTGTGATCACAGATCTGTTCTTTATCTCTGCATCTCTACTCCTGCCCTGCAAATAGGTTCATTAGTACTATGCTGTGTTTGTTAAGAAGGATTCTGAGGAGCTATCTGAACTGATAATAAAATAGTGATTACATCTGATTTTTACTGACCATAATGAGCATAGGAATAGTAGCAAATATGTTGCTGAATCTGATAGCATGCCTATTGTAAGGACTACTCTTCCAGCTCCAGTATTCCCTACAGGGTCCATGATTCAGCTTAAATATTTGCCTGAAGTTGTACAAAAGAAGAGGTTGCTTGTAATTGTTTCCCTCATTGTTACAAGATGCAAAGAAGAAAAGGGAGAATCCATGGAGTTAGGATGAAGTTGGTAGAAATGGAAGATGATTAGAATCAACCAATCTGTTCACTAGGGAGGTAGATCCTGAGTCAGAGATTCCTGGGTGCTGCTGCAGGCCACATTAAAAGGGACTGCTTTGCTTGAGCTACTGAGAAAAAATATGGTGAGTATTTTGGAATGGTTCTTTATCATAAAACTTTACTTTTCCCTTATGACTTATAATAGTGATTTACTGAGAAAATTCACTCTTTCCTCAATGATAAATGCAGTCCAAACTTCAAGTTTATAACATTTTCTGAGTAACTGTGAAATCAATGAGTTTTTCTTCATTAAAATGAAATCACAGACATACATTAAATAAGTGTTTAAACTGAAAAGGAAAGAAAATCAAAATGGCTCTATTATTACACTGTTGAAAAGGCTTTTGTAATCAGTACAAGTCTTTCAATGGTGGCTTCTTTAATCATTTGGTTGGTATAAAACCCTAAGTGACATGTCCTCGAAATCAAGAAGAGAAGCCAGGAAGTCAATATTAAGTTCACAGTAAGAATATGACGAATTTGTTCTATTGTCTGGTCTCATTATATTCTTTGTCACAAAAATGAGTTATCACAGAATTATAATGTCTAGTATGTTCTTCCTTATAATACATTCTTATTCACATGACAAGAATTACGACAAGAGGAGAAAATGGACAAAATTAATCCACTCTTGTGACAGAAAATACTGCATCAAATTAACTTGTGACAGGCAAGTATTTTTGTGAAGACATTTATTGATGGCATCTGTCATATCAGTCTACCTACATCAGTTCTTTATGTGCCCAATCAAAGATCTATCATGAGTGGAACCCTGGAAAAAACATCTGAAAATGTTCTTGATGTAAAGAAAATAAACAAGGGTCATGCTGTACATGATCTTTGGAGGAAATCCCTAACTAAATCAATAACTTGCATTTTACTGAGCTCCTCATGAACAAACTCTATACTACTTTTTCCTTTGAGAACTTCCTACTTCTGGTTTGGTAGGAAAAGTTCATTTGTAAATTATTTAAAAAAAATTGCCTGAAGTTGTACAAAAGAAGAGGTTGCTTGTAATTGTTTCCCTCATTGTTACAAGATGCAAAGAAGAAAAGGGAGAATCCATGGAGTTAGGATGAAGTTGGTAGAAATGGAAGATGATTAGAATCAACCAATCTGTTCACTAGGGAGGTAGATCCTGAGTCAGAGATTCCTGGGTGCTGCTGCAGGCCACATTAAAAGGGACTGCTTTGCTTGAGCTACTGAGAAAAAATATGGTGAGTATTTTGGAATGGTTCTTTATCATAAAACTTTACTTTTCCCTTATGACTTATAATAGTGATTTACTGAGAAAATTCACTCTTTCCTCAATGATAAATGCAGTCCAAACTTCAAGTTTATAACATTTTCTGAGTAACTGTGAAATCAATGAGTTTTTCTTCATTAAAATGAAATCACAGACATACATTAAATAAGTGTTTAAACTGAAAAGGAAAGAAAATCAAAATGGCTCTATTATTACACTGTTGAAAAGGCTTTTGTAATCAGTACAAGTCTTTCAATGGTGGCTTCTTTAATCATTTGGTTGGTATAAAACCCTAAGTGACATGTCCTCGAAATCAAGAAGAGAAGCCAGGAAGTCAATATTAAGTTCACAGTAAGAATATGACGAATTTGTTCTATTGTCTGGTCTCATTATATTCTTTGTCACAAAAATGAGTTATCACAGAATTATAATGTCTAGTATGTTCTTCCTTATAATACATTCTTATTCACATGACAAGAATTACGACAAGAGGAGAAAATGGACAAAATTAATCCACTCTTGTGACAGAAAATACTGCATCAAATTAACTTGTGACAGGCAAGTATTTTTGTGAAGACATTTATTGATGGCATCTGTCATATCAGTCTACCTACATCAGTTCTTTATGTGCCCAATCAAAGATCTATCATGAGTGGAACCCTGGAAAAAACATCTGAAAATGTTCTTGATGTAAAGAAAATAAACAAGGGTCATGCTGTACATGATCTTTGGAGGAAATCCCTAACTAAATCAATAACTTGCATTTTACTGAGCTCCTCATGAACAAACTCTATACTACTTTTTCCTTTGAGAACTTCCTACTTCTGGTTTGGTAGGAAAAGTTCATTTGTAAATTATATTTTAGAGAAAGAAAAAGAACAGAAAGATTTCAAACAACAAATCCATTCATTCCTTAAGGTACATTTGCTTTACAATTTGGATCTAGGTAGTAACCAATACAGTAACTAATATATCTACTTACTTATAATATAATATAATATATATATATAGGCTACTGATAGTATAGTATAATTACTTATAGTATAATATACATATTGGTTACTTACAGTGTATGTATGTTACTTATAGTAACCAATATATCTACTTACAACAGTAGATATAGTATGCAATGTTAAACCAAATCAAATTAGTTGAATTCAATGTGAAAATGCAATGTAGTTCATTCTAGGCAAAAGGGAAGTGATGCTGAGGATCAATGACAATAGAAGACTATAATTTATATTTGTTCACATATGAATGCCTTCAACCAAGTGAGCCTGGAATGAATGATGTAGAGGGTTTTCGAAAGCAAAACATGCAATGTTCTGTGATGAAGCAGAGGGAATACAAGCATAGACTAAATAACAATCTTCAAAAAATTAATTCTTAAGAAGCATTTACTTACTCTGGAAATTCAGTAAAATTCAGTTTCTGGTCCAGAGCATGATAAATTTAGAAGCTCATGCATGCTTTCCATATAGTAAAGTTCTCCAAGACTTGTATGTCAAACCAGAGGACCAGCTGTATTATCTGTTTTCCTTAAAATGACTACTGATTGAACCCATTCATTTTCAGTGGTCCATGAAAAAAGACAACATATGTTTTTTTTAAGGTGCCCAGAAAACTAAATGAAAAAAATATTCCTCTTGTCATGAAGAAAAAAAAATCTATTGCTACATTTCTGTGTGAGGGAAGTCATATCTCCAAAGAGAAGCATGACAATTTCCCCATCATGCCCCTATTAACTCTCATATGGATGTGGATCTAAGCTAGATGGTAAATGAGAAGAGACACACACAAAGTTAATCAGATCCCCAGTGACTATACAACTGCAGATCCAGCAGAACACAAGCTCCTCAAGCAGAGCACTCATTGACTGATGCTTAAAATATCTTTGTTGGTCTTCCTCAGTCAGAAAATGCAATTTAGTGTGGTATCATATCAATACTTCCATGCCAAACTATATACTTATTTGATTTTCTTCTAAGGTGAACACAAGTAGCATTCATCTCAAGTGTCATTTTTGCAGGAAGGAACAAAACAGGTATGGCACCTTTACTATACCGGCAGTAAACACCAGATTTTGAAACTACACAAGTTGCACTTCAATCTGGCTTTTAAGAGTTATTCTAATGTTGTTAAAATACACAAATAAGACATCTTCTTTTTCTGGTAAATGTAACCTATGGACATTTACCATTATAATTACCAGCTTCTTATGGGGAACACACACTAATTACCTGATCTAAATTTAGAATGCAAATTTGGGGGTTGGAATCATTATTCTGAAGACTGTTGTCTGTGCTTAAATGGAAAACTGTAATGAACTAATCAAATGAAATTGAATTTAAGTGCTTTGGGAATTGTTTAATACTTTTAACCAGTGGAACAATATATCTTCTAAAGAAACTGGCATATTCATTGCAAACAATTAAATTTTGGAGACTGACTTATTACAGAGGAATATGCTCTGTTAAAATAATTTAAGATTACCTTTCACATTAAAACAAAAGAAAAGCATCTTGTAAATATGCAATTTACTTACCCAAATCATTGTCTTAGTACATTATGAGAAATTTAGTAATACTTCCTCACCAAAAATAATAAATCAGGCCATGGCAGTTATTTTGAATTCAGTAAATGTAATAAAGCCCATTTTAGCAATTCAACACCAAGAAAACTTAATTTCATTAGAAAATTAGATGGATTTCCACACACATTACACATGCCTACCATGATGAAACACTATGTGTCTAAGGGGGAAAGAATGTGTTAGTTAAATCCTTGAACTTAAAATCATTTATAGGGCTTCCCTGGTGGTCCAGTGGGTAAGGACACCGCCTTGCAGTGCAAGGAGCGCCATTTCGATCCCTGGCCTGGGAAGATCCCACGTGCCACAGAGTCACTGGACCGATGTGTCCAATTACCGAGCTGGAGCTCTGGAGCGCATGCACCCAGAGCTGGTACTCTGCAACAACAGAGGCCACTGCGATGGGTTGTCACACGGGCCAGAGAACAAAGATGGATGAAACTGAATAAATGAAAGACCAATAGAAGTGGCCCGCCTGCCCCTTTCCCTGCTCAACCCGCCCCCCCAACAACAACAAAAAAATTCTAAAATCATTTATAACCAAACAAAAGTTGACCATCTCCATCATTAAGACCTCCACAGATCGGTGGTGCTCAGCTAAGGAAATAATGTAGGATGCCACTGTGACTTGTTATACTTCTAAATTTTCTATTTTGATAATCCTTTGCATATCTGGAAGCATGTGGGGCTATCGTGCTGTTGCCAATTGCTTTTTAATAGAGTACAAGTAAATCATTTTCACATTGCTGTTGTCTTTAAAATTATTCAGTCTTATTTTTAGCTGAGAATGGTGGGGATTATCTTATTCATTTTAGGATAACACATGTCAGTTAATGATTCCTCCTTCCCCTACACCCACTTGATGCCAGGCAGGTATCTCTTTAAACTTGTCCTGAACCTAATTCCACAGTTTGAGCTATGAATGCTTGACTGCCTTCTTCCTTATGCATCTCTATACCACACAATCTTCCCCATACATTTCCAATTGTCCTAGAACATTCTTTTTCTTTTTTAATTTTTGGCCTCTTTTATTGGTTATTTATTTATTTTCATCCATCTTTATTCTTTTGGCCTGGGTGGACCTCCCACTGCAGTGGCCTCTCTTGTTGCAGAGCACTGGCTCTGCATGAATGTGCTCCAGAGCACTGGCTCATAATTGGACATACCGGTCCAGCCACTCTATGGCATGTGGGATCTTCTCGGGCCAGGGATTGAACTGGTGCCCCCTGCACCACAAGGCAGACTCTTCAACTACTGGACCAACAGACAAGCCCCCTAGAGCATTGTTGATGAAGAACCAAGATTGCTGGTTTCAATATGGAATTCATTCACCTTATCAGTACCCAGGATTTAATTAGATATAACTAGGGTTGAGGTAGGTCCTGAGGTAGGCTCCTGCCCACTTCTGGTTCTACCCAGTCTCTTTCTTCCATCATCTCTCATCTCCCCGTCCTCAGGAGTAACAAGCAAAATCTCCCTATTACCCAGTAGTACAGCTCCACCCATGTTGAGGCCCCTTCATTCTCAGGTCTCAGCTTCTATCCTGAGAAATAATCAAACTATGTTACCAAAAACGCATAGGTTCTCCTCTCTGAAGATGAATCCTACTGAGATTTAATCTCCTTACCTTTCTATCACTCATATCTCCATGTGCATAAATGTTTTTCCTTAAACATTTATTGAATGAACACTTGGGACCTCATGCAAAGCTTCTGAGTTTGAAGTGCAAGAGTCATGATACTAATTTTCTGTTAAACTGGTTATGAAACCTAGGAAATAACAAAGCTTTCAGACGCTCACTTTCTTTATCCAGAAAATGAGAATGATAAGGTGTAGTTGCATTAAATCGAAATGGGTTGAGAGATAGAGAAAGAGGTAGAATGAGAGAAAAATAACAGTTCAGTAAAGCAAGAATTTTATCCACTATTTCACTCTTTGAAGTTATGCCCACAGGCAATGGTATGAAATCTAGACTGAACTCATTGATGTATGTAGGTTAAATCCATGGAAAGAATGGGAAAATGGGTCTCCTGGCCTTTGACAAGTGAAGCATTGTTCATGTGGTCCAACAAGTTGGTGTGATGATGTATCTTCAATATTCTAAAGAAAAATATCAAAGAATTAATAGGTAATCACTGAAAAACACTGACTAATGGGAAATTATAAGAACGGATAAAAATATCCTCTACATAATAAGGATGACAACGAGGGAGAGGAGAGTCTGCTGAGCAAAATAGGTTTTTTTAAATTTGTTGAAGTATCTCTAGCAGGAAAATATTGAATGATTTAATTTCTGAATGCAATGTCTACTGAATTACATACAAAAACATTATTATACATGTATTATTTATAGTACTGATGTTGATTCATTGTAATAGAATTTACAAGTCTAGGTACATAACATTTTATCATATTTATATACAAATTTCCAAGAGTATATCTAAAAACTCATAGAGCCAGGAAAATACATCAGGTCTTCTAGTCTCGTCCCTTCATTCCCAGCTAAGGAAATTGAAATATAATTCAGCTGACTGCCCTACATGTGAACAGGAACTCAAGACTCTTGATTGCTAGAGTAAGAGATTTATAATTCTTTTTCTTCTCTTCCATCAGTGATTCTCAACACTAGTTACTTACTAGGATAAACTAGGAAGCATTTTCAAAATGGCTGTGCCTATGTCTCACCCTAGAGATTCGAAGTGAATTGGCCTAGGATGGGCTCTGTCATCTACATTTGTTCTAAAGCTCCCCAAGCCATTCAAATATATAATCAGAGTAGAAAACCCATTTTGTATGTAATGTTAGGCTCTTTACCATGTAACTGGAGGCAGAAGGCAGGGAGTAAAGAACACACATTGTAATGAAGCTTATTCTACTGCCTCCATGGAAAGCAAACCTGAAGTCTTACCCCTAATTCACTAATTCTCAGACCACACTCTCACTAACCTCTATCAAAATGTCCTGTTACTAAAATCATATATTCAATTTCTTCTCTTAATTCAGAAAATAATTTTAGGCTAATGGGATAGCACGTTCTGGATTTAAAGTTTTTCTCCTAATAATTCTTTCTATATATGAAAGATCTTAAAACTGATGCTAAAATATAGCCTAAGATGATATCTGATTGAGAAAAACATTTTCTATTTATTTCCTTTAAATTTAGCAATATTTTGGGGTTCCCTGGTGGCTCAGATGGTAAAGAATCTGCTGCAATGCAGAAGACCTGGGTTTGATGCCTGAGAGTCGGTCACTGAAGTGACTTAGCATACACACAAGGTTGTGGTTATGCTGGCACTTGAACTGGACATGGCAGTCATTAGAACTGAGAAAAAGAGAAGAAAAACAATGAGCAAAAAATGATAATCAATTTTCGCACATGACAATCCTAGTATTCTGGGGAGCAAGTCCTGCCCCATCTCTCTGCTGTGACCCAGCAGATAGAGTGTTTGTCGCCCATATTTCCCGAAATGAAGACTGCATCTAGAGTAGGAATGAAGAATGATACAAACAAAGAAAGAAAAACAATGATGAAAGGCAGAGAGACTTCTAGAGGTATGTAAGTCAGGCATTTATTTATGTGGCCTGTCTGCTTGGTGATGCTTCCCAAGGCCTTGTTGCTCTACAAAATGGCCCTGTATATTTTGAATAGCTTCCAACTTTTGCTTGAGATCATTTGAGATGCTGCCACTTGAGATCCAAACAATCCTAACTTGTACACATGCTTGGAGACATGAACTGTTGCAAGTGGCAGATCTGACCGAGTCTGGTAAAACGGGAGACCAGTGAGGATTCCAAGATCCTGAGCTGAGCAGATGGCAGTCCTTGTTCCTTAGCAGCAAAGCAGTTGGTTCAACCCTCAATGATTGTCTTCTGAGCACAGACTATGTGCTCACAAAATCCAGAGCAACTAAGGACAAGAGACCCAAATTTAAGCAAACTGGAGAATGTTGGCTAACTTTTATAAACTGAAGTATGGTGTTAGGAAAGAAAGGGGAAAAAAAAGTCACTGCAAGCTAATCCACTTGAAAGCAGGCCAGAATACCTAGAGGAGAAATGGAAGTTTAAGAGAAATGCTTGCTATCTACATGTTTAAGATCAATGACTATCAGATAATCATATTTTTTTATGAAAAAGAGAAGACAGATCTCCCATACTGAGGGCAGGGGCCTGTAAATACTAGAAATGAGAAGAGAAAGGGCAGAGAAGAGCCAGGGAATTCTGGAAGGTCTGATCCTCTTTGTGTCTACAAGTGTATGACCCTCTATAACTCCCACTGGCCAAATGCAATGCTGCCTCTACTTGGAAAGCAGTTTTGGAACAGCAGTCAACTTTCCAGGGCACATTAAACCTTCCCAGCCTCCTGCCTTTTGAGTCTGTTCGTGTTTCATTGGGTTGTTAGCTGCAAGGAAAGAACTCGCAGGCACAATATTTAAGGAGCAGAAGCCAAAGGGCCCAAAGAGCCTAGACTTGACTTTCAAGGATAGATAGGATTTCAGCAGACAAAAAGAGGTGCCTAGAGAAGATAATCAAGCCAAAGGATAAAACAGTCCACCAAGTATAGGAGAAAGAATGATAGCCTAATGTGGTGAGCAAAACACAGGGGAGCATAGAAAATTAAGGCTGTCCACAATATCCTGGGGTCTCCAGTACTTTTCAGAGGCCACTCACAGAACTCTTTTATTTATTGCTGACTTCTTAACCTCCTTTCTTATAGATACAATTAATGGAATACTGACTGCCAGACAAGTAGAGTGTTACTATAATTACTCTTAGCATATGCCTGAGTTCCTTTACAATGAATCCCCAAGTTCTTAGTGGTAGAACATATTTCCTACAAAAGAGCCTGCTAGGTTGGGTTTTTATTAGTTATACTATACAGAAAGATAGTTGTCTCCATTTCCCCTTCCACAATCCACTTGTGCCAATAATAACAAATATATTTAATTTTATTGCAATTAGAAATGGTATCTTAAAAATTATTTTTAAATGACTATCATTGCACTTGCTCAAAAAGCAAGGATCAACAGTACCCTGAATATATCTATATATGTGTGTGTGTATATATATATATATATATGTGTGTGTGTGTGTGTGTGTGTATATATATATGTATATCTGCTATTTCAATGTGGTAGCCAATAGTCTAATGTGCCTATTTAAATTTAAATGAAAATTAATTACACAGTAACCATATCTCACTTGTCTAATTTCTATATGTGGCCAGTTGCTACAATATTAGACAGCATGATCCAGATTATTTCTATCATCAAAAATGTTCTATTGAACAGCACTTGCATATGTATCTATTATTTAGAATAACCTAGCAACTATAAGGCTCCATAAAGTGATTTCAAATCTTGTGCAGTAAGCAAATAGGCTCCTCCAGCTTTTGAAGGGGACCAGAAGAAAGATTTTAAAAGAATTGGGCTGCAGGGAAAACATTATAAAAGAAGATTGATACCAAAGGTAGCTAAACAAGGTCAGGACAAGCTTGGTGCTAGTTTGATAATATTTCAGTAGTGTTTTCACTCTTCCTATAAGTCTTTTCTCAGCTAGAGTCTTTCAGATTCAGCTGTTGTTCTAAAATCTCCTTCAGGACTCCCTTCTTCGGTTTTTTTATTCACTGAAAAAGAATAAAAGCATCAAGATAGAGCATGTCCAACAGTCAAGAGACTTGAACCAATGCAAGATCCAACAATGAATGATCATTTCCTTTTTCAAACATCTGAACAAAACCAAGACTAACCCAACAACAGCAAAACTCCATACACAGCCCTGTAGGGCAATAGAGGGGAAAGGATCTAGGATCACCTGCAACCAGGCATTTAGATCCCAGTGATGCTTAGGGCACCACTGCATACAAACTGGACATCATATTCTGTCCTAAGAATAATTGCTTTCCTGAAAAATCGAACATTGTCCGTAGAGTGTTACTATAATTACTCTTAGCATATGCCCCAAGTTCTTAGTGGTAGAACATATTTCCTACAAAAGAGCCTGCTAGGTTGGGTTTTTATTAGTTATACTATACAGAAAGATAGTTGTCTCCATTTCCCCTTCCACAATCCACTTGTGCCAATAATAACAAATATATTTAATTTTATTGCAATTAGAAATGGTATCTTAAAAATTATTTTTAAATGACTATCATTGCACTTGCTCAAAAAGCAAGGATCAACAGTACCCTGAATATATCTATATATGTGTGTGTGTATATATATATATATATATGTGTGTGTGTGTGTGTGTGTGTGTATATATATATGTATATCTGCTATTTCAATGTGGTAGCCAATAGTCTAATGTGCCTATTTAAATTTAAATGAAAATTAATTACACAGTAACCATATCTCACTTGTCTAATTTCTATATGTGGCCAGTTGCTACAATATTAGACAGCATGATCCAGATTATTTCTATCATCAAAAATGTTCTATTGAACAGCACTTGCATATGTATCTATTATTTAGAATAACCTAGCAACTATAAGGCTCCATAAAGTGATTTCAAATCTTGTGCAGTAAGCAAATAGGCTCCTCCAGCTTTTGAAGGGGACCAGAAGAAAGATTTTAAAAGAATTGGGCTGCAGGGAAAACATTATAAAGAAGATTGATACCAAAGGTAGCTAAACAAGGTCAGGACAAGCTTGGTGCTAGTTTGATAATATTTCAGTAGTGTTTTCACTCTTCCTATAAGTCTTTTCTCAGCTAGAGTCTTTCAGATTCAGCTGTTGTTCTAAAATCTCCTTCAGGACTCCCTTCTTCGGTTTTTTTATTCACTGAAAAAGAATAAAAGCATCAAGATAGAGCATGTCCAACAGTCAAGAGACTTGAACCAATGCAAGATCCAACAATGAATGATCATTTCCTTTTTCAAACATCTGAACAAAACCAAGACTAACCCAACAACAGCAAAACTCCATACACAGCCCTGTAGGGCAATAGAGGGGAAAGGATCTAGGATCACCTGCAACCAGGCATTTAGATCCCAGTGATGCTTAGGGCACCACTGCATACAAACTGGACATCATATTCTGTCCTAAGAATAATTGCTTTCCTATGAAAAGAAAATATCCTCAAATTTTCTGTGAGATTCTGAATACATAAATCAAAACCACAAACTCGTGAGCGACCATTACTTGACCCTCCTCTTTATTTGCCCTCTAACTATTGTGTCATGCATGCTTCACTTCCTGGTGTCACTGGGATCTGAACATCACAATGAGCCAACATTTTCCTTTCAAATATAGCTGGAGGCTTAAAAAAGACAAAAGAAAATGTCTTAGAGGAATAATAGCTAATGTTGTAGAGAAATAATATCTATATACATATATCCATAATCACCATTCTCCTTCAGAAGCTATATCTTTAGTTTTGCTTAACCTCAACTTTTTAATATGATAGTATGACCAATAGATTGCAACATCATCATGTATTTGATTAAAGATGCAGCCCCTTTATAGCACATTTCCAGTAAGATAAAATATTCAGTAGCATGATTTCAAGACAATAAATTTTCCACAGTATGACTTATATCTGGTTCATCAGCCACAAAAGCTGAATAATAATCAAAGCTAACCTCCATATTTCTAAAAGGAAGACACTGATGTTTCCGATCTTAATTCTTGGTCTGACATTGGTTAAAGAGGTGCTAATACCCCACATTTTACTATGCCATCAATATTGCAAATAAATGCACAACACAATGAAAATATTTATGTGTGGTACTATGCAGACAGATATAGTTAGGAAAAATATGGTAAAGTGTAAGTAACCTTGACAAATTAGGCTTCACTGAAATACTTCCCAAGCCTTGCCCAGAAACATAAATAATTCACAGAGCCCAGCACCAAATACAAATGAAGAACATTTGTTATTAGTCCATCCCTCTTTTTTTTGGCCACAGCATTATTCTTCTATAATGAAATGCATTGTGATCCACTTTCTGTGATCACCTGTGCCATTACCTGCAAGTTATGAGATGTCTAATATATTTTTACGCAATGAACCATATTCAAGGACAGGGGTTGTTTGTGTGTATGTGTGAGGGAGCAGTCCACAGGGCTCTTACCATACTGAGTCATCATCAGGTCATACCTGACAAATTAATGTTTGCAACATTAATATCATCTAGGAATTCTGAATACATAAATCAAAACCACAAACTCGTGAGCGACCATTACTTGACCCTCCTCTTTATTTGCCCTCTAACTATTGTGTCATGCATGCTTCACTTCCTGGTGTCACTGGGATCTGAACATCACAATGAGCCAACATTTTCCTTTCAAATATAGCTGGAGGCTTAAAAAAGACAAAAGAAAATGTCTTAGAGGAATAATAGCTAATGTTGTAGAGAAATAATATCTATATACATATATCCATAATCACCATTCTCCTTCAGAAGCTATATCTTTAGTTTTGCTTAACCTCAACTTTTTAATATGATAGTATGACCAATAGATTGCAACATCATCATGTATTTGATTAAAGATGCAGCCCTTTATAGCACATTTCCAGTAAGATAAAATATTCAGTAGCATGATTTCAAGACAATAAATTTTCCACAGTATGACTTATATCTGGTTCATCAGCCACAAAAGCTGAATAATAATCAAAGCTAACCTCCATATTTCTAAAAGGAAGACACTGATGTTTCCGATCTTAATTCTTGGTCTGACATTGGTTAAAGAGGTGCTAATACCCCACATTTTACTATGCCATCAATATTGCAAATAAATGCACAACACAATGAAAATATTTATGTGTGGTACTATGCAGACAGATATAGTTAGGAAAAATATGGTAAAGTGTAAGTAACCTTGACAAATTAGGCTTCACTGAAATACTTCCCAAGCCTTGCCCAGAAACATAAATAATTCACAGAGCCCAGCACCAAATACAAATGAAGAACATTTGTTATTAGTCCATCCCTCTTTTTGGCCACAGCATTATTCTTCTATAATGAAATGCATTGTGATCCACTTTCTGTGATCACCTGTGCCATTACCTGCAAGTTATGAGATGTCTAATATATTTTTACGCAATGAACCATATTCAAGGACAGGGGTTGTTTGTGTGTATGTGTGAGGGAGCAGTCCACAGGGCTCTTACCATACTGAGTCATCATCAGGTCATACCTGACAAATTAATGTTTGCAACATTAATATCATCTAGGAATTCTTAATACAGACTGACCAATCTACTAGTAAAAACATATAAGACAAATGCTCTTTATCTAAGAGTAGAAACTATTCACATCAGTTAAAATTTAAGTTCCATTTTCAAACTTAAAGAGACACAGTTCATTCTTTAAGGAATTAAGTGAGAAAATAGATGGATAGGACAGGAATCGCTGAACTTGGACCTTGTCTTAAAGCCCTCTCATTAAAAACCAGAATGTACTATTCAGCTGAAATGACTTTAAAAAATAATAAGGAAATGAATAGTTTGACCTGACTGACATCTGAAAAGGCAGTTGATTTGTCCCACTTTAAATAATAGCTGACATTCCAATCTCTTTAATTTGTAACTATTAGCATAGCTGAATAATTTTATCATTCAATCTATTAAATACATATATATATATCCAATATCTCCAATATCTTCAATGAAGTGGGAAAAAAAGTATAGATAAAGAATAGAGGGGAAGTATGGGAAGAGAGAGGTAATATGAAGAAAAAAAAAGATTATGACAGGGAGACAAAGTGGGAAAGTCACGTGATCTAAAATATGTACTCATCTACAAACAAATCTATGAGGGAAAGTGTAGAGAGATAGTTGCCCTTTTTAGACACTGCCTGAGACATTGGAATGGAATGGAAAACATACCTGAGTCTGAATTCTAGCTTGCCTATTATTAGCTGCATGCCCTTGCACAGATTATGAAGCCTCATGGAGAATCATTTCTCTCAATGATTAAAGAAATAATGTAATAATCCTGTAAGGATATCTTGGGGATTAAATAAGGCAACCCATGTGTAGTCTCTGGCATGTGGCAAGAACTCTGTGTTAGTTTCCATCCTCACTTACCAACTGGGGTGATGACATGTCTTCTTCCAGTGTTGTGTGAAAATATCTTGGGCATCTGTTCTTAAGAGTAGAACCACTGGATTATTACGTATGTGTTCCTAATACTCAACTGATTGAGTGCGGTCAATTCACTCTCACTCTCCAGGCTGGTCTGCTTCAGACTCCATGCCCACAACCAATGCACAAGCCTTCCTGCCTCCACAATACCGTTGAGGGCTTGACTTATTTAATCTACACACTAACTCTAATGAAACAACATGTTCTTCTCCCCAACTTGCAACTAAGAAAATGAGGACACAGCGACATAATACCCTGTCCAATTTCGGAGCTCATGTGGAGAAGACAGAGTCAAAACCAGGTGGTCTGTCTCTGAAACTCTTTTCACTGTTAAACTTGATGTAAAACTTCTGCTATCCTTGGCCCTGGGCAGGCTGGGTAGTCTGAACCACAGGTTCTGACTCACAACCTCTCTTCCAACTCCTTCCACCTCACACTTTCTAAACAGAAGCCAGTGCACTAGGTGTGCAGGGGATAACAGTCCAAGAGATTCTGAGAAAAACCTCCACGATTCTTGGTTAGACAAAAATTTAAATAAAGAGGATACATATTCAATTCAACTAGAACACAGTCTGTGAGCATGCATTTTTGCCAGGTGGTTTCTAGATGCAACACAATATAGAAATCTAGTTGAATCAGAGGGTTTTTTTTTTGTCTTGAAGGAACAAAAGTATGTATATATAAGTTTAGACATCAGAAAAGGATGTAAACATGTATTTAGTCATTCCTTTTTTTTTTAAATTTTATTTATTTATCTTTTGGGGATGGGGTGGGGAGAGAGGGGGACGGGCAGGCCACTTCTATTGGTCTTTCATTTCTCTATTTTCATTTGTCTTTGTTCTTTGGCTCTTGTGGGCCTCCCATCGCAGTGGCCTCTGTTGTTGCAGAGCGCCGGCTCTGGGCGCATGCGCTCCAGGGCTCCGGCTTGGTAATCGGACACATCAGTCCAGCCGCTCCGCGGCACGTGGGATCTTCCCGGGCCAGGGCTCCAACCAGCGCTCCTTGCACTGCACGGCGGTGTCCCTACCCACGGACCACCAGGAAGCTCTAGTCATTCCCTTATTCCTGCAAAGGGCTGCCAACACTTTCTCTACTCTCTGCAGATGGAACTCTGATTCTTAAAGTCAATAAGTCAAGGACAGTTGACATATTGAGAGGTTCCAAGTAGTGGCAGACAAGGGGAGAAGTAACGGAACCAGCCTCCCTCTCTCTCCCATCCCCCTCTCTACACCATCAGTAAGATGATATATTGTCTATAGAGAGCTGTAAATCAGGAACAAAATTAATTTTAAAGAAAGTGGCATCTTGTCCCATCATTTCATGGCAAACAGATGGGAAAACAATGGAAACAGTGACAGACTTTAATTTCTTGGGCTCCAAAATCACTGTGGATGGTGACTGCAGCCATGAAATTAAAAGATGTTTGCTCCTTGGAAGCAAAGCTATGGCAAACCTAAATAGTATATTAACAAGCAGAGACATCACTTTGCCAATAAGGTCCATATAGTCAAAACTATGGTTTTTCTAGTAGTCATGTGTAGATGTGAGAGGTGAACCATAATGAGAGCTGAGAGCCAAAGAACTGATGCTTTCAAACTGCAGTGTTGGGGAAACTCTTATAAGTGAACTACAAGGATACATATTCAATTCAACTAGAACACAGTCTGTGAGCATGCATTTTTGCCAGGTGGTTTCTAGATGCAACACAATATAGAAATCTAGTTGAATCAGAGGGTTTTTTGTCTTGAAGGAACAAAAGTATGTATATATAAGTTTAGACATCAGAAAAGGATGTAAACATGTATTTAGTCATTCCTTTTTTTTTTAAATTTTATTTATTTATCTTTTGGGGATGGGGTGGGGAGAGAGGGGGACGGGCAGGCCACTTCTATTGGTCTTTCATTTCTCTATTTTCATTTGTCTTTGTTCTTTGGCTCTTGTGGGCCTCCCATCGCAGTGGCCTCTGTTGTTGCAGAGCGCCGGCTCTGGGCGCATGCGCTCCAGGGCTCCGGCTTGGTAATCGGACACATCAGTCCAGCCGCTCCGCGGCACGTGGGATCTTCCCGGGCCAGGGATTGAACTGGCGCTCCTTGCACTGCAAGGCGGTGTCCCTACCCACGGACCACCAGGGAAGCCCTAGTCATTCCCTTTTACCTGCAAAGTGCTGCCAACACTTTATCTACTCTCTGCAGATGGAACTCTGATTCTTAAAGTCAATAAGTCAAGGACAGTTGACATATTGAGAGGTTCCAAGTAGTGGCAGACAAGGGGAGAAGTAACGGAACCAGCCTCCCTCTCTCTCCCATCCCCCTCTCTACACCATCAGTAAGATGATATATTGTCTATAGAGAGCTGTAAATCAGGAACAAAATTAATTTTAAAGAAAGTGGCATCTTGTCCCATCATTTCATGGCAAACAGATGGGAAAACAATGGAAACAGTGACAGACTTTAATTTCTTGGGCTCCAAAATCACTGTGGATGGTGACTGCAGCCATGAAATTAAAAGATGTTTGCTCCTTGGAAGCAAAGCTATGGCAAACCTAAATAGTATATTAACAAGCAGAGACATCACTTTGCCAATAAGGTCCATATAGTCAAAACTATGGTTTTTCTAGTAGTCATGTGTAGATGTGAGAGGTGAACCATAATGAGAGCTGAGAGCCAAAGAACTGATGCTTTCAAACTGCAGTGTTGGGGAAACTCTTATAAGTGAACTACAAGGAGGTTAAACCAGTCAATCCTAAAGGAAATCAACTGTGAATATTCATTGAAATATTTAATATTCATTGGATGCTGAAGCATAACCTCCAATACTTTGGCCACCTAATGTAAAGAGATGACTCATTGGAAAAGACCCTGATGCTGGGAAAAAGAGAACACAGATGGGGCTCCCTGGTGGCCCAGTGGGTAAAGAGTTCGCCTTCCAGTGCAAGGGCAGCCAGTTCAAACCCTGGCCCAGGAAGATCCCACATGCCATGGAGTGGCTGGACCAGTATGTCCAATTACAAGCCAGCGCTCTGGAGTACATGCGCCCAGAGCCGGTGCTCTACAATGAGAGAGGCCATGCAATTGGAGGCCTACACAGGCCAAAGAATAAAGATGTGTGAAAATAAATAAATAAAAAACCAATAAAACAGGCCAAAGTGTAAAAAAAAAAAAAAAAAAAAAACAGAGAGAGAGAGAAGACAGAAAGAGAAGGAGATGGCAGAGGACAAGATGGTTGGGGGGCATCAGTGATTCAATGGGCATGAGTTTGAGAAAGTTCTGGGAGATGGTGAAGGATAAGGAACTCTGGCATATTGCAGACCAAGGGGCTGCAAAGAATCAGACATGACTGAGCCATTGAACAACAAGACTTCTTTTCAATGTCATGATGCACTGGCTACTTTAAACAGTATCAGTGATAAAACATTCAGCTTCACTTATTGGGATGAACCTATTTTTATGTCACTTGTTCTAAGAAAGTGCTAAATTTCTAAGGTGGAAGTTACAATCTGACCTTGGATAGCTGTGTGTTAGAACTTGTTCACCAATTTGACAGTTTTAGTCGTTAGTTACACAGATATTTACCTGCTGTTCTTGGACAATCTCAATTAAAGAAGAAATTTAATATATTCCATCTTATAATCTAAAAGCTAACCTCTTGGGGGAAAGTATACAATTCTATGGAGATTATTCTGTTAACTGTTACTGCTAGCTCTATTTAGGAAAAAAATAGAGAAAGAAAGTACACAGTAGAGGAGGGATAAGCTACTACCAGGCCTTCGTAGAATGCTGGTAAGGGGCATAGAAGATAGCGGTGCTGTCAAATACCTGGTTTTTAAGTTTCCTACTCAATGCTAAACAAGTGCTTGTCAAAACACTGTAGCCAAATACTATCAATAGTTGCCTTTTGAGAAGTTAAAGGAGGGATCCCTGTCCACATTCAGGAAGAGAGGGATGAATAAATACCTTCCGAAGCATGGAGTAGTAACTTTGAGGTGGCAAAAGTCTAGCACAGAGAAATCCAGAGAAATCTAA
Organism: Tragulus kanchil; assembly: GCA_022376925.1. Lineage (NCBI taxonomy): Eukaryota > Metazoa > Chordata > Mammalia > Artiodactyla > Tragulidae > Tragulus > Tragulus kanchil. The sequence continues at coordinate 113,755,085 of JAIOJX010000028.1, read as the reverse complement.
AGCCAAGTGTCTAGGAACAAGGATATGTGTGGGAAATGCTAAGCCTGGGAATCCCAATTATAAACCTGGAAACACTGTGGCAGAAACCCAATTGTGAAGTGTTGAGGGGAGCCAAGGGACCTCATGGCCTTCTGAAAGTCTGTCCAGTACTCATCACTTAATCAGTTGTCTTCCTGTGTATGTCCTATACTCATCACTTAAATCAGTAGTCTTCCTGTGTATAAAGGTGTCTAGATCTACAGCCTGTTCTGAAGGAATTATAAAATCTTAAAGTGATAAATCTCTCATTTCCTGAAAGCTGCCACATAACAGAAAAATTAATACCCTTCTTTACTGCAACTGCTAATTCTCATGCCTTGGAAATTTTCAGAATTTCCCAATACACACAGGAGGAGGGTCTTAAGTGTACATGGCAGGGACATGATAAAGGGAAGGATGGGCCACCAGAAGCAGAGCTTGAATATATTCCTATTAACAACTACAAAATAAGGCAGACAATGCCACAAGAGATCCTAAAGGTTTCCATTGGAAAGGAGAACTGGTCCCTAGCAACAAGTAAGTTATCAACAGGAAGAGATGATAGGGGAAAACAGAAAAGGAAGGAAATCATACGTAGATTTTAAAAACTGCATTAGTAGATACAGTTAGAAACTTTTTAAGATCTTTGAAGACTAGAAGTTACAGATTCACTGGGCAGAAAATTATAAGAAAGTAAGGAAAATAAGACTACATCAAGTTGGGTACAATCACACCTTAGCAAGCCTCGTAGGACAAGATGAGTGATTTGCACCATGTTCAGTGTACATATGGAATCCTTAAAGAATTTTAAAGGTCAGCTACTTTAAGTTTATTCATTTTTTAAGTACCTAGAGTTTCTAAAAACATAATCAATAATGGCAAATCCATAGGATACTTTTGTAAAATATCATAGAATTGAAATTTTCTGTCAAACTTTAAGCAATCAAAGAAGGCTGTGATTAACTAAAATAATCTTACCTACTGCAATGGATGATGGTTGTGGTTCCAGCAAATACACAAGATAAAATGAAAATTCTGTTACTAAGTGAAGAAGAAAAACACTGTAATCTAAGGGGAAAAAAGTGTTGCCCTGTGGCAACTGGGCATATTTGTCACAAACACTAAGCATTTATGGACCCCAAACGCCTAGCAATATTTTTCAGAGTTCCCACTGTCCAATGTTTTTCCTGCAGTGCAACATATGTAAGCTGCTTAAATCAGCTTCTGACATCGATTCAGCTTCAAACTGGAGGCTATGCGAGGTTTAGCAGATGGCAAAACCCATCCAGTTTTCTAAGTGTGTGTTCAGCATAAGGTGCTCGTATGTTCTCTTGGACCCGGCTGGGCTGAAATCTTCCCTTGGAGAAAAATACACGGTGTTCAGTTTTATGGTGATGAGTCAGAACTCCAGCCACTTGAGCTACCTTGTGATTTTCTTCTTTCACAAAGGTTAAGAGCACAGTCGCAGTGGCTTAATTGCCTTTTCACTGGCTTAGAAAAATTGAAAGTTGACTAATCACCTTGTGACTGTGATTACATTTAAATCTGGATAATTCAAGACCTTCTAATCATGCTAGAAAGTTAAATTTTTCTTGCCTAAGATTCAGGTCTTAGTTTTTCTCATGATCTGACCCTTATTGTCTTTAATTTTTATTGGAGCAGAGTTGATACACAATGTTGTGTTAGTTTTTACTATACAGTGAAGTCAATTAGGTACACAGGCACAGATATTCATCGTTTTTAGATACTTTTCTCATATGGGCCACCACAGAGTATTAGGTAGAGTTCCCTGTGCTATAAGGCAGGTCTTCATTGTTCATCTGTTTTATATATAGTAGTGTATAATGTTGATTCCAATCTTCCAATTTACCTCTCCCCATCCCTTCCTTCTTAGCAACCATAAGTTTTCTACATCTGTGAATTTATTTCTGTTTTGTACATAAGTTCATTCTTCACTTTTTTTTCGGGGGGGGGGGCACTTCTATTGATCTTTCATTTATCTATTTCCATCCATCTCCATTCTTCAGCCTGTGTGGGCTTCTCATTGCAGTGACCTTTCTCCTCACAGAGCACTGGCTCTGGGAGCATGCACTCCAGAGCTCTGGCTCGGTAGTTGGACACATCGGTCCAGCTGCTCCTCCGCACGAGGGATCCTCCCACGCCAGGGATCGAATCATCACTCCTTGCATTGCCAGGCGGTATCCTTACCCACTGGGCCACCAGGGAAGTCTCATTTTTCATTTTTTAAGAAAGTCAAAATCTTCTTTTTAGGAATTTCATTTCATATTTCCATGAAGTTTAGGATCAGAAAAAAATCAGCAAGTGAAGACAGGGCTTCAGAAATAAGAAGGGGCTGCTACTTACATCCAGGATAGAAAAAAATTAACAAACAAAATAAACAAAGCATGAAAGAGCCAAGAATCCCCATTTACTGCAGAGCAATTACAAATTTCCCTAATATGACCTTCAAGGCTCGTTACAATCTATTGCTGTCTTGCCTTACCAGAACTACTTCTATAGGTCTAATTATTTGAATCGGGCTATTCCCTATTTTCTTAGATCCCATGTTGCCTCACCTTGGCCTCTTTGCATACGCTGGTCCCTTTCCTAGGAAGAACATTCCAACCTCCTTCCCTCACCAGCTCATGTGTGATTCTTGCAAAGCTAAAATAGAGTCCATGGTGGAAGTGGGCTGGTACACACGGAGGCTGGAGCCAGAAATAAAAAAGAATGAATCTTTTTCCAGGAAATCTGAACTTCATCCCTTAGGCTACTGCTTCATAAACTATCAGTAAAACCATCTGCATCTGAACCATATGGGAACCTTTTAAAAAGGCATATTCTTGGATTCAAGTATCCTAAATTAGCATCTCTGGATATAAGGTCTGGGACTGGCCTTTTAATAAAGACCATTAGGTTCAGATGATGAGATGGACTATCCTTGATTCCACTACACATATATGCAACTTTGAATGCCACAGACATCTAATAACTATATACCTGAGAATGTGAATAAGTCTATAAGTTAGGAGAGATGATTGGAGCAGCAGAATGAGGCTAGGGAGAATGGAGGAAGAGACTAGTAGAAGAAAGTTCAGTTAGGAGATTATTGTTGTGGCCACTATTAACCTCTCTCTCCTGAAACTGTCTTCCTTCCTGGTTTATGAGGCATGACTCTCTCTTGATCTTCTTGCTACATTTGCATCTACCCTTCTGAATCTTTAATGCTTGTCTTCTCATTCTGGCATCTCTTTATGTCATTGTTTCTCTGTGTTGTGTCAAAAGTCCACTTCTTATTGTAGAGTCTCGTAAATATTTCATCTAACCACTTATCTTCAAATACCACCTTTACACTCCTGCCCCAAAAATGTATACTGCAGGAGAGATCTCTATTTCCATCTTCTCAGTGAGATGTTCTACCTAATATTTCATGAGAAAGTCCAAGGTTTACACTTTTCTCTGTCTCTACCCCTGTATCTCTTTCTTTAGTTCCTATCTTACCTATAGAAGGACAGTAAAATCCATCTACTACCACCCCAAGCTAGACACCTGAGTAGCTCACTTAAAATTCACTCTATCCTTCATGTCACCCACCTTCAACCTCATTGGTTTTTGTCCTATCTTCTACTAACAATTCTCTTTTCAATCCATACCTTCCTTTACATCATCACCTCCTTATCTTCAGTTCAGATCTCAAATAATGAGAAGAATCCTAGAAGGTATCCTCCTTCCCCAGGCAAAACCAAAAACAAATGTCACACAGAACTGAGAAAAGTGGGGGGAAATCCCCCTAATCGAAGATAATTTTGAGTGCGAAGTAGCTCCAATGAAGAAGAAAAAATTTAAGGTTTTATAGCTTCAGAGTTTACTTGCCAAAATATAAATAACTTTCCACTGCAGATTTCTGATTGTGCCATGCTAAAATTGCAGCATTGGCAGAAGTGGCCTCAACTTGTCACTGTCAGAACATCAGTGCATACCTACCATGATGTGGCATCATAGTAGAGAAACACTAAATGAAATTGGAAATGACTCTTGCAGGCCAGCTTCTTCCTCTACCCTGATATGTAAACATAGTGCCTTGCGGAGTGAGAAAAAAGAAGTGTGTGTGAGTACATGTGTGCACACATGCATGGATATGTACAATTACGGCCTCTTACATGTGCCTATTAATTGAGATCGGATGAGTAATGGTGGAAGATTTTTATGTGATTCAGGGTTTCAAGAACTCAGTTGAAGATGCTCCAGGGTTACTGTATTAACTGCAGACTCCTGGAAGAATGGGACTTCCCATTTCTTATACTTTTGGAGACTGTTAAGGAAAGCTGGGCATGGACAAGTGCACATCCATACAAGCCCCTTGTGATTGAGGAATCCTATGGATGGCCTGACTCCTTAACTCTGCAAGTGAGGTGAAGGACATTTTTATACCATTTGGCCCATGTAGAAATTCAACCTCCATTATGCCACTGCATGGTGACCATGACCATGACTCAACCACACTCACTGCCCAGATAACAAGTGCTCTTTCTTTAGCTGCTGCAATTCTAGTATTTCATACAAGATATGCCATTTAGTCTCCCCACTAGAACCACATGAAGTGATCTCCAATCCAAAGGGAAGGAAACAGGTCCAGAGAAACAAAGACATTTCCCAGAAGTCACCAAGCAGTTAAGTGTTAGACATGAATTATGTGAATTCCAAGCCCTCTCTTACTATTAGCTTTGCTATTTTTGTTGCTCTATGCCCTCTTAATTGTTCTCCTCTGATAACCTTGTGATAAAGTGCTAACAAGTATCACCAGTATTTGTACCATATTTTAAATACTCCTGGGAGGATGGGGTGGAGAGAGAATAAATATGTCTTCAAGGCAATATTCCTTGAAATTAATTTCCTGTATGATTCAGAGAGGGTGTACTGACATAAGGGTTATGCCTTTAATGGCTTTGTATCAGACAAATTATCAGTAATTAAAAATCCAGTAGAAATTAGTTCATAAGATTACTTTCTAAGATAGTGGTTAAGTTTAGCTCTAAAATGTAAGTTAAGTTGTAAACCATCACCATTCAGAGACCGATATAGTTTCAGTTCAAATACAGACAGAAACTGGAAATTATGAATTCTGGTAAAGTTTAGAATTTAAAGATATTCTTTTCCTAAAATAACTGTCCTTAAACTATAGCTCTGAATTTCACTTGTCTCATTTACTGACATTTATATATATAAAGATCAGTTTAAACCTGGTCAATATTTTTATTTGGATTGTTATGTTCTTTCTTAACAACAAAGCTGTGAGAATAAGAGGAAGAAACAGGTTGGCTGCACTTACTTTTCACAAATTCAACACATGCTATTATAAGAAGATTTGTCCTGCAAGTATGCATCTGCTAAAGATTCATAAAATACACCATTTTTATTTTTCAGCATTGCTTCAGGCATGGATCCGTTAAAGAATGTGTACTTGATCTTCTCTGTAAACAAAATATGCACATATTTTCCTTCTTTCAGATTTCCCAAACAAGCCTATTTCCTTATTCCTGTTCTTCTTTTCTCATTCCTTTCTGTCAGTTTTTTTTTTCCTCTTGTTTTCCTGCAAGTAGCACTTAATTTCTTGGTAATCAGTAGGCAAATTTGGAAATGATGTCAGTGAAAACGGTGGAGTAAGGACCTCTAACATTTCTCCCTCTTGTAAAACCAACTGAAACACTGGGAGGAAAATGTCAAAACCAACTTCTCAGTACTCTGGAAATTAACCAAAGCCCTATAATAATGTACTCAAGAATTTATTCAAGAAAAATTGCTGAATCTTAGTAAGAATAGTGAGCTTTGTGACGTTTTAACTTACCCTAGTCTCATCACCCTCTCCTTAGCTCTGTGATAAGCCTCAAATATTAACAGCCCACAATTACAGGGTAAACCAGGGTCAGGATGAGGGTGGAAGTCCTTCAAAGCCTGATGGCAGAAAAATTTATTCCCTTGAAATTAATTTCCTGTATGATTCAGAGAGGGTGTACTGACATAAGGGTTATGCCTTTAATGGCTTTGTATCAGACAAATTATCAGTAATTAAAAATCCAGTAGAAATTAGTTCATAAGATTACTTTCTAAGATAGTGGTTAAGTTTAGCTCTAAAATGTAAGTTAAGTTGTAAACCATCACCATTCAGAGACCGATATAGTTTCAGTTCAAATACAGACAGAAACTGGAAATTATGAATTCTGGTAAAGTTTAGAATTTAAAGATATTCTTTTCCTAAAATAACTGTCCTTAAACTATAGCTCTGAATTTCACTTGTCTCATTTACTGACATTTATATATATAAAGATCAGTTTAAACCTGGTCAATATTTTTATTTGGATTGTTATGTTCTTTCTTAACAACAAAGCTGTGAGAATAAGAGGAAGAAACAGGTTGGCTGCACTTACTTTTCACAAATTCAACACATGCTATTATAAGAAGATTTGTCCTGCAAGTATGCATCTGCTAAAGATTCATAAAATACACCATTTTTATTTTTCAGCATTGCTTCAGGCATGGATCCGTTAAAGAATGTGTACTTGATCTTCTCTGTAAACAAAATATGCACATATTTTCCTTCTTTCAGATTTCCCAAACAAGCCTATTTCCTTATTCCTGTTCTTCTTTTCTCATTCCTTTCTGTCAGTTTTTTTTTTCCTCTTGTTTTCCTGCAAGTAGCACTTAATTTCTTGGTAATCAGTAGGCAAATTTGGAAATGATGTCAGTGAAAACGGTGGAGTAAGGACCTCTAACATTTCTCCCTCTTGTAAAACCAACTGAAACACTGGGAGGAAAATGTCAAAACCAACTTCTCAGTACTCTGGAAATTAACCAAAGCCCTATAATAATGTACTCAAGAATTTATTCAAGAAAAATTGCTGAATCTTAGTAAGAATAGTGAGCTTTGTGACGTTTTAACTTACCCTAGTCTCATCACCCTCTCCTTAGCTCTGTGATAAGCCTCAAATATTAACAGCCCACAATTACAGGGTAAACCAGGGTCAGGATGAGGGTGGAAGTCCTTCAAAGCCTGATGGCAGAAAACTGTGGTTATCTGATCTGTCCAGTTTCCTGAGAAATTCTTCTCACAAGGTGTGTCATTTGACCTGACCTACAGCTCACCCAGTGAAAACTGCCTTTTTCTTGGGTATGTTTGTCCAAATCAATCAGCATCTCTGTTGAACATTACAGCTTCAGAGGTGGTGGTAAGAGTTAAGGCAAACAGCAAACTAATCAGAAAATTTAAAAGGCTAGGGAAAATGTGGCAAGAATGCGAAGAAATTAGAACCAAAATATATTGCTGGTGGGAATATAAAACAGTGTAGCTACTGTGGAAAGCAGTCTGGCAGTTCCTCAAATGGTTAAACATAAAGTTGCCATACAATCAGAAATTTCAGTCCTCTCTATATATATCCCCTGCGTATATGCAGAATTTCCACTGAGCTATTTCAGATCCTAAAAGATGATGCCGTTAAGGTGCTGCACTCAAGATGCCAGCAAATTTGGAAAACTCAGCTGTGGCCACATGACTGGAAAAAGTTAGTTTTCATTCCATTCTCAAAGAAGGGCAATGCCAAAGAATGTTCAAACTACTGCACAATTACACTCATTTCATATGCTAGCAAAGTCATGCTCAAAATCCAACAAGCTAGACTTCAACAATACGTGAACCAAGAACTTTCATATGTACAAGCTGGATTTAGAAAAGGCAGAGGAACCAAGGATCAAATTGCCAGTATCAGCTGGATCACAGAAAAAGCAACAGGATTCCAGAAAAGCGTCTACTTCAGCTTCATTGACTACGCTAAAATCTTTGACTGTGTAGATCTTCACAAATTGTGGAGAATTCTTAAAGAGATTAGAATACCAGACCTCCTTACGAGCCTCCTAATACATGTATGCAGGTCAAGAAACAACAGTTAGAACCAAACATGGGACAACAGACTAGTTCCAAATTGGGCAAGGAATATGTCAAGGCTGTATATTGTCATCCTTTGCAAAAATCATTAAATGGGACTGGATGAAGCACAAGCTGGAATCAACACTGCAGGAAGAAATGTCAATAAATAGACCTAGTCTCATCACCCTCTCCTTAGCTCTGTGATAAGCCTCAAATATTAACAGCCCACAATTACAGGGTAAACCAGGGTCAGGATGAGGGTGGAAGTCCTTCAAAGCCTGATGGCAGAAAACTGTGGTTATCTGATCTGTCCAGTTTCCTGAGAAATTCTTCTCACAAGGTGTGTCATTTGACCTGACCTACAGCTCACCCAGTGAAAACTGCCTTTTTCTTGGGTATGTTTGTCCAAATCAATCAGCATCTCTGTTGAACATTACAGCTTCAGAGGTGGTGGTAAGAGTTAAGGCAAACAGCAAACTAATCAGAAAATTTAAAAGGCTAGGGAAAATGTGGCAAGAATGCGAAGAAATTAGAACCAAAATATATTGCTGGTGGGAATATAAAACAGTGTAGCTACTGTGGAAAGCAGTCTGGCAGTTCCTCAAATGGTTAAACATAAAGTTGCCATACAATCAGAAATTTCAGTCCTCTCTATATATATCCCCATGATATGCAGAATTTCCACTGAGCTATTTCAGATCCTAAAAGATGATGCCGTTAAGGTGCTGCACTCAAGATGCCAGCAAATTTGGAAAACTCAGCTGTGGCCACATGACTGGAAAAAGTTAGTTTTCATTCCATTCTCAAAGAAGGGCAATGCCAAAGAATGTTCAAACTACTGCACAATTACACTCATTTCATATGCTAGCAAAGTCATGCTCAAAATCCAACAAGCTAGACTTCAACAATACGTGAACCAAGAACTTTCATATGTACAAGCTGGATTTAGAAAAGGCAGAGGAACCAAGGATCAAATTGCCAGTATCAGCTGGATCACAGAAAAAGCAACAGGATTCCAGAAAAGCGTCTACTTCAGCTTCATTGACTACGCTAAAATCTTTGACTGTGTAGATCTTCACAAATTGTGGAGAATTCTTAAAGAGATTAGAATACCAGACCTCCTTACGAGCCTCCTAATACATGTATGCAGGTCAAGAAACAACAGTTAGAACCAAACATGGGACAACAGACTAGTTCCAAATTGGGCAAGGAATATGTCAAGGCTGTATATTGTCATCCTGCATATTTAAGCTATATGTAGAGTATATCATGTGAAATGCTGGACTGGATGAAGCACAAGCTGGAATCAACACTGCAGGAAGAAATGTCAATAAACTCAGATATGCAGATAACACCACCCTTGTGGCAGAAAGTGAAGAGGAACTAAAGAACCTCTTGATGAAAGTGAAAGAGGAGAATGAAAAAGTTGGCTTAAAACTCAACTTTCAAAAAACTAAGACTATGGCATCCAGTCCCATCACTTAATGCAAATAGATGGGCAAACAATGGAAACAGTGAAGGACTTTCTTTTCTTGGGCTCCAAATTCACTATGGATGGTGACTACAGGCATGAAATTAAAAGATGCTTGCTCCTTGGAAGAAAAGCTATGACAAACCTAAACAGTGTATTAAAAACCAGAGACATCACTCTGAAAAAAGTTGTGTATGGCCAAAGCTATGGTTTTTCTAAGTAATCATGTATGGATGTGAAAGTTTGGACCATAAAGAAGTCTGAGCACCAAAGAATCAATGCTTTCAAACTGTGGTGTTGGAGAAGACTCTTGAAAGTCCCTGGGACTACAAAGAGATCAAACCAGACAATCCAAAAGGAAATCAACCCTGAATATTCATTAGAAGGACTGGTGCTGAAGCTGAAGCTGCAATACTTTGGCCATCTAATGCAAAGAGCTGACTCATTGGAAATGACCCTGATTCAGGGAAAGATTGAGAAGGAGAAAGCGATGACAGAAAATGAGATGGTTGGACTGTATCACTGACTCAATGGACATGAGTTTGAGCAAGCTCCAGGAGATGATGAAGGACAGGGAACCTGGCATGCTGCAGTCCGTGCAGCTGGAAAGAGTTAGAGACAACTGAGCAACTGAACAACTGATATATCCATTTATATATCCCAAAATTGAAAACATATGTCTATACAAAACATGTGCATGAATGTTCATAGCAACAGTATTCATAACCATCAAAACTAGGAATAGAAGCATCATATGACCCAGCAATCCCAGTATTAGGCATATAGTCTGAAGAAATCAAAATCGAAAGAGACACATGTACCCCAATTTTCATTGCAGCACTTTTTTCCGATTTTTTTTCTTTCTTTTTTTTTGGCCACTTCTATTGGTGTTTCAGTTATTTCCATCTTTGTTGTTTGGCCTCTGTGGGCATCCCATTGCAGTGGCCTCTCTCGTTGCAGAGCACTGGCTCTGGGCACATGTGCTCCAGAGCTCCGGCTCCATAGTTGGACACATCAGTCCAGCCACTCCACGGCATGTGGGATCTTCCCAGGCCAGGAATCAAACCGGTGCCTCTTGCACTGTAAGGTGGTGTCCTTACCCACTGGACCACCAGGAAAGCCCCTGCAGCACTTTTTATAATAGCTAGAACATGGAAACAGCCTAGATGTCCATCAACAAATAAGTGGATCAAGAAGTTATGGTGTATACATACAATGGAATATTCCTCAGCCCTAAAAACAAACGCATTTGAATCAGTCCTAATGAGGTGGATGAATCTAGAATCTATTATACAAAGTGAAGCAAGTCAAAAAGAGAAGGGCAAATATAGTTTGCTAACACATATATATGAAATCTAGAAAGATGGTACTGATAAATACATATGCAGAGCAGCAGTGCTAAGGCAGACATGGTGTTGGAGAAGACTCTTGAAAGTCCCTGGGACTACAAAGAGATCAAACCAGACAATCCAAAAGGAAATCAACCCTGAATATTCATTAGAAGGACTGGTGCTGAAGCTGAAGCTGCAATACTTTGGCCATCTAATGCAAAGAGCTGACTCATTGGAAATGACCCTGATTCAGGGAAAGATTGAGAAGGAGAAAGCGATGACAGAAAATGAGATGGTTGGACTGTATCACTGACTCAATGGACATGAGTTTGAGCAAGCTCCAGGAGATGATGAAGGACAGGGAACCTGGCATGCTGCAGTCCGTGCAGCTGGAAAGAGTTAGAGACAACTGAGCAACTGAACAACTGATATATCCATTTATATATCCCAAAATTGAAAACATATGTCTATACAAAACATGTGCATGAATGTTCATAGCAACAGTATTCATAACCATCAAAACTAGGAATAGAAGCATCATATGACCCAGCAATCCCAGTATTAGGCATATAGTCTGAAGAAATCAAAATCGAAAGAGACACATGTACCCCAATTTTCATTGCAGCACTTTTTTCCGATTTTTTTTCTTTCTTTTTTTTTGGCCACTTCTATTGGTGTTTCAGTTATTTCCATCTTTGTTGTTTGGCCTCTGTGGGCATCCCATTGCAGTGGCCTCTCTCGTTGCAGAGCACTGGCTCTGGGCACATGTGCTCCAGAGCTCCGGCTCCATAGTTGGACACATCAGTCCAGCCACTCCACGGCATGTGGGATCTTCCCAGGCCAGGAATCAAACCGGTGCCTCTTGCACTGTAAGGTGGTGTCCTTACCCACTGGACCACCAGGAAAGCCCCTGCAGCACTTTTTATAATAGCTAGAACATGGAAACAGCCTAGATGTCCATCAACAAATAAGTGGATCAAGAAGTTATGGTGTATACATACAATGGAATATTCCTCAGCCCTAAAAACAAACGCATTTGAATCAGTCCTAATGAGGTGGATGAATCTAGAATCTATTATACAAAGTGAAGCAAGTCAAAAAGAGAAGGGCAAATATAGTTTGCTAACACATATATATGAAATCTAGAAAGATGGTACTGATAAATACATATGCAGAGCAGCAGTGCTAAGGCAGACATGGAGAATAGACTTGTGGTCACTGGGGGAGGGAGGAGAGGATGGGAGCTGTGGAGGGGGTGGCATGGAGGCCTGCACTGCCATGTGTGGAAGGGACGGCCATTGTGAGTGTGCTGTGAGACTGAGGGAACCTATGTGGGGACTATGCGACAGCCTGGAGGGATGGGATGGGGAGGGACTGGGGTGGGTTCAGGTGAGGGGAGTCAGGGGTGTGCCTATGACTGACTTTGATTTATATGTGGCTGTAGACAACAAAACTTTGTAAAAGCAAAATAAATTTTTTTTTAAATCACAAAATAGTTACAGAAATAAAGCTCTAAATAAAGTTTTTACAGACTTCAAAAAAGAAAAAAAAGGAAACAACCCAAATGTTCATCTATTAATGGACACATAAAATGTGGTACTAGGACTTGTTCTGTTATTGATTTTTATCTATAACAAAGTACTAACCACTGTCGGTTTCATTTTACTTGCATGCTATGTGCTAAGTTGCTTCATTTGTATCTGATTCCTTGAGACTCCATGTAAAATAAAGATGCTTGACTATATGTGCCTGTCTCTTGTAGCCTTGTAATTATATGACTCTACATATGAAATCATTTTTACTCTAATTAGGTAAAAGCTAAAGAATGGCACCCTGGTTTCTAGTAAAAATTATAATAAATAATTACTGATGATCATTGGTCACTATCCTAAGTGTCTGGGATACATCATTGAATACAACCTGCAATGCTTCTTGTCATTGTGGAGTCAACATCCTCACTATGTGTATTCTCCCTTCCTGCCTTCCTCTATCCATACTTAATATGTAAATATAATAATAAAATTTCAAAGCTATGATACTAGCTAAAGTGGTTATTATATTTGATTTCTTAAATAAATGTTACATTGTATAAGTATACCAAGACCAAATTTCTGTTAGCCATATTTCTTACAAGATACAAGCATCACTACCATCTATGGCAATTATTACCTGAGGGAAAGTCATTGAGAGGGGTTTGATTTACTAAGTTAGTGACTGAAGACTCTCACCTCAGACCTACATTAATAGTTATTGTACAGTAACCTTGAACAGATCAGAATTCCATAAGCCTAGTTAATAGTTTCTTAAATATCACCTGTTTATTATGTTCATTAATATAGATATTAGAATCCAAGGCAAAACTAATTATAACTCTTATGCTGTGTGCTATGGGAGTGATATGCTATGCCATAACTCTGTGGCTATCTCCTGCCTCTATATCTTCAATATTTTATCCACAAGATAGAATCAAACTCCACTTGCCTCTCTTCAGCATTCCTTACAAAGCAAGTCAATGTATACTTTCAGTGTAAGCTTCTCCTATAAAGGAAAAATAAAGCATGAACCTTTATGTACTCAACTATTTCTCTGAAATGTGTGTAAGTTTGCTTATATGAATTAGTCTACTTGTACCTTACGTGTCTATTAGATAAAGACGGTTCAAGAGTTCATGTCCATAAATGAAGACAACTATCAACTTAAATATGCTTTTAATTCAATCTATAAAATGGAAGAACAAATTTTACTTGCATGCTATGTGCTAAGTTGCTTCATTTGTATCTGATTCCTTGAGACTCCATGTAAAATAAAGATGCTTGACTATATGTGCCTGTCTCTTGTAGCCTTGTAATTATATGACTCTACATATGAAATCATTTTTACTCTAATTAGGTAAAAGCTAAAGAATGGCACCCTGGTTTCTAGTAAAAATTATAATAAATAATTACTGATGATCATTGGTCACTATCCTAAGTGTCTGGGATACATCATTGAATACAACCTGCAATGCTTCTTGTCATTGTGGAGTCAACATCCTCACTATGTGTATTCTCCCTTCCTGCCTTCCTCTATCCATACTTAATATGTAAATATAATAATAAAATTTCAAAGCTATGATACTAGCTAAAGTGGTTATTATATTTGATTTCTTAAATAAATGTTACATTGTATAAGTATACCAAGACCAAATTTCTGTTAGCCATATTTCTTACAAGATACAAGCATCACTACCATCTATGGCAATTATTACCTGAGGGAAAGTCATTGAGAGGGGTTTGATTTACTAAGTTAGTGACTGAAGACTCTCACCTCAGACCTACATTAATAGTTATTGTACAGTAACCTTGAACAGATCAGAATTCCATAAGCCTAGTTAATAGTTTCTTAAATATCACCTGTTTATTATGTTCATTAATATAGATATTAGAATCCAAGGCAAAACTAATTATAACTCTTATGCTGTGTGCTATGGGAGTGATATGCTATGCCATAACTCTGTGGCTATCTCCTGCCTCTATATCTTCAATATTTTATCCACAAGATAGAATCAAACTCCACTTGCCTCTCTTCAGCATTCCTTACAAAGCAAGTCAATGTATACTTTCAGTGTAAGCTTCTCCTATAAAGGAAAAATAAAGCATGAACCTTTATGTACTCAACTATTTCTCTGAAATGTGTGTAAGTTTGCTTATATGAATTAGTCTACTTGTACCTTACGTGTCTATTAGATAAAGACGGTTCAAGAGTTCATGTCCATAAATGAAGACAACTATCAACATTTAAGTATGTAGAACTTTTTAATTCAATCTATAAAATGGAAGAACAAATTGAATTAACTATAAGGAATTTTTTGCATCACTAATACTCTTTGAACTCCAATCCCTCCATCAAGGACACAGAAATTTTCATTTTATATTCTTTACTAAGTACCAATTTTCCTTCTGATCTCACTGTTTTGGAAATTTTTTCTCAGGAAAAGAAAGCAATTACTTATTGACATCGAGCCCTTTCCTAAAAAAGATAAAATCATATCAAATCAAATTTAATATAATTTATAATAATGAACCAAAGACTTCTATATCTAAGACTAAATCTAATAAAATATTTCTAAGACCACTACTAAGAGAAATTTTAAAATCTAACTGAAACACATTATCAGTGATTTAAATAATGATGTATACCATATTCATGATAATATTATATTATTAATAAATCAGCTGTACATAAATGAAGATATTCAGCAATAGTCAAAATACTAATAAAGTTTTCCACTGAACTTGATAGGCTGATTCAAAAATTTATATAAACATCTAATAACCATAACCGGCTAAGATTTCACCAAAGAATAAAGTGAAAGAGTTGACGTACCATCTCTCAAATTTTTCAGGCAATATTAGTTATAACTAGACACTGACACAAGTAGAAGAGAATGAGGAGTTCATAAAGAATCCAGAAAAAGACATGGAAATTTTATACATGATAGTAGAGAAATGAATTTTTCAATAAATAATGAAAAATAATTGGTCTCCTTTGGAAAATGATACATCACGTCCCTACCACACAGTGTGTATGAATTCAAATTCAGGTTATTTAAGATGAATACACAGTAAAAGCAAAACTTTAAAACTCAATAGAAAATATGGGAATCAGAGGTGAAAACGTATTCTGTAAACAAGATATAAAAAATTAACACAGAAGAGAAACTAACTACTGATATATTTAGTTTCACTATATTTAAAACATATACTCAACAGAAAACACAAAACTGAAAGTAAAGACAAAGCTCATACTGGATGAAGATGCTCTAAATGTAAATTTCACATAAAATATTGAAGATTTAGTACACTGGAGCTCAAAACTTCGAGTTGCTATCATTGATAATGTAATCATGTTTTCCATCCCTCCATCAAGGACACAGAAATTTTCATTTTATATTCTTTACTAAGTACCAATTTTCCTTCTGATCTCACTGTTTTGGAAATTTTTTCTCAGGAAAAGAAAGCAATTACTTATTGACATCGAGCCCTTTCCTAAAAAAGATAAAATCATATCAAATCAAATTTAATATAATTTATAATAATGAACCAAAGACTTCTATATCTAAGACTAAATCTAATAAAATATTTCTAAGACCACTACTAAGAGAAATTTTAAAATCTAACTGAAACACATTATCAGTGATTTAAATAATGATGTATACCATATTCATGATAATATTATATTATTAATAAATCAGCTGTACATAAATGAAGATATTCAGCAATAGTCAAAATACTAATAAAGTTTTCCACTGAACTTGATAGGCTGATTCAAAAATTTATATAAACATCTAATAACCATAACCGGCTAAGATTTCACCAAAGAATAAAGTGAAAGAGTTGACGTACCATCTCTCAAATTTTTCAGGCAATATTAGTTATAACTAGACACTGACACAAGTAGAAGAGAATGAGGAGTTCATAAAGAATCCAGAAAAAGACATGGAAATTTTATACATGATAGTAGAGAAATGAATTTTTCAATAAATAATGAAAAATAATTGGTCTCCTTTGGAAAATGATACATCACGTCCCTACCACACAGTGTGTATGAATTCAAATTCAGGTTATTTAAGATGAATACACAGTAAAAGCAAAACTTTAAAACTCAATAGAAAATATGGGAATCAGAGGTGAAAACGTATTCTGTAAACAAGATATAAAAAATTAACACAGAAGAGAAACTAACTACTGATATATTTAGTTTCACTATATTTAAAACATATACTCAACAGAAAACACAAAACTGAAAGTAAAGACAAAGCTCATACTGGATGAAGATGCTCTAAATGTAAATTTCACATAAAATATTGAAGATTTAGTACACTGGAGCTCAAAACTTCGAGTTGCTATCATTGATATCAACTGTAAATCATGTTTTCCATCCCTAAGCATTTTACTGCTTGTCCTGGCCGACTCAGGCTGCTATAACAAACTACCATAGACTGGGTGGCTTATAAACAATAGAAATTTATTTCTAACATCCTAGACACTAGGAAGTCAAAGATGAAGGCTCCAGTAGACTTGGTATCTGGTGAGAGTAGACTTCTTGTTTCATGGACAGGTTGCCTTTTCCCAGTGTCCTTGTATGACAGAAGGGCAAAGGATCTTTCTGCGGTCTATTTTATGAGGGTACTAATTCCACAAATGAGAGCTCTACCCTCATGACTAAATTACTTCCCAAAGGCCCTACCTCCAAATACCACCACATTGGGGATTAGGTTTCAACATAAGAATTTGGAGTAGACTCAAACATTCAGTTTTTCCTACTTTTATTTTTAACTTTGGTTGTCCTTGATCACAAAGTATGTGGACTGGGCATTCAAAAACCACACCTAAGTCAGTGCATGCTTTTCCTTATTTCTCATATACATTCTTAAGGGGGAAAAAAAAAACCATTAGTGCTTTTGTGTGAGTGTATGTGCTCAGTTCTGTCCAACTCTTCTCAGTCCCATGCACTGTAGCCCTCCATGCTCCTATATCCATGGAATTTTCCAGTTAAGAATCCTGGAGTAGGATGCCACTCCCTACTCCAGGGAATCTTACCACCCAGGACTGAACCCATGTTTCTTGTGTCTCCTCCATTGACAGGCAGATTCTTTATATTGCAATAAATAATGAAAATAATTGGTCTCCTTTGGAAAATGATACATCACGTCCCTACCACACAGTGTGTATGAATTCAAATTCAGGTTATTTAAGATGAATACACAGTAAAAGCAAAACTTTAAAACTCAATAGAAAATATGGGAATCAGAGGTGAAAACGTATTCTGTAAACAAGATATAAAAAATTAACACAGAAGAGAAACTAACTACTGATATATTTAGTTTCACTATATTTAAAACATATACTCAACAGAAAACACAAAACTGAAAGTAAAGACAAAGCTCATACTGGATGAAGATGCTCTAAATGTAAATTTCACATAAAATATTGAAGATTTAGTACACTGGAGCTCAAAACTTCGAGTTGCTATCATTGATATCAACTGTAAATCATGTTTTCCATCCCTAAGCATTTTACTGCTTGTCCTGGCCGACTCAGGCTGCTATAACAAACTACCATAGACTGGGTGGCTTATAAACAATAGAAATTTATTTCTAACATCCTAGACACTAGGAAGTCAAAGATGAAGGCTCCAGTAGACTTGGTATCTGGTGAGAGTAGACTTCTTGTTTCATGGACAGGTTGCCTTTTCCCAGTGTCCTTGTATGACAGAAGGGCAAAGGATCTTTCTGCGGTCTATTTTATGAGGGTACTAATTCCACAAATGAGAGCTCTACCCTCATGACTAAATTACTTCCCAAAGGCCCTACCTCCAAATACCACCACATTGGGGATTAGGTTTCAACATAAGAATTTGGAGTAGACTCAAACATTCAGTTTTTCCTACTTTTATTTTTAACTTTGGTTGTCCTTGATCACAAAGTATGTGGACTGGGCATTCAAAAACCACACCTAAGTCAGTGCATGCTTTTCCTTATTTCTCATATACATTCTTAAGGGGGAAAAAAAAAACCATTAGTGCTTTTGTGTGAGTGTATGTGCTCAGTTCTGTCCAACTCTTCTCAGTCCCATGCACTGTAGCCCTCCATGCTCCTATATCCATGGAATTTTCCAGTTAAGAATCCTGGAGTAGGATGCCAATCCCTACTCCAGGGAATCTTTACCACCCAGGACTGAACCCATGTTTCTTGTGTCTCCTCCATTGACAGGCAGATTCTTTACCACTAGCATCACCTCATATACACTCTTTGGAAAAAAAAATGCTATTTCTTTAAGTTAATATCAAATGCATAGGATGATGTCTAGGGTGCTAAAATAACTATTTTCTGTTTATAAGAAAACACTTGCAAAAATATACAGAATCTTCAATTTTCTAGTATTTATTAATTGGTAAATATTAGTCACAGGAAATCACATTCAAGCTGGGACAACATTGCTATCTGTTATTTTATTTCCACACGTATGTCAACGCTCTCTGAGAAATATAACACCTGAAGACCCAAGACATTGGTTACACTATAAATTTCCTGGCCAAAAGAGAGTGCGTAGATATTCCATACGAGCAATAAATAGCCAATCACTAATGTAAACATTCTTGGCAAACAACTAACTGTTCCAACAGTGCCCACTGAGTCCTGCTGGCAAAGCAGAGGGTGCCACAGAGTGAACGCTGAGCTTGTTCCAAAACCCTGCAGTCACATTCTAAATAAACATGCTCAGATTTCTGAGCTGCATTTCATACAGCATCCTCAGAGTCATAAAGAAGATACCACGTCTATCTCAGCCGAGCACAAAGTGGAGAAAATCACAGTTGCCTTGTGACTCAGACCATAAATAACTAGGATGACAGTGCCCTTGTATTGGTCTTGCATTTATGTGACTTGAGAGAATCATTAACCACACTGCCACTCAAGAAACATAAAGTATACCACAAGGTACAGTTCCAACCAGATTTTGTCCAAAATCTTGGAAAATAAGTCCTTAAAGAATTAAGTATTCTCTTGCTTATCCCTATAAGTAAAAGAAAAAGCATAACACAGGTCTTACTGTTATTAGGGAAACCTATAGTTTTGGTCAAAAGAAAATACAAAGCAGTTAGGCTATGTACAACTTGGAATTGTTAATGCAATCATTGCTATTTAGGCAGTGATTTAACACTTTAAAGAACAGATAATGATGGTTAAAAGAACAACAGGGAAAACAGTATTAACGTTATTTAAATCACAATTCTTTATAAAAATCACGATTTTATACCAGAGATCAGCAAGCTCTTCCTCTAAGGGTCAGATAATCAATAAGCTGGCTTTGTGCTCCATACAATCTGTTGGAAACTGTTCAATGCTGCCCTTTGTAGCATGATAATAGATGTAGACAACACAGAAATCAATGTGGCTGTGTTCTAATAAAAATTTTATTTATTGGGTTGGCCAATAAGTTCATTTGGGTTATTCCATAAGATGTAATGAAAAAACTTGAATGAACTTTTTAGCCAACGCAATAAAAACGGGTTGGGCCAGATTTGGCCCATGGTTATACTTTGGTAACTCTTGTCTATACTATTCAGTGTTTAGAAATTGGTGATTTTATGAAGACTGTACTCATTTTTTAAGAAGATAACACAGTTTGAAATAATTCTTCATCTACTTATTAAGTATTTAAGCTAAATTAATTTTTCCTTTTAGCAAACATTCTTTTACTAACCTAGGCAAGAGAAGAAAAGAAGCCAGTTACAAATGCCCTTTATTATACCACACATAATACTAGATTTTTCTCTATTTTTAAAAGTAAGTTTTAGTCAATATCAGTATCTACAAAGCATTATGATAAAAATTGGTCAGAAGGTGAATTGAGAATAATTTACAAAATGGATTTCAGGAGTCATATCATTTATGAAACAGGGCGTATTGATTATTAAGACAACTCAACAAGCTCTAACTATCAGATTTCTCATGCCAGGATGTGTTTATTTCATCACAAAGAAGCCGTCATTTCTCTTATTATCTTCATGAAATTTCAAAGACAAATATATTTTGTTCTGTATTCAGAGAGGTAGTACACTCTTGAATGAACAGCTGCTGATCACTTTACAAGCTTTTGAGCTTAAAATCAAGGTAGATGAATATTTTAGCTCAATCAAAACACAAAACAAAATCATCTCTTCATTGCAGATTCTCTATGACACCTCTCTTTCAAAACCTGAAAATCCTCAGTGAAACTGAACAATAAAGAAGCATAATAAACCAGATGCTTTCTATCACTTTCCTGCTTTATTATTTATATATCCTGAAAGTATAATTTATATCTATATATTAAATAAATGTTTTTTCCAGCAGCCAAGCCTTATTTTCTGTAGAAAGAACTGTGAAATGACAGAGGAATGGGTTCTAGTTCTCATTCTGGGTTCTAGTTATTATTCTAATAACCAGTTGTGTGTCCTTGGGTAGTCTGGAATGAAGCAAAAAAGTATTCCAGAATATTTGAAGCAGGGTGAAAACATACAGACTTTATGGACTCCAATGACCATAGCTTTATCTGAAACCAGAAAAATATCCATGTTGGTCAATTACTACACAATGATCCATGAAAATAAACTGGTGTGCTTTGTCAGACTGAGGAATACAGATGCCCTCTTACAGAAGAAATGCCTCAGACTACTTTCAAGAAATAAGAAGATGGTTAGATCAGCAGAGATTACTAAAGCTAAAGAGAATGGGCATCTCCCTTTGTGAAAGGCTATAGAGCTCCCAGGTGATTTCTACATAATCAGAGGCAACTGAGCTTCCGGAAGAATTTATTGACCCTGGAGTGTAATTCACAGTTTATATGCAATGCAACAAAAGGAATAAACTAACCTGGATCAGAATTGGGCGTTAAGGCTTTTCCAGCAGAGGGCATAAGAGGCAAGAGCTAAAAAAGTAACCTATACCAGTGAGAAGCCAGAGGAAATGAAGGCAGAAAGTAGGTATAATCTATAGAGGGCTAAGTTCCAGATGGTATCCATATGGAAAATCTTAGAGAAAGTGCCACTCTTTTGATTAATGTATCTCATAGAATCCTGAAGGATGGAGGATCAAATGGCTCATTTCTCTTGTTATCTTCATGAAATTTCAAAGACAAATATATTTTGTTCTGTATTCAGAGAGGTAGTACACTCTTGAATGAACAGCTGCTGATCACTTTACAAGCTTTTGAGCTTAAAATCAAGGTAGATGAATATTTTAGCTCAATCAAAACACAAAACAAAATCATCTCTTCATTGCAGATTCTCTATGACACCTCTCTTTCAAAACCTGAAAATCCTCAGTGAAACTGAACAATAAAGAAGCATAATAAACCAGATGCTTTCTATCACTTTCCTGCTTTATTATTTATATATCCTGAAAGTATAATTTATATCTATATATTAAATAAATGTTTTTTCCAGCAGCCAAGCCTTATTTTCTGTAGAAAGAACTGTGAAATGACAGAGGAATGGGTTCTAGTTCTCATTCTGGGTTCTAGTTATTATTCTAATAACCAGTTGTGTGTCCTTGGGTAGTCTGGAATGAAGCAAAAAAGTATTCCAGAATATTTGAAGCAGGGTGAAAACATACAGACTTTATGGACTCCAATGACCATAGCTTTATCTGAAACCAGAAAAATATCCATGTTGGTCAATTACTACACAATGATCCATGAAAATAAACTGGTGTGCTTTGTCAGACTGAGGAATACAGATGCCCTCTTACAGAAGAAATGCCTCAGACTACTTTCAAGAAATAAGAAGATGGTTAGATCAGCAGAGATTACTAAAGCTAAAGAGAATGGGCATCTCCCTTTGTGAAAGGCTATAGAGCTCCCAGGTGATTTCTACATAATCAGAGGCAACTGAGCTTCCGGAAGAATTTATTGACCCTGGAGTGTAATTCACAGTTTATATGCAATGCAACAAAAGGAATAAACTAACCTGGATCAGAATTGGGCGTTAAGGCTTTTCCAGCAGAGGGCATAAGAGGCAAGAGCTAAAAAAGTAACCTATACCAGTGAGAAGCCAGAGGAAATGAAGGCAGAAAGTAGGTATAATCTATAGAGGGCTAAGTTCCAGATGGTATCCATATGGAAAAATCTTAGAGAAAGTGCCACTCTTTTTGATTAATGTATCTCATAGAATCCTGAAGGATGGAGGATCAAATGGCATGATGATCCAGCCTTAAAGCAGATTTCAATTATGATTATTGATTTTATCATCCTCTTAGTTACTTTAGACTGTAGGCAGTATACCTCTTTCTCACATACACACATGTACAAGAATACAAACACACAAATTGGACACAAAAGAATTAAACAATTCACCAATATTTGTTTAAGCCACAGCCCTTAAAACAGCATTCCCTTTCTTGCAGATACAATGGTAATAGAGAAGAAACAATTTGAGGAAAAGTTTCAGTCAGTGTTTGAGCAATTGGAAAAAGCCTTCTAGGGAGTATTCAGTTCATAAGATATTCCTGTTCCTTCTGAAATCACGGGTGACTAGAAGAATGCTATGCCATCATGTGGATGGCACCCAGCGATGCAATCTTGATTTTGCTACACAGCAATTCCTACTTCACTCAAGTTCCTCCAATATCAGAAGAAAAAAGACTTCACATTGTGAACACTATAATGGAAACATGAAATCCCTTAAGAACTGAACCAAACATTTTGAGGGTAAAAAGTAAAGAAATCACGGCAATTGATAAGGTGCATAAAACTAGGAAGTGTCCGTTCAATCTGATTCAATCCTTGAAACAGTTAAAATGGAGATCAGGCAAAGATAGAGTTTACCCGAAAGGATCAGCAATACTGCCCCAATCACTTTTGGTTAATAACTTTAACCCGAAAAGGATCAGCCAATAAAAAAAAAGATGGTTAGATCAGCAGAGATTAAAAGCTAAAGAGAATGGGCATCTCCCTTTGTGAAAGGCTATAGAGCTCCCAGGTGATTTCTACATAATCAGAGGCAACTGAGCTTCCGGAAGAATTTATTGACCCTGGAGTGTAATTCACAGTTTATATGCAATGCAACAAAAGGAATAAACTAACCTGGATCAGAATTGGGCGTTAAGGCTTTTCCAGCAGAGGGCATAAGAGGCAAGAGCTAAAAAAGTAACCTATACCAGTGAGAAGCCAGAGGAAATGAAGGCAGAAAGTAGGTATAATCTATAGAGGGCTAAGTTCCAGATGGTATCCATATGGAAAAATCTTAGAGAAAGTGCCACTCTTTTTGATTAATGTATCTCATAGAATCCTGAAGGATGGAGGATCAAATGGCATGATGATCCAGCCTTAAAGCAGATTTCAATTATGATTATTGATTTTATCATCCTCTTAGTTACTTTAGACTGTAGGCAGTATACCTCTTTCTCACATACACACATGTACAAGAATACAAACACACAAATTGGACACAAAAGAATTAAACAATTCACCAATATTTGTTTAAGCCACAGCCCTTAAAACAGCATTCCCTTTCTTGCAGATACAATGGTAATAGAGAAGAAACAATTTGAGGAAAAGTTTCAGTCAGTGTTTGAGCAATTGGAAAAAGCCTTCTAGGGAGTATTCAGTTCATAAGATATTCCTGTTCCTTCTGAAATCACGGGTGACTAGAAGAATGCTATGCCATCATGTGGATGGCACCCAGCGATGCAATCTTGATTTTGCTACACAGCAATTCCTACTTCACTCAAGTTCCTCCAATATCAGAAGAAAAAAGACTTCACATTGTGAACACTATAATGGAAACATGAAATCCCTTAAGAACTGAACCAAACATTTTGAGGGTAAAAAGTAAAGAAATCACGGCAATTGATAAGGTGCATAAAACTAGGAAGTGTCCGTTCAATCTGATTCAATCCTTGAAACAGTTAAAATGGAGATCAGGCAAGATAGAGTAACAGAGAATCCATAACCCGAAAAAGGATCAGCAATACTGCCCCAATCACTTTTGGTTAATAACTTTACCCTTCACCTGAGAGAGTAGGAATTCTGAATTAAGAGAAGAAAAATGCTGTATTGTTCTTCACAGTGCTTTAATGTACAACCCTAGATCAGCTCGGCAAATCGTGACTCATGGGTAAAGCCTATATAAGTTGTCATTGTCTCTCTTACATTTTTGTTTCTACTATTTCTGCCTTACATTCAAGTATCCTATGATAAAACTGGGAACCAATTGCTCTACAGTGAGACAGCACATGCAAAAAAAATTTAAAACTCTCGTGTCAGTTATGTGATAAGTTTTCCAGCACTAATGTTAGAACATATTTATGTATTTATTCAAAAAATAATTACTGAACAACTTTTTGGCCAGATATATTATGCTACATGCTGGCAGTACAGTTTTGATAAAGACCTGAGTTTGTGAATGATCACTAGAAGCTCTGTTGATCCAGGAGGGAACTTGGACAATTCTGAGTTACTTAGCAAGGACAACACAGCTAATGTGAAGAGTAAACTACATATAATCTGCATTCAGAAGGTGTGCTCTGTGGAGATCAACCAGCTCCTTCCAGGCATAGTTATCTCTAGATTATCTATAGAATTTTCTACTAAAGAGATCCTAACTGTTAAAGATTTTGATGCTCAGAATAATCAAAGACAGTAAGTCAACCCTACCTCTGACTCCTTACAGAATGCTTGGTCTTACCAAGACTTATTCATGATCAAGTAGGTTACATTTAAAATTATTCTAGACGGAGACCAAGAAGTCAGGATTTGGGGCTTTAATGGTCATGACCTGGGTTCAATTCCTTGTCAGGGTACTGAGATCCTACAGGGCATATAGCATGAACAAAAACAAACAGTGACAACAAAAAATTACACTACAGGAATAAAATTTAGTTTACCCAGATAATCAGATGGAGACTATGTCCATTAAGCCAAGGTGCTTCAGATAGAACCTTGCAAGTCTTAGTAGCAAGCCTCAGTGGAACCTAGAAAATATTAGGACAGATTTTAACCATTTGGTGAAGTATAGATGCCCTTGTTTCTGAATAGGGGGGAAAAAATCCATAGGTTTGATCACCTATAGCATAAGGAGCAAGGGGGAAGTTCTATATTGACAGATGAAAAACCTGGCTTGTATACTCACCCAGAGGGGAAGCCATCCTAGCAATTCAAAGAGATAAGCTGCAAGGATGCCTTCAGGCAGACCAATATTTTCCTTGAATTGGATTTCTCTAATCCCTGAACTGTGACCAGCAAAGACTTCAGCCTAGAAAATTGATTTTTCAACTACACTTCCTGAGGACTCACCAGAGCCACAAACTAAAAGAAACAGTAATTCTTCTTCGTCCACTGCATAGATGAAATGAAATCACATGGTATTTTTATATCCACTAGTATAACTGAGAAATGGTCCTGTGGTTGGTAAACTTTTCATAGTTAAAATACTACATTCACTAAAGGAAGAGGTAGTTTATGTGCCAGGTGGGGTGGGGTTGTTTATGTACCTTATACTGGTATTTTGTTCATTTTGATTTCTTTTACTTTTGTTCAATAAATATTGAACTGCCTGGCCAGTGCTTCTTCAAATGCTTCTAGAAAAGGAAACTGAAAAATAAAGTATTACCTCAGCCCAAGGTTTCAGCAGGAATACAAAGACAAATAAAACCTGGGTTCAGCCCCCAAGGACTAATAATGCAGAGGTGGTTGTATCCTACAGCAAGGACATAAATAATCAAAAATAAAGAATCATTTGGGTAAAAGTCTGCTGTGTGTTTCTATTTTAAGAGTTTTCAGTTTGTATTATAGTATGCCACCGTGTGTGGGCTGGTAGATTGTACATACTTCACAGTCATGAAATAAGGGCAATGTTGAAGGGACGAATATTCCACCTAATGCATATTCAATCACCTGTAGGAAATCTGTCCCTTAAGCTTCATCAAAGGAGTTAACACCCTCATCAAAGAAAACAGATTTTGAATCATCTTCCTTGAGCGCTTCCTAAAGCAAAAGAAGAGTTGCATTTTATCTTATACACTCCAGTCTTCTTTGGAGTCATTTCTGGTTCTTCTGGGTTTTTCATCCATAAATAATTCAACAGGTAAATTCCCTTAATGGCAATGGGTACATGTCATCTGGAGTCATTAATTAAGATTCGTTTACATTTGAAAATGTCTCTTACCCATTTTTTTAACAGAATTTTTTTTTTTTTTTTTTTTAATTACACTCCAGCATTAGATTTTCTTTCTTGTCAAAAAAATTAATAACTCTGCAGCTCAGTCATTTTAGCTCTATTATAAATTTTCAAGCCATGGTGAATTTTAGAAGTTATTTTCTCTGTCACTTTTCATCTTTGGCTAGGTCTACATCCCACCAAATATGAGGCAATTACTTATGTTTGTATCTCCGTCAGAAGTTTTCAAGTTTCTTACAGACAGGATTTATTCAGAATAGACCTGTTTCTAAAGTAACACTGCACCTGGCAGTACCTAGTTTGTCTTCCATAAATAATGATGTTATATTTATTGTTTCTTCAGCATCTCAGGTCTGCATAGGTTGGTCTCTGACATTTACAGATCATTCCTTTACTCTTTGATATCTACCTTTTAGCAACTATTAAATCTCTAGTCATTTTTTAGCAGTCTCTTCAACTGTTACATGAGAGATGAGGAGCTCGGAATTTCAGGCAGCCGTGTCCTTGACTTTTAAAAGAAATGTCATAGTTCTTATCTGGACTCAATATCCTCCTATGTAAAGTAACAGAAATGGGCTAGGTGGTGTATGTGTAAAGCTCCTTCTAGCACTACAACCGAAGTGTTATAATAAAATTTTCTAAGGCAAGATTCAGTATACATGCCTATCTCAGTCACCTGCTTCAGAACATTCAAAGTTAAAGGAAAGATGGACAAGTATTTAAGTACTGAATCCTCCTTAGAAGGGGCTTCCCAGCTGGCTTACTAGCAAAGAATCTGCCTGCCAATGCAGGAGACATGAGTTCAATCCCTGGGTAAGGAAGATTCCTGAGAAGGAAATAGAAACCCACTCCAGTATTTTTATCAGGAAGTCCCATGGACAGAGGAACCTGGCAGGATACAAGTCCATGGGGTCACAAAAGAGTCAGACACAAATTAGTGACTAAACAACAAACAGCAACCTCCTTAGAAGCCTTGTAAGCATATATATTTTCTTGTTAATTTTTTTTTTTTTTTGGCCACTTCTATTGATCCTTCATTTATTTATCTTTGTTCTTTGGCCTGTGTGGGCCTCCTATCGCAGTGGCCTCTCTCATTGCAGAGCACTGGCTATGGGCGCATGCGCTCCAGAGCTCCATAGTTGGACACATTGGTCCAGCCGCTCCACAGCACATGGGATCTTCCCAGCCCAGGGATCTAACCAGCACCCCCTTTCACTGTAAGGCTGTGTCCTTATCCACTGGACCACCAGGGAAGCCCTATTTTCTTTAGAATATAAATATAAAATGTTGTTTTTATTAGAGTAGCATTAATCCTCAAATAGATGTTCTAAAGATAAAACTGAGGTCAAGGAGATAGATCCAAGTTCAATATATCAAGACCTTTTCAACAGTTAGTTTCCCAGTACACAGACTGGGTGCCCAAGGGCACTGTGTTATCCGCCCAAGGAATTAAGACAGAATTCAACTAGCCCCTGGGCACTAATGAGAAGGTTGATAAAGGATCTTTAAAATTCCCTCAAATTCTGACATATGGGGTATTAACACATACGGAAGATTTTTTAATTTAATTTTAAAATATCAGCCTATTTATAACAATCAAATGTGTTAACAAACAAGAAACTTTCATAAATTTTTTCATCATATTTTTATTGTGCACATGAAGGTACAGAAACATTTAAAGATTAAAGCTCAGAAATGGGCTAGGTGGTGTATGTGTAAAGCTCCTTCTAGCACTACAACCGAAGTGTTATAATAAAATTTTCTAAGGCAAGATTCAGTATACATGCCTATCTCAGTCACCTGCTTCAGAACATTCAAAGTTAAAGGAAAGATGGACAAGTATTTAAGTACTGAATCCTCCTTAGAAGGGGCTTCCCAGCTGGCTTACTAGCAAAGAATCTGCCTGCCAATGCAGGAGACATGAGTTCAATCCCTGGGTAAGGAAGATTCCTGAGAAGGAAATAGAAACCCACTCCAGTATTTTTATCAGGAAGTCCCATGGACAGAGGAACCTGGCAGGATACAAGTCCATGGGGTCACAAAAGAGTCAGACACAAATTAGTGACTAAACAACAAACAGCAACCTCCTTAGAAGCCTTGTAAGCATATATATTTTCTTGTTAATTTTTTTTTTTTTTTGGCCACTTCTATTGATCCTTCATTTATTTATCTTTGTTCTTTGGCCTGTGTGGGCCTCCTATCGCAGTGGCCTCTCTCATTGCAGAGCACTGGCTATGGGCGCATGCGCTCCAGAGCTCCATAGTTGGACACATTGGTCCAGCCGCTCCACAGCACATGGGATCTTCCCAGCCCAGGGATCTAACCAGCACCCCTTGCACTGTAAGGCTGTGTCTTTACCCACTGGACCACCAGGGAAGCCCTATTTTCTTTAGAATATAAATATAAAATGTTGTTTTTATTAGAGTAGCATTAATCCTCAAATAGATGTTCTAAAGATAAAACTGAGGTCAAGGAGATAGATCCAAGTTCAATATATCAAGACCTTTTCAACAGTTAGTTTCCCAGTACACAGACTGGGTGCCCAAGGGGCACTGTGTTATCCGCTCCAAGGAATTAAGACAGAATTCAACTAGCCCCTGGGCACTAATGAGAAGGTTGATAAAGGATCTTTAAAATTCCCTCAAATTCTGACATATGGGGTATTAACACATACGGAAGATTTTTTAATTTAATTTTAAAATATCAGCCTATTTATAACAATCAAATGTGTTAACAAACAAGAAACTTTCATAAATTTTTTCATCATATTTTTATTGTGCTAAGCCATGAAGGTACAGAAACATTTAAAGATTAAAGCTCATAAAGGGCTCGAGAGGTACCTGTTTTTCCTTAAGAAGGGATAAGAATCTGAAAGAGTCCATGCAGTAAACTAGGTTTTGCCCTTTAGGAAGAAAATCACTTGCAATAGGTAGGAGACTGATTCTCAGAAATCAGATGGCTCTAAAAAAGAAGTATCTACATATGTTGACTCACGCTTGCTGAATTTCTAAAAAGGCTTCCTGTTTTCACAGGGCCAGGAAATGAAAAGCCTAATTCCTTAAACAGGAAGAGAGCAGAGAGACCAGAAATCAAGTTTCTACCAGTAATGCAACTGAGCCTGACAACCTACACAATTATACCTGTGTATAATGTAGGTACGCCAGTAACATTCTAGCTGTTTGAAATACTGTAATTGATAGGCCTGAGCCCAGAAAACCCAAGCAAAATGTCAACTCAGCTAAAAAAGCTGAAAAGCTAGAGTTGATGATAAGGCAAAACAATCAGAATAGATACCCTGTGACAGAGAACTGCAAGAGGAGATAAATAAAGATCTGAATAAACACACGCATTTCAGAATTTTTCAAGTGAAGCAGAAACACTTCTGGAGTCAAAAGATACAATTTCCCAGTGCAAAAATTCAACAGATGAGTTGAAGGACAAGGCACTATTGAGACTCAAATTAGTAACTTGGAAGATCAAGTGTGAGAAGTCTCAAATCATCTTAAAGTACAGAGCAAACTACAGAAATGGAAATCATAAGGAAAATTAAATAAGAGAATTAAAGGATAGCTTCTGAAAAGCTTTTATGAGAATATTATTAGCTCCAATGGGAGGAAAAAATAAGAAACAAATGGGTGCCAAAGGGGCCCGGAATTAAGACAGAATTCAACTAGCCCCTGGGCACTAATGAGAAGGTTGATAAAGGATCTTTAAAATTCCCTCAAATTCTGACATATGGGGTATTAACACATACGGAAGATTTTTTAATTTAATTTTAAAATATCAGCCTATTTATAACAATCAAATGTGTTAACAAACAAGAAACTTTCATAAATTTTTTCATCATATTTTTATTGTGCTAAGCCATGAAGGTACAGAAACATTTAAAGATTAAAGCTCATAAAGGGCTCGAGAGGTACCTGTTTTTCCTTAAGAAGGGATAAGAATCTGAAAGAGTCCATGCAGTAAACTAGGTTTTGCCCTTTAGGAAGAAAATCACTTGCAATAGGTAGGAGACTGATTCTCAGAAATCAGATGGCTCTAAAAAAGAAGTATCTACATATGTTGACTCACGCTTGCTGAATTTCTAAAAAGGCTTCCTGTTTTCACAGGGCCAGGAAATGAAAAGCCTAATTCCTTAAACAGGAAGAGAGCAGAGAGACCAGAAATCAAGTTTCTACCAGTAATGCAACTGAGCCTGACAACCTACACAATTATACCTGTGTATAATGTAGGTACGCCAGTAACATTCTAGCTGTTTGAAATACTGTAATTGATAGGCCTGAGCCCAGAAAACCCAAGCAAAATGTCAACTCAGCTAAAAAAGCTGAAAAGCTAGAGTTGATGATAAGGCAAAACAATCAGAATAGATACCCTGTGACAGAGAACTGCAAGAGGAGATAAATAAAGATCTGAATAAACACACGCATTTCAGAATTTTTCAAGTGAAGCAGAAACACTTCTGGAGTCAAAAGATACAATTTCCCAGTGCAAAAATTCAACAGATGAGTTGAAGGACAAGGCACTATTGAGACTCAAATTAGTAACTTGGAAGATCAAGTGTGAGAAGTCTCAAATCATCTTAAAGTACAGAGCAAACTACAGAAATGGAAATCATAAGGGAAAATTAAATAAGAGAATTAAAGGATAGCTTCTGAAAAGCTTTTATGAGAATATTATTAGCTCCATGGGAGGATTAAGAACAGATGGAGGAAAAGCAAATAAATAAATATTAGAAGGAAAATTTCCCCAAGATGGCAAAAGACCTGAGTCTACAAATTCAAAGGGCTCACTAAGGGCTGTATTAATGAGAAAAGATATACGCCTAAGCACACCCCAGTAAACCTGAACACCTAAGACAATTTTAAAATATTATAGTTTCTAGCAGAATGAATAATGAATGGAAACTATCAAAACTCTCATCTTCAACTCAGGGAAACTCGTAGCCATTGGAATAGCATTTATATATCCCCTGAAGGAAAAGGAATATAATACAAGACTTCTACACCCAAACAATACATAAACTACTGCTTGAGGTCAAAAAAAATATATTTTATGATATATAAGACTTCAGAGAGTATATCACCTATGTGCTTCATCTGAAAAAAACACTGGAGAAAATTACCTAATCAAGAAAAATAAATAAATAAATGTCAGTAATATTGCTCCTAAACAATGCTGTGAAAAAACAGGAAAAGCACTCCAAATGTAACAATAAAATAGGATGGAAAAGAACTTCCAAATGAATAACAGGAAGAGTCAGAAGACTGAATAGACATTTGACCAAAGCAGAAATAATAAAGAAAATATGGGAATAAAAACAAACTGTAAGCACTAAAGAGGTTCTCTAACACTGAATTTGGGCAGTGGGGGGAGCTCATTTATAGAATGTTTTAAAATACTTGAATTTTTAAAAGTTTAATGAAAAGATAGGAGAAGAGATATCATGAAAGGGACATCAGATGGGAAAGGAGTGTGAAGACTGAAGAAGAGGAGGAGAAGGGAAGAGGACAAAGCAGAATTTAACATGAAATACACTAATCAGATAAACAGATGTAATGTAGACAGGAGATATTATGAGCCAATGCATGGTAATGACAGAAAAACAATATATGGGTATATAGCTATAGTAAACCTTTATGGCATAACCAATAGAACTTCTAAGTCATAAAGCTAAAACTTCTTAAAGTCCCTAAATATCTTATGAATATAATGTAATTATTACAAGAATTTTTGACATGTTTCTGTCAGAATTAAATCTAGTAAATAGAAACTTGGGCCATTTAAAATTTACACATATGTGTGTATGTATATACAGGACTTTCCTGGAGGCTCAGATAGAAAAAAATCTGCTTGCAATGCAGGATACCCAAGTTCAATGTCTGGGTTGGGAAGATCCCATGGAGAAGGGAATAGTAACCCACTGCAGTATTCTTGCCTGTAGAATTCCATGGTCAGAGTAGTCTGGTGGGCTATGGTCCATGGGGTCGCAAAGAGTCAGACATGACTAAGCAACTAACACTTTCATTTTCATTCATATTAAACCCAAACAATACATAAACTACTGCTTGAGGTCAAAAAAAATATATTTTATGATATATAAGACTTCAGAGAGTATATCACCTATGTGCTTCATCTGAAAAAAACACTGGAGAAAATTACCTAATCAAGAAAAATAAATAAATAAATGTCAGTAATATTGCTCCTAAACAATGCTGTGAAAAAACAGGAAAAGCACTCCAAATGTAACAATAAAATAGGATGGAAAAGAACTTCCAAATGAATAACAGGAAGAGTCAGAAGACTGAATAGACATTTGACCAAAGCAGAAATAATAAAGAAAATATGGGAATAAAAACAAACTGTAAGCACTAAAGAGGTTCTCTAACACTGAATTTGGGCAGTGGGGGGAGCTCATTTATAGAATGTTTTAAAATACTTGAATTTTTAAAAGTTTAATGAAAAGATAGGAGAAGAGATATCATGAAAGGGACATCAGATGGGAAAGGAGTGTGAAGACTGAAGAAGAGGAGGAGAAGGGGAAGAGGACAAAGCAGAATTTAACATGAAATACACTAATCAGATAAACAGATGTAATGTAGACAGGAGATATTATGAGCCAATGCATGGTAATGACAGAAAAACAATATATGGGTATATAGCTATAGTAAACCTTTATGGCATAACCAATAGAACTTCTAAGTCATAAAGCTAAAACTTCTTAAAGTCCCTAAATATCTTATGAATATAATGTAATTATTACAAGAATTTTTGACATGTTTCTGTCAGAATTAAATCTAGTAAATAGAAACTTGGGCCATTTAAAATTTACACATATGTGTGTATGTATATACAGGACTTTCCTGGAGGCTCAGATAGAAAAAAATCTGCTTGCAATGCAGGATACCCAAGTTCAATGTCTGGGTTGGGAAGATCCCATGGAGAAGGGAATAGTAACCCACTGCAGTATTCTTGCCTGTAGAATTCCATGGTCAGAGTAGTCTGGTGGGCTATGGTCCATGGGGTCGCAAAGAGTCAGACATGACTAAGCAACTAACACTTTCATTTTCATTCATATTAAACACACACACATACATAGAATCATACATCCCTGAAAAGAAACAGAAGAATTTCATTAAGTTAATAGTCATGAAATATTCCCATCAGTAATCTTGTTCACAAAGACAATTGTAAGAAATTCTCTTAGAGACCATGCTGCATCCTCTAGGTATAATTTAACACGATTTTCTAGAAATTAAAATTTCTAGGAAAAGATAATGCAGGCAATAGACAGAACACTAATATTTATAATATAAAAAGAGCTCTTACAAAATGACATAAAAAGACAAACATCCTAACAGGAAATACAGTGAAGAAATATATGAATAAACAAGCACAGAAAAGAAGTTCAAAGACCCCAAAATATAAAAAACTTGCTAAATTCAATGATTATCATCTAAAAGGAAAGAAATGAGTATCTTGTATATATTAACATAATATGTATCATGTTCTCTGTGCATGAAAACATATTCAGAAATTCAAAACCATATATTAGTCTCATGCTTGACTTGGAAGGATTTCAACTACTATAATATTAAGAACAGCAAGTTAGACAAATCTGTCCAACAACAGAAAGTAGACTAGTGGTCACCTGTGAATAGAAGTTGGAACAGGTACAACTGTAAGTCATAGGACAAATCTAAAACTAATTATAAGACGGTTGTATTCCTTCTCTAGGGAGTTTTCCCAACCCAGAGACTGAACCTGGGTCTCTTGCATTGCAGGCAGATTCTTTACCAACTAAGGCACCAGCGGAGCCCCTACCTGTGGCTACTAGATCCCATAACATTTTCTACATTTGAAAAAAAGAAAAGGACGATACATTAAAATAAGCAAAGCATGATATTATTTTTACTTTTTATGCAGAACAATTCCTTGAAGGAGATGGAAAGAAAAACTAAATAAAATCAAAAGGTTGCACTAAATACATATATGTCTATATAATGACATCTATACATTTTTACAAAATGATATGTGTGTTAAGATATCTTTATCAGCATATACAGTAGGCATATCATTAGATATATACAAATTAGTTCATAATGCCACTCTGGGCAGTTAGCTGCCCTAATTATACATCCATACTCCAATGGAGGTTATATAGACTTTCAAGAGAAATGTACTCCCCAAAAGCAGCCATTACAGTTGCTTCAGTTTTCATTATTTTGATCATTACCTGAACATGAAACATTTCAGAAAAGGATTTATATACTATATAAAGTGTAATCTTTGGCTTCTTGATTACCATGGCAAATATAAGAATTGAACTCTAGTTGGTAAAAAATTAAATGTATTCAGAAAATGTCCATTTGCTGAAATACTTTGAGAATTCTTCTTTTGCCAAGTCATTGCATGAACAAGAAAGTGTTGTATAGCCTGAATTCTTAGAGAAAGAATCAAAGCTTTGTCAATTAACAACATTATGTACAGCCGATGAAAATCAACCTGACTATATGCTTTTTCAGAAAACCTGCCTTCCAGAAAAGCTGCCAAGTCATCTTGGAGCAAACCTCTCATCCAATATAGTAGGCCAAAGCATTTAAAAGGTTGGAAAATAGGACTTCATCAAGCTGACAGAAAAGGTTATATAAGCCGCTTTTCTGCCTGCTTATTTATGTGGGTCATTTAATAAATTTCCATAGGTGTGGAAGAATTTGGTCTGAGATTCATTTCATCATTGCCTTGTAGTTAGCTTTAGAGGCACTCTTAACCCTCCCACATCAAACTGCCTACTACCATCCCCAGCAGGTAACTGTAAGTCATAGGACAAATCTAAAACTAATTATAAGACGGTTGTATTCCTTCTCTAGGGAGTTTTCCCAACCCAGAGACTGAACCTGGGTCTCTTGCATTGCAGGCAGATTCTTTACCAACTAAGGCACCAGCGGAGCCCCTACCTGTGGCTACTAGATCCCATAACATTTTCTACATTTGAAAAAAAGAAAAGGACGATACATTAAAATAAGCAAAGCATGATATTATTTTTACTTTTTATGCAGAACAATTCCTTGAAGGAGATGGAAAGAAAAACTAAATAAAATCAAAAGGTTGCACTAAATACATATATGTCTATATAATGACATCTATACATTTTTACAAAATGATATGTGTGTTAAGATATCTTTATCAGCATATACAGTAGGCATATCATTAGATATATACAAATTAGTTCATAATGCCACTCTGGGCAGTTAGCTGCCCTAATTATACATCCATACTCCAATGGAGGTTATATAGACTTTCAAGAGAAATGTACTCCCCAAAAGCAGCCATTACAGTTGCTTCAGTTTTCATTATTTTGATCATTACCTGAACATGAAACATTTCAGAAAAGGATTTATATACTATATAAAGTGTAATCTTTGGCTTCTTGATTACCATGGCAAATATAAGAATTGAACTCTAGTTGGTAAAATTAAATGTATTCAGAAAATGTCCATTTGCTGAAATACTTTGAGAATTCTTCTTTTGCCAAGTCATTGCATGAACAAGAAAGTGTTGTATAGCCTGAATTCTTAGAGAAAGAATCAAAGCTTTGTCAATTAACAACATTATGTACAGCCGATGAAAATCAACCTGACTATATGCTTTTTCAGAAAACCTGCCTTCCAGAAAAGCTGCCAAGTCATCTTGGAGCAAACCTCTCATCCAATATAGTAGGCCAAAGCATTTAAAAGGTTGGAAAATAGGACTTCATCAAGCTGACAGAAAAGGTTATATAAGCCGTTTACTGCCTGCTTATTTATGTGGGTCATTTAATAAATTTCCATAGGTGTGGAAGAATTTGGTCTGAGATTCATTTCATTATTGCCTAGTAGTTAGATTTAGAGGCACTGTTAACCCTCCCACATCAAACTGCCTACTACCATCCCCAGCCAAAAGAACCTAAGAGATGTGTAAGCCAAATTAGTTTATGTCCATTCACAATAGTAAAGAAATAAAAATACCTTTTTTAAAAAGAAAAGTTATTTATTCATGAAAAAAATAATGCTATAAGTATGCGTAAACAGTATTTTAATGTTTAATATATAATTTCAGGTGGTCACCCAGATCCTTTCATAGACTTATAGGTGGACTATCCAAAACAAGCACTTGAAATTTAAATGTAGACATGGATATGGTCACACCTTATATCAACACACAAAAGGTGAAAGATGAAGGACCCAAGAAGTCAGTTCCCTGGTCAACTCAGTTTACTCTAGCATCCTTGTAGAAGTAAATTTTTGACAATGTACTGCAAGATAAGGTAGTTTTCTCATCACAGATTTGCAGCTCTTGTTCTGTAGGCCTACACCAGAGTATGTGTCTCTGCTGACTGTTGATTGTCACCTGCTGGTGAAAA
The DNA here is from genome assembly GCA_022376925.1 of Tragulus kanchil. Lineage (NCBI taxonomy): Eukaryota > Metazoa > Chordata > Mammalia > Artiodactyla > Tragulidae > Tragulus > Tragulus kanchil. Next base: position 113,718,246 of record JAIOJX010000028.1, on the reverse strand, counting down.
GCTGAGATTTCACCATGGAAAAGTCACTGTAGAAGATACCTTTATCACTGGGGAATTTGGAAAACAGAAACATGAATGAGGGGATGCCCAAAAAACTGTCTCACTGGAAAACACAGCAGAGGAGGCAATGCTAAGAAATTAAAGCAATTCAACTAGACAGGGAAAGGACAAGAGAACCTTGAACATATAATTGGAGATTTTGACTTAACTGAAATAGAACCCCAAGAGAGCCTTTTGAGTGGCTCAATAGGTGACCTTTATCAACAAAAGTTACTAAGAAGAAAAAATAATTCTGGCATTTTAGAACTAATAGAAGGGAAGTTGGCAGGTCTAAAAGCAAGTAAGAGAAAAACATAAAACGACAGTGGCTGAATATGAAGTTGAGAAAACAGGATAAAATGGAAGTCTACTCAATTCATATTTTTAAATGAGTTATAAGATCCACAGATACTGAAGCTATGGAGGACAAAGGATCATTTCCCACTAATGGAAGATAATGTAAATATAGAGTACCTCCACATATCAGTATCAGATGAATCTTCTGAAAGTGTTCTAACATACTACCTTTCTGTCCCTGAGGGAAAGAATCTCATTCTGGAGGCTTCATAGGAGGTTTAAATCCTATCTCTTGAAATTTAAGATTTTCTGTAGTGTGGTGTGGGGCCCTAAATGAAAGAGGGCCTTTGCAAGCATAAGGAAGCTTAAGCACATATTTGCAGTATGGTGCTAAAAAGATGCCTACAGGAAGAGAGGAGGGCATAATCTAAAGTCCATTGTCAAAACTTCTGATTGATACCCCTGGTTTCCGGGGTCTGGGCAATGCATGCTCACCATAAATTCCTATTGCAATGTAAATACATAATTGCTCGACCTTTAGCTTGATTGGTATAACTATAGGAAGTCCCTTGCAAAACTCCCTTCATTTGCCTATAAAAACTGTTAGTTTACACTAATAAAGTGGAACTGCTCTGGCAGAACCCCTGCCATGTCTGATTGTCCCTGGCATGCACCAGCAGGCAGGAGGGGGCACGGCAGCAAGATTCGTCTCTCTCTGCCATCTCCCGGTTCAGCCGGGGGCAATCCCGCTGCCTTCCTTTCTGCGGAAGGTCCCCGCAGTGTGGTCCCAAACTATCTTTTTCAAAAGTAAAATCAGAGAAATCTTTCACAATTAGTGTAAATAGTTACACTAAACTAGTTTAATTAAATAGAACATTACTTTCTCTTTATTCTCACAATGACCTTCCTGAGTCCTTCATCTACATTCTAGCATAGGGAGATGTGCAAGTCTGGGAAGTGAAGTCAATCTGTATCACATCTTGGTGGACACTGTCCATGTGAAATGGATCTTCAGGGGGCTGGGCCTGGGCAGAGTCACAGGTACAGACAAGCTAAGCAATGAACTGTGCAGTGTGCTCACCTCACTTGAGGCCAGCTCCCTCTTTAGGAGTTTTTGATTTCTTTATATCACGCCTTTCTGCCATTGGCGGCCCAATTCCTTTTCCTTCAGTTTTTGGTTACTTTTTAACTCGCCCCACTCTAAGCTGGAAACCACCTGCATGAATCTGTATCTTTTGTAAAATACATATGCCTAATAATTAAATATTCTGCAGTATCAGATGAATCTTCTGAAAGTGTTCTAACATACTACCTTTCTGTCCCTGAGGGAAAGAATCTCATTCTGGAGGCTTCATAGGAGGTTTAAATCCTATCTCTTGAAATTTAAGATTTTCTGTAGTGTGGTGTGGGGCCCTAAATGAAAGAGGGCCTTTGCAAGCATAAGGAAGCTTAAGCACATATTTGCAGTATGGTGCTAAAAAGATGCCTACAGGAAGAGAGGAGGGCATAATCTAAAGTCCATTGTCAAAACTTCTGATTGATACCCCTGGTTTCCGGGCTCTGGGCAATGCATGCTCACCATAAATTCCTATTGCAATGTAAATACATAATTGCTCGACCTTTAGCTTGATTGGTATAACTATAGGAAGTCCCTTGCAAAACTCCCTTCATTTGCCTATAAAAACTGTTAGTTTACACTAATAAAGTGGAACTGCTCTGGCAGAACCCCTGCCATGTCTGATTGTCCCTGGCATGCACCAGCAGGCAGGAGGGGGCACGGCAGCAAGATTCGTCTCTCTCTGCCATCTCCCGGTTCAGCCGGGGGCAATCCCGCTGCCTTCCTTTCTGCGGAAGGCCCCCGCAGTGTGGTCCCAAACTATTTTTTTCAAAAGTAAAATCAGAGAAATCTTTCACAATTAGTGTAAATAGTTACACTAAACTAGTTTAATTAAATAGAACATTACTTTCTCTTTATTCTCACAATGACCTTCCTGAGTCCTTCATCTACATTCTAGCATAGGGAGATGTGCAAGTCTGGGAAGTGAAGTCAATCTGTATCACATCTTGGTGGACACTGTCCATGTGAAATGGATCTTCAGGGGGCTGGGCCTGGGCAGAGTCACAGGTACAGACAAGCTAAGCAATGAACTGTGCAGTGTGCTCACCTCACTTGAGGCCAGCTCCCTCTTTAGGAGTTTTTGATTTCTTTATATCACGCCTTTCTGCCATTGGCGGCCCAATTCCTTTTCCTTCAGTTTTTGGTTACTTTTTAACTCGCCCCACTCTAAGCTGGAAACCACCTGCATGCATGAATCTGTATCTTTTGTAAAATACATATGCCTAATAATTAAATATTTGCAATCACTGCAGTTCCTCCAAATGGCTCTAGACTTCTGTAAAATTTTGGCAGAGTTCAAGCTGTAGGAAAAAAGAGGCCTCTAGGGTCCAACTAAAAGAAGAAAATCACAAAATAGCCTTGAAATAGTATACTCACTTGCACAAAGTTACTTCATAAATCCTAATTCCTGGTCAAGGTTGATTCCTTTTGAGCAAGAAATCCTTTGTTGTTTCCGCAGGATCTTTGTTTACTTTTGGTGTCTGAGTCACATTTCTCAGCCTGAGATTTTTCACTGTCTCATTTCCACTTGTTTATTACCAGTCCACTACAAACTTCAAGCCTATGGCCACACTCTAAACACTTTTATATCTAAAATATCATCCTATCTAAAATATTAAGTAGAACTACTTAACCACAATGCCTTATCCCTTGGGCATGCTTGCTAAGTTTTTCTCATTGTAAGTGCTTTTCCATCTTTCAAGGACTGCTTGGTCCTTGCTTTCATCCCTATTTGCTTCTTACTTTTTAACCTCCTGCTCAATTCTTCCCCTGCATGCATGCATACAAAGTCACTTCAGTCATCTCCAACTCTGTGTGACCCTATGGACCCTATGGACTGTAGCGCACCAGGCTCCTCTGTCCATGGGATTCTCCACACTAGAATACTAGAGTGGGATGCCATGCCCTCCTCCAAGGGATCATCCAGACCCAGGGATTGAACCCATGTCTCTTTTATGTCTTGCATTGGCCAGGTCCTTTACTACTAGCGCCACCTGACCTTCCTGAGTCCTTCATCTACATTCTAGCATAGGGAGATGTGCAAGTCTGGGAAGTGAAGTCAATCTGTATCACATCTTGGTGGACACTGTCCATGTGAAATGGATCTTCAGGGGGCTGGGCCTGGGCAGAGTCACAGGTACAGACAAGCTAAGCAATGAACTGTGCAGTGTGCTCACCTCACTTGAGGCCAGCTCCCTCTTTAGGAGTTTTTGATTTCTTTATATCACGCCTTTCTGCCATTGGCGGCCCAATTCCTTTTCCTTCAGTTTTTGGTTACTTTTTAACTCGCCCCACTCTAAGCTGGAAACCACCTGCATGCATGAATCTGTATCTTTTGTAAAATACATATGCCTAATAATTAAATATTTGCAATCACTGCAGTTCCTCCAAATGGCTCTAGACTTCTGTAAAATTTTGGCAGAGTTCAAGCTGTAGGAAAAAAGAGGCCTCTAGGGTCCAACTAAAAGAAGAAAATCACAAAATAGCCTTGAAATAGTATACTCACTTGCACAAAGTTACTTCATAAATCCTAATTCCTGGTCAAGGTTGATTCCTTTTGAGCAAGAAATCCTTTGTTGTTTCCGCAGGATCTTTGTTTACTTTTGGTGTCTGAGTCACATTTCTCAGCCTGAGATTTTTCACTGTCTCATTTCCACTTGTTTATTACCAGTCCACTACAAACTTCAAGCCTATGGCCACACTCTAAACACTTTTATATCTAAAATATCATCCTATCTAAAATATTAAGTAGAACTACTTAACCACAATGCCTTATCCCTTGGGCATGCTTGCTAAGTTTTTCTCATTGTAAGTGCTTTTCCATCTTTCAAGGACTGCTTGGTCCTTGCTTTCATCCCTATTTGCTTCTTACTTTTTAACCTCCTGCTCAATTCTTCCCCTGCATGCATGCATACAAAGTCACTTCAGTCATCTCCAACTCTGTGTGACCCTATGGACCCTATGGACTGTAGCGCACCAGGCTCCTCTGTCCATGGGATTCTCCACACTAGAATACTAGAGTGGGATGCCATGCCCTCCTCCAAGGGATCATCCAGACCCAGGGATTGAACCCATGTCTCTTTTATGTCTTGCATTGGCAGGCAGGTCCTTTACTACTAGCGCCACCTGACTCCTCCCCAAGTGTGGTCTAATTTCTCTAACACTTTTTTCAGAAATTCTCTGCCAAAATTACATTCCTTGTCCTTAATATTAATATTTTCCTCCTGCCACACATGTATGATAGAATTCAAACCTAGCTTGATCCAGAATTGGCTTTTTCAGTATTTATACATAGACTGTTAAGCCCATCATTCCTAGAAAAAAATCACAAAACTGCTTAGATTTGATACCATAAAAAATTCAAGACCTCACATTTTAACTGTCCAGCAATCATACAACTTTTCTCCTGGAAAATCTCTTGCCTGTTCTCCACAGTGACCATTTTAAAACTTCTCCACCCTCCTCAAACTTCTGAACCTGCTGCTACTCTCTTCTCTCTCAGCCAAGACCCTGACCTAAAATGGAAGTTCTCAGTGCAGAATTCCCTCAGCTCCTCCATCAAACTCACAAATTCATCTGCTTCTGAAAAGACTCTGAATTCTGAATAACTGCAGAAATATACATCTGTTCTTTCACTCCATTATATTCTCTTTTTGTGTGTGTATTACTGGGTTGGCCAAAATGTTCATTCAAGTTTTTCCATAAGATGCTATGTAAAAACTCAAACAGAACTTTTTGGCCAACCCAATATTTTGCAGTGATGTACAAGATTTTGTACGTTTGTATATTTTGTACATTTTGAATGATGCTGGAGGCTCCCTTCATGTTGCCAGGCAAGGAGTTATAATTACTGAGATTGGTATTTCCTCCTTCTCCAATGGGAGACGTTTCTGTATTTTGCAACTTCACACAATGTAGTCAGGTTCTGTCAAGGATTTGACATCCATGATAGTTGGTAGCCAGCTGCAAGACAAGTGCGTGATTCCTTGGACTCCCAATCCAGACTGCGTGTTGTTAAAAGGGCAGCAATAAGGGAGTCAGAGCCCCTTCTCAAGAGCATTGCCCCTACTGTGGGGCCAACTCTGTCCAGCCAAAGGTACCTCTCTGTAAACCCTGCTCTCTGTGATTTCTAACTTGTCCTCAGTGATCTCTGCCCTGAGATTTCTAACACACCTCCACCCCATACTAGCTCTTTCCCAGTATTATAGAAACAGTCACCAACCAGTATAATAAAATTCTATAATCTCATCTCCAAAACACCTTTCAAATTAGTCTGCTCCACCTCCCATCTCCACTGCCACTTTCTAGCCAAGGCTTCTCATGTTGTTGAAGCTCCCCATCTGGTCCAAGCACCCCCTCCACTTGACTTTTTCTCAGACTGTGCTCAGAGTGGTCATATAATCACAATTCTCAAATGCTTTCAGTTATTTTCCAATGCTGCTGAGTACAAACTCTCTTGGAAAGGTCATTACTATCAACAACAATAATTACAACAACTAATATCTACTGGACATCTAAGATAAACCAAGCACACCTTACCCATTCCAATCTTTATCATAGTGTGACAACACTGGAAACATTATACTTATTTTATTAAAACTGAAATTAAAGCTACATAAAATAGCTTAAGGCTCTACAGCTACCAAGAGTTGAGCCAGTATTCAAACCCAAATTCATTCATTTCTTTGCCTTGGATCTTTCCATGATATCATATTCCCAGCCATTGGCAGGGCTTTTAATCTCTCTGCCTGAATTAGAAAAGTGAAAATTAGTCACTCAGTCATGTCTAACTCTTTGTAACCCCATGGACTGTAGCCCGCCATGCTTCTCTGTCCATGGAATTCTCCAGGCAAGAATACTGGAACAGGCAGCTATTTCCTTCTTGAGGGGATCTTTCCAACCCAGGGATCAAATCCATTTCTCCTGCATTGCACACAGATTCTTTACCATCTGAGTTAGCAAGGAAGCCTGTCTGATACAATAAAAGCTGACATTTAATAAGCAGCATGAATGCATATTTTTTTCAAGATGTTTTACACACTTCACCAAACTGGAGCCAATAAAGGTAAAATAAAATAATTTGACCTTTAAAATTAATTTAACCAAGGTCACACATTTAGTAAGTGAGAGAGTCCTAAAATCAGTTGAATATAACAATCTGGTCCTGAACTGCATGATAGAAGTACTACCCTCTTTCCTTTACTGAATATAAATTGCTAAGGGATCCATGAATTTATGTAGGTTACTTGATATCCCCACAAAAGCATGTAAAATTAAGCAGGTTCAGAGAGAAGGTTAGGCATATGGCCAGAGTCAACCAGACAAGTAGCTTTGGTCTCACTTGCCAATCACCATGTTTATCTTCTTAGCACCATTTCTCCTTCCATAGAAATACATTTACAACAGTGAAACCAGTTTTATAGTAATGGGTAAGGTTTGGTTTTTTTTGGAAAAATAGTAGCACCTCCACTTGACTTTTTCTCAGACTGTGCTCAGAGTGGTCATATAATCACAATTCTCAAATGCTTTCAGTTATTTTCCAATGCTGCTGAGTACAAACTCTCTTGGAAAGGTCATTACTATCAACAACAATAATTACAACAACTAATATCTACTGGACATCTAAGATAAACCAAGCACACCTTACCCATTCCAATCTTTATCATAGTGTGACAACACTGGAAACATTATACTTATTTTATTAAAACTGAAATTAAAGCTACATAAAATAGCTTAAGGCTCTACAGCTACCAAGAGTTGAGCCAGTATTCAAACCCAAATTCATTCATTTCTTTGCCTTGGATCTTTCCATGATATCATATTCCCAGCCATTGGCAGGGCTTTTAATCTCTCTGCCTGAATTAGAAAAGTGAAAATTAGTCACTCAGTCATGTCTAACTCTTTGTAACCCCATGGACTGTAGCCCGCCATGCTTCTCTGTCCATGGAATTCTCCAGGCAAGAATACTGGAACAGGCAGCTATTTCCTTCTTGAGGGGATCTTTCCAACCCAGGGATCAAATCCATTTCTCCTGCATTGCACACAGATTCTTTACCATCTGAGTTAGCAAGGAAGCCTGTCTGATACAATAAAAGCTGACATTTAATAAGCAGCATGAATGCATATTTTTTTCAAGATGTTTTACACACTTCACCAAACTGGAGCCAATAAAGGTAAAATAAAATAATTTGACCTTTAAAATTAATTTAACCAAGGTCACACATTTAGTAAGTGAGAGAGTCCTAAAATCAGTTGAATATAACAATCTGGTCCTGAACTGCATGATAGAAGTACTACCCTCTTTCCTTTACTGAATATAAATTGCTAAGGGATCCATGAATTTATGTAGGTTACTTGATATCCCCACAAAAGCATGTAAAATTAAGCAGGTTCAGAGAGAAGGTTAGGCATATGGCCAGAGTCAACCAGACAAGTAGCTTTGGTCTCACTTGCCAATCACCATGTTTATCTTCTTAGCACCATTTCTCCTTCCATAGAAATACATTTACAACAGTGAAACCAGTTTTATAGTAATGGGTAAGGTTTGGTGGAAAATTCTTTGGTCTTTTGCAAAAAACATGCCAGACTACTATCAAAAGCACAGACCTGGATTCCAGTCTTGACTGAAATTCTAGGGGCAGCTATATGGAAGATGGGCAGGATCAGCTAACAACAATCAGATTACAAGGGGCTAAAGTCATTACTTGGCATTCCCAGATGACTCAGTGGTAAAGAATCTGCTCAGAATACAGGAGACCTGGATTTGATCCCAGGGTTAGAAAGATCCCCTGGAGGAAGAAATAGCAATCTACTCTAGTGTTCTTGCCTGGAGAATTCCATGGACAGAGGAGCCTGGCAGACAACAGTCTGTAAGACTGCAAAGAGTTGGACATGATTGAGGAAATGGCCATGCACATATGTAAAGTCATTGCATAGTTGAGGAAAATATCTAAAGTCAAATGTCTTATTTCACTCAATATGACAGTCTCCAGGTCTATCCACGTCATTGCAAATGACAATATGTCTTTCTTATTTACAGCTGAGTAACATTCCACTGTGTATATGTACCAAATCTTCTTTATCCACTCCTCTGCTGATGGACATTTAGATTGTTTCCAGTTCCTCGCTATTGTAAAGAGTGTTGCAGTGACCACTGAGGAGCATGTATCTTTTCAAATTATGGTTCACTGAGTAAAGTAGGTCAAACATAGAGTCATATATCACTTGTATGTGGAATCTAAAAAGTGTATGATTTAACTTATCTACAGAATAGGAATAATGTTACAGATGTAGAAAACAGACTTATGGTTACCGGAGGTAAGGAGGTAGAGAGATAAACTGAGATATTTGGATTTACATATACACAGTGCTACTTATAAAACAAATAACCAATAAAGACCTACTGTATAAACCAGAGAATTCTACTCAATACTCTATACTGGCCTATATAGGAAAAGAATATTAAAGAAAAAGTATTTTTTTATTCACTTTGCTGTATGCCTGAAATTAATACAACATCCTATACTCCAGTAAAAATTCATATATATATATATATACATATATATAGATATAGATATAATAAATTCAAGTGTAAAAGCCAGCTTGAGGGCCAGAGGAGTCACTAATCAACCCTATATCAGAGAAGAAGAGTCAAAGAAAGCTTGGGAGTCAGAAGACGAAATAAAATATGGTAGTTAAGAATGGATTGTGGGGGTAGGAGATAGAGGAATAAGGCGTAGATAGTCCTAATGCATTTCACTATATGGTCTCTTCTTTAATCATTGTGCTAGAACACATGAGACATTTTTACTACTTGGGATAAAGCAAGATTGCCTTGATATCCCCTGCCTTTGATACTATCCCCCTCAGTCTATCCTTCTGAGCACATGTTTGTAAGCAGCATAGATAAGAGCTCTATCACCTCAAAGGGCTCAGGAAAGGAACAATCAAGGGTCGAGTGTTATTAGTACTGGGATCCATCTCATCAGGTACAATCTCCTTGGAGTTGTGATACAAAGTAGGGAGGTTAGAATCAGCATAACTGTAGAACATGGGAGATTATAAGAGCTTGTTGGCCTTTTGAGATAAATAATACAGTACCTCAAATCATGTATCTGAAAAATGGCAACAATATTCAATATTTAACCTCATGAGTTCTTGAGAAAATTATTTGATTTCAAGTATTTAAAGCACATAGATAATACTTGACACACAGTACTCAGGAGAAGTTAAAGGAAAAAAAAATATATAAAGCACAATATGTATGAATGAGTGAGTGAGTGTGTGTGTGTGTGTGTGTCAGTCAGTCATATCTGACCCTTTGCAACCCCATAGAGTGTAGCCCACAAGGCTCCTCTGTCCATGGAATTCTCCAGGCAAGAAATATGAAGTGGATACACATTTCCTGCTAAATATTTCCCACAAAAAAGAGCAGAACACCTAAACAGACATTACTCCAAAGAAGACACACAGATGGCCAAGAAGCCCATGAAAAGATCCTCAACATCATTCATTATTAGATAAATGTGAATCAAAACTACAATGATGTACCACCTCACACCAGTCAGAATGGCTATCGCCAAAAATATCCACAAACAATAACTGCTGAAGAGGATTTGGAGAAAAGGAACCCCTCTTACACAGCTGGTGGGAATATGAATTGATACAGTCACTATAGAAAATTAGTAAAGTTGGGGGAGGAGAAAATCAACCCTATATCAGAGAAGAAGAGTCAAAGAAAGCTTGGGAGTCAGAAGACGAAATAAAATATGGTAGTTAAGAATGGATTGTGGGGGTAGGAGATAGAGGAATAAGGCGTAGATAGTCCTAATGCATTTCACTATATGGTCTCTTCTTTAATCATTGTGCTAGAACACATGAGACATTTTTACTACTTGGGATAAAGCAAGATTGCCTTGATATCCCCTGCCTTTGATACTATCCCCCTCAGTCTATCCTTCTGAGCACATGTTTGTAAGCAGCATAGATAAGAGCTCTATCACCTCAAAGGGCTCAGGAAAGGAACAATCAAGGGTCGAGTGTTATTAGTACTGGGATCCATCTCATCAGGTACAATCTCCTTGGAGTTGTGATACAAAGTAGGGAGGTTAGAATCAGCATAACTGTAGAACATGGGAGATTATAAGAGCTTGTTGGCCTTTTGAGATAAATAATACAGTACCTCAAATCATGTATCTGAAAAATGGCAACAATATTCAATATTTAACCTCATGAGTTCTTGAGAAAATTATTTGATTTCAAGTATTTAAAGCACATAGATAATACTTGACACACAGTACTCAGGAGAAGTTAAAGGAAAAAAAAATATATAAAGCACAATATGTATGAATGAGTGAGTGAGTGTGTGTGTGTGTGTGTGTCAGTCAGTCATATCTGACCCTTTGCAACCCCATAGAGTGTAGCCCACAAGGCTCCTCTGTCCATGGAATTCTCCAGGCAAGAAATATGAAGTGGATACACATTTCCTGCTAAATATTTCCCACAAAAAAGAGCAGAACACCTAAACAGACATTACTCCAAAGAAGACACACAGATGGCCAAGAAGCCCATGAAAAGATCCTCAACATCATTCATTATTAGATAAATGTGAATCAAAACTACAATGATGTACCACCTCACACCAGTCAGAATGGCTATCGCCAAAAATATCCACAAACAATAACTGCTGAAGAGGATTTGGAGAAAAGGAACCCCTCTTACACAGCTGGTGGGAATATGAATTGATACAGTCACTATAGAAAACAGTAAGAAGATTCTTTTAAAAACTAGAAATGAAACTACCTTCTAACAGAGCTATTTCACTACTGGGCGTATACTCTCAGAAAACCGTAATTCAAAAAGATACATGTACCCCAATGTTCATTACAGCACTATTTACAATAGCTAGGATATGGAAGTAACTTAGATGTCCATCAACAGATGAATGGATGAAGAAGCTGTGGTACATATATAAAATGGAATATTCCTCAGCAATTAAAGAGAACAAATTTGAGTCAGTTGTAGTGAACTGGATGAACCTAGAGCCTGTTATATAGAGTCAAGTCAGAAAGAGAAAAACAAATATTATATATGAATACATATACATGGAATCTAGAAAAATGGTACTGATGAACTTATTTTCAGGGCAGGATTGGAAAGGCAGACATAGAGAACAGATTTGTGGACACAGAGAGGGAAGGAGAGGATAAGATAAATCAAGAAAGTACCATTGAAACACATACATATGTAAAACAGATAGCTAGTGGGAAGCCGCTGTATAACACAAGGTGCTCAGCCTGGTGCTCTGTGACAACCTAAAAGGGTGGGATAGGCCGGGGGTTGGGGTGGGAGGGAGGTTCAAGAGGCAGGGGACATATGTATACTTATAATTAATTCATATTATTCTACAGCAGAAACAAAAAAGTATGTAAAGCAATCATCCTCCAATTAAAATTTTTTAAAAACTATTTTCCATATCCTTTATGACTGAGGATCTATCCTAAAGAGTACAAACGTCAACACAAAAGGTGAGAACCAACATCTGTGATGTGACTTTCACCTGAATTTTAAGATGTTATCTAATGGTGTGAAGGACCTCGTTCTGTATCTTTTTTTTCCTTTAGAGCTCTTGGTGTCATGTGTCATAGAAGTCTCGAGTCATTAACAATGCGAAAATCTCCAAGATGGAGCTAGGTGCTCTGCTCCTCCGTGGGCCAGGTTATTATCTCTCCACAGGCAACTCTGATAAAAACCCAGGTGATAGGAATCATAAAAATAAAATCACAGTTCAAGTGATATCATAGACAAAAGCAGCCCAAAGAAAAAGAGAACTCAAGGTGCTGAAGAGGATTTGGAGAAAAGGAACCCCTCTTACACAGCTGGTGGGAATATGAATTGATACAGTCACTATAGAAAACAGTAAGAAGATTCTTTTAAAAACTAGAAATGAAACTACCTTCTAACAGAGCTATTTCACTACTGGGCGTATACTCTCAGAAAACCGTAATTCAAAAAGATACATGTACCCCAATGTTCATTACAGCACTATTTACAATAGCTAGGATATGGAAGTAACTTAGATGTCCATCAACAGATGAATGGATGAAGAAGCTGTGGTACATATATAAAATGGAATATTCCTCAGCAATTAAAGAGAACAAATTTGAGTCAGTTGTAGTGAACTGGATGAACCTAGAGCCTGTTATATAGAGTCAAGTCAGAAAGAGAAAAACAAATATTATATATGAATACATATACATGGAATCTAGAAAAATGGTACTGATGAACTTATTTTCAGGGCAGGATTGGAAAGGCAGACATAGAGAACAGATTTGTGGACACAGAGAGGGAAGGAGAGGATAAGATAAATCAAGAAAGTACCATTGAAACACATACATATGTAAAACAGATAGCTAGTGGGAAGCCGCTGTATAACACAAGGTGCTCAGCCTGGTGCTCTGTGACAACCTAAAAGGGTGGGATAGGCCGGGGGTTGGGGTGGGAGGGAGGTTCAAGAGGCAGGGGACATATGTATACTTATAATTAATTCATATTATTCTACAGCAGAAACAAAAAAGTATGTAAAGCAATCATCCTCCAATTAAAATTTTTTAAAAACTATTTTCCATATCCTTTATGACTGAGGATCTATCCTAAAGAGTACAAACGTCAACACAAAAGGTGAGAACCAACATCTGTGATGTGACTTTCACCTGAATTTTAAGATGTTATCTAATGGTGTGAAGGACCTCGTTCTGTATCTTTTTTTTCCTTTAGAGCTCTTGGTGTCATGTGTCATAGAAGTCTCGAGTCATTAACAATGCGAAAATCTCCAAGATGGAGCTAGGTGCTCTGCTCCTCCGTGGGCCAGGTTATTATCTCTCCACAGGCAACTCTGATAAAAACCCAGGTGATAGGAATCATAAAAATAAAATCACAGTTCAAGTGATATCATAGACAAAAGCAGCCCAAAGAAAAAGAGAACTCAAGATGCTGAAGAGTGACAAGAGCCCTGCCTAGAGGGACAAACCAATGGACACATAGGCCACCCCAAGCTAACCAAAGACTTGAATGAGCTAAGCAAAATTTTGTTTAAACTCACTTTTTAACCTTCCCTCGGATAGGACATGGAATGAATGAACTTAGCAAGCAGTCGGACTAATAATGTGATTTCCTGGCACTCCATCAGCACTGACTCAGGGCAGCGGGCACCCCCACTGACTCTGCCTTTACCCACAACGCAGTCAATGGTTCCAAAGGAGACTTTCTGAGGAACTGCAGGCAAAAGCTAGTTAACTGCAGGGGACTTCAAGAGCCGAAGTGGATTCCAGCTGGCACTTTCTAACGTATCAATACACTTGATGATAAATGATAAGTATCCATCTTCCAGCAATTTAGGGCACGTAATTTCTTCCTTAAGTTTCTATAGATTTTTGCTCTGGCTCTTATCATTTGAAATTTAGTTTACTTCAATACAGGTGGTTTTCTTTGGTTTTACATTTTTCTCACGTGTGCAATGAACACACACAATGTACTTCAAACAAGAGCATTTGCTCTTTCCCCGTGCTTAACTTTCCAGGAAGATGTCACAATTGCCCCTTCACAGTAATCAAAGGATACTTCTCTCACATTCTTTGAAAAAAATCACAGCTCTCAGGTAGGGAGGCAAAGGGAAATAGTACATCTCTCACATCCTTAGTTCAGTGTTGAGAAGGAGAAGAGATGAAAGAAGATGAAAACAGACTTCAGAACACACGAAAACTCCTGTCTTTACAAATGAAAAAAAAACAAATGGTGGCATTCAAAACAGTACAGAGCAATATAAGCAGTATCTCCAGTTCCAAATAAATAAAAGATCTTCACAAAAGAAACTTTACATGACTGGAGATGACAAACCCCTATGCAGCCCGGTAATTGGTTTTATAGCTAAAATAGTCAAGCCTATAAAAACCAAAAATTGGTGATAGGTTTCCTCCGTGGGCCAGGTTATTATCTCTCCACAGGCAACTCTGATAAAAACCCAGGTGATAGGAATCATAAAAATAAAATCACAGTTCAAGTGATATCATAGACAAAAGCAGCCCAAAGAAAAAGAGAACTCAAGATGCTGAAGAGTGACAAGAGCCCTGCCTAGAGGGACAAACCAATGGACACATAGGCCACCCCAAGCTAACCAAAGACTTGAATGAGCTAAGCAAAATTTTGTTTAAACTCACTTTTTAACCTTCCCTCGGATAGGACATGGAATGAATGAACTTAGCAAGCAGTCGGACTAATAATGTGATTTCCTGGCACTCCATCAGCACTGACTCAGGGCAGCGGGCACCCCCACTGACTCTGCCTTTACCCACAACGCAGTCAATGGTTCCAAAGGAGACTTTCTGAGGAACTGCAGGCAAAAGCTAGTTAACTGCAGGGGACTTCAAGAGCCGAAGTGGATTCCAGCTGGCACTTTCTAACGTATCAATACACTTGATGATAAATGATAAGTATCCATCTTCCAGCAATTTAGGGCACGTAATTTCTTCCTTAAGTTTCTATAGATTTTTGCTCTGGCTCTTATCATTTGAAATTTAGTTTACTTCAATACAGGTGGTTTTCTTTGGTTTTACATTTTTCTCACGTGTGCAATGAACACACACAATGTACTTCAAACAAGAGCATTTGCTCTTTCCCCGTGCTTAACTTTCCAGGAAGATGTCACAATTGCCCCTTCACAGTAATCAAAGGATACTTCTCTCACATTCTTTGAAAAAAATCACAGCTCTCAGGTAGGGAGGCAAAGGGAAATAGTACATCTCTCACATCCTTAGTTCAGTGTTGAGAAGGAGAAGAGATGAAAGAAGATGAAAACAGACTTCAGAACACACGAAAACTCCTGTCTTTACAAATGAAAAAAAAACAAATGGTGGCATTCAAAACAGTACAGAGCAATATAAGCAGTATCTCCAGTTCCAAATAAATAAAAGATCTTCACAAAAGAAACTTTACATGACTGGAGATGACAAACCCCTATGCAGCCCGGTAATTGGTTTTATAGCTAAAATAGTCAAGCTTTGCCTTCATAGCCATAGTCCTGGCATTTGAGACTTTTCAGCAACTACTGTTTTCAAATCATTGTCACCCCCTCATTTTTTCTATCCCATTCAGTAGAAAATTTAAGGTGAAGGTGACCTAAGTTAAGCAACCTAACAACATCCTGCTAAGTGGCCATTTAGACCAAAAAGGGGCTAAAGATTTACATACATTGTCTGTTAAGAAATTTGACCTAAGTGACGGATTTGTTCCTCTGGGTAAGGAAAAACCAGCAATGGACTTAAAATAGGTACTGTCTTTTAGTTAAGAAGTTTTGAAAAAGTTCACAACTTAAAAGTCTTGTAACA
This sequence comes from Tragulus kanchil, assembly GCA_022376925.1. NCBI lineage: Eukaryota > Metazoa > Chordata > Mammalia > Artiodactyla > Tragulidae > Tragulus > Tragulus kanchil. Next base: position 113,702,412 of record JAIOJX010000028.1, on the reverse strand, counting down.
GGGGCAAAACAGAGGCTTCCCTGGTGATCCAGTGGGTAAAGAGTCCGCTTTGCAGTGCAAGGGGCACCAGTTTGATCCCTGGTCCAGGAGGATCCCACCTGCCAAGGAGTGGCTAGGCCGGTGTGTCCAATTATGAACCAGTGCTCTGGAGCGCATGCACCCAGAGCTGGTGCTCTCCAACAAGAGAGGTCAGTGTGATGGGAAGCCCACACATGCCAAAGAATAAAGATGGATGAAAAGTAAATGATGACTTAGAGGCAAAAAAAAAAAAAAAAAAAATTAAAGGGGGGAGCAAAACAGATGTATTGCAGACCCTTCCAGATCTGGAGTGTGGAGTCCAGGTAACCCCAGTAGGAGCTAGGACCTGGTATCAGACATGAGTGCTAACTTTGAGAGCACATCAGATCAAAGCAGATAACTGGGAAGGACAGATTGGGCAGGCAGAGTTTAGTGTCCAGAGCATACGATATCTAGTGGCAAGACTGGTGATGACTTTCATCAGAGAGGTGATAGGTAAGGTAAAATTCCTACAAGTAGAAGGTGAACTGGGGCAGAGTACATGGGAATCTGGTCCACAGAGGTAAAACAGACAAAAGGAGAGGACCGCAGCTCCCAGACTGTTCCTTAGTGATGTGATTTTAGTGAGTGAAGGAAAGTAGAAGGAGCAAGTCATGGTTCCATAAAAACACTGCCATGACCAACAACCAATGACAGCAGGAATTGCTAGAAGACAACATAAAGCCAGGTCTTGTACTTCACACATTATAAAACCATCTCACTCATGAAGTATACTAGCTGCAACTTACAGGTGAGGGAACTCGTACTTACTCCATCTTCCCAAATTCACTCCAGTAGTAAGTGCCTGAGGCAGATTTACCCCAAAGTAAATGCACTTGACTCCAGGACTCTTGAGCACCGTGATACATACTACTGTGCCAGGAAGAATAGGGGCACAGGGAAATCAGGGAATGGGGAACACAGTTGCAGTCATAACATTTTGGTATAACATTCTGAGCTTACACAATTTACACATAAGAAAATTAGGGCCATGACAGATAATTGACCTGTGAAAAACAACAAAGCTAAAAAAAAAAATCTATGTTGTTCTTACTGTTGTTTAGTCACTAAGTTGTATCCGACTCTTTGCAACCCCATAGACTGTAGTTTGCCAGGCTCCTCAGGCAAGCATCCTGGAGTGGGTTTCCATTTCCTCCTCCAGGTGATCTTCCCAACATGGGGACTGACATTTGCAAAGAACTTTCATTTGGAGGCATGGTCTCAGAATCAAGATAGAAATTTAGATATGAGACTCTGTGTTCAAGAATCTAACAGATCAGCAAGATTGATTTAAATATGGAATCTCTCTCTAAAAAAAAAAAAAAAAAACCTACAAAAATAGGAGAAACATTTTGAGATGCTAGATTAGCCAAAGAGTTCTTATGATACTACATCAAAAACATGAACCATAAAATAAAACCAGTTAAATTTGGCCTCACCAAAAAAAAACCTTTTAATCTGAAAGAAATTTTTAAGTTTTATTCAATTTTGTTTATTTTTAAAAATTTATTTTAGTTTTTTTAATTGAAGGATTATTGTTTCACAGTTTTGTTGTTTTCTGCCAAACATCAACATGAATCAGCCATACGTACACATGTCCCTCCTCGTAAAATTTCCTCCTGTCTCCCTTCCCATCTCACCCCTCCAGGCTGTTACAGAAACCCTGTTAAGAGTTCCCTGAGTCTTACAGAAAATTCCCATTGGTTAGCTATTTTACAGTGATGTGATTTTAGTGAGTGAAGGAAAGTAGAAGGAGCAAGTCATGGTTCTAAAACTAGATTGAAATAAAGCCAGGTCTTGTACTTCACACATTATAAAACCATCTCACTCATGAAGTATACTAGCTGCAACTTACAGGTGAGGGAACTCGACTTACTCCATCTTCCCAAATTCCCTCCAGTAGTAAGTGCCTGAGGCAGATTTACCCCAAAGTAAATGCACTTGACTCCAGGACTCTTGAGCACCGTGATACATACTACTGTGCCAGGAAGAATAGGGGCACAGGGAAATCAGGGAATGGGGAACACAGTTGCAGTCATAACATTTTGGTATAACATTCTGAGCTTACACAATTTACACATAAGAAAATTAGGGCCATGACAGATAATTGACCTGTGAAAAACAACAAAGCTAAAAAAAAAAATCTATGTTGTTCTTACTGTTGTTTAGTCACTAAGTTGTATCCGACTCTTTGCAACCCCATAGACTGTAGTTTGCCAGGCTCCTCAGGCAAGCATCCTGGAGTGGGTTTCCATTTCCTCCTCCAGGTGATCTTCCCAACATGGGGACTGACATTTGCAAAGAACTTTCATTTGGAGGCATGGTCTCAGAATCAAGATAGAAATTTAGATATGAGACTCTGTGTTCAAGAATCTAACAGATCAGCAAGATTGATTTAAATATGGAATCTCTCTCTAAAAAAAAAAAAAAAAACCTACAAAAATAGGAGAAACATTTTGAGATGCTAGATTAGCCAAAGAGTTCTTATGATACTACATCAAAAACATGAACCATAAAATAAAACCAGTTAAATTTGGCCTCACCAAAAAAAAACCTTTTAATCTGAAAGAAATTTTTAAGTTTTATTCAATTTTGTTTATTTTTAAAAATTTATTTTAGTTTTTTTAATTGAAGGATTATTGTTTCACAGTTTTGTTGTTTTCTGCCAAACATCAACATGAATCAGCCATACGTACACACATGTCCCCTCCCTCGTAAAATTTCCTCCTGTCTCCCTTCCCATCTCACCCCTCCAGGCTGTTACAGAAACCCTGTTAAGAGTTCCCTGAGTCTTACAGAAAATTCCCATTGGTTATCTATTTTACATACAGTAATATAAGTTTCCATGTTACTCTTTCCATACATCTCACCCTCTCCTCTTTTCCCCTCATCATGTTCTTAAGTCTGTTCTCTACGTCTATTTCTCCACTGCTGCCCTGCAAATAAATTCATCAGTACCTCTTTCTAGATTCCATATATATGCACTTGTTTCAGTTCTAATGAGGTGGATGAACCTAGAGCCTATTATACAGAGTGAAGTAGGTCAGGAAGAGAAAGATAAATACTGTATACTAACACACACACACACACACACACACACACACACACACACACACATATGAAAGACACAGTTAAGAGAATAAAAATACAAGTCATTCTAGAAGAATTTATTCACAAACCATGTATCTGGCAAAGGACTGGTATTCAGAATATGTAGAGCATTCTCAATATTCAACATTAAAAAAAGAATCCAACTTTACAAATGAGTCAAAAAAAAAAATGGAGTACACATTTTTCCAAAGAAAATATGTAAACGGAAAATGAGATCAAAAACACTAGTCACTGGGAAAAAATTAAAATTTGAATCAGATAATACTAAATGCCTATTTTAATAACTAAAAGCAAAATGAGCTAACAATACCAAGTCTGGCAAAAATGTAGAGCACCTGGAACTCTTACACATTGTTGGTAGAAATGCAAAGTGGTTCAGCCACTCTGAAAGTCTGTCTCTTACTTGTCACATGACACAGGAATCCCATTTGTCAATATTTATACAAGAAAAACAAACATTTAAGTTTAGAAAACAGCTGCAAGCTGAAATCTAAAATCAGTTGGTCATAATTGCTAAAATACTGGAAGCAATAAAAACATCCCTTGATTTATAAAAAAAATTTGTACACACATTCAGTGCAGTACTACTCAACAATTAAAAAGAGTCTAACTGCAGATACATGTGACAACACAGATGAATTTTGAATGCAAGAAGCTGAATGAAAAAGCCAGACCCAGAGACCACATACTGGCTGATTTTAGGTATGTGACATTCTGGAAAAGGTAACAACCATCAGTCAAAGGACAGATCATCCATCGCCTGGGGCTGGAGTGAAACGAGGGGTGATTACAGAGAGGCAGCACAAGGAAAAATAACCTTAGAGAGGGCCTCTCACAGAGCAGTCATTCAGTAAGCATTTGTAAGTTGAAATGAATAACCAAGAGAATATCAGAGTGTACAAGTCATCTCAAACTAACTTCTGTGCAAACTATGATTAAACCATTAATGTTGCTCCTAACTACCTAAGTAATGATTTAGGACAAGATCTTGAACTTTACTGCATACACACAAAAATTGGAAAGTTACATAAAAGCAACAAAGTCAATTCAATTAATTTCTTAGTACAGTAAAATTCAAGATGGACAAGGATACTTTTTGCTGTCACTTGAAATTATAAAGTAGTAATTTATAAGGCTTAACACTGGAAAAGAAGAATAAGACATACATATCACATACAATTATGATATTCTGGACAAGTTAGCATTCATCTGTATTATAATTGGTCGATATATAATATAGAATGTTACTGTAGAACAATGTGGGCACAATGAACATATATCAAATGAATAATATCTCATATGCTGAGTGCACTTTTTATTTTATTTTTAATCTAAATTTCTGTAGGATGATTCAATGCTACTTTAAAAAAATAAACTACCTGCAACAAATAAAAATTATAGTCATTATCATGATTTGCCTTTTAAAACAGGTCATTTCACCTTAAATTTCATCTGAAGGAAATCAAGTACAAATCAAAAAGCAAAAGGAAGTATTGAGAAAACAATCTGTATGTGATACTGATGCGTATATTTTACTTCTGAATATAGATAAATGACAGATGAATTACCTTTTTAAAGTATAAACTTTTATGGGATTACTTAGATTTTAAAAAACAGCTTCAGCTCTTAGTACAAAGTCTAACAGCATTTTTTGACATGTACTGAGTTGAAGAAAAAAAAAGATATTATAGTGAAATGAAAGGTGCACACATTTGATTCAATTTCAAGCCAGTGTATATTGCCCAAGTGAAGCCTTGTTTAGCAGAGAAAAAAAAATAATTTCAGAAAGTAAAGGATAAAATGAAATTTAAGGAAAAGAAAGCCACTCAGTCAAAGGACAGATCATCCATCGCCTGGGGCTGGAGTGAAACGAGGGGTGATTACAGAGAGGCAGCACAAGGAAAAATAACCTTAGAGAGGGCCTCTCACAGAGCAGTCATTCAGTAAGCATTTGTAAGTTGAAATGAATAACCAAGAGAATATCAGAGTGTACAAGTCATCTCAAACTAACTTCTGTGCAAACTATGATTAAACCATTAATGTTGCTCCTAACTACCTAAGTAATGATTTAGGACAAGATCTTGAACTTTACTGCATACACACAAAAATTGGAAAGTTACATAAAAGCAACAAAGTCAATTCAATTAATTTCTTAGTACAGTAAAATTCAAGATGGACAAGGATACTTTTTGCTGTCACTTGAAATTATAAAGTAGTAATTTATAAGGCTTAACACTGGAAAAGAAGAATAAGACATACATATCACATACAATTATGATATTCTGGACAAGTTAGCATTCATCTGTATTATAATTGGTCGATATATAATATAGAATGTTACTGTAGAACAATGTGGGCACAATGAACATATATCAAATGAATAATATCTCATATGCTGAGTGCACTTTTTATTTTATTTTTAATCTAAATTTCTGTAGGATGATTCAATGCTACTTTAAAAAAATAAACTACCTGCAACAAATAAAAATTATAGTCATTATCATGATTTGCCTTTTAAAACAGGTCATTTCACCTTAAATTTCATCTGAAGGAAATCAAGTACAAATCAAAAAGCAAAAGGAAGTATTGAGAAAACAATCTGTATGTGATACTGATGCGTATATTTTACTTCTGAATATAGATAAATGACAGATGAATTACCTTTTTAAAGTATAAACTTTTATGGGATTACTTAGATTTTAAAAAACAGCTTCAGCTCTTAGTACAAAGTCTAACAGCATTTTTTGACATGTACTGAGTTGAAGAAAAAAAAAGATATTATAGTGAAATGAAAGGTGCACACATTTGATTCAATTTCAAGCCAGTGTATATTGCCCAAGTGAAGCCTTGTTTAGCAGAGAGAAATAATCAGATTAATAATGCAGCCACTTCCCAATTTCAGAAAGTAAAGGATAAAATGAAATTTAAGGAAAAGAAACTGCCTTACTTTCCAATTATCCACCCAAGCTTTAACTTTGCCTCGCAACATGCAGTTTAATTTTTAAGAATTACAACGCAGTCTCACTTATTAATACCTGTGCTACTGTTTCTTTGGATAGCAACTTGACATATGGGCCGACAAACACAGCACAGCAACAAGGATATGGGACTTAGCTCCAACACATTTTTTATCTAGAATAATTAGTTCAGCATTTGCCCCAGAGTCAGCAATGCATTTCACCATGATTACTAATACTTTCCTAAGAGTCCAATATATATTTGTGGTAAGAATGGATCAGGCAAAAGTTTTATTAACTTATCTCTCATTAAGGTTTTAAATATTTGGAGAAAATGTCAATCTTTGTGTCATCCATCCAAGAAGATCATAAATTAAACTCAATAAATGGATTGTAGTAGGTATCACAAAATAAAGAGAAAATAATCTAGATTTATTTGCCTTCTCATCTTTTTCTACAAAAACATTTGATGGTCATGTATCCAGACTGTGACAAGATGCTGACTTCACAGAAAATCACAGATCATTCATTAGCACCTAGTATGGAGCCCCCCTTGTGGTTCAGAGGGTAAAGAGCTTGCTTGCAATGCAGGAGACCTGGATTGGATCCCTGGGTCAGAAAGATCCCCAGGAGAAGGGAATGGCAATCCACTCCAGCATTCTTGCCTGGAGAATTCTATGGACAGAGGAGCCTGGCAGGCTACCGTCCATGGGGTCAGAGAAAGTCAGACATGACTGAAGCAACTAACACACACAGCACCTCACACACTGACCGACCCATGCTATATACTCAGTAAAAGTACTTAAGTGGCTGGAAATGTCAGTGAACTCTATGTAACAAGAACTGAGCACATTTATAGCCTTAGGACAGTAGGCTGGAGTCATTTTTAAATCAAATAGGAAGGGGTAGGTGGGAAGATTTTCACCTATGGCATATGAGTAAATATTTATACAAACTTCCTGAAGGCAGTTGAACCAGACTGTTGAAAAGACTTAAAAATTGTGCATGCACTTTGATCTAAGATTCTCTTTCCTAGAAATTAATCCCAAGGGAAGTATTTAGGATGTACACAAGATATGCATGCTTTTAATGATAGCAAAAAAGTTGGAAACTATCTTCTAAATAGGTAATAAAAAGTAAATGGTTAAATAAATTATGACATAATCTCATATCAAAATATTTTCAGACCATTAAAAAGAATGCTATTTTTAGGGACCCTTGCTCATTATTTATCAAGTTAAAATTTTAGTTTAAATTGGAATGTATAGTGCAATCCCATTATTGAGGCAAATGTATATATGTGTGTATACGTGCACCCACGGCCAGAAAAGTGGTACACACTAAGTTGTCCTTTATGGTTATCTCTGGACAGGGGATTGAATTTTCTTCTTTGTTGATCTGAATTTTATACCTTTAAACGGTGGACCTCAAAATTAAGGATCAGGGCAAAGTTATTAACTTATCTCTCATTAAGGTTTTAAATATTTGGAGAAAATGTCAATCTTTGTGTCATCCATCCAAGAAGATCATAAATTAAACTCAATAAATGGATTGTAGTAGGTATCACAAAATAAAGAGAAAATAATCTAGATTTATTTGCCTTCTCATCTTTTTCTACAAAAACATTTGATGGTCATGTATCCAGACTGTGACAAGATGCTGACTTCACAGAAAATCACAGATCATTCATTAGCACCTAGTATGGAGCCCCCCTTGTGGTTCAGAGGGTAAAGAGCTTGCTTGCAATGCAGGAGACCTGGATTGGATCCCTGGGTCAGAAAGATCCCCAGGAGAAGGGAATGGCAATCCACTCCAGCATTCTTGCCTGGAGAATTCTATGGACAGAGGAGCCTGGCAGGCTACCGTCCATGGGGTCAGAGAAAGTCAGACATGACTGAAGCAACTAACACACACAGCACCTCACACACTGACCGACCCATGCTATATACTCAGTAAAAGTACTTAAGTGGCTGGAAATGTCAGTGAACTCTATGTAACAAGAACTGAGCACATTTATAGCCTTAGGACAGTAGGCTGGAGTCATTTTTAAATCAAATAGGAAGGGGTAGGTGGGAAGATTTTCACCTATGGCATATGAGTAAATATTTATACAAACTTCCTGAAGGCAGTTGAACCAGACTGTTGAAAAGACTTAAAAATTGTGCATGCACTTTGATCTAAGATTCTCTTTCCTAGAAATTAATCCCAAGGGAAGTATTTAGGATGTACACAAGATATGCATGCTTTTAATGATAGCAAAAAAGTTGGAAACTATCTTCTAAATAGGTAATAAAAAGTAAATGGTTAAATAAATTATGACATAATCTCATATCAAAATATTTTCAGACCATTAAAAAGAATGCTATTTTTAGGGACCCTTGCTCATTATTTATCAAGTTAAAATTTTAGTTTAAATTGGAATGTATAGTGCAATCCCATTATTGAGGCAAATGTATATATGTGTGTATACGTGCACCCACGGCCAGAAAAGTGGTACACACTAAGTTGTCCTTTATGGTTATCTCTGGACAGGGGATTGAATTTTCTTCTTTTGTTGATCTGAATTTTATACCTTTAAACGGTGGACCTGTAAATTTTTTTGAAATAAAAAATGCAAATAAGAATATCAAAACTAAATGCTTGGAATGAAATAATGGGCAAGGTAACTCACAGCCACCAATGACCAACGGCCCCTCTTCTGAGTAACCTGTTTGAGGCTGCTGAGCGCTGCTTCTCACACTGCTTTAATCCTCTCATCTAGTAGAAAAAAATGGATTAAAGAATGCAGTCGTGCAGCTGTCCCATTTCTTGACAGCAACAAATCCGGAATGTTTCCACAGTATAATCCAACCTTAGAAGCATCATTCCAGTCCAAACCCTGTAAGCAGGTCCTCCCAACACTCCCTTCCTGAAGTGCTTTCATCTCTACACTTGAGGGCCTTCTCAGACCCACTGCACCAGGCAATTAAGCCCAGATTTGTGATTATTGGTGTGTTCCTGGTGCTGTTCGGTGGTTTCTGGTGGTGTGGTGATGACAGCGGTGATCACGGTGGAAGTGCTGTTGGTAATGCTGCAGTGGTAGTGGTAGTATTTGGTGGTGGTGATGGTGATGGTGCTGGGGTGTGGGTGAGTTTTCAACACTGGTAGTATCAGAACCTCAGGAAACAAAAGAGAAAGGTTCTTTTTATTTTTACATATTTCAATGATTAATAAATCCTATCACTCTCAGCACAGTAAAGGCAATAAAGCGAAGTATAAAGAAAGCATATTAGGCATTGGAAGTTACAGGTTTGAGGCTTGGTTTTACCATCAGTTTAGTTTGTTGCCTTAATCTAATCATTGACCTTCTCAGAACTTCATCTAATTCATCTAGCAAACCGAAGCCACTTGAGTAACTCCTAAAGTAACTTCTCACACTATGTAGCTTTGTATGTCTGCTCTCCCCAAGTTATCAGAGTCGGAGCGTAGACCATATCACCTACAGTCAACATTTTACTGAGACAGAGCCACATATGCTACACTCTTTATAATGAAACAAAGGGTCAAGTGATGGCAACAGAAACTATACACCTAAAGTATTCATTACTAATCCTCTGCAGAAAAAATTTGCTGACCCTTGGTTTAGGTATATGGCAAGTAGAAGTTTGACATGTTTAAGACATAGCTTATCAGCAGAAGGTACATTTCACCAAATGGAGATTTTAGTCTACTCTGTTCATTAATGTATCCCAAGTGCCCACGACAGTGCCAAGCACCTAGCTGATGCTGGTGGCAATAATTGTGCAACCCAATGTAGCCAGCCAGTCTCCTCTGTCCATGGGATTCTCCAGGCAAGAATACTGGAGTCAGTTGCCACTGACTTCTCCAGGGGATCTTTCTGACCTAGTAATTGAACATGGGTCACCTGCATTGCAGGTAGATTCTTTACCAACTGAGCTACGAGGGAAGGTAAGTTGATGCTGACTATATATTTATTAAATGAATGAGCCCATGAAAAGGAATGAATGAACACACTGTAGGCTCTGCACGCATAAAACACCTATTCATTAGTATCCTTCTTGGCATGGCATGGTTTTTATTTGCTGTGGAACTTAAAATATAGTCTGATTAAGGAAGTCTATATATAATATGCATCTGCAGTGTTGCCATATAGGTTGCCCAGCTGTATATAGTTCCAACTACACAACATGGAGATGAATGACAGGACATGAGTTCAGCTGGAATCTCAAATACAGTAGCAGCACAGAATGTCTGATCAGCATGGATTAATAAAGTAGACTCTCATATTTCTGCAAAAACACTCCTCTTTGATTCAGAAGGTGAAAGAATCCAGTAAAAATGGAAACGAGTCACCAAATATAATCTGAGTATGAGTATCCTGCTTTCAGATTTCTAAAAATAAGGTATGCTGATCTTTGATGTATTTCATGTCAGCTCACAGCACAAAAGTCATCACCAATGAACCCAAAAGTCAGAAACTTAGGTTTAAGTAACTTGCTTGCTGTCTATATATGTTGACACATAGTAAACTATGTGCCAGTTAACTTTTACTTTTAGAAAAATGTTTACTTTACTAAAAAATGTATCCACTGTGTTGCACATAGGTTTGTTGTTTTTTTTCTTTTAAGATTTATTTATTTATTTTGGGCAGGGTCAGGTTGGGGAGCGGGCGGGCCACTTCCATTGGTCTTTCATTTCTCTATTTTCATCTGTGTTTGTTCTTTGGCTCCTATGGGCCTCCCATCACGGTGGCATCTGTCGTTGCAGAGCGCTGGCTCTGGGCGCATGCGCTCCAGAGCTCTGGCTCGGTGATTGGACACATTGGTCCAGCCGCTCCGTGGCACGTGGGATCTTCCCAGGCCAGGGATTGAACCGGCGCCCCCTGCACTGCAAGGTGGTGTCCTTAACCACTGGGCCACCAGAGGAAGCCCGCACATAGGTTTTATTTACTTTGCACCTCATCTAAGACAGTGGAAATGATAAACAGCTACTGAATAAAGAACAGAACCTTTGCAATCGCAGACCTGGTTCAGATTTCCAGCTCCATCTACCCCATCTACCACTCTAGGTAAGTTACTTAACTTCACTATGCCTCAATGTCCTCATTTTTTAATGTGAATAATGAAACACAATTTATATTATTGTTGCATAAGTAATATATGCTATCATGTGTTACTAATATATAATCATAAAATGAATATAAAAAGCCTAATACCTTTCTTTATATCTAGTCTTCACCAAATAATGACAAAAATAACCCACTAAGTGTTGCCATATAGGTTGCCCAGCTGTATATAGTTCCAACTACACAACATGGAGATGAATGACAGGACATGAGTTCAGCTGGAATCTCAAATACAGTAGCAGCACAGAATGTCTGATCAGCATGGATTAATAAAGTAGACTCTCATATTTCTGCAAAAACACTCCTCTTTGATTCAGAAGGTGAAAGAATCCAGTAAAAATGGAAACGAGTCACCAAATATAATCTGAGTATGAGTATCCTGCTTTCAGATTTCTAAAAATAAGGTATGCTGATCTTTGATGTATTTCATGTCAGCTCACAGCACAAAAGTCATCACCAATGAACCCAAAAGTCAGAAACTTAGGTTTAAGTAACTTGCTTGCTGTCTATATATGTTGACACATAGTAAACTATGTGCCAGTTAACTTTTACTTTTAGAAAAATGTTTACTTTACTAAAAAATGTATCCACTGTGTTGCACATAGGTTTGTTGTTTTTTTTCTTTTAAGATTTATTTATTTATTTTGGGCAGGGTCAGGTTGGGGAGCGGGCGGGCCACTTCCATTGGTCTTTCATTTCTCTATTTTCATCTGTGTTTGTTCTTTGGCTCCTATGGGCCTCCCATCACGGTGGCATCTGTCGTTGCAGAGCGCTGGCTCTGGGCGCATGCGCTCCAGAGCTCTGGCTCGGTGATTGGACACATTGGTCCAGCCGCTCCGTGGCACGTGGGATCTTCCCAGGCCAGGGATTGAACCGGCGCCCCCTGCACTGCAAGGTGGTGTCCTTAACCACTGGGCCACCAGAGGAAGCCCGCACATAGGTTTTATTTACTTTGCACCTCATCTAAGACAGTGGAAATGATAAACAGCTACTGAATAAAGAACAGAACCTTTGCAATCGCAGACCTGGTTCAGATTTCCAGCTCCATCTACCCCATCTACCACTCTAGGTAAGTTACTTAACTTCACTATGCCTCAATGTCCTCATTTTTTAATGTGAATAATGAAACACAATTTATATTATTGTTGCATAAGTAATATATGCTATCATGTGTTACTAATATATAATCATAAAATGAATATAAAAAGCCTAATACCTTTCTTTATATCTAGTCTTCACCAAATAATGACAGAGATTATGATACCCATCTTGACTGTACTCTATATTTAGATGATATGATTTTCATATATTATACGATTCCATTGCAGTATTATAGCAAGTCTATGAGAACTCTGATTGCAAATGGGAAGAACAAATGTTTCAAAGTACTGTCTGATTTGAGTCATTTTATGCTTTAGAGTTTAATTTTAATCTTTTGTAGGGTCAACAACACCCAAGACATTTTTTCATTTATGAGTCTATTTTTTCTTTGAAAAGAAAGGCCATTGCATTGTTTCACCAGTTTTCTTTCTAAACAGTAACACCAGCGAGATTTGCTGTTCCTCTCTCTTAAAGAGGTCATAATGGGTCAGCATTGCTTTAGGAACTTTCCTAAATAAAGCCACTCATTCCCAGCTGGGCACAGGGAAGTGCTTACATAAGAACACAGCAAATAAGCATTGACTGCTGAGATTATTAAAGAGTACAGAAAATGTTCTTTTATTTCACTGGAGTGCCTACTGTAAAATCCTGAATTTGTACACAGTGCTATTCAGAATTCTCTTTATCAGTGTAAAAACCACTGGCATTATCTTGAAATTATGAATCATTTTTAAACATTTTTAAATTTATTTACATTAATTGAAGGATAATTACTTTACAGTATTGTGATGACCTCTGCCATACATCTACATGAATCAGCCATAGGCATACATGTGTCCCCTTCCTCCTGAATCCCCCATCCCACCGCCATACCCCCCCATACCATTTTAAAATTTCATCCCCAAAGGATCTGAATGTCTACTAAAATTACATTCCAAAAATATTTGAATATCTGTGTAGAAGATTTCATTAAGTGTACTGGCAGAGGTAAGGATGAATGATGTAAACTTCAGGAAGGACAGATGGAAGGTTTTCTGTTTTACTCTTTAATACTGGATCCAGCTTGATTGCCACAAACTAGAGCTTATATATTGTTCTCTCTTTGTGTTTTAAATGTGTCTAAAATAGCCTTGGATACCTCTCAGCAACTATTTCAAAAACATTTAATGTTAACTTACTGATTTGAGTTCCTTAGAAGACTTGAGACATAGCTAAAAGAAAATTTAGCTCTTATATGAATTCAAGAAGTATGCTCAATCCTTCGTCTAGGCCCTAAATTAGTTACATTCTTTCTGATCGATTCTGTATTGACAGTGTTGTTAAAGGAACACTAACTGAAAAAAGATAGTGCATAAAAATATGCAATAGAAAAAAGAAAATCTTAAAACATTACAGAGCTGTGGGATTTGGGGGAAAGTGAATGATACAATATAGACAAATTTCTAGTATTTAAATTTAACTTTGAATTCTGGAAGGAACACAAGATGCCTACCTTCTCCCACCCTCCTGAACTCACCAATAAATTCTGAACCTGAGGGAAACACTACTAGTTACCAAGATTAAAAATGATTACATTGTTGGACTAAAGTACTGATGCCAATAATTTAAACTTTCTTCTTTGCAGAGAAGATATGGACATCATTTTAATTCCAGTATTTCATTCCCCTGGGATTTGTCCTCATTTTGGACACACCTTATTTTGATTCTCTTATAAATGTATTAAATGGGCCTGGGTCTACTTTCTACTCAGAAGAGGCTCCATCTTCAAAAGGTATTTAGACCAGCTACTGAAGCGCTTGGGAAGAAATACTCCCAAGTTTCTTCGAAGATATTTTCCTTTGAATTTTCATCTTTTGGGGGTGGGGGCAAGGGTGGGGAGGGAGAGGGGCAGGTGGGCCACTTCTATTGGTCTTTCATTTATTCAGTTTCATCCATCTTTGTTCTCTGGCCCGTGTGGGCCTTCCATCCCAGTGGCCTCTGTTGTCGCAGAGCACCATGGGCATAAAATTTTCCCCCCCCCAAAAATTTCCAAAATATTAAATTTGAATATCTGTGTAGAAGATTTCATGAAGTGTACTGGCAGAGGTAAGGATGAATGATGTAAACTTCAGGAAGGACAGATGGAAGGTTTTCTGTTTTACTCTTTAATACTGGATCCAGCTTGATTGCCACAAACTAGAGCTTATATATTGTTCTCTCTTTGTGTTTTAAATGTGTCTAAAATAGCCTTGGATACCTCTCAGCAACTATTTCAAAAACATTTAATGTTAACTTACTGATTTGAGTTCCTTAGAAGACTTGAGACATAGCTAAAAGAAAATTTAGCTCTTATATGAATTCAAGAAGTATGCTCAATCCTTCGTCTAGGCCCTAAATTAGTTACATTCTTTCTGATCGATTCTGTATTGACAGTGTTGTTAAAGGAACACTAACTGAAAAAAGATAGTGCATAAAAATATGCAATAGAAAAAAGAAAATCTTAAAACATTACAGAGCTGTGGGATTTGGGGGAAAGTGAATGATACAATATAGACAAATTTCTAGTATTTAAATTTAACTTTGAATTCTGGAAGGAACACAAGATGCCTACCTTCTCCCACCCTCCTGAACTCACCAATAAATTCTGAACCTGAGGGAAACACTACTAGTTACCAAGATTAAAAATGATTACATTGTTGGACTAAAGTACTGATGCCAATAATTTAAACTTTCTTCTTTGCAGAGAAGATATGGACATCATTTTAATTCCAGTATTTCATTCCCCTGGGATTTGTCCTCATTTTGGACACACCTTATTTTGATTCTCTTATAAATGTATTAAATGGGCCTGGGTCTACTTTCTACTCAGAAGAGGCTCCATCTTCAAAAGGTATTTAGACCAGCTACTGAAGCGCTTGGGAAGAAATACTCCCAAGTTTCTTCGAAGATATTTTCCTTTGAATTTTCATCTTTTTTGGGGGGGTGGGGGGCAAGGGGTGGGGAGGGAGAGGGGCAGGTGGGCCACTTCTATTGGTCTTTCATTTATTCAGTTTCATCCATCTTTGTTCTCTGGCCCGTGTGGGCCTCCCATCCCAGTGGCCTCTGTTGTCGCAGAGCACCAGCTCTGGGTGCATGCGCTCCAGAGCTCCGGCTCGGTAATTGGACACATCGGTCCAGTCGCTCCGCGGCACATGGGATCTTCGCAGGCCAGGGATCGAACTGGCGCCCCTTGCACTGCAAGGCGGTGTCTTTACCCACTGGACCACCAGGGAGGCGCCAAATTTTCATCTTGATTGCTCTCACCCTCAGACTGATAGAATCAAGAGGACTAAGCTTGTGTACTTTCTCACTGGAGAACAGACTTCTTTGCTCTTAAAGCCTTTAAGTTTTTAGTGAGACCCTGCATTATGGTAATCTGCTTTGCTCACAGTCTATTGATTTAAATGTTACTCTTATCTGAAAAATATCTTCATACCACATCTAGGGACCCTGACTTCACTAGGTTGACACATAAAATTAATCATCATACATGTCCATATAATTAGCCTTATTAAAGTTTTAAAATGTAGATTTAACCTTTTCTAAAATGAAGATACATAGAGAAGTTTCTTATTTTTATATAAACTGATAAAACTGGATAGCCTTATCAAGTGGCTCATCAAAAAGAAACATACATTCAGTAACAAATAGAACACTACCTAACACCATACACAATAATAAACTCAAAATGGATTAAAGGCCTAAAAGTAAGGCTGGATATAATAAAACTCTTAGAGGAAAACACAGAAAAAATATTTGTAGACATAAACCACAGCAAGATCTTTTTTGACCCACCTCCTAAACTTAAAAGCTTCTGCACAGCAAAGGAGTCCATAAACAAGATGAAAAATACAACTCTCGGAATGGGAGAAAATATTTGCAAACAAAGTAACAGACAAAAGATTATTTTCCAAAATATGCATACAGCACATGCAGCTCAATATTAAAAAGACAAACCCCACCCAATCAAAAAATGGGCAGAAGACCTAGTAGTAATAGGAGCAGTGTTATTTGCTCAGTTATGTCCACCTCTTTCCAACTCCATGCTCCTCTCTCCATGGAATTCTCCAGGCAAGAATGGGTAGTCATACCCTTCTCCAGGAGATCTTCCTGACCCAGGGATCAAACTTGGGTCTCCAGCATTGCAGGCAGACTCTACACCATCTGAGCCACCAGGGAAGCCCAGAAGATCTAAAAAGACATTTCTCCAAAGAAAACACACAGATCACCAAGAAACCCATGAAAAGATTCTCAACATCACTAATTATTAGAGAAATGCAAATCAAAACTATAATGAGATATCATCTCATACCAGTCAGAATGACCATCTTCAAAATATCTACAAACAATACATTCTGGAGAGGGTGTGGAGGAAAAGGAACCTTTTAACACTGATGGTGGGAATGTAAACTGGTACAGACAACAAGGAGAAACTGGTATAGAAGTTCCTTAAAAAAATAAACATAGAACAACCATATGACCCAGAAATCCCACTATTGGGTATATACCCTCAGAAAACTCATAACTCAAAAAGACACATGTACTCCAACGTTCACTGCAGTGCTATTTACAATAGCCAAGGCATGAAAGCAACCTAGGTGTCCATCGACAGATGAATGGATAAAGATGTGGCAAGATATGCACAATACATAAAATGACACATCACTCAGTCATAAAAAGAAATAAAACTGAGTCATTTTTAGTGATGCAGATGAACCTAAAGTCCATCATACAGAGTAAAGTAAGTCAATAAAATAAATATACATTAATACACTTATGGGCTTTACCAATGGCTTAGTGGTAAAGAATCCCTGTGCCAATGCAGGAGATGTGGGTTTGATCACTAGATAGAGGAGGAGGAGGAAATGGCAACCTACTCTGGTATTTTTACCTAGAAAATTCAATGGAGAGAGAAGCCTGGTAGGCTACAGTTCATAGGGTCACAAAGAGTCAGACACAACATAGCGACTGAGCATGCAACACATATATATGGAATCTAGAACAATGGTATTTATGAACCTATTTGCAGAGCAGAAATAGAGATGCAGACATAGAGAAGGGATTCACAGTTATGACAGGGGCTTGTGGGAAGAGAGGGTAGAAAAAACTGAAAAAGCAGCCCTGATATATATATAACCATGTGTAAAACAGGTAACTAGTGGTAAGTTGCTATATAACACAAGGAGCTCAGTTCGATGCTCAGGGATGACCTTGACGGGTGGAATGGAGAGGAGGGAGGCTCAAGAAGGAGGATATATATGTATACATATAGGTGATTCACACTGTCATACAGCACAAACTAACACAACATTGTAAAACAATTATACTCCAATTTAAAAAAAAAAGTATACAGAGCTGAGCTGATTCAAAAAACAATGAAATAGGGCTTCCCTGGTTGTCCAGTGGGTAAGGACACTGCCTTCCAGTGCAATGGGCGCCGGTTCGATCCCTGGTCTGGGAAGATCCCACGTGCCGCGGAGCGGCTGGACCAATGCGCCCAATTACCAAGCTGGAGCTCTGGAGCGCATGTGCCCAGAGCCGGTGCTCTGCGACTACAGAGACCACCGCAATGGGAGGCCCACACGGGCCAAAGAACAAAGATGGATGAAAATAGACAAATGAAAGACCAATAGAAGTGGCCCACCCGCCCCCTCTCCCTCCAAAAAAGGAAAAAAAAAAAAAGAAATAAAATCATTGAAAAAGTATTTATTAATATGTATGGAAGAGACAGCAAAGGGAACCAATACTCAAAATACACAGCAATGGTTTTAAATAGTTTCCCTTTTTTCCATTCTCTAACTTAGTATCACAGCTACCCAAAGTCTCTGGTCTCTGGCTTTTAGACTTGTGTTCAAAAGCCTTAAAAACTCCTAAAACTCAATTTTCCCTGATTCCTATTTTCCTTCTCTCTTTTCCTTTCCACTCTTTCACTTTCCCAGAAGTAGTCTGTTACGGCATACATATTTGTGTCCTTCAAAATTTGCATGTTATAATCTCATCACCCAATTTGATATTATTAGGAGGTAGGGGGTGGGGAGGTAATCAGATCATGAGAGTCATGAATGAAATCAGTAGTCTTGTAGAAGCAGCTGAAGAGATCAGGGTTCTCTCGCTATGTGAAAACACAACCAGAAGAGAGTCATCTGTGAATCAAGAAGTACACTCTCATCAGACACCAAATCTGTCAGTGCTTTGATCTTGAACTTCAGCCTCCAGGACTGTGAGAAGTAGATTTCCGCTGTTTATAAGACACGTACCTATGGTACTCTCTGAAGCCATCGCGAGCCATTTTAAGCCAGATTTCTTTTTTCTCTCCAGCTCTCTTACACTGAGAATACAACGCAACCAGTGCTTTTCATACTGAACTATTGCTTCATAAATCTACCTAATCCAATGGAATTACTTAAAAGCTAGACCTTTAGGGCTTCCCTGGTGGTCCAGTGGGTAAACAGTCTGCCTTGCAGTGCCAGGGGTACAAGTTCTATCCCTGGCCCAGGAAAATCCCAAGTGCCACAGAGTGGCTGGACTGGTGTGTCCAATTATGACCCATTGCTGTGGAGTGCATGTACCCCACCTGGAGCCGGTGCTCTGCAGGGAGCAGGGCCTCTGCAGTGGGAGGCCCACACAGGCTGAAGAATAAAGATGGATGAAAATAACTAAATTAACCAATCAATAAAAGAGGCCAAAATTTAAAAAAAAAAAAAAAAGCTATACCTTGATTTTCTATACCTCTGCCTACACAATTTTATTAATCCAGACTTTTGACTATAAGAGATAGAAACCTAGCTCTAATGAAGGAACTTCCGGGCCACTGTGTTTCACTAACTGATTCAGCCTAGATTATGGCATCTCAGATAAACAGTCCCAAAGGAAGTTAAATCTTTCTTCCCAAACATCCACACATTAACTCTCCTATGAGTCATAGGCTCATTGACAAATTTACTACAAAGGCAAGTGCTATGAGTAGCTCACCCTAAGGGAAACACCTATCACTATGGGCTCCAGACAGCTGCATGACCATTGTCTCACCAGAACCAACAAGTGAGACGAGGAAGCTGTGCAGAGAGTATGCTGATATGAAGAGAAAGGGGGATCTGGCTCTGTGGGCCAAGGAAAACCAGAGCAACCACAGCTTGCTTCTCAGGAATTCAGCACAGTATTAAGTAAGTAAATATTGAGCTAATAAATCAACACTAATTCTTCTCAACAGGGTCTCTGTGAAACCAGAAGATCATCACAAATCTGACACCAAATCAGTGCTTTGATCTTGAACTTCAGCCTCCAGGACTGTGAGAAGTAGATTTCCGCTGTTTATAAGACACGTACCTATGGTACTCTCTGAAGCCATCGCGAGCCATTTTAAGCCAGATTTCTTTTTTCTCTCCAGCTCTCTTACACTGAGAATACAACGCAACCAGTGCTTTTCATACTGAACTATTGCTTCATAAATCTACCTAATCCAATGGAATTACTTAAAAGCTAGACCTTTAGGGCTTCCCTGGTGGTCCAGTGGGTAAACAGTCTGCCTTGCAGTGCCAGGGGTACAAGTTCTATCCCTGGCCCAGGAAAATCCCAAGTGCCACAGAGTGGCTGGACTGGTGTGTCCAATTATGACCCATTGCTGTGGAGTGCATGTACCCCACCTGGAGCCGGTGCTCTGCAGGGAGCAGGGCCTCTGCAGTGGGAGGCCCACACAGGCTGAAGAATAAAGATGGATGAAAATAACTAAATTAACCAATCAATAAAAGAGGCAAAAATTTAAAAAAAAAAAAAAAAGCTATACCTTGATTTTCTATACCTCTGCCTACACAATTTTATTAATCCAGACTTTTGACTATAAGAGATAGAAACCTAGCTCTAATGAAGGAACTTCCGGGCCACTGTGTTTCACTAACTGATTCAGCCTAGATTATGGCATCTCAGATAAACAGTCCCAAAGGAAGTTAAATCTTTCTTCCCAAACATCCACACATTAACTCTCCTATGAGTCATAGGCTCATTGACAAATTTACTACAAAGGCAAGTGCTATGAGTAGCTCACCCTAAGGGAAACACCTATCACTATGGGCTCCAGACAGCTGCATGACCATTGTCTCACCAGAACCAACAAGTGAGACGAGGAAGCTGTGCAGAGAGTATGCTGATATGAAGAGAAAGGGGGATCTGGCTCTGTGGGCCAAGGAAAACCAGAGCAACCACAGCTTGCTTCTCAGGAATTCAGCACAGTATTAAGTAAGTAAATATTGAGCTAATAAATCAACACTAATTGTTCTCCTATTTCCTACTAACGCCCTCAGGTCTATCAAAAGATTCACAAACACACTGAATTTCCAAAGACAACTACCCACAGCAATTGGCCTCAAATTTCACATTAAATTCTGATACTTCACAAACTGCCTGTTCCTCTGATATTTCCAACTTACAACAAAAATCTAATAGCAATTTCACTTTAGAGATAATTTATAAATCCTAAAACCACTAAGCCTTCCCAAGAGCTAAATATACATAAATATACCATATTACCATATATATTTATACTGATTCAGATATATACACACATTATATTTATTCACACAATGATATATGCATATATAAAAAGAGGTCAACCTTTTTTTTTTTTTTTTATTTTGGGCGAGGGTCAGGTTGGGGAGGGAGGGGAGCGGGCGGGCCACTTCTATTGGTCTTTCATTTCTCCATTTTCATCCGTCTTTGTTCTTTGGCTCCTGTGGGCCTCCCATCACAGTGGCGTCTGTCGCTGCAGAGCTCCGGCTCTGGGCGCATGTGCTCCAGAGCTCCGGCTCGGTAATTGGACACATCGGTCCAGCCGCTCCGCGGTACGTGGGATCTTCCCAGACCAGGGATCGAACCAGCACCCCTTGCACTGCAAGGCGGTGTCCTTACCCACTGGACCACCAGGGGAAGCCCAAAAGAGGTCATTCTTATATCAGAGAAATAAGTTTCAATGTAGAGTCACCACACTATAAACTTGTTAAAATTTGTTTTGCAATCTGCCTGACCTCTAGCTAGTCTTTTATTTTATTTCATACACACAACAGACACATATTTTATTAAGAAAAACTCAAGTTTAAAGAACAGGTTCCTCATGTTTGGCACAGTTAAGACCACAGCTTTGTCTTTGGAAGAAGTGAGATGGAAGCAAGAGAACAACCGAGTAATAGATAACAAAGTAAAGGTAAGCTTTCATGGCCTTTTTTTCAGATGTCATGTTTAGATCACTCTTTTATTGTTGAAGGACACAGTCTTTTGTAATCAAGTTTCAGAGCATTGAAAAACATCCTTAAAGCTGCCATCTTTATGTTTTTAAGAGCTGTAATTAAAATAAGCCATTTTCTTTAACTTTCTTTCTATTAAAGAAGTCATTAACCTTAAAATGTACTCTCATTTTTTATAAAAATATAGGATTGGCACGTCCTCAGTAAAAATAAAAGCATGATCCCTCACCATAATACTTTATAGTCTTTCATTATCCTTTCATTACTTCTTATCCTTGTAGATATTCTCAGCAGCATCAGAAACCCACAAATCGTGTAGAGCAGATATTTTGTCCAAACTTGTCAAAAATAAGCAACAGACACAGTTACATACAAATAAGGCCATTACTGAATCTGCAGGAGCCAAATGAACTGTACAAGGTGCTAATTAATTTTACATTTCTAACATTTCAGTCATATTTCCCTGGAAGTGGACACCTACACGAAGAAAAGAAATGCAGTCACATGGTGCCATTAGGTACAAAAATATTTTTAGTATACAAATGCAAAACTTTTCTTGGATAACATTTATATTCTCCATTAGCATCTGGCTCCTTTTCCAATAAAGTTTAGTATTTGTGACAGCCTTTCTTTCAGAAATGTTAAGGCTTTTCCCTTTCCGTTAGCATTTCAAATGTTCAGAAATACCAACTGTGATTCAAATGATTTAGAAGGTCATCACCCAAGAAAAACCATGTACACTGAATTTCCAAGTAGTCAAATAGAAGAAAAATATAGAGAGGTGCATGTGTGTATGTTCAGATATATACTTTGGGAAGAAGCTTCTAGAATGCTGAGTAAGACAAAACAGTAATTAAAAAAAAAAAAAGAAGTGAAATGTATACTATGAAAGAGAATTCTCAGTTCTTTGACATTTCCTTAGCCTTCCATAGCATCCGCACATCAGCTTACTCACAGCAGGTGCCCAAATAATAATTTATTTGAATTGATTTGTTAGAGAATAAGTAAATTTGGGTCAATGTGTAGAAAGGGCTTCCTTCAAAAAGGCCAACTTGATGTAGTTTAGTAATAGATAACAAAGTAAAGGTAAGCTTTCATGGCCTTTTTTCAGATGTCATGTTTAGATCACTCTTTATTGTTGAAGGACACAGTCTTTTGTAATCAAGTTTCAGAGCATTGAAAAACATCCTTAAAGCTGCCATCTTTATGTTTTTAAGAGCTGTAATTAAAATAAGCCATTTTCTTTAACTTTCTTTCTATTAAAGAAGTCATTAACCTTAAAATGTACTCTCATTTTTTATAAAAATATAGGATTGGCACGTCCTCAGTAAAAATAAAAGCATGATCCCTCACCATAATACTTTATAGTCTTTCATTATCCTTTCATTACTTCTTATCCTTGTAGATATTCTCAGCAGCATCAGAAACCCACAAATCGTGTAGAGCAGATATTTTGTCCAAACTTGTCAAAAATAAGCAACAGACACAGTTACATACAAATAAGGCCATTACTGAATCTGCAGGAGCCAAATGAACTGTACAAGGTGCTAATTAATTTTACATTTCTAACATTTCAGTCATATTTCCCTGGAAGTGGACACCTACACGAAGAAAAGAAATGCAGTCACATGGTGCCATTAGGTACAAAAATATTTTTAGTATACAAATGCAAAACTTTTCTTGGATAACATTTATATTCTCCATTAGCATCTGGCTCCTTTTCCAATAAAGTTTAGTATTTGTGACAGCCTTTCTTTCAGAAATGTTAAGGCTTCCTTGCCGTTAGCATTTCAAATGTTCAGAAATACCAACTGTGATTCAAATGATTTAGAAGGTCATCACCCAAGAAAAACCATGTACACTGAATTTCCAAGTAGTCAAATAGAAGAAAAATATAGAGAGGTGCATGTGTGTATGTTCAGATATATACTTTGGGAAGAAGCTTCTAGAATGCTGAGTAAGACAAAACAGTAATTAAAAAAAAAAAAAGAAGTGAAATGTATACTATGAAAGAGAATTCTCAGTTCTTTGACATTTCCTTAGCCTTCCATAGCATCCGCACATCAGCTTACTCACAGCAGGTGCCCAAATAATAATTTATTTGAATTGATTTGTTAGAGAATAAGTAAATTTGGGTCAATGTGTAGAGTCTAACAGAAGTCTTCCTTCAAAAAAAGGCCAACTTGATGTAGTTTATTAATAATACAACTAAGAAACATTTGCTTAGTGCTCACTATTGATCAGAGTGTGGGACAGATGCTTTATGTGGTTGATCAGATTCAAACCAGAAAGCCATCCTGAGTGAGAGCTGGCATTATTGTCCCAACTCACGTAGGAGGAAAGAGAAGCACCAAATTCTGAGGAACTCTCATCTGCTATGCCTTCCTCTTGGAATGCTCTTTCCCTGGTTCTTATAGGCCTGCCTCCTTCTCCTCTGTCTAATCTCAGCTTAAATGTCTCCTCACAAAGATCTTCTCTGAGCCCCACATAGTTCAGCTCCAGTCCATTTTCTTTTTTTTTCTTTTTAAACATTTATTTATTTATTTATTTTGTGGGGGGAGCGGGTTGGGGCGGGAGGTGGGCGGGCCAATTCTATTGTTCTTTCATCTGTCTATTTTCATCCGTCTTTAGTCTTTGGCCCGTGTGGCCCTCCCATCGCAGTGGCTTCTGTTGTCGCAGAGTGCTGGCTCTGGGCACATGCACTGCAGAGCTCCGGCTCGGTAATTGGACACATCAGTCCAGCCGCTCCGCAGCACGTGGGATCTTCCCAGGCCAGGGCTCGAACCAGCACCCCTTACAATGCAAGGCGGTGTCCTCACCCACTGGACCACCAGGGAAGCCCTCCAGTCCATTTTCTTCACAGCATTTTCCTCACATGCTCTCATTGGGTTTATTTATTTATCCATAACCTATCTTCTTCATTATCATAGTCATTCCATGACAGTGGTGGATGACAAAAAGAAATCATATATATCACAATTTAATGCATTTAATATATACTTTTGAGTTGTAGTGCTATAGAAGATGCTTGACAGTCCCTTGGACAACAAGGAGATCAACTTAAGGAAATCAACCCTGAATATTCTTTGAATAAGCTTCTAGAATGCTGAGTAAGACAAAACAGTAATTAAAAAAAAAAAAAGAAGTGAAATGTATACTATGAAAGAGAATTCTCAGTTCTTTGACATTTCCTTAGCCTTCCATAGCATCCGATCAGCTTACGCACCGCCGGTGCCCAAATAATAATTTATTTGAATTGATTTGTTAGAGAATAAGTAAATTTGGGTCAATGTGTAGAGTCTAACAGAAGTCTTCCTTCAAAAAAAGGCCAACTTGATGTAGTTTATTAATAATACAACTAAGAAACATTTGCTTAGTGCTCACTATTGATCAGAGTGTGGGACAGATGCTTTATGTGGTTGATCAGATTCAAACCAGAAAGCCATCCTGAGTGAGAGCTGGCATTATTGTCCCAACTCACGTAGGAGGAAAGAGAAGCACCAAATTCTGAGGAACTCTCATCTGCTATGCCTTCCTCTTGGAATGCTCTTTCCCTGGTTCTTATAGGCCTGCCTCCTTCTCCTCTGTCTAATCTCAGCTTAAATGTCTCCTCACAAAGATCTTCTCTGAGCCCCACATAGTTCAGCTCCAGTCCATTTTCTTTTTTTTTCTTTTTAAACATTTATTTATTTATTTATTTTGTGGGGGGAGCGGGTTGGGGCGGGAGGGGTGGGCGGGCCAATTCTATTGTTCTTTCATCTGTCTATTTTCATCCGTCTTTAGTCTTTGGCCCGTGTGGCCCTCCCATCGCAGTGGCTTCTGTTGTCGCAGAGTGCTGGCTCTGGGCACATGCACTGCAGAGCTCCGGCTCGGTAATTGGACACATCAGTCCAGCCGCTCCGCAGCACGTGGGATCTTCCCAGGCCAGGGCTCGAACCAGCACCCCTTACAATGCAAGGCGGTGTCCTCACCCACTGGACCACCAGGGAAGCCCTCCAGTCCATTTTCTTCACAGCATTTTCCTCACATGCTCTCATTGGGTTTATTTATTTATCCATAACCTATCTTCTTCATTATCATAGTCATTCCATGACAGTGGTGGATGACAAAAAGAAATCATATATATCACAATTTAATGCATTTAATATATACTTTTGAGTTGTAGTGCTATAGAAGATGCTTGACAGTCCCTTGGACAACAAGGAGATCAATCCTTAAGGAAATCAACCCTGAATATTCTTTGGAATATTCCAAAGCTTTGGCCACCTGATGCTGTGAAAGCTTGAGAACAGGAAGAGAAGGGGACAACAGAGAATGAGATGGTTGGATGGTATCACTGACTCAATGGACATGAGTCTGAGCAAACTCTGGGGGATAGTGAAGGACAGGGAAGCCTGGCATGCTGCAGCCCATGGAGTTGTAAAGATTCAGACATGATCTAGCAATTGAACAATGATGTACATTTAAGATGGATTTAAGTGAATTAATAAATATTTCAAATATCACAGAGCTAATAAGAGTGGAGAATGGATTCTAACACATAATTACTGGACTTCACATACTGCTAGATTCCAGTAACAGCATTAAGTTATTTTTAATGTATTTATTCTTTCTTTTTTACTGAATGCCTACCACATTCAAAACACTTTTCAAAGCAATGAGAAAGTGATAGTGAATGATACAAAAGAACCTGAACCACTTACCATATAGCAGGTATAAAAGACAAACAGGCAGTTACTGAAGGGTAAATACCATAATCAGGAGTAAATGAGAGACAGGTGACTGATTATGGGGACGGGAACTTATCAAGAAAGATTTCCCTGAGGAAATGATGTTTAAAAACAGTGAAAGGTAAACAAACGTCAATCACTTGAAGGCACACCTAGTAGCAGCATGGAGGAGAGAATAATGGAAGAATTTTCCAAGCAGAAAAAGCAACATGGGCTCAGTCTTACAGCCTCCCAAGGAAAGACATGGCAGGAAATAAGGCTGGTAAGACAAGGGCCAGCTCATAACAACAGTTGTAAGGAAACTCTGTGTGTGTGTGTGTGTGTGTGTGTGTGTGTCTCACATGACAACAGTTGTAAGGAAACTGTGTGTGTGTGTGTGTGTGTGCTCAATCATGTCTGACTTTTCATGACCCCCAAGGAGTGTAGCCCGCCAGGCTCCTCTGTCCATGGCATTTTCTGGAGAATATTGGAGTGGCTTTCCATGTTCTGTTCCATGGGATCTTCCTGATCCAGAGATAAAACCTGTGTCTCTTGCATCTCCTGCATAAGCAGACAGATTCTTTACCACTGTGCCACCTAGGCTAAGACAAGTGGAATGCTATTTTAAGATAGTGGCAGAATTATATTATAATGGCTTTGGGGTGGAGAGGCTTAGATGGAGCCCGGAGGCAGCAAAATCTATTGCAGTCCTCGTGTTTAGAAACAGTAGTCAACTACAAAAAGGGTAATAGCAGGAGGAACAGAAAAGAAAAAAAATAAGCTCATTTGAGAAAGAGTGTAGAGATATTTAGAAGGGAGAATCAATAGGACTTGATTGGTTTTATGTAAGACAGGAGGAAAAAAGGGAAAAGTGAACATAACTTCCAGGTTTATGACTTGAACAACCAGGTGTCAATGCTCAGATTGGAAAAATTACAAGGAACAAAAACCTAAATTGCCTCAGAGCAATAGAATGGACAATGGGGCAGGGGTGGTATGGATAGCAGTGAAGATATACTGAGTTGAAGACTTTGCCTAGACTCCAAATGGAGGGAGATAAGCCTAGAGTTCAGGAGTAAGTTCTGGGGCTATAGACTTTTGTCCTCATTAGTACTTAGAGCCTTACTGAAGACATGTGAGGGATAAGCTGGTCCAGGGAAGGCAGGTAGAATGAAATGGCCTGAGGACCAAGATTCAAGGCAAATGTGGAGGACTGGGAACTTTTAAAAGGATCAAGAAGAAACATTCAAAGGATAGGGAGAAAGCTAAGAGATGTCACATATGCCAAGAAAAGAAGACTCTAGAATAAGAGAGGTCCACTATGCCCAAAGGAGATGTGAAGGACAATGTGGATACACACACACAAGCATCAGTGATGTCCTAGGCCAGAATGGTAACAGAACATGGAATGGAGATGATGACTGAGTCTAGCACTTACAATGCATCTGGGTGTTCATGAATGACAACGATGCAGAGGTCAGAAAGTATGACCAAACACGTGAGACTCTCAGGGTAGTAGTGTTTCACCTGACTGAGAAGTAATAGTGTGCACATCAATGTGAAGATAAGCAAATCTGCTTCTCAACCTAGCAACACTCAGTCAGCCTCAGAAAACTTTCTGACCCATGAAACATCCTGTTTCCTTCTAAGACAAGCTCAATTTCTGAACGTGTATAATGTTTTGAAAATTTTGTATGTTTTCCTACATACAAATAATATCCATATCTATTTGGGTATGGATATGCTTACGACTTAGAATATTTTCAAAAATCTGATTTGGGTATGGATATCTTATGGTCTC
This sequence comes from Tragulus kanchil, assembly GCA_022376925.1. Taxonomy (NCBI): domain Eukaryota; kingdom Metazoa; phylum Chordata; class Mammalia; order Artiodactyla; family Tragulidae; genus Tragulus; species Tragulus kanchil. Next base: position 113,674,300 of record JAIOJX010000028.1, on the reverse strand, counting down.
TTTTAAGATGTGGAAAAAAGGCTTTGGGGTGGAGAGGCTTAGATGGAGCCCGGAGGCAGCAAAATCTATTGCAGTCCTCGTGTTTAGAAACAGTAGTCAACTACAAAAAGGGTAATAGCAGGAGGAACAGAAAAGAAAAAAAATAAGCTCATTTGAGAAAGAGTGTAGAGATATTTAGAAGGGAGAATCAATAGGACTTGATTGGTTTTATGTAAGACAGGAGGAAAAAAGGGAAAAGTGAACATAACTTCCAGGTTTATGACTTGAACAACCAGGTGTCAATGCTCAGATTGGAAAAATTACAAGGAACAAAAACCTAAATTGCCTCAGAGCAATAGAATGGACAATGGGGCAGGGGTGGTATGGATAGCAGTGAAGATATACTGAGTTGAAGACTTTGCCTAGACTCCAAATGGAGGGAGATAAGCCTAGAGTTCAGGAGTAAGTTCTGGGGCTATAGACTTTTGTCCTCATTAGTACTTAGAGCCTTACTGAAGACATGTGAGGGATAAGCTGGTCCAGGGAAGGCAGGTAGAATGAAATGGCCTGAGGACCAAGATTCAAGGCAAATGTGGAGGACTGGGAACTTTTAAAAGGATCAAGAAGAAACATTCAAAGGATAGGGAGAAAGCTAAGAGATGTCACATATGCCAAGAAAAGAAGACTCTAGAATAAGAGAGGTCCACTATGCCCAAAGGAGATGTGAAGGACAATGTGGATACACACACACAAGCATCAGTGATGTCCTAGGCCAGAATGGTAACAGAACATGGAATGGAGATGATGACTGAGTCTAGCACTTACAATGCATCTGGGTGTTCATGAATGACAACGATGCAGAGGTCAGAAAGTATGACCAAACACGTGAGACTCTCAGGGTAGTAGTGTTTCACCTGACTGAGAAGTAATAGTGTGCACATCAATGTGAAGATAAGCAAATCTGCTTCTCAACCTAGCAACACTCAGTCAGCCTCAGAAAACTTTCTGACCCATGAAACATCCTGTTTCCTTCTAAGACAAGCTCAATTTCTGAACGTGTATAATGTTTTGAAAATTTTGTATGTTTTCCTACATACAAATAGATATCCATATCTATTTGGGTATGGATATGCTTACGACTTAGAATATTTTATCTAAAAACTCCCACACATCTGACTGCTTTGAATAAGAACAGTTATGATCAGATATCTTCATGGTTAATCATCTAGATTTTGAAAGAAAATACCATACTAGCTCTTATGGAAGTATTAATAATTATCAAAAACCTAGATAGTAAATAAACTTATGGAAGTACTAACAATCATCAAAAAGCTAGACAATAAATCTGTTTTTTAACTGATTTCCATTTACAGTTCTGACCATATTTCACTGCTTTCTGACACACCCAACTCATTAATTAGATCCTAGAAAATCAAAGGGCTTTTCCCCTGGTCTTTGCAGGTTTCCTTACAAATATTCTGATACTAAGAATGGGATTCATAAGAGCATTTTAGTCCACTGAGTGAAAATGCATCTTGCAAGTGATACAGATCTTCCAAACCTTTCACATACACACACAGATTTATTTTTCTTTTCTGGGACTAACACCCATTCAACTCTCAATCAAAATCTTTAAGAGAGAATTCTATGCTTTAACCTTAGATGCTCCATATTAATAATTAACCATCTTAAATTATCTGTTGAGGAGTTGACTTTTCTGCATTATAATTTTTAACCATGATCTTTAAACATTAATTAATTTGCTTTTATTAGCGTAAGGTAAAAAAATTGCAAGGTCACAGATGTTTCTTCAGAATCTTAGATAAAAATAGTAGAATTGCCTCACATACATTAAAACATACATTAAAAATTATAATTACAACTGATAACATGAATGAGCCATTTTGCCCAGTACACCCCTATGGCAAGATGAAACTGGCATTTGGATTAGGAAATTCCAAAAACAGAAAGAAAGCAACTCTCTTCTAATACTTCACTTCTGGTCATAACTCAAGCAACTGAACCAATACCTCGCACACAAAACATCTCTGAATGTCTTGTGAGAAGAATAAATGTCTACTTCTACAAAGTGAGTTTTCTATTATTTGAAGATAAACGCATTTGCCAGTGATGCAACTTTTATTTTTTTCTCACATTTGTCACCTTGATTTTGGTACTCTGCTACCCAGATTGTTTTTTCAATATTTTTTTCAACTGCCCGAGTAGACCCAGACCTTTCTTTACCCATTCAACACTTAACACAAAGAACAAACACTGAGGAAGAGTTCCTCCAACTTTACAAGCTATTCTAGCCCTTTCCTGCATAAGTTACTGAATGTGGCAAAAGTACAAAAGTGTCCATTGCTCTATCATGTCTGACTCTTTGTGACTCCATGGACTGTAGCCCACCAGGCTCCTCTGTCCATGGGATTCTCCAGGCAAGAATATTGGAGTGGGTAGCCATTTCTTTCTCTAAGGCATCTACCCAGGGATCAAACAAACTCAGGTCTCCCACATTGCAGGCAGATTCTTTATCTTCTGAGCAATGGAGTCAAAACTCCACAGTTCATTCGAAGTGAAATCTTTCGTCAGGCCTTACTTTCAACATACAGCTAGAACGATTTGGAAACAGATAATTCTTGCAGAAACTTTGAAAACATGTTTCATTGTTTGCAATAATATAAAATGTATCTTTCACAGGAAATACCTGTATAACTTATGAAAACAAAAATATTTGTATAGCTTATGAAAAACAATAGTATCATTATAAATTTATAATTTTCTAAGAAAGAAGAAGAATTGCTTCCCAGAATTTCAGAGCTAGAGTCTCAGTTCTCTGAAGGGGAATTTGATCAAAGAACTAAGAGTAGTCTCTCTCTGATGGGGCCTAAGGAGGAGCTATATTGTTGGTGAAACTGGCTTCATCAAGACAAGAGGTAAAAAGGCCAAGTTTCCAAGGTTCCAGAGACTGCAGACAGCTCAGAGCAAAGGTAGCAACCCAGGGGAACAGTAAGACAGAGAGAGCTCACGGAGTAGGATGCCTTCAGCTTAGATTAGCATGTGAGGCCACTGATTCACGGGTTCCAGGAAGCCCTTTGAAGTCTCAGGACCTTGAGAGCCTATTAAGTGGCATGCTTGGAGGCATGAATGAAGGCCCTTTTCTCTGTTGGAGTCATGAAAGTCTGGTGGTAAATCTTCAAATGGAATGTGATTATCTCTCTTGTATCCCCCAGAGCTTAGTGAACATGTAATCATTATGGTAAATGGAAATGAACTTTCTTTAGAAACAATGCCCTCTGTTTATATTGTTTCTTTTGCATATTTATGTCACTTTTGTGAGGGTGAGACAGCTTTATTCCTCCTATGACCTACTTTTCTTTCTCCGCGCCAGATAGGTGCCTATGTAACACCTCTACTTTTTAGATTGGGAAGCAGTGCCACCTGGATAAGTGTAAAATCTGCATTATTTTATTCCGTTTATTTGTTCACTCATTTTAGCATTTTCTGAAATTTTAACTGCAAAAAAACGAAGAAAACAGAAATGAACACTATCCCACCATCTAAATAGCAATGGAGAAAATCCAAGCAGTGGACAAAGTATAAAATGAAATAAGAAAGTTTCCCCCCTTTTCTAACACTCTCACTAATGTTAAACATTGATATCAGCCTACTATGTTTATGTCCAGGCCATTCCCATCCTCCCCAAAACAGATAATTCTTGCAGAAACTTTGAAAACATGTTTCATTGTTTGCAATAATATAAAATGTATCTTTCACAGGAAATACCTGTATAACTTATGAAAACAAAAATATTTGTATAGCTTATGAAAAACAATAGTATCATTATAAATTTATAATTTTCTAAGAAAGAAGAAGAATTGCTTCCCAGAATTTCAGAGCTAGAGTCTCAGTTCTCTGAAGGAATTTGATCAAAGAACTAAGAGTAGTCTCTCTCTGATGGGGCCTAAGGAGGAGCTATATTGTTGGTGAAACTGGCTTCATCAAGACAAGAGGTAAAAAGGCCAAGTTTCCAAGGTTCCAGAGACTGCAGACAGCTCAGAGCAAAGGTAGCAACCCAGGGGAACAGTAAGACAGAGAGAGCTCACGGAGTAGGATGCCTTCAGCTTAGATTAGCATGTGAGGCCACTGATTCACGGGTTCCAGGAAGCCCTTTGAAGTCTCAGGACCTTGAGAGCCTATTAAGTGGCATGCTTGGAGGCATGAATGAAGGCCCTTTTCTCTGTTGGAGTCATGAAAGTCTGGTGGTAAATCTTCAAATGGAATGTGATTATCTCTCTTGTATCCCCCAGAGCTTAGTGAACATGTAATCATTATGGTAAATGGAAATGAACTTTCTTTAGAAACAATGCCCTCTGTTTATATTGTTTCTTTTGCATATTTATGTCACTTTTGTGAGGGTGAGACAGCTTTATTCCTCCTATGACCTACTTTTCTTTCTCCGCGCCAGATAGGTGCCTATGTAACACCTCTACTTTTTAGATTGGGAAGCAGTGCCACCTGGATAAGTGTAAAAATCTGCATTATTTTATTCCGTTTATTTGTTCACTCATTTTAGCATTTTCTGAAATTTTAACTGCAAAAAAACGAAGAAAACAGAAATGAACACTATCCCACCATCTAAATAGCAATGGAGAAAATCCAAGCAGTGGACAAAGTATAAAATGAAATAAGAAAGTTTCCCCCCTTTTCTAACACTCTCACTAATGTTAAACATTGATATCAGCCTACTATGTTTATGTCCAGGCCATTCCCATCCTCCCCAAAACACAACAACAATCTGCTTGCACATCTAGCCGGGTTTTTGAGATTTACCTAGACGATGCCAGCTCATCAGGTTTCTAAAGTAAGCACATACACCTTCAGCCAATGACTCCAAATACAAACATTTCAAAACCTCCTTGGGCAATAAATAGAGCAATTCCAAATTATCCACGTCCTCGAACCTTTTGTTGAATAAAGTGACATTTGTTTTGAAGGGGTAAAATGTATGGCTATTTTTGTACAATCTTCATGTCTATGCTTACATAAAATAAGACATGCGGGGTAATTATAGATTTGAGTTTTTTACTGCCTCAGTCATTCACTGAATCATCATCTGGTTGCTTGCAAGGTCATGAGGTCAACATACATCTTAGTACTAGAGGGAAGAGTTATTTTACCTACCTTTTTATTAAAATACTGTTTTGAACACCACCCACCAAATTACTCAACATTCCCCATATAAAGAACTATGTGAGAAATATATTGTCTAACTCACTGCTGGGAGAAGCATGACTTTTCCTAAGTAAGTGGAAGGCATCCTCTTTTTTTGATTATAAGAGTTGTGTTACTGACTATATCTTTCCAAATTTACTTCTAAGAAAATGAGACCTAAACTTAAAGATAATTTACAACAACCTTATAAATCCTGATTACTTGCATATGCATGTTCTTTTCTCTCTTGACTTTCTACTTTTATTTTATGGTTTCTCTGGACTTGCCTTTATTATTTCTGCACTAACATTATTTTGTTTTTTTTTTTTTTGCAAGTGACTTTAATTTCTCCATAAAAATACATAAATAAATAAATAATAAAGGTTTAAAATTATATAGATCAGTAGACAAGGATAAATGAATGATAAAATGCAGTTTCCCCACTGAAGTCTATTCTGAGATTTCTATTTTCTTCATTCCATCTGCCAGTTGCCTACCTTCTCATTGCAGTGGAAGCCAAGTAAAAATCCCCAAGCTAGAAAATAAGATCATTTCCCCCATATAATAGCTCTGCTCATAATGTTCCATTCCACTTTCACAAATAAAATTTCCCCTCAGAGAGGACATGGCTCTTGATGGAGTCAAGGAGAAATTTTTGGAACTTGGCTAAAGTTGCCAGATCACGCCAAAAGATTTAAGAAGATGAAGTTTAAGGGTGAATTACTGGGACTGAGCCAGGCTCTGAATAAGCTGTGGTGCACAGTTCCTGCCAAATGCACAGCAATCATGAAAGTGGTGGAGGATCCAGTGAATCAGGTCAGGACAGAGATGAACTGGCAGGGAGTGCTAAAACCCAAACAGTTGTGACTGACTAACAGGAAGTAAGGGAGAAAACTAGCATTAGGAAAAACTATCCAGGAAAAAAATATAGGCAGCTACTGTATGATTATAGCCAAAATTAAGTTAATTTCAAAGTTGTGAGTTAGAAACCAATTCCCAATCTTGTGAAGGAGCACAGCAGAGTCAAAAGCCAAACCTGTGTTTGTTTTCTTATTCTGTCACTGATGAGGTATGAGACACTGAAACTATCTCAACCTGTCTGATCTCATTTGTGAAACATATGGCTTACCCTTAAACTTCTTATATATAAGAAGGCTTATATATGGCTTACCCTTAAACTTCATATATATATATAACTATATATATATATAACTATATATATATATATATATATATAAAACTTCATATATATATATATAACTATATGTATATATATATAACTATATATATATAGTTATATAGTTATATATGTTATATATATAATCATTCATTCACTCTTTCATACACAGTCAAGAATAACTGTTGTTGCTTCTTCTTACTCCTAGTTGTACTGGTTCTGGATTTGCAGAAAATGTATTAGACAAGCTTGTTTTGAACTAGGGTGAAAGTGTCGAATCCGTTATCTGCCCTTTATTTTACTGGTCATTCTACAATTATCTCTGTCAGTAAATATCAAATTGGCTTAACTCAGCTAAATTAAAAGCTAATAAATAATCCCCTACAAAGAAGGCTCTATTTTGCATATCCTAGAAAAAGGATAGAAGAAAATTTTGTCCTTGATATAAATGAGCAGAAGGAATACCCTCCCCTAAACATTATCTTCTTATATTATCCAAACAGATTCAGCACAGCATTTATATGGATTTATCCCAATTTACTGGATCGGGATTCTGCTAAGGCAATAGGGCTATCAACAACCAAGGAGGAAGCAAAACTGAAATACAATACGAACAGTTATAAATGAATCTGGAATCTAAGAAGTTTCTCAGGCAAGTATGAAAATCTAGAATAAGGGAGATCAAAGAAAAATCTAAATGTTGCTGAAATCTAAAACAGATGTTCATGAAAGTGGTGGAGGATCCAGTGAATCAGGTCAGGACAGAGATGAACTGGCAGGGAGTGCTAAAACCCAAACAGTTGTGACTGACTAACAGGAAGTAAGGGAGAAAACTAGCATTAGGAAAAACTATCCAGGAAAAAAATATAGGCAGCTACTGTATGATTATAGCCAAAATTAAGTTAATTTCAAAGTTGTGAGTTAGAAACCAATTCCCAATCTTGTGAAGGAGCACAGCAGAGTCAAAAGCCAAACCTGTGTTTGTTTTCTTATTCTGTCACTGATGAGGTATGAGACACTGAAACTATCTCAACCTGTCTGATCTCATTTGTGAAACATATGGCTTACCCTTAAACTTCTTATATATAAGAAGGCTTATATATGGCTTACCCTTAAACTTCATATATATATATAACTATATATATATATATATATATATATAAAATATAAAACTTCATATATATATATAACTATATGTATATATATATAACTATATATATATAGTTATATAGTTATATATGTTATATATATAATCATTCATTCACTCTTTCATACACAGTCAAGAATAACTGTTGTTGCTTCTTCTTACTCCTAGTTGTACTGGTTCTGGATTTGCAGAAAATGTATTAGACAAGCTTGTTTTGAACTAGGGTGAAAGTGTCGAATCCGTTATCTGCCCTTTATTTTACTGGTCATTCTACAATTATCTCTGTCAGTAAATATCAAATTGGCTTAACTCAGCTAAATTAAAAGCTAATAAATAATCCCCTACAAAGAAGGCTCTATTTTGCATATCCTAGAAAAAGGATAGAAGAAAATTTTGTCCTTGATATAAATGAGCAGAAGGAATACCCTCCCCTAAACATTATCTTCTTATATTATCCAAACAGATTCAGCACAGCATTTATATGGATTTATCCCAATTTACTGGATCGGGATTCTGCTAAGGCAATAGGGCTATCAACAACCAAGGAGGAAGCAAAACTGAAATACAATACGAACAGTTATAAATGAATCTGGAATCTAAGAAGTTTCTCAGGCAAGTATGAAAATCTAGAATAAGGGAGATCAAAGAAAAATCTAAATGTTGCTGAAATCTAAAAACAGATGTTCAGCTGGAATGTTATATTAGTGGTCACTGCTATTTGCTTCTATGTCTAAATATAACTTGAGTGTGTAGGTGTTGATTTAGTTAGAATAGGTAGGTGTCAAAATGAAAAGGTATGACATAAATGTCACAAAAAATATGCTTTTATGAATGAAAACTCAATAAAGTTGTATTTAAATACTGTTTCCTCTAAAAGTAACTAGGACTTTTGGAGATATGACCAATTACAAACCCTGGGAAGGAAATGTATAATATGAAAACAGGACATATTGTTATCCCTCAAATTAAGAAAGCATAAAAGACTTCTAGGGGTAAATCACAGGACTCAGGAGTAGGCTCTTGCTGGCAGAAGATATGAAAATATGACAATATCCATAAGAATAGTAATTATAATGAACTGATATACACTGTTGTTCAGTTCTAGGTTTTGTCTGACTCTTTGTGACCCCATGAACTGAAGCATTCCAGATTTCCCTGTCCTTTCCTAAATCCCAGAGTGTGCTCAAATTTATGTTCATTGAGTCAGTAACGCTATTCAACTATCTCATCCTCTTGCTCCCTTCTCCTCTTACCCTCAATCTTTCCCAGGATCAGGATCCTTTTCAGTGAGTCAGTTCTTTGCATCAGGTGGCCAAAATACTGATACTTCAGCTTCAGCACTAGTCCTTCCAATGAATATTCAGAGTTGATTTCATTTAGGATTGACTGGTTGGATCTCCTTGCAGTCCAAGGGACTCTCAAGAGTCTTCTCCAGAACCACAATTTTGAAAGCATCAATTCTAAAGCATCCAGCCTTCTTTATGGTACAACTCTCATATCCATATACACGAGTACTGGAAAAACCATAGCTTTGACTATATGGGCCTTTGCCAGCAATGTCTGCTTTTTTAAAATACTGTCTAGGTTTGTCATAGCTATTCTCCCAAGGATCAAGCACCTTTTAATTTCATGGCTGCAGTCACCATCTGCATTGATTTTGGAGCCCAAGAAAATAAAATGTGACAATATTTCCACTTTTTCCTCAACTATTTTTCATGAAGAGATGGGACCAGATGCCCAACTTTGAGTTTGGGTTTTGTTTTTTTTTTCCAATTAATTAATTAATTTTATTTATTTATTTTTTGATTTTGATTTTATTATTGTTGTTTTTATTCATTTATTTTTATCCATCTTTGTTCCTTGGCCTGTGTGTGCCTCCCATGGCAGTGGCCTCTCTTGTTGCAGAGCACTGGCTCTGGGCTGTCCATTCCTATTGTGTTGTCACTTGCCTAAATATTTATGAATGAAAACTCAATAAAGTTGTATTTAAATACTGTTTCCTCTAAAAGTAACTAGGACTTTTGGAGATATGACCAATTACAAACCCTGGGAAGGAAATGTATAATATGAAAACAGGACATATTGTTATCCCTCAAATTAAGAAAGCATAAAAGACTTCTAGGGGTAAATCACAGGACTCAGGAGTAGGCTCTTGCTGGCAGAAGATATGAAAATATGACAATATCCATAAGAATAGTAATTATAATGAACTGATATACACTGTTGTTCAGTTCTAGGTTTTGTCTGACTCTTTGTGACCCCATGAACTGAAGCATTCCAGATTTCCCTGTCCTTTCCTAAATCCCAGAGTGTGCTCAAATTTATGTTCATTGAGTCAGTAACGCTATTCAACTATCTCATCCTCTTGCTCCCTTCTCCTCTTACCCTCAATCTTTCCCAGGATCAGGATCCTTTTCAGTGAGTCAGTTCTTTGCATCAGGTGGCCAAAATACTGATACTTCAGCTTCAGCACTAGTCCTTCCAATGAATATTCAGAGTTGATTTCATTTAGGATTGACTGGTTGGATCTCCTTGCAGTCCAAGGGACTCTCAAGAGTCTTCTCCAGAACCACAATTTTGAAAGCATCAATTCTAAAGCATCCAGCCTTCTTTATGGTACAACTCTCATATCCATATACACGAGTACTGGAAAAACCATAGCTTTGACTATATGGGCCTTTGCCAGCAATGTCTGCTTTTTAATATACTGTCTAGGTTTGTCATAGCTATTCTCCCAAGGATCAAGCACCTTTTAATTTCATGGCTGCAGTCACCATCTGCATTGATTTTGGAGCCCAAGAAAATAAAATGTGACAATATTTCCACTTTTTCCTCAACTATTTTTCATGAAGAGATGGGACCAGATGCCCAACTTTGAGTTTGGGTTTTGTTTTTTTTTTCCAATTAATTAATTAATTTTATTTATTTATTTTTTGATTTTGATTTTATTATTGTTGTTTTTATTCATTTATTTTTATCCATCTTTGTTCCTTGGCCTGTGTGTGCCTCCCATGGCAGTGGCCTCTCTTGTTGCAGAGCACTGGCTCTGGGCGCATGCACTCCAGAGTGCTGGCTCCTAATTGGACACACCAGTCCAGCCGCTCCACTACACGTGGGATCTTCCTGGGCAAGGGATTGAACTGGTGCCACTTGCACTGCAAGGTGGACTCTTTACCCACTGGACCACAGAGAAGCCCCCAATGTTGAGTTTCAAGCCAGCTTTTTCACTCTTCTCTTTTACCTTAATCAAGAGGCTCTCAGTTCCTCTTCACTTTGTGCCATTAAAGTGGTATCATCTGGGTTTCCGAGGTTGTTGGTATTTCTTCTGGAAATCCTGATTCCAGCTTAAGAGTCATCCAGCCCTGAATTTTGTATTGTGTACTCCGCATATAAGTCAAATAATCAGGGTGACATACAGTGTTAACATACTCCTTTCCCAATTTTGAATCAGTCTATTGTTCCATGTCCAGTTCTAATTGTTGCTTCTTGTCCTACATACAAGTGTCTCAGGAGGCAGGTAAGGTGGTCTGGTATTCCCATCTCTTCCCACAGTTTGTTGTGGTCTACACAAAGGTTTTAGTGTAGTCAATGAAGTAAAAGTATATGTTTTTTAATTCCCATGTTTGATGTACATTAAACATATATAAGTGCGTGAGTTCATAATGATTTTTTAAAAGAAAGAAAAAGTCTTATACATTACTCTAGATCATTCTAGAGGAAAATGTCTTTAGAAAGTGACAACTAAAAGGAAAACTTGAGCAACATAGGAAACCATTCTCTTTGGGTTTTCAAACCAAAGAGGAGGGGAAGTATTTCTTTACAAAGATGTCAGCTAATAAATGAAGAGTAAACAATAAAACATCATTCTATTGCAACCACTATGAACTGATGAACCCAGATTATAACAACCAATAGCCACTAACCTCACAAAAAGGGAAATAACCAGTCATTGCATTAAATCCCAATGGCTGGACCCAATCTCATACAGGAAGTAATCCTTACTCCAGAAATCAAAACTAAAACTGTCAAAAACTGTAGAGCTAATTAGTAATTTAGATAAAATAAAAATGCCAAATAAATGTTTACATACACCATGTGAGTGCAAACCACAAATCAGACTGTGATAAATCTATACGACAAATGATTCAGTTTCTTCAACAAATAAGTTGCTGAGGGCTTCCTTGGTGGTCCAGTGGGTAAGGACAGCACCTTGCAGTGCAAGGGGCGCCGGTTCGATCCCTAGCCTGGGAAGATCCCATGTGCTGTGGAGCGGCTGGACTGATGTGTCCAACTACTGAACCAGAGCTCTGGAGTGCATGTGCCCAGAGCCAGTGCCCTGCAGCAAGAGGGGCCGCTGCAATGAGAGGTCCACACAGTCCAAAAAAATAATAATAGTAAGTTGGTGAAGATAAAGTGATGAGAAACTACATATTAAAAGTACATGGAATATAACAACCAATACAATTTATGAATATTATTTCAGTTTGATTGAGCAAACACATTATAAAAGAATAATATAAACTAGAACAGTGACTATTATTTCAAGATTTTAAGAAAAATTTTAGTTGTGGTTATGGTAGTATTTTTTTCAATATTCATATAAAATGGCATGATGTCTAGAATTTCCATAAAACACTCCAAAGAGAAGGATGAAGTAGTTAGGAATGTAGATAGAACCAAATAAGTCATGAGTTAATATGGGTAAAACAGAGAGATGGCTAACGACACTATACCACTTCTGCTAGTGTTTGGTTTTCACAATGAAAAGTTAAAATTGAACAGAAATGCATAAACTATTCTACTGGAGTAATCAATAAAAATTAAATTCTTGAAAACTGTCATTCTGGTGTACTATGCAATATGTGTAATTATTTCTTACCAGAACACAGACCAACAAAACTAAATGAAGTACATTTTTAAGAATTAAAAAAGATACCTAAGTCTTTATAACACTTAGTTTTCCACTCATTTTAGCTTTTTTTAGCTTTAAGTTCACAGTAGTAGGATGTTAGAAAGAGACAATCAGAAGAATTCAGAATGGCACTATGATCTGAGCATACTGGCACCTTAGTGAAAAAAATTAAAGTAACATTTTAAAAAATTATTTTCTTGCCAGGTCATTGCTAGAGAAAAGGAGATGTGAGTTTAATCAAGGATAATGGCAAGAAACCAAGAACCCTGAGGAGTAGGTGTTAAAGGAGGTCTGAGATAAAGCTGAAATAACTTTCATAGTTTATGCAGATGATACAATGAAGCTAAGAATAGGAAATGTGTGTGAAATAGAGTCAGGTTAATTAGGAGGGAAATGACTTCAGAAGAGTACACTGAGTTCAAATCTGGAAGCACAACTAAAGCAGAGATGTAGACATTTTAGAAGGAAAATATTCTGAGGAATAAAAAATCAAATGTTAAGGGCACTGGAAGCTTTGAAACGTAAGGAAAAGATAAATTCCTGCCTGTCCTGCAAATACAAAGGTTTGAAGGATTGATTGTGAGTGGACAACACCTATTTCTGAACTCTTTGGGTGCGGGCAAGTCAACAGGCCAAAACGCCATTGTGTGAAAGCCACAGTGACCTCTCTGCAGGCAAGACACACTTCCAAAGCTCCTGGGTCAATCCCCGGCAACACAGACTCCACTGATGGAGGATAATAATTTTACAAAGCATAATCCAATCACCTCCTGAACCTTCAAATTGCATGTTGCAGTTAATAGAAGTATTGATTCAATTGTCAGAGTCACTGCAATTTTTTATTGTACAGAAGTATGGATGGAAAGAAATCTAAGCTGGGCAAAAAATGGATAATGCACTTTTTTTTTTTTTTAACTGTGCCACGATATAGGGAAAACCTCACTCTTCTGCTCCCATAACACACACACAGAGACACACACTTACCCACAGACACTCATACCACAGACTCAGTTCAATTTTCATCACATCTGTTCTAGACCCAGAGGTCATACAGTTTAGTGGCAATGTGTATTGCCTTTGAATTCAAGCAGATCTCAGTTTCTGTCCTTACCCTGGCAACCCCTAGTTGTATTCTTACAGTCATAATCCCTAATCTCTCACCTACTCCACAGGATGGTTATCAGGGTTAAATCAGATAACAAGTACATAGTGCTTTGCCTACATTCAGGCACATAACAACCTGTGGTATTTCCACAGATACATTTAGATACATTTAACTTGTAGAATACTGACAGTAATCCAAGTAATTCTTGGTTGCAAGCACATATATAAATAGAGATTCAACTTCCATTTCCCACTATTGAAGAAGCCAGTTTTACTTCTAATAAGCAAATTTCAATCATCCTTTCTGATGAACTTACATGTTTGGTGGTTCTTTAGATTTTCCTTTGTTCTGATTAGTATACTAATCAGTAATACTAGATAGTATTACTAGCTTTTCCAATTCTTTCAATAATTAATGAGGTAAATAAAATGTCTGATGTATATTATCTCATATTTGTAGGACAGTTATGGTTATATGATTATCCTCTTTAATTTCTCTTTTATCAATAGTGGCCAAACCAAGTGAAAAAATCTCTCCTGTGGTCTTTATAATTTCTTCCTCCTAGGAAAAGCAAAGACTGAGACAAGCTGATCCTTAGTAAGCATTATTTTATCTACTGAAAGAATGTATTTCCTGCAGACATGGATTTGACAAAGTGATCACTTTAACTCCCTGAAAGGAGAACAAAAGGGCATTTTAGAAGTCCTAAAGGAACTAAGCCTCGCCTGTAGCAGAAACATCATAATTATATTAATCACCATAGGTTCATTTCAGATAACTGTGAGGAATTACAGACACATAAGTCAGTCGACTTAGAGATGTTGTCTAGAGGAATGAATTATATTTTATACATTTATAGATGGAAATTTCCCCTCACCATACCTATGACCACATCAACATGTACATCCCTTCTTCTAGAATTTATATATTTTTTCAGTTTGCTTTTTGTCATATAATAAACTTATTCTAAAAAAGGAACAAGGTTGTTATGTCACATTAGCACCCTCAGATTGTCCTCAGAGCATTTAAGCCTGGTCTTTACCCTAGGGACCAATGATGGAGCCTGCACCTCTGCACCCAGAAACCACTTGATGCAGGCAGAAAAGATCATGAGAACTGCTTCTCAGCTGAGATCAGATCCTGGAACTTCAGAGAGGGTGCACGGACTCCAAAACCCTACACTACCAGATAATACCTAACATTAAGGTGTATTAAACAACAAGAACTCCCACAAAGGCAAGCACTTGTATACAAGATCTGGCATCAACCAACTGCCAGTAACACTATGTGTAAGACACTCCATACAAACAACAAACAAGACAAAAATACAAACCCAATCACTGGCAGACAGGATTACCACCTAACTCAGGCCTGCCCATGAGAGGAAAATAAATAAATAAATGAAAATTTATCTTTTCCCACACCCTACAAGCCACTGGACCAACCTTATAAGGGCAGAAAAGAAAAGGAAGAAATAATTCAACCTTGAAGCAAGGGAAAAGGAGACCTCAGACACAATAAATTAAAAATTAATAATAATAAGAAGAAGAATAAAAAGGAAGAGAAATACTAAAAAAATGAAGGAACGACCTAGAAACACACAAATCCAGTGGACAGAAGAAAAGGAATTAGAAATATTATCTGAAGAAAAATTCAGAAAAATGCTAAAGTTGGCCTAAAACCTCAAAAATAGAATGAAGAAAATGCAAGAGTCAATTAACACATTAAACAAAGATGTACAAGAAATTAAGAATAAACAGTCACAAAAAACACAATTACTGAACTTAAAAATACTCTAGAAGGAATCAATAGTCTTTAACTTGAAAGGAGAACAAAAGGGCATTTTAGAAGTCCTAAAGGAACTAAGCCTCGCCTGTAGCAGAAACATCATAATTATATTAATCACCATAGGTTCATTTCAGATAACTGTGAGGAATTACAGACACATAAGTCAGTCGACTTAGAGATGTTGTCTAGAGGAATGAATTATATTTGATTCTTTTATAGATGGAAATTTCCCCTCACCATACCTATGACCACATCAACATGTACATCCCTTCTTCTAGAATTTATATATTTTTTCAGTTTGCTTTTTGTCATATAATAAACTTATTCTAAAAAAGGAACAAGGTTGTTATGTCACATTAGCACCCTCAGATTGTCCTCAGAGCATTTAAGCCTGGTCTTTACCCTAGGGACCAATGATGGAGCCTGCACCTCTGCACCCAGAAACCACTTGATGCAGGCAGAAAAGATCATGAGAACTGCTTCTCAGCTGAGATCAGATCCTGGAACTTCAGAGAGGGAGCACGGACTCCAAAACCCTACACTACCAGATAATACCTAACATTAAGGTGTATTAAACAACAAGAACTCCCACAAAGGCAAGCACTTGTATACAAGATCTGGCATCAACCAACTGCCAGTAACACTATGTGTAAGACACTCCATACAAACAACAAACAAGACAAAAATACAAACCCAATCACTGGCAGACAGGATTACCACCTAACTCAGGCCTGCCCATGAGAGGAAAATAAATAAATAAATGAAAATTTATCTTTTCCCACACCCTACAAGCCACTGGACCAACCTTATAAGGGCAGAAAAGAAAAGGAAGAAATAATTCAACCTTGAAGCAAGGGAAAAGGAGACCTCAGACACAATAAATTAAAAATTAATAATAATAAGAAGAAGAATAAAAAGGAAGAGAAATACTAAAAAAATGAAGGAACGACCTAGAAACACACAAATCCAGTGGACAGAAGAAAAGGAATTAGAAATATTATCTGAAGAAAAATTCAGAAAAATGCTAAAGTTGGCCTAAAACCTCAAAAATAGAATGAAGAAAATGCAAGAGTCAATTAACACATTAAACAAAGATGTACAAGAAATTAAGAATAAACAGTCACAAAAAACACAATTACTGAACTTAAAAATACTCTAGAAGGAATCAATAGTAGAGTATCTCAAGCAGAAGAATGGATAAGCAAGCTGGGAGATAGGATGGTGGAAATAACTGCTGAATAACAGAATAAAGTATAAAGAATGAAAATAAATGAAGATAGTTTCAGAGACCTCTGTGATAATGTCAAACGCACCAACATTCAAACTATAGGGGTTCCAGAAGAAGAAGAAGAAAAGAAAGGATACAAAAAAATTTTTGAAGAGATTATAGTTGAAAACTTCCCCAACATGGGAAAGGGAATAGTCAATCAAGTCCAAGAAGCACAAAGAATCCAATACAGAATAAACCCCAGGAGAAACATGTCAAGACATGTACTAATCAAGCTAACAAAGAGTAAACACAAAGAAAGAATATTAAAAGCAGCAAGTGGAAAGCAGCAAGTGACATAAAAGGGAAATCCCATTTGTTTAACAGCTGATCATTCAGCAGAAACTGCAGGCCAGAAGAGAATGACAGGACATACCATAGAGGCTGTATCAATTTACACTCCCACCAGCAATGCAGGAGTGTTCCCTTTTCTCCGCAGCCTCTCCAGCATTTATTGTCTGTCGATTTGTGGATGATGGCCATTCTGACGGGTGTGAGGTGGTATCTCATTGTTGTTTTGATTTGCATTTCTCTAATTATTAGTGAAGTTGAGCATCATTTCATGTGTTTTTGGGCCATCTGTATGTCATCGTTGGAGAGGTGTCTGTTTAGGTCCTTTTCCCATTTTTTGATTGGGTTGTTTGTTTTTCCAGTACTGAGTTGTCTGAGTTGCTTGTAGATTTTGGAGATTAATTCTTTGTCTGTTGTTTCATTTGCTATGATTTTCTCCCACTCTGTGGGCTGTCTGTTCAGTCTGGAGATTTCTTAAAAAACTAAAAATAGAAGCACCATATGACCCAGCAATCCCACTCTTAGGCTTATACCCTGACGAAATCAAAACTGAAAGAAGCACCTGTACCCCAATGTTCATTGCAGCTCTCTATACAATAGCTAGAACATGGAAGGAACCTAGATGCCCATCGACGAACGAATGGATCCAAAAGCTCTGGTACATATATACAATGGAATACTACACAGCTGTAAAGAGAAATGCAGAAGAATCAACCCTAATGAGGTGGCTGGATCTAGAACGTATCATAAAAAGTGAAGTCAGTCAGAAAGAGAAGGACAAATACAGTATATTAACACATATATATGGAATCTAGTAGGATGGTGATGATGGCACATGCAGTGAAGCGACAGAAAGACAGACATGGACAGTGGACATATGGACATTGTGGGGAAGGAACAGTGGGTGAGAGGCGTAAAGGAAGTAGCATGAAGGCCTGTACTATCATAAGTGAAGAAAATAGCTCTAGTAATTGCTCTGTGAGAAAAGGGGATCCTTCAGGGGTGCTGTGTGATGGTCAGGAGGGGAGGGAAGGGGGGGATATGCATATGACTAATCTGAGAACATACATATCTGTAAACAACAAAACTCTGTAAAAGTTAAAAGTAAAATAAAGGTTTAAAAAAAAAAATTCTCAGATCCAAAAAAACAACAACAAAAAAAAGACAGGACATACCTAAAGTCCTGAAAGAGAAAAATCTCAACCAAGATTACTCTACCTGGCAAGGGTTTCATTCAGAATTGATGGAGAAATCAAAAGCTTTACAGACAAACAAAATTTAAGAGAATTTAAACCCACCAAAACAACCTTACAACAAATGTTAAAGGGACTTATACAGTCAGCAAATACAAGAGAAGAAAAAGATATACAAAACAAACCCCAAACATTTAAGAAGATGGCAATAAGAATATATATATCAACAATTACTTTAAATGTAAATGGATTAAATGCTCCAACCAAAAGATACAGACTGGCTGAATGGATACAAAAAAGAAGACCCATATATATGCTGTTTACAAGAAACCCATTTCAGACCTAAAGATACATATAGACAGAAAGGGAGAGGAAGGAAAATTATACTGCATGCAAATGAATATCAAAAGAAAGCTGGAGTAGCAATTCTCATATCAGACAAAGTAGACTTTAAAATAAAGAAGATTATAAGAGACAAGGCAAGACACTAATGATTAAGGAATGTATCCAAAAGGAAGACATACCAATTATAAATATCTATGCACCCAACATAATAGCACCTAAATACATAAGGCAAACACTATCAGACATAAAAAGAGCAACTGACTGTAATACAATAATGGGAGGAGAATTTAACACCCCACTTACACCAAAGGACAGATCATTACAACAGAAAATGAACAAGTAAATATAAGTCTTAAATGACACATTAGATGAGATGGATCTCATTGATACCTAAAGGACATTCCGTTCAAATGCAGAAAAATACACTTTCTTCTCAGGTGCACATGGAACATTCTCCAGGATAGACCACATCTGGGTCACAAATCAAACCTCAATAAATATAAGAAAACTGAAATCATATCAACCATCTTTTCTGAACACAATGCTATGAGACTAGATATCAATTACAAGAAAAAAACTGAAAACACAAACACATGGAAATTAAACAACACATTTTTAAATAATGAACAGATTACTGAAAAAATCAAATGGGAAACAAAGAAATTCCTAGAAGTAAACGACAATGAAAACACAACAATTTAAGCCTATGGGATGCAGCAAAAACAGTTCTAAGAGGGAAGTTTATAACAATACCATCCTACCTCAAGATACAAGAAAAACATCGAGCAGACAACCTAACTTTACATTTTAAACAACTAGAAAAAAAAAAGGACAACAACAAAAGACAAAGTTAACAGAAGAAAAGAAATCATGCAGATCAGAGCAGAAACAAATGAAAAAGAAATGAAACAAATAGTAAAGATTAGTAAAAACCAAAAGCTGGTTCTTTGAAAAGATAAACAAAATTGACAAACCTTTAGCCAGACTCATCAAGAAAAAAAGACAGAATAATCAAATCAACAAAATTAGAAATGAAAAACACGAGGTTAAAACAGACAATGCAGAAATACAAAGGATTTTAAGAGACTACTATGCACAACTATACGACAATAAAATGGACAACCTAGAAGAAATGGACAGATTCTTAGAGAAGTTCAATCTTGACTGAACCAGGAACCAATAGAAATTATGAACAATCCAATTATAAGCACTAAAACCGAATCTTTGATCAAATATCTCCTCAAAAATAAAAGCCCAGGGCCAGATGGTTTCACAGGTAAATTCTACCAAACATTTAGAGAAGAGCTAATGCTTATCTTTTTAAAACTCTTTCAAAACATTGCACAAGAAAACTTCCAAACTCATTCTATGAGGCCACCATCACCCTGATACCAAAACCAGGAAAGACAATGCAAAAGAAGATTACAGGCCAATATTAATGATGAACATAGATGCAAACATCCTCAACAAAATGCTAGCCAACAGAATTCAACAACACACCAAAAAACTCAAACACCATGATTAAGTCGGGTTTATTCCAGGCATGCAAGGATTCTTCAATATCCACCAATTAATCAATGTGACATACCATATTACCAAAGTGAAAGAAAAAATCATATGATAATCTCAAAATACACAGAAAAAGTCTTTGACAAATCCCAGCACCCATTTATGATACAAACTCTTCAAAAACTGGGCACAGAAGGAACCTACCTCAACATAATGAAAGCCACATATGAGAAGCCCACAGCAAACATTACTCTCAATGGTGAAAAACTGAAAGCATTCCCTCGGAGATCAGGAATAAGACACGGGTGTCCACTCTCACCACTATTATTCAAGATAGTCTTGGAAGTTCTTGCTACAGTAATTAAAGAAGAAAAAGAAATAAAAGGAATCTAGGTTGGAAAACAAGAAGGAAAACTCACACTGTTTGCAGATGATATGACACTATACATAGAAAGCCCTAAAGACACCATCAGAAAATTACTACAGCTAGTGAGCAAATTTAGCAAAGTCGCACAACATAAAATCAATACACAGAAATCACTTGAATTCCTATATAACAACAACGAAAAAATCAGAAAAAGAAATCAAGGATTCAATCCCATTCGCCACTGCAAAAAAAAAAAGAATAAAATATCTAGGAATAAATCTACCTAAGGAGGCAAAAGGATTGTACACAGAAAATTATAAGACACCAATGAAAAAAATCAACGATGACATAAACAGATGGAGAGATATTCCATGTTCCTGGCTTGGAAGAATCAGTATCATGAAAATGACTATACCACCAAATGTAATATACAGATTCAATGCAACCTCTATCAAATTACCAATGGCATTTTTCATTGAACTAAAACAAAAAAATACCACAATTCATATAGAAACACAAAAACCCTGGATCACCAAAGCAGTCTTGAGAAAGAAAACTGGAGCTGGAGGAATCAACCTATCCTTCTACAGATTATACTACAAAGAGAGAGTCATCAAGACAGTACGGTAAGGGCACAGAAACAGAAAAATAGACAAATGGAAAAAGATAGAGACACCAGAGATAAACCCACACACTTATGGGTACCTTATATTTGACAAACAAGGCAAGAATATACAATGGAGCAAAGACAGCCTCTTCAATAAGTGGTACTGGGAAAACTGGACAGCTACATGTAAAAGAATGAAGTTTGAACACTTTCTAATACCGCACACAAAAGATAAACTCAAAATGGATTAAAGACCAAATGTAAGACCATAAACTATAAAACTCTTTGAGGAAAACATAGGCAGAGCACTCAATTATATAAATCAAAGCAAGATTTTCTATGATCCGCCTCCTAGAGTAATGGAAATAAAGACAAAGTTAAACAGCTGGGACCTAGTTAAACTTAAAAACTTTTGCACAGCAAAGGAAACTATAAACAAGGTAAAAAGACAACCCTCAGAATGGGAGACAATAATAGCAAATGACACAACTGACAAAGGATTAATTTCCAAAATATGCAAGCAGCTCAGAAAACTCAACACTCAAAACATGTGGTACATATATACAATGGAATATTACTCAGCCATAAAAAGGAATGCATTTGAGTTAGTTCTAATGAGGTGGATGAACCTAGAAACTATTATACAGAGTGAAGTGAGTCAGAAAGAGAAAGATATAATAAAAGAAACATTATTAAACGACAAAACAATGCAAAAAAAATAAATCTAGGAATAAATCTACCTAAGGAGGCAAAAGGATTGTACACAGAAAATTATAAGACACCAATGAAAAAAATCAACGATGACATAAACAGATGGAGAGATATTCCATGTTCCTGGCTTGGAAGAATCAGTATCATGAAAATGACTATACCACCAAATGTAATATACAGATTCAATGCAACCTCTATCAAATTACCAATGGCATTTTTCATTGAACTAAAACAAAAAAATACCACAATTCATATAGAAACACAAAAACCCTGGATCACCAAAGCAGTCTTGAGAAAGAAAACTGGAGCTGGAGGAATCAACCTATCCTTCTACAGATTATACTACAAAGAGAGAGTCATCAAGACAGTACGGTAAGGGCACAGAAACAGAAAAATAGACAAATGGAAAAAGATAGAGACACCAGAGATAAACCCACACACTTATGGGTACCTTATATTTGACAAACAAGGCAAGAATATACAATGGAGCAAAGACAGCCTCTTCAATAAGTGGTACTGGGAAAACTGGACAGCTACATGTAAAAGAATGAAGTTTGAACACTTTCTAATACCGCACACAAAAGATAAACTCAAAATGGATTAAAGACCAAATGTAAGACCATAAACTATAAAACTCTTTGAGGAAAACATAGGCAGAGCACTCAATTATATAAATCAAAGCAAGATTTTCTATGATCCGCCTCCTAGAGTAATGGAAATAAAGACAAAGTTAAACAGCTGGGACCTAGTTAAACTTAAAAACTTTTGCACAGCAAAGGAAACTATAAACAAGGTAAAAAGACAACCCTCAGAATGGGAGACAATAATAGCAAATGACACAACTGACAAAGGATTAATTTCCAAAATATGCAAGCAGCTCAGAAAACTCAACACTCAAAACATGTGGTACATATATACAATGGAATATTACTCAGCCATAAAAAGGAATGCATTTGAGTTAGTTCTAATGAGGTGGATGAACCTAGAAACTATTATACAGAGTGAAGTGAGTCAGAAAGAGAAAGATAAATATACTAACACATATATATATGGAACCTAGAAAGACGGTACTGATAAATGTATATGCAGAGCATCAATGGAGAAACATACATAGAGAAGAGACTTATGAACATTGAGAGGAGGAAGGAATGGGTGAGATGTATGGAAAGAGTAACATGGAAACTTACATTACCATATGTAAAATAGATAACCAATGGGAATCTGCTGTAAGACTAAGGGAAGTGAAACAAGGGCTCTGTAACAACCTGGAGGAGTGAGATGGGGAGTGAGATGGGAGGAAAGTTCAAGATGGACATTGCATACCTATGGCTGGTTCAGGCTGACATGTGGCAATAAACAATTCTAAAAAAATAAATTAAAAAAAAATTTAAGAAATGAAACAACATTTCCTTAAAATGTTCATAATATGTGAATTTTTGCATCTAAGTTAATTTTTGTTACTGCTAAATTCATTACCATATGATTATTCTTAGATTAATTATTGAAAAATCAGACTTGGCTAATTATTTGAGACTGGCCACATGACAGGATTTGAGATTGTGACTCTATTTACAGGGAACAAAGTGTGAAGACTGACCCAATAACACATAATTAGGGTCACTGGATGAGTCAATATATCTGAGTCAGATAAAAATAAGATCAAACTTTTGAACATGAACTTTTACAAACATAAAGCATGTGATTCCCAGGAATCTGAAATGTTAGGAAGAAATGGATGTGAACATATCTTCAAATATGGGGACAGTGTTATTAGTCAACAGTCACACTTTTCCCACTATATTTAGCAGGAGCATAACCTCACAAATGGCCCAGAAATATACATAACTTCTAACCACACATAACTTCAATCTTTATCTATGTAATATAATAAATAATTTCACTAAGTGACCTCAAAGACCTTTCAGGCATTTAGAATGTATGTAATTTGAAGCAATTTGCCATTTTCCATAAAAGTTTAAAGCTATTAAACAAAATTTTCAAAGCTATTAAACAAAATTTTTTATACACTAAACTGTCCAAAGTTCAACAACAGAAAACCTCTGAATTCAAACTTACATAGGAAATGTTAAAATTTTAAAGTATCTTTCAAACTATTTCCTTATACTTAAATCATTTTAATGTAATTGAGCAAAAGTCAAGATAAACCACAGAAAGGCTAGCAAAGCTCTCTGAACCCTGAGTACCTGGGATCACAACTTTGGTACAAAATGTGAAAGCACAGACTGGAAGAGATGTGAGCCCAGTGTTAGACTGGGTGAGTCTGAGGTGAAAATTCCATCAAATATGTGAAAATATAGACTTGGAACTCAAGAGAGATGTTAGGACAGGAGATCCAAAATTGAGCTTTAAAGTACATGCAAAATTGATATTATATAGGAAAAGGAAGCATCTAAGAGTGAAAACTGAAGGGAATATAAAACAAGAAAGTGAACCTAAGTGGACAAGTCACCCAAGAAGACAGAAAAGCACTGAGAAGTAGGAGGAAAGCCACTGTACAATCCTCCAGAGCCAAGAAAGAGCACAGGGATTTAAGGACCATGGAGAGAGAAGGCCACACCTCATTGAAATTCAGTACCATATGATTATTCTTAGATTAATTATTGAAAAATCAGACTTGGCTAATTATTTGAGACTGGCCACATGACAGGATTTGAGATTGTGACTCTATTTACAGGGAACAAAGTGTGAAGACTGACCCAATAACACATAATTAGGGTCACTGGATGAGTCAATATATCTGAGTCAGATAAAAATAAGATCAAACTTTTGAACATGAACTTTTACAAACATAAAGCATGTGATTCCCAGGAATCTGAAATGTTAGGAAGAAATGGATGTGAACATATCTTCAAATATGGGGACAGTGTTATTAGTCAACAGTCACACTTTTCCCACTATATTTAGCAGGAGCATAACCTCACAAATGGCCCAGAAATATACATAACTTCTAACCACACATAACTTCAATCTTTATCTATGTAATATAATAAATAATTTCACTAAGTGACCTCAAAGACCTTTCAGGCATTTAGAATGTATGTAATTTGAAGCAATTTGCCATTTTCCATAAAAGTTTAAAGCTATTAAACAAAATTTTCAAAGCTATTAAACAAAATTTTTTATACACTAAACTGTCCAAAGTTCAACAACAGAAAACCTCTGAATTCAAACTTACATAGGAAATGTTAAAATTTTAAAGTATCTTTCAAACTATTTCCTTATACTTAAATCATTTTAATGTAATTGAGCAAAAGTCAAGATAAACCACAGAAAGGCTAGCAAAGCTCTCTGAACCCTGAGTACCTGGGATCACAACTTTGGTACAAAAATGTGAAAGCACAGACTGGAAGAGATGTGAGCCCAGTGTTAGACTGGGTGAGTCTGAGGTGAAAATTCCATCAAATATGTGAAAATATAGACTTGGAACTCAAGAGAGATGTTAGGACAGGAGATCCAAAATTGAGCTTTAAAGTACATGCAAAATTGATATTATATAGGAAAAGGAAGCATCTAAGAGTGAAAACTGAAGGGAATATAAAACAAGAAAGTGAACCTAAGTGGACAAGTCACCCAAGAAGACAGAAAAGCACTGAGAAGTAGGAGGAAAGCCACTGTACAATCCTCCAGAGCCAAGAAAGAGCACAGGGATTTAAGGACCATGGAGAGAGAAGGCCACACCTCATTGAAATAGGGCAGACAAGTTCCCCAGTGTGTGTGATAATGGAGATCTTCCAAGAGCAAATAAGAGTAGTTGCTCCAGTTGTTTCTTCCTGAAACATAAAATAGTAATTCTTTATATTCCTTCAAAAACAACCGTATGTAACAAGTTTTTCTAATTTGAGCAAATATGTGTGAACACCTGCATTTCCCTACTATACAAGCTCCACCTGGGAACACCTTAAAAAATGTTTTCTCTCTCTACTTTATGGAGAAGATTTCAAATTAGAAAATAGGAAATTGAGATTAGAATTTAGAATATTACAAGGACCAGATAACTAGAGTTACTCAGATTGAAAAATAAAAGCTTCATCTAGGAAACAGACCTAATACATTTATATAATGTATGAAGCTGAAGGTTGTGAAGCAAAAGCTGCTCAGTTGTGCCTGACTCTTTGCCGTCCATGGACTGTAGCCTGCCAGGCTTCTCAGTCCATGGGATTCTCCAGGAAAGAATACTACAGTGCATTGCCAATTCCCTTCTTCGGGGTCTTCCTAACACAGGGATCAAACCCAGGTCTCCCGAATTGCAAGCAGATTCTTTACCATCTGAGCCACCAGGGAAGCCTAAGAATACTGGTGTGTGTAGCATATCCCTTCTCTAGGGGATCTGCTGGACCCAGGAATCTAACCAGGGTCTCCTCCATTGCAGGCAGGTTCTCTCCCAGCTGAGCTATAATGTAAATAAATATTTAAAAGACTCCAGATTCATTTATAAAATAAATAATGCAAGAAATCTAATCATATAACTAATGTTTAAAAAAGTCAGAGATAGTACACAAAAGGTTTTGGCAGTGGCTGGGAAGGGATGAGAATCAGACTTTAAAAAGCAAAACCCCAAAGCCTTCCTTCTCCACAGTTCAGTGGTACAGAGAGGTGGTTAGCAGCCGTGAATAAAATGAGATCCTCGAGTTTAGTCCAGCTACCTGTAGACATTTACAGAGCATTATTTAAACAGACAGCTGCCACTTGTGCTACTTAGCTGCAATTTATTCTCAGACTCCTCTTCCTATGGCCAAGCCACTGCCCTATCCAAACAGTGCTTGCTCATAATGATCCTCAAGGCAACTCCACAGCTGAGAGCTTTCTGGAAATGAGAGTTTCGGTAGAATAGCACTCCCCTGGCTTGACAAATGTCCTTTTGCGTCTATCTGTACACTATCCCATAACATTTGCAGACAATGAACTGTGCTAGCGTCCAACAAAGCTTCAGGTGCACACAGGTGTTTTTCTCTCTTTTTAATTCCAAGAGGAAGGGAGCTGTGATGGGGTGCCACAAGTTTCATTATGAGACTCGGGGTAATTACCAAATAGAGAAGAAATAAACATCATGCGAGAAAGGATTTGTAAAGCCACCATGCTTGTTAAAAAGACAGACGGAGAGCAAGGGGAAAATAACAAACCAGCAATCGATTCATTTTCAAATCTCTCTGAGGCATTAAAACATTTAAAAGAAAGCATCTTCACATCCTTAACTACAGGATCAGATATCCCATATCTAGGTTTTGTGATCCCTCACACAATTGCATCACAGAGTCAGAACTCTGACTGTCTGACTTCCCTTCAATTTCACCCCACGGAAGTCTGGCTGTCCTGCAATTTCCAGAGCCCTGCCCGTGGGAATTTGAAACGGTGATAACCTGTAACAGGACTCCTGCCCAGCATAGGAAGGGCACTGTGCAGAATTCTGCCTTATCTTGAAATCCCCGTGTGTGATCCTTAAAATCATATTCCATTGGTGTGAATACTGAATGGCATGCTACTATTTTAAAACACCAATATCATAGTTGAACTTCAAACAATATGGCGCTACAACATTGACAGAAAAAAACAAAACTGGAAGAAACTCCCACAGAGTAAATGTGGAATATCAGCACAGTATAATTTAAACGCAGATACTGGGTATGCTCTCCCCAACAGTCAAGCATCTTGGACTATTTCACACTTACAGTGCCTGCATTGTTTCTAAGCATTGCTCAAGTCCAGATGAAGAAAAGTGGGCACTGTGAATTTATAGAGCTTGCATGCATACTCAGTCACCCATTCCTGTCTGATTCTTTGTGACCCTATGGTCTGTACCCACCAGACTCCTCTGTCCATGGGATTTTCCAGGCAAGAATACTGGAATGGTTTGCCATTTCCTCCTCCAGGGGATCTTCCCAAGTAAGGGATCAAACCCACATCTCCTGCGTCTCCTGCATTGACAGGCAGATTCTTTACCATTGAGACGCCTGGGAACCCCTGACATAGCTTACTTAGTGTTAAAAAGACACCCAGCAGCCAAGTCAGGATTTAAATCCAGATAATCTGACTCCAGAGCCTATATTTATTAACCATTACACTCTTCTTATTCAAAACAATACTACTAGACTGACTAATAAGAAATATCTTCTCATCACGTACAGTAAAGAGCTGGAAGAAAAATAAGAGGAAAGCAAGAGAAACAACTTTTTACCAAGAAGACTTAATTAAGAAAAGGGATTTTGTGCAGATTAATATAATAAAATATTAGGACACAAGGCACAAAACACTTTAGCTAAAGAGAGGCTACATATCCATACACATATAATTGTCAATATGTAATAGGCCCTTCCAGGTTATATTACCTGCTTTCACAGCATACTATGATTATCTATTTTCACAGCAGGCTCTCATTCACCATACCATCTGCAGAGCACTGAGACTGGCCCACAGCAGATACTCCACTGAATGCCTGGATGGCTGAAGGAATAAGTGAATGCTACCCAAGGTAACATTTATGTATGATAAACACTGTGAGAATTTCAGAGAAAGAGAGAACCACAGAGGGATAAAGTAGTAACATGTCTTCAAGAAGCAGGTCTTCACCTGGATGATGTACAATGAACAGAATTTTACCTTCAGACAAAAACTGACTGAAAGATGACAAACTGTCACTTTTAATGGCATGTCATCTTTTCTTACCTAAAGCTTGGCAATTTGAGGAGCAAATACTTAAAAGGGCAACACTGTTTTATTATAGGAGCTGAGCTGAACAAGCCTGGGAATGAAACGCTATGAATAAAAGATTCAGTATAGTTTGGTAAACTATAAGAAAGAAAGGTGCTAAAGTAAAACTAATTAAAAGGGACATTAAAAAATGACAATGATCTGTTTTTCAAGAATTGTCACCTCTCACATAACTGCCTATGGATTTTTCTGTTATCTGGTAGGAAGACTGCAATATTCCTACAGCCTTATAATTTAGATTTCTACCACTCCCTAATTTTAATGGCTGTCTAAAAATTTTCATGGTCCTCTGGTTATTGCTTTAAAAAATGCATTCTCATAAGGAATACACGGCAATGCTGCTTTAGCACCAATATACATTTTTATAGTTACTCTAACCAAGGGATATTAAGATTATAGCAAAATGTAATTTATTCCAACCTGAGAAGCCTACTCAGGGCAAGTCATTACTCTTCTGTATTTCTAATACATCATTTTCCTCATTAGATTTTGCTGGCACAATCTTCCCACCCATATGCATTCTTCAATGATACAAGTTTATATTCAATTGATTGCTTGTGGCAATCAGTTTCTTAAAAGCTATTCTTAAGCTGGATGCTTGAATTTACATATGCCGCATGTTATCTGCAGAAAAACTGAATTGTAATAATGAGGCACGCAGGTAGGCTTAGAAAACAAAGGAACCAAACTGGAAGGGTTAAGGAAGAAAGTGAGTACAGACATTTTGCCCTTTATTAGGACAGACGAATTATCACTTCCAGTGCCAAAATATGGGATGTCTTAAGGACCACTGGTTACTTTATTCAATGATTTTCACCTTTCAAAAGATTTTGGAGCTGCAATATTGAGTTAAGCTACAGCACCGTTCTTAAACTTTCTGTGTCATGAACACCACTGGAATGCCGATGAAGCACAGAGGTTCCTTCTGTGTTAGTTTCCTCATGCTGTTGCAACAAATTACCACAAACAATGACTTAAAACATCAGATGTTTTATTACAGTTTTGTAAGTCAGAAGTCTAGTATGGTTCTCACTTGACTAAAACTAATTTGTGGAGATTCTAGGAGATAAACTGCTTCCTCACCATTTGTATGGTTGGCAGGTTTCAGTTCCCTGTAGTTTCAAGACCAAGATTCCCTTTCTTTGCTTCATACAGCTGAGGATCTCTCCCACAACATTCTTCCACTCAGGGTTGATTTTCTCCACTTTCAGTGCCAGTAAGAGTAGGTCCAATCCTTCTCAGGTCACATCTCTCTAGCCCAGTATTCTTCCATTCTCTTCCACTTTTAAGGAATGATATGATTAGATTGGACTCATCTGGATGATCTAGGCTAATCTACCCACCTCAGAGTCCTTAACCTTATTCATATATTGCAAAATCCCTTTTGTTATATAAGGAAACAAATTCACATGTAAGGAATTAAAGTATAGATATTATTCTGCCTACCACAACCAGCAATGAATAAATAGAATTTAAAATTAAAATAACAATAGCATTTATAACAGAACCAAAAAAATTAAAGTTAAGTATAAGTTTAGCACAATCTTACAAGAGCTACATATGCAAAACTATGTAACTTTATAAAGGAAATCAAAGAAGATCTAAATAAATGAAAAGACATCCTATGTTTATGGATTTGAAGGTCCAATCTGGAAAGACAGCAGTCCAGCCTAACTTGGTCTGTATATTCAGTGCAAGAAATTCTGGCAAGCTATTCTGTAGAAATCTACAAACGATTTTAAAGTTTATATGGGAAAAAAAAGATCTAAAATAGCCAACACAATCCTGAAGAGGAAAAACAAACCTAGAAAACTCATGCTATCAAATTTTAAGGTTAACATAAGACTGCAGCAATCAAGATGGTCTGATATTGGCCACAAAATATGCACACAATTCAATGGAGCAGAACAGAAAGCCCTGAAATAGACCCACACAAACATAGTCACGTGATTTTTTCCCAAAGGAGTAAAGAATTCAAGGAAAAAAGAATAAAAGATGGTGCTAAAACAACTGAACATTCACAAGTAAAAAAAATGAATCCAGACACTGATCTTATACCTCTCACAAAAATGAACTCCCAATGGATCATATACCTAAATTAAAATTTAAAGCTATAAAATTTCTTGAAGAAAACATAACAGAAAAATCTACATGTCCTTGGGTTCTCACTTGACTAAAACTAATTTGTGGAGATTCTAGGAGATAAACTGCTTCCTCACCATTTGTATGGTTGGCAGGTTTCAGTTCCCTGTAGTTTCAAGACCAAGATTCCCTTTCTTTGCTTCATACAGCTGAGGATCTCTCCCACAACATTCTTCCACTCAGGGTTGATTTTCTCCACTTTCAGTGCCAGTAAGAGTAGGTCCAATCCTTCTCAGGTCACATCTCTCTAGCCCAGTATTCTTCCATTCTCTTCCACTTTTAAGGAATGATATGATTAGATTGGACTCATCTGGATGATCTAGGCTAATCTACCCACCTCAGAGTCCTTAACCTTATTCATATATTGCAAAATCCCTTTTGTTATATAAGGAAACAAATTCACATGTAAGGAATTAAAGTATAGATATTATTCTGCCTACCACAACCAGCAATGAATAAATAGAATTTAAAATTAAAATAACAATAGCATTTATAACAGAACCAAAAAAATTAAAGTTAAGTATAAGTTTAGCACAATCTTACAAGAGCTACATATGCAAAACTATGTAACTTTATAAAGGAAATCAAAGAAGATCTAAATAAATGAAAAGACATCCTATGTTTATGGATTTGAAGGTCCAATCTGGAAAGACAGCAGTCCAGCCTAACTTGGTCTGTATATTCAGTGCAAGAAATTCTGGCAAGCTATTCTGTAGAAATCTACAAACGATTTTAAAGTTTATATGGGAAAAAAAAGATCTAAAATAGCCAACACAATCCTGAAGAGGAAAAACAAACCTAGAAAACTCATGCTATCAAATTTTAAGGTTAACATAAGACTGCAGCAATCAAGATGGTCTGATATTGGCCACAAAATATGCACACAATTCAATGGAGCAGAACAGAAAGCCCTGAAATAGACCCACACAAACATAGTCACGTGATTTTTTCCCAAAGGAGTAAAGAATTCAAGGAAAAAAGAATAAAAGATGGTGCTAAAACAACTGAACATTCACAAGTAAAAAAAATGAATCCAGACACTGATCTTATACCTCTCACAAAAATGAACTCCCAATGGATCATATACCTAAATTAAAATTTAAAGCTATAAAATTTCTTGAAGAAAACATAACAGAAAAATCTACATGTCCTTGGGCTTAGTGATGAGAAATTAAATTAAATACTATTAGCATGATCCATGGGGAAAAAACTTTCATATCTGCAGGTTTCATATCCACAGATTCAACCAACTACAGATCGGCTGGATTTGCAGATACAAAGCCTAGACTGTATATTTACTGAAGAATTAAAAAGGCAGAGAAGTAGACATATGCTGTTCAAACCCATGTTGTCCAAGGGTCAACTCTATAGTATGATTTAAATTTTAGGACATTCTGGAAAAAGTAAAACTATGGAGACAGTAAACAGATCAGCATTTGTGAGTTTGGTGAGGGGGAGGGTTGAATAGGTAAAGCACAGAGGTTTGTTAGAGTGGTTAAATCATTTTTTGAGTGATATGATGCTATAATAACAAGACACTGAGAATCTGTCAAAACCCAAAGAACTTTATAGTATAAAGTATAAACTTTACTCAATCTTTAAAAAGTTCATTTAGGAGATCAAGATGGAGACAACTTCAGTGATGGGGAGGGAAAAATAAAGAGCTGACCTAAGCAACTTCAGAAAGAATAAAGGCAAAAGAAACTGTGGCTAGCATTGTACTCCAGTTGATAAAGTTATTTCCTGTGGAGATACAGATTAGCAATTCCAAAATGACTATAATGATTAAATGATACTGAGACTGAACAATAAATGGATGTTGGATGAATGATGGAGTGGGAGGCTGCAACTAAGCAAGGGGAAGAGGCTGAAATGATCTATATGATAATGAATCAGAATAGAAGAATCACTGTGAACTAATGGTCAGCTTAATATAAAGATGGTTACATATAGAAATATACAGAGAGATGCATTAGTATGCACGCATAGATCTCCTTGTTCTGTTAAGGACCTAAAAGCAAGGAGAGTCCAATAGCAAATAGTAAACATAGCCTTCAAATGTTGCTTTATAATACCATTCTCCAGTCAAAGAAGCCAGGGTTCCTTAGAGAAGTGACTGGTTGTATATCTCCAGCTTTAATCTTACAAGATGACTTCCGAGCATCTTGAAGTGTCAGAAAGCAAGGAAGCGCACAAAGAAACAAGAACGATGGTAGGAGTGTTTCAAAGTGATACAAGGACCAACTGAAAGAGGTCCTAATAGCCAAAGCTGGAACAATTTGAGCAAAAACCTATAGTATTGGACTATAACCCAAAGTATAAAATCATGTCCATGAATTCAAATTATGTAATTAATGATATAAAAGAAAGAGAATTCTTGTGCCAAAGAATTCTAAATAATGTATATAAGATATTCCACCCTTACGGAGATGGAGGATAACGCCCTCTACTTTAAGTATGGGCTGCACACAGTGATCTTTTTCCAGAGTATAAAATGAAAAGAGAAAAAAGGAAGGGACTTTAGAGAAGCCTGACAAACATTACTGCAAGTCATGTGATCAAAGTTGACATCAACAATGATAAGTTATATTGATGCAATATCATAAGAATGGCATCTTATACCTGCAGTTTCCTCA
Organism: Tragulus kanchil; assembly: GCA_022376925.1. Taxonomy (NCBI): domain Eukaryota; kingdom Metazoa; phylum Chordata; class Mammalia; order Artiodactyla; family Tragulidae; genus Tragulus; species Tragulus kanchil. The sequence continues at coordinate 113,641,184 of JAIOJX010000028.1, read as the reverse complement.
CAAAAACATAGTACCCCAGTCTAACTGGAAGAAAAACATTACCCAAATATAAACTGTGGCATATTCTACCAAAGACCTTAAGAATACTCCTTAAGGGACTTTTATGGTGGTCCAGTGGCTAAGACTTCACATTCCCAATGCAGGTGCCCAGGTTCGATCCCTGGTCAGGAACTAGATCCCATGTGCCTCAACTAAGACCCTGTGACCCAGCACCACCAAATAAATAAATAGCAAAAATAAATACTCCTTGAACTCTCCATATCATTAGAACATATGAAATTCTGAATAACTTAGTAAGGATTCCTGACAACTACACATAATGTGGTATTATGACTGGGATCCTGGAATAGGTGAGGGAAACTGAAGAAATGTGAATAAAGCATGGATTTTGGTTAAAAAGCTTCCTGTAATGTTGTCATAATAATTCTGCAATTCTAAAAATGGTCTAACATTTAAATTTTATTTTAAAAAATTCTGTGACAGTTCAATAATTATAAATTTCAATGGCTCTACTTCTGAGGTTTTCTCACTGAAAAGATACCACTCAACAGCCAGGGTTCCTTAGAGAAGTGACTGGTTGTATATCTCCAGCTTTAATCTTACAAGATGACTTCCGAGCATCTTGAAGTGTCAGAAAGCAAGGAAGCGCACAAAGAAACAAGAACGATGGTAGGAGTGTTTCAAAGTGATACAAGGACCAACTGAAAGAGGTCCTAATAGCCAAAGCTGGAACAATTTGAGCAAAAACCTATAGTATTGGACTATAACCCAAAGTATAAAATCATGTCCATGAATTCAAATTATGTAATTAATGATATAAAAGAAAGAGAATTCTTGTGCCAAAGAATTCTAAATAATGTATATAAGATATTCCACCCTTACGGAGATGGAGGATAACGCCCTCTACTTTAAGTATGGGCTGCACACAGTGATCTTTTTCCAGAGTATAAAATGAAAAGAGAAAAAAGGAAGGGACTTTAGAGAAGCCTGACAAACATTACTGCAAGTCATGTGATCAAAGTTGACATCAACAATGATAAGTTATATTGATGCAATATCATAAGAATGGCATCTTATACCTGCAGTTTCCTCACAAAAACATAGTACCCCAGTCTAACTGGAAGAAAAACATTACCCAAATATAAACTGTGGCATATTCTACCAAAGACCTTAAGAATACTCCTTAAGGGACTTTTATGGTGGTCCAGTGGCTAAGACTTCACATTCCCAATGCAGGTGCCCAGGTTCGATCCCTGGTCAGGGAACTAGATCCCATGTGCCTCAACTAAGACCCTGTGACCCAGCACCACCAAATAAATAAATAGCAAAAATAAATACTCCTTGAACTCTCCATATCATTAGAACATATGAAATTCTGAATAACTTAGTAAGGATTCCTGACAACTACACATAATGTGGTATTATGACTGGGATCCTGGAATAGGTGAGGGAAACTGAAGAAATGTGAATAAAGCATGGATTTTGGTTAAAAAGCTTCCTGTAATGTTGTCATAATAATTCTGCAATTCTAAAAATGGTCTAACATTTAAATTTTATTTTAAAAAATTCTGTGACAGTTCAATAATTATAAATTTCAATGGCTCTACTTCTGAGGTTTTCTCACTGAAAAGATACCACTCAACAGCGTATACTCCTGGCTCAGTGCATCTAAGTCTAGTGTATTTATTTACAGTACAGTTTCCATCATGATGAGCCATGGTGGCTTCTGCCCTCTTTTTCTCAGACATTAGATTTAGTTCGAATTCTATTTCAAAAAATGTTTAGATTATCTGTAACAGCCTCTAATTAACAGTCTTCAACTAGCAGACTTAAACAGAGCCACAGGAAGCCTAGGCATGAGGGAGAACTCAAATTTTCCTCTCCTTCACTTGATTTTCTTTGGATGCACATTGCTTCATTCTCTGAATGATAAACTCAGAAATATGAAACTGGCTGTAAGACTCAAGTGAAAAACTAAACATCCTGCCTTGGAGTAGCCTATTATGAAGGAATGAGTTTTTAAGGCTCTTCTAATCATGGACAAGCTCCTAAGTTAGAATTCTACACTGCAGTTTGAAAACCAGTAAAATATTTTGCCTGCGTTTGGTACGGTCTGGTCTTTCTTTCAAAATAATTCCTCCAGAATTTCTTTGGGTCATTAGAGCAGAATCCAACTTACTCCAGATCCTTGGTACCAACCAAACATCTCCTATAAAATGACCAATAGGATTTCCTTCAATACCTCATTGCACTAAGCATTATCTCTGAATTCTCCATTTTCTTGTTTAATTTTCTTCATTTTTTTTTTTTAAGATTTATTTTTATTTATTTTGGGCGGGGGTCAGGTTGTGGAGGGATGGGAGCGGGTGGGCCACTTCTATGGGTCTTTCATTTCTCCATTTTCATCCGTCTTTGTTCTTTGGCTCCTGTGGGCCTCCCATCGCGGTGGCGTCTGTCGTCGCAGAGCGACACCTCTGGGCGCATGCGCTCCAGAGCTCCAGCTCAGTAATTGGACACATCGGTCCAGCCGCTCCGCGGCACGTGGGATCTTCCCAGGCCAGGGATCGAACCGGTGCCCCTTGCACTGCAAGGCGGTGTCCTTACCCACTGGACCACCAGGGGAAGCCCAATTTTCTTCATTTTTAAAAACTAACACCTACCATCAAGCACAGGAAACTGCTCAGTGTTATGCAACAACCTACATAGGAAAAGAATTGTTTTTTATTTAATTTTACTTTTTACGTTTATAGAATTTTGTTGTTTACAGATATGTATAATCTCAGATTGGTCATATGTATATCCCTGGCCCCTCCCCGTTTCTGCCACCCACCCCTCCAGGCCGCGGCACAGCACTCCTGTAGGATACCCTATTCCACAGCACAATGATAATAGCTGTCTTTGGGAAAAGAATTTTTAAAAATAATAGAATATATACGCATAGGGGCTTCCCCTGGTGGTCCAATGGGTAAGGACACCGCCTTGCAGTGCAAGGGGCGCTGGTTCGAGCCCTGGCCTAGGAAGATCCCACGTGCCGCGGAGCGGCTGGACTGATGTGTCCAATCACCGAGCCGGAGCTCTGGAGCGCATGCGCCCAGAGCCAGTGCTCTGCAACGACAGACGCCACCGCGATGGGAGGCCCACAGGAGCCAAAGAACGAAGACGAATGAAAGTAGAGAAATGAAAGACCAATAGAAGTGGCCCGCCCACTCCCCTCCCTCCCCAACCCGACCCCCTCCCAAAATAAATAAATAAATAAATTAAAAAAAAAAAAAGAATATACATGTATATACATATATATGTATAACAGAATCTCTGTTGTCCACCTGAAACAATCACAACATTGTTAATCAACCATGTTCCACTATAAAATAAATCTTTTTTTTTAAAAAGTAACTAGTGCCTAAGTGTACTTTTCTGACTCCTCAGTGCCTACTTTCTCTTTTCCTCATGTAACTCTTCTTCTGTCTGCCCTTACAAGTGGTGATGCTCAGGAGATGCCTGGACCTGTGTCATCTTGTCACAATCCTCTTTCAGTCCTGGAGCAAACCAGTCACTCATATTGTTTTGCCTGAAATGAAAACACTCCCTATTCCCAAATCTGTATTTTCTGCACAAACATCTCCCTAAAAGTACAGATTTATAAAGCTTCTACTGTTAAATATTCCACTGCTTTATTTTAAATGCAACTTAGAAGCAGCAGTTATTTTTATCCTTAAACTCCTCTTATTTTAACTCAGTTGGTGACTTCAGAGTCTACAAGGAAACATGAGTATTATTCTTGGCCCTTTTCTCATCTTTACGCTTAATCTATCACCAATCATCTTTCACTTGACCTCCTAAATATGCATGATAGCATCCCAGTCCTTCTTCCCTAACCCCACCGCCCAGTGTCAGAGTCCGTCTGAACGTGCACTACTGCACCAGCTCCATAACTTGAGTCCAGCTACTATTCTTGTTTTGGCTGTAGTCTCCAATACTGACGGAGGCGTTCTCTGAAATGCAAAGGTGATCATATTCCTACCCTGCTTTAAAACTTTCAGAGAGTCCTTGAAGTCTTCAAGAAAAACCTTAATTTCATTATTGTGTATTATAAGACTCTTACCTCACTTTCTCATCGTATTACTCACCATACCTCACCTTATATTTCCTATCCAGAAATACTGGGCTGCTTGTTGTTTCCCTTATAGACTCTGCTATCTCAAGCATCTATTCTGTCTTCTGCTGTCTTCTTCACCTGGAATGATCTTCCAACCCTACTCCTAACCTGTCCTTCCTGTACACTCCGCCAAAGACTCAGGCATCTCTCACTGAACTAGCTATACTACTTTACAACTATATATTTCTGCTGTCTTTGAAGAATATGTACAGAGAAAAGGCAACAGTGAAGGAAAGCTGACTGAAAAGAAAATAGGAAAGAAGGTGGGGAGAGAGAAAGAAAAGAGAATCTAAAGAGGATTACCACCCAAAGAAAGAATCTACTCATATAGGTGGACTCTTAGAACTGCAATTTTTGAGTAGGAAAATAACTGAAAAGATGATGTTAAATTATAGACCAGGTAAAATCATGCTATTATTGGGTGTCCCCTTTTTTCAAAGACATTCTGAGAAAGATGCTTGGGGAATTCTTGACTAACCACAGAGCTAAGTACCATTAACCCTCATTTTTTGGAAACTGATTAACTAGATGTGAAATTTCCAGACCTTTTGATTGTTCTGCTTCAGGCTATTATTTAATTGCTCATTAGAGGGTTGAAAGAAGAAGGAGACAAGTCAACCACATCTGTCACCTGTTAGTGCTTGTAGTAAAAATTTATTAGTAAAGAGGCTAGAACCAAAGACTAAAACATGAATTTTGTTTTTATATTGTACCAAATCATCATTATCATGGATAATGGAAAGTAGTCTATATTGAGCCCACACTTTCCTAAAACTGATTTTGAAAATTTCCATAATGCCAACACTCAGGATTTTTATGAATACATTTAATGCACTTAATGTATATTAGGCACCCAAATTGTCCCCAATAGAGGCAAATATATAAATTGCTGTGTTGCTAACCAGTGACAGGGCAGAGCACATTTTATTCCTTCCAGTCAAGAGCTATGTCATTGAAACAACAGTCATCAACATATGTTCTAACAATTTAAACAGAATTTCATTAAATAATACTATCATAATACTAGGCATATCTAATCAGTTCAGTTGCTCAGTTGTGTTTGATTCTTTGCAACCCTATGGACTGCAGCACACAAGGCTTCCCCGTCCTTCACTGCCTTCCAGAGCTTCCTCAGACTGGTGTCCATTGACTCAGTTATGCATTCAACCATATTGTTCTCTGTTGTCCCCTTCTCCTTCTGCCTTCAATCTTTCCCAGCATCAGGGTCTTCTCCAGTGAGTCATCTCTTTGCCTCAGGTGGTCAAAATACTGGATTTTCAGCTTCAGCATCAGCCCTTCCAGCGAATATTCAGGGTTCATTTCCTTTAGGATTGACTGGTTTCAACTCCTTGAGACGAAGGGACTCTCAATAGTCTTCTCCAAAACCATAGTCCAAAGGTATCAATTCTCTGGCACTCAACCTTCTTTGGTCCAACTCTCTCTTCCAAGTACATGGCTACTTGGAAAATCACAGCTTTGACTATATGGACTTCTGCAGACAAAGTGATGCCTCTGCTTTTGAATACACTGTCTAGGTTCGTTATACCATTTCTTCCAAGGAGCAAGCATCTTATAATTTCATAGCTTCAGGCATAATCTGCATTGATTTTGGAGCCAAGAAAATAATGTCTGTCACTGTTTTCACTGCTTGTCCATCTATCTGCCATGAAGTGATGGAACCAAATGCCATGATCTTCAATTTTGTATGTTGAATTTTAAGCCAGCTTTTTCCTCCCGAGTTTACCTTTTTATTTTTTTTTAAATTTTTACAGAGTTTTGTTGTTCACAGACATGTATGTTCCCAGATCAGTCATATGCATATCCCTGGCTCCCGCCCCTCTCCACCCACTCCCAGTCCCCCCCCATCCCACTCTTCCAGGCCATCGTACTGCACCCCTGCAGGATCCCCTATTTCCATAGCGCAATGACAATAGCTATCTTTTTCACATATGATAGTATAGGTTTCCATGTTACTCCCTCTATGCCTTCCACCCACTGTTTATTCCCCACAATGTCCATATGTCCCTTCTCTATGTCTGTTTTTCCATTGCTTCACTGCATGTGTTATCATTACCACCCTACTAGATTCCATATATATGTGTTAGTATACTGTACTTGTCTTTCTCTTTTTGACTTACTTCACTTTTTATAATAGGCTCTAGATCCATCCACCTCATTAGGACTGATTCTTCTGCATTTCTTTTTACAGTTGAGAAGTACTCCATTGTATATATGTACCAGAGCTTATTTATCCATTCATTCGTCGATGGACATCTAGGTTGCTTCCATGTTCTAGCTATTGTATAGAGAGCTGCAATGAACATTGGGGTACAGGTGCTTCTTTCAGTTTTGATGTCATCAGGGTATAAGCCTAAGAGTGGGATTGCTGGGTCCTATGGCGCTTCTATTTTTAGTTTTTTAAGGAATCTCCATACTGTCTTTCACAGCGGCTATATCAATTTACATTTCCACCAGAAATGCAAGAGTGTTCCCTTTTCTCTGCACCCTCTCCAGTATTCATTATCTGTAGATTTTTTAATGGTGGTCATTGTGACTGGTGTGAGGTGATATCTCATTGTAGCTTTTTTTTTTTTAATATTTATTTATTTATGGCAAGGGGCAGGTTGAGGAGGGACGGGGGTGGGTGGGCCACTTCTGTTGATCTTTCATTTATCTGTTTTCATCCATCTTTGTTCTTTGGCCCATGTGGGCCTCCCAGCGCGGCGGCCTCTGTTGTCGCAGAGCACCGGCTCTGGGCGCATGCACTCCAGAGCTCTGGCTCGGTAGTTGGACACATCGGTCCAGCCAGTCCGCGGCACGTGGGATCTTCCCAGGTCAGGGATCGAACTGGCGCCCCTTGCACTGCAAGGCGGTGTCCTTACCCACTGGACCACCAGGGAAGCCCTCATTGTAGTTTTGATTTGCATTTCTCTAATAATAAGTGAGGTTGAGCATCATTTCATGTGCTTTTTATAAGCCAGGTTTTTAACTCTTCTCTTTCAACTTCATCAAGAGGCTCTCTAGTTCCTCTTCACATTCTGCCACAAGGGTGGTATCATCTGCATACCTAAGGTTACTGATAGTTCTCCTGGCAATCTTGACTCCAGCTTGTGTTTCATCCAGACTGACATTAGATAGGATATACTGTGCACATAAGTTAAATAAGCAGGATGACCATATACAGCCTTGACATACTCCTTTCCCAATTTTGAAACAGTCTATGCCCAGTTCTATCTGTTGTCCATTGTCCCATGTCCAGTTCTATCTGTTGCTTCTTGTCCTGCATACTGAAAAAGGGTACTCCATTGTATATATGTACCAGAGCTTATTTATCCATTCATTCGTCGATGGACATCTAGGTTGCTTCCATGTTCTAGCTATTGTATAGAGAGCTGCAATGAACATTGGGGTACAGGTGCTTCTTTCAGTTTTGATGTCATCAGGGTATAAGCCTAAGAGTGGGATTGCTGGGTCCTATGGCGCTTCTATTTTTAGTTTTTTAAGGAATCTCCATACTGTCTTTCACAGCGGCTATATCAATTTACATTTCCACCAGAAATGCAAGAGTGTTCCCTTTTCTCTGCACCCTCTCCAGTATTCATTATCTGTAGATTTTTTAATGGTGGTCATTGTGACTGGTGTGAGGTGATATCTCATTGTAGCTTTTTTTTTTTTAATATTTATTTATTTATGGCAAGGGGCAGGTTGCAGAGGGAAGGGAGTGGGTGGGCCACTTCTACTGGTCCTTCATTTCTCTATTTTCATCCGTCTTTGTTCTTTGGCTCCTGTGGGCCTCCCATCGCGGTGGCCTCTGTCGTCGCAGAGCACCGGCTCTGGGCGCATGCGCTCCAGAGCTCTGGCTCGGTAGTTGGACACATCGGTCCAGCCAGTCCGCGGCACGTGGGATCTTCCCAGGTCAGGGATCGAACTGGCGCCCCTTGCACTGCAAGGCGGTGTCCTTACCCACTGGACCACCAGGGAAGCCCTCATTGTAGTTTTGATTTGCATTTCTCTAATAATAAGTGAGGTTGAGCATCATTTCATGTGCTTTTTATAAGCCAGGTTTTTAACTCTTCTCTTTCAACTTCATCAAGAGGCTCTCTAGTTCCTCTTCACATTCTGCCACAAGGGTGGTATCATCTGCATACCTAAGGTTACTGATAGTTCTCCTGGCAATCTTGACTCCAGCTTGTGTTTCATCCAGACTGACATTAGATAGGATATACTGTGCACATAAGTTAAATAAGCAGGATGACCATATACAGCCTTGACATACTCCTTTCCCAATTTTGAAACAGTCTATGCCCAGTTCTATCTGTTGTCCATTGTCCCATGTCCAGTTCTATCTGTTGCTTCTTGTCCTGCATACAGGTTTTGCTGGGCGTAGGTAAGGTGGTATGGTATTCCTATCTCTTTCAGAACTTTCCACAGTTTGTTGTGATCCACATAGTCAAAGGCTTTCGGGTAGTCAATGATGCAGAAGTTGATGTTTTTCTGGAATTTCCTTGCTCTTTCTATGATCCTGTGTATGTTGGCAATTTGATCCTTGGTTCCTCTGCCTTTTATAAATCCAGCTTTTACATTTGGAAGTTCTTGGTTCCTGTACTGCTGAAGTCTAGCTTGGAGGATTTTGAGCAAGACCTTGCTAGCATGTGAAATGAGTGCAGTGCTGCAGTAGTTTAAGCATTCTTTAGCATTGCCCCCCTTTGGGATTGGAATGAAAACTGACCTTTTCCAGTCCTGAGGTCGCTGCTGCATTTACCAAATGTGTTGGTATACCGAATGGAGAACTTTAATTAGGATTTGAAATAGCTCAGTGGGAATTCCATCACCTCCACTAGCTTTGTTTATAGTAATGCTTCTTAGGGCCCACTTGACTTTGTACTCCAGGATGTCTGGCTCTAGGTTAATGATCACATCACCATGGGCCCACAGCTCACTCACCATCCAGTTCGCTAAGGTCTTTTTTGTATACTTATCCTGTGTATTCTTTCCACCTAATCTTACTATCTTCTGCTAGGTCTTCTGTTCGGTGCACACCGTTTCTGTCCTTTATTGTGCCTATCTTGGCGTGAAATGTTGGTATCTCTAATTTTCTTATAGAGATCTCTAGTCCTTCCCATTCTATTGTTTTCCTCTATTTCTTTGCATTGTTCACTTAAGAAGGCGTTCTTATCTTTCCTTGCTATTGTTTGGAACTCTGTATTCAGATGCATATATCTTTCCTTTTTTCCTTTGCCTTTCATATCTCTTCTTTTCTCAGCTATTTGTATACCTAATACTTTGTGTAAAAGTCTGATTTCATCCAGACTGACATTAGATGGGATATACTGTGCACATAAGTTAAATAAGCAGGATGACCATATACAGCCTTGACATACTCCTTTCCCAATTTTGAAACAGTCTATGCCCAGTTCTATCTGTTGTCCATTGTCCCATGTCCAGTTCTATCTGTTGCTTCTTGTCCTGCATACAGGTTTTGCTGGGCGTAGGTAAGGTGGTATGGTATTCCTATCTCTTTCAGAACTTTCCACAGTTTGTTGTGATCCACATAGTCAAAGGCTTTCGGGTAGTCAATGATGCAGAAGTTGATGTTTTTCTGGAATTTCCTTGCTCTTTCTATGATCCTGTGTATGTTGGCAATTTGATCCTTGGTTCCTCTGCCTTTTATAAATCCAGCTTTTACATTTGGAAGTTCTTGGTTCCTGTACTGCTGAAGTCTAGCTTGGAGGATTTTGAGCAAGACCTTGCTAGCATGTGAAATGAGTGCAGTGCTGCAGTAGTTTAAGCATTCTTTAGCATTGCCCCCCTTTGGGATTGGAATGAAAACTGACCTTTTCCAGTCCTGAGGTCGCTGCTGCATTTACCAAATGTGTTGGTATACCGAATGGAGAACTTTAATTAGGATTTGAAATAGCTCAGTGGGAATTCCATCACCTCCACTAGCTTTGTTTATAGTAATGCTTCTTAGGGCCCACTTGACTTTGTACTCCAGGATGTCTGGCTCTAGGTTAATGATCACATCACCATGGGCCCACAGCTCACTCACCATCCAGTTCGCTAAGGTCTTTTTTGTATACTTATCCTGTGTATTCTTTCCACCTAATCTTACTATCTTCTGCTAGGTCTTCTGTTCGGTGCACACCGTTTCTGTCCTTTATTGTGCCTATCTTGGCGTGAAATGTTGGTATCTCTAATTTTCTTATAGAGATCTCTAGTCCTTCCCATTCTATTGTTTTCCTCTATTTCTTTGCATTGTTCACTTAAGAAGGCGTTCTTATCTTTCCTTGCTATTGTTTGGAACTCTGTATTCAGATGCATATATCTTTCCTTTTTTCCTTTGCCTTTCATATCTCTTCTTTTCTCAGCTATTTGTATACCTAATACTTTGTGTAAAAGTCTGATTCCATAATTACATTTTTTTTTCTTTTCCCCATCATGCCTCTTTTTTATTTGTTTATTTTTATCCATCTTTTTTATTCTTTGGCATGTGTGGGCCTCCCATTGCAGTGGCCTCTCTCACTGCAGAACACCCGTTCTGGGCACGTATGCTCCAGAGTGCTGGCCCGTAATTGCACACACCAATCCAGCCGCTCCATAGCATGTGGGATCTTCTCAGGTCAGGGATCAAACCGGTGCCCCTTGTACTTCAAGGCGGACTCTTTACCCACTGGATCACCAGGGAAGCCCCTGTAATTACAATTCTTATTTCTCTTCTTCCCTTTACAAATTACTATAATGCTAGATATTTCTTGGAGAAGGAACTGGCAACTCACTTCAGTTTTCCCGCCTGAAAAATCCCATGGACAGAGGAGCCTGGCAGGCTATAGTCAATGGGGTCACAAAGAGTCAGATGTGACTTAGCAACTAAAGAACAATGACAAGGTTTTTCTAACTTATGTTCCTTGACAATATTTATCTGGTCAAGTTGTTAGATTTTTATTCTGTCTGGTGTTGTAATACTTGGAAATATTTATGACTATTGCCTATTAGGACAGTTCTTTTTTTTTTTTTTTTTTAAACCTTTATTTTACTTTTAACTTTTACAGAGTTTTGTTGTTCACAGACATGCATGTTCTCAGATTAGTCACATGTATATCCCCCGCTTCCCTCCCCTCCCGACCATCACACAGCACCCCTGAAGGATCCCCTTTTCTCACAGAGCAATGACTAGAGCTATTTTCTTCACTTATGATAGTACAGGCCTTCATGCTACTTCCCTTACGCCTCTCACCCACTGTTCCTTCCCCAAAATGTCCATATGTCCACTGTCCATGTCTGTCTTTCTGTCGCTTCACTGCATGTGCCATCATCACCATCCTACTAGATTCCATATATATGTGTTAATATACTGTATTTGTAGGACAGTTCTAATAAGGATTAAATTCCTTGTTTTACTTCTGAGGCCCAAAGTGCACCAAACATTTGAACAAACTTTGTTGGCTATCTAATTTAAAAGAGGCAATTAAGTCTACTTAAATGACCTTTCAAAATTAAACTATATAATATGGCAAATCTCAAAGGTCAAGCTAAATTGCAAATATTATGTCATCATTTTTCATATTTCATAATTAGCCCTAATTTCTTCTTGTTTTCTTAAGTTGCTTTTCAAATCTTTACATAGTTAGAAGTAACCCAAGTTCCTGTCAGAACTTGATATTTTAGACTGTTCCTAGTTGTTCTATATTAGTGTTTTCCCGCCTCATTTCACATTGCCTACATGTAGGTTAATGAAAGCACTTCTTTCCTTGGACCATGAGAAAAGTAAAAGATTTAGCATATTTTTTCTCCTTTTAAAGCTAATAAATTCTGTTATAATATAAATTTCTCTACAAGTGGTCAGTCTTTTGCAACTTTTTCTTAGTTCTTATCAATCTATAATACAGAAACACAGAAATTTGAATTCAGGAGGAACAACATATATTTCTCTAATTAGGAATATTTTCTTATTTTTAAAAAAGAAACCCTATAAACAATGTGTGTATGTGTGCTCAGTCACATTTGACTCTTTGCAATCCTATGCATCCCATGAGGTTCCTCTGTCCATAGTATGCTCCAGACAAGACTAGTAGAATGGGTTGCCATTTCCTCTTCCAGGTAATCTTTCTGACCCAGGGATAAAACCCTCATCTCCTATGTCACCTGCATTTGTAGGAGAATTCTTTACTACTAAGCCACATATCCTCAAAGAAACCATATCAATTTACAATATACATAAAGTTCAATGACTTTTCATATTAAAGTGTCCTCACTAATAAAGCCATTTTATTAACATGGCCTGAGTAATATATCACTTGTGTAGAAGCTTGAAGACTTTCAGTAAAAATGGTTAAGTCAAAAAGATCAGAAATTATTTAAAAGACTAATATGACACATATCTACACCTCTCTTTTTCATATGTTGGAGTTGTAGGAGGAGAAACTTTATCACTACTGCTAGAAAACAAAATTCAACTGAGTAAATTTTAAAGATCTTACTGGCTTTATTCAATGATTCATGAAGCAGCCAGCATTCAATTTAGCATGTAGAAAGGATCACTGAGGAGCTACAAAATGAAAGATTTTTATAGGCAAAAGGGAATGGGAATAAGGAAGTTATAATAAGCAAAAAAGAAAAAGGTTGGTTATTTCAAGGTTATCTTCCTTTAGGGGATGGCAGAGATTTAGCAGGCAGACTTCCTAACTGGTGCTGATCAGGTCATTCCTGATTAACTGGTTTAAGACTCCATTTCTGGAAGAGTTAAACTGTAATTAAATTAAGTCCCAGTTTGGTGATGTGGGACTTAGCATAAGAGACTCTGTTTTGGGCCTGTTGTCTTGTTTTTTTAACATGACTATCCAAGGGTTTCTGCATGTCAGTCAACAGAATACCAACATGCCAGAAGCCTGAAAGTTCCAGAAACCTTGACCTCATTAACATAGCCAAAGTCTTCCATTTAATAAAAGAATGGTAGAATTATGAAATGTTTATTCAAGACAGAAAATTTCTATTTGAAGTATAATAAATGCTAGATCATGATCTTGATGCTTAATTCTGACTTTATTTCATTTTTAAGTTTTTAGAGATATATAATTAAAGTGTACAAATTGTACTTTTATAATTCAAAACCTTTTAACAAATTAAACACACCTGGTCAGTCACATTTGACTCTTTGCAATCCTATGCATCCCATGAGGTTCCTCTGTCCATAGTATGCTCCAGACAAGACTAGTAGAATGGGTTGCCATTTCCTCTTCCAGGTAATCTTTCTGACCCAGGGATAAAACCCTCATCTCCTATGTCACCTGCATTTGTAGGAGAATTCTTTACTACTAAGCCACATATCCTCAAAGAAACCATATCAATTTACAATATACATAAAGTTCAATGACTTTTCATATTAAAGTGTCCTCACTAATAAAGCCATTTTATTAACATGGCCTGAGTAATATATCACTTGTGTAGAAGCTTGAAGACTTTCAGTAAAAATGGTTAAGTCAAAAAGATCAGAAATTATTTAAAAGACTAATATGACACATATCTACACCTCTCTTTTTCATATGTTGGAGTTGTAGGAGGAGAAACTTTATCACTACTGCTAGAAAACAAAATTCAACTGAGTAAATTTTAAAGATCTTACTGGCTTTATTCAATGATTCATGAAGCAGCCAGCATTCAATTTAGCATGTAGAAAGGATCACTGAGGAGCTACAAAATGAAAGATTTTTATAGGCAAAAGGGAATGGGAATAAGGAAGTTATAATAAGCAAAAAAGAAAAAGGTTGGTTATTTCAAGGTTATCTTCCTTTAGGGGATGGCAGAGATTTAGCAGGCAGACTTCCTAACTGGTGCTGATCAGGTCATTCCTGATTAACTGGTTTAAGACTCCATTTCTGGAAGAGTTAAACTGTAATTAAATTAAGTCCCAGTTTGGTGATGTGGGACTTAGCATAAGAGACTCTGTTTTGGGCCTGTTGTCTTGTTTTTTTAACATGACTATCCAAGGGTTTCTGCATGTCAGTCAACAGAATACCAACATGCCAGAAGCCTGAAAGTTCCAGAAACCTTGACCTCATTAACATAGCCAAAGTCTTCCATTTAATAAAAGAATGGTAGAATTATGAAATGTTTATTCAAGACAGAAAATTTCTATTTGAAGTATAATAAATGCTAGATCATGATCTTGATGCTTAATTCTGACTTTATTTCATTTTTAAGTTTTTAGAGATATATAATTAAAGTGTACAAATTGTACTTTTATAATTCAAAACCTTTTAACAAATTAAACACACCTGGATACCCACTAGCCAACTTATTAAATAGAACATTGGTGACCTCCTAAAAGTCCCTTTCATGTCCCCCTTCTTATTATGGTGGCTTCCACCACCACATATTTGTTTTGTTACTGTTTGAGATTTATATGAATGGTATCATGTAATATGTGCCCATTCAGTTCTGGATTATTTTGTTCAACACTATTATTGTCATGTGTATGAGATCAATCCATGTTATTACATGCAACTGCATTTCATTCACTTTAATTGCTACATAAATATTTCACCATATTCATATATAATATCATCCATTCTACTGTTGAGGACATTTGACTTATTTCTAATTTAGAGCTCTTATAGGTAGGGCTGCTATGAACATTCATTTGCTTATATTTTGATGAGTACACATATTCATTTCAATGTATCATATATCTAAGAGCAACATTGCTGGATCATAGGGCATGCCTATACTCAGCTTTACAGATATTAGAAAACAGGTTTCCAAAATATTGTATATCAGTTTAGACTATCAACAGTGCCTAAGTGTTCCAGTTGTTCCACATCCTCAACAACACTTGGAATTTTCTATATTTTTCACTTTAGCTCAATCTACTGTCAGACTCTTATCTAAAACCTCCACGGAAACAAGGAAGTGAGAAAAATATTATTACCACTCATATATTCAGTACTACAAGAAGCAAAATGGATGTAGAAACTGACACAATAATTTTTCAACAATAATAATAAACTTGTAAAATATATTTCCTGTGATCCTAAGAAATTCATTTATATTCAGTAAAGAATTCAAATAAATCGTCTTTTACAGCAACTGTACACATGGTATACCACGTGACATGACACTCTATGAGAGTTTGGAGAAGGTATAAAAATGAAGCTGAAGAAACCAAAACACCACAAACAGATTTCCATCAAATATCTTTCCAAATCATGAAACTAAGGCAGTCCAAAAATGTTTACACATTTATTCAACTTGACTAATGTCGGGAACTATGCTTGATGCTAGAGACATAAAATCAAGTAAGTGATGATCCCTACTTTCAAGCCACTTAAGCTTCCCTGATTGCTCAGACAGTAAAGAATCTGCCCACAATGGGGATAGACCTAGGTTTGATACATGGGTCAGGAAAATCCCCTGGAGGAGGAAATGGCTAACCATTTTGGTATTCTTGCCTGGAAAATTCCATGGACAGAGGAGTCTGGTGGGTCACATATTCCTTGCAGTCACAAAGAGTTGGACACACTGAGCAACTAATACCTTCACTTTCAAGACTAGTAGCAAATATGGGCAAGTAATTTAGCAGTGAAAGATGTGATAGAGACAAGTGCATAGACATATTTCTAGAGATGGGAAGAAGTCATTCCAAGAAAAAAACTTCCCAGTGGAGGTGAAATTCAAGCTGACCCATAAAGGAAAAGCAAGAGTTAGCTATCACATACATTGGTGAAAGGGTCTTGTGGGCATGGGGAGGGATGTTCCATATCACCAATCTGATACTTGAGTTACCTTTACTGAGTCTTTCAAAGGTTGGAAATGCCAAGAGTCAAGTCCAAAGTCTTTTGTTCACAATGAACCCAATGACCCTCCTCTTCAGCTTTTGCCCATGTGTACTTCAAGGTAATAGAAGACAATTCTAAATACTTTTTCTGTAACTTCACATCCTCTCTTTGTAAAATAAAGAAAATAATACCCTCAATTTCCCAATGTACTGAAAGGAATAATACACAATAAACATAAAAGAATATCGTCCTAAGTAAAGATAATAACAAAAAATATGACAAAAACACTCTAGATAATATATTCTGAGAAAATGATTTCAATGAGTCCTGTTTTCTCTTTTCAGGACATTTCTGGCACTTAGGAGAGGAAGGAACAACTGAGGGGGAGAAAAATCACTGTCTAACAAAAGCATAATGTCCTCTCCAGGAAGAGGAAAATGGTTCCAAGTCATTAAAGACACAATAGGCATTCCATAAAAGCAAAAGAATTTGATTGAAAAAGATTACTTCATTCACATGGTTCCTGCAATTATTAATAAATGTGTTTTTTTTAAATAAAGACATCAAATTACCTTTGCAATAGCTTCCAAAATGTAAACTAAAGCTACAGTTCTAACCAAAAAAGCTGTATTCAATTTTTCCAGGTATACTGACTTTCTATAGATGTGGCAAGGTCAGAGGTTTTGTTCTGAAAGGAAAAATAGACACAAGGGATTTTCATGTTCCCTTCTATTTACTGACATTGAAATTATTTGATGAGGAGACATTTATTGGAAGATACACATACATAACACAATTCATGTTTAGGGAGATGGATTTCTTGCAATTGCAAAAGTCAATGGCACTTCACAAATGCTCCTAGCACTCTTTATTGACTTTCTGGATAGATATTTCTACTAATGAAATGAGTCGGAGTTTCATGAAGATGTGATAGAGACAAGTGCATAGACATATTTCTAGATGGGAAGAAGTCATTCCAAGAAAAAAACTTCCCAGTGGAGGTGAAATTCAAGCTGACCCATAAAGGAAAAGCAAGAGTTAGCTATCACATACATTGGTGAAAGGGTCTTGTGGGCATGGGGAGGGATGTTCCATATCACCAATCTGATACTTGAGTTACCTTTACTGAGTCTTTCAAAGGTTGGAAATGCCAAGAGTCAAGTCCAAAGTCTTTTGTTCACAATGAACCCAATGACCCTCCTCTTCAGCTTTTGCCCATGTGTACTTCAAGGTAATAGAAGACAATTCTAAATATTTTTTCTGTAACTTCACATCCTCTCTTTGTAAAATAAAGAAAATAATACCCTCAATTTCCCAATGTACTGAAAGGAATAATACACAATAAACATAAAAGAATATCGTCCTAAGTAAAGATAATAACAAAAAATATGACAAAAACACTCTAGATAATATATTCTGAGAAAATGATTTCAATGAGTCCTGTTTTCTCTTTTCAGGACATTTCTGGCACTTAGGAGAGGAAGGAACAACTGAGGGGGAGAAAAATCACTGTCTAACAAAAGCATAATGTCCTCTCCAGGAAGAGGAAAATGGTTCCAAGTCATTAAAGACACAATAGGCATTCCATAAAAGCAAAAGAATTTGATTGAAAAAGATTACTTCATTCACATGGTTCCTGCAATTATTAATAAATGTGTTTTTTTTAAATAAAGACATCAAATTACCTTTGCAATAGCTTCCAAAATGTAAACTAAAGCTACAGTTCTAACCAAAAGAGCTGTATTCAATTTTTCCAGGTATACTGACTTTCTATAGATGTGGCAAGGTCAGAGGTTTTGTTCTGAAAGGAAAAATAGACACAAGGGATTTTCATGTTCCCTTCTATTTACTGACATTGAAATTATTTGATGAGGAGACATTTATTGGAAGATACACATACATAACACAATTCATGTTTAGGGAGATGGATTTCTTGCAATTGCAAAAGTCAATGGCACTTCACAAATGCTCCTAGCACTCTTTATTGACTTTCTGGATAGATATTTCTACTAATGAAATGAGTCGGAGTTTCATGAAGCATGGAAGACACAGATACATATCAACTTATTTTAAGCCTCTTCAATGTCATGATACTTTTAGAATTGGTTTCTGGGTTCAGTCCCTAGATCAGGAAGATCCCCCGGAGGAGAGCATAGCAACCCACTCCAGTATTCTTGCCTGAAGAATCCCATGGACAGAGGAGCCTGGCAGGCTACAGTCCATATAGAGTCACACAGATACGACTGAAGTGACTTAGCATACACCTTTTGAAATTATCTTGCATGGCATATTCATGAGTTTTTTTCTAAACAAGGTACACTTGAAATTATCTTGCATGGCATATTCATGAGTTTTTTTCTAAACAAGGTACACTTAAACAATTTGAGCAGCAGGTGAGAAATCACTAACTTTACGAGTTTTGGAAAATCAGGATTTAATTATAAATTGAATATACATATAAACAAAAAGTTAATAGATGAATCATGACTTTAGAAAGTAAGATTGTTAAAGGCAGAAAGCTTTCCATTTATCTCATACATAGTTGTAAAAACAGATCTGTGTATTATTGTAATACCATATTTTCCACAATTTTTGAGTGGGAAAGTGCAAATTTTAGTTAAAGAAAACATGTAAAGGGCTAAGTTACCTCTGTGAGCTATGACCCTTCTTCTTAAGACAGAGAACACTTACTATTATAGAATGATACGTGATCTTCCCAATTAGTAAACAGTACAAAATACTCAATCTCTCTTCTTCTATCATAATTTTACAATATTTTTTAGGATCACTATGTCTAGTTAATGCTTAAACTAAAGCTACAGTTCTAACCAAAGAGCTGTATTCAATTTTTCCAGGTATACTGACTTTCTATAGATGTGGCAAGGTCAGAGGTTTTGTTCTGAAAGGAAAAATAGACACAAGGGATTTTCATGTTCCCTTCTATTTACTGACATTGAAATTATTTGATGAGGAGACATTTATTGGAAGATACACATACATAACACAATTCATGTTTAGGGAGATGGATTTCTTGCAATTGCAAAAGTCAATGGCACTTCACAAATGCTCCTAGCACTCTTTATTGACTTTCTGGATAGATATTTCTACTAATGAAATGAGTCGGAGTTTCATGAAGCATGGAAGACACAGATACATATCAACTTATTTTAAGCCTCTTCAATGTCATGATACTTTTAGAATTGGTTTCTGGGTTCAGTCCCTAGATCAGGAAGATTCCCTAGAGAAGAGCATAGCAACCCACTCCAGTATTCTTGCCTGAAGAATCCCATGGACAGAGGAGCCTGGCAGGCTACAGTCCATATAGAGTCACACAGATACGACTGAAGTGACTTAGCATACACCTTTTGAAATTATCTTGCATGGCATATTCATGAGTTTTTTTCTAAACAAGGTACACTTGAAATTATCTTGCATGGCATATTCATGAGTTTTTTTCTAAACAAGGTACACTTAAACAATTTGAGCAGCAGGTGAGAAATCACTAACTTTACGAGTTTTGGAAAATCAGGATTTAATTATAAATTGAATATACATATAAACAAAAAGTTAATAGATGAATCATGACTTTAGAAAGTAAGATTGTTAAAGGCAGAAAGCTTTCCATTTATCTCATACATAGTTGTAAAAACAGATCTGTGTATTATTGTAATACCATATTTTCCACAATTTTTGAGTGGGAAAGTGCAAATTTTAGTTAAAGAAAACATGTAAAGGGCTAAGTTACCTCTGTGAGCTATGACCCTTCTTCTTAAGACAGAGAACACTTACTATTATAGAATGATACGTGATCTTCCCAATTAGTAAACAGTACAAAATACTCAATCTCTCTTCTTCTATCATAATTTTACAATATTTTTTAGGATCACTATGTCTAGTTAATGCTTAATCTGTCCAAACACTCAGTATCAACTACATGGTCATAAACAGACATCAATCAAAATCTAAACAGAATCAGGAAAAATTTATTTCAAAGTATGGTTTGTGGCAGGTCATTTCACAACCATAATATTCATGCATCAAAAATTTTTAAAAGAGTAAGAAAGAAGTTGTTGGGTGCACACTGAAGAAAATTCTACTCACTTGAACTAACAAAACAAATGTATACTTTACTATGTTTCTTTCTATGTGTATTTCCTTTGTAACCTTTTCATTGCCCCCAAACAGATTTTGAAACAATTAGAAATAGAAGTATATAAAGAAACTCAAGATTATTAACTCATGAAAAAATATTTTAAAGAAACTGTGGCAGGAGACCTAGGAAGAATTATGTAAAGTCCTGACTGGGTGAAAAATAAGAATGATTCAAATCTTAACACTAAATTGCTAGCAAACCAAGTCAAAGACAATGTCATCAAGTAGACACTGAACTCATTGGGAAAGCTCTCAGCTCTTGGAGGAATATGTTGCAAGAATGTCTTTTACAGGGGGATTTGAACAAGGCAATGAATAAAGACCTCAGTGGGAGTTTTGGTATTTTTTAATTCCACAGAAACTTTCTATTATAGCTGACCACCATGAAAGCTGAGCATACAATACTTCAATAGAATTCAGTAATAAAAATTCTTTAAAAAGGAGCCAGAGGAATACAGCTAAACTCTGCTACTTTTGGTCTTCAAGCTTATGTTACAAATCAGGATTTAATTATAAATTGAATAAAAATATAAACAAAAAGTTAATAGATGAATCATGACTTTAGAAAGTAAGATTGTTAAAGGCAGAAAGCTTTCCATTTATCTCATACATAGTTGTAAAAACAGATCTGTGTATTATTGTAATACCATATTTTCCACAATTTTTGAGTGGGAAAGTGCAAATTTTAGTTAAAGAAAACATGTAAAGGGCTAAGTTACCTCTGTGAGCTATGACCCTTCTTCTTAAGACAGAGAACACTTACTATTATAGAATGATACGTGATCTTCCCAATTAGTAAACAGTACAAAATACTCAATCTCTCTTCTTCTATCATAATTTTACAATATTTTTTAGGATCACTATGTCTAGTTAATGCTTAATCTGTCCAAACACTCAGTATCAACTACATGGTCATAAACAGACATCAATCAAAATCTAAACAGAATCAGGAAAAATTTATTTCAAAGTATGGTTTGTGGCAGGTCATTTCACAACCATAATATTCATGCATCAAAAATTTTTAAAAGAGTAAGAAAGAAGTTGTTGGGTGCACACTGAAGAAAATTCTACTCACTTGAACTAACAAAACAAATGTATACTTTACTATGTTTCTTTCTATGTGTATTTCCTTTGTAACCTTTTCATTGCCCCCAAACAGATTTTGAAACAATTAGAAATAGAAGTATATAAAGAAACTCAAGATTATTAACTCATGAAAAAATATTTTAAAGAAACTGTGGCAGGAGACCTAGGAAGAATTATGTAAAGTCCTGACTGGGTGAAAAATAAGAATGATTCAAATCTTAACACTAAATTGCTAGCAAACCAAGTCAAAGACAATGTCATCAAGTAGACACTGAACTCATTGGGAAAGCTCTCAGCTCTTGGAGGAATATGTTGCAAGAATGTCTTTTACAGGGGGATTTGAACAAGGCAATGAATAAAGACCTCAGTGGGAGTTTTGGTATTTTTTAATTCCACAGAAACTTTCTATTATAGCTGACCACCATGAAAGCTGAGCATACAATACTTCAATAGAATTCAGTAATAAAAATTCTTTAAAAAGGAGCCAGAGGAATACAGCTAAACTCTGCTACTTTTTGGTCTTCAAGCTTATGTTACCACAGAGGATAAGATGAAAACTCTTTAAATTACAAGTGTTTTTCAATGACTGCCACTGGAAATAATTTTGTGACACAGACATGCAACAGTAATAAAATATTATATGAAAGTGAGTATAACACACTGGAGGCATGTTATACTCATTCTGTGTAATAATATAACCTCTGGAGAAGAAGAATATGTCCCCAATTAAGGAACATAGGACCAAAGAGAAAAGAAACATAACCAGAGAAACAAAGATGCCCTAGACCAAGAAAAATACACGTATACTGCCTCTGTTTAAGATTCTCTCTTTCAAGTAGAGTATTGACAAGCATTTCACAGAAACATGTTTGCTAGAGAGAGAGGATTGTCAGGAGTCCAGTCTCTAGACTACCAGCCTTGGTCAAACTGCCTGGGTTCAGGGTCAGGACATGCCCCTTCCTGGCCAGAAGCCATGGACTCCTTACTTAACTTCATCAGCAATTTATTCCTCTCTAAAATACGACAATGGCATTCACCTGTTAGGACAAGGTAACCATAAAAAGATGAATCATGCAAGCTGTCTAACATAATACTAGATATGGGGCAAGCATTCTACCCATATTAGAGATGTTCTTCAAGATAGAAATCAATGTGTTCTAGATATCAAGCATGTACATGGAGGGTTTACTTGAAAAGTTAAAACCTGCCTTCTGTTTTGGCTTAAAAGCAAGTCATCCAAATGCATTATTCCTTATTGACAGGCTGTTTCACAAATTTTTGGGACCTAAAAGGTCCTGACTGGGTGAAAAATAAGAATGATTCATTTTGCTAGCAAACCAAGTCAAAGACAATGTCATCAAGTAGACACTGAACTCATTGGGAAAGCTCTCAGCTCTTGGAGGAATATGTTGCAAGAATGTCTTTTACAGGGGGATTTGAACAAGGCAATGAATAAAGACCTCAGTGGGAGTTTTGGTATTTTTTAATTCCACAGAAACTTTCTATTATAGCTGACCACCATGAAAGCTGAGCATACAATACTTCAATAGAATTCAGTAATAAAAATTCTTTAAAAAGGAGCCAGAGGAATACAGCTAAACTCTGCTACTTTTTGGTCTTCAAGCTTATGTTACCACAGAGGATAAGATGAAAACTCTTTAAATTACAAGTGTTTTTCAATGACTGCCACTGGAAATAATTTTGTGACACAGACATGCAACAGTAATAAAATATTATATGAAAGTGAGTATAACACACTGGAGGCATGTTATACTCATTCTGTGTAATAATATAACCTCTGGAGAAGAAGAATATGTCCCCAATTAAGGAACATAGGACCAAAGAGAAAAGAAACATAACCAGAGAAACAAAGATGCCCTAGACCAAGAAAAATACACGTATACTGCCTCTGTTTAAGATTCTCTCTTTCAAGTAGAGTATTGACAAGCATTTCACAGAAACATGTTTGCTAGAGAGAGAGGATTGTCAGGAGTCCAGTCTCTAGACTACCAGCCTTGGTCAAACTGCCTGGGTTCAGGGTCAGGACATGCCCCTTCCTGGCCAGAAGCCATGGACTCCTTACTTAACTTCATCAGCAATTTATTCCTCTCTAAAATACGACAATGGCATTCACCTGTTAGGACAAGGTAACCATAAAAAGATGAATCATGCAAGCTGTCTAACATAATACTAGATATGGGGCAAGCATTCTACCCATATTAGAGATGTTCTTCAAGATAGAAATCAATGTGTTCTAGATATCAAGCATGTACATGAGACAGCGTTTTACTTGAAAAGTTAAAAACCTGCCTTCTGTTTTTGGCTTAAAAGCAAGTCATCCAAATGCATTATTCCTTATTGACAGGCTGTTTCACAAAACACACTGAACTCTGGAAAACAAGAGGAGTTTATATCTGGAATTCAATTTCTAATCACAGACTTCTCAGCTGAGCCACACTTTTTATAGGATTAAAATGATTTATGATCATTAGCTGAAGCATTCACTTCATAGAAAAAACTAATTTACAAAGATTTGCATCCCCTGAAATCTTATTAGACCCAAATTGTTTCACTTTGAGGGACTTCAGCAGTGTTTTCCAAAGCTCTCCGAACTACTTGTATATAGAACTACAGTAGTCTCTCCCCTTTAAAGTGAAAACATACACACAATAAGCAAACAAACAAATTATTAACCTTTCTTTTCATGTAGGATTTGAGGTCTCACTTAGTTTTCTGGTTATAATGCAAAACCCAGAAAGGGCTCCCATTCATAAATTAAAGAGTTCAGAGTCCTATATGAACTTTATTAGAAATTCTCCTCAATAGGAAAAATTCTATGATTCCACTTGCCATGCCATAATAAATTTTTAAATGTATTGACTTCTTTGGGCTCTGCTTCCGCTCTTTGTATGATCTAATCACAGACCTTTGCAATCTGATTACTCCTTGCTTAAGCTTGAGTCTAGAGAAAGAAGCAGAAGGGAATTTTCTGATATGAACATCACTGAGCAAACTTTCTTCAATTATTAATTCACTCTTTTAGTGATTCATTCAAACAAATACTTATTGAATACTTTCTATGTAATGCTTCTGCTGCCAAAAGGAGAAAAAAATGATGAGACAAAGATTATTTCTCAGAGGAAAAAATTAAAACACTTTACTAGATGCCTGGGTTCAGGGTCAGGACATGCCCCTTCCTGGCCAGAAGCCATGGACTCCTTACTTAACTTCATCAGCAATTTATTCCTCTCTAAAATACGACAATGGCATTCACCTGTTAGGACAAGGTAACCATAAAAAGATGAATCATGCAAGCTGTCTAACATAATACTAGATATGGGGCAAGCATTCTACCCATATTAGAGATGTTCTTCAAGATAGAAATCAATGTGTTCTAGATATCAAGCATGTACATGAGACAGCGTTTTACTTGAAAAGTTAAAAACCTGCCTTCTGTTTTTGGCTTAAAAGCAAGTCATCCAAATGCATTATTCCTTATTGACAGGCTGTTTCACAAAACACACTGAACTCTGGAAAACAAGAGGAGTTTATATCTGGAATTCAATTTCTAATCACAGACTTCTCAGCTGAGCCACACTTTTTATAGGATTAAAATGATTTATGATCATTAGCTGAAGCATTCACTTCATAGAAAAAACTAATTTACAAAGATTTGCATCCCTGAAATCTTATTAGACCCAAATTGTTTCACTTTGAGGGACTTCAGCAGTGTTTTCCAAAGCTCTCCGAACTACTTGTATATAGAACTACAGTAGTCTCTCCCCTTTAAAGTGAAAACATACACACAATAAGCAAACAAACAAATTATTAACCTTTCTTTTCATGTAGGATTTGAGGTCTCACTTAGTTTTCTGGTTATAATGCAAAACCCAGAAAGGGCTCCCATTCATAAATTAAAGAGTTCAGAGTCCTATATGAACTTTATTAGAAATTCTCCTCAATAGGAAAAATTCTATGATTCCACTTGCCATGCCATAATAAATTTTTAAATGTATTGACTTCTTTGGGCTCTGCTTCCGCTCTTTGTATGATCTAATCACAGACCTTTGCAATCTGATTACTCCTTGCTTAAGCTTGAGTCTAGAGAAAGAAGCAGAAGGGAATTTTCTGATATGAACATCACTGAGCAAACTTTCTTCAATTATTAATTCACTCTTTTAGTGATTCATTCAAACAAATACTTATTGAATACTTTCTATGTAATGCTTCTGCTGCCAAAAGGAGAAAAAAATGATGAGACAAAAGATTATTTCTCAGAGGAAAAAAAAAATTAAAAAACTACTATTTACTGAAGATGTATTATGACCCCAATTCCTAATGGGAACAGATATTTTTACTGTTTTCCTGATTAAAATTGAGTTTATCACAATCAAGTGACTTGAATGTGACTGAGGCGAGCACAGCCAAGTGTCACTTCACAGTCATCCAACCTCAGCACCTATGCTCTGTACGTCTCAGGCACTATCAATGAATTTATCAAAGAAAGGAAGCCAGAGCATAAATGCACAATAAAATGGAGTATGACCAGAAATTCCTAACAGTTGAAACTCATATTCAGTAACCAAAGACATGTTTAAAAATAAATAAAACAAAAACTCTCAGGCTAGCATATATTCTGTTCCTAAGGAAGGTCATTCTCATTCATCTGAAGCTATACCAAAATTTTTAAATCACATTTTCAGAATCTTTCCACAATCCAAGTCTACTTTTACTCCTTTCCCATTCTTATAAAAGAGCATATAATTGCTTCTTTGTCTGGATTAAGTTGGGAATCTCACAGTTTAAGGGGAAAAATAGGCCCAAACAAGACTATGATTCTGTTTATTCATATGCCTTCAGTCTATGATCATGAGAAAAAGTACCTTTAGATCCAAGTGGTAAGAAATTAGGGTTCTAGAGTTGATATTCTCAGCATACATTTTTTTGGTCCAAGTGTGCAGTATGCCTTTACATGTATCTGAATTTTTCATCTCCATTTAAAAGCAAGTGATTTAGCATATCTGCCTTATTGAGGGTTTATATTTTAATTAAAACACTCTCATCTGGCTCTCTCAGCTGCTTTTGAAATTGAATCCACTGAATGAGAATAAAAAAATGAGCTGATTGAGAAGACACTTGTCTCCTACCTCAGTGCCTGACTCCTGAACCCCAGTGTAGTACCCCTCTTGAACCCCAGGAGAAGGCCACAGGATTTGTTCCTGGGTTCTTTGCCTGGTTCCAAAGGCTCACGAAGTCATATGCATCAAATTTTAAAAGTCGGGCTTCCCCTGGTGGTCCAGTGGGTAAGGACACCGCCTTGCAGTGCAGGGGGCGCTGGTTTGATCCCTGGCCTGGGAAGATCCCATGTGCAGCAGAGCGGCTGGACTGATGTGTCCAATTACCGAGCCGCAGCTCTGCAGCGCATGCGCCCCGAGCCGGTGCTCTGCGACAACAGAGGCCACCGTGATGGGAGGCCAACACGGGCCAAAGAACTAAGACAGATGAACATAGATAAATGAAAGACCAACAGAAGAGGCCCGCCCATCCCACTCCCTCCCCACCTCACCCCCTAAAAGATAAATAAATAAAATAAATGTTTAAAAAAAAATTTTTTTTTAAAGTCTGTAGGTTTCGGTAATGATGATGCTTCTTCATCTTTCAGCCATGTGAAAGCAACCTAAGTATGAGTCCTGAAATGAAGCATGGTTAAAGAATGAGACACCTCAGGAAAAAAAGAACAGAGTTAAACCAAACATTCTCTTAAACCACACACAATTTCAAAAGCAAACACTGGCACTTACAGATATTTATCTATTCCATACATACTCTACGTTTGAAATATATTTTCCAAAGAGTATATCTTGAGTTGGCATTAAAGCTCCCATTCACTGGTTATTAAGTAATGCTGCATCTGGGAAGCTTAGCTTTCTTAACGCATTTATCTGTTTATTTCTCAAGTGCAACATTGCCATCTACAGGATGTGAAATCACAAGATGCAGCCACTTCTTTAAAGACTTGTTTGTAATCAAAACTAAAAATCACTGAGGTTGAAAATGCATGTGTCCATAATCAGTCCTATTTGATTATCCTGCCAGGCACTGCTATTTTGCAAATTATCTCATAATCTCACAGCTCGCCCAAAAAAAAAGAATGCATTGCATTAAGTAGACTTTGAAAGCTGCTTTATCTTTGGAAACTGCACTAGAGGTTTGCTTAAAGGCTCTACCATGATAAATGTTAAGGAGAAAGAAAAACTAATATCACTGTGAGAGTCAGTTGCATTAAGGATCAAACTTTATACCTAATATGAAATCCTCTTGAAGCTGGTTGGATGTCTGCTGCCTAAATTTCTTCACAGAATTCAAATAACAAATACAGCAGTCTTTCTTTTACAGATTTCAAATCACAAACAGAGCAAAACTGACTTTCTGCTCACAAAAGAAGGCTGCTGACAAGAAGGGTGCCTAATGAGTCTATTCATCTAGCCAGACTTCCTAACATTCAGAGGACATGGCCAAGGGCAAACTCTAAGCCTATTTTGCAAGTGAAGGAACAGGTACAGAAGGTGGTGACCCTAGAAATCTTAGTTCATTTTCAGGCTCTTATTTTCTTCAAAAAAAAGAGAGATAAAGGGAGAAACAACATCACTCATTTCCTCCATTTTGACACATAGACTAAAACATGAGGGAGAAAAAATACAGCACATACAAATGGTACTGAGAAGCTATTCTTGACCACTCAGTGTGACCTCCATTCAGTTGAAATTGGAATTACAATATTTATTAGAAAAACCTTGACCATTTCAGGAAAATCTACTATAACTTCCTGGTACATTTCTAATATTTCT
The DNA here is from genome assembly GCA_022376925.1 of Tragulus kanchil. Taxonomy (NCBI): domain Eukaryota; kingdom Metazoa; phylum Chordata; class Mammalia; order Artiodactyla; family Tragulidae; genus Tragulus; species Tragulus kanchil. Next base: position 113,613,171 of record JAIOJX010000028.1, on the reverse strand, counting down.
TTCCTAGAGTTATTTAATATTAGGATGGATAATTAGCTCATTCTAATTTCTTAATTGTAGCTCATCTAGAAACTAGGAGATGGACATGATAACATTCATATTACCCTAACTTCTTATGATTTTTTGAAAAATATCATCTCCCAGAAGAATTAGAATAATGTAAAGCTATTTCAACAGAAAGATCATATAAAAGTGTATAAAATTAAGTTTGCTGTGTTCTCACAATACTAAATGGAAAATAGGAAGAAACGAGGTGCTTTGTTGCCAAGGAAAAGGCCTCATTAAAGTGAAAAAAACAATTTGAAAAACTCAGTATCAGGGTTTCATTTCAAATGATTACAGTTTTTCATCACATATCCAGCATATCCTCATGGGGACATGAACCAAGTCTAAATCAAAAAATTACAGGAATAAAAATGTAGCCACAAAGATAAAAGATTTTTTATCTCTAGTTCATTGACATGTAGTCCCCAAACAAGGAACAAAACATTTATATGGACTAATAGAGCAGCTTTTGATCTAAAGACAATTATAGGGGCCAATCTCTGGTTGATGTCAACACAGCAGCTCCATTGGAAAAGCAGTATATATTCTCCATGGCTGGCAATATGCAGAGGACACTCCCTTCCTAGAAACTACTTTCTTCAACACTCCCAATGACCCCACTATTGCCAAATCCATAAGTTCCTAGACCATGCACATGCTCAGTCATTCAGTCATGTCTAACTCTTTGCAATCCTATGGTCTGTAGCCCGCCAGGCTCCTCTGTCTATGGGATTCTCCAGTCAAGAATACTGGAGTGAGTTGCCATTTCCTCTTCCAAGGGATCTTCCTCACCCAGGGATCGAACCCACATCTTCTGCATCTCCTACATCGCCTGCACTGACAGGCAGATTCTTTATCACTGAGTCACTTGGAAGCCACCTCATCTTACTTGACTCCAGAACATCTGACATGACTTTCTTCTTCCTTCCTGGAACACTGTCTCTACCTGGCTTCCCACACATAGCATATTCTTAGTTCTTCCTTCCAAGACCTTGGTCACTTCTCCACCTCTTTTGCTGCATCCTCTTTAGCTGCCTAATCTCTGAAGGTTGGTTTGCCCTCAGGAATCAGTTCTTGAGCCTATTCTCTGCCCTACCTATATGACATTTCTAGGCTATTCCACATGCTTTAAACATCATCTTTAATGGCTCCCAAATGTATATGGCCTGCCCCAAATTTCACCTCAACTTTAGACACCTCTGTCCAACAGCTTCTCAATATCTCCGTTAACATCTAATTGTGCAATTGTGCTTAATATATTTAGAACAGAATTTTTATTCTCCTGTACCTCCATGCCTGCTTCTTTTTAAATTAATACCTTTAGAATTTGCTTTGTTGCCAAGGAAAAGGCCTCATTAAAGTGAAAAACAATTTGAAAAACTCAGTATCAGGGTTTCATTTCAAATGATTACAGTTTTTCATCACATATCCAGCATATCCTCATGGGGACATGAACCAAGTCTAAATCAAAAAATTACAGGAATAAAAATGTAGCCACAAAGATAAAAGATTTTTTATCTCTAGTTCATTGACATGTAGTCCCCAAACAAGGAACAAAACATTTATATGGACTAATAGAGCAGCTTTTGATCTAAAGACAATTATAGGGGCCAATCTCTGGTTGATGTCAACACAGCAGCTCCATTGGAAAAGCAGTATATATTCTCCATGGCTGGCAATATGCAGAGGACACTCCCTTCCTAGAAACTACTTTCTTCAACACTCCCAATGACCCCACTATTGCCAAATCCATAAGTTCCTAGACCATGCACATGCTCAGTCATTCAGTCATGTCTAACTCTTTGCAATCCTATGGTCTGTAGCCCGCCAGGCTCCTCTGTCTATGGGATTCTCCAGTCAAGAATACTGGAGTGAGTTGCCATTTCCTCTTCCAAGGGATCTTCCTCACCCAGGGATCGAACCCACATCTTCTGCATCTCCTACATCGCCTGCACTGACAGGCAGATTCTTTATCACTGAGTCACTTGGAAGCCACCTCATCTTACTTGACTCCAGAACATCTGACATGACTTTCTTCTTCCTTCCTGGAACACTGTCTCTACCTGGCTTCCCACACATAGCATATTCTTAGTTCTTCCTTCCAAGACCTTGGTCACTTCTCCACCTCTTTTGCTGCATCCTCTTTAGCTGCCTAATCTCTGAAGGTTGGTTTGCCCTCAGGAATCAGTTCTTGAGCCTATTCTCTGCCCTACCTATATGACATTTCTAGGCTATTCCACATGCTTTAAACATCATCTTTAATGGCTCCCAAATGTATATGGCCTGCCCCAAATTTCACCTCAACTTTAGACACCTCTGTCCAACAGCTTCTCAATATCTCCGTTAACATCTAATTGTGCAATTGTGCTTAATATATTTAGAACAGAATTTTTATTCTCCTGTACCTCCATGCCTGCTTCTTTTTAAATTAATACCTTTAGAATTTGCAATCCCCTACTGCCACTTATACTGAAAAGAAGACACAGTCCCTTTGACTGCAAAGAGATAAAACCAATCAATTTTAAAGGAAATTAACTCTTAATATTCTTTCGAAGGACTGATGCTGAAGCTGAAGCTCTAATAATTTGACCTCACGCAAAGAGTCAGCTCATGGACAAGACCCTGATGCTGGGAAAGATTGAAGGCAAAATGCAAAGAGGGCAGCAGAGGGTAAGATAGCTAGATAGCATCACTGACTCAATGGGCATGAATCTGAGCAAACTCCAGGAGAAACTGGAGGACAGAGGAGCCTAGCATGCTACAGTCTATGAGGTCACAAAGAGTCAGACACAACTTAGGAACTGAACAACAACAACATAAAGAGAATGTTAGAAAAGGATTGAGAATATGGTTAGAGAAATTAGCATAGCAGTATAAAATATAATCAGAATTTCCTTATGCAATAGTAAGGCTCATATGAAGGAGGTGATAAAAAAGAGGACTCAATATCCACATTTTTACCCACTTCACATACATTGACACAGCATCCGCACTTGATGCTTACTTAATTTAGAGTTTACTTAGGGAACTCTTCATTCCACAAACATCCCTGCACTCTACATTCCCCTCTCCAGAATGCTATCCCAGTGAGAAAGGCTTTCTGATATTGCCCATGGTGTCCAATGTTTTACAAGATTGATTTTCTGCTCACTATTGACGCTAAGAAATGAAGGCAGCAACAAATTGCTGGGAAGCTGATTTAGAATCTCTGTGTGGCTCAGGGAAGTGGCTGTCTGCCCATGGCTACTTGGAAGGAGTATTTTCAATGAGTGATCAGACCGATGTTTAAAGGGGTTAAAAGAAGACAAGAAACACGAGTTCATCTTTATCTATTATTCCAAAAAAAAAATTTTTTTAAATCAAAAATTCACTTGGTCCATCTCAATCACTGGTCTACATTAATTGTAAAACATATCTGGCAGAAAGTAATACCGCAAACCTGTTCTGTGTGAAAAGGGTGTTCTTTGAGCTCAAATACCTGAGAAAATCTGTGAAGCCTATGCCCCTCTTGGAGAAACGCAGAGCAAAGAAGTCTTAGAGTTTCTGAGACTTCTCAAGTAAAGAAGCCCATTTAGTTTTGTTCCACCTAAAGTTTATTTGATCACATCTGCCCAGGCCACTGGCAAAGTAGGAGCCCAAAAGAGAGAAAAGTTAAGACTTTGATTTTTAATATATTTTTTAAGCATCAGAGTAGTCAACACAGAGAGAGAAAGGAAAAAAAAATTTAGAAACATTTACCTACCTATTTATATAGAGAGACATTTAGACGTATGAACATATTACCTATACAAACACATATATTCAGAGAGAGAGGTAGATAAGTGATTGATAGATCAACAGATGGATGGATGGATGGAAAAGAATATAAACTGTATAACCAACCAAAGAGAGATAGATACATAGATAGACAGACAGGCAGACAGGAGGACAGATAGGGAAGAGGGAAGGACTACCATCCTATTTCCAATTTCTGAGAATATATGGATTTAATTGGCCTTTTGCAGGATGACACAGCAACCCATTCCCCTGTGGTCCAGCATTTATTCATCTCTTTTTCTCTCCTCTTCCATCAAAATAAAACTGTCTCAACTCTCATATAAAGTTTTTGTGATTATTCATTTTTATAACTCCCCAAAAGTATAATTGACGCAATTATACCTATATAAAATACAGACCTAAAAAATAGGCATATGTATATGTGTACATGTGTCACAAACTGTACACACTCTTTTCCCAGAAATGTACATAAACCTTATAACCAACTGACATCTTCAATAGAGAAGTGCTTCTTTAAATAAATATAAATATAAAAACTGAATACTATTGATATAAAACTATATCATTCAAGATTCAAGAAAGCAAAACCCCTTTTGGCATCACCCCTCTTTTTGAATGAAACACAGAAATTCATTAACTACAAACTCTTGGAGGGAACAGAGAATTCAAGGAGCCACCACTGGGTCACTTGCTCCAAGGTCACAAAGCCCTGGCTCAGAGGAGAAAAACTAACATTAATTGTAAAACATATCTGGCAGAAAGTAATACCGCAAACCTGTTCTGTGTGAAAAGGGTGTTCTTTGAGCTCAAATACCTGAGAAAATCTGTGAAGCCTATGCCCCTCTTGGAGAAACGCAGAGCAAAGAAGTCTTAGAGTTTCTGAGACTTCTCAAGTAAAGAAGCCCATTTAGTTTTGTTCCACCTAAAGTTTATTTGATCACATCTGCCCAGGCCACTGGCAAAGTAGGAGCCCAAAAGAGAGAAAAGTTAAGACTTTGATTTTTAATATATTTTTTAAGCATCAGAGTAGTCAACACAGAGAGAGAAAGGAAAAAAAAATTTAGAAACATTTACCTACCTATTTATATAGAGAGACATTTAGACGTATGAACATATTACCTATACAAACACATATATTCAGAGAGAGAGGTAGATAAGTGATTGATAGATCAACAGATGGATGGATGGATGGAAAAGAATATAAACTGTATAACCAACCAAAGAGAGATAGATACATAGATAGACAGACAGGCAGACAGGAGGACAGATAGGGAAGAGGGAAGGACTACCATCCTATTTCCAATTTCTGAGAATATATGGATTTAATTGGCCTTTTGCAGGATGACACAGCAACCCATTCCCCTGTGGTCCAGCATTTATTCATCTCTTTTACTCTCCTCTTCCATCAAAATAAAACTGTCTCAACTCTCATATAAAGTTTTTGTGATTATTCATTTTTATAACTCCCCAAAAGTATAATTGACGCAATTATACCTATATAAAATACAGACCTAAAAAATAGGCATATGTATATGTGTACATGTGTCACAAACTGTACACACTCTTTTCCCAGAAATGTACATAAACCTTATAACCAACTGACATCTTCAATAGAGAAGTGCTTCTTTAAATAAATATAAATATAAAAACTGAATACTATTGATATAAAACTATATCATTCAAGATTCAAGAAAGCAAAACCCCTTTTGGCATCACCCCTCTTTTTGAATGAAACACAGAAATTCATTAACTACAAACTCTTGGAGGGAACAGAGAATTCAAGGAGCCACCACTGGGTCACTTGCTCCAAGGTCACAAAGCCCTGGCTAGAAATCAGGGAGGAGAAAACTGGAGGTGCTACTGTTCCTGCCTCTCCATTCATGAAGATGGTAGCTTCCCATTGGTGCCTATAGAGTCTGGCCACAGTAAACACACTCATCTAACTTGCTGCAGCCACCCCAGCAGAGAGAAGAGGGCCTCTGACTGCCTGCTATCTCCTAAAGTTCACGTGAGTCCATTATATTGGTAAAATTGAAATCATACCCAGAACTCTAATAGGAAAGGGACTTAGAATACAGAATGTTTAGCTTACCAGCCGTTGAAACACAGAGAACACATAAGACAATGCTAATAGATGCTGAGCACTGATAGACAACTGAAAAACTGAAGCCCTTCCAAATTAATCTAGAGTAGACGCATTGCTGATAATTTTTTAAAAGATACTTGGTAGGGGGCTTCCCTGGTGGTCCAGTGGGTAAGGACACCACCTTGCAGTGCAAGGGGCACCAGTTCGATCCCTGGCCTGGGAAGATCCCACGTGCCGCGGAGCGGCTGGACCGATGTGTCCAACTACCGAGCCGGAACTCTGGAGCGCATGCGCCCAGAGCCGGTGTTCTGCGACAACAGAGGCCACCGCGATGGGAGGCCCACACAGGCCAAAGAACAAAGATGGATGAAAATGGACAAATGAAAGACCAATAGAAGTGGCCCACCTGCTCCCCTCCCTCCCCACCCCTTCCCCACCAAAATAAATAAATAAATAAATCTTTAAAAAAAAAAAAAAAAGATATTTGGTAGGCAAAACCATGGAGAATTCCAAAGATTAGCGGTTATGGTGGGCAGGGTGGAGGGGAAACGAACAGGCAGAGAGGAGTTTTAGGGCAGTGAAAAAGTTCTGTGTAGTGTTAAAAAGGTAGATCAACCCTAGACAACTTATTAAAAAGTAGAGACAACACTTTGCCAGCAAAAGGCTATGCAGTCGAAGCTATAGTTTTTCCAGTAGTCATGTACAAATATAAATATAAAAACTGAATACTATTGATATAAAACTATATCATTCAAGATTCAAGAAAGCAAAACCCCTTTTGGCATCACCCCTCTTTTTGAATGAAACACAGAAATTCATTAACTACAAACTCTTGGAGGGAACAGAGAATTCAAGGAGCCACCACTGGGTCACTTGCTCCAAGGTCACAAAGCCCTGGCTAGAAATCAGGGAGGAGAAAACTGGAGGTGCTACTGTTCCTGCCTCTCCATTCATGAAGATGGTAGCTTCCCATTGGTGCCTATAGAGTCTGGCCACAGTAAACACACTCATCTAACTTGCTGCAGCCACCCCAGCAGAGAGAAGAGGGCCTCTGACTGCCTGCTATCTCCTAAAGTTCACGTGAGTCCATTATATTGGTAAAATTGAAATCATACCCAGAACTCTAATAGGAAAGGGACTTAGAATACAGAATGTTTAGCTTACCAGCCGTTGAAACACAGAGAACACATAAGACAATGCTAATAGATGCTGAGCACTGATAGACAACTGAAAAACTGAAGCCCTTCCAAATTAATCTAGAGTAGACGCATTGCTGATAATTTTTTAAAAGATACTTGGTAGGGGGCTTCCCTGGTGGTCCAGTGGGTAAGGACACCGCCTTGCAGTGCAAGGGGTGCCGGTTCAAGCCCTGGCCTGGGAAGATCCCACGTGCCGCGGAACGGCTGGACCAATGTGTCCTATTACCGAGCCAGAGTTGTGGAGCATGCGCCCAGAGCCGGTGTTCTGCGACAACAGAGGCCACCGCGATGGGAGGCCCACACAGGCCAAAGAACAAAGATGGATGAAAATGGACAAATGAAAGACCAATAGAAGTGACCCACCTGCTCGCCTCCCTCCCCACCCCTTCCCCACCAAAATAAATAAATAAATAAATCTTTAAAAAAAAAAAAAAAAGATATTTGGTAGGCAAAACCATGGAGAATTCCAAAGATTAGCGGTTATGGTGGGCAGGGTGGAGGGGAAACGAACAGGCAGAGAGGAGTTTTAGGGCAGTGAAAAAGTTCTGTGTAGTGTTAAAAAGGTAGATCAACCCTAGACAACTTATTAAAAAGTAGAGACAACACTTTGCCAGCAAAAGGCTATGCAGTCGAAGCTATAGTTTTTCCAGTAGTCATGTACAGGTATGAAAGTTGGGCCATAAAGAAGGTTGAGTACCAAAGAGTTGATGCTTTCAAGCTGTGGTACTGGAGAACACTCTTGAGAGTCTTGTGGACTCCAAGATCAAACCAGTAAATCTTAAAGGAAATCAACCCTGAATATTCACTGGAAGGAATGAGGGTGAATCTGAAGCTTCAATATTTTGGTCACCTGATTCAAAGAGCCAAATCACTGAAAAAGACCCTGATGCTGGGAAAGACTGAGGGCAGCAGGAGAAGTGGGCAACAGAGGATGAGATGGTTGGATGGCATCACTGACTCAATGGACATGAGTTTAAGCAAACTCTGGGAGACAGTGAGGGACAAGGAAACCTGGCATGCTGCAAACTATGGGATTGCAAAGAGTCTGACACAACTTAGCAACTCAACAACAACATGTATTTATACTTCTGTCCAACCTTACGAAGTATACCACAGAAAGATTGAACCCTAAGTTAAACTATGAATTTTGAATGATTATAATTTGTCAATGCATGTTCATCTTTGGTTAAAAAAAATGCACCATTCTAGTGAGTGATTCTGATAATAGTGGAGGCTCCTTCATACTGGAGGTCAAAGGGCATGTGGGAAATTTCTATACCTTCCTCTCAATTTCTTTAATGCTTAAAACTGTTCTAAAAAAATAGTTTTAAAAAAAAACAGAGAACAGGGGCTTCCCTGGTGGTCCAGTGGGTAAAGAGTCCACCTTGCAGTACAAGGGGCACCGGTTCAATCCCTGGCCTGGGAAGATCCCACGTGCCGCAGAGCAGCTGGACCCACCTGTGTGTCCAATTAGGAACCAGCACTCAGGAGCACCTGCGCCCAGAACCAGTACTCTGCTACAGGGGAGGCCACTGCAACGGGAGGCCCACACAAGCTGAAGAATAAATATGGATGAAAATAAATAAATAACCAATAAAAAAGGCCAAAATTAAAAAAAAAAAAACAGAGAACAAAATGAAAACTATCAAAAAAAAAATTGTCACAGGTTACACTGACCTACTAAAACCATGTTTCAAAACAAAATGTAATATTATAATCCTTTTTTAATTGTACTTTGAGGGGAAACCCAAATATCTACTGTTTTGGGAATTCTTAGTATATTTTTAACCATATACTTATTTTGATTCAAATTGAAAGAGTAATCATGTAGAAAGGATGAAGGAAAGAATAAATTTCCTTTGTGTACAACTGTGCCTTTTAATACTTTTCTTGCAAGAAAATGAAAGAGTTTAGCCTAGTAGTCTGCCGATTTAAGAAAACTAAACACCATAATATGGCTCCTTCATTTATTCACTCTTTCAACAAGCAGTTATTCGGAGCTTACCATGTACAAGGTTCTTTCAAACACAATTGGCAATTGTGCTTCCATTAACCTGACTTCCCTTTTATCACAAGACTATATGATTCTTTTACTGCAAAGATGTAATCCACCAATTATTGGGCTGGGCAAAAAATTTCATTTAGTTAGTGATGATGCTGTTCAATAAAGCTTCTGGTGAATAGTGAAAAAAGAATTTTCCCCTGGCATGCTGCAAACTATGGGATTGCAAAGAGTCTGACACAACTTAGCAACTCAACAACAACATGTATTTATACTTCTGTCCAACCTTCGAAGTATACCACAGAAAGATTGAACCCTAAGTTAAACTATGAATTTTGAATGATTATAATTTGTCAATGCATGTTCATCTTTGGTTAAAAAATGCACCATTCTAGTGAGTGATTCTGATAATAGTGGAGGCTCCTTCATACTGGAGGTCAAAGGGCATGTGGGAAATTTCTATACCTTCCTCTCAATTTCTTTAATGCTTAAAACTGTTCTAAAAAAATAGTTTTAAAAAAAAACAGAGAACAGGGGCTTCCCTGGTGGTCCAGTGGGTAAAGAGTCCACCTTGCAGTACAAGGGGCACCGGTTCAATCCCTGGCCTGGGAAGATCCCACGTGCCGCAGAGCAGCTGGACCCACCTGTGTGTCCAATTAGGAACCAGCACTCAGGAGCACCTGCGCCCAGAACCAGTACTCTGCTACAGGGGAGGCCACTGCAACGGGAGGCCCACACAAGCTGAAGAATAAATATGGATGAAAATAAATAAATAACCAATAAAAAAGGCCAAAATTAAAAAAAAAAAAACAGAGAACAAAATGAAAACTATCAAAAAAAAAATTGTCACAGGTTACACTGACCTACTAAAACCATGTTTCAAAACAAAATGTAATATTATAATCCTTTTTTAATTGTACTTTGAGGGGAAACCCAAATATCTACTGTTTTGGGAATTCTTAGTATATTTTTAACCATATACTTATTTTGATTCAAATTGAAAGAGTAATCATGTAGAAAGGATGAAGGAAAGAATAAATTTCCTTTGTGTACAACTGTGCCTTTTAATACTTTTCTTGCAAGAAAATGAAAGAGTTTAGCCTAGTAGTCTGCCGATTTAAGAAAACTAAACACCATAATATGGCTCCTTCATTTATTCACTCTTTCAACAAGCAGTTATTCGGAGCTTACCATGTACAAGGTTCTTTCAAACACAATTGGCAATTGTGCTTCCATTAACCTGACTTCCCTTTTATCACAAGACTATATGATTCTTTTACTGCAAAGATGTAATCCACCAATTATTGGGCTGGGCAAAAAATTTCATTTAGTTAGTGATGATGCTGTTCAATAAAGCTTCTGGTGAATATGAAAACATATGTCCTTTATTTTTAACTTAAAATCAAATGAACTTTTTGGCCAACCTGATGTATGCAATAGAGTAACAGATATTTTAAATATTAATATACCTCAACTCATGTAGGTTTTAGCCAAGGACTTAGTAGAGACTTTTGCAGATTAGTCAAAGTAAAATAACTACAAAGAAATTCCATAAATGATACATTAAATAGAAACTTATAAGTGAGGAAAACGTTAGAAATCAGAACTATTAGGAAAAATGAGGTATGGTTAGAAACCACTTAAAAGTGTTTACATTTTTGAAAGGTTGTGGTTATGTGCATTTTAGTCTGACTTCTTGAAAGTTATATAGAGAGGCTGCTTTTCAATAAAGGATTCCTGGGGGGTCTTCCATTCCTGATATGTTAATAAGCCTCAGTCATAAAGTAGAGAATGAGAGACAAAGGAAAAAGAAAGGGCACAGGCAATTTATCCACAGTTAGGACAACCATACAAACCAGCTTGTATGGTACAGTCTATCTTATACCACTAGTTATATGTAACTACGAACAGTGCTCCCTTTTACTGTAAAAAAGCATTCCAATTTGAGTGATAAATTATATGGCCACTCTAATTGGTGAGAGGAGTAAAGAACAGAGATTATAAATAACATGAAATTAATGACATATTTAATGGAACATTCAGGGAGTGAAAAATCTAAAAAAAAAAAAAAATCACTGAAATTGGGTCAGTTGCTAGGAGAAAAGCATTATAAGACTACTGAATAGAATGATAAAGTACAGGTTAATAAGCAAAGGTCAATTTATATCCTTCACTAAATAACACTGGATTTTATCTCCTCTTGTCTTTAATCCTTTATCAAATGAATTGATATATGAATACTCATAATTTATCATAAATCAAAAGTCAGAAATGATATCAGTAAGTCATGCTGTTCAGTGTCTTTCAAATAGCCTTAGACTCAACTATTCTAGGACAAAGAGCTAACTTCTGAAAGCCATAGCATTTACAGACTGCATCTTTGAAATCATTCCTCTTTCAGCCTCCTAGGAACCAGGATTTCCTGCTTTATTTTCTATCAAGACTTTTACTTTTCTGTCCTCTCTCATAGCTTCTACTTGCCAACCTGATGTATGCAATAGAGTAACAGATATTTTAAATATTAATATACCTCAACTCATGTAGGTTTTAGCCAAGGACTTAGTAGAGACTTTTGCAGATTAGTCAAAGTAAAATAACTACAAAGAAATTCCATAAATGATACATTAAATAGAAACTTATAAGTGAGGAAAACGTTAGAAATCAGAACTATTAGGAAAAATGAGGTATGGTTAGAAACCACTTAAAAGTGTTTACATTTTTGAAAGGTTGTGGTTATGTGCATTTTAGTCTGACTTCTTGAAAGTTATATAGAGAGGCTGCTTTTCAATAAAGGATTCCTGGGGGGTCTTCCATTCCTGATATGTTAATAAGCCTCAGTCATAAAGTAGAGAATGAGAGACAAAGGAAAAAGAAAGGGCACAGGCAATTTATCCACAGTTAGGACAACCATACAAACCAGCTTGTATGGTACAGTCTATCTTATACCACTAGTTATATGTAACTACGAACAGTGCTCCCTTTTACTGTAAAAAAGCATTCCAATTTGAGTGATAAATTATATGGCCACTCTAATTGGTGAGAGGAGTAAAGAACAGAGATTATAAATAACATGAAATTAATGACATATTTAATGGAACATTCAGGGAGTGAAAAATCTAAAAAAAAAAAAAAATCACTGAAATTGGGTCAGTTGCTAGGAGAAAAGCATTATAAGACTACTGAATAGAATGATAAAGTACAGGTTAATAAGCAAAGGTCAATTTATATCCTTCACTAAATAACACTGGATTTTATCTCCTCTTGTCTTTAATCCTTTATCAAATGAATTGATATATGAATACTCATAATTTATCATAAATCAAAAGTCAGAAATGATATCAGTAAGTCATGCTGTTCAGTGTCTTTCAAATAGCCTTAGACTCAACTATTCTAGGACAAAGAGCTAACTTCTGAAAGCCATAGCATTTACAGACTGCATCTTTGAAATCATTCCTCTTTCAGCCTCCTAGGAACCAGGATTTCCTGCTTTATTTTCTATCAAGACTTTTACTTTTCTGTCCTCTCTCATAGCTTCTACTTGCCTACCTGATTTTTAAATGTTGGCAGTCTTAAATACATAAAAGATGATTTGGGGAACATTGAGTAAATCTGAATATGAATTAGATATGTTAGTAAGTTTTTGCCACTCTTCTTATATATGACAATGGTACCATAGTCATGCAGTATAATGTCTTTAATTTGGGGAGATGCCTGCTAAGATATTTCACAGTAAAGTGTCATAATATCTACAACCCATTTTGAAATAATTTGAAGAGCCAGGTATAGACTGACAGAAATACAACCATAGAGGTAGATACTGAAATAGGTAGGCAGATTAACAAAATATGGCAAAATGTAAACAATTCTTGAATCCAGGTAGTAGGTGTGTGGCTCTTCATTGCACCATGTAGCCTTGCTTAAACTTTGTATGTTTAATTTTTTTAATTAAAAAACAGAAAAAAGTTTAAAAAGTCATTTAGGCTAATAATTTGGCATCCTAACTCCCATCCCACAGTCCTCCCCAACCCTTCGACCCTTGTCAGCATTTTCCCTCATACGTTTTCTAGGTGACCTCATCCATTCTTTAACTTTAAATACCATCCAATACAGTACATTCCCCAAAACATCTCAGGTTCACACCTCATCATCAAACTCTGGTACAGATAATAAGCTAATTAAACATTCCACCTAGACATCGCATATGCATGTCAGGCTTGACAGATCTAAAGTGAAGTCCTGCTTCCCACTGCCTAATAAAACTATTCATCTCCCTGTATTCTTCAAATAACTACTTAACACATTTTTTACAGCCAAGAACTTAAATCAGAAATCTGGTTATCATCCTTGATTCTCATATCACCTTCTTCCTCCATCCACTCAATTAATAAATTCTATCACTTTGATCTCCAAAAGACAACTCAAGGGTCTGGACTGTCCCCCAGACTGTCACCACTACTCTGCTCCAGCCAACATAATTATCCTTGCCTGAACTAGGGCAATGGCCTCTTGGTTATTATCAATACTTCCTTTCTTTTCCTTTAGAATACCCATTCCACAGATCATTCAAGCAATTACACAAAAAACCCACAAATGGAATCTTTAAATTTCCTGATTCAAATAAAATGACTTTCCATCTCATTTATAACAAAGCACACATTCAATAGCAGGACCTAAAGGTCTGAGTTGGTCTTGCCACCTCTCCCACTGACTCTCAAGATTTCCTTCACCCTTACTCATTGTTCTCATTCTGTGCTTGGAAACTGTTAAGTCACTGTCTTCTCAGAAGTTGTGTCCATACTTTCTCATCTGTTTGACATGCACTTTATTTTTATTTATTTAACAAATCCTTAAATAGCACTTACTTTGTGCCTGGACTCTTTTTAAAAGAGCTTTAAGAATATTGATTCATTTTTAATATTCACAATTCTATAAGGTAAGTTCTATTATCACCTTTCTTTTAGAGATGAGAAAAAAGAAGCATAACCAAGTAGAACAACTGAACAATTTTAGATAGATCAGGCTACAGACTGAATGGTATCCCTGTGTATCATATGCTTAATTACAAATGTGATAATACACAGAATGAGGCATTGGGAGATAATAAGGTTAAGATGTGATCATGAGTGTCGGTCCTCATGGTGGCACAAATGGCTTTATAAGGTAGGAGTGTGGGGGTCAACTTTCTCTCTGCCATGTGAGGACACAAGAAGAAGGCAATAATTTGTAAGCCAGGAGTAGGTCCCTTATAGGAACCTATCACTCTGCACCCTGATCTTGAAGAGCCCAACCTCTATAATCATGAAAAATAAATGTCTGTTGTTTAGGTCACCCAGACTACATATTTTGTTACAACAGATGGAGAGACTAGTTCATATCATAATTGACAGAACCATGTTTTGAATCCAAACTGCACTTTAAGCAACTATCCTTTGTGACCTTAAATTATTTTCTTCTGCAGGCTCAGATTAGTCTTTCAGACAAGGTATTCTCTGAGTATCCTTTCTATTTCACGTTAGCATCTTTGATCTCCAAAAGACAACTCAAGGGTCTGGACTGTCCCCCAGACTGTCACCACTACTCTGCTCCAGCCAACATAATTATCCTTGCCTGAACTAGGGCAATGGCCTCTTGGTTATTATCAATACTTCCTTTCTTTTCCTTTAGAATACCCATTCCACAGATCATTCAAGCAATTACACAAAAAACCCACAAATGGAATCTTTAAATTTCCTGATTCAAATAAAATGACTTTCCATCTCATTTATAACAAAGCACACATTCAATAGCAGGACCTAAAGGTCTGAGTTGGTCTTGCCACCTCTCCCACTGACTCTCAAGATTTCCTTCACCCTTACTCATTGTTCTCATTCTGTGCTTGGAAACTGTTAAGTCACTGTCTTCTCAGAAGTTGTGTCCATACTTTCTCATCTGTTTGACATGCACTTTATTTTTATTTATTTAACAAATCCTTAAATAGCACTTACTTTGTGCCTGGACTCTTTTTAAAAGAGCTTTAAGAATATTGATTCATTTTTAATATTCACAATTCTATAAGGTAAGTTCTATTATCACCTTTCTTTTAGAGATGAGAAAAAAGAAGCATAACCAAGTAGAACAACTGAACAATTTTAGATAGATCAGGCTACAGACTGAATGGTATCCCTGTGTATCATATGCTTAATTACAAATGTGATAATACACAGAATGAGGCATTGGGAGATAATAAGGTTAAGATGTGATCATGAGTGTCGGTCCTCATGGTGGCACAAATGGCTTTATAAGGTAGGAGTGTGGGGGTCAACTTTCTCTCTGCCATGTGAGGACACAAGAAGAAGGCAATAATTTGTAAGCCAGGAGTAGGTCCCTTATAGGAACCTATCACTCTGCACCCTGATCTTGAAGAGCCCAACCTCTATAATCATGAAAAATAAATGTCTGTTGTTTAGGTCACCCAGACTACATATTTTGTTACAACAGATGGAGTAGACTAGTTCATATCATAATTGACAGAACCATGTTTTGAATCCAAACTGCACTTTAAGCAACTATCCTTTGTGACCTTAAATTATTTTCTTCTGCAGGCTCAGATTAGTCTTTCAGACAAGGTATTCTCTGAGTATCCTTTCTATTTCACGTTAGCATCTTTGCATTCCCTCCACTGTACTTTTCTCAAAGTATAACTTTTATCTTTTCATTGTATTATCCATTTACCTTTTTGCTATATGACAGGCTCTGCTAGGTAATGAATATATAATACCTGAGATAGACCTGTCTCTACTCACATTGAGTTTAGGGTCTAGATTCATCCCCTTTTTGTCATTTTATTTCAACATAAGAATCATAAACACCAGTGAAGAATGAATGCCAAATGGAGAGCTAAGACCAGATGAAAGCAGGACAAACTGGAAGCCAAGCGGTAGGTGAGTATAAGGCAAAGAACTAGAAGTGCTGACCTAGGTGGGGTCATGGTCAGGCTGAAGAAATAGGAGTAGGGAAAGCCAGGGAGATGCTAATAGAAAAGATACGATTAAAATTTGCCTCCTTCCCTTGAAAAGGGGTTCTCATTTATTTAGGATCCGTACATGTCAGGCAGGCCCTGAGGCAAACCTCAAACAGAAAGAGCATGATCTGATTGCTAAAATGGAATGAATCATGGTGGAAATTGAGATCTTGTCCCCATTTTTAAAACACATAATATCAGTATTATGCAGTACAGAATCAGTCCCCTGATTTAAGTGTGTCTGACATATGGGATTAATTCAACAACCTAGATGTTGTTCATATGGAGGAGTCAGTGATCAAACAATTAGTCATTTTTTAAAAAATTTTTATGTTCAAAATCATGAGTGTCGGTCCTCATGGTGGCACAAATGGCTTTATAAGGTAGGAGTGTGGGGTCAACTTTCTCTCTGCCATGTGAGGACACAAGAAGAAAGCAATAATTTGTAAGCCAGGAGTAGGTCCCTTATAGGAACTATCACTCTGCACCCTGATCTTGAAGAGCCCAACCTCTATAATCATGAAAAATAAATGTCTGTTGTTTAGGTCACCCAGACTACATATTTTGTTACAACAGATGGAGTAGACTAGTTCATATCATAATTGACAGAACCATGTTTTGAATCCAAACTGCACTTTAAGCAACTATCCTTTGTGACCTTAAATTATTTTCTTCTGCAGGCTCAGATTAGTCTTTCAGACAAGGTATTCTCTGAGTATCCTTTCTATTTCACGTTAGCATCTTTGCATTCCCTCCACTGTACTTTTCTCAAAGTATAACTTTTATCTTTTCATTGTATTATCCATTTACCTTTTTGCTATATGACAGGCTCTGCTAGGTAATGAATATATAATACCTGAGATAGACCTGTCTCTACTCACATTGAGTTTAGGGTCTAGATTCATCCCCTTTTTGTCATTTTATTTCAACATAAGAATCATAAACACCAGTGAAGAATGAATGCCAAATGGAGAGCTAAGACCAGATGAAAGCAGGACAAACTGGAAGCCAAGCGGTAGGTGAGTATAAGGCAAAGAACTAGAAGTGCTGACCTAGGTGGGGTCATGGTCAGGCTGAAGAAATAGGAGTAGGGAAAGCCAGGGAGATGCTAATAGAAAAGATACGATTAAAATTTGCCTCCTTCCCTTGAAAAGGGGTTCTCATTTATTTAGGATCCGTACATGTCAGGCAGGCCCTGAGGCAAACCTCAAACAGAAAGAGCATGATCTGATTGCTAAAATGGAATGAATCATGGTGGAAATTGAGATCTTGTCCCCATTTTTAAAACACATAATATCAGTATTATGCAGTACAGAATCAGTCCCCTGATTTAAGTGTGTCTGACATATGGGATTAATTCAACAACCTAGATGTTGTTCATATGGAGGAGTCAGTGATCAAACAATTTCAGCTCAAGATGGGGTCTGTCATTTCCAAGAGGGCAAGAATTCAATTAAATGCAACCCCAGCATACAATCTCAAGTTTGGCCCCCTGACTGCCCTGATATGTGAGTTTCTCAGATAATGTTCAAAAGGAGGCATCGCTGATAAAAAAAAAAATCTTGTAGCTTTCAGCTTTAGCAGAGGTTCTCCAGTCTCAGGGACCTCAAACTTCTACGAATACCTTCTACATGCCAAACATTGTTTTATGCACTGACGATGCAGAGGTAAAATAAAAATAGAGCATAGTGCTACAGTTGCAGATCTTATATTCTAATGACAGTAAACAAGAAAAATGAATTCATTCAGTAATTTAAAATCATTTCTGATAACAACAGTGCTGTGAACCAAAGGAAACAGGGTCATGTGATAACAGAGTGATAGAGTAGTGTGAGAATTATTACTTCTTCAAAAAAATATCCATCCACAGTAGAAGTAGAATTGTACTGAGTATGCAGGTGCCTGACAAACTACATTTCCCAGCTTCCATTGCAGCATGGCTGGCCGTGTGATTATGTCCTCACCAATGAAACACATGAGGAAATGATGTGTGCCACTTTGGGTTCTAGACTTCCTCCATGCTCCTTCTCCTCTTCTCATTGGTTAGAAATTGAATGCAGAGACAACCAGATCTAATTATTCCAACTATGACTATACTCTGTGCATAAGAGACAGAAAAACATGAGAAGAACCTGGCTACATGAACGACCCCATGGAGTAGAATTTTCCCATAACCTGGAGCAAGCACATCAATATGGTTAATATTGTGTGATGAGTCCTTTTTTAAGCAGCAATGTAGCTTCCTCAAGTGAGTGCCTGGGACAGAAATACTCGGATGAGCACAGGAGAGGGAATTCAGGCAGGCCCTGAGGCAAACCTCAAACAGAAAGAGCATGATCTGATTGCTAAAATGGAATGAATCATGGTGGAAATTGAGATCTTGTCCCCATTTTTAAAACACATAATATCAGTATTATGCAGTACAGAATCAGTCCCCTGATTTAAGTGTGTCTGACATATGGGATTAATTCAACAACCTAGATGTTGTTCATATGGAGGAGTCAGTGATCAAACAATTTCAGCTCAAGATGGGGTCTGTCATTTCCAAGAGGGCAAGAATTCAATTAAATGCAACCCCAGCATACAATCTCAAGTTTGGCCCCCTGACTGCCCTGATATGTGAGTTTCTCAGATAATGTTCAAAAGGAGGCATCGCTGATAAAAAAAAATCTTGTAGCTTTCAGCTTTAGCAGAGGTTCTCCAGTCTCAGGGACCTCAAACTTCTACGAATACCTTCTACATGCCAAACATTGTTTTATGCACTGACGATGCAGAGGTAAAATAAAAATAGAGCATAGTGCTACAGTTGCAGATCTTATATTCTAATGACAGTAAACAAGAAAAATGAATTCATTCAGTAATTTAAAATCATTTCTGATAACAACAGTGCTGTGAACCAAAGGAAACAGGGTCATGTGATAACAGAGTGATAGAGTAGTGTGAGAATTATTACTTCTTCAAAAAAATATCCATCCACAGTAGAAGTAGAATTGTACTGAGTATGCAGGTGCCTGACAAACTACATTTCCCAGCTTCCATTGCAGCATGGCTGGCCGTGTGATTATGTCCTCACCAATGAAACACATGAGGAAATGATGTGTGCCACTTTGGGTTCTAGACTTCCTCCATGCTCCTTCTCCTCTTCTCATTGGTTAGAAATTGAATGCAGAGACAACCAGATCTAATTATTCCAACTATGACTATACTCTGTGCATAAGAGACAGAAAAACATGAGAAGAACCTGGCTACATGAACGACCCCATGGAGTAGAATTTTCCCATAACCTGGAGCAAGCACATCAATATGGTTAATATTGTGTGATGAGTCCTTTTTTAAGCAGCAATGTAGCTTCCTCAAGTGAGTGCCTGGGACAGAAATACTCGGATGAGCACAGGAGAGGGAATTCAGGAGATGAGGCCAACATGATGAGAAGGAGTTAGCC
This sequence comes from Tragulus kanchil, assembly GCA_022376925.1. Taxonomy (NCBI): domain Eukaryota; kingdom Metazoa; phylum Chordata; class Mammalia; order Artiodactyla; family Tragulidae; genus Tragulus; species Tragulus kanchil. Next base: position 113,593,620 of record JAIOJX010000028.1, on the reverse strand, counting down.
ATGTGACTATGCAGGAGTGAAGAAGTGCCAACACTCACAGCATCCAGAAAGAGCCTGGCAAACTACTATTCACAATCTTGGTAAGACCAAGCTCCTACATTAACACCAGAACCACAGGTCCTAGTAAACCTTTGGTAGAAAGTTAGGAGCTAGGTCATAGAGGACTTGAAAGGTTGAAGGTGAAGAATATAAAGCCCAGACTCAGGCCCAATCTAAGGGAAGAACCAGAATCTGATGACTTCAGCAACTTCTAGAGTATCCATCTTCTACAAGTAAAAGGTCAAAAGCAAGAGGACAGTTGATGTCAGGAGAAACAGAATTATCAGGAGACATGGCAAGCAGCTGACCATACATTGAGTGTTATAATAAACAAGATGTTTTTGGTAATTTACTCATTCAACAAAGATATTTTCTTAATTAAGATACTACATTTGTGTGCATGTGATGATTTCTTTGAGAATGATAAATCCAGACCTCTTCTTGTTCCCCAGTGATAATGCATTGATGTATTTTTTGCCTTAACATGTGTTGAGAACTGTTTCTTTGCTTTGTCAATCAAGTAGCATCCACTGACCTACACATAGTGGTGTATATGTGCCTGAGATTTCAAGTAGAGTCACAAAAACAAGTACAGAAAGATAGGAAAAGGGGAAGAGTAGTTCACTGCTAAAGAGAGAATGCTGGCTTCTCATGATATGAGGGGATTCCCAAGTGGCTCAGCAGTAATGAATCTGCCTGCCAATGCAGGAGATGCAGGATTGATCCCTGGGTTGGGACAATCTCCTGGAAAAGGAAATGGCAACCCACTCCAGTATTCTTGCTTGGGAAATCCCATGAACAGAAAAGCCTGGAGGGCTACAGTCCACTGGGGTCACAAAGAGTCAAACATGAGTTAGCAATTAAACAATAATCACAACAATGATTTTTCAAGCACCTTCAAGATACACAAGAAAATCATTTCCTGAAAAGTTCTAAGACCTTTAAAGAATGATGGATGAAGGCAGAAATGCAAAGGCTTATGGAAATAATTAAGCATCAACTGATCCAGAAGTGCAATGAAGCAGAATAGAGTGAACTGAAAGCTACATCCAAGATGTCAGAAGATGAAGAAGTCTGTACCTGTGTCCAATTTTACATGTTTCTCTTTGGGGCCTAAGTCTAAGATGACTAATATAAAACCTGCAGGCAGAAATAAGTAGAAATACCAGGCAGGTGTGTATAACAAAGTACCTTTAAGATATGTGTAACAAGTATGTATAACAAAGAAAAAGTATGCCATATAGATTCATTTCTTTTTAATCTACCTTCAGTGAAGATGGAGAAAATACTGGCTAATTACAGCACCATTTTTAAGCAAAGGCTAATGGGCTTAATATTGCCCATCTGTCAGGTAGGACTATAAACATTCTTGCTAGGTTACCATTTTTTCTCTTCTATTAGAGTTACCAAAAAAAAAACCTTTTCTCCAGGTAGTCAAGAGAGTTTTATAAAACACTAGGCGACCTAGTTGGAAGTGTTGTGGTGACTGCCTGTTCTGCCTATCACCTCAGGGGCTCTGGGTCTAGCAGATGTGGGCGGTCTGATCCTTCCTTTCAGCCCATCATTGGAAAATGCTGCTCGAGGAGGAGGTGGAAGGAAACGCAGCTGAGAGTAAAAGAGGAAGGCGGTCCCCAGGCTGCCGTGAAGCATCTTCACTTTCTACTGGGTTAACTGTCCTGTCACTCCTCTAATGCAAATGCTTCAAAGCTCCCCCAAGCCCCTCAGAATCTACTGAAAACTCCAGAATACAGTTTAGAAAGACCTTTATCCCTACCCATCTCTCTCAGCCATACCTTTCCACATCCTCACCCTACATTCTTGTGTTCTGGTCACACGAAACTACTCTGGAAATTCTCAGGAAGCAACATATACAAGTTGCCCTTTCTCCTCTCTCCCTGGACCGTTGGGTTCCCCTTCTCTTGTCCTAGAAAACTCTCCTCATTCTTCAGCCCTCAACCGAAGCCCCACTTCCTCTGAGAAGCAGCCTCCAGTCTCCTTAATCTCAGCGAGTGTCCCCCCCACCCCCACCCAGGCATTCATGACACTGTGTCACCCTTGCTGTGACACACACATCTGTACCAGAACCACCTCCTACATGTGCCTCCTCTTCAGCCCCACAAGGGCAGGTTTGCCTCTCATATGCTGTAGTGATTCATCAGCATCCAGCTCAGTGCCTGGTAAACATTAAGCAACCAAGAAGTATTTGTTCAGAGAAAATGTTTAATTTTAAAAAACAAAGTCAATAAAGATTATGTTTGGGTATCAAAAAACAAACTAAGAATCTCAGATCATGAAGCAAGTCAGAAAAACAAATACTGTATATTAATAGACACACATATGGAATCTAGAAAAATGGTGCTGAAGAACCTATTTGTGGGGAAGGAACAGAGAATGTAATTGCGGACACAGCAGGGTTAAGGAGATGGTCGGATGAATTCAGACAGTCATATTGATGTATATACACTGCCATGTATAAAATAGACAGCTGGGGGGCTTCCCTGGTGGCCCAGTGGGTAAAGAGTCCGCCTTGCACTTCAAGGGGTGCCAGTCTGATCCCTGGCCCAGGAAGATCCCACGTGCCGTGGAGCCTCTGAACCAGTATGTCCAATTACAAGCCAGCGCTCTGGAGTGCATGCACCCAGTGCCGGTGCTGTGCAACAAGAGAGGCCACTGTGATGGGAGGCCCACACAGGCCAAAGGACAAAGATGGATGAACATAAATAAATAAATAAGCCCATAAAAGAGGCCAAAAAAAAAAGATAGCTGGTAGGAAGATGCTATGTAGCAGAGGGAGCTCATTTGGGTGCTCTGGGGTGACCTTGATGGGTAAGATGGAAGGGTCTATGGGAAGGATGTTCAAGAGGGAAGGGATATGTGTATCTATGTAGCTGATTCATGCTGTTGCACAGCAGAAACTAATACAACATTGTAAAGTAATTATTCTCCAATTAAAAATTTTTTTGAAACAACATAATTTTTTTAAAAATAGAATCTCAAAGTTTTAAGTGCTCTCTCTCTCAGTATACCCAGATTTGGTGGCTTCTGAGTCATACCTCACTTGTTCTTACTTATTTTTACACTAGTTTTGAAAAGGTAATCCTACAGCCCCTGAAAAACTAAAATTTTAATTCTTTGTTTATGCAACTTTGGTTAAATCATACACCTGATACAAATTTAAAAGCAAATATTAAGGCAAACTGCCTAATGTATTTTCTGAAAAGATCATGAGACTGTTACAAAACCACCATTATATAACTCTGCTAGAGAGGAAATACAGATTTTTTTTCTTCCAATAGTCTTTTGACTCATAAAGTGGTAGCTTTGCTTTAAAATTAATTCCAGAGATTGACACAGAGCTGTAAGGTTAAGTAACTAGGATACCAAAGGACATGTGTCTAGCATATTTTCTTTAGGTAAACTTGGTTCAATTCATTTATAAATACATTTTCTGTCACATGCTTGGAGAAGCGAATGGGATAGGCCTCCAGCTGAGTCAAGACAGACGAGGAGCCACCATGACCAAAGAACCTATTTGTGGGGAAGGAACAGAGAATGTAATTGCGGACACAGCAGGGTTAAGGAGATGGTCGGATGAATTCAGACAGTCATATTGATGTATATACACTGCCATGAAAATAGACAGCTGGGGGCTTCCTGGTGGCCCAGTGGGTAAAGAGTCCGCCTTGCACTTCAAGGGGTGCCAGTCTGATCCCTGGCCCAGGAAGATCCCGTGCCGTGGAGCCTCTGAACCAGTATGTCCAATTACAAGCCAGCGCTCTGGAGTGCATGCACCCAGTGCCGGTGCTGTGCAACAAGAGAGGCCACTGTGATGGGAGGCCCACACAGGCCAAAGGACAAAGATGGATGAACATAAATAAATAAATAAGCCCATAAAAGAGGCCAAAAAAAAAAGATAGCTGGTAGGAAGATGCTATGTAGCAGAGGGAGCTCATTTGGGTGCTCTGGGGTGACCTTGATGGGTAAGATGGAAGGGTCTATGGGAAGGATGTTCAAGAGGGAAGGGATATGTGTATCTATGTAGCTGATTCATGCTGTTGCACAGCAGAAACTAATACAACATTGTAAAGTAATTATTCTCCAATTAAAAATTTTTTTGAAACAACATAATTTTTTTAAAAATAGAATCTCAAAGTTTTAAGTGCTCTCTCTCTCAGTATACCCAGATTTGGTGGCTTCTGAGTCATACCTCACTTGTTCTTACTTATTTTTACACTAGTTTTGAAAAGGTAATCCTACAGCCCCTGAAAAACTAAAATTTTAATTCTTTGTTTATGCAACTTTGGTTAAATCATACACCTGATACAAATTTAAAAGCAAATATTAAGGCAAACTGCCTAATGTATTTTCTGAAAAGATCATGAGACTGTTACAAAACCACCATTATATAACTCTGCTAGAGAGGAAATACAGATTTTTTTTCTTCCAATAGTCTTTTGACTCATAAAGTGGTAGCTTTGCTTTAAAATTAATTCCAGAGATTGACACAGAGCTGTAAGGTTAAGTAACTAGGATACCAAAGGACATGTGTCTAGCATATTTTCTTTAGGTAAACTTGGTTCAATTCATTTATAAATACATTTTCTGTCACATGCTTGGAGAAGCGAATGGGATAGGCCTCCAGCTGAGTCAAGACAGACGAGGAGCCACCATGACAAATTCCATCTTACACGCTTCCTCGGGAAATTTCTGTAGCTTATTTGGGTCCTTTCACATACTGTAGAAAGTGATTCATTTTTAAAAGGAAGAAATAAGCATAAAATGAGAGAGCTGGTCAGAAGTTTCGCTAAACTCAAGATGTGCTATTTTAAAATAATGATCTTTACACAGTACCCTCCCGTCCTCATTCCTCCTTCCATTCATTCAATCAGCATTCACAGAGCACCTTCACTACTCAAGGCGCTGAGGGTTCTAAACAACAACCACTGTCCTTGTTCTTGAGATGTTCAAAGAACATCATACACATTCTTAAAGATAATAATCAGTAGACAGGGAGCACCAAGAGAAAATTATGACTTTAATATTCCCTACAGATGCATATTTTGGCTTTGAGTAACCCACTGCTGTGTTATCTTGCCTACACACACACACACACACACACCCTTCTCACTGAAATCTAAGTACCCAGATAGCAAGGAACTTATACTGCTTTTATATCATGCATTGCTTCTTTAAATTTACCATGACTCACAGAAATAAATGCACTTTGCATTTGTTCAACAATAAACATATATATATATACCTATATATACACCTACAACAAATGTTTGACAAAAATACACCTAGCATTACTACATCAATATATTCTAGTGCTTTCTGTTTTATTCTATGCTATTCTAGTCTGTTTCATTTAATTAAACACACACACACACCCACATAGACTGTTCATGATATGCCAACGAGCTATAACTCATGGTTTGAGTAAAACTACTTAAAAAGTTTTTTGAAAGGTCTACAAAGTGGTAGCAAAATATGTGTAATGATACTTGGTGAAGTATATCACATAGCTGAAGGTCATACAGCACAAAGACTAGAATTTGGGGTAATAAGAAACATACGAGGGCTTCCCTGGTGGTCTAGTGGGTAAGGACACCGCCTTGCAGTGCAAGGGGCATCGGTTTGATCCCTGGCCTGGGAAGATCCCACATGCCACGGAGCAGCTGGACCAATGTGTCCAATTACCGAGCTGGAGCTCTGGAGCGCATGCACCCAGAGCCGGTGCTCTGCAACAGCAAAGGCCACTGCGATGGGAGATCCACACAGGCCAAAGAACAAAGACGGATGAAACTAGATAAATGAAAGACCAATAAAAGTGGCCCACCCGCCTGACCCCCTCCCTCAAAGAAACATATGAACATAAATTCAGGCTCCACCAATCACTGGCTATATAATCCTGAATGATTCAATGTTTTCAAGCCTCAATGTCCTCATGATGAAAACAGTGAAAACCAAGAGTTCCTATCTGTAGGAGAGTAGAAGAGATTGTGTATGTTAAATTATTCACTAGAAAGCAATGTGAACACACTGTCCTTGTTCTTGAGATGTTCAAAGAACATCATACACATTCTTAAAGATAATAATCAGTAGACAGGGAGCACCAAGAGAAAATTATGACTTTAATATTCCCTACAGATGCATATTTTGGCTTTGAGTAACCCACTGCTGTGTTATCTTGCCTACACACACACACACACACACACCCTTCTCACTGAAATCTAAGTACCCAGATAGCAAGGAACTTATACTGCTTTTATATCATGCATTGCTTCTTTAAATTTACCATGACTCACAGAAATAAATGCACTTTGCATTTGTTCAACAATAAACATATATATATATACCTATATATACACCTACAACAAATGTTTGACAAAAATACACCTAGCATTACTACATCAATATATTCTAGTGCTTTCTGTTTTATTCTATGCTATTCTAGTCTGTTTCATTTAATTAAACACACACACACACCCACATAGACTGTTCATGATATGCCAACGAGCTATAACTCATGGTTTGAGTAAAACTATTTAAAAAAGTTTTTGAAAGGTCTACAAAGTGGTAGCAAAATATGTGTAATGATACTTGGTGAAGTATATCACATAGCTGAAGGTCATACAGCACAAAGACTAGAATTTGGGGTAATAAGAAACATACGAGGGCTTCCCTGGTGGTCTAGTGGGTAAGGACACCGCCTTGCAGTGCAAGGGGCATCGGTTTGATCCCTGGCCTGGGAAGATCCCACATGCCACGGAGCAGCTGGACCAATGTGTCCAATTACCGAGCTGGAGCTCTGGAGCGCATGCACCCAGAGCCGGTGCTCTGCAACAGCAAAGGCCACTGCGATGGGAGATCCACACAGGCCAAAGAACAAAGACGGATGAAACTAGATAAATGAAAGACCAATAAAAGTGGCCCACCCGCCTGACCCCCTCCCTCAAAGAAACATATGAACATAAATTCAGGCTCCACCAATCACTGGCTATATAATCCTGAATGATTCAATGTTTTCAAGCCTCAATGTCCTCATGATGAAAACAGTGAAAACCAAGAGTTCCTATCTGTAGGGAGAGTAGAAGAGATTGTGTATGTTAAATTATTCACTACAGTGCAAAATATATGCTAAGTATTCAGTAAATGTTCAACTCTAAAAAATCTACCCAAAGAAATGAAAATATGAATTCAAAGAAAAATTAAAAGTCGGCTTTGACTAGCTTCAGCAAGTGATTGGGGGATGGAGGCAAGGATTCAAGAGATTTCACAAACTAAGCAAACATTTCATGGGCTAAGGAGATACTGGAATGAGTTATCAAGGCACACAGTTTTCTGTTGAGCTGCAGAAGACAACAGCATCCCATTTATTTAATATGGCTTACACATGGTCCCAAAAAAGAGGAAGTTGAGGGAAAAAATGGAGTCAATAATATTTCTGAAGTTCCTTCAAATCCTACCATCCTACAGAGGAAGTCAGACAGATGAATCAAGAGCAGATGCACAGGACACCATGCCTCTCAGTGCTGCACCCAGACAGCTGAACCAAGTCCGGACTCCTGCAGGCTGACCACAGGGTTGATGTAAACAGCACAGGCATTACCATGGGATTCTGAGCTGGATTATGCTGTCTACCTGGTCATCTGTTAGCCCCGTGCTACACAGGCTCATCCAAAATATAAGGTAGATCAGTCTCTCTACCATGGCTCCTTGTTTGGGAACCTGCCACACAGAACACTCTCAGGCAAAACAAATTTACAAGTTGCCCTCTGAAGTTTTCCCAAAGAAGCTAGATTGTTAATCTTATTTCATCATTTCTCTCACCCATAAATGCTCTAGTAATATCAGAATCCATTGACAGAACTAAGAGACTTGATTTCTGTACGACATTTTTACCCAGTCTCCAAAAAGCAGTGGCAAGTCACTTAATAATCTCATACTAGAGACCTGCAGGCCACCGCAATGGGAGGCCCACACAGGCCAAAGAACAAAGACGGATGAAACTAGATAAATGAAAGACCAATAAAAGTGGCCCACCCGCCTGACCCCCTCCCTCAAAGAAACATATGAACATAAATTCAGGCTCCACCAATCACTGGCTATATAATCCTGAATGATTCAATGTTTTCAAGCCTCAATGTCCTCATGATGAAAACAGTGAAAACCAAGAGTTCCTATCTGTAGGGAGAGTAGAAGAGATTGTGTATGTTAAATTATTCACTACAGTGCAAAATATATGCTAAGTATTCAGTAAATGTTCAACTCTAAAAAATCTACCCAAAGAAATGAAAATATGAATTCAAAGAAAAATTAAAAGTCGGCTTTGACTAGCTTCAGCAAGTGATTGGGGGATGGAGGCAAGGATTCAAGAGATTTCACAAACTAAGCAAACATTTCATGGGCTAAGGAGATACTGGAATGAGTTATCAAGGCACACAGTTTTCTGTTGAGCTGCAGAAGACAACAGCATCCCATTTATTTAATATGGCTTACACATGGTCCCAAAAAAGAGGAAGTTGAGGGAAAAAATGGAGTCAATAATATTTCTGAAGTTCCTTCAAATCCTACCATCCTACAGAGGAAGTCAGACAGATGAATCAAGAGCAGATGCACAGGACACCATGCCTCTCAGTGCTGCACCCAGACAGCTGAACCAAGTCCGGACTCCTGCAGGCTGACCACAGGGTTGATGTAAACAGCACAGGCATTACCATGGGATTCTGAGCTGGATTATGCTGTCTACCTGGTCATCTGTTAGCCCCGTGCTACACAGGCTCATCCAAAATATAAGGTAGATCAGTCTCTCTACCATGGCTCCTTGTTTGGGAACCTGCCACACAGAACACTCTCAGGCAAAACAAATTTACAAGTTGCCCTCTGAAGTTTTCCCAAAGAAGCTAGATTGTTAATCTTATTTCATCATTTCTCTCACCCATAAATGCTCTAGTAATATCAGAATCCATTGACAGAACTAAGAGACTTGATTTCTGTACGACATTTTTACCCAGTCTCCAAAAAGCAGTGGCAAGTCACTTAATAATCTCAAGGTGGGGGAGTGTCTATAGATGTAACCTGCATCTCCCAAATCCTAAAGCAGATAAATGAGAATGGAACACAGCTCACTCTCTGCATATACATAGCAACTTGGTACTTGATGGAGCTGGTTACAGAGAAGCCCTGACAAGGATGACTCCAGTGAATTGTGACTCACTTATCCACAAGACTTTAATACGTGGGCAGTGGCCTTTTGGACCTGTCATCCATGTTGGAGAGTAAATAAACAAATGCAAAGAATACAATTCCACTACATTCAGTCCATTAAACGGGCAAATGGCAAGGATTCAGCACAGAGAAATATGATGCATAAGCAATCAGAGACAGACACGACATGTCTATTCAGCAGAAAACAAGTGCTCGCTGCAACTTAAAATATCAGCAATGTGTCTACCACATCACCAACCTTTTTTTCAAACTGCTCAGGCTGCCAGATAAATCGCTTTGTAACTTTACCCTGCTGCTTGAGGATTGACAGTGTTTATAAACAGCTGTGTTAATATCCCCAAAATCCAAGGAAATGTTCTTATTGCACTGAAGAGCTTTTATAGTCCATACATCCAGTCATGGACAGGCAGTTCTTTTTGTTCAAATGGCTGTGTTTCTAGCATCTGGATTATGACAAAAGCCAATGATTCCTTTTATGTAGCCAGTGGTAGCAAGCAGCAGTAAGTCTACCCCAGCCATAATACAAAGGTTTGCAAAACAGCTTTTAGTTTCCTCCATATATAGAGCATCTGCAACAGTAGAACAAAGAGCACACATCTTAGGTCTTAAGGCCCTTTACTGTCTGGGTCCTGACTGCTCTTCAGCCAACCCACTTTCTTGTCCTACACTTGAATCTAAGCGTGCCCCGAACCAGTCACTGTGCCCTGTGCTCTGCAGTGTCTTTAAACCTGACCACAAGCCAGCGAGCACTTTGCTAGAATGCCATTGATTCCTCTCTTATCTATATGGACAATGACCACTTATTTTAATCCCCCAACTGTAAGATATCCTAGAAGTCTTACCCTTCTCTTTAGTCAGAATTTAGACGCTTAAAATCACATTCTAGGCTGCAAGTCTCTTTTCTAAATGTATTTCTTTCTAATTAAAGGATAAAGGCTTTACAATATTGTGTTGGTTTATGCCATACATTGGGTCTTAATGACCCAGATAACCATGATAGTGTGATCACTCACCTAGAAGCAGACATCCTGGAGTGTGAATTCTACTGGGCTTTAGGAAGCATCACTATTAACAAAGTCAGTGGAGGTGATGGAATTCAAGCTGAGCTATTTCAAATATTAAAAGATGATGCTGTTAAAGTGCTGCAGTCAATATGTCAGCAAATTTGGAAATTTTGGCAGTGGCCACAAGACTGGAAAAGGTCAGTTTTCATCCCAATTCCAAAAAAGGGTAGTGCCAAAGGATGACCAAACTATTGCACAACTGCACTCAGTTCACAAGATCACAAAGTAATGCTCAAAATCCTCCAAGCTAGGCTTCAATAGTATGTGAAGCAAGAATGTCCAGATGTACAAGCTGGATTTAGAAAAATGAGAAGAACCAGAGATCAAATTGCCAATATCTACTGGATCATAGAAAAAGAGAATTCCAGAAAAACAACTACTTCTGCTTCATTGATTCTGGTAAAGGCTTTTATTGTGTGGACAACAACAAACTGTGGAAAATTCTTTAAGAAATGGGAATACTCTAACACCTTATCTGACTCCTGAGAAACCTGTATGCAGGTCAAGAAGTAACAGTTAGAACTGGACATAGAACAACAGACTGGTTCCAAATTGGGAAAGGAGTATGGCAAGGCTGTATATTGTAACCCTGCCTATTTAACTTACATGCAGAGTACATCATGAGAAATGCCAATCTGTACGAAGTACAAGCTGGAATCAAGATTGCCAGGAAAGGGCTTCCCTGGTGGACCAGTGGGCAAGGACACTGCCTTGCAGTGCAAGGGGCACTGGTTTGACCCCTGGCCTGGGAGGTCCCACAGGCAGCAGAGCAGCTAGACCAATGTGTCCAACTACTGAACCGGAGCTCTGGAGTGCATGTGTCCAGAGCCGGTGCTCTGCAGTGAGAGAGGCCACTGCAATGGGAGGCCCACACAGGCCAAAGGACAAAGATGGATGAAAATGAATAAATGAAAGACCACTAGAAGTGACCAAAAAAAAAAAGGCTGCCAGGAAAAATATCAATAATCTCAGGTATGCAGATGACACCACCCTTATGACAGAAAGCAAAGAAGTAAAGAGCCTCTTGAGAAGGTGAAAGAGAAGAGTGAAAAAGAAGGCTTAAAACTCAACATTCACAAAATGAAGATCATGGCATCTGATCCCATCACTCCATAGCAAATACATGAGCTAACAGTGGAAACAGTGACAGACTTTATTTTCATGGGCTCCAAAATCACTGAAGATGGTGACTGCAGTCATGAAATTAAAAAGATACTTGCTCCTTGGAAGGGAAGCTATGAGGAGCCTAGACAGCATATTCAAAAGCAGAGACATCACTTTGCCTGCAAAACTCCATACAGTCAAAGCTATGGTTTTCCCGGTAGTCATGTATGGAAGTGAGAGTGGGGCTATAAAGAAGGCTGAGAGCCAAGGAATTAATGCTGTTGAACTGTGGTGTTGGAGAAGATGCTTGAGAGTCCATTGGACTGCAAGAACATCAAACCAGTCAATCCTAAAGGAAATCAACCCTGAATATTCATTGGAAAGAAGGATGCTGAAGCTGAAGCTATAATACTATGACCACCTGATACAAAAAAGTGTTGACTCATTGGAAATAAAAACCCTGATGTTGGGAAAAAATAGAAGGCAAAAGGAGAAGAGGACGAAATATAGATACTATGGACGCAAACCCGAGTGAAGGACAGGGAAGCCTAACATGCTGAGCATGGGTGGCAAGGCTGTATACCTGGTTCCAAATTGGGAAAGGAGTATGGCAAGGCTGTATATTGTAACCCTGCCTATTTAACTTACATGCAGAGTACATCATGAGAAATGCCAATCTGTACGAAGTACAAGCTGGAATCAAGATTGCCAGGAAAGGGCTTCCCTGGTGGACCAGTGGGCAAGGACACTGCCTTGCAGTGCAAGGGGCACTGGTTTGACCCCTGGCCTGGGAGGTCCCACAGGCAGCAGAGCAGCTAGACCAATGTGTCCAACTACTGAACCGGAGCTCTGGAGTGCATGTGTCCAGAGCCGGTGCTCTGCAGTGAGAGAGGCCACTGCAATGGGAGGCCCACACAGGCCAAAGGACAAAGATGGATGAAAATGAATAAATGAAAGACCACTAGAAGTGACCAAAAAAAAAAAGGCTGCCAGGAAAAATATCAATAATCTCAGGTATGCAGATGACACCACCCTTATGACAGAAAGCAAAGAAGTAAAGAGCCTCTTGAGAAGGTGAAAGAGAAGAGTGAAAAGAAGGCTTAAAACTCAACATTCACAAAATGAAGATCATGGCATCTGATCCCATCACTCCATAGCAAATACATGAGCTAACAGTGGAAACAGTGACAGACTTTATTTTCATGGGCTCCAAAATCACTGAAGATGGTGACTGCAGTCATGAAATTAAAAAGATACTTGCTCCTTGGAAGGGAAGCTATGAGGAGCCTAGACAGCATATTCAAAAGCAGAGACATCACTTTGCCTGCAAAACTCCATACAGTCAAAGCTATGGTTTTCCCGGTAGTCATGTATGGAAGTGAGAGTGGGGCTATAAAGAAGGCTGAGAGCCAAGGAATTAATGCTGTTGAACTGTGGTGTTGGAGAAGATGCTTGAGAGTCCATTGGACTGCAAGAACATCAAACCAGTCAATCCTAAAGGAAATCAACCCTGAATATTCATTGGAAAGAAGGATGCTGAAGCTGAAGCTATAATACTATGACCACCTGATACAAAAAAGTGTTGACTCATTGGAAATAAAAACCCTGATGTTGGGAAAAAATAGAAGGCAAAAGGAGAAGAGGACGAAAGAAGATGAGATGATTGGATGTTATCACTGAGTCAATGGGCATTAGCTGAAGCAAACTCTGGGAGGTAGTGAAGGACAGGGAAGCCTAACATGCTGGAGTCCATGGGGTGGCAGAGTCAGACATGACTGAATGACTGAACTGAAGCCATACATCAGCATGAGTCAGTCATAGGTATACATATGTCCCCTCCCTACTGAACCTCCCTGCCACACTCTCCCAGCCCCTCTAGGGTTCACAGAGAATAAATTTGAGCTCCTTGCACCATACAGCCAATTCCCATTGGCTATCTATTTTACATACTGTAGGCTTCAAGCCTCTTGAGGACAGGAAACACATCCCAATAGAACTGCATCTCCACTTTAGCCAGCACTGTGTCTGGCATAGGGCAGGTACATAACAAAGGACTATCAGGAGAACAATTTTGAGAGGAGTATTGTTATCTCTTCTTTCCAAAAAGACCGGAGGGAGAATTGCAGAGTTTACAAGACAGAAAGTGAAGGTGGAAAAATATCTATCTGACGGTATGCCATGGCAATCTCAGGAAAGTTGAAGTTTTTCCTTTCTATGGTTGCAGTTGCATTATGCTTGGAAGTAGCCACAATCAGGCAACATAACAACATTAATCTTTTAAATTCTGGAGTCTGTTAATTACAGTTTCCACAGAACTCTGTGTGTCCCGATCCTAGATTTGCATACAAACCCATAATTTGCAACATATTCTCAGAGATGCTCAGAACCCAAAAATATTACAGACCACTATCCAAAGCTTATATTTTTACATTACATTTGGACATGCCAGGAAATGTATTCCATCATGTTGATGACATGTAAGAGAATCAAAGTGATAGGCAAAAAAACCTTTAAATCACTCTGATACACCACTTTACTTAATGTCAAGTCATGTTCTTTACGTACTTAGGTAGTTTCTGTGATACTAAGAAAAATATATAAGAAGTCAGTCAGCGTCTCTTATATGCTTGCTGTGTGTCCAACAATGTCACATTGGGAACCTTGCTGTCTGGTAAATCAGCACAAAGAGAACTATTTTTAAAGCAGAGAATAAAAGAAGCCACTCTATTTGGCAAATTTGGTGGTTCACACAGTGAATGCAGGACCAAACATGGAGATTTCTGTGGCCAGGAGGTTTTCCCAGAAGACCTTGGCAAGGGCACCTTCTCCTCAGACTCTTACTAAGCAAGAAGTGTTTCAACTAGGAGGCAAAGTGATAACTGCATATTGGGCTTAAATTAGGTCTAACTTTTAGGCATAGTGTTACCTCTTACTAGCTATGTGACTTTAGACCACTCAGTTATTTTCTATGCCTCAGTTTCTGCACCAGTCCCTGGAGATGACATCTCTGCCTGGCCTGTCTCCCTGATAGATTGGCAAGACTTAGTCAAGATAAAATGGGTGAAAGCAATTTCTAAGTTACACGTCACTCTACCGTCAGGTGTGAAAACACTATTGGAAGGGATCACATCAGGTACACAGAACAGTGCATGGCACGAGTTATTATTTTACTCAGTCTGTTTTGTTTTCCTTGCTCTGAGCTATCCAATCCAAGGTCCTTTGTGTTCATGTGATACCATTTCTTGTCAGACTTCTCATACATAAAGTTGTATATGCCACCAGCCCAAGAACTACAGGCTGGCTGCTAGGGTTATTTTCCCAACGGGCAGACAAAAGAATGGTAACTTCATTCTGGCCTAAAGCAGGCAGACTTTCTTGTTAAGAACTCTCCCAGATGTAGAGGTGCTCAGCACTCACATCAGTTTTTCTTTCAAAGCCTCTCCCCTGAGCCCTGTGCAGCTTGTCCACGGTACACAATTCAGAATCACCCGATCACTTAGGACACTGGGATCTGGAGGCTGGAGCAAAATGCATTTCACATTCAAGAGGAGAAGCTTTAGTGAGCCCATTTAATATGCTCTGTACCTGCAGATCAGGAGCTTAGACTTTTTATTTTGGCTTCACAGGTTAGACTGCAATCTGGTGTGCTGGGCCCTCATCTGTGCCAGGCAGCAGCTTCATCATCGGTAGGGAAGCATCAAGTGAACCCCAGGGATAGCATATGTATTGTATTTAGAAGAAGGGGTGAAAATCCATCAGCGCTGTGTAACTTAAAAGGTTTTCAAACTGTTCACAGGAAGCTATCAGCTTGTATTCCTTTGTCCCAGTTAAAAAAAAGAAAATGGTTCTAGGAAAGAAAGATGGATATAAAATAGTGGTTAACCACAGAGTGAACTTAAGTGATACAAGAAGACAGATGGGATAATGGACACTGTCCAGCACATTGGGAAATCAGGTTCCCATTTAGCTTAACTAGGAGGCAAAGTGATAACTGCATATTGGGCTTAAATTAGGTCTAACTTTTAGGCATAGTGTTACCTCTTACTAGCTATGTGACTTTAGACCACTCAGTTATTTTCTATGCCTCAGTTTCTGCACCAGTCCCTGGAGATGACATCTCTGCCTGGCCTGTCTCCCTGATAGATTGGCAAGACTTAGTCAAGATAAAATGGGTGAAAGCAATTTCTAAGTTACACGTCACTCTACCGTCAGGTGTGAAAACACTATTGGAAGGGATCACATCAGGTACACAGAACAGTGCATGGCACGAGTTATTATTTTACTCAGTCTGTTTTGTTTTCCTTGCTCTGAGCTATCCAATCCAAGGTCCTTTGTGTTCATGTGATACCATTTCTTGTCAGACTTCTCATACATAAAGTTGTAGATGCCACCAGCCCAAGAACTACAGGCTGGCTGCTAGGGTTATTTTCCGAACGGGCAGACAAAAGAATGGTAACTTCATTCTGGCCTAAAGCAGGCAGACTTTCTTGTTAAGAACTCTCCCAGATGTAGAGGTGCTCAGCACTCACATCAGTTTTTCTTTCAAAGCCTCTCCCCTGAGCCCTGTGCAGCTTGTCCACGGTACACAATTCAGAATCACCCGATCACTTAGGACACTGGGATCTGGAGGCTGGAGCAAAATGCATTTCACATTCAAGAGGAGAAGCTTTAGTGAGCCCATTTAATATGCTCTGTACCTGCAGATCAGGAGCTTAGACTTTTTATTTTGGCTTCACAGGTTAGACTGCAATCTGGTGTGCTGGGCCCTCATCTGTGCCAGGCAGCAGCTTCATCATCGGTAGGGAAGCATCAAGTGAACCCCAGGGATAGCATATGTATTGTATTTAGAAGAAGGGGTGAAAATCCATCAGCGCTGTGTAACTTAAAAGGTTTTCAAACTGTTCACAGGAAGCTATCAGCTTGTATTCCTTTGTCCCAGTTAAAAAAAAGAAAATGGTTCTAGGAAAGAAAGATGGATATAAAATAGTGGTTAACCACAGAGTGAACTTAAGTGATACAAGAAGACAGATGGGATAATGGACACTGTCCAGCACATTGGACGGCCACACATTATCTTGTATTTGCAGAAGCACATGCTTTGGGAATACTGAGCTAGACATCCATTCAAATGAATCTTCCTATTGCCTTTGATGACACCATGTTTATCAGCTGAGCCATCAGGAAATCCCAATGACACAGTCTTTTAGTCCTTCCTTGTCAGTTCCCAGTTGTCTCTTATTACAGGAGAATTACAGTCCATCTTTATACCAGGAAAGCATAAACCTGAGGGGAAGAGAAAGGACAAACAGAATGGGGTGGGTGAGAAGGAGGAGGAGACATGAGTCAGGATGTCATCGGGCAAGTCAGGTGTGCACTCCCATGCCAGGAATAAATAAACATAAACAGAGTTCAGGCTCCCTTTACCTAACAAACAATTGTAACTCTGTTTACCGCTACAGTCTTGTTGCCTGATTTACCCAGGGTCCCCTGAATTTGTTCAATTCCCAGACACCCACCAGGCTTTTAACTCAGCTTCCCCTTCTGTCTGCCATCTCCTTTTGTCCAGAAAGCACTAACGGAAATCTCCCTCTCTCATTCGAGCAAAGCAGATCCAACGGCTACCTTTTCCAACAGCTTCCTCATATTCAGCCACTTGGACTCATCTCTCTCCAGGACACTGCTTCCTAACTATAGTCAGCACAGTGCATGTGGTTTAGAACCGTTATCTATGGAAACATTCAGATGCGTCCCCCTTGCCACCAAACATGGGCTAGGAGGGCAGACACCGTGGCTTACTCACACTGAGTATCAGGCGGCTGGCATACTGCTGGAGCACCGTGTGCACTGCTATGCTGAGTTACAAACCTTAGAGACACAAAACGCAGGCAGCACGCAACCTGGAGCCCTGACAGCTTGACCAAGTCATGCATGAGACTAGCTTGCTACTCTTTTCCGTCTCTTCTGCCTTGTCCAGGAAGGGGTAACCCCCCCCACAACAGGGTATGTATTGTATTAGAAAAAGGGGAAATCAGGAAAAATTTCAAACTGTTCACAGGAAGCTATCAGCTTGTATTCCTTTGTCCCAGTTAAAAAGAAAATGGTTCTAGGAAAGAAAGATGGATATAAAATAGTGGTTAACCACAGAGTGAACTTAAGTGATACAAGAAGACAGATGGGATAATGGACACTGTCCAGCACATTGGACGGCCACACATTATCTTGTATTTGCAGAAGCACATGCTTTGGGAATACTGAGCTAGACATCCATTCAAATGAATCTTCCTATTGCCTTTGATGACACCATGTTTATCAGCTGAGCCATCAGGAAATCCCAATGACACAGTCTTTTAGTCCTTCCTTGTCAGTTCCCAGTTGTCTCTTATTACAGGAGAATTACAGTCCATCTTTATACCAGGAAAGCATAAACCTGAGGGGAAGAGAAAGGACAAACAGAATGGGGTGGGTGAGAAGGAGGAGGAGACATGAGTCAGGATGTCATCGGGCAAGTCAGGTGTGCACTCCCATGCCAGGAATAAATAAACATAAACAGAGTTCAGGCTCCCTTTACCTAACAAACAATTGTAACTCTGTTTACCGCTACAGTCTTGTTGCCTGATTTACCCAGGGTCCCCTGAATTTGTTCAATTCCCAGACACCCACCAGGCTTTTAACTCAGCTTCCCCTTCTGTCTGCCATCTCCTTTTGTCCAGAAAGCACTAACGGAAATCTCCCTCTCTCATTCGAGCAAAGCAGATCCAACGGCTACCTTTTCCAACAGCTTCCTCATATTCAGCCACTTGGACTCATCTCTCTCCAGGACACTGCTTCCTAACTATAGTCAGCACAGTGCATGTGGTTTAGAACCGTTATCTATGGAAACATTCAGATGCGTCCCCCTTGCCACCAAACATGGGCTAGGAGGGCAGACACCGTGGCTTACTCACACTGAGTATCAGGCGGCTGGCATACTGCTGGAGCACCGTGTGCACTGCTATGCTGAGTTACAAACCTTAGAGACACAAAACGCAGGCAGCACGCAACCTGGAGCCCTGACAGCTTGACCAAGTCATGCATGAGACTAGCTTGCTACTCTTTTCCGTCTCTTCTGCCTTGTCCAGGAAGGGGTAACACTATCTCAGTTTCCACTCAATCTCCGCCCCCACAACTACATCTTCTAACCTGGAGACATTTAAATTCCATCTGGTGAGTCTGTCAGTAACTTCCTCTGGAAGACTGCCCAAACTAAACACCATTCACGTCACACAGATAACACTCTAGCCTTTAATTTGTGATTACGGGGATGTCCACAACGTTTATAATTTACTGAAAGGTTTGGCTTATTTTAATATTTACAAATAAAGTTTATTTGGTGCAGAGCTAACTACAATAATTTTTACATATATAATTTACCTTCACATTGGTGGTGATTTAGTTGCTAAATAGTGTCCAACTCTTTTGTAACCCCATGGAGTGTAGTCTGTCAGGCTATTCTGTTTACGGGATTTCCCAGGCAAGAATACTAGAGTTGGTTGCTATTTCCTTCTCTAGGATATCTTTCCAACCCAGGGATCAAACCCACATCTCCTGCATTGCAGGCAGATTCTTTACCACTGAGCCACCAGGAAAGCCCCAATTTACCCTTATAAAAGTCCTATATGGTAATACTATTATTCCCACTTTAAAGATAATTCAAACTGAGGCCCAGAGAGTTAAAGTAACATGTTGAAATTCTTGCTGCTCATAAGCAGTAGAGCCAGGCTCTGAACTTTGGATATCTGCCTTCAGAGTCTCAGCTTTCAATAGCTGCACAGATGAAAGAGTCAAGCTTTCTAAAACTCAGATACCAACACAGGAAAACACTAGTTCAAAATTTTTTCTCTAAGATAAGCAGATCCAACGGCTACCTTTTCCAACAGCTTCCTCATATTCAGCCACTTGGACTCATCTCTCTCCAGGACACTGCTTCCTAACTATAGTCAGCACAGTGCATGTGGTTTAGAACCGTTATCTATGGAAACATTCAGATGCGTCCCCCTTGCCACCAAACATGGGCTAGGAGGGCAGACACCGTGGCTTACTCACACTGAGTATCAGGCGGCTGGCATACTGCTGGAGCACCGTGTGCACTGCTATGCTGAGTTACAAACCTTAGAGACACAAAACGCAGGCAGCACGCAACCTGGAGCCCTGACAGCTTGACCAAGTCATGCATGAGACTAGCTTGCTACTCTTTTCCGTCTCTTCTGCCTTGTCCAGGAAGGGGTAACACTATCTCAGTTTCCACTCAATCTCCGCCCCCACAACTACATCTTCTAACCTGGAGACATTTAAATTCCATCTGGTGAGTCTGTCAGTAACTTCCTCTGGAAGACTGCCCAAACTAAACACCATTCACGTCACACAGATAACACTCTAGCCTTTAATTTGTGATTACGGGGATGTCCACAACGTTTATAATTTACTGAAAGGTTTGGCTTATTTTAATATTTACAAATAAAGTTTATTTGGTGCAGAGCTAACTACAATAATTTTTACATATATAATTTACCTTCACATTGGTGGTGATTTAGTTGCTAAATAGTGTCCAACTCTTTTGTAACCCCATGGAGTGTAGTCTGTCAGGCTATTCTGTTTACGGGATTTCCCAGGCAAGAATACTAGAGTTGGTTGCTATTTCCTTCTCTAGGATATCTTTCCAACCCAGGGATCAAACCCACATCTCCTGCATTGCAGGCAGATTCTTTACCACTGAGCCACCAGGAAAGCCCCAATTTACCCTTATAAAAGTCCTATATGGTAATACTATTATTCCCACTTTAAAGATAATTCAAACTGAGGCCCAGAGAGTTAAAGTAACATGTTGAAATTCTTGCTGCTCATAAGCAGTAGAGCCAGGCTCTGAACTTTGGATATCTGCCTTCAGAGTCTCAGCTTTCAATAGCTGCACAGATGAAAGAGTCAAGCTTTCTAAAACTCAGATACCAACACAGGAAAACACTAGTTCATTTGAAATTGTGTATGATGCCAAAGCTGAGGTCAGGAGCTAAGAATTACAGACAAGAAATGGCAGGTCCTACTTTTGGCAGTACATGCAGACCAAATCTAATGGAGAGAGATTTACTCCATATCCAATTACTTTCAATTATTTATAAGATTGAGGGGGTAGTTAACTATGAAAATTACATTTGTTTACCTGAATACCAATATATATTTCTAAATAAAAATTAAACTTTCATTATACTGAATCAATACATAAAGCTGCTGTCACTGCTTAGTCATTTCAGTCATGTCCGACTCTGTGTAACCCCATGGACTACAGCCTGTTAGGCTCCCCTGTCATGGAATTCTCCAGGCAAGAGTACTGGAGTAGGTTACCATTTCCTTCTCTGCAATACATAAAGACGCTTTGCTAATACTCAGAAATCAGCTGCATTAAAGTTCAAGATCTTCCCAGAATTTTTGCTTCATGAAAAAATATGCATTTTCCCAGAAAGATAGAGACTTCACCTCAAGAATGAGGTAAGAGATCAATATGAGATGGATGCATCATTCTGTTACCAAAAACAATCCCCTGCATGCAGTCTTTGGATCCCATGGGGCTGAGTAAATATAGACCTTGGGCCTGGGACACATCTTTACCAAGAAATGAGTCCTTGTGGCCTTGCTGATTCTGCCAACTTGTGGAGGAAGATCCTCCCTGTGTTCCCTTGTTCTGCTTAACAATGCACATCATACGGAACCTGGCCAGGCCTACTATTTTCTCTGTCCCCTTCGGTAGAGGATGGAGACAAAGCAGACCAACCACACTGTACCAGTGGCCCAGGGGAACCTGCTGGCTGCAGGCAACCAAGGCCAAACCACCCCACATGGTGGTTCAGTGGTAGAGTCTTCCCAATATAATGGGTACCCTTATAAAAGTCCTATATGGTAATACTATTATTCCCACTTTAAAGATAATTCAAACTGAGGCCCAGAGAGTTAAAGTAACATGTTGAAATTCTTGCTGCTCATAAGCAGTAGAGCCAGGCTCTGAACTTTGGATATCTGCCTTCAGAGTCTCAGCTTTCAATAGCTGCACAGATGAAAGAGTCAAGCTTTCTAAAACTCAGATACCAACACAGGAAAACACTAGTTCATTTGAAATTGTGTATGATGCCAAAGCTGAGGTCAGGAGCTAAGAATTACAGACAAGAAATGGCAGGTCCTACTTTTGGCAGTACATGCAGGCCAGAGCGGGTGGAGGGGGGGGGGGTCCATATCCAATTACTTTCAATTATTTATAAGATTGAGGGGGTAGTTAACTATGAAAATTACATTTGTTTACCTGAATACCAATATATATTTCTAAATAAAAATTAAACTTTCATTATACTGAATCAATACATAAAGCTGCTGTCACTGCTTAGTCATTTCAGTCATGTCCGACTCTGTGTAACCCCATGGACTACAGCCTGTTAGGCTCCCCTGTCATGGAATTCTCCAGGCAAGAGTACTGGAGTAGGTTACCATTTCCTTCTCTGCAATACATAAAGACGCTTTGCTAATACTCAGAAATCAGCTGCATTAAAGTTCAAGATCTTCCCAGAATTTTTGCTTCATGAAAAAATATGCATTTTCCCAGAAAGATAGAGACTTCACCTCAAGAATGAGGTAAGAGATCAATATGAGATGGATGCATCATTCTGTTACCAAAAACAATCCCCTGCATGCAGTCTTTGGATCCCATGGGGCTGAGTAAATATAGACCTTGGGCCTGGGACACATCTTTACCAAGAAATGAGTCCTTGTGGCCTTGCTGATTCTGCCAACTTGTGGAGGAAGATCCTCCCTGTGTTCCCTTGTTCTGCTTAACAATGCACATCATACGGAACCTGGCCAGGCCTACTATTTTCTCTGTCCCCTTCGGTAGAGGATGGAGACAAAGCAGACCAACCACACTGTACCAGTGGCCCAGGGGAACCTGCTGGCTGCAGGCAACCAAGGCACTGAAGTGGATTTTACTTCATCTCTTCTCTACATGGTGGTTCAGTGGTAGAGTCTTCCCACAATTCAGGAGACAACGCAAGATGCAGGTCTGGGTGCGGAAGATCCCCTGGAGGAGGAAATGACACCCACTCTAGAATTTTTGCCTGGAGAATCCAGTGGACAGGGAGCCTAGCGGGCTGCAGTCCATGGGCTCGTGAAGAGTCAGACAACCCTTAACATGCATGTACTTCTCTACTCAAGTAAAACACATTCTACCCAATGCCTGACTGCAGTGTGTTCTCTTTGGAGACTCTGATATGAAGGTGCAGTGGGCAGCAGTGCTCAGACTTCTACTGATAACAGGCACCAAAACCACGTACTCTACACACACTTCCTCCCTGATACCCCATCTACACAGGTTCCTTGTTGTTTCTTTTCAGAGGCCTGCCCCTGCCCCACCCACACTCCCCTTCCTACACCTTTTCCTCATTGGGTCCACTTTGTTCTTCAAAACTCATCTCAAGCACCTTCTCCTGAACCATCATTGCCCCTGACACACACTTTCCAGGAGCTCCTGCAGACCCAGTTCACACCTCAGTCAAGCGGACAGCAAGCATGTCCATGTACACTAGACTCGGAGCTCGTGAGCAGATCCCATCTGTTGTTCAGATTTCCTTGCCAGGATCTGACACTGTGACTGCCACGTTGGAGGCTTTTGGCCCTCCATCCAAAACACATGGACTACCTGTCTGAAAAATATGCATTTTCCCAGAAAGATAGAGACTTCACCTCAAGAATGAGGTAAGAGATCAATATGAGATGGATGCATCATTCTGTTACCAAAAACAATCCCCTGCATGCAGTCTTTGGATCCCATGGGGCTGAGTAAATATAGACCTTGGGCCTGGGACACATCTTTACCAAGAAATGAGTCCTTGTGGCCTTGCTGATTCTGCCAACTTGTGGAGGAAGATCCTCCCTGTGTTCCCTTGTTCTGCTTAACAATGCACATCATACGGAACCTGGCCAGGCCTACTATTTTCTCTGTCCCCTTCGGTAGAGGATGGAGACAAAGCAGACCAACCACACTGTACCAGTGGCCCAGGGGAACCTGCTGGCTGCAGGCAACCAAGGCACTGAAGTGGATTTTACTTCATCTCTTCTCTACATGGTGGTTCAGTGGTAGAGTCTTCCCACAATTCAGGAGACAACGCAAGATGCAGGTCTGGGTGCGGAAGATCCCCTGGAGGAGGAAATGACACCCACTCTAGAATTTTTGCCTGGAGAATCCAGTGGACAGGGGAGCCTAGCGGGCTGCAGTCCATGGGCTCGTGAAGAGTCAGACAACCCTTAACATGCATGTACTTCTCTACTCAAGTAAAACACATTCTACCCAATGCCTGACTGCAGTGTGTTCTCTTTGGAGACTCTGATATGAAGGTGCAGTGGGCAGCAGTGCTCAGACTTCTACTGATAACAGGCACCAAAACCACGTACTCTACACACACTTCCTCCCTGATACCCCATCTACACAGGTTCCTTGTTGTTTCTTTTCAGAGGCCTGCCCCTGCCCCACCCACACTCCCCTTCCTACACCTTTTCCTCATTGGGTCCACTTTGTTCTTCAAAACTCATCTCAAGCACCTTCTCCTGAACCATCATTGCCCCTGACACACACTTTCCAGGAGCTCCTGCAGACCCAGTTCACACCTCAGTCAAGCGGACAGCAAGCATGTCCATGTACACTAGACTCGGAGCTCGTTGAGCAGATCCCATCTGTTGTTCAGATTTCCTTGCCAGGATCTGACACTGTGACTGCCACGTTGGAGGCTTTTGGCCCTCCATCCAAAACACATGGACTACCTGTCTGATGCGTCAGGCTACGCTGAGTCTACCATGGTGAACAAAACCATGCATGATCCCTGCCCTGGTGGAGCTTATAAATTAGTGGGGAAAAGACACATCAGCCAAATAATCATAGCCAAATGAGCCAATACCAGAATATAACAAGGATGACTGTCACAGTGAATAGAAATCAGGGTGCACAGTTGAGAAAATTGAAATCAAATAAAGAGAAACTCTTTAGTGAAAAAAGACTGAGGGGTTTCTCCAAAGAAGCAGGTATGGAGCTAAGTCTGCTGGAAGAATGAGGAAGCACGTTCCAGGCAGAGCACCTCAGGGGTAGGGAAGGGACGGCCAGTGTCTTCTGCGAAGGTTCAGTGAGCCGAGCAGACACAGCAGGCAGAGCACAGTGTGAGCAGAGGGTAGAGAGAGGAGAGACCAGGTCCCACAAGAGGCCTTGCAGAACCAAGGACTGCATCCTGCACCCTAACATCATTGGAAAATGCCTCACCAAAATTCCAGCTGATGTTTCAAGCTGATTTTTCTGGGCAGTTTAGACAGAGACAGAGCAACTGGGTGGGGAGGTGGTACATTTGTATGTGGGAGATCAGTGAGGAGATGATCACAGTGTCCAGTAGAGGGTGACCTGGGCAGAGAGGTGACCATGGAGACTAATGGATGGAACTGAGAGATCCCTAAGAGATACCCAAGAGGTGCTGGTGACAAACTTGAATTCACTCAGTAGGGATGTGTCAAGTGAGTGAAGTGGCGGAAGAGGAATAGTAACTGGGGGTGATTACTAAGATCCCTGTCCATCCTTCACTAGGGAGTGAAGCTCAACAGAAGGGAACCCTCTTCCAGATAGAACTAACATGAGAGCAGTGAACTCAACAATAAGGTATCCTTAATCTAACACAATTTTGGCTCTTTCAGGAGTGTTTCCAAGCACAGTCTCCAATGAGTGCCCTTATTGAGGGCTCCCTGAAGCTGACATAAGAATGGACAAGAGGGGGCTTCCCTGGTGGTCCAATGGGTAAAGAGTCCGCCTTGCAATGTAAGGGGCACAGGAAGATCCCATGTACCACAGAGCGGCTGGACCATTGTGTCCAATTAAGAGCCAGCACTCTGGAGCGTGTGCACCCGTATCCGATGCTCTGCAACAAGAGAGGCCACTGAAACGGGAGGCCCACACAGGTCAAAGAATAAAGGTGGATGAAAATAAAAAAACAAGAAACAAATAAAAGAGGCCAAAATTAAAAAAAAAAAAAAGAATGTGCAAGAGTTCACAAGGCAGCTGGAATAGGCCCTTCAGGCTGAGGGTGTTTTACTTCACAGGGGAAGCCTCAGCTGTAGCTCCAGTGAAATGTGTGTGACTTGTACCTCCATCTACTGGTAGCTGACTCAACACCAACCTCCTGAACCTTCTAGGCCACAGCTGTGGTGCTCTGCTTTCTTTCTTTAAAAATTAAAAATGATGACTTAGAAACTATCACTACCATCACATCCATGCACACCTCATCTCCCATTACACCCACAATGTAATTTAACTGACTTGGGAAATATGGAAAAATATAAAAATGAAAATAAAAACCATCTGTAGTTTCCCTAACAGGATAAAAAAGAACACTATTATCTGGATAAAAGTTAACAGTTAAGAATTTAGGCTCTGTAGTTCAATAAGAATTTTGGTCTTTATCCAATCTGGGATCATATATATCTGCAAACAACAAAACCCCGCAAAAGTAAAAAGTGAAATAAATTAAAAAAAAAAAAAAAAAGAGTCGTGGGAAATCAGATGATCAGCTGTTTCAAGGTGATTTGTCTGCATACAAACAAGATGAAAGGAGAGGTGGGGTTAGTGTATTGGGATGTAGAACGATAAACTAGGAATCCAAATTTCAGCTCCAACTCTAGCAACTAGTAATTATGAGAAAATTACTAATAAGTGTTATCCTTCACTAGGGAGTGAAGCTCAACAGAAGGGAACCCTCTTCCAGATAGAACTAACATGAGAGCAGTTAACTCAACAATAAGGTATCCTTAATCTAACACAATTTTGGCTCTTTCAGGAGTGTTTCCAAGCACAGTCTCCAATGAGTGCCCTTATTGAGGGCTCCCTGAAGCTGACATAAGAATGGACAAGAGGGGGCTTCCCTGGTGGTCCAATGGGTAAAGAGTCCGCCTTGCAATGTAAGGGGCACAGGAAGATCCCATGTACCACAGAGCGGCTGGACCATTGTGTCCAATTAAGAGCCAGCACTCTGGAGCGTGTGCACCCGTATCCGATGCTCTGCAACAAGAGAGGCCACTGAAACGGGAGGCCCACACAGGTCAAAGAATAAAGGTGGATGAAAATAAAAAAACAAGAAACAAATAAAAGAGGCCAAAATTAAAAAAAAAAAAAAAGAATGTGCAAGAGTTCACAAGGCAGCTGGAATAGGCCCTTCAGGCTGAGGGTGTTTTACTTCACAGGGGAAGCCTCAGCTGTAGCTCCAGTGAAATGTGTGTGACTTGTACCTCCATCTACTGGTAGCTGACTCAACACCAACCTCCTGAACCTTCTAGGCCACAGCTGTGGTGCTCTGCTTTCTTTCTTTAAAAATTAAAAATGATGACTTAGAAACTATCACTACCATCACATCCATGCACACCTCATCTCCCATTACACCCACAATGTAATTTAACTGACTTGGGAAATATGGAAAAATATAAAAATGAAAATAAAAACCATCTGTAGTTTCCCTAACAGGATAAAAAAGAACACTATTATCTGGATAAAAGTTAACAGTTAAGAATTTAGGCTCTGTAGTTCAATAAGAATTTTGGTCTTTATCCAATCTGGGATCATATATATCTGCAAACAACAAAACCCCGCAAAAGTAAAAAGTGAAATAAATTAAAAAAAAAAAAAAAAAGAGTCGTGGGAAATCAGATGATCAGCTGTTTCAAGGTGATTTGTCTGCATACAAACAAGATGAAAGGAGAGGTGGGGTTAGTGTATTGGGATGTAGAACGATAAACTAGGAATCCAAATTTCAGCTCCAACTCTAGCAACTAGTAATTATGAGAAAATTACTAATAAGGTTAACCCTTGAGTTCCTGACATGCACAGGTGAATGACAGTAGGGCTTATTCTGGTGCTAATATGTATAAATCCTTAGCACAATAGCCAGCAAATAATACATCTTTGACAAATGCCCATTCTTAATATATAATACTGAGTACACTTTTATAACAAAATTGAAATCATCACATAATTTTACAGTCCACTCCTTTTAACAACAGTATCATCCTTTTCCCATGTTACTAACAACTCCTGGAAAGCATTACGTGTAATGGTTGCATAATAATCCATCCTGCTGATACACCACATACTAGATCATCATTTCCTTACTGGTGGATATCTAAAATGTTTCCAACTTTATAACTGCAATAATGTGTTCATGAATATCACTAAATATAATTTTTCTACATTTTTAAGTAAAATAAGGATGGATTGGCAAAGATATAATCACAGGAATCAGGGCTATAAAAATTTTAAGATCCTAAATAGAAATTCCCAAACTGTTACCTACAAAGGGGGTGTGTATGTGACATTTCTTTCACCAAGGTGCACATTTATACCAACATGGAAGTATTTTACCATCTTATCCTTTCAAGAAATAGTTCTTTGAAGAAGTTTTCCAGGAATTTTCATCTGAAGGAAATTAAGATTTGGCTGTGCACTTATTAAGTGCCATACTTGAAAAGTCTTCCCCAATGACACTGCCACAAAAGCCTTGTTAGATAGCTAGCATGAGCCTTGTTTTGCACCTGGCAGGCTGATCTGAATCAGGAAAGCAGGTGAGTGAGGCACCCAGCCCCACACTCCTCCCGGTCTACCACTGCCCTCCTTCCACTGTGTCCCAAACGCCTTGAGATGTGTCCCCTCACTGACAGAGAGTGACCTCCCAACATCAAACTCTCTCCGTAGGGAGTAAGACCACATACAAAAATTATTCTCTGTGGCTCATGTTGAAATAAGAACAAGTATGCAAATATAAATATATATACATACATATATAAAAATTTTGATACATTCTATATAAAACATTAGGCTCCCTCTGGTGGCTCAGATAGTAAAGAATCTGTCTACAATACAGAAGACCTGGGTCGATCCTCGTCAGAAACATCCCCTCAAGAAGGAAGTGACTACCCACTCCAGTATTCTTGCCTGGAGAATTCAATGGACAGAGGAGCTTGGCAGGCTGCAGCCCACGGGGTCACAAAAAGTTGGACATGACTGAGAAAATGATGATGCTTGAAAGATGTGAACGTATATAAGTGTTGATACATTCTATATGGAAAACTATGAAGCTTGAGATGGTACAAAAGCGGGAGTTTCCCTTCTGATGGGAGGATAATAAACACTTTCTTAAAAAGTGATACTTATCCGGGACCTGCCATTGTCCAGCGGGTTCAATGGTACTGAGACCACTCAAACAGTGAGAAAAGGGCCAGTACAGAAAGGATCAAGTGAGAGGGCAGAATTATATGAGTAGGTTGCAAAGTCAGAAAACACCAAATTGCACTGGGTTTTTCAGGTCATGCTACAGAATTTGGATTTTATTTTAACAGCAAAAGAATCATTCTACCAGCTCTAGTATATCTACAGTCTCCTTATTTATGTCTAGAGAGCAGTGCTGGTAGGGTGGGGGCGAGAATTTCTGTGAGAAAATATCTGGGATAGTAATAATATTTCCCCTCATCTTCACTCCACAGAGCCATTCTTTACCTTGGAAAAAGATATGGAGAACTTACTGTTTCATGGGTGAACCTTGTGTCAACATCTTGCCAGCACCTATTTAAAATGAGTTCACCTGTGGATTCTCTAAAAGAAAACTTTTCTCTACCAATTATTTCATGTGATGTCCCAAAGCGGCTTAGTATCCCTGAATTTTTATTAACACCTGCATTTTTTTATGTTGCATATGCCTGCTAACAAAATGTCTCTCCAAATTTGGTCCCAAAAATGAACTAAATCATTAGTGAAGCATTTCCAGAGTGCCTAGTGTGTACAGAGTGCTGACTTTATCTCTTCAAGGCAGGTAAATAGGCTATATTGCTCACAAATCACTAATCCTCAAGGCTACACATGCAGTGAGAGTAACAATAGAATTTTCATGTCTTTGCACACACCTATCTGGAGGAAAATCAGACTGCATTGACACAGAGGCTCTGTTTTAAATTCAGAGAAGCACCTTCTGGATCACAGAAAATATCTCACCACAGAATCAATTCCCCAAGATCATTCAGCGATTCTGATTGCAATAGTCCTTCCGGAAGTGTGGCAAGAAGTCCACAAGCCTTCCCTTGGGGAGACCCTTTCCAGCAGCCACTGGCTCTCACTTGGACTCAAAGGGAATCTTACTGTTGTTTTCACCAGCCATAAAATCTTGACATAACCTTCCTCCTTCAACTCTGCTCCAACACATAGACAGATTCATTAGCTGGACATGTCAAATTAACAGAATTTAGGAAGCATGAAATGTATGCCTACATGAAGGCAAAGCAGACCAGAAATAGCTTTCTAATTGGCTTTTAGAGGGGCTGTGGGTCAAAAGATCAGTATACCTGCTAATGATTCACATTTCAACATCTTGCCAACAAGATGCTTTCGTTGCTCACTTTCAAGCTGCTCCACCAATAGACACTGCCGCCCTAAAGAGCAGAACTGCATCTCTGCCACAGTCCTGTACACGCAGGAGACAGCTCTGTGTGTTCCTCCTCTGGTGCAAAAAAAAAAAAAAAAAAAAAATGTAGACCCCCTACAGAAACCTACGTAGAAGGAAGAATTGGAAATAAAAACATATTTGCAGCCTGACGAGTGGGTAGCAAAATATTGATTCCAGCTTCTTCAAACAAGTAAAATATGTGGACTTAGGAAAGTACCATATGTGGGAGGGAATCCTATCTCACAAGATGAAAGAAGATAAAAGAAAGCGAGGTGATAGGGGGACAGTCAGCAGCATCCTCGCCACCAGCCCCGAGGTTGCGAGGTACAGCTCAGCTGCATGGGGAGCCCTGGGAGCACCTGATAGGAATCCCATGGCAGGAACCGCCCTGCTCCTGGGTGCACATTAGATACAAACAGAGAGGTCCCACAGTCCAGTGGCACTACCCAGGCACCTGGGAGTACAGGATTATCTCTTCAAGGCAGGTAAATAGGCTATATTGCTCACAAATCACTAATCCTCAAGGCTACACATGCAGTGAGAGTAACAATAGAATTTTCATGTCTTTGCACACACCTATCTGGAGGAAAATCAGACTGCATTGACACAGAGGCTCTGTTTTAAATTCAGAGAAGCACCTTCTGGATCACAGAAAATATCTCACCACAGAATCAATTCCCCAAGATCATTCAGCGATTCTGATTGCAATAGTCCTTCCGGAAGTGTGGCAAGAAGTCCACAAGCCTTCCCTTGGGGAGACCCTTTCCAGCAGCCACTGGCTCTCACTTGGACTCAAAGGGAATCTTACTGTTGTTTTCACCAGCCATAAAATCTTGACATAACCTTCCTCCTTCAACTCTGCTCCAACACATAGACAGATTCATTAGCTGGACATGTCAAATTAACAGAATTTAGGAAGCATGAAATGTATGCCTACATGAAGGCAAAGCAGACCAGAAATAGCTTTCTAATTGGCTTTTAGAGGGGCTGTGGGTCAAAAGATCAGTATACCTGCTAATGATTCACATTTCAACATCTTGCCAACAAGATGCTTTCGTTGCTCACTTTCAAGCTGCTCCACCAATAGACACTGCCGCCCTAAAGAGCAGAACTGCATCTCTGCCACAGTCCTGTACACGCAGGAGACAGCTCTGTGTGTTCCTCCTCTGGTGCAAAAAAAAAAAAAAAAAAAAAAAATGTAGACCCCCTACAGAAACCTACGTAGAAGGAAGAATTGGAAATAAAAACATATTTGCAGCCTGACGAGTGGGTAGCAAAATATTGATTCCAGCTTCTTCAAACAAGTAAAATATGTGGACTTAGGAAAGTACCATATGTGGGAGGGAATCCTATCTCACAAGATGAAAGAAGATAAAAGAAAGCGAGGTGATAGGGGGACAGTCAGCAGCATCCTCGCCACCAGCCCCGAGGTTGCGAGGTACAGCTCAGCTGCATGGGGAGCCCTGGGAGCACCTGATAGGAATCCCATGGCAAGGAACCGCCCTGCTCCCTGGGTGCACATTAGATACAAACAGAGAGGTCCCACAGTCCAGTGGCACTACCCAGGCACCTGGGAGTACAGGGAGGAAATATTCTAATATTGGTCTTCATGTATTTCCATGTCTCAGATCTTACAGAACAGGTACAAAATCTGCCTATTTCACAAGAAAAGAGTTTTTTAAGCCACCAAAAGGTAAATGCAGTCCTCATGGAAGTCTGCGCCCTCTGTAAAGATGTGGCAACCTAGAGGCAGGAGGAGGCCAGAACCTGAAGCCAGAGACCTTTGAACTTCTGTTCAATTCTTCAGCTGCCGTGAGCTTCAGAGGCCTCACTCTTAGCACTCAACACAGAGGCAATGGTGCCTGCCTGCCTCCTGCTCTGGGCTACTGTGAAAAATGGAAGATACACAGGTGTATCATTAATGTGACATGCCACAACGGAAGCCATGATGAGCAGGAGCCTGCCGCTGTGTGCTCGGTGCTACTTTGAGAAAGACAAAGAACCACGTAACCAGAAGCCAGTCTTGGCACATCTTCACTGCGGGGGCAGATGGACGTGAAACCTAATGGCCTTCCCCTACGGCCTCTCATCACTTAGAGGGCAAACAGTAGTGGGACACACTGAATACTAGGGTGGGGGACACTCAGTTTTCCCCACAGTCCCATGATCATATATCCTGAGATCAAAGAGACCTCAGGATAAGGTAAATCCCTAAGGTCTTTTGTTTGACTGGTTGGTTAGTTGGTGTTGGTTTCATTATTTTTAACCTAAAAGGCAGTCACAGACTTCCCATAGCTCAGCTTCTGTCACCCCAAGAATTGGAAATAAAAACATATTTGCAGCCTGACGAGTGGGTAGCAAAATATTGATTCCAGCTTCTTCAAACAAGTAAAATATGTGGACTTAGGAAAGTACCATATGTGGGAGGGAATCCTATCTCACAAGATGAAAGAAGATAAAAGAAAGCGAGGTGATAGGGGGACAGTCAGCAGCATCCTCGCCACCAGCCCCGAGGTTGCGAGGTACAGCTCAGCTGCATGGGGAGCCCTGGGAGCACCTGATAGGAATCCCATGGCAAGGAACCGCCCTGCTCCCTGGGTGCACATTAGATACAAACAGAGAGGTCCCACAGTCCAGTGGCACTACCCAGGCACCTGGGAGTACAGGGAGGAAATATTCTAATATTGGTCTTCATGTATTTCCATGTCTCAGATCTTACAGAACAGGTACAAAATCTGCCTATTTCACAAGAAAAGAGTTTTTTAAGCCACCAAAAGGTAAATGCAGTCCTCATGGAAGTCTGCGCCCTCTGTAAAGATGTGGCAACCTAGAGGCAGGAGGAGGCCAGAACCTGAAGCCAGAGACCTTTGAACTTCTGTTCAATTCTTCAGCTGCCGTGAGCTTCAGAGGCCTCACTCTTAGCACTCAACACAGAGGCAATGGTGCCTGCCTGCCTCCTGCTCTGGGCTACTGTGAAAAATGGAAGATACACAGGTGTATCATTAATGTGACATGCCACAACGGAAGCCATGATGAGCAGGAGCCTGCCGCTGTGTGCTCGGTGCTACTTTGAGAAAGACAAAGAACCACGTAACCAGAAGCCAGTCTTGGCACATCTTCACTGCGGGGGCAGATGGACGTGAAACCTAATGGCCTTCCCCTACGGCCTCTCATCACTTAGAGGGCAAACAGTAGTGGGACACACTGAATACTAGGGTGGGGGACACTCAGTTTTCCCCACAGTCCCATGATCATATATCCTGAGATCAAAGAGACCTCAGGATAAGGTAAATCCCTAAGGTCTTTTGTTTGACTGGTTGGTTAGTTGGTGTTGGTTTCATTATTTTTAACCTAAAACGAGGCAGTCACAGACTTCCCATAGCTCAGCTTCTGAAACTAGGCAGGGGCCTCCCTGGTGGTCCAGTGGGTAAAGAGTCCACCTTGCAGTGCAAGGGACACCAGGTCCATCCCCGACCTAGGAAGATCCCCTGTGCTGCAGAGTGGCTGGACTGGTGTGTCCAATTAAGAGCCAGTGCTCTGGAGCACATGCGCCCAGAGCTAGTGCTCTGCAACAAGAGAGACCACTGCAATGGGAGGCCCACATAGGCCAGAGAATAAAACATGGATGAAAATGAGTGAAAAGAAGACCAGCAAAAGAGGCCAAAGTTAAAAAAAAAAAAAAAGAAAGAAAGAAAGAAAAGAAACTAGGCAGATGATCAACCAGCAGGCTTGGTAAAAGTAAACTGGGAAAGGGCCTGACAGTCGACCTTTCCAGCAACTTCTGGGTGATGCCATTCTGCTAGTCCACAGATGACACTTGAGGTAGCTAGGCTGTCTATGACTTTTAAGAGAAGCCTAGGAAGAATTTCAGATGTCATGTACAGTTACAGTATTGAAAGAAAGGACCCAAACTGAAAACCCTGAATCTGCAGATAAGGACGTTGAAGCCAAGGGTTTGCTGACTTGTCCAACATCACCAGGAGGCAGAGTGTCCACTGCCTACCCTCCCTGCCCCATGTTCTTCCCTCCACCAGCCTGACTTCCACACACTTGGCCCTTTGGCCTTTGGGTTTCTTTTCCCATCTTTCTTTCTGGTTCTTTTGCAGGAAATGGAGGGAATAGTAGGACTGTGGTGCATGAAATGCATCCCAGCTCTGAATCATGGAATCCTCTACCAAAAGAAGATAAGGAAAGAACCCATGGAAAAACAGACAGAGAATAGACATATGGACATTGTGGGGAATGAACAGTGGGTGGGAGGCATAGAGGGAGTAACATGGAAACCTATACTATCATGTGTGAAAAAGACAGCTACTGTCGTTGTGCTAAGGGAATAGAAGTACTTACAATGGCCTGGTGCGACGGCCTGGAGGGGTGGGATTGGGGGACATGGGAGGGGGGAGGGGACCAGGGATATGTATATGACTGATCTGGGAATGTACATGTCTACGAACAAAAGAACTCGGTAAAAACTTTAAAATAAAGAAATAAATATTTAAAAAAAGAAGAAGAAGAAGAAGAAAAAGATAAGGAAAGCAGTGAAGTCCAGTTCCTGGAAGAAAAAGGCTCTAGAATATCCCAGCTATTGAAGTCCCCACAACGACTCCAACTGCAAGTGATACGTTTTTGTTTCCAGGTATGAGCCCTGGTGGCTGTGCCGCCCCAGGAGACAAGGCTGGGCCCCGTTTCTGTCTGCATTACCTCCAGAGGAGGCCATGCTTATTGAAGCATTAGACACCTAATCCACTCATCTCATTCAGAACAACAATCTCTAGATCTAAGGAGGGGAAAATATCTTCAAGAAACTAGTTTGAAATGGAAGGTAATCCCCAATATATCTTCTACTCACAGGCTACATTCCAAAGTGAAATTTGCACTGAATGAACCTCAGCTCTGCTCCCACTCACACAAATGTATGAAAGCCAGGCTTTAAAAACTGCACGGAAGTTTCCATTCTTTTTGATGCCAATTATCCAACCAAAAGCATAAAATTGGAAACTGTTTCTTTGTTCCATCTTTTCTGTCCACCTTAGAACATAAACTCAACAAGAGGAAAGGAGGCTGAAAAAGAAAAAGGAATTGCTCTTGGCGGGGAAAAAAACATTGAAACTCAGAAAATACTTTAAGATACAAACAGAATTTGCCCTTCTAGAGAAAAGCTGAATTTCCACCAACAATTTGAGTTTGAATAGAGTATCTGAAGAAAGGTCTGACTCTAAATGAGGCTTAACACATACATGGGAATATTTGTTCCCAAGTGCTTCCATTATGCCAGTAAATATTGAACAGAAATGGGTACACTTCACCCCATGAGAACTTGCCTCTTCAGTCAGCACTGTGTTCAGTGTCTTTCCCAGGGTAAGCATTAAAGTTTCACAAGAAAAGCTCCCCACAATGACTCTGCTGCTCCACAGGACTCATCCTGGGTTATTTGAATTTCATTATTAAGTATATTTTTAAATACTCTGGTTAAGATCAGAGTCCTTGCAAAATTAAGATTAAAAACACTAGCTTTGTGTATGTAGGGACTCCTTTCACTGGAGACTTCTTATATATGATAAAAAATGAGGCAGACATAAGGCTTCAGAAAGTTATTGCAGGCACACATGCAAAATCACTTCGATCTGACTCTTTGCGACCTGAAAACTGTAGCCCCCAGGCTCCTCTGACCCTGGGCTTCTCCAGGCAAGAATACTGGAGTAGGTTGCTATGCCCTCCTCCAGCGGATCTTCCCAAGCCAGGAATCAAACCCACATCTCTTACATTTCCTGTATTGGCAGGAGGGTTCCTTACCATCAGCTCCACCTGGAAAACCCTCAGAAAGTTACTACTGAGTTCTTAATAGCTTCTTGCAGTTCAAAAAGGTGCCATTAACTAAATAACTCCTACAAGGACCTACAAGACACCTAAGAGCTAACAGCATTAATGTCACCTTTAGGATTTTGTCCCCATCCATGGAAGCTGGGTTTCTTATTTATTAAATCTCATCATAAATAAGAAAGTTCACTGATCCTATTTAATCAATGGATTAAAGAATAACGTAAGGTTATTTACATAAAGTAAAACCAAAAGAAACGTGTTTTTATATTACAGGACAGATATGTGTTCATTGAGTCCTGTTTCTGCATGGGTTACCAGGTATCTTAGAAGACTGAAGAGGTGTGAGATGAGGAGTGGGAAGTAGGATAAGTATGAGCTCCAAGGATAAAAGACACTCAAGGCTCTGCACACAAAGGAATCTTCCTGGCAGCAATCACTGGCCTAGAGTTCATCACTCAGACACCTTCAGTTACCCCTTCACCCCTTTGTCCAACTCTTCACAAAAAAATACTTCTCCCTTGGTGGATGAAGCTAGAACCTATCATACAGAGTGAAGTAAGTCAGAAAGAGAAAGATAAAAATGTATACTGACCTAAGTGTATGGAATCTAGAAAGATGGTACCCATAAATGCATATGCAGAGCAGCAATGGCGGAACAACAAAGCAATGGCGGAACAACAAAGAGAACAGACTTATGGACATTTGGGGGAGGGAGGTATGCGTGAGATGGATGGAAGGAGTAACATGGAAACTTCTATTACCATATGTAAAACAGACAACCAATGTGAATCTGCTATAAGACTAAGGGGATTCACACAGGGGCTGGGCAACAACCTAAAGGAGTGGGATGGGGAGAGAGATGGGAGGGAAGTTCAAGTGGGAGGGGTCATGTGTATCCCTATAGCTGATTTGGACTTATGTACGGCAGTAAACAACAAAACTCTAAAAGTAAAATTAAAATAAATTTTAAAAAATACCTCTTACTTCCCCTATCCTCTACCCAACTCTTCCTCTAGGCAGATCTGGCAAAGCCTATTTTAAACCCCCAGTAATTTGGAGAGGTAAGAAGGGGTTTTGGGGTTGGTAGACACAATAAGCAAAAAGTTCAAGTCATCTCAGTATATTTTCAGGATGCAAAGGGCTGTAAAAATAGAAAACGAAGAATGAGAGGACTTTTCAAATAACTGTAGGTTACCACATGACAAAGTACAAGTGGGAGCAATATTCTTCCTAAATTAGGAAACTAGGACAAGCCAAAGACTGAAGTTGCAAACAATTTATTCCAAGATTAAGTGACTGCCACTAAAAGAAAGCTGGAGTAGCTGAGTACTGACCTGAGTGAACTAACAGAAAAGTCACCAGATATGTGAAATGACAGGACAGTAAATGGACATATACATCATATTCAAGAATCCAGTGTTTGAGATTTGGAAGACAAAATAATCTTAAAGAGTTCTTCCAGTATTGATCTATATGTTCAATGCAACTCCAGTCAGTGTTCCAACACAATTTCTCATGAAATACCACAGATTATTCTAAAATGTATAGAAGTACAGTGATTTAAGACTACCCAAGGATCTCACAAATAAGAAGGAAGTGGAGGCATCATCCCAGATATAAAGTTATAAACCTATAGTAATAAAAACAATGTGGTATTGCTGCTATAGGAATGAAAAACAGACCATTAAAATAGAACAAAGAGATCATAATACCCCGTATACATGCAAACAGTATCTAACAATGATAGTCAGTATTGAAGTCTAACTTATCATGATGGTTAAGAGTATGAAGTTTGAAGCCAAAATGCCTGCATTAAAATCACAGTTTTACCACTCTACCACTGATCAGTTGAGCCACAATTTACTTAGCTACAAAGTGGGATAATAATAATTTATGTCTCATAAACATAAAAACCTCCTAGTATCGATACCCTTGTACAGTGCCCTCCCCCACAGAAGCATATGCCCTGTGTAACCAACAAAATACTAAGGAAGTGACAATTTATGACATTCGGTGCTAGGTATAACAAACACTGTAGCTCTGGTCTTGACCTCTTGGATCACTGTCTCTGAAGGAAACTGGCAGTCATATTGTAAGGCCACTCAGCTCCATGGAGAAACCCAGCAGAGAGGAACAGAGGCCTTTAATGAATAACCAGCCAAATCTGTCAAACATGCAAGTGAATCACCTTGAAAGTGGAATGAATGCTGGCTTCAGAGAACTACAGCAGTCACGTCAGCAAAGGTCTAATAGAGATGCCAATACATAGAATGCACTGAATAAATTAGAAATTTCATTAATATCGTCATTGTCCAATACTGGAACTTTAGCAGAAAGTCATGGTACAGGGAGGTTTATTCAGTGCCCACAAAGATAGTGTGTGAATTATCTTTTGCAGTTTCATGGTCCAGTATGGACTCCATAAAGAATGTGTTTATAAAATGGCAACTATGAGCCACATACTGTTCCTGCCAGTGAATGAATGAATGCCCAAAAATCTCTCCAGCTGTTCTATCACAGCAGTGCAGAACACAATGAATAGAGTCATTACATAGAAAAAAAAAAGAAAAAGAAAACTCAAGGACTTAGACAAACAATCTCTGAGGCCAGTTCAAATTTTCCCTCCTTCAAGGAACCTAGCTCACCTAGTCTGGCTGAGCACTGTCCATTTTATTTATACAACTGAAATACTCATGGAGAAAAGGAACATGATAAGAAGGTTAAAATAGCACAGAACTTAATTACTCAAGTGATAACATAGGCCTCATATATATATTCAATTTTTAAATGATCTCTACTGTTTTCATATTTTCTATCCAACTTTTAAATGATTCAAGTTACACTGAATTTAAAAAACAAATGGAATTTATAGATCTTTCTCTCTCTCTTCCTCCCTCTAATATATTATATATTAAAGCTCTACTAAAATATGTGTGTCAGATTTTCCTTAATTTAACAGTTGTTCTGAAGGCCAAAGAAAGAAACTTGTTTATTTAAACAACTTGGAAAATATTGGAGGACACCACGTTACAATGAATGGTTTTGAAATTATACATATATCTTCCATCCAACATGCAGATAAACTTTCTCTACGTTAGGCAATTTTCACACTGCACAGTTCCAATGAGCATGAAATTTATTTATCATGGTTCATTTAAATAATATTAATAGCATGGATAAAATACCATGCACAGTACATAAGCTTTGAGTAACTGGATAAAGTCCAAATTTTACTACTGAATTTTCAGTTTACAAACCACTACATAGAAACATGGGCATCATGATGGCCCATCATGATCAATGACTCACTATATCACGTCTTCCACATTCTGTCAATTATTCATCAAATCACGTCTGTTATTTAGGTCACACACAGACAGTAAAGCATATGGTTGTGTTGCCTCCTTGTTGACAGGCGATAAACCCACATGACATTTTACAAACATGGATACTCCGAAGAAGAAATAGGCAGACAAGGAGGAAAGTGCAGCAAATAAAAAAGCAAAGTGAAATTGTTTGTGATTAGAAAATGTTAGTGAAGACATACTGAGGACTAGGCTTTCAAGAAGATAAAGTACAGTCCATACTGAAATGGTCCAATGAATACAAAAAGCAAGGTACACCCATTTTGACATTTTTTAGTGAAACTGCATTAGGAACAGAAAATCACTTATGTCATGGAGTGGAGCATTCTACTTTGCATTGAAGATTGTAATTAAAAGCAAATCCCAATCAGCTTGGCTACCATTCAGGCTAATGCAATGAACTCAGTTGCCACATCAAAAGAAAACCATAATTACTCAGAGCCTAAAGGACATTTAGCTGCGAGTAAAGGCCAGTTTCATTGTTTGATAGCTTAGCATGAATTGATTAATCCTAAACTATATGGTGATGTTGTAGCTCGAATAAAGATGCTTTTGCAAAATTTACACCCAGACTCGAAAGAGATATAGAAGAAATAGCTGACCATGGGAACGTTGACACTGCCACCATTTAAAAGACTCTAGCTGTGCAGCCAGAGAAACTTAATGAAGGAGAATTTATCAATATAAATGAGAAAGTAGTTGAGATGAAAGGATGAAGATACCCCAGAGGAAGCAACACCAGCAAAAAACTTCACATTAAAAGAACTCTCAGGGTTATTTTACAATGTTGAAAGTGCAAAGGATAAAATGTTGAAAACTGATCCAAACTTAGAAAGGAATATAATGACTTTTTCAAGGCATAGAAAAGATGCTCACTCTGTATAATAAGTTATATGATGAGAAAGCGAGGACTGTTCAAACTATGCCTGATAAGTTTTTTACAGAGAAAACAGAATAGAATAGAATAGAATAGAAATATTCAATAGAATAATTCCAAGTTTTTCAAAGGTTCTAGCTTGCAATGTATTAATATTCATTTTTAAGTTTTCTTATACGTTTATACACTCATAACTGATGGTGAGAGAATGCTTAATGTTCTGACATGTAACTCTCCCCATGATTATTACGATCACTCTTTATGGTTTCAGCTTGAACAATCATTTCTACTTTCCTGAAACACTGTACAAAGCATTTGGTAAAGCAGTTACAATGAAAAAGAATAGAATAAATGTGTAAGATATCAATGATCTGTTGTTAATCAGTAGTTAACATTACTGTTGTTATTCCATTACAAAATTGGGTCTGACTCTTTGCAATCCCATGAACTTGAGCACAACAGGCTGCCCTCTCCTTCAGCATCACCCAGAACTTTCTCAAACTCATGGTCACTGAGTCAGTGATGCCACCTAACCATCTCATCCTCTATCACCCCCTTTTCCTCCTGTTCTCAATCATCAGAGTCTTTTCTAGTGAATTGGCTCTTCGCATCATGTGGCCAAAATATTGGAGCTTTGACTTCAAAATCAGTCTTTCCAGTGAATATTCAGAGTTGATTTCCTTTAGGATTGATTGACTAGTTTGATCTCTTTGCTATTCAAGGAATGCTCAAGAGTCTTCTGCAAAACATTGTAACTCAAAATAAATTTTAATCATGTTGGTATGTCAGTTACCTAGTTTTACAAACCTAGGATTTCAGGAGGAAAAAAATAAAACAGAAAAATGACTACCTGTGCTCAAATATGAAAGTAAATTTGCTTTTGATTTGTATACCCAAGAGTATAAAATGACTAGACTAAGATTTAAGGAGTCCAGGTTCAAAAATGAAGGAGAATTTATCAATATAAATGAGAAAGTAGTTGAGATGAAAGGATGAAGATACCCCAGAGGAAGCAACACCAGCAAAAAACTTCACATTAAAAGAACTCTCAGGGTTATTTTACAATGTTGAAAGTGCAAAGGATAAAATGTTGAAAACTGATCCAAACTTAGAAAGGAATATAATGACTTTTTCAAGGCATAGAAAAGATGCTCACTCTGTATAATAAGTTATATGATGAGAAAGCGAGGACTGTTCAAACTATGCCTGATAAGTTTTTTACAGAGAAAACAGAATAGAATAGAATAGAATAGAAATATTCAATAGAATAATTCCAAGTTTTCAAAGGTTCTAGCTTGCAATGTATTAATATTCATTTTTAAGTTTTCTTATACGTTTATACACTCATAACTGATGGTGAGAGAATGCTTAATGTTCTGACATGTAACTCTCCCCATGATTATTACGATCACTCTTTATGGTTTCAGCTTGAACAATCATTTCTACTTTCCTGAAACACTGTACAAAGCATTTGGTAAAGCAGTTACAATGAAAAGAATAGAATAAATGTGTAAGATATCAATGATCTGTTGTTAATCAGTAGTTAACATTACTGTTGTTATTCCATTACAAAATTGGGTCTGACTCTTTGCAATCCCATGAACTTGAGCACAACAGGCTGCCCTCTCCTTCAGCATCACCCAGAACTTTCTCAAACTCATGGTCACTGAGTCAGTGATGCCACCTAACCATCTCATCCTCTATCACCCCCTTTTCCTCCTGTTCTCAATCATCAGAGTCTTTTCTAGTGAATTGGCTCTTCGCATCATGTGGCCAAAATATTGGAGCTTTGACTTCAAAATCAGTCTTTCCAGTGAATATTCAGAGTTGATTTCCTTTAGGATTGATTGACTAGTTTGATCTCTTTGCTATTCAAGGAATGCTCAAGAGTCTTCTGCAAAACATTGTAACTCAAAATAAATTTTAATCATGTTGGTATGTCAGTTACCTAGTTTTACAAACCTAGGATTTCAGGAGGAAAAAAATAAAACAGAAAAATGACTACCTGTGCTCAAATATGAAAGTAAATTTGCTTTTTGATTTGTATACCCAAGAGTATAAAATGACTAGACTAAGATTTAAGGAGTCCAGGTTCAAAACCATGATCTGCCATGGACTCTTGCGTGACTCCAGAGCCAACCCTGCTATTCTTTTTACAGACATTTTTTTCCCAGACCCCTGCTATGTGTTGAGGGTAGAAAATTGAGTTTGATATGGAATGTGGTCTCAAAAAACTCACTGCCTATTAAAAAAGAAAAACTAAAAATGGCTACAGTACAATCTTCATCTATAAATTAAATCTAATAATACGTACCTCCCAGGGTTACCAGGGGATACAATGAGATTGTATGAGAAAGCAGTTTACTATCAAGTACTATACAAGCAATAGCTAGTACTAGTGTAGTTGTAGCCTCTGACAAAAATTACACTGGATCACTCTTATCCAATGGTTCTCACAATATGATCTCCATACCAGCATCGTCATTCCCTGGAAACCTATTCAAAATGCACATTCTTGCCCACTCACCCACAGATCTAGTGAATTAGAAATTCCAAAGGTTGGGGCCCAGAAATCGATATTTTAACAAAATTTCAAAATAATAATGACACTATCAGGGCTTCTCAGGTGATACTAGTGGTAAAGAACCCACCTGCCAATGCAAGAGATGCCTGAAACAAGAGTTCCATCCCTGAATCATGAAGATCCCCTAGAGGAGGGCATGGCAATTCACTCCAGTATTCTTGCCTGGAGAATCCCATGGCCCAAGGAACCTGAAGGATGGCAAACAGTCAGACACAATTGAAGCAACTTAACACCCATGCAAGTATGAGGTGACTGAAATTTGACAACCACTGCTTAATGTTAAGATTAAAACACAACAGGAATCCTCGAAGGTACAAGATAGTTATCTCCCGAAGAGAAAATTAAAACAGAATATAATCATTTCTTTTAATTACCCAGGAAAGTTAGCAAAAGTCCTAATGAGTATTAATCACATTTTTATTTAATCCAAAGTCATCTGCTTCTCAAGCCCTTTTTCTAAAATGAAAATGAAAGCCATAGTAATTCTATTGACAGTAAAAGCTGCGTGTTTGTCTCTGAGCTTTAAATAAACAATACATATTAAATAAATCTAACACAAATTATAGAAAAATTTTGCTCAAAATAACAAGTAGAAAACAGTTATTTCAATGAGACGGTCCTGACTAAACCAATTAGAGACTTCACCTTAAAGAACTCCAGTAACCATGGCATATTCAGGCCAGTATCTTCAGTGCTAATAAGACTGATTCTTTGAAAATGAAAGTCATTTTCTACTCTTCCGAGAGTCCTCTGGGATAATGAATTACAGAAGTATCCAAAAGTGGTAGTATTTGCCATATTTTGAAAAATTATTCTAATCCACTGGGCTTATAAAGTAGTATCTTCCTGGACTAAATATTAAAACCATCTTCATTTTCACATATATTCATTGATAATGACTTCAAGGACAAGTGAAATGTGAACTGTCAGTCATTCAGTTGTGTCCAACTCTTTGAGACTCCATAGACTGTATGCCACCAGGCTCCCCTGTCCATGGGATTCTCCAGGGAAATATACTAGAATGGGTAGCCATTACTTTCTCCAGGGGGTCTTCCTGACCCAGGGATTAAACCCAGTCTCCCACTTTGCAGGCAAATTCTACCGTCTGAGCCACCAGGGAAGCTAACTTTAAGGACAAAGTAATGTCAAATAGATGTTTATAGCAAAGTCATCCAGATCATCCCTGAATCATGAAGATCCCCTAGAGGAGGGCATGGCAATTCACTCCAGTATTCTTGCCTGGAGAATCCCATGGCCCAAGGAACCTGAAGGATGGCAAACAGTCAGACACAATTGAAGCAACTTAACACCCATGCAAGTATGAGGTGACTGAAATTTGACAACCACTGCTTAATGTTAAGATTAAAACACAACAGGAATCCTCGAAGGTACAAGATAGTTATCTCCCGAAGAGAAAATTAAAACAGAATATAATCATTTCTTTTAATTACCCAGGAAAGTTAGCAAAAGTCCTAATGAGTATTAATCACATTTTTATTTAATCCAAAGTCATCTGCTTCTCAAGCCCTTTTTCTAAAATGAAAATGAAAGCCATAGTAATTCTATTGACAGTAAAAGCTGCGTGTTTGTCTCTGAGCTTTAAATAAACAATACATATTAAATAAATCTAACACAAATTATAGAAAAATTTTGCTCAAAATAACAAGTAGAAAACAGTTATTTCAATGAGACGGTCCTGACTAAACCAATTAGAGACTTCACCTTAAAGAACTCCAGTAACCATGGCATATT
The DNA here is from genome assembly GCA_022376925.1 of Tragulus kanchil. Classification (NCBI taxonomy): domain Eukaryota; kingdom Metazoa; phylum Chordata; class Mammalia; order Artiodactyla; family Tragulidae; genus Tragulus; species Tragulus kanchil. Next base: position 113,549,263 of record JAIOJX010000028.1, on the reverse strand, counting down.
CAGGCCAGTATCTTCAGTGCTAATAAGACTGATTCTTTGAAAATGAAAGTCATTTTCTACTCTTCCGAGAGTCCTCTGGGATAATGAATTACAGAAGTATCCAAAAGTGGTAGTATTTGCCATATTTTGAAAAATTATTCTAATCCACTGGGCTTATAAAGTAGTATCTTCCTGGACTAAATATTAAAACCATCTTCATTTTCACATATATTCATTGATAATGACTTCAAGGACAAGTGAAATGTGAACTGTCAGTCATTCAGTTGTGTCCAACTCTTTGAGACTCCATAGACTGTATGCCACCAGGCTCCCCTGTCCATGGGATTCTCCAGGGAAATATACTAGAATGGGTAGCCATTACTTTCTCCAGGGGGTCTTCCTGACCCAGGGATTAAACCCAGTCTCCCACTTTGCAGGCAAATTCTACCGTCTGAGCCACCAGGGAAGCTAACTTTAAGGACAAAGTAATGTCAAATAGATGTTTATAGCAAAGTCATCCAGAATCCATACCTGAGTCTAGCATATAACAGGCACTCAAAAAATCTTTGTTTCCGCTCTTTCCTATTTATGTCTCTCATAACCAGCTTTCCAAAGAGGCCTGGGGCGAGGCAGCAACTCTTCACCTGTCTGCCAGCTTTCCCTCTGTACACATGCTTAGTCACTCAGTTGTGTTCAACTCTTTGCAACCCTCTGGACTGTAGCCCACCAGGTTCCTCTCTCCTTATAATCTTCCAGGCAAGAATACTGAAGTGGGTTGCCACTTCCTACTCCAGGGGATCTTCCTGATCCAGAGATAAAGCTCACATCTCCTGTGTCTCCTGCATTAGCAAACAGATTCTTTACCACCTGGGAAGCACCCTCTGAGAGTACATCCTTGCTTAAATAAAGCTTCACTTTACTTTCTTTAAAGAAAAATATTTGAGTGAACAGATCCCTAAAGTTAAACAATATAAATGATAGCTACAACTTTTAGTATATATCATAATCAATCCTCACAATACCCTATGAAATGAGCCTGAATGTATTTATCATGCATACTCAGTCATGTCCGATTCTGTGTAGAGTCAGACTATAACCCATCAGACTCCTCTGTCCATGAAATTTTCAAGGCAAGAATACTGAACTGGGTTGCCATTTCCTATTCCAGGGGCATCTTCCCAACACAGAGATCAAACCCATGTCTTGTGCATCTCTTTCATTGGCAGGCAGATTCTTTACCACTGAGCCACTCAAGAAGCCCATATTTATCATAGCAATATACTTAAAAGATAAAGGAACTGAGATTTAGAGTCTTCCCTGGGGGTCCAGTGGGTAAGGAGTCCACCGTTCAGTGCAAGGATCACCAGTTCAATCCCTGCCCCAGGAAGACCCCATGTGCCGTAGAGGAGCTGGACCAGTGTGTGCAATTATGAGCCAGGGCTCTGGAGTGCATGCACCCACAGTGGTGCTCTACAGTGAGAGAGGCCACTGTAAGGGGAAGCCCACATGTGCCAAAGAATAAAAAGATGGATGAAAATAAATATAAATAAAGGAGGCATAATGGGGAAAAGACAGAATTAAAAAAAAAAAAAAAAGAAAGAAATTAAGATTTACACAAGTTTTAAAAGAGTCAATAGAGAGTGACACAGCACCACAGTGGACTGAAATGCTCCCTTTGTCTCTCCCCTTCAATTTACAACCAGTAACACATCTACAGCTCAACAAGTGTCTTTGCCCAACACACCAGGATGCCAGAGGATTCCATACATCTGTACTTCTAAAGATGGGTGGACTAGACCCCAAAGAGGAGGCAGAATGGACCAAACAATGGAGGCAATGCTTGCAATTCCAGCTGCAACAGCTGAGCTCTCAGACCCAGAGAAGTCAGTAGCAGCAGGGAAGGTATCACACAGGACTTGAGCTTCCCAGCCACTGCAGCACATATGAACACAGGTAACTGGGCGGCAGGTACAGTAAGATCCGTAACCCATACCTCCAACCATGGAGGCGCCCATGACTCAGGTTCCTCCCACCTCCACCCACAGCAGCAGATGCTGGATGCTGCAGAAATGCCCACCATTCAGTACCTTTGAGTGAACAGATCCCTAAAGTTAAACAATATAAATGATAGCTACAACTTTTAGTATATATCATAATCAATCCTCACAATACCCTATGAAATGAGCCTGAATGTATTTATCATGCATACTCAGTCATGTCCGATTCTGTGTAGAGTCAGACTATAACCCATCAGACTCCTCTGTCCATGAAATTTTCAAGGCAAGAATACTGAACTGGGTTGCCATTTCCTATTCCAGGGGCATCTTCCCAACACAGAGATCAAACCCATGTCTTGTGCATCTCTTTCATTGGCAGGCAGATTCTTTACCACTGAGCCACTCAAGAAGCCCATATTTATCATAGCAATATACTTAAAAGATAAAGGAACTGAGATTTAGAGTCTTCCCTGGGGGTCCAGTGGGTAAGGAGTCCACCGTTCAGTGCAAGGATCACCAGTTCAATCCCTGCCCCAGGAAGACCCCATGTGCCGTAGAGGAGCTGGACCAGTGTGTGCAATTATGAGCCAGGGCTCTGGAGTGCATGCACCCACAGTGGTGCTCTACAGTGAGAGAGGCCACTGTAAGGGGAAGCCCACATGTGCCAAAGAATAAAAAGATGGATGAAAATAAATATAAATAAAGGAGGCATAATGGGGAAAAGACAGAATTAAAAAAAAAAAAAAAAGAAAGAAATTAAGATTTACACAAGTTTTAAAAGAGTCAATAGAGAGTGACACAGCACCACAGTGGACTGAAATGCTCCTTTGTCTCCCCTTCAATTTACAACCAGTAACACATCTACAGCTCAACAAGTGTCTTTGCCCAACACACCAGGATGCCAGAGGATTCCATACATCTGTACTTCTAAAGATGGGTGGACTAGACCCCAAAGAGGAGGCAGAATGGACCAAACAATGGAGGCAATGCTTGCAATTCCAGCTGCAACAGCTGAGCTCTCAGACCCAGAGAAGTCAGTAGCAGCAGGGAAGGTATCACACAGGACTTGAGCTTCCCAGCCACTGCAGCACATATGAACACAGGTAACTGGGCGGCAGGTACAGTAAGATCCGTAACCCATACCTCCAACCATGGAGGCGCCCATGACTCAGGTTCCTCCCACCTCCACCCACAGCAGCAGATGCTGGATGCTGCAGAAATGCCCACCATTCAGTACCTCAGGCAACAATGCCGAGAATACCAGGTACAAGCAGTCGTGAGAGCACCTTGGACAGGGGCAAGAGAGTGTGGGAAAAAAAGTGTATATATATATATATATATATATATATATATATATTAATTAAATATGACTAGAGGCTCAGGTAAGAAAAAAACAAAACTTGTGATACAAGATAACCTATAAGAAAACAAGACAAAACAAAAAAGGCCTTCAATTTCTACCACTGTTAGAATCAATTTAAAAAAAAAAAAAAAAAAAGCTCTATCTAAAAAAGAAAGTTGTTTCCTACTTCCAATGCACCAGCAGAGGAACAACTCATCAAGCATGTGAAGAAGCAGAGTGACATCTTATTTCAAAAAGAAAATGACGATTCTCCAGGAACCAAATTTAAATTCATGGAATATTCAATGTAACTAACAAAGAATACAAAATAGCTATCATAAAGTAACTCAATGAGCTATAAGAAAACTCAGAAAGGCAATTCAAGGAGCTGAGGAATAAAAGTAATGAACAGAAAGGACACTTTACCAAAGAGATTGAATCCCTGAAAAGGAACCAAACTGAAATGCTGGAGTTGAAGAGCTCAATGAACAAGAAGAAGAGTGCTTGAGAAAGTGAAAGTGCTCAGAACAGAGCAGACCACATGGAGAGGAGATCAGTGAGCTTGAAGGCAGGTATCCGGAAATCATGTCTGTAGAAGACGGAACAATAAAGATTTTTTTTAATGAGAAGATTCTACAACAATTATTTGATTCTTTCAAAAAAGGCAGTATTAGGAAAGTGGGTATCCCAGAAGGAGAAGAGATGGAGAAGGAGTGGGGTGCTTATTTAAAGACCTAGTAGCTTCCCAAACCTGGGCAACTAACTGGATATTTAAGCCCATAGAAATAAGACAGCACCTAATTACCTCAAGACAAAAAGACCTCTCCAAGACACATATTAAAATGGCCAAACATCAACTATTAGGAAAGAATTTGAACAGTAGCCAGAGAAAAAGGATTGCCATTAGACTATCAGCAGATTAAACTTTACAAGCCAGGAAGAAGTGGAAAGTGCACCAAATTTTGAGAAAAGTGATAAATAGAGTCAGAAAATTAACGACAGGTGTATAAACATTTTATTATAAGACCAAGGAAATACAGAGAGTCCCATAGAGTGGGGGTCCCCAAGCCCTGGACTGGTACCTGGAACAGCAGGAAATGAGCAGTGAGCAAGCGAGTAAAGCTCCATCTGTATATACAAACACTCCCTACTGCTCGCACAACCTCCTGAATGCTGCCTCCTGTCAGATCAGTGGTGGCATTAGATTCTCAGTGGATGGAAAGCCTACTGTGAACAAACATGCGAGAGATTTAGGTTGCATGCCTCTTATGAGAATCTAGGGCCTGATGATCTGACTCAGCATTATGGTGAGCTGCAGAATCATTTCATTATATATTACAATGTAGTGATAATAGAAATAAAGTACACAATAAATGGAATGTGCTTGAATCATCCTGAAACCATGCCTCCCATCCCAGTCTATGGAAAACTCAGAAAGGCAATTCAAGGAGCTGAGGAATAAAAGTAATGAACAGAAAGGACACTTTACCAAAGAGATTGAATCCCTGAAAAGGAACCAAACTGAAATGCTGGAGTTGAAGAGCTCAATGAACAAGAAGAAGAGTGCTTGAGAAAGTGAAAGTGCTCAGAACAGAGCAGACCACATGGAGAGGAGATCAGTGAGCTTGAAGGCAGGTATCCGGAAATCATGTCTGTAGAAGACGGAACAATAAAGATTTTTTTTAATGAGAAGATTCTACAACAATTATTTGATTCTTTCAAAAAAGGCAGTATTAGGAAAGTGGGTATCCCAGAAGGAGAAGAGATGGAGAAGGAGTGGGGTGCTTATTTAAAGACCTAGTAGCTTCCCAAACCTGGGCAACTAACTGGATATTTAAGCCCATAGAAATAAGACAGCACCTAATTACCTCAAGACAAAAAGACCTCTCCAAGACACATATTAAAATGGCCAAACATCAACTATTAGGAAAGAATTTGAACAGTAGCCAGAGAAAAAGGATTGCCATTAGACTATCAGCAGATTAAACTTTACAAGCCAGGAAGAAGTGGAAAGTGCACCAAATTTTGAGAAAAGTGATAAATAGAGTCAGAAAATTAACGACAGGTGTATAAACATTTTATTATAAGACCAAGGAAATACAGAGAGTCCCATAGAGTGGGGGTCCCCAAGCCCTGGACTGGTACCTGGAACAGCAGGAAATGAGCAGTGAGCAAGCGAGTAAAGCTCCATCTGTATATACAAACACTCCCTACTGCTCGCACAACCTCCTGAATGCTGCCTCCTGTCAGATCAGTGGTGGCATTAGATTCTCAGTGGATGGAAAGCCTACTGTGAACAAACATGCGAGAGATTTAGGTTGCATGCCTCTTATGAGAATCTAGGGCCTGATGATCTGACTCAGCATTATGGTGAGCTGCAGAATCATTTCATTATATATTACAATGTAGTGATAATAGAAATAAAGTACACAATAAATGGAATGTGCTTGAATCATCCTGAAACCATGCCTCCCATCCCAGTCTATGGAAAACTTGTTTTCCATGAAACTAGTCCCTGGTTGGGACTGCTGCCACAGGAGATTAAGCTAAAGAGAAAGACATTTTCATCAAACTTGGAAAAAATATTAAAGATAAAGAGAGGTTATTAACAGAAACAATGGAAACACAATAAGTAACATACACAGGAATTCCCATAAATTTATCAGCTGACTTTTCAGCAGAAATTGCATGTCAAAACAGAGTGGCAGTAATCAAAACAGCGTGGCAGTGGCACAAATATACACGCAAAGATCAACAGAAAAAAACAGGGACTTCAGCAGTTAATTACAGTCGATTAATCTACACTGAATTAACTAGGATAGACAATGAAGAAAAACAGTCTCTTCAATAAGTGGTTCTGGGAAAAATGGACAGTACATGTCAAAGAATGAAGTTGGAATATTCTCTAATATAATTAATAAAAATAAACTAAAAATGGATGAAAGACCTATATGTAAAACCAGAAAGCATAAAGCTCCTAGAAGAAAACATAGGCAGAATACTCTGACAAAAACTATAGCAATACCCTTTTATATCTGTCTCCTAAAGCAAGCGAAATAAAAGTAGACATAAACAAATACATAAATAAATTTAAAGGCTTTCATATAGCAAAGGAAAGCATCAATAGTACAAAAAGACAACCTACTTATGGGGAGAAAATATTTGCAAATCATATGACCGATATGGGCTTAATCTCCAAAACACAAAAACAGCTCACACGACTCACAGCACAAAAAGAAAAGAAAAAGGCAACTGAATTTAAAAATGGGCAAAAAAATAGACATTTTCCCAAAGAAGCTATATGGATGGCCTACATGCACATGAAAAATGCCTTAATATCATTAATCATCAGGGGAATGCAAATTAAACCAAATTGAGATATCACCTCCCACCTGTCATAAAGGCTATCCACAAATAACAAGTGTTGGAGAGGATGTGGAGGAAAGGGAAACCTCGTACATCATTTGTCGGAATACAAATTGGTGCAGCCACTGTGGAAAACTGTATGGAGGTTTCTCAAAAAACCAAAAATAGAACTACCATGTGACTCTGATTCCACTTCTGGCAACATACACAAAAGAAACAAAAACACTAATTTGAGAAGATACACGCACCACAATGTTGACAGCAGTATTCTCTACAATTGCAAAGACACGGAGGCAACCTTAGACCCCATCAATAGATAAATGGATAAAGTAGATGTGGTACATATGTTCAATGGAATACTTCTCAACCATAAAAAATAAATTTGCAGCATCCTGGATAGACTTGGAGGGTAGTATGCTAAGTGAAGTCAGACAGAGAAAGACAAATACTGTATGACATCACTATATACAGAATCTAAAAATATAACAAACTAGTTAATAAAACAAAAAACAGACACAGATACAAAAAACAGACACAGATACAGAAAACAAACTAGTGGTTACCTATAGGGAAAGGGGAGAGGGGAGGAGCAATATACAGAGAGGCGACTAAGAGATTAAAGCTAGGGCTTCCCTGCTGGTCCAGTGGGTTAGGACTCTGCCTTGCAGAGCAGGAGGAGCCGGTTCGATCTCTTGCCTGGGAAGATTTCACATACTACAGAGCGGCTAGACCGCTGTGTCCAGTTGCGAGCCAGCACTCTGGAGCGCATGTGCCCAGAGCCAGTGCTCTGTGGCATGAGGGGCCACTGCAATGCGAGGCCCACACAGGACAAAGAATAAAGATGGATGAAAATAAATAAATAAGAAAAAACAATAAAAGAGGCCAAAATTTAAAAAAAAAAAAAAAGGTTCAAGCTGTTATGTGTAAAGTAAGCTACTAGGATATAGTGTACTACACAGGAAATACAGCTGATATTGCATAGTAACTGTAAATGGAGTGTAACCTTTACAAACCATGAATTGTACTGTACACCTGCTAACTTATATAATGCCATACATCAACTATACTTCAATTTTAAAAAAAAGATTTCCTGGATATTTTGTATCAGACAAAATATGCTGACTATATAAATAATTATATTTAAGGCATAATAGTCAGTGCAATATGAAGCAATTCTCGAATCAAGTATTAAATGTTGCTAAAGAAAAAATGAAAGCTGAAAAATTAAAGTTTACTATTATTCACAAGAAATATAAATAAAAGTTATATTTTTAAGAGTCAGTTTTTTCATTCATTAAGTGGGTATGTGACTCTGATTCCACTTCTGGCAACATACACAAAAGAAACAAAAACACTAATTTGAGAAGATACACGCACCACAATGTTGACAGCAGTATTCTCTACAATTGCAAAGACACGGAGGCAACCTTAGACCCCATCAATAGATAAATGGATAAAGTAGATGTGGTACATATGTTCAATGGAATACTTCTCAACCATAAAAAATAAATTTGCAGCATCCTGGATAGACTTGGAGGGTAGTATGCTAAGTGAAGTCAGACAGAGAAAGACAAATACTGTATGACATCACTATATACAGAATCTAAAAATATAACAAACTAGTTAATAAAACAAAAAACAGACACAGATACAAAAAACAGACACAGATACAGAAAACAAACTAGTGGTTACCTATAGGGAAAGGGGAGAGGGGAGGAGCAATATACAGAGAGGCGACTAAGAGATTAAAGCTAGGGCTTCCCTGCTGGTCCAGTGGGTTAGGACTCTGCCTTGCAGAGCAGGAGGAGCAGTTCGATCTCTTGCCTGGGAAGATTTCACATACTACAGAGCGGCTAGACCGCTGTGTCCAGTTGCGACCAGCACTCTGGAGCGCATGTGCCCAGAGCCAGTGCTCTGTGGCATGAGGGGCCACTGCAATGCGAGGCCCACACAGGACAAAGAATAAAGATGGATGAAAATAAATAAATAAGAAAAAACAATAAAAGAGGCCAAAATTTAAAAAAAAAAAAAAAGGTTCAAGCTGTTATGTGTAAAGTAAGCTACTAGGATATAGTGTACTACACAGGAAATACAGCTGATATTGCATAGTAACTGTAAATGGAGTGTAACCTTTACAAACCATGAATTGTACTGTACACCTGCTAACTTATATAATGCCATACATCAACTATACTTCAATTTTAAAAAAAAGATTTCCTGGATATTTTGTATCAGACAAAATATGCTGACTATATAAATAATTATATTTAAGGCATAATAGTCAGTGCAATATGAAGCAATTCTCGAATCAAGTATTAAATGTTGCTAAAGAAAAAATGAAAGCTGAAAAATTAAAGTTTACTATTATTCACAAGAAATATAAATAAAAGTTATATTTTTAAGAGTCAGTATCATTCATTTAAGTGGGTAGGCAGTTAAAAATCTGAACCGAGGATCCTCTGACCCACAGATCCACAGTTTCAATGAAACTACTCTGAAGTAACTGGCCACTGTCACCTTCTTTAATTATGAAGGACAGTACATTATATGAGCTAGGGTAAATTCTTTTATAAGTCAAAAAAGAGATATCCAAATTGACAGAGAATACCTGCTGTCTATTTACATTACTACCCAAAAAGTCTGGCATCTTCCTTCACTTGCTCAGCTATGTTTCTTTGTAATTTCACTTGAGATATTTATTTCCCTGTTAATAGTAACGTGCCCTTGTTTTGATTCTTTTATTTAGAAAAGCAGGATTGCTGGAGCACACGGTGTTTCACCACTGAAAATTACCTGGCAGAGACTATATTGGTTCCTTTATTTAACTTTTAACAGAACCATAGGTGCTAATTAGGTGCTCTTTCAAGCTGCCAGAGTAAGATTCTGAGGTCCCAAACTGCTGTTGGTCTCATCACCGGTAGCCCTGAAGTGCTCCTCTATGAGGAACTTTTCACACTTGACATGTCCCTGCTCTTCGCAAATTATTTTAAATGACTTCTTAATTAGTAGTACTATCTTGCCTGCTGCTAAAGAAGCACACAGGAGTTTCAGAGAAATCGCTCCTATACCCCCTTTCCCTCTCTCAGGAACCCTGTTTCTAGTTGAAGTAATTGTGTTTACTCTTCAGCCAGTACTGCCTCTTTATAATAAAACGTGAATTTTTTATCTCTGGGTTGCAGATTTTTCAGGCACTATTAAACTTAGATTGAGTTCATCTTATTTTTTTTTTTTTTTTCTATTCCACTAGTGACTTCTGAAACACATAGAGAAAAAATTCTTTCTTTCAGGAAGAATTACCTGTGTAATATACATCCCCAACACAGGCAGTGATTCCTGCAGATTTTGAAAAGGTCCTAAGCAGTCTGTCAAACGAAGTGTTCTCTCACTAGGAAGACTTGCCAGAGATAGCACAATAAGATTCACCAAATTCAAAGATTCCCCATGCCTTGCATGCATGCTAAGTCACTTCAGTCATGTCCAACTCTTTGCAACCCTATGGACTGCAGTCCACTAGGCTGCAGGATTCTCCAGGCAAGAGTAGTGGACTGGGTTGCCATGCCCTTCTCCAGGGGATCTTCCTGACCCAGGGGTTGAAACCACATCTCCTCTGTCTCCTGCACCATCTAGCGGGTTCTTTACCACTACTGACTAGGTGGTTCCTTGATATCTGCGGGGGGCTGGTTCCAAAACTTTTCTTTTTTTTTTTTAAGAGAGGGGGGAGGAGAGGGGCGGGCGGGCCACTTTTTTATTGGTCTTTCATTTATCTATTTTCATCCATCTTTGTTCTTTGGCCCGTGTGGGCCTCCCATCTCAGTGGCCTCTGTCGTCACAGAGCACCAGCTCTGGGCGCATGCGCTCCAGAGTTCCGGCTCGGTAATTGGACACATCATTCCAGCCGCTCCGTGGCACGTGGGATCTTCCCAGGCCAGGGATCGAACTGGTGCCTCTTGTACTGCAAGGCAGTGTCCTTACCCACTGGACCACCAGGGAAGCCCCTCCAGAACTTTTTGAGGACCAAAATCCACAGATCTCCAAGTCTCACTGTCTGCTCTCCATAACCTAAGTTCCATATCCACAGACCAGGAATTGTGCAGTACATTTGATCCTTAAACAACTCAGAGGTTTGGGGCAATGACTAAGCTTCACCTGTTGCCTTCAGTGTTCAAGCAAAAACCCATGTATAAACGTACAGTCAACCTTCTATATTGGTGATTATGCATCCATGGATTCAACTAACTGTGGACTGTGTAGTGCTGTATTTATTTATAAGTAGATCCATGCTGTTTAAATCAGCATTATCCAAGAATCAACATTGCCTAGCTTTGTTAAGCATTTGCTTTGCATTTTTATTTTCAGCTGTTCAAACTGTGGGGTTAATAAATTTCTTAAATAAATAAAAGGAGAAAGGTCATCCTTCAATTTTGTTTCCAAAACACGTTGTTGGTTATCCAACCCTTAGACAGTGAAAATCGTAACAGATTATGAAAAGTATTAGAACTTAGAATTTATAAGAGAACTACTGAAGTCTTTTCAGTTTACCCTTTTTTCAACCCTGAACCAGGGTTTATTCAGACCTGGGAGGATTCATCAGCCCTAGTTTTGAACTGAGACTAGACACTCCTACAATTAAGGAGGCTTAACTCCTCTGTAACCCTCCCCATTGTTTCCAAACCCTCACCTTAGCCGATGTCTTACCAAAGCTTGCCTGTACAGCCCTTTGAGGTCACACAAATAATTATTAATAGATGTCTAAAGAATATATTGAAAACTTAAAAGTCAATTTTATTAAAAATCGGTTACTAAGCTTCACCTGTTGCCTTCAATAATAGTAACATTCATTTAGCATTTCTACTTCCTGGCACTCTGATCCTTGCTTTATACCCACTGTTTTATTTATTTATTGTAACAATATTCTGAAAAAACATTTTATACCACCATTCTTATCGATCAGATGCTTCCATGAGAAGACAGCCTGCCTCATGTCAATCACAGAACGAGGTGTCTGGAGGACATTGCCAGACCACACATCCTGAAGCAGAACTAAATGATACAACATATCCTCTTAGGCTGCACCCTCTGCCTGGAGCTAAACTTCATTCAAAAAGACACCCAGCAGAAATTCAACCAATTACTAAGCTCAGCATCTGCCGAGTTTCTGGAAACTTGTGGGGAAACTTACTATCATATCCACTGCTAGCTTCAGGGTGCTTATCTGTTCCCTTCATAGCCATAAAACCTTTAAGGCAGTGGCTCCCACAATTACTACACCATCTGGGCATTTGCTGAATATGAAGGTTACTAAACCTTACCCCAAACCTCGCAAATCCAAATCTTTATAAAGGGTCCCAAAAGTATGTCATTTTTAATTAAGTTCTTTAGAAAATAGATTTAGGTCTGGTCCAAGCATGCATGCTAAGTTGCTTCAATTATGTCAGACTCTGCAACTGCATGGACTGTAGCCCTTCAGGCTTCTCTGTCCATGAGATTCTCCAGACAAGAATATTGAAGTGCGTTGGCATGCCCTCCTCTAGGGGATATTCCCAGGGATCAAGCCTACCTCTCTTAGGTCTCCTGCACTGGCAGGCAGGTTCTCTACCACCAGCGCCACCAGAAAACAGTGAAGTCTCAGAATTATTGTTTCAGGGTCCCAAATAAAGATTTCTTTTGTACTCATTCTGTCCCTTTAAGTGCAAGGGGTCTGGTGTACATCACATCCCAGTACAGCTTCTTTCCTCGCAACACTTAGAGGAAAAGAGAGTATGACTCACTGCATTTTCCTTCAAACCTTTTGAGGCTCACACCAAACCCTCACCTTAGCCGATGTCTTACCAAAGCTTGCCTGTACAGCCCTTTGAGGTCACACAAATAATTATTAATAGATGTCTAAAGAATATATTGAAAACTTAAAAGTCAATTTTATTAAAAATCGGTTACTAAGCTTCACCTGTTGCCTTCAATAATAGTAACATTCATTTAGCATTTCTACTTCCTGGCACTCTGATCCTTGCTTTATACCCACTGTTTTATTTATTTATTGTAACAATATTCTGAAAAAACATTTTATACCACCATTCTTATCGATCAGATGCTTCCATGAGAAGACAGCCTGCCTCATGTCAATCACAGAACGAGGTGTCTGGAGGACATTGCCAGACCACACATCCTGAAGCAGAACTAAATGATACAACATATCCTCTTAGGCTGCACCCTCTGCCTGGAGCTAAACTTCATTCAAAAAGACACCCAGCAGAAATTCAACCAATTACTAAGCTCAGCATCTGCCGAGTTTCTGGAAACTTGTGGGGAAACTTACTATCATATCCACTGCTAGCTTCAGGGTGCTTATCTGTTCCCTTCATAGCCATAAAACCTTTAAGGCAGTGGCTCCCACAATTACTACACCATCTGGGCATTTGCTGAATATGAAGGTTACTAAACCTTACCCCAAACCTCGCAAATCCAAATCTTTATAAAGGGTCCCAAAAGTATGTCATTTTTAATTAAGTTCTTTAGAAAATAGATTTAGGTCTGGTCCAAGCATGCATGCTAAGTTGCTTCAATTATGTCAGACTCTGCAACTGCATGGACTGTAGCCCTTCAGGCTTCTCTGTCCATGAGATTCTCCAGACAAGAATATTGAAGTGCGTTGGCATGCCCTCCTCTAGGGGATATTCCCAGGGATCAAGCCTACCTCTCTTAGGTCTCCTGCACTGGCAGGCAGGTTCTCTACCACCAGCGCCACCAGAAAACAGTGAAGTCTCAGAATTATTGTTTCAGGGTCCCAAATAAAGATTTCTTTTGTACTCATTCTGTCCCTTTAAGTGCAAGGGGTCTGGTGTACATCACATCCCCAGTACAGCTTCTTTCCCTCGCAACACTTAGAGGAAAAGAGAGTATGACTCACTGCATTTTCCTTCAAACCTTTTATTTTACAAGTGGGGAAACAAAAATACAGAGATAAATTAAATTATTTTCCACAAATCAGACTTGAAGGCAAGCTTTCTGATTCTCATTCTAGGCTTTTTCTCAAGCTAATTAGAATCATTAGAAGCAAATAGTGTATTCCTATTAGACCACACTTTGCAAAGTATCTGGAAAGATATATAACAGACCTGATCAGATAGGACAGGTCCTCAGAAACACAGAGAAAATAGCCATTGGAATAAATTTTAAAATATGGGCAATAATTCTATAATATTTTTCACTCTACCATAAATTTGTTAAAACAACAAAAGGCTGAATCATATCACTTTTTACTGCAAAGCTTTATATTTATGATTTTATATTGCAATATGGAATACAAGTTATTTCATGATTTCTTTCATTTTAACAAAAGCACATAAAAACTCTTGCTGATATTTTGTTATTGCTTGTGTATGTAAAGAAAAGCTGACACTCATCCTTAATGAGTTCTACTGTGAAGAAAATTGCCTTTTTTTTTTTAAATCATATCACAAGGGGAAATCATGTATTGGCCACATGACCACACAGACTGTAGTTTTCCATTTGTTGTTGTTCAGTTGCTAAATCATGTCCTACTCTTTGCAACCCCATGGACTGTAGCACACCAGGCTTGCCTGTCCTTCACTATGTCCCAGAGTTTGCTCAAACTCATGTCCATTGAGTCAGTAAGGCTATCCAACCATCTCATCCTGCTGCCCCTTTCTCCTCTTGCCCTAAATCTTTCCCCGCATTAGTCTTTTCCAATGAGTCAGTTCTTCACATCAGGTGCCCAAAGTATTAGAGCTTCAGCTTCAGCATCAGTCCTTTTAATGAATATTCAGGATTGATTTCCTTTAGGATTGACTGGTTTGAGTAAAGACAGGTAATCCAACAAGCATCCAAATCTTCTTTACATCTGTGTCTATCCATGCATGCACGCTCAGTCCTGTTCAACTCCTTGAGACCCCATCGACTATGGCTCACAAGACTCCTCTGTTCATGGGAAATAAAGATTTCTTTTGTACTCATTCTGTCCCTTTAAGTGCAAGGGGTCTGGTGTACATCACATCCCAGTACAGCTTCTTTCCTCGCAACACTTAGAGGAAAAGAGAGTATGACTCACTGCATTTTCCTTCAAACCTTTTATTTTACAAGTGGGGAAACAAAAATACAGAGATAAATTAAATTATTTTCCACAAATCAGACTTGAAGGCAAGCTTTCTGATTCTCATTCTAGGCTTTTTCTCAAGCTAATTAGAATCATTAGAAGCAAATAGTGTATTCCTATTAGACCACACTTTGCAAAGTATCTGGAAAGATATATAACAGACCTGATCAGATAGGACAGGTCCTCAGAAACACAGAGAAAATAGCCATTGGAATAAATTTTAAAATATGGGCAATAATTCTATAATATTTTTCACTCTACCATAAATTTGTTAAAACAACAAAAGGCTGAATCATATCACTTTTACTGCAGAGCTTTATATTTATGATTTTATATTGCAATATGGAATACAAGTTATTTCATGATTTCTTTCATTTTAACAAAAGCACATAAAAACTCTTGCTGATATTTTGTTATTGCTTGTGTATGTAAAGAAAAGCTGACACTCATCCTTAATGAGTTCTACTGTGAAGAAAATTGCCTTTTTTTTTTTAAATCATATCACAAGGGGAAATCATGTATTGGCCACATGACCACACAGACTGTAGTTTTCCATTTGTTGTTGTTCAGTTGCTAAATCATGTCCTACTCTTTGCAACCCCATGGACTGTAGCACACCAGGCTTGCCTGTCCTTCACTATGTCCCAGAGTTTGCTCAAACTCATGTCCATTGAGTCAGTAAGGCTATCCAACCATCTCATCCTGCTGCCCCTTTCTCCTCTTGCCCTAAATCTTTCCCCGCATTAGTCTTTTCCAATGAGTCAGTTCTTCACATCAGGTGCCCAAAGTATTAGAGCTTCAGCTTCAGCATCAGTCCTTTTAATGAATATTCAGGATTGATTTCCTTTAGGATTGACTGGTTTGAGTAAAGACAGGTAATCCAACAAGCATCCAAATCTTCTTTACATCTGTGTCTATCCATGCATGCACGCTCAGTCCTGTTCAACTCCTTGAGACCCCATCGACTATGGCTCACAAGACTCCTCTGTTCATGGGATTTTTCAGGCAAGAACACTGGAGTGAATTGCCACTTCCTCCTCCAGGGAAGCTTCTTTACCCAAGGACTGAACCCACATCTCCTATGTCTTCTGCACTGGTAGGTGAATTTTTTACTACTGAGCCACCTGGGAAGCCTGTATCTGTCTATATTTCCATCTATATCTCCTGGTGGGTAGGTTTTCAAAGAAGAGACACATGACAAAGTAGGGCTGTTGAACTGAACAAAAATCAGAGCAATGATTAAGTGTGCAGAGACTAACGCTACAAGGGAAACAGTAGGTGGCAGGAGTTCTGGGCATGGTAAAAGAAAGAAAGGATAGAAAAGGACAACATAGATACTCCAGCTTCCTAGAGTTAAAATTCTCAAAATTACTTATATTGGAAAAATAGAACTCACAGACCCAAAAGTCTAGCTATGAAAAGGATTCAAACACTAGGCTGAATACTATTTCCATAGACACAGTCACATCATGACTCCACCTTTATGCCTGTCCCTCCACTACAGAACACATAATTAGGTACACAGAACACCTTGTCTCCAAAAGGCAAGCATTAAATTCACAATCAAACATGCATGTCCCTTTTGCTACTTTTGTGACAATCAGCACATTTCACAATAACTTCTCTTATGACTGATTTCCTTATCTATAAAAATGGAAATTGTTGTTTCTCCCCTATTCATCTCACCGGGTGGTTTTTCATGTAAGTTACATTTCATAAAGGAAAACCCTTTATAAGGCATAAAGCACAGTATGCAGAGAAAAATATTATTAGTGATATTGATGAACATTTACACAAGTCATTCAGGCAATACCAAATAAGTGATGCTTCAGTGAAGAGACAATGATGAGAGTAGAGAGCTGATAGTTGTTGCTGGAACAGTTAGTCCCCGGTCCCACTCTAGTTGTTGTTTTAGCTCACTATGCCTGCACAATCTGTTGTCTATTCAGCAATTCCTTGTGGGGTTAGGGGGCTGCTTTGCACTAAGCCACTGATGTGTCACAATAAGCAAATCTTTTTTCTTAACCATTGTGCTCACAAAGCATGGGGCTTTCAAGAATCAGAATTAAATTGTGAATTGGCCCATGAGCTAAACATACAAACATTTTCAATACCCAAGAATGACTGGAGTGAATTGCCACTTCCTCCTCCAGGGATTTTCCGTAACCCACATCTCCTATGTCTTCTGCACTGGTAGGTGAATTTTTTACTACTGAGCCACCTGGGAAGCCTGTATCTGTCTATATTTCCATCTATATCTCCTGGTGGGTAGGTTTTCAAAGAAGAGACACATGACAAAGTAGGGCTGTTGAACTGAACAAAAATCAGAGCAATGATTAAGTGTGCAGAGACTAACGCTACAAGGGAAACAGTAGGTGGCAGGAGTTCTGGGCATGGTAAAAGAAAGAAAGGATAGAAAAGGACAACATAGATACTCCAGCTTCCTAGAGTTAAAATTCTCAAAATTACTTATATTGGAAAAATAGAACTCACAGACCCAAAAGTCTAGCTATGAAAAGGATTCAAACACTAGGCTGAATACTATTTCCATAGACACAGTCACATCATGACTCCACCTTTATGCCTGTCCCTCCACTACAGAACACATAATTAGGTACACAGAACACCTTGTCTCCAAAAGGCAAGCATTAAATTCACAATCAAACATGCATGTCCCTTTTGCTACTTTTGTGACAATCAGCACATTTCACAATAACTTCTCTTATGACTGATTTCCTTATCTATAAAAATGGAAATTGTTGTTTCTCCCCTATTCATCTCACCGGGTGGTTTTTCATGTAAGTTACATTTCATAAAGGAAAACCCTTTATAAGGCATAAAGCACAGTATGCAGAGAAAAATATTATTAGTGATATTGATGAACATTTACACAAGTCATTCAGGCAATACCAAATAAGTGATGCTTCAGTGAAGAGACAATGATGAGAGTAGAGAGCTGATAGTTGTTGCTGGAACAGTTAGTCCCCGGTCCCACTCTAGTTTTTGTTTTAGCTCACTATGCCTGCACAATCTGTTGTCTATTCAGCAATTCCTTGTGGGGGTTAGGGGGCTGCTTTGCACTAAGCCACTGATGTGTCACAATAAGCAAATCTTTTTTCTTAACCATTGTGCTCACAAAGCATGGGGCTTTCAAGAATCAGAATTAAATTGTGAATTGGCCCATGAGCTAAACATACAAACATTTTCAATACCCAAGAATGACTTCAATTTTCTATTCCTTTCCAAAAATTACATGGCTGTATGAGGCTATAGATTATTGGCTATGATGCATGATATTTTTTAATTAAAATTAAATTCCAATGATTTGTCAGGCAATACAAGTGAAGTGCACAGTGTAATATATTCCAAAATGTATTCTCTCTCTCCATTAGAAAATGGCACTAAAGTCCTTCATATTACATTTCTACCACTATGCAGAAATGCTTTTTAAAATCCCTTTTCAAAAATCATTATTCAGGGAAATACAAATACACGCAAATATGTATTTTCAAATTAGCTCATGGAAAAATAGGCTAAAACATCTTTGAGATTCTGTAGAAGTGTTTTATGTGTTAACAAACATAATTGGCACACCAGTGGTCCAGTTTGGTCAGTATTTTTCTCACCAGTAGCAGGGACACTGTAGAATCACATTTGGTAAGTTAAAAGAAAGCACAGACTTGGAAGCCAGGCGACCTGACTTCTAGACTTCCTGTGCCACAAATTAGGGTGTGATCTTGGCTAATGGCCTAGTCCCTATGGAACTTCAGAATCTTCACTGGATTCCAGTGTATGAAAAATCCTCTGAAACTCCTTAATTTACCTCCAAAAACCATTCTTCCCTTTTTTTCATGATAATATAGCCTTTGAGATTTATGGGCTGTCTTTGTTATTCAGAATAAAACTTCATTTACATCTTCCTATGCAATTAGGCATAATCATGTGGGTGAGTTCAAGTCAATGGCGCAGGAGTCAAAGTGATCATGCCCTTCCAGGGAAGGAGCAAGCCCTCCCTCCCCTCTTCTCCATCTCCCACTCCACTTTTCCCTTTGGGCTAAGGGCAGACATGATTTTGAGTCCTCTTGAATATATGGACAAAGACAACATACCCCTGTACTGGCAGAGCAACTCAACGGAAAGAGACCAAGCCTCTATTACTGTGGAGCTGCATACAGATGCTGACTGTGACAAGAAACAGAAATAAACACTAATCACTATAGCTTGGGGTGTTTTAGAATGGCTCAACTACTACTATCTTTCTTCCCAGTTTAGAAGGCAATATGATGTAGTGAAACATCATGAGGTATTGAAAAACTGTATATTTGGATTGAAACCTGACTCTATTGTATGACTTTGGGAAAAGTCCTAATAATTTTTGAGCATCTGCTTTCTCATTGGCAGATGAGTGAGTAAGTAAACTGAGCCTTAGACTATCTAGTGGTTGGTCAATAAAATGATAGTGTTCTGATGAGTTTCTACTAACTGATAACATGGTAATCATTCTGGAAAAAAACAGGGGTCTACAATTGTGTGGATTTAGGGTCATTTATAGGTCCTAAGATATCAAACTATTGCCACATAATGGGTTGGACATTTAATGAGCTTAAGCTTCTAAGACTCCTTAGTATATTTTATATACAACAGCTATATTCCAGCCTCTAACCTTCAATCAGGAAAAGTGCTGGGGCTCAGTGGTTCTGGCCCAATAACGGTATCAAATGCATTCCACAACTTCTGTGCCTTTGGTAAGTTAAAAGCACAGACTTGGAAGCCAGGCGACCTGACTTCTAGACTTCCTGTGCCACAAATTAGGGTGTGATCTTGGCTAATGGCCTAGTCCCTATGGAACTTCAGAATCTTCACTGGATTCCAGTGTATGAAAATCCTCTGAAACTCCTTAATTTACCTCCAAAAACCATTCTTCCCTTTTTTTCATGATAATATAGCCTTTGAGATTTATGGGCTGTCTTTGTTATTCAGAATAAAACTTCATTTACATCTTCCTATGCAATTAGGCATAATCATGTGGGTGAGTTCAAGTCAATGGCGCAGGAGTCAAAGTGATCATGCCCTTCCAGGGAAGGAGCAAGCCCTCCCTCCCCTCTTCTCCATCTCCCACTCCACTTTTCCCTTTGGGCTAAGGGCAGACATGATTTTGAGTCCTCTTGAATATATGGACAAAGACAACATACCCCTGTACTGGCAGAGCAACTCAACGGAAAGAGACCAAGCCTCTATTACTGTGGAGCTGCATACAGATGCTGACTGTGACAAGAAACAGAAATAAACACTAATCACTATAGCTTGGGGTGTTTTAGAATGGCTCAACTACTACTATCTTTCTTCCCAGTTTAGAAGGCAATATGATGTAGTGAAACATCATGAGGTATTGAAAAACTGTATATTTGGATTGAAACCTGACTCTATTGTATGACTTTGGGAAAAGTCCTAATAATTTTTGAGCATCTGCTTTCTCATTGGCAGATGAGTGAGTAAGTAAACTGAGCCTTAGACTATCTAGTGGTTGGTCAATAAAATGATAGTGTTCTGATGAGTTTCTACTAACTGATAACATGGTAATCATTCTGGAAAAAAACAGGGGTCTACAATTGTGTGGATTTAGGGTCATTTATAGGTCCTAAGATATCAAACTATTGCCACATAATGGGTTGGACATTTAATGAGCTTAAGCTTCTAAGACTCCTTAGTATATTTTATATACAACAGCTATATTCCAGCCTCTAACCTTCAATCAGGAAAAAGTGCTGGGGCTCAGTGGTTCTGGAAAACTACAATCTCCAAGTCCTAATGTCCTGGTCAGTCCATAATATTTTGAATAGCCATTGAGTCTTCACATGTCCTGTGATTATGGAAACAAATGAGGTCTGATGCATAATTAGTACTGTAATTTGATGAACAACATGACATATAACTAAGTATTTCCTTTGTGGCTAATTTTTTTCAATAAGCAATTCTGACATCATAACTGTCAGCAAACACTTGAAACCATTTTACTCCTTCATATACCTTGTTCTGCTATCAGAAACTCTGCCAAGGTGGGTGGTAGCAAAGATAATCTAGAGCTTCCCTCAGAAGAAAATGTCCTTTGCCCCCAACAGGCAAATTTTAAAGCCAATTCACTGAACACCATGGTGATTTTTATTTTTTTTTTCACCCTTCTCCTGAAATTCCAGGCATTTGGCTCAGAATAGGATTACATTTTAAAAACCCAATTGATTTTACCTGGGAAGAAAATTTTTACATTTGTTTTGAAATGCTTTCTTTCCTTGTTAGGAACAGAGGTTTATCATCATTATAAGCCTTCATTGAGAAGAATCACAGGAATGAAACATTTCCTCAGAAGGTCTCCAACAATACATCTCTTCTATATTGTGACTTACATGGTTGAAAATTCGTAATCCTTTTTCATTTTGTAATAAATACCTGCCTTAACCTTCAGAGGATTGATACAGAGTTTGAAGCAGAAAATAATTCACAGATAAATGTTAAAACCATTAAATAGATTTTGCCTAAGAAATAAAAAGAAAATGACTCATTGCAGGCAATTGTTATAAACATCATGAGGTATTGAAAACTTATTTGGATTGAAACCTGACTCTATTGTATGACTTTGGGAAAAGTCCTAATAATTTTTGAGCATCTGCTTTCTCATTGGCAGATGAGTGAGTAAGTAAACTGAGCCTTAGACTATCTAGTGGTTGGTCAATAAAATGATAGTGTTCTGATGAGTTTCTACTAACTGATAACATGGTAATCATTCTGGAAAAAAACAGGGGTCTACAATTGTGTGGATTTAGGGTCATTTATAGGTCCTAAGATATCAAACTATTGCCACATAATGGGTTGGACATTTAATGAGCTTAAGCTTCTAAGACTCCTTAGTATATTTTATATACAACAGCTATATTCCAGCCTCTAACCTTCAATCAGGAAAAAGTGCTGGGGCTCAGTGGTTCTGGAAAACTACAATCTCCAAGTCCTAATGTCCTGGTCAGTCCATAATATTTTGAATAGCCATTGAGTCTTCACATGTCCTGTGATTATGGAAACAAATGAGGTCTGATGCATAATTAGTACTGTAATTTGATGAACAACATGACATATAACTAAGTATTTCCTTTGTGGCTAATTTTTTTCAATAAGCAATTCTGACATCATAACTGTCAGCAAACACTTGAAACCATTTTACTCCTTCATATACCTTGTTCTGCTATCAGAAACTCTGCCAAGGTGGGTGGTAGCAAAGATAATCTAGAGCTTCCCTCAGAAGAAAATGTCCTTTGCCCCCAACAGGCAAATTTTAAAGCCAATTCACTGAACACCATGGTGATTTTTATTTTTTTTTTCACCCTTCTCCTGAAATTCCAGGCATTTGGCTCAGAATAGGATTACATTTTAAAAACCCAATTGATTTTACCTGGGAAGAAAATTTTTACATTTGTTTTGAAATGCTTTCTTTCCTTGTTAGGAACAGAGGTTTATCATCATTATAAGCCTTCATTGAGAAGAATCACAGGAATGAAACATTTCCTCAGAAGGTCTCCAACAATACATCTCTTCTATATTGTGACTTACATGGTTGAAAATTCGTAATCCTTTTTCATTTTGTAATAAATACCTGCCTTAACCTTCAGAGGATTGATACAGAGTTTGAAGCAGAAAATAATTCACAGATAAATGTTAAAACCATTAAATAGATTTTGCCTAAGAAATAAAAAGAAAATGACTCATTCCAGGCAATTGTTATATGATGTATCATTTTGGGGGGGTAGTTTTTTTTTTTTTTTTCCTTCAGCGTGCATAAGTATTTTCTGTCTACCTGCCTGTCTTCTTTCTGTCAAAAGATTTCTCACATCACATTCTTTCTAGCTCTCAAAACATTTCACTTTAAAATTCTATCACAGGATTTTCTAAGGTTTTCTTAGGTTATGTCACATAACACAAAATATAAAAAGCTCCTATTTCTAAAAAGATGGCTTAATAAGTAGGGAAAAAAAAAGATTTAACTGACTATCCAAAGTATCTTTTTTGAATTGAATCTATAATCATTCCCCTTAAAATTTCTCATATAGTTCTAAAGCCTGATAGACATTCTGCCTCATTAAAGTTAATGTGACATAACTCTCAAAACAGTGAATAAAATGGCAGATAAGGGCTGCTTTTTCAGTCCTAAATCCTTTCCCTGAGGCTCCCTGGCTTTTTACCAGGAGAATTTCAGCTGGAAAAATCAGTGTACATGGGAGTTAACAGTTCATTCATTTTGATACACCTGTGCCATTGTACAAAAGAGTCACATCTACACACTAAGTTTCATCCTTCTCTCTGAATACTCCTGCTTGACCCCTTACTGGGTTTTTTTTTTTTTTTTTTTTTTGCACAATTTAAATCAAAGATTAAATGCATTTCACATATGACCAAAAATCCTCTACCAAAAAAAAAAAACTGCCTTCATTCCTTTCCTACTGCCAAAATCCCCCTCTTAGGTCTTACAGAACTCCATCATCAGATGGGGGAGAACAAGATGGTCAGGCATTCTACCTGCCCACAACTCTCCAGACAACAGGCAATGAGAGTCAACACATAGGCAGCTTCCCAGAAAACCAGGTTAATTGTTTGGTCGAAGGCAGGAACAAGGAGAAAATACAGCATCCCATAGACTAATAGTTTTAGTCTCATGATCTGCAATAGCTAGAAATCAGATCGGCATCTCATCCTACAAAATTCTGAGAGGAAAAGAATCCTTTGTCTCCCACCTGTGAGGACGCCTTCCCACAGCTTTCACTCGTGGCATATTTTCTTTCTCAAATCACACGGACTTCACTCTATCCCTGAATGCTTTCTCTGGAGCTCAATGTTCAGGGGAAATGAAATGGGTAATAAAGTTTACATACAAAAACAGTTATATCAAATTGAAAATAGAACTGTTTTTCCGGATGTAATTAACAAGTGTGTGTGTATATGTGTTTTAGCAAATTTCTCTAACAGAATCAGGGTTAAATCACTATGTAACATTTCTGCATTTTCTCATCAGGCCAAAGGTGAAGCAGATTATATATCCAGCTCAGTCAAAATCATCAAGTACTTGAATATTCACTTTTTAAAAAAAATGCCATTAACCTCTTGAGCTTAAAGAGGGGAAGACAGGGATGTGGAAGACTTGATGGTCTGAGAATACTAATGAATTAGGATTTCTGGGTTTCTTTCTCACCAACCAACTGTAACCCAGTCCTAGCACCCCAGGACCTAGATCTGGAGTTGAGGTAGATCTATGATCAATTTAACTCAGTTTATATGACTTAGACATAAGAACATCAAGAGAACTAGTGAATAAGGGAAGAACTCCAAACCGGTTTGAATGCCTGCTACAAATGCATCACTTATACTAATCCATAAAACTTACATTAACCTGATTTCACAAATAAGGAAACTAGGCTGTGTAACCAGCCAAGACTGCATAATTAGCAAGTGATAGTGACAGATTAGAACACAGATCTTTATCTTAAAACCAACATTCTTTTTACGATACTAAGTCTCTTCCCAGAATCTGCCTTTGTATTTGACTGTTGTGTAGCTGAGAATTTAAAACCAATATCCTAACTGGTTCTGAGCATAAATAAGTGATGACCACTTTGAATGTCCTCCAACAAAACCTTGCAGTAAACTTAGATTTTCTGTAAGAATCACAAAATTCACTTTATGGTCTGACAAATGGGTAAGGACAGAGGGTACAGTCTCTCTATAAATTACCCAGGAGTGAGAAAAAGACAGATTGAAAAAATGACAACCCATACTATGACATACTGACTACCAGACAGGAATCAAGAATGCAGTACCAAAGGCCTGGGGGAGGACCTTCACAGGGCTTCTTTCCAGTCACATGTAAACCATTTCTACATGTTCATTCTTGTTATATTAGAGCATGTCCAGCCAGCATGCCAACATGAAACTTACTAATTTTCTAATCATATCACCTTACCAAGAATGGCTGCTTTCCTTTTTCCCTGCCTCTAAGAGACTCTACATGCATGCACACTCACTTCAGTCCTACCCAACTCTTTGTGACCCTATGGACCATAGCCCACCATGCTCATCTGTCCATGGAGATTCTCCAAGCAAGAATACTGAAGTGGGTTGCTGTGCCCTCCTCCAGGATATCTTCCTGACCCAGGAATTGAACCCAAGTCTCCTGCATGAAGTGGGGCAATAGGATCAGAAGATTGTTTCACATTGTCAGCTAGCTGATTAACAGTGACGTTTTTGTTTCATCCGTAACTTGTTTCCTCTTGGTTCTTTATTTCCTATATGTCTATTCTTCTTCAAATTTTGGTATATGGTATATAAACATCATCAAAGTTAACCTAAGGAAATATTAGGAAAATAAATGGGGTACAATCACAAAGAAATTATTGTATGTTTCAAAGTCAGATTTAATCAATTTTGAAATAATCTCTAATTTCGATGTATTATACTCATTTATCTGAGCTATTTTTCATTTAGCAAACAAATACATCTTCTCTATGCTAAGTACTGGGGATGGAAAAGGATGAATGTTACATAATTCCTGTTCTCAGAAACTCAATCGTCTAATGGAGGAAACAGAAGAGATAACATTTTATTTTGACAAAATAGCTACCTGACATCTAACCCCAATACCAAGTGTCATAAAGCAATAAGCATCTATTTAGTAAAGAGATAAGTCTGCAGGTCTGGACTGTATATGAGGCAGTTATTCAGTACTTGGCTTGGTTTACTCGCATGTCTAGTGATCGGCTAGTTTTGGCTGACCTTGTCTGGCTATGGCTGGTATAATTGGGACAAACTGTCATGTTCCATGTGTTGTCCATCCTCCAAGGAGTTATCCAGGGTGTATTCTCAAAGCAATGGAAGAAGCATAAGAATAGAAGAAATATGCACTTTTTCTAGACTCTGTATCATAATTGCTAACATCCTTTTAGTCAAAACAAGTCACACAACCAACTTCAGACTCAAAGAGCATGGAAATAAATTCTGCCTCTTGGTGGGAGAACCCTTAAAGTCACATAGCAAAGAGCATATATAGGAGACTCACTGAACTTACTAATTTTCTAATCATATCACCTTACCAAGAATGGCTGCTTTCCTTTTTCCCTGCCTCTAAGAGACTCTACATGCATGCACACTCACTTCAGTCCTACCCAACTCTTTGTGACCCTATGGACCATAGCCCACCATGCTCATCTGTCCATGGAGATTCTCCAAGCAAGAATACTGAAGTGGGTTGCTGTGCCCTCCTCCAGGATATCTTCCTGACCCAGGAATTGAACCCAAGTCTCCTGCATGAAGTGGGGCAATAGGATCAGAAGATTGTTTCACATTGTCAGCTAGCTGATTAACAGTGACGTTTTTGTTTCATCCGTAACTTGTTTCCTCTTGGTTCTTTATTTCCTATATGTCTATTCTTCTTCAAATTTTGGTATATGGTATATAAACATCATCAAAGTTAACCTAAGGAAATATTAGGAAAATAAATGGGGTACAATCACAAAGAAATTATTGTATGTTTCAAAGTCAGATTTAATCAATTTTGAAATAATCTCTAATTTCGATGTATTATACTCATTTATCTGAGCTATTTTTCATTTAGCAAACAAATACATCTTCTCTATGCTAAGTACTGGGGATGGAAAAGGATGAATGTTACATAATTCCTGTTCTCAGAAACTCAATCGTCTAATGGAGGAAACAGAAGAGATAACATTTTATTTTGACAAAATAGCTACCTGACATCTAACCCCAATACCAAGTGTCATAAAGCAATAAGCATCTATTTAGTAAAGAGATAAGTCTGCAGGTCTGGACTGTATATGAGGCAGTTATTCAGTACTTGGCTTGGTTTACTCGCATGTCTAGTGATCGGCTAGTTTTGGCTGACCTTGTCTGGCTATGGCTGGTATAATTGGGACAAACTGTCATGTTCCATGTGTTGTCCATCCTCCAAGGAGTTATCCAGGGTGTATTCTCAAAGCAATGGAAGAAGCATAAGAATAGAAGAAATATGCACTTTTTCTAGACTCTGTATCATAATTGCTAACATCCTTTTAGTCAAAACAAGTCACACAACCAACTTCAGACTCAAAGAGCATGGAAATAAATTCTGCCTCTTGGTGGGAGAACCCTTAAAGTCACATAGCAAAGAGCATATATAGGAGAGGCAAAAATCAAAGCCACCATTACAATCTACCACAGAAGAACAAACAAACAAGATATTCTTACTCTAAAGCAGTCAATCTAAAACGGATACATGCTATAATAGAGGTAGAAAAAAAGGGGGGGGCGCCTCACTGGAAGGTCTGAGTATCTTTCCAGAGAAGCAACAAAGTTTTAACTGAAGATGTGTTATCTGAACAGGTTTTTCGCCATTGCCAGTCTGAAAAAGCCTAAAAGGGGTCATTTATGGAAGAAAACACACATACAATGATAGAGAGATGTTATTAGGCATAGTGTTTTAGCACAGGAAGTCTCAGTGTGGCTAGAACTGAGAAGAAAACAAGAAACGGTGCTTGTGAATTACATTGAACGAGATAGAGAGGGACCTTTTATATCAATGATTTTACCTAGTGTACTTAATTGTAAACCTCTAGGAACAGGAGCTACATCTTCAGTCATGTCTGTATTACCCATAATGCCCTGCACAAAGACGTGCTCAATGAATTTTAGCTAGCCTGACTTCCACTCCACGAGAAGAAAATAGTTACAAACTGAACACATCACAGAGATGAAGTGTGACGTACAAAGATGTCTCTACAAGCAAGGGCAAGTCTAGAAGTCATCTCTACATCAAATTCAAAACTGTTAAATCTTACCTACTAAAGTCCTTAAGAAAATGTTTAGTCTTTGGTGAATTTAAACTTTATTTTAAAAACAAGATAATTTTATTTTTGTGTCTTTGGTGATTATTTCAAGACTTTATTATAAAAAAAGCAATGTCTAGTGA
Source organism: Tragulus kanchil (assembly GCA_022376925.1). Lineage (NCBI taxonomy): Eukaryota > Metazoa > Chordata > Mammalia > Artiodactyla > Tragulidae > Tragulus > Tragulus kanchil. The sequence goes on along the minus strand of JAIOJX010000028.1, from coordinate 113,521,475 downwards.
TCGGCTAGTTTTGGCTGACCTTGTCTGGCTATGGCTGGTATAATTGGGACAAACTGTCATGTTCCATGTGTTGTCCATCCTCCAAGGAGTTATCCAGGGTGTATTCTCAAAGCAATGGAAGAAGCATAAGAATAGAAGAAATATGCACTTTTTCTAGACTCTGTATCATAATTGCTAACATCCTTTTAGTCAAAACAAGTCACACAACCAACTTCAGACTCAAAGAGCATGGAAATAAATTCTGCCTCTTGGTGGGAGAACCCTTAAAGTCACATAGCAAAGAGCATATATAGGAGAGGCAAAAATCAAAGCCACCATTACAATCTACCACAGAAGAACAAACAAACAAGATATTCTTACTCTAAAGCAGTCAATCTAAAACGGATACATGCTATAATAGAGGTAGAAAAAGGGGGGACGCCTCACTGGAAGGTCTGAGTATCTTTCCAGAGAAGCAACAAAGTTTTAACTGAAGATGTGTTATCTGAACAGGTTTTTCGCCATTGCCAGTCTGAAAAAGCCTAAAAGGGGTCATTTATGGAAGAAAACACACATACAATGATAGAGAGATGTTATTAGGCATAGTGTTTTAGCACAGGAAGTCTCAGTGTGGCTAGAACTGAGAAGAAAACAAGAAACGGTGCTTGTGAATTACATTGAACGAGATAGAGAGGGACCTTTTATATCAATGATTTTACCTAGTGTACTTAATTGTAAACCTCTAGGAACAGGAGCTACATCTTCAGTCATGTCTGTATTACCCATAATGCCCTGCACAAAGACGTGCTCAATGAATTTTAGCTAGCCTGACTTCCACTCCACGAGAAGAAAATAGTTACAAACTGAACACATCACAGAGATGAAGTGTGACGTACAAAGATGTCTCTACAAGCAAGGGCAAGTCTAGAAGTCATCTCTACATCAAATTCAAAACTGTTAAATCTTACCTACTAAAGTCCTTAAGAAAATGTTTAGTCTTTGGTGAATTTAAACTTTATTTTAAAAACAAGATAATTTTATTTTTGTGTTTTTATTTTTCCCTAAGAACTTATTAGTGAAAATAGAACTGCATTCCACCTGGGGGCATCTCCATATGTCAGTCTGTTTGTTAAGTGTTTATACCAGAACCACCAACAAAATTATAGAATACAATTTAAGAAGAAATTAAAAATAGGAGGCACATTTTAGCCTAAGTTACTACTCTAACCCTCTTCACAGGCCATCTAACGATCCAAACTACACTTTCCATCATGGTCGCAGGAAGATATGCCAAATGAAGTAGTAGTTAGCATTGGGGGAGTTGCACTGCAAAGGCTAGAGCATGGCTGCCCTGCTATACTGATGATCTCTTCTGCTGAGAGGGACTAATTCACTGCCATTTTACCATAAACTTAGAGTATAAGACCATGAGTTGGGACAAAAAAAGAAAGGGTTACGTGGAGATTTTTATTCCCCAACCTCAAAAGTTTCATGAAGTTCCCTTCACTGAAGTAACACTCTGGGTCTCACTCCATATCACTCCTACTCATTTTTCCTAATAAAAGAACACATAACTTATCTGATTGGTGGGGGCTATGAATCTCACAAAGTCGAGATAATCAATTAAAAGGCTACCAGTTTGGGCCCAAATGTCAAAAAAGATTGGACAATAATGATTCTAAGTCAGCATGTTCACTCTGTCAACCCAAACTTTTCTTAGAGTGGGCTGTCCTAAGGTCTACCATTAGTAAGTCTGTTTGTCTGTGTCCTACAATCAGATTCAAATAAAAAAACCTTACTACTTTGATTGCTGGATGATGGGTGTCTTATTTTCACCTGGTTTCAAAGATAATGATTCTAAGTCCCCGCAAAGTTCACTCTGTCATAACCCAACTTCAGGAACAGGAGCTACATCTTCAGTATTATTCCCATAATGCCCTGCACAAAGACGTGCTCAATGAATTTTAGCTAGCCTGACTTCCACTCCACGAGAAGAAAATAGTTACAAACTGAACACATCACAGAGATGAAGTGTGACGTACAAAGATGTCTCTACAAGCAAGGGCAAGTCTAGAAGTCATCTCTACATCAAATTCAAAACTGTTAAATCTTACCTACTAAAGTCCTTAAGAAAATGTTTAGTCTTTGGTGAATTTAAACTTTATTTTAAAAACAAGATAATTTTATTTTTGTGTTTTTATTTTTCCCTAAGAACTTATTAGTGAAAATAGAACTGCATTCCACCTGGGGGCATCTCCATATGTCAGTCTGTTTGTTAAGTGTTTATACCAGAACCACCAACAAAATTATAGAATACAATTTAAGAAGAAATTAAAAATAGGAGGCACATTTTAGCCTAAGTTACTACTCTAACCCTCTTCACAGGCCATCTAACGATCCAAACTACACTTTCCATCATGGTCGCAGGAAGATATGCCAAATGAAGTAGTAGTTAGCATTGGGGGAGTTGCACTGCAAAGGCTAGAGCATGGCTGCCCTGCTATACTGATGATCTCTTCTGCTGAGAGGGACTAATTCACTGCCATTTTACCATAAACTTAGAGTATAAGACCATGAGTTGGGACAAAAAAAGAAAGGGTTACGTGGAGATTTTTATTCCCCAACCTCAAAAGTTTCATGAAGTTCCCTTCACTGAAGTAACACTCTGGGTCTCACTCCATATCACTCCTACTCATTTTTCCTAATAAAAGAACACATAACTTATCTGATTGGTGGGGGCTATGAATCTCACAAAGTCGAGATAATCAATTAAAAGGCTACCAGTTTGGGCCCAAATGTCAAAAAAGATTGGACAATAATGATTCTAAGTCAGCATGTTCACTCTGTCAACCCAAACTTTTCTTAGAGTGGGCTGTCCTAAGGTCTACCATTAGTAAGTCTGTTTGTCTGTGTCCTACAATCAGATTCAAATAAAAAAACCTTACTACTTTGATTGCTGGATGATGGGTGTCTTATTTTCACCTGGTTTCAAAGATAAAAAGGGGAAGAAAGAAGTGTTATTTTCTGTTCTTCTAAACACAAAAGCAGATACTTTGTCTTATACATCTTAGTGTTCCCCACAATGCTAGAATGATGCCAAGCACACAGTGCATGCTCAAAAAATTATTCAATGAATGAGAACATAAGTATTTAACATCAAAATCTAGTCTGATCTTTAATCTTAGATCTCTCTAGTTACTTTGGAGAAAACAGAATTCCTCCCAGGGTCACTGGTCAACATTTTTCTTCTCTACAGAGTTGTTCAATTTTTCAAGTGCTAATGGACCACACAATTCTTTTTATTTCCCAATTGGACACTCTGTAGCATGGTGACCACAAAAGACTTTGTCAAGTGTTTTCTCACCCTTTGTAATGACAAGATCTGTATGGATTTAAAATCTGTTCTCAGTTTGGGGATTTCACAGAAATAACCAGATCCCATTTCAATGAAACACTAAACCTTCATCACTCTTAACTGTCATCTCTGGTAATGCATTGGAAATTTCCTGAATGCTGCTCTTTTGTCTCAAAAAAAAAATGAAAAAAACCTGATATTGCAGGCCTATGATTACTCCAGCTTCCCCTAGGATTTCAGGTAGTTCTCAATTACTGAAATGATAGCCTGAAAATAACCAGAGTTCTCAAGCTTTGCTCAGTTTTCTATCTGTATATACAGGAGAAAATGTAGTGTGGGAAAGAGCTCTTTGCAATAAAGATCGAGGCCAAGTTGATACAAAATAGAGAGTTAAAGCCAGGTGATGGTTAAATTTGATGCCCTAATAAAAAGGAACACATAACTTATCTGATTGGTGGGGGCTATGAATCTCACAAAGTCGAGATAATCAATTAAAAGGCTACCAGTTTGGGCCCAAATGTCAAAAAAGATTGGACAATAATGATTCTAAGTCAGCATGTTCACTCTGTCAACCCAAACTTTTCTTAGAGTGGGCTGTCCTAAGGTCTACCATTAGTAAGTCTGTTTGTCTGTGTCCTACAATCAGATTCAAATAAAAAAACCTTACTACTTTGATTGCTGGATGATGGGTGTCTTATTTTCACCTGGTTTCAAAGATAAAAAGGGGAAGAAAGAAGTGTTATTTTCTGTTCTTCTAAACACAAAAGCAGATACTTTGTCTTATACATCTTAGTGTTCCCCACAATGCTAGAATGATGCCAAGCACACAGTGCATGCTCAAAAAATTATTCAATGAATGAGAACATAAGTATTTAACATCAAAATCTAGTCTGATCTTTAATCTTAGATCTCTCTAGTTACTTTGGAGAAAAACAGAATTCCTCCCAGGGTCACTGGTCAACATTTTTCTTCTCTACAGAGTTGTTCAATTTTTCAAGTGCTAATGGACCACACAATTCTTTTTATTTCCCAATTGGACACTCTGTAGCATGGTGACCACAAAAGACTTTGTCAAGTGTTTTCTCACCCTTTGTAATGACAAGATCTGTATGGATTTAAAATCTGTTCTCAGTTTGGGGATTTCACAGAAATAACCAGATCCCATTTCAATGAAACACTAAACCTTCATCACTCTTAACTGTCATCTCTGGTAATGCATTGGAAATTTCCTGAATGCTGCTCTTTTGTCTCAAAAAAAAAATGAAAAAAACCTGATATTGCAGGCCTATGATTACTCCAGCTTCCCCTAGGATTTCAGGTAGTTCTCAATTACTGAAATGATAGCCTGAAAATAACCAGAGTTCTCAAGCTTTGCTCAGTTTTCTATCTGTATATACAGGAGAAAATGTAGTGTGGGAAAGAGCTCTTTGCAATAAAGATCGAGGCCAAGTTGATACAAAATAGAGAGTTAAAGCCAGGTGATGGTTAAATTTGATGCCCTAATAAAAAGGAAACAACGAAGGATTTGGAGCAAGGAAAGAAAAGGATATGAGGAAGGACAGGAAACATAATACCTATGTCTTGGCTGTCAAAAGTATAGATTCAGGTTTGATCTCTGCCAAGAAATTGTGAATGAGAATGACGTATGTTCTATATGGTCTAACCCTTGTAATGCTTGCAACGTTAGATCATAGCACATAATTTAGAGCTGACAGAAATATCAACATGCAAGGAAGTGCCAAAAACCACTTCTTTCTTAGTCCAAACAAGTCTATAGCTCAGGTATCAATGCAAAAAACAAACAAACAAACAAAAAAAAACCTGAAGAAGTCAATCAGTTAATACACATTGAGAAATTGCTGTGGGTTAAGAAATTTGTTCTGTGTCATAAATACCGACACCTCCCTTCAAGTTACACACAGTCTAGTAGTGAGACAAATACTTACTGTCAAGTGTGTTTTTAACAAACATCTGAAATACCCAGATAGTAATTTAAGGTATCTCTTTTTTCAGTCTTTTTTTTTTTTGGAGGGGCAGTGGTGGGTTGGTGAGGGAGGGGGCAGGCGGGCCACTTCTATTGGTCTTTTATTTCTCTATTTTCATCCATCACCGTTCTTTGGCCCGTGTGGGCCTCCCATCGCGGAGGCCTCTGTTGTCGCAGAGCACCGGCTCTGGGCACATGTGCTCCAGAGCTCCGGCTCGGTAGTTGGACACATCGGTCCAGCTGCTCCACGGCACGTGGGATCTTCCCAGGCCAGGGATCAAACCGGCGCCCCTTGCACTGCAAGGCGGTGTCCTTACCCACTGGACCACCAGGGAAGCCCAAAGTATTTCTTTTCATGTCTTATCCACATAGAATCTTTCTTTTTTATTCTCAGGAAAATGTCAGAGACACAGAAAAGAGTTCCTTTGAAGTCTTTCAAGTAGTAACTACCAAAATTCTTGTGGTTGTAAGGTTACAAGTAATCAGTTTTAGACACGTAAAATATTTGGGCTAGAATGAACTTTAGAAATTCTGGTCCAAGTTCTTCTTTCCTTCCAATAAAGAAACAAACAACTTGAGAAACAAGGTGACTTGCACCAAAATCACACACCAATTCATGGAAGGAAAACTACAGTCACCTATCCATAGGTCCAGGGAATTAACAGCCTGCTGTGAATTGAGCAATAGCCTACTATGAACCAACTGAATTTGTTTTCTTTGAATATTTCATGTATCTTTCAAAAGTCCTTGGTCTGGACATGATTGTCTGTATTTAACACCTAAGGAAAACAAGTGCAAGGAAGATGGTTCACTTTTCCAAGGTCACACAGCTGGTGAGTTGCAGCATCAGGGTGGGAACCCAGGCCTTTCCAACTCTCACATGACCGGGAGCCCTGCTCTCCACAATTGAGTAAGTTAACTCAGTGCTATGCAATTTCCTCTCCAGGAAGGACTCTGATATAAATCTATTTCTTTTCCCTGGAGTCTTAAGAGGCAAACAATTCCCAAAATTTAAATCGAAACCTAAAAGCTACTTTTCTTACCCATGGGACTAGAAGCCAGATTTCCTTTCAAGTATCTCTTTTTTCAGTCTTTTTTTGGAGGGGCAGTGGTGGGTTGGTGAGGGAGGGGGCAGGCGGGCCACTTCTATTGGTCTTTTATTTCTCTATTTTCATCCATCACCGTTCTTTGGCCCGTGTGGGCCTCCCATCGCGGAGGCCTCTGTTGTCGCAGAGCACCGGCTCTGGGCACATGTGCTCCAGAGCTCCGGCTCGGTAGTTGGACACATCGGTCCAGCTGCTCCACGGCACGTGGGATCTTCCCAGGCCAGGGATCAAACCGGCGCCCCTTGCACTGCAAGGCGGTGTCCTTACCCACTGGACCACCAGGGAAGCCCAAAGTATTTCTTTTCATGTCTTATCCACATAGAATCTTTCTTTTTTATTCTCAGGAAAATGTCAGAGACACAGAAAAGAGTTCCTTTGAAGTCTTTCAAGTAGTAACTACCAAAATTCTTGTGGTTGTAAGGTTACAAGTAATCAGTTTTAGACACGTAAAATATTTGGGCTAGAATGAACTTTAGAGAAATTCTGGTCCAAGTTCTTCTTTCCTTCCAATAAAGAAACAAACAACTTGAGAAACAAGGTGACTTGCACCAAAATCACACACCAATTCATGGAAGGAAAACTACAGTCACCTATCCATAGGTCCAGGGAATTAACAGCCTGCTGTGAATTGAGCAATAGCCTACTATGAACCAACTGAATTTGTTTTCTTTGAATATTTCATGTATCTTTCAAAAGTCCTTGGTCTGGACATGATTGTCTGTATTTAACACCTAAGGAAAACAAGTGCAAGGAAGATGGTTCACTTTTCCAAGGTCACACAGCTGGTGAGTTGCAGCATCAGGGTGGGAACCCAGGCCTTTCCAACTCTCACATGACCGGGAGCCCTGCTCTCCACAATTGAGTAAGTTAACTCAGTGCTATGCAATTTCCTCTCCAGGAAGGACTCTGATATAAATCTATTTCTTTTCCCTGGAGTCTTAAGAGGCAAACAATTCCCAAAATTTAAATCGAAACCTAAAAGCTACTTTTCTTACCCATGGGACTAAGAAGCCAGATTTCCTTTCAAGTGTCTCATTTGATCTTCTTAAAAGGTTGTTTCCTTTGGGCCATTAAAAAAAAAAGTGCTGTCTACAGAGGCTGAGTTTTCATAAGGCTGCGGCAGCAGACTGATCAAGTGCAATGTCTTCGTAAATGCCACACTCCAGTTTATTTCACAAGGCCCATAAAAGGGAGGCTTTTATCACCATGCTTCTGTGATAAACAATGGAAAAACAAAAGTGCTGTCTGCAATGGCAAGTCAAAACGTCCAGAACAAGGACCTGACGGGCCAAGGCACTGCAACTGCAGCCCAGCATCTCTACCCAGGCGACCACATCAGCCATTCTCCAACGTGCTCTCCGTCCTGTGGGAGAGTCCTGCCACGACAGGCCCTCAATGGCAAATGAGGTCACTGGGTTCTTCTGAGCATGTGTCAGCTACTCATTCAAAAGCAGGGTTCTAGTCCTAAGAATAAACTGCATTCAAATGAACTTTTTCCCCAGGTGGCCATGTGGCCAACTGAATAACCTGATCCTCAAACTCTGTCTGTAAAAGTAATAACACATGCTTCACAGAGGTTTTGTAAGAATGATATGCAAAGTGTATAACCCATCTTAACACAGAACCTTGAACTTGTAAAAGTAGCTTCCTAGCAGATCCTTTCCAGACAGTGTTTTTTTCTATTGATCTTAATGAACAATGTTATGGAATTTCTGAATAATCGCCTATTAAAACTAGAGTTCAGGGACTTCCCTGGTGGTCCAATTGGCTGAGACTCCAGCTCCCAATGCAGGGGGCTTGGGTTCAATCCTTGGTCAGGGAACTAGATTCCACATGCAGCAACTAACAGTTCACCTGCTATTTCTGTATTTCAAACCTTTTAAGGAAAACAGGGTGCAAGGAAGATTTCACTTCCAAGGTCACACAGCTGGTGAGTTGCAGCATCAGGGTGGGAACCCAGGCCTTTCCAACTCTCACATGACCGGGAGCCCTGCTCTCCACAATTGAGTAAGTTAACTCAGTGCTATGCAATTTCCTCTCCAGGAAGGACTCTGATATAAATCTATTTCTTTTCCCTGGAGTCTTAAGAGGCAAACAATTCCCAAAATTTAAATCGAAACCTAAAAGCTACTTTTCTTACCCATGGGACTAAGAAGCCAGATTTCCTTTCAAGTGTCTCATTTGATCTTCTTAAAGGTTGTTTCCTTTGGGCCATTAAAAAAAAAAGTGCTGTCTACAGAGGCTGAGTTTTCATAAGGCTGCGGCAGCAGACTGATCAAGTGCAATGTCTTCGTAAATGCCACACTCCAGTTTATTTCACAAGGCCCATAAAAGGGAGGCTTTTATCACCATGCTTCTGTGATAAACAATGGAAAAACAAAAGTGCTGTCTGCAATGGCAAGTCAAAACGTCCAGAACAAGGACCTGACGGGGCCAAGGCACTGCAACTGCAGCCCAGCATCTCTACCCAGGCGACCACATCAGCCATTCTCCAACGTGCTCTCCGTCCTGTGGGAGAGTCCTGCCACGACAGGCCCTCAATGGCAAATGAGGTCACTGGGTTCTTCTGAGCATGTGTCAGCTACTCATTCAAAAGCAGGGTTCTAGTCCTAAGAATAAACTGCATTCAAATGAACTTTTTCCCCAGGTGGCCATGTGGCCAACTGAATAACCTGATCCTCAAACTCTGTCTGTAAAAGTAATAACACATGCTTCACAGAGGTTTTGTAAGAATGATATGCAAAGTGTATAACCCATCTTAACACAGAACCTTGAACTTGTAAAAGTAGCTTCCTAGCAGATCCTTTCCAGACAGTGTTTTTTTCTATTGATCTTAATGAACAATGTTATGGAATTTCTGAATAATCGCCTATTAAAACTAGAGTTCAGGGACTTCCCTGGTGGTCCAATTGGCTGAGACTCCAGCTCCCAATGCAGGGGGCTTGGGTTCAATCCTTGGTCAGGGAACTAGATTCCACATGCAGCAACTAACAGTTCACCTGCTGAAACTAAGACCTGGTTCAGCCAAATAAGTAAATAAATAAAAGATATTTTAAAAAATCTTCAGGTTCACAAAGTCCTTCCCTATGCATTACAATATAGAATGCAGCACACACTCTTTAAAGGGACCTTGTAAGGTGGGCAGGACAGCTGTGGCATCTCCCACCTTGTCACATAAGAAGGGCCTCATCAGTTCTAGTGACGGTGAAGAACCTAGAGCCTGTGATACAGAGTAAAGCCCATCAGAAAGAGAAAAATAAATACAATATATTAACACATAAACGTGGAATCTAGAAAAATGGTACCGATGAACCTATTTGTAGGGCAGCAATAGAAATGCAGACATGGAGAAAAGACTTGTGGATACAGCAGTAGGAGGAGAGGGTGGGAGGAACTGAGAGAGTAGCACTGAAGCATGCACACTCCCATCTGTAAACTAGACAGCCAGGGGGATGTGGCTGTTTGACACAGGGAGCTCTATCCAGTGCTCTGTGACATGGAGGGGTGGGAGGTGGGAGGAAGGCTTAAGAGGCAAGCAACGTATGTATACTTATGGCAGATTCATGTTGATGTATGGCAGAAACCCCATAACATTGTAAAGCACTTACCTTCCAATTAAAAATAAATTTTTAAAGAAGAGGGAGTTTCAGACAGCAACAACTTGCGTAAAGTCACGGAAGAGTAAGTGACAAAACCAGACTCTGACCCCAGATCTTTTGCTTCCTAGTCCTCTTTTTTCTGGAATGTCCCAATGTGGCATGCGTTAGGATACAGCCCAAATCAACGTTACATTTTACTCCGAATAAATCAGGAATTATCCAGGTGGCCATGTGGCCAACTGAATAACCTGATCCTCAAACTCTGTCTGTAAAAGTAATAACACATGCTTCACAGAGGTTTTGTAAGAATGATATGCAAAGTGTATAACCCATCTTAACACAGAACCTTGAACTTGTAAAAGTAGCTTCCTAGCAGATCCTTTCCAGACAGTGTTTTTTTCTATTGATCTTAATGAACAATGTTATGGAATTTCTGAATAATCGCCTATTAAAACTAGAGTTCAGGGACTTCCCTGGTGGTCCAATTGGCTGAGACTCCAGCTCCCAATGCAGGGGGCTTGGGTTCAATCCTTGGTCAGGGAACTAGATTCCACATGCAGCAACTAACAGTTCACCTGCTGAAACTAAGACCTGGTTCAGCCAAATAAGTAAATAAATAAAAGATATTTTAAAAAATCTTCAGGTTCACAAAGTCCTTCCCTATGCATTACAATATAGAATGCAGCACACACTCTTTAAAGGGACCTTGTAAGGTGGGCAGGACAGCTGTGGCATCTCCCCACCTTGTCACATAAGAAGGGCCTCATCAGTTCTAGTGACGGTGAAGAACCTAGAGCCTGTGATACAGAGTAAAGCCCATCAGAAAGAGAAAAATAAATACAATATATTAACACATAAACGTGGAATCTAGAAAAATGGTACCGATGAACCTATTTGTAGGGCAGCAATAGAAATGCAGACATGGAGAAAAGACTTGTGGATACAGCAGTAGGAGGAGAGGGTGGGAGGAACTGAGAGAGTAGCACTGAAGCATGCACACTCCCATCTGTAAACTAGACAGCCAGGGGGATGTGGCTGTTTGACACAGGGAGCTCTATCCAGTGCTCTGTGACATGGAGGGGTGGGAGGTGGGAGGAAGGCTTAAGAGGCAAGCAACGTATGTATACTTATGGCAGATTCATGTTGATGTATGGCAGAAACCCCATAACATTGTAAAGCACTTACCTTCCAATTAAAAATAAATTTTTAAAGAAGAGGGAGTTTCAGACAGCAACAACTTGCGTAAAGTCACGGAAGAGTAAGTGACAAAACCAGACTCTGACCCCAGATCTTTTGCTTCCTAGTCCTCTTTTTTCTGGAATGTCCCAATGTGGCATGCGTTAGGATACAGCCCAAATCAACGTTACATTTTACTCCGAATAAATCAGGAATTATCCAGCTCCACCTGCCAATCTACAGAGACCACACTTCCTCTTTGTGATGTCTCAGCTATTGTCATAAGCAAAGCAAACAGTTATGTGACTGACTGTTTCATAAATAATCATGAGTCTCTAAGATGGAATAACTTACTGTGAAAGTTTTCTGGTTACTGAGGAAAACAACAGGCTTTCTCACATCCACTCGGAGGTACTGTTATTTGTTGCGATTGTTGTTAATACTAAACCACATTGTAGTGTGTCTTCTGCTGCTTCATCTATGGTAGGAGACATCACGGTGACAGGGAGAGACTCCTGACTTAGGAGATATGACATCTGATCTCCTGCACGGAGTCTGTCTCGAATCAGCCTTCTGGACTCCACTTTCCTCATCTCTAACCTGAGAAATATGCAGATGATCTCCCTGGTTCTTTTCAAATCTAACATTCTCAGATCACAGCAATCTTTTAGAGACCATATGAAATGTCCCTTGAGGAATAATGAGTCTGTGAAGGCACAGGAGCTGCTAACACAAAGACTTTTATTCTTACATTTGAATGCACCCTATTTAGCTACAGTGTGCTGTATTAGCATCAACCCCATATGACAGAGAATAATCTGGATATGGAGTTAGACATTTTGGGTCCCAGTCCTCAACTTTTATTAAGTGAGTGACCCAAGAAAGTAACTCTACTTCTCTGATTTCTTTTCCCTCAACCTTAAGATGGAATGAACACCCTTCTGGCTCTTGCTGAATCATGGCTGTAACACGGACATGGGAGTATTCTTAGAAAACTGCCACATACTATGTCTATTCATAAGTGTGCATGAATTCCACAAACATAGATATGAAAAAAAAAATGCCTTGTTCCTTTAGGTTCCTAAGCCAAATTTAACCTTTAAACTCCAATCTGCAAAGTAGAGAGGAAAGGTGGTGACTCCAGTCATTACTGGAGTTCCATCACTACAAGGGCCATAAATAGTCTAGAATATTCATAGAAGGGCTCTCTGCACCCCACCAGGTACTCCAAAAATAGCCAACGCTCTGGCCTGAATAACCTTCAGAGACCAAGCAGCTCCTGGACTCCTTACCAGATTGGGGGTAAAGAGTTCACATAGCATTTACCCGCAAGCCTCTTCCCTTCACCTTCATTTGGAGGCAAGCAAGACCCCACCATATGCATTTTTGTGCACACACTGGCTTTTGTCTACAAAAGGCATCTTAAGAACACCTCTAGAAATGCACCTGCATTCAACATGACTTCCCTACTCTATTTGAAGATTTCCTAGCAACAGTGGCTCCCTGACCAGCTGAAGTTTTATCAGCAAGAGCCATGCAGGGATGACAGGTTCTGCTACACCACACTGAGGGCTCCTGTTGCTGAGGAAGACAAGTGGCAAGGGAGGTCTGCTGGAGCTAGGGAGGGGTAAATACCCATAATTGCTAAAACAAATCACGAGTTTACTGTATGTGTATGATATATAACATATACCTACACCTATTTTCTTATTTATTTTTTGCTGCACATGGATGGCATTTGGAAAATTTAAATCATAAAAAACCACTCTCAACATCAATGGTTTTGCAAACATGAGAGAACTTCCTGAAAGGTTTGGGTCATTTTATTAGAGATTCATATACTCCAAATGCCTACTATTTTGCTCTTCAGTTGATATATTTCCATATATATTTCCATTATAGGCGTTGTAAAATGAGCCTTGTTCTTCAGGGCAATTCAGCGGAAATGCTTCGGCATCAGCCTCAGAACCCAGAATTTCACCTTCACAGAGCCCTAACAGCTAGCCTTCCCCTCCCACAACCACCTAAGGGACCATAACAAGAGACAAAATTTAGCAATTACAGTCAAAGATCAATTATCCATGTGAATTAACCTGGCAAATTTTAACACCACCCCACCCCCTACCTCCTGCTAAGCCTTGGGCAGTCTCCTCTAAATTTTCTTTGAGGTATACTTGTAGGTTTTGCAGGTTCTTTGTGGGCTTTTTTGGAGTCAATTTTCATTAGAAGGGCAGTATTTCTGCCACAGGCACTCAGGACACCTCGTGCAGCACAAGGCCCACAAAGGGACATATTTCATTTTGGAAAATAGGCACTGTATAGCCAGGTCGACATACATGTGCAGTCAACTCTTCAATGAAAAGCTTGAGAACTGGTCATCAGTTGAGTTGCATGGAAGTTAGTGAACATTTATCACTCCCTGTTTTCTTTTGAGGAAGGGAGACCAAGCAGCTCCTGGACTCCTTACCAGATTGGGGTAAAGAGTTCACATAGCATTTACCCAAGCCTCTTCCCTTCACCTTCATTTGGAGGCAAGCAAGACCCCACCATATGCATTTTTGTGCACACACTGGCTTTTGTCTACAAAAGGCATCTTAAGAACACCTCTAGAAATGCACCTGCATTCAACATGACTTCCCTACTCTATTTGAAGATTTCCTAGCAACAGTGGCTCCCTGACCAGCTGAAGTTTTATCAGCAAGAGCCATGCAGGGATGACAGGTTCTGCTACACCACACTGAGGGCTCCTGTTGCTGAGGAAGACAAGTGGCAAGGGAGGTCTGCTGGAGCTAGGGAGGGGTAAATACCCATAATTGCTAAAACAAATCACGAGTTTACTGTATGTGTATGATATATAACATATACCTACACCTATTTTCTTATTTATTTTTTGCTGCACATGGATGGCATTTGGAAAATTTAAATCATAAAAAACCACTCTCAACATCAATGGTTTTGCAAACATGAGAGAACTTCCTGAAAGGTTTGGGTCATTTTATTAGAGATTCATATACTCCAAATGCCTACTATTTTGCTCTTCAGTTGATATATTTCCATATATATTTCCATTATAGGCGTTGTAAAATGAGCCTTGTTCTTCAGGGCAATTCAGCGGAAATGCTTCGGCATCAGCCTCAGAACCCAGAATTTCACCTTCACAGAGCCCTAACAGCTAGCCTTCCCCTCCCACAACCACCTAAGGGACCATAACAAGAGACAAAATTTAGCAATTACAGTCAAAGATCAATTATCCATGTGAATTAACCTGGCAAATTTTAACACCACCCCACCCCCTACCTCCTGCTAAGCCTTGGGCAGTCTCCTCTAAATTTTCTTTGAGGTATACTTGTAGGTTTTGCAGGTTCTTTGTGGGCTTTTTTGGAGTCAATTTTCATTAGAAGGGCAGTATTTCTGCCACAGGCACTCAGGACACCTCGTGCAGCACAAGGCCCACAAAGGGACATATTTCATTTTGGAAAATAGGCACTGTATAGCCAGGTCGACATACATGTGCAGTCAACTCTTCAATGAAAAGCTTGAGAACTGGTCATCAGTTGAGTTGCATGGAAGTTAGTGAACATTTATCACTCCCTGTTTTCTTTTTGAGGAGAGTAATGGGACAGAGAATAGAGTATTTTTTAAAAAATCAAAAGAGCTCAAGGCATACTCAGAAAATTTAAACTTCTTGAGATGGTCTGAGAGAATCCTGTGTTTTTTTCTCAGCCCTCAGCTCAGACTTAACAAGTTCTTCGGAGTCTCTATTGTTCTTTAGGTTGCACCAAGATTAAGCCTCCCAAGGCTGAGATGTGGAAAGATGCACAGTTGCCCTAAATATCCAAGCTCCAGGATGGGCAGTGTGATATTCAGACCTCTGGCCATTGCCATGATTCCCAAGGCAAGATTACTCCTCGACAGGTTCCACTTAAGAAACACACCCTCTCTGCCAAGGGTGAGGGACATTCTCCAAATAGGGATGTGGGGGCCATGGTGGGAGCACAGTGACAATGGCTCCAGACATTCAGAAAACAAGAGAAGCCATTAGGTCACATTTTTAATGATCTTCAAGAGGGAGATGACTCAACATTCACAGAGGAAGATGAAGCTTGTAGAACATTTCAAGATTACATCCCTCTCTACTTCAAAGCTACAATCAGCTAGAGTTCCCAAGTTTGAGACTGCCAGCGTACCACACACTGTCTCCTGTACAAAGAGTGGAGGGTCAAGGGCTACACGACTACATTTTAGTGCCAGGTGAGTTCCTCTACAGATTTATAGGCCAACTGTGGCTCAAACAGTAAAGAAATTGCCTACAATGAGAGAAACCTAGGTCTATCCCTAGGTCAGGCAGATCTCCTGGAAAAGGGAAAGACAACCCATTCCCTTGCTTAAAGAATTCCACAGACAGAGGAGCCTGCTGGGCTCTAGTCCATGGGGTCACAAAGAGCGACTAACACACTTCACTCTGCCTACCACTCTACCTGATGGACCAAGCAACTGAAAACGACCTCACTGAATTTACAAACTAATACAACTCATACACACTTAGGCTGCGCTGCAAATACACATTACAAAGAGGATCTACATTACATTCACATTACAAAGAGGATCTACAGTATGTTTAATGGCAACACTCAAAATCATAATTGAAAAACATAAGACAGTGAAGTTGGATTTTTTTTTTAAGTTCTTTAAAATCTTACATATATATATTTGTTGGTGAAAAAAAGCCATCAGTTTAACAACTTTGCATTAATTATCTACTGCTTGAAAGGGATGATGGTAACTTCGGGAACCTTTTGTGTTTGTGTGTGTGTGAGACATCTTACACGCCTCATTCACCTACCTCAAAAACTTCATTGGCTCCCAGTTACCAGAGGAAGAAAGTTAAGGCAGTATTCACGTTTCTCTGTGATTTTCCACCAACCACTCTCTTAGTTTCCTCTCACAGCTCCTGTCACGCTTCAAATGAACAGTCTGCTGTCAAAAATCCCTTTCCTCTCCCACCTCTCTGCCATTCCATCATACACATCTCAGCTTGAGCTATGCCAAACTACTCTTTTTTCCACAAAGTAGTCACAGCACTTCATCTGGACCAGGAATTTTCAACCTTTATCAAGCTCAGAAATATGCTTAGAAGGCAAGCTCTGGGTTCCATTCAGAGAGACTGTAATTAAGGACTGCAGATCTGAGGAGGGGCTAGGAACCAGTGACATTATAAGCGAACCAGTTTGTTCTGACAGAGGAGCTTCAAGGAATCACATTACGAGAAACCCCAGCTTGGACAAATTTGCATATGATCTTTCTCTCTCTGAAATGCCATTCTCTCTCTCTCCCCTACCATAAAATTCCTACATACTCCCCAAGGCCCTAGTCAAATGTAATCTCCTTCCCCTTCTAGTCAGAATAAATTGCTTCTTTCTCTGTGTTTCCATTATACTCAGTACATACTACTTGCCCCAAATTTATCACATCCCATCGTGTTTATTAGGTAAGTGGCTTTCTTCTCAGCTAGACTGCAAGCTACTCGTGGACTGCAACCCTACACTGTAAGTGCTCAATAAATGTTTGATCAATTAAGGAAGAAATAGCCTCAATAAATGTTTGATCAATAAAGGAACAAATGATCTTTGATGATAAAGGTTTACTCTGCCTTGAATCACCTCCACTTTTATTTCTAACTGAATAAACCCTAAAAAGTCTCAGTTTCAAAGCCAGTATATCTTCCTTCATAAATTTCTCTTTGATAAGGCCCCAAATATATCTCCTT
Organism: Tragulus kanchil; assembly: GCA_022376925.1. Lineage (NCBI taxonomy): Eukaryota > Metazoa > Chordata > Mammalia > Artiodactyla > Tragulidae > Tragulus > Tragulus kanchil. The sequence goes on along the minus strand of JAIOJX010000028.1, from coordinate 113,504,509 downwards.
CCCACTGTGTGACAACAGGTATTGTTTTCCCCTTCTCTCAAAGCACTTATCACATTGTCTTGTAGTATGGGTATCTGTACAGATTCTCATTCCCCCTGCTTGACTGCATTTCCTGTCTTATTCATTTTTGTGTTTCTCAGAGAGCACAGCTGAGTGCCTTGTTCATAAAAGATTGCCAAAAAATATTTGAGAATTGAAAGGAACGTAGTCAACTTGCCTGTTAAAAGTATAAACCCCTTGGACAACTGAAAAACACTATTACCTTCTCCTAGTTATAGGAGAACAAAATAAGAATATCAAAATCATAAAGACACTAAGAGCAATGCTTTGCTTTTCTGGATATATCCTAAGCAAGAATTAGAGGCTGCAGCAGACAGGTAAATGACAGTGGCAACTTTCTAAATGTAAGAGTCTGTTGCTCTGAAAAAGTGTTTGCCTGTACAGATCTCTGTCCTGTAAGACTGTTTCTCCCATTTATTACTGATGCTGTTGTTGTTGTTATTTTTATTTCTGATTCTGTGGAGGGACAAACTGAGATGGAGATATAATGTAGAATTTGCTACTAACCTGTGTAGAAGCTCTGATCTTGTTATGCTAAAAGAATATCCATTTTTCCTCTTCCAATATTCAAACTCTCCGTTATCAGAAAGAAAAAAGAGGTAGTCATTCATTCATTCATTCCATGAACACCGAGGTTTGCTTAAATGCAGTGACCATGTCTTCCTGCAGGCTAAGACAGGCAGAGATCCTGCAGGTGCATTTCCATTTAGAACTTGTAGAATGGTGAATGAATGAATGAGCCAATGAACAAACAAACAAAGGATGATGGTTTTACTCTTTTCCTAACCAAAAGGACACTGATCCTAACAGTGTTCTTCCACACTATTAGGTTAAGTTAAAATTGAGTTATTATTGACTGTAAACAGGATAAACCATTTTTAAACTTGCAAATAATTTTTTCCAGACAGGTAAATAATAGCTTATGCTAACTTATACAGATTAGACTTTTTAAAAACAAAGGTAATAACAGTTTCAAAGCCAGTATATCTTCCTTCATAAATTTCTCTTTGATAAGGCCCCAAATATATCTCCTTCCCACTGTGTGACAACAGGTATTGTTTTCCCCTTCTCTCAAAGCACTTATCACATTGTCTTGTAGTATGGGTATCTGTACAGATTCTCATTCCCCCTGCTTGACTGCATTTCCTGTCTTATTCATTTTTGTGTTTCTCAGAGAGCACAGCTGAGTGCCTTGTTCATAAAAGATTGCCAAAAAATATTTGAGAATTGAAAGGAACGTAGTCAACTTGCCTGTTAAAAGTATAAACCCCTTGGACAACTGAAAAACACTATTACCTTCTCCTAGTTATAGGAGAACAAAATAAGAATATCAAAATCATAAAGACACTAAGAGCAATGCTTTGCTTTTCTGGATATATCCTAAGCAAGAATTAGAGGCTGCAGCAGACAGGTAAATGACAGTGGCAACTTTCTAAATGTAAGAGTCTGTTGCTCTGAAAAAGTGTTTGCCTGTACAGATCTCTGTCCTGTAAGACTGTTTCTCCCATTTATTACTGATGCTGTTGTTGTTGTTATTTTTATTTCTGATTCTGTGGAGGGACAAACTGAGATGGAGATATAATGTAGAATTTGCTACTAACCTGTGTAGAAGCTCTGATCTTGTTATGCTAAAAGAATATCCATTTTTCCTCTTCCAATATTCAAACTCTCCGTTATCAGAAAGAAAAAAGAGGTAGTCATTCATTCATTCATTCCATGAACACCGAGGTTTGCTTAAATGCAGTGACCATGTCTTCCTGCAGGCTAAGACAGGCAGAGATCCTGCAGGTGCATTTCCATTTAGAACTTGTAGAATGGTGAATGAATGAATGAGCCAATGAACAAACAAACAAAGGATGATGGTTTTACTCTTTTCCTAACCAAAAGGACACTGATCCTAACAGTGTTCTTCCACACTATTAGGTTAAGTTAAAATTGAGTTATTATTGACTGTAAACAGGATAAACCATTTTTAAACTTGCAAATAATTTTTTCCAGACAGGTAAATAATAGCTTATGCTAACTTATACAGATAAGGGATAGACTTTTGTCACCCAAAGAAGCACTTTTTCTTTACAAAGGATACATTTAATGCTGCAATATTTTATTTTAAAAGAACCATTTACCTCTAGCTATGATCTGAAGTCCTAGGCTTCATGCACCCTCAACAGTGTGAGATTTTCAAACCAGGGGGCAGTAGGTAAAGTGATGGGGGTGCTCTACTGACCACGGGAAAGGGAAATGCCCATCAACACAAACAGCAGCAGAGACAGTCACACCATCATGCAGTGTTCAGTGATGACTGCAGATGGCTTTAAGTAAATGCCTCACACAGCTCTGTAAATGTCTGAGCTCCAAAGACCCAAACTGTGTTAACCACAGGCACCAGGGCCATTGCAGCTAAGCAGATGGCTGTGTCGCCTCAGGGAGCATAGCTATACGACCTCCTGATCCACCATAGCCAGTTTGCTATTCTTACCTGCAGGAAAGAAAACTCCCCCAGTTATGGGTCTGTATCCATATCCTGTGACAAAGCACACTCCAGGCACTAGCTAAACCAGGACTAGTGAACTGTTTTCACTTGGACTTTTATTTGAATGCTACAATGGTAGGAAATTAGGTTTGCAGGTGAACCTTTACAGGAACTGTCCAGAGTCATTTTATATTCTATAAAAGAGGCCTGTATTATCATCCCTTTCTCAAAAGTACAGGGAAATTGATAACAGCCAAGTCAGGAATTGTCACACCCAAGCAATTGTCAGGAATTAAATAGTGGTGCTGAATACAAGTCTGTAATTGAAATGCACAGAACCCTCTAAAGCAATGCGAAAAACTTCATGACATTGCAGAGTTGTCCTGAGCCCTCTCTATAAGAGTAGAATTAAAGAGAATGCAGCAGAAATGTCAATTATAGAGTTTGTCCTGTACCTCATTAACTGAAAATACCAGCAGGGCTTTTACAATCTTCTGAATAACTACCTACAGCTCACACATTGACCTTGAGCATTACTGTTGCATTAGTACAAATCATTCAGAAAAGTAGAAATAACAAAATATAAAGTGCGAATAAGCACAAAGAGCACTGGAGTACCGAGGAGAAAAGACACAGGGAAAGCTTCTGGTATGCTTAAAACTGAGGATGAGCTATCTATTCACATTAAACCAGGAATCTACTCCCAGAGATAGACATAAAGATTTGGCTTATCAGAGCATCATTCTAATATCACCTAATTTTTCCTATGGTCACTAGGATTTTAAAATATATTCCATACCATGTTGAGTTCTAGAAAGCAAAGTATATTTTTAAAATAACTTTTTCAGAGATGTACCAAAGTACTAAAAATTCAAATTACTACTGAATAAATATTGGAAAACAGAACTCTGCAGGAGCCAACTAATGAAGAAATATAAGGTGGGCAAACAAAGGAAGGAATATGAACAGAGGAAGGTCAAAGGACTAAATTAAGTATGTTCTTGAAACACCGTTTTTCTGGAACTAAGCCCCTTATTGAAAAAACATGAGTTTTAGACTCAGATTAATCAGCTTACATCCCACCTTCAGCACCCACACCTTTGATAAGTTTTAACCTATCTGGCCCTCACTTTCTTCATCTCTATGTAAGGCTATTAAAAAATTCTTTATTTTTTAGTTTTGTTTAATTTATTTTCTTCCATCTTTATTCTTTGGCCTGTGTGGGCCCCTCAGTAGCCTGTCCCATTGCAGAGCACCAGCTCTGGGTGCATGCATTCCAGAGTGCTGGCTCCTAATTGGGCACACCTGTCTAATTAGCCACTCCACAGCATGTGGTATCTTCCCAGGCCAAAGATCGAACTGATGCCCTTTGCACTTCAAGGTGGACTCTTTACAGACTGGACTACCAGAGAAGCTGCCAAAAAATATTTTGATTTTTATGCAAAGTTAGGAATGTGCGAGCAAATTGTATTAAACTTAGAACTTGGGCTAAAAGCAAGCACTGTAAAGTAATTTATGAATGATTAGCTAGAGAATATTCTGAGAGACACTTACATCTCAGAGGTATGCATCAACGCTTCAAGAGAAGCCAAGATCTGGGACCAGGGAATTATCCTTGATTGTAAAGTTAGAAACAATTGTTAACCATTCTCGGAAGAAGCTTAACTGAAAATAGGTAAACGTTACCCCGAATAAGAAACAAAAGAGAAAAAAAAACTGGAGTACCGAGGAGAAAAGACACAGGGAAAGCTTCTGGTATGCTTAAAACTGAGGATGAGCTATCTATTCACATTAAACCAGGAATCTACTCCCAGAGATAGAATAAAGATTTGGCTTATCAGAGCATCATTCTAATATCACCTAATTTTTCCTATGGTCACTAGGATTTTAAAATATATTCCATACCATGTTGAGTTCTAGAAAGCAAAGTATATTTTTAAAATAACTTTTTCAGAGATGTACCAAAGTACTAAAAATTCAAATTACTACTGAATAAATATTGGAAAACAGAACTCTGCAGGAGCCAACTAATGAAGAAATATAAGGTGGGCAAACAAAGGAAGGAATATGAACAGAGGAAGGTCAAAGGACTAAATTAAGTATGTTCTTGAAACACCGTTTTTCTGGAACTAAGCCCCTTATTGAAAAAACATGAGTTTTAGACTCAGATTAATCAGCTTACATCCCACCTTCAGCACCCACACCTTTGATAAGTTTTAACCTATCTGGCCCTCACTTTCTTCATCTCTATGTAAGGCTATTAAAAAATTCTTTATTTTTTAGTTTTGTTTAATTTATTTTCTTCCATCTTTATTCTTTGGCCTGTGTGGGCCCCTCAGTAGCCTGTCCCATTGCAGAGCACCAGCTCTGGGTGCATGCATTCCAGAGTGCTGGCTCCTAATTGGGCACACCTGTCTAATTAGCCACTCCACAGCATGTGGTATCTTCCCAGGCCAAAGATCGAACTGATGCCCTTTGCACTTCAAGGTGGACTCTTTACAGACTGGACTACCAGAGAAGCTGCCAAAAAATATTTTGATTTTTATGCAAAGTTAGGAATGTGCGAGCAAATTGTATTAAACTTAGAACTTGGGCTAAAAGCAAGCACTGTAAAGTAATTTATGAATGATTAGCTAGAGAATATTCTGGAGAGACACTTACATCTCAGAGGTATGCATCAACGCTTCAAGAGAAGCCAAGATCTGGGACCAGGGAATTATCCTTGATTGTAAAGTTAGAAACAATTGTTAACTTCTCCTTAGAGAGATTACATTCTGAAGAAAAGCTCAGAGTCCTTCCAGAGAAGCAAAGGTTTTGTGTGCTTCACTTTTGCAAGACTTGGAGACAGCATGTATGTAAGCACCCAGATTCATTTTGGGAAGAACCACACCTACAATAGATTGTGTGTGTAGGTTTCTCCATCTAGCTCTCACTGTATTGCTCCAGCAGTGAGAAATGGAGCACAGAACCAAAGGGGTGGTTATTATTCACTTTACAGCAAGTAACAATCTTCTCTACCCCCAGAAATTCATGTTTGCATTCAGGATCCATATAGACAAATATTAAAAATAGCACTGTTCTGAAGGGAGAAAGTTGGCAGAGGAGTAAGACAGGGGTACTGCCACCTCCCCAGCAGACTCACAAAATATTAATCAAGATATGGATGGGCTTTGCTGACGGTCCAGTGGGTAAGGACACCGCCTTGCAGGGCAAGGAGCACCAGTTCAATCCCTGGCCTGGGAAGATCTCACGTTCTGCGGAGCGGCTGGACTGATGTATCCAATTACCGAGCCGGAGCTCTGGAGCGCATACACCCAGAGCCGGTGCTCTGCGACAACAGAGGCCACTGCGACGGGAGGCCCACACAGGCTAAAGAACAAAGATGAATGAAAATAGATAAATGAAAGACCAATAGAAGTGGCCCGCCCACCCCACCTCCCTCCTTAACCTGCCCCCCTCCCCAAAAAAGATATGGAACAACCCCTGAAATCCAGCCCCTAGACAACAAAGGAAGACCACAGATCACCAAAGGGTAAGCTGGGCTCCCTGGAATGGAGAAAGATGGAAACATAAAAAAAAGGAGGGGGAGGGAATCAGAGGAATGCTCCAGAGATGCCTGGACTCGGAGGGAGGGTGAGGAGAAGCAGGAAGAGGCTTCTGCTCAGGGAGTGTCATATCAGAGGTGGCTAAGAAGGAGACGGGCAGATCCTTAGGGAGAGTAAAAGGAGACTTTCAGGCCATAAACTCAGACTGAGAGTGAACTGGTTGAGCATTCCCACAAAACTTGTACCCTAACCCCCAGAAAGGCTGGAACAGAGTGTTCTGTAAGTGCAAACTGGGCAGAACAAGGTGGCCCAGCAGTGACGGGTGGTCCACAGACCGAGAGTGTACCACTTGGACACTCCCGGAACACCTGTTTCAGAGCCCCCACAGTGGCTCCAACAAGGGCTCAGAAGGCGTGAACAGGGCAGAATGGGGCAGCCAAGCAGTGAGGACTGAGAGTGCACCACCGGAGCACTCTGGGAAGCCCCGTTTCCCAGCTCCCACAGTGACTAGGGCAGAGGGCTCTGTAAGTGCAAACTGGGCAGAATAGAGCAGCCCAGCGGTGATGGATGGCCGGGCCTGGAACACCCGTTCCCCTTAACCCACAGGGGCCCCAAGAGAGGGCTTGGGAAGTGTTAACCAGACAGAAAGGGGAGGTTCAATGGTGGAGGTGGAACCCAGAGGACAGAGGCAGCTAGGGCGGAGAGCCAGGACAGACTCAGCAGTGAGGAGCAGCCAGGACAAGGAGGCACATCCGGTCAAAGGCACCATCAGAGAGATCCACCACCTATGCAGAGGCAGGGGTTAAAGGCCGGGAGAGCCAGGACAGACCAGAGTAACGGAGCACTTTGGATGTGTCCAATTACCGAGCCGGAGCTCTGGGGCGCATGCGCTCAGAGCCGGTGCTCTGCAACAGGAGAGGCCACTGCGATGGGAGGCCCATACAGGCCAAAGAACAAAGATGAATGAAAATAGATAAATGAAAGACCAATAGAAGTGGCCCGCCCACCCCACCTCCCTCCTTAACCTGCCCCCCTCCCCAAAAAAGATATGGAACAACCCCTGAAATCCAGCCCCTAGACAACAAAGGAAGACCACAGATCACCAAAGGGTAAGCTGGGCTCCCTGGAATGGAGAAAGATGGAAACATAAAAAAAAGGAGGGGGAGGGAATCAGAGGAATGCTCCAGAGATGCCTGGACTCGGAGGGAGGGTGAGGAGAAGCAGGAAGAGGCTTCTGCTCAGGGAGTGTCATATCAGAGGTGGCTAAGAAGGAGACGGGCAGATCCTTAGGGAGAGTAAAAGGAGACTTTCAGGCCATAAACTCAGACTGAGAGTGAACTGGTTGAGCATTCCCACAAAACTTGTACCCTAACCCCCAGAAAGGCTGGAACAGAGTGTTCTGTAAGTGCAAACTGGGCAGAACAAGGTGGCCCAGCAGTGACGGGTGGTCCACAGACCGAGAGTGTACCACTTGGACACTCCCGGAACACCTGTTTCAGAGCCCCCACAGTGGCTCCAACAAGGGCTCAGAAGGCGTGAACAGGGCAGAATGGGGCAGCCAAGCAGTGAGGACTGAGAGTGCACCACCGGAGCACTCTGGGAAGCCCCGTTTCCCAGCTCCCACAGTGACTAGGGCAGAGGGCTCTGTAAGTGCAAACTGGGCAGAATAGAGCAGCCCAGCGGTGATGGATGGCCGGGCCTGGAACACCCGTTCCCCTTAACCCACAGGGGCCCCAAGAGAGGGCTTGGGAAGTGTTAACCAGACAGAAAGGGGAGGTTCAATGGTGGAGGTGGAACCCAGAGGACAGAGGCAGCTAGGGCGGGAGAGCCAGGACAGACTCAGCAGTGAGGAGCAGCCAGGACAAGGAGGCACATCCGGTCAAAGGCACCATCAGAGAGATCCACCACCTATGCAGAGGCCCAGAGGGCTGCTTGGAGTGCAACACGAAGTACTCTAAACTGCTTGGCAGATGCCTGGCAGACCAGACAATACCAGTTGTCCTGACTACCAAACCAGAGTAACTGGATCTGCAGGGTCCCTCCTCTACCACCCCACACCCACACCTAATTCCCACCAAGGCAGCCTCAGGAGCAAACTGGTGGAAGATCCTCACACAGATGAGAAGATAAACTCACAGCTGAGAACAAGAGACAGAGTTTTTTGTCTGTTTCCTTGTTTATTTGTCTTTACCATAGTTTTCTCTCTCTACACTCTGATAAATCTTCTTATATCTATTATTCTCTTTATAACTATTCCCTCGTTTGCTATTTTCTCTGTCCTCTTCCTGCTGTACTAAACTTTAATATATACAAACCTTTGCTACCAGCAAGACTCCATTTCATCTCATTACCTATCCATTCTCCTCCTTCTCTTCCCCAACACATGTGTTAGTTAAAAACTGCTTTCACTACTATATCCTCAACTAGTACCTTACTGTAGACTTGTTTTCCGGGCCGTGTTTTAATTTGCTAGAAAAATTTCCTGTACTTTTCATTTGCTAGAAAAATTTTCTGTACTTCAACCCTTTTAGACTTTATGGGTTTGGTTTCAGATGTGTATGTAAGTACGTTTTTTCATTATATTAGACAATATTTGCATGATTTTATAACTGCCATCTATCAGGGATATGCCCTTTGTCCCTCATATGTTTATATTTGACCAAATACCACTGAATGCCATAACAATTCAGACATGAAACCTCAACTCTCTAGCCAGGTATCAAACCTAGGAACCTCAAAGTGGAAGCACTGACTCCAAGACCCTGCACTACCAAAGATCGCAAAACAATAGAGAATATTCACCTGCAAAGAAGACACAGCATTACCTAACTGTGAATCAAAACCCAATGAATCTTTCCTTGTAAGACAGACACAAAAAAAGAAGGGAAAACTCAACCACCTAGCCTGGTAAAAGACCCCAAGCACAAAAAAAAATCAAAAATTAACAATAATAATTAAAAGACAGAGAAACACTGCACAAATGAAGAAACAAACAATAGACACAAGTCCAAATGACTAAAGAGGAGCTAGACAAACAATCTGAAAGAGAATTCAGAAAAGCGATACTAGCGAGGATCTAAAACTCCAAAAATAGAATATTAGAGGAAATTAGCACACTGAGAAAAGACATGTAAGAAATTTTTTTAAAAAAATAGAGACAAACAACGCAGTTGCTTGAATTTAAAAATACTATGGAAGGACTCAACAGTAGGGTATCTGAGGCAGAAGAATGGATAAGTGAGCTGGAAGATAGAATAGTGGAAATAACTGCTGAAGAAGAGAACAAAGCAAGAAGAATGACAAGAACTGAGGATAGCCTCAGAGACCTCATGGACAATTTCAAATGCACCAACATTAGAATTATAGGGGTCCCAGAAGAAGAAGAGAAAATGAAAGGGTATGAAAACATTTTTGAAGAGATTATAGTTGAAAACTTCCCAAGCTTTCAACTTGGGAAGTTATGGAAAAGGAAATAATCAACCACGTCCAAGAAGCAAAAAGAGGTCCATACAGGATTAACCCCAGGAGAAACATGCCAAGGCACATGCTAATGAAGCTAACACAGACTAAACAAAAAGACAGATTATTTAAAGCAGCAAGAGAAAAACAACAAGTAACATGCAAGGGAAACCCCATATGTTAAACTGCTGATCGTTCAGCAGAAACTCTGTAGACCACAGGAGAACAGCAAGACACATTTAAATGTCCAAAAGAGAATAACCTACAACCACAAATACTCTACTGAGCAAGGATCTCATTCAGAATTGATGGAGAAGTGAAAAGCTTTACAGACAAGGAAAAGCTAAAAGAATTTTGTACCACAAAACCAGCCTTATAACAAGTGTTAAAGGGCTTGATATAGCCAATAAATACAAGAGCAGGAAACGCTCTACCAAATAAATCCCAAATATTTAAAATGACAATAGGAAGATTCGTATCAATAGCTACCTTGAATGTAAATGGACTAAATGCCCCAACCAAAAGACACAGAATGGCTGAATGGATATAAAAGCAAGACCCATACATATGCTGTCTATAAGAAACCCACTTTAGACATAGAGACACTCATAGGCTGAAAGTGAGAGGATGAAAAAAGATATTCCATGTAAATGGAAATCAAAAAAAAAGACAGAGTTGCAATCCACATATCAGACAAAATAGATCTTAAAATAAAGAAGATTATAAGAGACAAGGAAGGACACTACATCATGATCAAGGGATCAATCCAAGAGGAAGACATAACAATCATAAATATCTAAGCAACCAACACAGGAGCACCCCAATACATAAGACAAACACTTTCAGACATAAAAGAAGAAACCAACAGTAACACAGTAATAGTAGGAGACTTTAACAACCCTCTCACACCAATGGACAGATCATCAAAATAGAAAATTAATAAGGAAGCACAAGCCTGAAATGACACACTAGAAGAGATGGAACTCATAGATATCTTTAGGACGTTCCACCCAAAAGCAGAAGAATACACTTTATTTTCAAGTGCACATGGAACATTCTTCAGGACAGATCCCATCTTTGGCCACGAATCAAATCTCAGAAAATTCAAGAAGACTGAAATTATATCGACCATCTTTTCTGAACACAATGTTATGAGACTAGATATCCATTACAAGAAAAAAACGCTAAAAAAAACCCACAAACACATGGAGATTAAACAGCATGTACCTAAAAAACAGATTACTGAATAAACCAAAAGGGAAATAATAAAAAAAATCCTAGAAGAAAACAACAATGAATACGCGACACTGCAAAACCTATGGGATACCGCAAAAGCAGTTCTAAGAGGGAAGTTTATAGCAATACACTCATACCTCAAGAAACAAGAAAAACAACAAAGAGACAACCTAACCCTACCCTAACCCTGGAAAAACAAAAACAAAAAATCCTAAACTTAGCAGAAGAAGAGAAATCATAACAATCAGAGGAGAAATGAATGAAAAAGAAATGAAAGAAACAATAGTAAAGATGAAGCTGTTTCTTCGAAAAGATAAACAAAATCAACAAACCACTAGCTAGACTCAAGAACAAAAGAAATAAGAATCAAATCTACAAAATTAAAAGTGAAAAAGGAGAGATTACATCAAACAATATAGACATACAAAGGATCATATGAGACTATTATGAACAACTATATGGCAACAAACTGGACAACCTGAAAGAAATGGACAGTTTTGTGGAGAAGACAAATCTCCCAAGACTGAATCATGAGGAAATAGAAATTATGAACAACCCATTTACAAGCTCAGAAATTAAATTTGTGATCACAAATCTACCCAAAAATAAAAGCCTAGGGCCAGATGGCTTTACAAAGCCTAGGGCCAGAAGGCTTTACAAAAGCCTACCAAACATTTAAAGAAGAGCTAATGCCTGTCCTTCTAAAACTATTTCAAAACCCTGCAAAGGAAGGAACACTTCCAAACACATCCTATAAGGCCACCATCACCCTGATACCAAAACCAGGCAAACATCACAAAACAGAAAATTAATAAGGAAGCACAAGCCTGAAATGACACACTAGAAGAGATGGAACTCATAGATATCTTTAGGACGTTCCACCCAAAAGCAGAAGAATACACTTTATTTTCAAGTGCACATGGAACATTCTTCAGGACAGATCCCATCTTTGGCCACGAATCAAATCTCAGAAAATTCAAGAAGACTGAAATTATATCGACCATCTTTTCTGAACACAATGTTATGAGACTAGATATCCATTACAAGAAAAAAACGCTAAAAAAAACCCACAAACACATGGAGATTAAACAGCATGTACCTAAAAAACAGATTACTGAATAAACCAAAAGGGAAATAATAAAAAAAATCCTAGAAGAAAACAACAATGAATACGCGACACTGCAAAACCTATGGGATACCGCAAAAGCAGTTCTAAGAGGGAAGTTTATAGCAATACACTCATACCTCAAGAAACAAGAAAAACAACAAAGAGACAACCTAACCCTACCCTAACCCTGGAAAAACAAAAACAAAAAATCCTAAACTTAGCAGAAGAAGAGAAATCATAACAATCAGAGGAGAAATGAATGAAAAAGAAATGAAAGAAACAATAGTAAAGATGAAGCTGTTTCTTCGAAAAGATAAAAAATCAACAAACCACTAGCTAGACTCAAGAACAAAAGAAATAAGAATCAAATCTACAAAATTAAAAGTGAAAAAGGAGAGATTACATCAAACAATATAGACATACAAAGGATCATATGAGACTATTATGAACAACTATATGGCAACAAACTGGACAACCTGAAAGAAATGGACAGTTTTGTGGAGAAGACAAATCTCCCAAGACTGAATCATGAGGAAATAGAAATTATGAACAACCCATTTACAAGCTCAGAAATTAAATTTGTGATCACAAATCTACCCAAAAATAAAAGCCTAGGGCCAGATGGCTTTACAAAGCCTAGGGCCAGAAGGCTTTACAAAAGCCTACCAAACATTTAAAGAAGAGCTAATGCCTGTCCTTCTAAAACTATTTCAAAAACCTGCACAGGAAGGAACACTTCCAAACACATCCTATAAGGCCACCATCACCCTGATACCAAAACCAGGCAAACATCACAAAAAAAGAAAATTACAGGCCAATATATCTGATGAATTTAGATGCCAAAATCCTCAACAAAATTCTAGCAAACAGAATTTAAAAACACATCAAAAAAACTCATACATCATGATCAAGTTGGGTTCATCCGAGGCATGCAAGGATTCTTCAATATCCAAAAATCAATGTGATATACCATATCAACAAATTGAAAGACAAAAACCACAAGATAATCTCAATAGATACAAAAAGATCCTTTGACAAAATCCAACATCTATTTATGAAAAAAGTCCTAGAAGGAACCTACCTCAACATAGTAAAAGCCATATATGAGAAGCCCACAGTGAGCATGATTCTCAATGGCGAAAAACTGAAAGCATTCCCTCTAAGATCAGGAACAAGTCAGGGGTGTCCACTTTCACCACTATTATTCAACATAGTCCTGGAAGTTCTAGGACAGAACAGAAAGAAGAGAAGAGAAAGAAATAAAAAGATTCCAGACTGAAAAAGAAGTTAAACTATCTCTCTTTGCAGAGGACATGATACTATACATAGAAAACCCGGATTAACTGTAGGCAGTAGAGCTAACATGGCAGCATAGAAGGTTGTGCACTCATCTCTCTTGCAAAATCGCCCGAACCGAAAAAGTTCCTGAGAAACCGTGGACAGGAGGAGGTTGGATCTGATCACAAAAAAGATACCCCACATGGAAGAACAAAGGAGAAGCTGCAACAAGACAGTAGGAGGGGCACAACTGGCACTTTAATAGTCAAACCTCACACCGGCCAGAGAAGCTGGGTGGGACAAATATGCAAAGCCTACAGATCCAGAAAGGGAGCAGAGATCCCCCACAAGGGACTCAGCCAGACCTGCTTTTGAGGGTCCAAGTGCCCCTTTAAACTAGAAGTGCCCTTGGGCAGTCCTCGGAAAGACGGCTCTCAATTCCCTTTGAAGGAGGTTCCCTTTGAAGGAGGTTATCATTAACCCGATCATAAAGCCACCAAGTAGGACTTAAGACTGTATACACCGAGATCGGAGAGAAGGGAATAGAGATTCTGCATGAGACTGAGTCAGACTCACCTCTGAGTATTCTGACGTCTCCCGTGGGGGCGGGGTTCAATGGAGGCCTGCAGAGGGTTGGGGACACTGCGGAAGTGCTTCTCATAGAGCATGTGGGAATAAATCCTTTGTGCGAGAGATGCCATTACCCCTACTGCAGCATGGATGCAGGTCAAATTAGAGGGAAGGAAATTAGCGGCTCCCAGCAACAAAGGTATCTGGATTAACGATTAAGAAACTACCACGGCCAGCCTGGGCGGGCCTTTTAGTTCTGAAATAGGTGGAAATAAACAAGCACTAAAACAGGCCTTCAGATCCAACCACTGCCAGAGGCAAGAAAAACACTGATGATTCCTAAAGAGTCAGCAAGAGACAGAAGAACATAAACATTCACTATTTTCGCATTTTGAATGGACCTGGATTTTTTTATTTCACTTTATTTTATTTTTTACTCTTTTTTTCTTGCTTTTTTTTTGTCTTCTCTTTTTTCCACTCTTTTTCTCTTTTTTTCCTCATCCCTTCAGCCACCCTGCTTTTTTTTTCTTTCCTCCATTGAACTCTATTGAAGCTACCAATCTTATCAGTAGCACTGAATATATTCAAGTTCACATTTTTTTGTTCTTTTAAACCACATATTTTATTTTGGTATATACTTCTGGTTCAACAATGGTCTTTTATGGTTCTGTGGGGGGACTGTTTGTTTTAATTGTTTTTGCTTTGTTCTTCTATTTTTTTCTGTATTCTCATCTCTTTTATTTATTTTAAGTTTTATATATATTACAGTTGTATTTCTTAGGTGGACATACCACATGGAAGAACAAAGGAGAAGCTGCAACAAGACAGTAGGAGGGGCACAACTGGCACTTTAATAGTCAAACCTCACACCGGCCAGAGAAGCTGGGTGGGACAATATGCAAAGCCTACAGATCCAGAAAGGGAGCAGAGATCCCCCACAAGGGACTCAGCCAGACCTGCTTTTGAGGGTCCAAGTGCCCCTTTAAACTAGAAGTGCCCTTGGGCAGTCCTCGGAAAGACGGCTCTCAATTCCCTTTGAAGGAGGTTCCCTTTGAAGGAGGTTATCATTAACCCGATCATAAAGCCACCAAGTAGGACTTAAGACTGTATACACCGAGATCGGAGAGAAGGGAATAGAGATTCTGCATGAGACTGAGTCAGACTCACCTCTGAGTATTCTGACGTCTCCCGTGGGGGCGGGGTTCAATGGAGGCCTGCAGAGGGTTGGGGACACTGCGGAAGTGCTTCTCATAGAGCATGTGGGAATAAATCCTTTGTGCGAGAGATGCCATTACCCCTACTGCAGCATGGATGCAGGTCAAATTAGAGGGAAGGAAATTAGCGGCTCCCAGCAACAAAGGTATCTGGATTAACGATTAAGAAACTACCACGGCCAGCCTGGGCGGGCCTTTTAGTTCTGAAATAGGTGGAAATAAACAAGCACTAAAACAGGCCTTCAGATCCAACCACTGCCAGAGGCAAGAAAAACACTGATGATTCCTAAAGAGTCAGCAAGAGACAGAAGAACATAAACATTCACTATTTTCGCATTTTGAATGGACCTGGATTTTTTTATTTCACTTTATTTTATTTTTTACTCTTTTTTTCTTGCTTTTTTTTTGTCTTCTCTTTTTTCCACTCTTTTTCTCTTTTTTTCCTCATCCCTTCAGCCACCCTGCTTTTTTTTTCTTTCCTCCATTGAACTCTATTGAAGCTACCAATCTTATCAGTAGCACTGAATATATTCAAGTTCACATTTTTTTGTTCTTTTAAACCACATATTTTATTTTGGTATATACTTCTGGTTCAACAATGGTCTTTTATGGTTCTGTGGGGGGACTGTTTGTTTTAATTGTTTTTGCTTTGTTCTTCTATATTTTTCTGTATACTCATCTCTTTTATTTATTTTTTTAAGTTTTTATATATATTACTAGTTTGTACACAACTATTTCTTTGCTTTCTCTGATATTCTTTTCCTACAGCACTAAACTCTAATACATATAAATCTTTATCTCCCTGTATTTAACTTTGCATTATTATTCTATGTTTCTCTTCTAACCTCCCTTTCTCTTTTTCCCTTTCCCCACCATGTTTCTTGGTCTGTTTTGTCTTCATTGCCTCATCCACAACTGGAACCCTGCTCTAGCATTATTCTCCAATTTGTGCTATAGTCAGTTTGGTTATTAACTGGTGGATATCATTCTTGCTTTTCTTTATTTGCTGTAATTACATATTGTACTGCATTTTTTGTTGGAATTTTTGGGTTATGTTATGGCTGAATATGTTTGTGTGTATAATTCAGTACACCAGATAGCATTCGCATGACTTTTTTTTTTTAAAGATTTATTTATTTATCTATTTTGGGCAGGGGTCAGGTTTGGGAGTGAGGGGAGCAGGCGGGCCACTTCTATTGGTCTTTCATTTATCTATTTTCATCCGTCTTTGTTCTGTGGCTCCGGTGGACCTCCCATTGCAGTGGCGTCTGTCGTTGCAGAGTGCCGGCTATGGGCACATGCGCTCCAGAGCTCCGGCTCGATAATTGGACACATCAGTCCAGCCGCTCCGTGGCACATGGGATCTTCCCAGGCCAGGGATCGAACCAGCGCCCCTTGCACTGCAAGGCAGTGTCCTTGCCCACTGGACCACCAGGGGAAGACCCGCATGATATTTTAATTGCCATTTCTCAAAGATATACCTTCTGTATCTCATTCACGTATATATGTTTTAATACCATGTAATGCCATAACAAACCAGCCGTGAAATCTTCATTCCCTGGTCAGGCAACAAGCCCAAGGGCTTTAGGGAGTGAACACTGACTCCAAAACCCTACAATACCAGAGAACACCTAAAACTAGAGAGCATTAAACAGCGAGAATCCCAGCAAAGGCAAGCACTCGTATGCAAGTCCTGACATCACCCAACCACAAGCATCACCTGGAATAAGACACATCATCCAAACAACAAATACGGACAGACGTAACTCAAAGTCTTGGAAAAGGAAACCCCAAACATAGTTAGTTAAAAAATTAATAATAACAATGAAATGGTAGAGAACTACCACACAAGTGAAGGAACAATCTACAAACACACAAGTCCAAATAAACGAAGTGGAATTGGACAAATGTTCTGACAGCAAATTCAGAAGAATGATAGTAACGATGATCCAAAACACTGGAAACAATTTTAGAGAAAGTGGAAGAATCAAGTAACACATTGAATAAAGAAATACAAGAACTTAAAAAACACCAAACAGACACAAACAACTCAATTGCTGCACTTAAGAACACTGTAGAAGGAATCAAGAGCAGAGTATCTGAGACAGAAGACTGGATAAGTGAGCTAGAAGATAGAATGGTAGAACTGCTGAAAAACAGAATGAAGCCCAAAGAATGAAAAGACCAGAGGACAGCCTCAGAGACCTCTGGGATAATATCAAATGCACCTATATTTGAATTATAGGGGTTCCAGAAGAAGAAGAAAAAAAGAAAGGCTATGAGAATATTTTTGAAGAGATTCTAGTTGAAAATTTCCCCACCATGGGAAAAGAAATAATCAGTCAAGTCCAAGAAGCACAAAGACTACCATACAGAATCAATCTGAGAAGAAATACACCAAGACACATATTAATGAAGTTAACACAAATTAAACACAAAGACAGAATTCTCAAAGCAGCAAGGGAAAAGCAACTAGTGACATACAAGGGGAAGCCCATCCGTTTAACAGCTGATCTTTCAACAGAAACTCTGCAGGCCAGAAGGGAATGGCAGGACACATTTAAATGGCTAAAAGAGAATAATCTGCAACCAAGAATCCTCTACCCTGCAAGGATCTCCTTCAAAATGGATGGAGAAATCAAAAGCTTTACAGACTAGCAAAAATTAAAAGAATTTAGTAACATTAAACCAGCCTTAGAACAAGTGTTAAAGGGACTTATATAGGCAACAAGTATAAGAGAAGAAGAAGATCCACAAAACAAAGCCATCGTAACATCTAAGATGAAAATAGGATCATTTGTATCAATAATTACTTAAAATGTAAATGGACTAAATGCCCCAACCAAAAGACCCAGAGTGGCTGAATGGATTCAAAAACACGACCCATACATATGCTGCCTCCAGGAAACTCACTTCACACCTAGAGACACTCGTAGACTGAAAGTGAGAGGATGGAAAAAGATATTCCATGCAAATGGAAATCAAAAGAAAGCTGGAGTAGCAATCCTCATATCAGACAAAATAGACCTCAAAATAAAGAAGATTATAAGAGACAAGGAAGGACACTGGACTTGAAAGGAAATCAGAACTGGAAATACAAGAACTTAAAAAACACCAAACAGACACAAACAACTCAATTGCTGCACTTAAGAACACTGTAGAAGGAATCAAGAGCAGAGTATCTGAGACAGAAGACTGGATAAGTGAGCTAGAAGATAGAATGGTAGAACTGCTGAAAAACAGAATGAAGCCCAAAGAATGAAAAGACCAGAGGACAGCCTCAGAGACCTCTGGGATAATATCAAATGCACCTATATTTGAATTATAGGGGTTCCAGAAGAAGAAGAAAAAAAGAAAGGCTATGAGAATATTTTTGAAGAGATTCTAGTTGAAAATTTCCCCACCATGGGAAAAGAAATAATCAGTCAAGTCCAAGAAGCACAAAGACTACCATACAGAATCAATCTGAGAAGAAATACACCAAGACACATATTAATGAAGTTAACACAAATTAAACACAAAGACAGAATTCTCAAAGCAGCAAGGGAAAAGCAACTAGTGACATACAAGGGGAAGCCCATCCGTTTAACAGCTGATCTTTCAACAGAAACTCTGCAGGCCAGAAGGGAATGGCAGGACACATTTAAATGGCTAAAAGAGAATAATCTGCAACCAAGAATCCTCTACCCTGCAAGGATCTCCTTCAAAATGGATGGAGAAATCAAAAGCTTTACAGACTAGCAAAAATTAAAAGAATTTAGTAACATTAAACCAGCCTTAGAACAAGTGTTAAAGGGACTTATATAGGCAACAAGTATAAGAGAAGAAGAAGATCCACAAAACAAAGCCATCGTAACATCTAAGATGAAAATAGGATCATTTGTATCAATAATTACTTAAAATGTAAATGGACTAAATGCCCCAACCAAAAGACCCAGAGTGGCTGAATGGATTCAAAAACACGACCCATACATATGCTGCCTCCAGGAAACTCACTTCACACCTAGAGACACTCGTAGACTGAAAGTGAGAGGATGGAAAAAGATATTCCATGCAAATGGAAATCAAAAGAAAGCTGGAGTAGCAATCCTCATATCAGACAAAATAGACCTCAAAATAAAGAAGATTATAAGAGACAAGGAAGGACACTACATCATGATCAAGGGATCAATCCAAGAGGAAGACATAGCAATCATAAATATCTATGCACCCAACACAGGAGCACTCCAACACATAAGACAAACACTTTCAGTCATAAAAGAAGTAATTAACAAATAACACCATAATAGTAGGAGACTTTAACACTCCTTTCACACCAATGGACAGATCATCAAAATAGAAAATGAATAAAGAAACACAAGCCTTAAATGAAACACTAGACGAGATGGGTCTCATTGATATCTTTAGGACGTTCCATCCAAAAGCAGAAGAATACACTTTCTTCTCATGTGCTCATAGAATACTCTCCAGGATAGACCACATCTTGGGCCACAAATCAAACCTCAGTAAATTCAAGAAAACTGAAATTATACCAAACATTGTCTCAGACCACAATGCAATGAGAGTACAGATCAACTGCAGGGAAAAAAAAAAAAAAAAAAACACTAAAAACACAAACACATGGAGATTAAACAACATATATCTAAAAAGCAAACTGATTATCAGAACAAAGCAAAGGAGAAATAAAAAAAATTCCTAGAAGAAAATGACAATGAACACGCAACAGTGAAAAGCCTATGGAATTCCACAATAGCAGTTCCAAGAGGGAAATTTATAGCAATACTCAAGAAACTAGGAAAATATCAAGCAGACAACCTAACCCTACACTTAAAACAACTGGAGAAAAAAGAACAAAAACACCCAAAGCCAGCAGAAGAAGAGAAATCATAAAGATCAGAGCAAAAATAAATGAAAAAGAAATGAAAGAGACAATAGTAAAGATAAATAAAATGAGAAGCTGGTTCTTCAAAAAGATAAACAAAATTGACAAGCCACTGGGCAGACTCATCAAGAAAAAAAGAGAGAAGAATCAGATCACCAAAATCAAAAATGAAAAAGGAGAGTTTACAACTGATACCGCAGAAATCCAAAGGATTATAAGACTACTATGAACAACCATATGGCAACAAACTGGACCACCTGGAGGAAATGGACAGTTTCTTAGAACAGATCAATCTTCCAAGACTGAACCAGGAAGAAATATAAACTATAAACAACCCAATCACAAGTTCAGAAATCGACTTTGTGATCAAAAATCTACCCAAAAATAAAAGCTCAGGTGAATTCTACCAAACATTTAAAGAAGAGCTAATGCCTGTCCTTCTAAAACTATTTCAAAATCCTGCACAGGAAGGAAAATTTCCAAACACATTCTACGAGGCCGCCATTACCCTGATACCAAAACCAGGCAAATACAACACAAAAAAAGAAAAGTACAGGCCAATATATCTGATGAATTTAGATGCCAAAATCCTCAACAAAATCCTAGCAAACAGAATTCAACAACACATCAAAAAATTTATATATCATGATCAAGTTGGGTTCATCCCAGGCATCGAAGGATTCTTCAATATCCGTAAATCAATTAATGTGATATACCATATCAACAAAGTGAGAGACAAAAATCACATGATCATCTCAATAGATGCAGAAAAAGCCTTCGACAAGGCTTTGTACAACACCCATTTATGATAAAAAAAAAAAACTCTTCAAAAAATGGGCATAGAAGGAGCCTATTTCAACATAGTGAAAGTCATATATGAGAAGCCCACAGCGAACATTATCCTCAATGGTGAAAAACTCAAAGCATTTCCTCTAAGATCAGGAAGAAGACGAGGGTGTCCACTTTCACCACTCTTATTCAACATAGTCCTGGAAGTTATAGCAACAGCAATAAGAGAAGAGAAAGAAATCAAAGGAATCCAGATTGAAAAGGAAGAAGTCAAACTCTCTATTTGCAGATGACATGATATTATACATAGAAAGTCCCAAAGATACTATTACAAAACTACTAGAGTTAATCAGCGAATTTAGCAAAGTCACAGGATACAAAATGAAAAAGAGATACAATGATACGCAAAAAAAAAATTGACAAGCCACTGGGCAGACTCATCAAGAAAAGAGAGAATCAGATCACCAAAATCAAAAATGAAAAAGGAGAGTTTACAACTGATACCGCAGAAATCCAAAGGATTATAAGACTACTATGAACAACCATATGGCAACAAACTGGACCACCTGGAGGAAATGGACAGTTTCTTAGAACAGATCAATCTTCCAAGACTGAACCAGGAAGAAATATAAACTATAAACAACCCAATCACAAGTTCAGAAATCGACTTTGTGATCAAAAATCTACCCAAAAATAAAAGCTCAGGTGAATTCTACCAAACATTTAAAGAAGAGCTAATGCCTGTCCTTCTAAAACTATTTCAAAATCCTGCACAGGAAGGAAAATTTCCAAACACATTCTACGAGGCCGCCATTACCCTGATACCAAAACCAGGCAAATACAACACAAAAAAAGAAAAGTACAGGCCAATATATCTGATGAATTTAGATGCCAAAATCCTCAACAAAATCCTAGCAAACAGAATTCAACAACACATCAAAAAATTTATATATCATGATCAAGTTGGGTTCATCCCAGGCATCGAAGGATTCTTCAATATCCGTAAATCAATTAATGTGATATACCATATCAACAAAGTGAGAGACAAAAATCACATGATCATCTCAATAGATGCAGAAAAAGCCTTCGACAAGGCTTTGTACAACACCCATTTATGATAAAAAAAAAAAACTCTTCAAAAAATGGGCATAGAAGGAGCCTATTTCAACATAGTGAAAGTCATATATGAGAAGCCCACAGCGAACATTATCCTCAATGGTGAAAAACTCAAAGCATTTCCTCTAAGATCAGGAAGAAGACGAGGGTGTCCACTTTCACCACTCTTATTCAACATAGTCCTGGAAGTTATAGCAACAGCAATAAGAGAAGAGAAAGAAATCAAAGGAATCCAGATTGAAAAGGAAGAAGTCAAACTCTCTATTTGCAGATGACATGATATTATACATAGAAAGTCCCAAAGATACTATTACAAAACTACTAGAGTTAATCAGCGAATTTAGCAAAGTCACAGGATACAAAATCAATATACGGAAATCACTGGCATTCTTATACACAAACAAGGAAAAATCAGAAAATGAAATCAAAGAGGTAATCCCCTTCACCATTGCAACCAAAAGAATCAAATACCTAGGAATAAACCTACCCAAAGAAACAAAAGAACTGTACACAGAAAATTACAAGACACTCATGAAAGAAATTAAGGAAGACTTAAACAGATGGAGAGATATTCCGTGTTCCTGGGTCAGAAGAATCAATATTGTGAAAATGACCATACTGCAAAATATCATCTATAGATTCAATGCAATCCCTATCAAACTACCAATGACATTCTTCACAGAACTAGACCAAAGAATAACACAGTTCATATGGAAACACAAAAGACCTCGAATAGCCAAAGCAATCCTGAGGAAGAAGAATGGAGCTAGAGGGATAAGCCTCCCCAACTTCAGACTCTACTACAAAGCAACAGTCATCAAGACAGTATGGTACTGGCACAAAAACAGAAATATAGACCAAGGGAACAAATAGAGAACCCAGGGATAAACCTACACATCTATGGGTACCTTATTTTTGACAAAGGAGGTGAAAATATAAAATGGGACAAAGACAGCCTCTTCAACAAATGGTGCTGGGAAAATTGGATAATTACTGGTTTAGAACTCAAAAATGTAGAGAGTGGGGATTCCCTGGTGGTCCAGTGGGTAAGGACACCACCTTGCAGTGCAAGGGGCACCGGTTTGATCCCTGGCCTGGGAGGATCCCACGTACCATGGAGCGGCTGGACCGATGTGTCCAATTACCAAGCCGGAGCTCTGGAGTGCATGCGCCCAGAGCCAGTGCTCTGCAACAACAGGGGCCACTGCGATGGGAGGCCCACACGGGCTGAAGAACAAAGATGGATGAAAATAGATAAATGAAAGACCAATAGAAGTGGCCTGCCCACCCCCTCCCCCAACCCACCCCACCCCCCACCAAAAGAAAAAAAAAAATGTAGAGAGTGACTGTCACCCTCCTACCCAACCCCTCAAAGGCTTCAAGTGAGTGTTTCTCCATATATCTGAACATCAATATATCACTAGTGATCATGGGTTCTACACAAAACATTTTAATCTAACATTTGCAATTTGCTCAGCAACTTTATATACAAACACACAAACTCACATATACTATACACAGAGACATGTATTCTGGGTCATCTGAAGGTCATCTTTCAACAATGTGCTTTCCAACTTGTGATTGCACTATCCACATTTGCATTTATGTTGACAATGACATCAATGTGAAGTAAGGCTACTTTAATTGCCTCAAGCAAATATGAAACAAGTCAATGATGCAATTTCCCAAGTGAAAGTCAGAAGACTTCACAATTCACCATATAAACAAAGGATTTGCTCTGTTTAGAATAGAACTGTAAAATAACTGAATCATCAAATAATATAAGCTTGTTGAACTCAAAAGAATCTGTGCTTTGATGATCAAGTAAGATTCATATTAGGAGAGGAGAGTAAGTTTAAGCTAAATATTACCTGTCATATTAAATTTTGGGGGTGGGGTGGGAGGGGACTCTACTACAAAGCACGTCATCAAGACAGTATGGTACTGGCACAAAAACAGAAATATAGACCAAGGGAACAAATAGAGAACCCAGGGATAAACCTACACATCTATGGGTACCTTATTTTTGACAAAGGAGGTGAAAATATAAAATGGGACAAAGACAGCCTCTTCAACAAATGGTGCTGGGAAAATTGGATAATTACTGGTTTAGAACTCAAAAATGTAGAGAGTGGGGATTCCCTGGTGGTCCAGTGGGTAAGGACACCACCTTGCAGTGCAAGGGGCACCGGTTTGATCCCTGGCCTGGGAGGATCCCACGTACCATGGAGCGGCTGGACCGATGTGTCCAATTACCAAGCCGGAGCTCTGGAGTGCATGCGCCCAGAGCCAGTGCTCTGCAACAACAGGGGCCACTGCGATGGGAGGCCCACACGGGCTGAAGAACAAAGATGGATGAAAATAGATAAATGAAAGACCAATAGAAGTGGCCTGCCCACCCCCTCCCCCAACCCACCCCGCCCCCCACCAAAAGAAAAAAAAAAATGTAGAGAGTGACTGTCACCCTCCTACCCAACCCCTCAAAGGCTTCAAGTGAGTGTTTCTCCATATATCTGAACATCAATATATCACTAGTGATCATGGGTTCTACACAAAACATTTTAATCTAACATTTGCAATTTGCTCAGCAACTTTATATACAAACACACAAACTCACATATACTATACACAGAGACATGTATTCTGGGTCATCTGAAGGTCATCTTTCAACAATGTGCTTTCCAACTTGTGATTGCACTATCCACATTTGCATTTATGTTGACAATGACATCAATGTGAAGTAAGGCTACTTTAATTGCCTCAAGCAAATATGAAACAAGTCAATGATGCAATTTCCCAAGTGAAAGTCAGAAGACTTCACAATTCACCATATAAACAAAGGATTTGCTCTGTTTAGAATAGAACTGTAAAATAACTGAATCATCAAATAATATAAGCTTGTTGAACTCAAAAGAATCTGTGCTTTGATGATCAAGTAAGATTCATATTAGGAGAGGAGAGTAAGTTTAAGCTAAATATTACCTGTCATATTAAATTTTGGGGGGGGTGGGGTGGGAGGGGGCAGGCGGGCCACTTCTATTGGTCTTTCATTTATCTATTTTCAGCCATCTTTGTTCTTTTTTGGCCCGTGTACGCCTCCCATTGCAGTGGCCTCTGTTGTCGTAGAGCACTGGCTCTGGGTGCACACGCTCCAGAGCTCCAGCTTGGTAGTTGGACACATCAGTCCAGCCGCTCTGTGGCACGTGAATCTTCCCAGGCCAGGGATCGAACTGGTGCCCTTTGCACTGCAAGGTGGTGTCCTTACCCACTGGACCACAAGGGAAGCCCCTGTCATATTAAATTAATGGTGCTTTGAACTTTATCAGCTTTGAAACTTGTATTTATTTTGCAAGTATATTTTTTTTTCTAGTTGCATAGGAGCTATAAGGACAAAACAATTGTTTTAGGGCTGTTACATATTTAATCAAGGAAATGTAAATCCACACTACTGGGGGGAGACACAAGACTCACTTTAACATACATATTTTGTGTACAGTTCTATAAAGTTAACACATGCATAAATTTGTTCAACCATCACCACAAATCAAGATATAATCATTCCATTATCTTAAAAAAACTACCTTGTGTAATAGTCCCACTCAATTCCCTGCAACCATGGATCTTTTTCCATCACTACAGCTTTTGTCTTTTTGAGTTAATCACACTAAGGTATATAACTTTTTGAGACTGATTTCTTTCCCTCAGAAAAATGACAAGTTGTTGCATATTAGTAATCTATGCCATTTTAGCAGAAAAGTTTCCTGTTAAAGAGTTAGACTTTAGTTTGTAGATCATCCATTCATCACCTGAGCTTGCTCCCCTATTTTGGGAGATTCTGAGTAGAGAAGATACGAACATTGGTGTCCAGGCTGTTGCATGAGGATGAATTGCCAAAGGCTAAGCAAGAGTGGCATGGCTGAGTCATATTGTATATATATGCTTAAACTGATTTTTAAAAAATAAGGTCAATTAGTTTCCAGGTTGTCAGTACCATTTTGCATTTCTAGCAGTAATGTATGGGATTTCCAGTCTCTCTGCATCTTCCGCGGCTTTTGACATTTTTATTTTAGCCATTCTAACTGGTTGTATAATGATATTTTTCTTTTACAGATTATTTCAATTTGTTTTTTTGTTTTCTGTTTTTTTTGCCAATGATGGAATATTTTCTTAAGAGCGAATGATAAGCTACAGTTAGAAAACTGTCATACAGCAATATCTTGAAATTTCAAGCAGGGAGGGAAGTGGTTGATTGGAACTTCACCTCTCCCTTGGATGGTATTTTTTGGTTTTAATTTCCATTTCCCTGATGGCTAATAATTTTATTTTTTTATCCTTTTTATTTTTTCTTCCATAACTTATTCTTTTATTTAACAATCACATTTTTTTGGCATAATTTTACCCCAAAATCACCCGGGATATCTTCAGAGGTTTTGTGGTTTTCCATATGGAGTATGTCACCGCTGAATTTAAACATTGACTTGATAACAGATATTTAGATTTATTACCTATATGACAGGATATGAAGTAAGACTTTTCATTTTATTTTTACTTTTATATTTTTATTGGAGTATAGCTGCTTTATAACATTGTGTTTCTGCTGCAGAGCAAAGTGAATCAGTTATACATATACATATATCTCCTCTTTTTTTTAATTTCATTCCCATTTAGTCACCAAAGAGCACTGAGTAGAGTTCCCTGTACTGTACTTTAGGTTCTCATTACTTTATCTATTTTATACGTAGTGTATATTAGCAACCATGGATCTTTCCATCACTACAGCTTTTGTCTTTTGAGTTAATCACACTAAGGTATATAACTTTTGAGACTGATTTCTTTCCCTCAGAAAATGACAAGTTGTTGCATATTAGTAATCTATGCCATTTTAGCAGAAAAGTTTCCTGTTAAAGAGTTAGACTTTAGTTTGTAGATCATCCATTCATCACCTGAGCTTGCTCCCCTATTTTGGGAGATTCTGAGTAGAGAAGATACGAACATTGGTGTCCAGGCTGTTGCATGAGGATGAATTGCCAAAGGCTAAGCAAGAGTGGCATGGCTGAGTCATATTGTATATATATGCTTAAACTGATTTTTAAAAAATAAGGTCAATTAGTTTCCAGGTTGTCAGTACCATTTTGCATTTCTAGCAGTAATGTATGGGATTTCCAGTCTCTCTGCATCTTCCGCGGCTTTTGACATTTTTATTTTAGCCATTCTAACTGGTTGTATAATGATATTTTTCTTTTACAGATTATTTCAATTTGTTTTTTTGTTTTCTGTTTTTTTTGCCAATGATGGAATATTTTCTTAAGAGCGAATGATAAGCTACAGTTAGAAAACTGTCATACAGCAATATCTTGAAATTTCAAGCAGGGAGGGAAGTGGTTGATTGGAACTTCACCTCTCCCTTGGATGGTATTTTTTGGTTTTAATTTCCATTTCCCTGATGGCTAATAATTTTATTTTTTTATCCTTTTTATTTTTTCTTCCATAACTTATTCTTTTATTTAACAATCACATTTTTTTGGCATAATTTTACCCCAAAATCACCCGGGATATCTTCAGAGGTTTTGTGGTTTTCCATATGGAGTATGTCACCGCTGAATTTAAACATTGACTTGATAACAGATATTTAGATTTATTACCTATATGACAGGATATGAAGTAAGACTTTTCATTTTATTTTTACTTTTATATTTTTATTGGAGTATAGCTGCTTTATAACATTGTGTTTCTGCTGCAGAGCAAAGTGAATCAGTTATACATATACATATATCTCCTCTTTTTTTTAATTTCATTCCCATTTAGTCACCAAAGAGCACTGAGTAGAGTTCCCTGTACTGTACTTTAGGTTCTCATTACTTTATCTATTTTATACGTAGTGTATACTGCTGCTTAGTTCCTTCAGTTGTGTCTGACTCCATGTGACCCCATGGACTGTAGCCCGTCAAGCTCCTCTGTCCATGGAATTCTCCAGGCAAGAATACTGAGGTGGGTTGCCATTCCCTCCTCCAGGGAGATCTTCCAAACCCAGGGATGGAACCTGGGTCTCCTGCATTGCCAGCAGATTCCTCACCACTGAGCCATCAGAGAAGGCCTATATTTATATATATACACACACGTATGTATATTTAGAGAGAGAGACCTCATAAACCGTAGCTCACCAGGCTTCTCTGTCCACGGAACTTTCCAGGCAAGAATACTGAAATGGGTTGTCATTTCCTTTTCCAATACATAGTGTGTGTGTGTGTGTGTGTGTGTGTGTGTGTGTGTGTGTGTGTGTGTGCAGGTAAGTTCATCTGTCTCATTTTTATAGATTCTACATATAAGTGATATTTGTTTTTCTCTTTCTGACTTCATCCTGTATCACAGTCTCTAGGCCCATCAGTGTCTCTACAAATGGCATAATTTCATTCCTTTTTTTTTTTTTTTTTCATTCCTTTTTTAAAGCTGAGTAACATTCCATTATACCACATCTTCTTTATCCATTCCTCTATTGATGGACATTTAGGGTGACATTATGTCTATATTGTAAATAGTGTTGTAATGAACATCGGGGTGCATGTATCTTTTTGAATTATGGTTTTTCCCAGGCATGCATTCAGGACTAAAATTGCTGGATCATATGACAAGTCTATTTTTAGATTTTTAAGAAAATTCCATACTGTTCTTTATAGTGCTGTATTATTTTACATTCCTACAAACAGTGCAAGATGGTTCCCTTTGCTCCACACCTCTTCCAGAATTCACTGTTTGTAGATACTTTGATTCTGACTGGTGTGAGGTGGTACCTTATTGTAGTTTTGATTTGTATTCCTTCAATAATTAGTGATATTGGGCATCTCAGCATGTGTTTGTCGGCCATCTGCATGTCTTCTTTGGAGAAATGCCTATTTAAGGTCTTCTGCCCATTTTTTGATATTGAGCTGAATGAGCTATTTATTTGTATATTTTGACTTTAATCCCTTCTCAATCATTTACAAATATTTTCTTCCATTCTATAAGTTTATAGATTGAATGCTTGTATCACCCCATCCAAAATTCCTATGTTCAAACACTGGCCCATAATGTGATCCTATTAGGAAGTAGGGTCTATATGAGGTAATTAGATTTAGGTAAGGTCATGAGTGATCCCTGGGTCAGGAAGATTCCCTGGAGGGTGGGGCATGGCAACCCACTCCAATATTCTTGCCTTAAGAATCCCATGAGAGGAGCCTGGTGAGCTATAATCCATGTGGTTGCAAAGAGTCAGACATATTGCACACATGCATGCAAGGTTATGAGGGTGGAACCTCCATGATCAGATTAGTACCTGTACAAGAAAAGACAAGAGACTGGAGCTCTCTCTCTCTCTCAGTCACAGGAAGATCAGGAAGAAGGCAGCCATCTGCAAACCACGTGCCCTCATCAGACCCCAAATCTATCAACACCTTGATTTTAGACTTAACAGCCTCCAGAACTATGACAAATAAATACTGTTTAAGTCTTAGCTTGAACTAAGATGCTACCTTTAATATTCTGGCTCCTGCAGGTTTTTATTCGCTTCCCCAAGCCACTACAACAGGATTGCTTGAGGGCCAATGTGCATGAAATGGAGAAAAGGTAGGTGAATAAATAAGTAAATAAATAAAAGAAAGAGGTTCCTGTACTCTTTATTAGCTTTAGAAAAACCCTTTACTAACTCTTTAGCCAGAACTAGAAGGCTTCAGTTTTCTCTGCCAGACTAAAACCCACATCTAGGATTT
This sequence comes from Tragulus kanchil, assembly GCA_022376925.1. Lineage (NCBI taxonomy): Eukaryota > Metazoa > Chordata > Mammalia > Artiodactyla > Tragulidae > Tragulus > Tragulus kanchil. The sequence continues at coordinate 113,475,037 of JAIOJX010000028.1, read as the reverse complement.
TGACTGAAGAGTTCTGCTTAGGAGATACTTACACTAACTGGTGAATGTACTGCCAATTTTACATTCCTCGTTTTTGCTCACACCTCTTCCAGCATTCACTGTTTGTAGATACTTTGATTCTGACTGGTGTGAGGTGGTACCTTATTGTAGTTTTGATTTGTATTCCTTCAATAATTAGTGATATTGGGCATCTCAGCATGTGTTTGTCGGCCATCTGCATGTCTTCTTTGGAGAAATGCCTATTTAAGGTCTTCTGCCCATTTTTTGATATTGAGCTGAATGAGCTATTTATTTGTATATTTTGACTTTAATCCCTTCTCAATCATTTACAAATATTTTCTTCCATTCTATAAGTTTATAGATTGAATGCTTGTATCACCCCATCCAAAATTCCTATGTTCAAACACTGGCCCATAATGTGATCCTATTAGGAAGTAGGGTCTATATGAGGTAATTAGATTTAGGTAAGGTCATGAGTGATCCCTGGGTCAGGAAGATTCCCTGGAGGGTGGGGCATGGCAACCCACTCCAATATTCTTGCCTTAAGAATCCCATGAGAGGAGCCTGGTGAGCTATAATCCATGTGGTTGCAAAGAGTCAGACATATTGCACACATGCATGCAAGGTTATGAGGGTGGAACCTCCATGATCAGATTAGTACCTGTACAAGAAAAGACAAGAGACTGGAGCTCTCTCTCTCTCTCAGTCACAGGAAGATCAGGAAGAAGGCAGCCATCTGCAAACCACGTGCCCTCATCAGACCCCAAATCTATCAACACCTTGATTTTAGACTTAACAGCCTCCAGAACTATGACAAATAAATACTGTTTAAGTCTTAGCTTGAACTAAGATGCTACCTTTAATATTCTGGCTCCTGCAGGTTTTTATTCGCTTCCCCAAGCCACTACAACAGGATTGCTTGAGGGCCAATGTGCATGAAATGGAGAAAAGGTAGGTGAATAAATAAGTAAATAAATAAAAGAAAGAGGTTCCTGTACTCTTTATTAGCTTTAGAAAAACCCTTTACTAACTCTTTAGCCAGAACTAGAAGGCTTCAGTTTTCTCTGCCAGACTAAAACCCACATCTAGGATTTTGACTGAAGAGTTCTGCTTAGGAGATACTTACACTAACTGGTGAATGTACTGCCAATTTGATGGTATTTTTGAATTCTGCTTTTCGTCCATTTCTTATTTTTCTCAATGCTGTTTGCTTTTTATGGCCTCCAAATATCTGTACCATGATTCCCGCCCATGTTTTATAGCTGAATTTCACTGAGAAAGACAAAGTAGCATGTGCTTTCTCCATCCTGCCCAGAACCAGCATATTCCATAAAAGCATTCATAATTCAGAGGCCTGTACATTCCTCAAACTTAATGTGCCTGAATAAAGTTGGACTTCTAAAAGTCTTTATTCATTCCCACAGAATTGAGCCCCTTAAGTATTGCTTTCATGCCACATTACAATTATTAATATATTCTTTATTAATATATTGTCTTGGATCCTATCAAAGGTTATTTTCAGATGAATATATATGTATATATTGTAACTGCAATCAGTATTAAAATGCCATCACACACTACATTACTGAATAAGCATTTATAAAGTTCGATATGAGGGTTTTTTTTTTAATTAATACAATGATAGGAAAACTTCTGTTTTCCTTAAGACACTAAAACGCTTGCCAAGATCTCTCTGAGTGATTATATACCTCATTTGTTTCTGGCTTCCAAGAAGCTCCAGGATATCATTCAGAAACCTTACTATTGTTGTCATAATTACATTATTCTATTTTCTCTGCTCCTAATTTTCTCTTTCTCCCTTCTACTTTGTGTTATTTCCTCACATGCACATTTGTTATATGCCTCCTCAAATTCTTTGCAGACTGAGGTAGAGAACAAATGAATGAATACAATGATATGAGTAACAAAAGCTTTAACTGGTACTTTTCTAGGACTTTATACCCATTCAATGGAAACTATATTTTTTCGTTTTTTTTTTTTAACAAGAGGCAAGCTGTCCAGGGTCTTACCTGATTATTTTTTGTCCTAAAGCATTTTCCTTGCACATTTACACTGACATCTGCAAATGCTAATGTAGTTTCTCTCTGGGATGGAGATCATTATGTCAAAGAACTAGAGCACAATGGGCAATGAAAGATGGAATTTGCTCGTGCCCATAACAATAGGCAGTGATGCTAATAGGCATGGCAATTTTTATTGAACTTCAGCAGCACACTGTAGCATATGGAAACCCTTTGCTTGATTTAGGGGAGGCAATCAGTTCAAAGCTTTAACTACGCTCCGCAGGGCTTATTCTATTGATTCGAATTAAAAGAAGTCACCCACATGAACGCCTGGGGCACTAGCAGGAAGTTAGAAATATTGAGTATTTGCCTCAGTGATGAAAATAAAAAACAAATTACAGTAAAACTCCCTTCCCAACAGAAGGCAAGAGGAAAGCCTTCATTCGCCCACTTGCAGCACCATGTCACAAAACTGGGAGATATGACTTTTCTAGAAAATTAGGCTAATGTAGTAAGCACCAGATTGGAATTTTAACTCCAGACAGTGGTTCTGTCTCCAGGACTGATTCCCAAAAGAATTGAGCCCCTTAAGTATTGCTTTCATGCCACATTACAATTATTAATATATTCTTTATTAATATATTGTCTTGGATCCTATCAAAGGTTATTTTCAGATGAATATATATGTATATATTGTAACTGCAATCAGTATTAAAATGCCATCACACACTACATTACTGAATAAGCATTTATAAAGTTCGATATGAGGGTTTTTTTTTTAATTAATACAATGATAGGAAAACTTCTGTTTTCCTTAAGACACTAAAACGCTTGCCAAGATCTCTCTGAGTGATTATATACCTCATTTGTTTCTGGCTTCCAAGAAGCTCCAGGATATCATTCAGAAACCTTACTATTGTTGTCATAATTACATTATTCTATTTTCTCTGCTCCTAATTTTCTCTTTCTCCCTTCTACTTTGTGTTATTTCCTCACATGCACATTTGTTATATGCCTCCTCAAATTCTTTGCAGACTGAGGTAGAGAACAAATGAATGAATACAATGATATGAGTAACAAAAGCTTTAACTGGTACTTTTCTAGGACTTTATACCCATTCAATGGAAACTATATTTTTTCGTTTTTTTTTAACAAGAGGCAAGCTGTCCAGGGTCTTACCTGATTATTTTTTGTCCTAAAGCATTTTCCTTGCACATTTACACTGACATCTGCAAATGCTAATGTAGTTTCTCTCTGGGATGGAGATCATTATGTCAAAGAACTAGAGCACAATGGGCAATGAAAGATGGAATTTGCTCGTGCCCATAACAATAGGCAGTGATGCTAATAGGCATGGCAATTTTTATTGAACTTCAGCAGCACACTGTAGCATATGGAAACCCTTTGCTTGATTTAGGGGAGGCAATCAGTTCAAAGCTTTAACTACGCTCCGCAGGGCTTATTCTATTGATTCGAATTAAAAGAAGTCACCCACATGAACGCCTGGGGCACTAGCAGGAAGTTAGAAATATTGAGTATTTGCCTCAGTGATGAAAATAAAAAACAAATTACAGTAAAACTCCCTTCCCAACAGAAGGCAAGAGGAAAGCCTTCATTCGCCCACTTGCAGCACCATGTCACAAAACTGGGAGATATGACTTTTCTAGAAAATTAGGCTAATGTAGTAAGCACCAGATTGGAATGAATGGGGTTTTAGTTTTGCCTCACTCTGCTCCTCACTCCAGACAGTGGTTCTGTCTCCAGGACTGAAGTCCTGATGCAGAACTCTGCCAGCACCCTCTGGCCCTTCCTAGTGTCACTCTGTAAATAAACCATCCTTTCTGCCTGGCGAACGTTGCTGTCCTGCCCATCAAATCAATCCTGCTCCCACCCTCTGATCAATTCCCTCTGCCCTCCGTCTTCTCCTCCTAGACAGCCACTAGAAAGAAACTGCCCTACCACTCATTCATGTTCTCCCTTGTCCTCCCACCTATTTTCTTTTCAAAACATAGTCTCACTTCCATTAGCTGCCACGGCTCTCCTTATTTTGAGGTCTGGATACACTGGCTGTATCTTCAACGTTCTGACAGGCTCCTTGCATTCATCTCTCCTTCTAAGGCTCTGTATCCTCCCAAGATTGCCAAGTTGGACAGGAATCCTCATCATTACATGTCACACTGGAGATCAGTGTCAGAACTGAGCAAAACACTTACACAGGTCAGTAAGTCTACTGAAAAAAGAATGTCTCAAGGCATGGAATCGTCAGCTAGTATGAGACTGATTCTCAACATAGGCAGCCCACACATCGATATACTACACCCTCTGCTGCTGTGACTGGAAAAAGCCATCAACTGCCAGTGCCTTATATTCAACTGAGAAGTCATCTCATATCTATCCTCTCTGGCTTCCATCCAGTACCCAAAACATAGATCAGCTGAAGAAATGGGTATAGTCTCCACAGCGAAGAGTGGGAAGGGACAGTAAAGCACTTTGGGTCCAAAACCCATATTTTCTCTAAGAATTGTAGAAGCTGAGACCCTGAGACATAATTTGACCAAAGTCAAAGAAAGAATTCAGTCAGGATGTCTAACTCACAGCCACCGTTTTTCTGCTTTTTTTTTCTAGCCAACAAAACTTCCTTGCCAACAAAACATCCTTACTACTGATTTCTCTATTGCTATTAATATTGCCAGACCCCCATGACATTTTGAATATTTGTCATTTGAATATTTGTCATTTTGAATATTTGATCATTTTCTGACAGACCATCTCCCACCACCTCTCCTTGCCACCTTCTCAAACCACATTTTCTACTTGTCCTCTTTCCTCACTCTTTTTCAAGATACTGGCTGGATAATCTGGCATGATGCTATTCTAGCTGTCCCCAGGCTCAATAAACCATCCTTTCTGCCTGGCGAACGTTGCCGTCCCGCCCATCAAATCAATCCTGCTCCCACCCTCTGATCAATTCCCTCTGCCCTCCGTCTTCTCCTCCTAGACAGCCACTAGAAAGAAACTGCCCTACCACTCATTCATGTTCTCCCTTGTCCTCCCACCTATTTTCTTTTCAAAACATAGTCTCACTTCCATTAGCTGCCACGGCTCTCCTTATTTTGAGGTCTGGATACACTGGCTGTATCTTCAACGTTCTGACAGGCTCCTTGCATTCATCTCTCCTTCTAAGGCTCTGTATCCTCCCAAGATTGCCAAGTTGGACAGGAATCCTCATCATTACATGTCACACTGGAGATCAGTGTCAGAACTGAGCAAAACACTTACACAGGTCAGTAAGTCTACTGAAAAAAGAATGTCTCAAGGCATGGAATCGTCAGTTAGTATGAGACTGATTCTCAACATAGGCAGCCCACACATCGATATACTACACCCTCTGCTGCTGTGACTGGAAAAAGCCATCAACTGCCAGTGCCTTATATTCAACTGAGAAGTCATCTCATATCTATCCTCTCTGGCTTCCATCCAGTACCCAAAACATAGATCAGCTGAAGAAATGGGTATAGTCTCCACAGCGAAGAGTGGGAAGGGACAGTAAAGCACTTTGGGTCCAAAACCCATATTTTCTCTAAGAATTGTAGAAGCTGAGACCCTGAGACATAATTTGACCAAAGTCAAAGAAAGAATTCAGTCAGGATGTCTAACTCACAGCCACCGTTTTTCTGCTTTTTTTTTCTAGCCAACAAAACTTCCTTGCCAACAAAACATCCTTACTACTGATTTCTCTATTGCTATTAATATTGCCAGACCCCCATGACATTTTGAATATTTGTCATTTGAATATTTGTCATTTTGAATATTTGATCATTTTCTGACAGACCATCTCCCACCACCTCTCCTTGCCACCTTCTCAAACCACATTTTCTACTTGTCCTCTTTCCTCACTCTTTTTCAAGATACTGGCTGGATAATCTGGCATGATGCTATTACTAGCTCCAGTGCTAAAACCCGATGATAGTTTCCTGAGTCACTCCTTTCAGACCCTGCATTTAAAGGTGGCACAGAGCAGTGAGGGAACTGCAGTCATGAAGATATTGGAGGAAGAGTTCTGATTCTCTGGCACTGAGCCTGGAGCTAAGTCTGAATACAAAAGGGCAAGGAGGTGGCCAAGTGATGTCTTAAGTGCCTAGAAGACAGATGGATCTAAGGGATGAGTTCACCTGGCAGGTGAGGAGCCATGCTCATCAGAATGCTGCTGTAATTGCATTAGGTGTCCTGAGTCAACCCATGTGAGTTCAAAAACAAGAAGGGCAGGCTATAGGACAGGAGCCAAGACCAGCAAATACTAGGCAAACAGAGTGAGGGGTCAAGCTGTAGACTGTGAGTATCCACAACCTGCTGATCCCAGCTGTTCAACAAAAGGTTAGAAAGGCTTTAAATGTGTTGGTTGGGCCAAAAAGATCATTCGGGTCTTTCCGTAGGATCATACAGAAAACTTCAAATGACCTTTTGGCCAACCCAATAGAATCAGGATGAACAACAAAAGAGAGGTGTCTTCATTATTCATTAATCATAACAACATCTGACACTTGTTTAGGATTTAAAGTGTAAGCATTATTTTGGATATATGAAGTCCCCATAGTCCCATTAAGGGAAACAGAGAAGAAACATATTATTCCTAGTTTATAAATGACACACAAGAGATATCTTACAAACATCTGTGGGGTGGTTAATTTGTTGATTGAGTGATTAAACATTTAATTGAGCAATGATCCACAAAAAGAGTGACACTTCTTCCTTCCCCATAAATTGGAGCAGGGTTAGCTGTTCAATAAGAAACTAAAACTTGAAGAGTTGAGTGCTACTTCCCTAACACCTAACTCATAAGTAGGCCCAGAGTTCAAACTTGACTTTTCTGACATGTTGAGGATTTTTTTGGGGTTGGGGAGGGAGGGAGCGGGTGGGCCACTTCTATTGGTCTTTCATTTATCTGTTTTCATCATCTTTATTCTTTTGGCCCGTGTGGGCCTCCCATCGCAGTGGCCTCTGTTGTCACAGAGCACCGGCTCTGGGCGCATGCACTCCAGTGCTCCGGCTTGGTAATTGGACACATTTATCCAGCCGCTCTGTGGCACGTGGGATCTTCCTAGGCCAGGGATCTAACTAGTGCCCCTTGCACTGCAAGGTGGTGTCCTTACCCACTGGACCACCAGGGAAGTGCCTGAGGATTTTTATTATGTTATGTTTATAGGCCAGGCTTTCTGGACCCCTGATGATATCATATAAACCATTTCCTGGATATTAGCTAGCTCTATACCTGCTAACACAGAAAGGGTCCTAAAAATCTGCCTCAGCTGCAAGGGTCTATCTAACCAGGACTAAACCAGCATTAAGAGCAAGGAAAAGACATGTCTCGTGACTCTACTTCCTTTCTGAACCACCAGATTCTGGTTATGATAAATATCACAGTCTCTCTCTCTCCTCTCTCTCTTCTCTCTGTCTCTAAATCTATCTATCTATCTATATCCACATGCACACACACTCATACCATGGTAAAGATCCCACCTGCCAGTGCAGGAGACATAAGAGACATGGGTTCAGTTCCTGGTTTGGGAAGATTCCATGGAGGAGGGCATGGCAGTCCACTCCAGTATTCTTGCCTGGAGAATTCCACGGACAGAGGAGCCTGGCAGCTAAAGTCCATTAAGGAAACAGAGAAGAAACATATTATTCCTAGTTTATAAATGACACACAAGAGATATCTTACAAACATCTGTGGGGTGGTTAATTTGTTGATTGAGTGATTAAACATTTAATTGAGCAATGATCCACAAAAAGAGTGACACTTCTTCCTTCCCCATAAATTGGAGCAGGGTTAGCTGTTCAATAAGAAACTAAAACTTGAAGAGTTGAGTGCTACTTCCCTAACACCTAACTCATAAGTAGGCCCAGAGTTCAAACTTGACTTTTCTGACATGTTGAGGATTTTTTTGGGGTTGGGGAGGGAGGGGAGCGGGTGGGCCACTTCTATTGGTCTTTCATTTATCTGTTTTCATCATCTTTATTCTTTTGGCCCGTGTGGGCCTCCCATCGCAGTGGCCTCTGTTGTCACAGAGCACCGGCTCTGGGCGCATGCACTCCAGTGCTCCGGCTTGGTAATTGGACACATTTATCCAGCCGCTCTGTGGCACGTGGGATCTTCCTAGGCCAGGGATCTAACTAGTGCCCCTTGCACTGCAAGGTGGTGTCCTTACCCACTGGACCACCAGGGAAGTGCCTGAGGATTTTTATTATGTTATGTTTATAGGCCAGGCTTTCTGGACCCCTGATGATATCATATAAACCATTTCCTGGATATTAGCTAGCTCTATACCTGCTAACACAGAAAGGGTCCTAAAAATCTGCCTCAGCTGCAAGGGTCTATCTAACCAGGACTAAACCAGCATTAAGAGCAAGGAAAAGACATGTCTCGTGACTCTACTTCCTTTCTGAACCACCAGATTCTGGTTATGATAAATATCACAGTCTCTCTCTCTCTCCCTCTCTCTCTCTTTCTCTCTGTCTCTAAATCTATCTATCTATCTATATCCACATGCACACACACTCATACCATGGTAAAGATCCCACCTGCCAGTGCAGGAGACATAAGAGACATGGGTTCAGTTCCTGGTTTGGGAAGATTCCATGGAGGAGGGCATGGCAGTCCACTCCAGTATTCTTGCCTGGAGAATTCCACGGACAGAGGAGCCTGGCAGCTAAAGTCCATTAGGGTCACAAAGAGTCAGACATGACTGAAGGGACTTAGCATCTACATACATACAAACTATAAAGTGGTAAGGGTCATATTACATAATTAGGTAGAAAAATGCTTTAAATTTCTCTCACTGGTTTTCTAATCATGGTATCTGGCCCATGAGTGGGAAAGAATTTCAAGAAGACTCTCTGCATGAGAGGAATACAGGGGTCGGGGGTGGGGGGGAGGGGGTGGAGACAGGGGCCCAGTGGAAACCCTGGAAGGCCTGCTGGAGGGAGGCTGCACAGAGTGAAGCCCATGGTCCCAGACCTGCCCAGGAGCAGCTGCTGGTTAGTTTGGGTCCTGCTCTGAGGGGCTCAGGACCAGGTCTGACCAACAGGTGAGTTGGGTGCTCTGCAGCGAGGGCCCGGTGAACGGTTCCTGGGTGCCGAGATCCACAGGGTGCCTGCATAGATGGGCCCTGTGCCCGGGCAGGGGCCTGCCCAAGTGCACCCTGTGCTCCCGGCAGAGGCGGGTGAATGAGCATCTTCTCTGTGCAGGCGGCACAGACTAGCTCAGTGACTCCCCCATGGGCTGTGCTGGGATGAGATGAGAACCAAGACACACGGTGGAGGCCCGGAACTCCTGCCTGGGCAATCCAGAGTGAAGAGGTCAGTAGGCAGTGGTGAGTCCTGCCCCAAGGCCACAGAGGCAGAGCTCAGAACCAATGAAATGCGAAATAAAAACTCTAAAATTCTCCTTTTACGTTAGTATTTATTCCAGAGTAGTCTACTCATTCTCTTTTAATATCAAGCTTCTATAATCTAAATGCATGTTAATAGAAATTTTATTTCTTCTTTTATGGTTTTTTTCTTGTCAGTGAATAGGACAGCTGGGTGAAAAACAATTCTGAGAATAGATGAAAGGAAAGCAGTTTTTCACCCACGCTAGACCTTAAAAGTTAGCTAAGCATTTTGTATGAGATGGGCACTAAATAGGATCCAAAAACAGGGTGGAAGAAGAAATCTCTCATTTGCAGATGGGTGTCAGGATTTTGGAAGTAATGGAATATATAATTCAGCATAAATAGGCACCAACTGCAAAAATGATCTGTTTGATGAGTACAAATGAAGTTGGTAGAAAAGATGTTTTAAATTACAGTGGGGGGTGGAGCTAAGATGGTGGCGTAGAAGGACGTGCACTCATCTCTCCTGCAAAATCGCCTGAATTGCGACGAGTTCCTGGGAAACCATCCACGAAAGGAGGTTGGATCTGATCACAGAGAGGATACCCCACATCGAAGAACAAAGGAGAAGCCGCATCAAGACGGTAGGAGGGGCGCAATCGCACTTTTAAAAGTCAAACCTCATTACCCGCCAGAGTGGCTGGGCGGGCCAAAGGCGCAAAGCCTGTTGCAGAAACCATCCCAAAAAAGATGCCTTAAAGCTGCTGAGGGTCTCAGGACCAGGTCTGACCAACAGGTGAGTTGGGTGCTCTGCAGCGAGGGCCCGGTGAACGGTTCCTGGGTGCCGAGATCCACAGGGTGCCTGCATAGATGGGCCCTGTGCCCGGGCAGGGGCCTGCCCAAGTGCACCCTGTGCTCCCGGCAGAGGCGGGTGAATGAGCATCTTCTCTGTGCAGGCGGCACAGACTAGCTCAGTGACTCCCCCATGGGCTGTGCTGGGATGAGATGAGAACCAAGACACACGGTGGAGGCCCGGAACTCCTGCCTGGGCAATCCAGAGTGAAGAGGTCAGTAGGCAGTGGTGAGTCCTGCCCCAAGGCCACAGAGGCAGAGCTCAGAACCAATGAAATGCGAAATAAAAACTCTAAAATTCTCCTTTTACGTTAGTATTTATTCCAGAGTAGTCTACTCATTCTCTTTTAATATCAAGCTTCTATAATCTAAATGCATGTTAATAGAAATTTTATTTCTTCTTTTATGGTTTTTTTCTTGTCAGTGAATAGGACAGCTGGGTGAAAAACAATTCTGAGAATAGATGAAAGGAAAGCAGTTTTTCACCCACGCTAGACCTTAAAAGTTAGCTAAGCATTTTGTATGAGATGGGCACTAAATAGGATCCAAAAACAGGGTGGAGGGGAAAATCTCTCATTTGCAGATGGGTGTCAGGATTTTGGAAGTAATGGAATATATAATTCAGCATAAATAGGCACCAACTGCAAAAATGATCTGTTTGATGAGTACAAATGAAGTTGGTAGAAAAGATGTTTTAAATTACAGTGGGGGGTGGAGCTAAGATGGTGGCGTAGAAGGACGTGCACTCATCTCTCCTGCAAAATCGCCTGAATTGCGACGAGTTCCTGGGAAACCATCCACGAAAGGAGGTTGGATCTGATCACAGAGAGGATACCCCACATCGAAGAACAAAGGAGAAGCCGCATCAAGACGGTAGGAGGGGCGCAATCGCACTTTTAAAAGTCAAACCTCATTACCCGCCAGAGTGGCTGGGCGGGCCAAAGGCGCAAAGCCTGTTGCAGATCAAAACCCGGGAAAGGAGCAGTGACACCCACAAGGAACTGAGCCAGACCTGCTTTGGAGGGTCCATGTGCCCCTCTGAGCTAGAAGTGCCCTTGAGCAGGCCTCGGAAGGACGGCACTCAGCTTCCTTTGGAGGAGGTTACCATTAACCCGATCACAGAGTCCCCGAGGAGGACTGGAAAGTCTCTGCGCACTGTGATCCGGGAGAGGGGAATAGCGATCCTGCATGAGACTGAGCCAGACTCACCTCTGAGTAACCTGACATCTCCCGCGGTGGCGGGGTCGTGATGGCCTGCAGCAGGGTCGGGGGCACTGTGGAAGTGCTTCCCATAGAGCGTGTGGGAATAAATCCTGTGTGAGACAGACGCCATTTTCCCTACCGTAGTTTGGCTGCTGGTCAAATGGCAGGGCTGCTGGTCAAGCTACAAGGAGGGAATTTAGCTCCACCCAGCAAGAAAAGGGATTTGGATTAAGAAACTCCCAGGGCCAGCCTGGGCGGGCCTTTTAGTTCTGGAATAGGCCGACTTGTTAGCAGTCAAAGAGGTCTTCAGATCCAACCACTGCCAGAGGGAAGAAAAAGACTGATAATTCCTGACTAGTCAGCAAGAGACAGAAGAACATAAACACTATTTTCACATTTTCTCTGAAGCTGGAGTTACCTCTGGACTTTAAAATTTCATTTTTTTGTATTGTATTACTTTGTTTCAATTTTTTTTTTTTTCGCTTTTTTCCAAACCCACTCAGAGCACCCCCCACTGTTTTTGTTTTTTGTTTTTTAGTTTTTCCTTGGGGGGGAGGGGCGTGTGTGAGAGTGGCTGTGTTCATTTCCTTACCTGAATTCTATTGAAGCTACTAATCTTATCAGTAAGACTGAATATATTCAAGTTTACATAATTGTTTTTTTTGTTTTTCCTTTTAAGCCACACATTTTATTTTGGTATAAACTTCTGGTTCCCCATTGGCCTTTTAAGGTTCTGTGGGATTTTGTTTTTATTATTTTTGCTTTGTTTTCCTATATTTTTCTAATTAGCTCTTTTAATTTTTTAAAATTTTTCCTTTGTACTACTACTTCCTCTATAATTCTTTGCTTTCTCTGAAGTTCCTTTCCTATAGCACTATATTCTGACACATACAAATCTTTATCTCCCTATATTTAACTTTGTAATATTATTCAATATTTCTCTTCTATCCTCCCTTTCTCTTTTTCCCTTTCCCCACCATATTTCTTAGTCTGTTCTGTCCTCATTGCCTTATCCCCAACAGGGACCCTCCTCTAGCATTATTCTCCAATTGGTGCTCTACTCAGTTTGGTTATTAACTGGTGGATATCATTCTTGGTTTTCTCTATTCGCCGTACTAACTTTTTGTACTGTATTTTTGGTTGGAATGCCTGGGTTATGTTACAGCTCTATATGTTTATGTGTATAATTCAATATGCTAGATAGTATTTGCATAACTTTTTAATTGCCATTTGTGAAAGGTATACCTCTGTTTCTCATTTGCATATATATGTTTTAATATCATTTAATGCCATAACAAACCAGCCATGAAATCTTCATTCCCTGGTCAGGCAACAAGCCCCGGGGCTTTAGGGAGGGAGCACTGACTCCAAAACTACAATACTAGAGAACGCCTAACACTAAAGAGCAGTTTACAAGTGACAAGGCCAACAAAGGTAATCACTTGTATGCAAGTCCTGACATCACCCAATCACCAGCATCACCCAGAATAAGAAGCCCCATCCAAACAACAAACACGGACAGATGCAACTCAAAGTCTGGGAAAAGGAAATCACAAACAGAGTCAATTAAAAAATTAATAATAACAATGAAACGGTAGAGAAATACCACACAAGTGAAGGAACAATCCACAAACACACAAGATCAAATCAATGAAGAGAATTTGGACAAACTTTCTGAAAGGGATTTCAGAAGAATGATAGTAAAGATGATCAAAGACACTGAAAACAGAATGTTAGAGAAATTGCAAGATGCAACTAACACACTGAATAAAGAAATACAAGAACTTACCAAAAAAGTAACAGAGACAAACAACTCAATTGCCGAACTGAAAAACACTGTAGAAGGAATCAAGAGCAGAGTATCTGAGACAGAAGACTGGATAAGTGAGCTGGAAGATAAAATGGTGGCAGTAACTGCTGAAAAACAGACTCTAGCTCAAAGAATGAAAAGAGCAGAGGATAGCCTCAGAGACCTCTGGGATACTATCAAACGCACCAATATTCAAATTATATGGGTTCCATAAGAAGAAGAAAAAAAGAAAGGCTATGAGAATATTTTTGAAGAGATTCTAGTTGAAAATTTCCCCACCATGGGAAAAGAAATAATCAGTCAAGTCCAAGAAGCACAAAGACTACCATACAGAATCAATCTGAGAAGAAATACACCAAGACACATATTAATGAAGTTAACACAAATTAAACACAAAGACAGAATTCTCAAAGCAGCAAGGGAAAAGCAACTAGTGACATACAAGGGGAAGCCCATCCGTTTAACAGCTGATCTTTCAACAGAAACTCTGCAGGCCAGAAGGGAATGGCAGGACACATTTAAACGGCTAAAAGAGAAGAATCTGCAACCAAGAATCCTCTACCCTGCAAGGATCTCCTTCAAAATGGATGGAGAAATCAAAAGCTTTACAGACAAGCAAAAATTAAAAGAATTTAGTAACATTAAACCAGCCTTACAACAAGTGTGAAAGGGACTTATATAGACAACAAGTATAAAAGGAGAAGATCCACAAAACAAACCCATCATAACATCTAAGAAGATGACAATAGGATCATTTGTATCAATAATTACTTTGAATGTCAATGGACTAAATGCCCCAACCAAAGGACACAGAGTGGCTGAATGGATCCAAAAACACGACCCATACATATGCTGCCTCCAGGAAACTCATTTCAGACCTAGAGACACTCATAGACTGAAAGTGAGAGGCTGGAAAAAGATATTCCATACAAATGGAAATCAAAAGAAAGCTGGAGTAGCAATCCTCATATCAGACAAAATAGATTTTAAAGTAAAGAAGATTCTAAGAGACAAGGCAGGTCACTACATCATGATTAAGGGATCCATCCAAGAAGAAGACATAACAATCATAAATATCTATGCTCCCAACACAGGAGCACCCCAATATGCCGAACCCTTGAAAAACACTGTAGAAGGAATCAAGAGCAGAGTATCTGAGACAGAAGACTGGATAAGTGAGCTGGAAGATAAAATGGTGGCAGTAACTGCTGAAAAACAGACTCTAGCTCAAAGAATGAAAAGAGCAGAGGATAGCCTCAGAGACCTCTGGGATACTATCAAACGCACCAATATTCAAATTATATGGGTTCCATAAGAAGAAGAAAAAAAGAAAGGCTATGAGAATATTTTTGAAGAGATTCTAGTTGAAAATTTCCCCACCATGGGAAAAGAAATAATCAGTCAAGTCCAAGAAGCACAAAGACTACCATACAGAATCAATCTGAGAAGAAATACACCAAGACACATATTAATGAAGTTAACACAAATTAAACACAAAGACAGAATTCTCAAAGCAGCAAGGGAAAAGCAACTAGTGACATACAAGGGGAAGCCCATCCGTTTAACAGCTGATCTTTCAACAGAAACTCTGCAGGCCAGAAGGGAATGGCAGGACACATTTAAACGGCTAAAAGAGAAGAATCTGCAACCAAGAATCCTCTACCCTGCAAGGATCTCCTTCAAAATGGATGGAGAAATCAAAAGCTTTACAGACAAGCAAAAATTAAAAGAATTTAGTAACATTAAACCAGCCTTACAACAAGTGTGAAAGGGACTTATATAGACAACAAGTATAAAAGGAGAAGATCCACAAAACAAACCCATCATAACATCTAAGAAGATGACAATAGGATCATTTGTATCAATAATTACTTTGAATGTCAATGGACTAAATGCCCCAACCAAAGGACACAGAGTGGCTGAATGGATCCAAAACACGACCCATACATATGCTGCCTCCAGGAAACTCATTTCAGACCTAGAGACACTCATAGACTGAAAGTGAGAGGCTGGAAAAAGATATTCCATACAAATGGAAATCAAAAGAAAGCTGGAGTAGCAATCCTCATATCAGACAAAATAGATTTTAAAGTAAAGAAGATTCTAAGAGACAAGGCAGGTCACTACATCATGATTAAGGGATCCATCCAAGAAGAAGACATAACAATCATAAATATCTATGCTCCCAACACAGGAGCACCCCAATCCATAAGACAAACACTTTCAGACATAAAAGAAGACATTGACAGTAACACAATCATAGTAGGAGACTTTAACACTCCTCTCACACCAATGGACAGATCATCCAAACAGAAAATTAATAAAGAAACACAAGCCTTAAATGTCACACTAGAAGAAATGGACCTCATTGATATCTTTAGGACTTTCCACCCAAAAGCAGAAGAATACACTTTCTTCTCAAGTGCTCACGGAACATTCTCCAGGAGAGACCACATCTTTGGCCACAAATGAATCCTCAGTCAATTCAAGAAAACTGAAATTCTATCAGCCATCTTTTGGACTACAATGCAGTGAGACTAGAGATCAACTACAGGAAAAAAACGCTAAAAGCACAAACACATGGAGATTAAACAACACATACCTAAAAAACCAACTGATCATTGAGGAAATCAAAGGAGAAATAAAAAAATTCCTAGAAGAAAACGACAATGAACACACGACAGTACAAAACCTATGGGATACTGCAAAAGCAGTCCTAAGAGGGAAGTTTATAGCAATTCAATCCCACCTCAAGAAACTAGGAAAATCTCAAATAGACGACCTTACCTTACGCTTAAAACAACTGGAGAAAGAAGAACAAAAACACCCCAAAGCCAGAAGAAGGGAAATCATAAAGATCAGAGCAGAAATAAACGATAAAGAAACAAAAGAAACAATATTAAAGATAAATAAAACAAAAAGCTGGTTCTTCGAAAAGGTCAATAAAATCGACACACCACTGGCCAGACTCACAAAGAAAAAGAGAGAAGAACCAGATCACCAAAATCAAAAATGAAAAAGGAGAGATTACAACAGATAATGCAGAAATCCAAAGGATTATAAGAGACTATTATGAACAACTCTATGGCAACAAACTGGACAACCTGGAAGAAATGGACAGTTTCTTGGGGAAGATTAATCTCCCAAGACTCAACCAGGAAGATACAGAAACTATGAACAAGCCAATCACAAGCTCAGAAATCGACCTTGTGATCAAAAATCTACCCAAAAATAAAAGCCCAGGGCCAGATGGTTTCACAGGTGAATTCTACCAAGCATTTAAAGAAGAGCTAATGCCTGTCCTTCTAAAACTATTTCAAAACCTGGGATCCATCCAAGAAGAAGACATAACAATCATAAATATCTATGCTCCCAACACAGGAGCACCCCAATCCATAAGACAAACACTTTCAGACATAAAAGAAGACATTGACAGTAACACAATCATAGTAGGAGACTTTAACACTCCTCTCACACCAATGGACAGATCATCCAAACAGAAAATTAATAAAGAAACACAAGCCTTAAATGTCACACTAGAAGAAATGGACCTCATTGATATCTTTAGGACTTTCCACCCAAAAGCAGAAGAATACACTTTCTTCTCAAGTGCTCACGGAACATTCTCCAGGAGAGACCACATCTTTGGCCACAAATGAATCCTCAGTCAATTCAAGAAAACTGAAATTCTATCAGCCATCTTTTGGACTACAATGCAGTGAGACTAGAGATCAACTACAGGAAAAAAAACACTAAAAACACAAACACATGGAGATTAAACAACACACACCTAAAAAAACCAACTGATCAATTGAGGAAATCAAAGGAGAAATAAAAAAATTCCTAGAAGAAAACGACAATGAACACACGACAGTACAAAACCTATGGGATACTGCAAAAGCAGTCCTAAGAGGGAAGTTTATAGCAATTCAATCCCACCTCAAGAAACTAGGAAAATCTCAAATAGACGACCTTACCTTACGCTTAAAACAACTGGAGAAAGAAGAACAAAAACACCCCAAAGCCAGAAGAAGGGAAATCATAAAGATCAGAGCAGAAATAAACGATAAAGAAACAAAAGAAACAATATTAAAGATAAATAAAACAAAAAGCTGGTTCTTCGAAAAGGTCAATAAAATCGACACACCACTGGCCAGACTCACAAAGAAAAAGAGAGAGAAGAACCAGATCACCAAAATCAAAAATGAAAAAGGAGAGATTACAACAGATAATGCAGAAATCCAAAGGATTATAAGAGACTATTATGAACAACTCTATGGCAACAAACTGGACAACCTGGAAGAAATGGACAGTTTCTTGGGGAAGATTAATCTCCCAAGACTCAACCAGGAAGATACAGAAACTATGAACAAGCCAATCACAAGCTCAGAAATCGACCTTGTGATCAAAAATCTACCCAAAAATAAAAGCCCAGGGCCAGATGGTTTCACAGGTGAATTCTACCAAGCATTTAAAGAAGAGCTAATGCCTGTCCTTCTAAAACTATTTCAAAAACCTGCACAGGAAGGAACACTTCCAAACACATTCTACGAGGCCACCATCACCCTGATACCAAAGCCAGGCAAAGACAACACAAAAAAAAGAAAATTATAGGCCAATTTCACTGTGAATCTAGACGCCAAAATCCTCAACAAAATCCTAGCAAACAGAATTCAGCAACACATCAAAAAGCTCATTCATCACGATCAAGTTGGGTTCAACCCAGGCATGCAAGGATTCTTCAATATCCACAAATCAATCAATGTGATACACCATATCAACAAATTGAGAGACAAAAGCACATGATCATCTCAATAGATGCAGAAAAAGCCATTGACAAAGTACAGCATCCATTTATGATAAAAAACTCTTCAAAAAATGGGCATAGAAGAAGCCTATTTCAACATAGTGAAAGCCATATATGAGAAGCCCACAGCGAACATTATCCTCAATGGTGAAAAACTCAAAGCATCTCCTCTAAGATCAGGAACAAGACAAGGGTGTCCACTTTCACCACTCTTATTCAACATAGTCCTGGAAGGTATAGCAACAGCAATAAGAGAAGAGAAAGAAATCAAAGAAATCCAGATTGGAAAGGAAGAAATCAAACTCTCTCTATTTGCAGATGACATGATGTTATACATAGAAAATCCCAAAGACACAGTTACAAAACTACTAGAGTTAATCAGCGAATTCAGAAAAGTCGCAGGATACAAAATCAATATGCAGAAATCACTGGCATTCCTATACACAAACAAGGAAAAATCAGAAAATGAAATCAAAGAGGCAATCCCCTTCACCATCGCAACCAAAGAATCAAATATCTAGGAATAAACCTACACAGAGAAACAAAAGAATTGTACACAGAAAATTACAAGACACTCATGAGAGACATTAAAGAAGACTTAAACAGATGGAGAGATATTCCATGTTCCTGGGTCAGAAGAACCAATATTGTAAAAATGACCATACTACCAAATGTCATCTATAGATTCAATGCGATCCCTATCAAACTTCCAATGACATTCTTCACAGAACTAGACCAAAGAATAACACAGTTCATATGGAAACACAAAAGACCTCGAATAGCCAATGCAATCCTGAGGAAGAAGAATGGAGCTGGAGGGATCAGCCTCCCTAACTTCAGACTCTACTACAAAGCAACAGTCCTCAAGACAGTATGGTACTGGCACAAAAACAGAAATATCGACCAATGGAACAAGATCGAGAACCCAGAGATAAACCCACGCACCTATGGGTACCTTATTTTTGACAAAGGAGGCGAACATATAAAATGGGACAAAGACAGCCTCTTCAACAAATGGTGCTGGGAAAATTGGACAGCTACATGCAAGAAAATGAAGTTGGAACATACCCTGACACCGTGCACAAAAATCAACTCAAAATGGATTCAAGACTGAAATATAAGGTCAGAAACCATCAAACTCTTAGAGGAGAATATAGGCAAAACCCTCAAGGACATAAATCAAAGCAAGATCTTCTCTGACCCACCTACTAGAATAGTGGAACTAAAAAGACAAATGAACATGTGGGACCTAATGAAACTTAAAAGCTTTTGTACAGCTAAAGAAATTACAAAAAAGCTGAACAGACAGCCCACAGAGTGGGAGAAAATCATAGCAAATGAAACAGACAAAGAATTAATCTCCAACATCCACAAGCAACTCAGACAACTCAGCACTGGAAAAACGAACAACCCAATCAAAAAATGGGAAAAGGACCTAAACAGACACCTCTCCAAAGACGACACACAGATGGCCCAAAAGCACATGAAATGATGCTCAACTTCACTTATAATTAGAGAAATGCAAATCAAAACAACAATGAGTATCACCTCACACCCGTCAGAATGGCCATCATCCACAAATCGACAGACAATAAATGCTGGAGAGGCTGTGGAGAAAAGGGAACACTCCTGCATTGCTGGTCGGAGTGTAAATTGATATAGCCTCTATGGAAGACAGTCTGGAGATGTCTTAAAAAAACTAAAAACAGAAGCACCGTACAACCCAGCAATCCCACTCTTAGGCTTATACCCTGTTGAAATCAAATCTGAAAGAAGCACCTGTACCCCAATGTTCATTGCAGCTCTCTATACAATAGCTAGAACATGGAAGGAACCTAGATGCCCATCGACAAACGGATCCAAAAGCTCTGGTACATATATACAATGGAATACTACACAGCTGTAAAGAGAAATGCAGAAGAATCAGCCCTAATGAGGTGGCTGGATCTAGAACGTATCATCAAAAGTGAAGTCAGTCAGAAAGAAAAGGACAAATACAGTATATTAACACATATATATGGTATCTAGTAGGATGGTGATGATGGCACATGCAGTGAAGCGACGGAAAAACAGACATGGACAGTGGACATATGGACATTGTGGGGAAGGAACAGAGGGTGGGAGGCGTAAAGGAAGTCATGAAGGCCTGTACTATCATAAGTGAAGAAAGTAGCTCTAGTCATTGCTCTGTGAGAAAAGGGGATCCTTCAGGGGTGCTGTGTGATGGTTGGGAGAGGTGGGAAGGGGGGATATACATATGACTAATCTGGGAACATTCATATCTGTAAACTACAAAACTTTGTAAAAGCTAAAAGCAAAATAAAGGTTTAAAAAAAAAAATTACAGTGGGGGTGGATCTGTAGGTGGTCCGACAATACAGAATGAGAAGGTTGAATTAGATGCCAAAAAAAAAAAAAAAAAAAAAAACAGTGTTATTTAAATTAATCACATCTAAACACGTAGTCTAAGAGAAAATACTTGGAAACAGAATTGTAAATTCAGTTAATGGCACCCATTTTAAATAATTCAAAATGTTCTATGTCACTGAAACTGTTGAAATGTAATAATGTGTCATCTAACTATTATCACCTTCAAAACTGTACTTAGTCCTATGTGTTTGTAAAGCTTCACAAACACATAGGACTAAATTGAGGGCAGGAGGAGAAGGGGGCAACACAGGATGAAATGGTTGAATGGCATCACTGACTCAATGGGCATGAGTTTCAGCAAACTCAGGGGGAGAGTTACAGAGAGGCCTGGTGTGCTGCCATTCATGGGGTTGCAAAGAGTCAGCCACAACTGAATGAATGAAAACAACAAATATCTAGCAAGTCACTGGGTATTTATTTTGAGTTTAGAATTTTTAAAGTATAGATGTGAACACATATGTTTTTTAAATACTTTTTTTTAAGTAACAAGCAAGTCTATGACAAACATATGCTTATGATACACACACACACATATATATAGTAGCAGAAATGTAAAACAACTTTTTGATGGTGTTTAGTGGTAAAGAAAATACTGTCAACCTGATCAGCTAGCTCCTAATCACATATCTGCAAAAAGACTACAAAATATAGTTTGTGACTATGGCGAGCTTTCTCCTGTGCTCAACTAATTGGTCTAAATCAATCTTTCACCATGGAAAGAAAGAAGAGAAGAAGAAAGCAAGGAAAGAAAGGAGGGAGGGAGGGGACACCCAATGGGGAGGCAGACAAACAAGGAAGAGGTAGAGAAGACTGGAAGAATAGGAGCAGAGTGACAGAAGAATGACAGGGCAGCAAATATGGCCTACTGGGAATTCACACACCACACACGCATTTCATCAACACAACCTGTTTTGAGACTATTATTTTCTTGATGAGAAAAGCCATGCTACCCAAGAGGTATAGTTACTTGTTAACAACTAACAAATGATGGAACCAGATGTTCAACCCAGCTCAGTGGCCCGACACAGAAGTGCTTCCTTGGTAGGCCCTACCTTGGGCTCTCCAGAGTTTCTGTCACAGCGCTGTCAGGTCATGGAGGTGCTTGCTCTCCCTCCAGGAGCACCTGCTGCAGGGCATATATGTGATTTACAACCTCCATCTGCCACATGTTTGGGGCCACTGCAGATAAACCCTGTACTTCCCCCAGCGGCTCCCAGCCAATGAATGCAGACAGAGGTACGTGAACTAGGTAATTTCTGTCAGCACAGAATTCCTCTAAGAGGCACCTTCAGCTCAGGAACTCACATTAGAGAAGCTGAAACTTCCTCAAAACTGTGCTGGGGTCTAAGACTCACAACGAGTTCTTTTTTTCCTATCTCTTTTCACAGATGACAGATGCATTGCAGTCTGAGGATTTTTGCCTTCTTCTTATGATCCTTTACCTTCATCCTTCATAGGCATTGCAGCCAATAAATCTCTTGAAAGTCTAATTCTACCTTGGTGTTTGCTCTTTAAAAGACCTGAACATACACAAATGTACATTCACATGTATAGCGATGCCCTGGGTAGATCCAGATTTTTACAGTTAGGTTGAACCCTAGAATGGACAGGGTATACAGAGTATACAATTCTCAGCAATCTCCAAGGGAAAAAAAGAGATGCTATATCATAAAACTCTCTCCCAACACCTGTACTACTAATGATTGGATCTACCATGGGAAGATGACATGCCACCCACTGGGAAACCATGTTTCCAACTAGAATTGAAGGCACACAGTACTCTCCTTGGTTAGGATCTCCTTGGGTTAGGATCTGGCAGCAATAGAGAGCATGGAGCTCATTCAGGTCAGTCCAAACTGGAGATTTAGAATCAGAATGAGCTGCTTACGAGGTAATTTCAAAACACTGTCCCCCTTGAACAGAGTATCACTGTCACTCCTAAATTTCTTTCAAAGATTCTGGGATTTTTCTACATATGAGAAGGAAGAGGCATTGTCACAGAGATATAAACGTATACTTTCACTTCAGAATTCATCCCTTCCCATTGATGATGGAATATTTCTTCTATTAGTATCCATATCTAGTTCACATATGTACATGTGTTGGAGTTGAATGTGTCTTCAGTGGGAGACAGGAAAGGACAGCAAATCACAGGGTTCTAATGATAATCACCAGGGAGTTCACCATTCTCACAACACTGTTCTCATTACTCATAAAAATGACAAACTGGCATGCCAGGCATAAGAATAAAATAAATACAGTACAATGAAATGTTCATATCCTGTATTAGAAGATTGATGAATCAAATTCTGTATACAGTCAACATAGAAAGATCACTGCTCAGAGTTTCAAAACTTTTCCTTTTTCTTTTTTAGACAAATCAAATATACTGACCACATTTTTTTAAAATTTTGGCCACTTTTATTGGTTCTTTATTTATTCACTTTCATCCATCTTTGTTCTTCGGCCTGTGTGGGCCTCCCATTGCAGCGGCCTCTCTTGTTGCAGAGCACCGGCTCTGGGTACATGCGCTCCAGAGCACTGGCTCGTAATTGAACACACTGGTACTGGCCACATTTTTATGAGGATTTAGTCGGATTACTCTATGCCACTGTTATCACTATCTCTTAACATAAAGTCTCTGCCTTCACCTAAAAACTGTCTTCTACTTCTCTCTCTCTCTCACACACACACACACACACACACACATACCTCTTTTCACCAAAAGCAATCATGTAATAAACAAGGTGATGGATAAGGAGCCAGGGAAGCCACTCTTCTTTCAAAACCCAGCTTGACACTTTGAAGGATGTGTTATACTTGAAGCCACGGAAAAGGAAGTAAAGGAACAATTTAAGTAAAGTCTGTATACACTCAAAAATCTTTTGTGAGATAAGGAGAGGCTGGTACTCCATTTCAGAAATAAGGAATTTTATTCACTACCTATTAGACTCCCTGTTCCAAAGCACACAGTAAGTAGAAGAATTTGAAGGAAGCTCTTAATTCTGATTTCTACTTTTTGATTTGAAGAAGTCCCATTTGAGATAAATAATTAGCACAAGTCTCAAATATATACAATCAGTTGGAAGGTTTATTCAGTACTATATGCTGAAAACTGAATCTAAGCCAAAATCTTAAATGTCCAAAATCAGCCTTTGCAATAGTAAATACAAAAATCTCTTTTTAAAAAAATTACTTTAAAATGAAAATATAATAAATATTATATGGCTGAAATTATTTCACTCCGTTGAAGCTCTTGAAATGAATTCCCAAGGGCTAAAAGCAGAAGTAACTCTTACATTCAACTTGGCATTTTCCATTTATTACTTTCAGCTTAAAATGGCAAAGCATTATTTTTATTATTAATAATAGCACTGAGCTACAGAAACTTTAAGTAATATATGGATATTGGTTATAACAATTCTGGCCCACTGTAAGAAAATCTAATATATTTTTTTAAACTTATTTATAAAGAATTGACCTTGCTTATTAATATTAGCAAAGCACTCCTTGGCTTCAGAAATGATCTATGACAGGCTATTTTAAATTCTATTATGTAACCTATTTAATTTTAGCCAGAAAATGATTCAATAGTGATCGTTAAGCTACTGTCACCTGAAAAACATTTAGTAGGGTTGGTTAAGAAGTGTCACTGGGCAGTACAAATGGGAGACTCCGTTTTTTTTTTTTTTTTAAAGATATGTCTTCCCTTCTTTTTTTTTTTTTTTTTTAAACATTTATTTATTTATCTTTTGGGGGGTACGGTGGGGAGGGAGGGGGACAGGCGGGCCACTTCTATTGGTCTTTCATTTCTCTATTTTCATCCATCTTTGTTCTTTTGGCTCCTGTAGGCCTCCCATTGTGGTGGCCTCTGTCGTCGCAGAGCGCCGGCTCTGGGCGCATGCACCCCAGATCTCCGGCTCGGTAATTGGACACATCAGTCCAGCCACTCCGTGGCACGTGGGATCTTCCCAGGCCAGGGCTCGAACCGGCACCCCTTGCACTGCAAGGCGGTGTCCTTACCCACTGGACCACCAGGGGAAGCCCCAGGATAATAATATTTTAACAGATTTTTATGTTTTCTAAATTTCCTAAAGTATCATGTATCTTTTAATACCTCTGAAAAAAAAAAAAAAAAAACTCACAACAAATACTCTTCTTAAAAAGAGGGGAAAAAAATAAAAAGAGAAAAACTTATCACAACGAGCAGGGAAAAAACATTATCTTCCTAATAAAGACAATAATGCCACCAGAGGAGATTCATTCTAACAGTCACAAAATAAAATAAGTTTATATTAGAGAGAAAACAAGATTCAACACAATGTCAGCGACCCTCAGAGTCAAAGTAAAGACAACTTAGTACAAAAACAGGAGCAAGGGCTGGCATTTAAAGCATGGTCCTGAAGAAGCAGGTCCTCCATCCCAACAAAATCACTGATTAAAGGCCATCACCCCATAAGAAGGTGTCAACAAGTGACATGAAAACACACTCTGCAGCCAGGAGGGCCATTGGTTCCTAGTAAATTCTAGCTGTTAGTCAGCATGTCCTGAGTCAGTGTCAACCGTATTATTATGCAAAACTTAGATTTTTCATCGGCCCACTGTAAGAAAATCTAATATATTTTTTTAAACTTATTTATAAAGAATTGACCTTGCTTATTAATATTAGCAAAGCACTCCTTGGCTTCAGAAATGATCTATGACAGGCTATTTTAAATTCTATTATGTAACCTATTTAATTTTAGCCAGAAAATGATTCAATAGTGATCGTTAAGCTACTGTCACCTGAAAAACATTTAGTAGGGTTGGTTAAGAAGTGTCACTGGGCAGTACAAATGGGAGACTCCGTTTTTTTTTTTTTTTTAAAGATATGTCTTCCCTTCTTTTTTTTTTTTTTTTTTAAACATTTATTTATTTATCTTTTGGGGGGTACGGTGGGGAGGGAGGGGGACAGGCGGGCCACTTCTATTGGTCTTTCATTTCTCTATTTTCATCCATCTTTGTTCTTTTGGCTCCTGTAGGCCTCCCATTGTGGTGGCCTCTGTCGTCGCAGAGCGCCGGCTCTGGGCGCATGCACCCCAGATCTCCGGCTCGGTAATTGGACACATCAGTCCAGCCACTCCGTGGCACGTGGGATCTTCCCAGGCCAGGGCTCGAACCGGCACCCCTTGCACTGCAAGGCGGTGTCCTTACCCACTGGACCACCAGGGGAAGCCCCAGGATAATAATATTTTAACAGATTTTTATGTTTTCTAAATTTCCTAAAGTATCATGTATCTTTTAATACCTCTGAAAAAAAAAAAAAAAAACTCACAACAAATACTCTTCTTAAAAAGAGGGGAAAAAAATAAAGAGAAAAAAACTTATCACAACGAGCAGGGAAAAAACATTATCTTCCTAATAAAGACAATAATGCCACCAGAGGAGATTCATTCTAACAGTCACAAAATAAAATAAGTTTATATTAGAGAGAAAACAAGATTCAACACAATGTCAGCGACCCTCAGAGTCAAAGTAAAGACAACTTAGTACAAAAACAGGAGCAAGGGCTGGCATTTAAAGCATGGTCCTGAAGAAGCAGGTCCTCCATCCCAACAAAATCACTGATTAAAGGCCATCACCCCATAAGAAGGTGTCAACAAGTGACATGAAAACACACTCTGCAGCCAGGAGGGCCATTGGTTCCTAGTAAATTCTAGCTGTTAGTCAGTCATTACAGATCCTGAGGTCAGTGTCAACCATAAGGTCATTCTTGGTTAACTCTGTTGTTGTTTATTCTTCCATTATATATTTATTAGGTACTTAACCATAGAATAGATACCACTACAGGTCTTGGGACCAAGCAATGAACTAAACAGGTGCATTCCTTCCTCTTAGGGAGTTTACACTCTACTGTGGGGAAGGGAGATAGAGAAACAGCAGAGTATGTCCAGACTGCAGTAACTGCATAGTTTTTTTAAAAAATTTAATGCTTTTATTTTCATTCTTTGGCTATACCATGTGACATTCAAGATCTAAGTTTCTCAACCAGGGATCAAACCTGCACCCTCTACAATGGAAGCATAGACTTTCAACCAACAGACTCTCAACTCTGGGACGACTAGGGCAGCCCCAAGTACACGCAGAGTATGGAGACAGGGAGGAACAGCAGAGTTCACTGAGATACAACACTCAGGTTAGACTTCTATGACAAAGTGACATGGAAGCAGAAACCTGAAGAGATTGAGAGACAAAGCCATTCTACTGGAAAAGAACATTCCAGGCAGAAGAGGCCCAGAAGGTAGAACAGAAATTGTGTGTCCAGGGATCAGTGCACTGGAGCAGAGTAAGCATGGAAGGGCTGTAAGAAAATGAAATCAGAGAGACAGCCAGGTGTGAGATGATGAGGCCTTGGGGTCATGGTAGGAAAAGACTCTGAATTTTATTCTTTGTGCAAACAAATACCATGGACAAGTTTTGAGAGGAGAAATGATGTAATCTTACCATCATTTTAAATGAATTGTTCTGGTTGTTGTGGAACAGACAGTTTAGGGCAGAAGTAGGCTGATCTGTAAGAAGGTTGTTGCAATAATCCAGATGAGACACCTTGAACACAGTGAGATGTGGGGAGGTGACAGAAGGATTGAGGATATCATTTCAAGGTGGACCAACAGTATCTTCTGATGGACTGGACGTGATGTGTGAGAAAAAGGAGTCAAAGAATATTCCAACATCACTTTATGATGAAGTACACCCTCTAAGGACCTTTCTCCGTATTATTCGACAAGAATCCCTAGAATCAGCTCAGTTCAGTCACTCAGTCGTGCCTGACTCTGTGATCCCATGGACAGCAGCACACCAGGATGGATGAATCCTATATAACAACTATACACTAGTTATTTTATACAAGGGATTAAAATTTATGAAATATAGGGCTTGCCTCGTGGTCCAGTGGGTAAAGAGTCCGCCTTGCAGCGAAAGGGGCGCCAGTTTGATCCCTGGCCTGGAAAGATCCCACTTGCCATGGAGTACCTAGACCAGTGTGTCCAATTGCAAGCCAGTGCCCTGAAGCACACGTGCAGTGAGAGGCTATAAAGATGGATGAAAATAACCACAAAATAACTAAAAGAGGCCAAATTTTTCTACAAATTGTGAAATATACTTCTACTTCATACAGAATTTACTTTTAGAAAAGAAAGCATAGTTCTGTCTGGCTTAAGGCTACATGTTACAATTCACAAGACTCTCAACTCTGGGACGACTAGGGCAGCCCCAAGTACACGCAGAGTATGGAGACAGGGAGGAACAGCAGAGTTCACTGAGATACAACACTCAGGTTAGACTTCTATGACAAAGTGACATGGAAGCAGAAACCTGAAGAGATTGAGAGACAAAGCCATTCTACTGGAAAAGAACATTCCAGGCAGAAGAGGCCCAGAAGGTAGAACAGAAATTGTGTGTCCAGGGATCAGTGCACTGGAGCAGAGTAAGCATGGAAGGGCTGTAAGAAAATGAAATCAGAGAGACAGCCAGGTGTGAGATGATGAGGCCTTGGGGTCATGGTAGGAAAAGACTCTGAATTTTATTCTTTGTGCAAACAAATACCATGGACAAGTTTTGAGAGGAGAAATGATGTAATCTTACCATCATTTTAAATGAATTGTTCTGGTTGTTGTGGAACAGACAGTTTAGGGCAGA
This sequence comes from Tragulus kanchil, assembly GCA_022376925.1. NCBI lineage: Eukaryota > Metazoa > Chordata > Mammalia > Artiodactyla > Tragulidae > Tragulus > Tragulus kanchil. The sequence goes on along the minus strand of JAIOJX010000028.1, from coordinate 113,446,865 downwards.
AGTAGGCTGATCTGTAAGAAGGTTGTTGCAATAATCCAGATGAGACACCTTGAACACAGTGAGATGTGGGGAGGTGACAGAAGGATTGAGGATATCATTTCAAGGTGGACCAACAGTATCTTCTGATGGACTGGACGTGATGTGTGAGAAAAAGGAGTCAAAGAATATTCCAACATCACTTTATGATGAAGTACACCCTCTAAGGACCTTTCTCCGTATTATTCGACAAGAATCCCTAGAATCAGCTCAGTTCAGTCACTCAGTCGTGCCTGACTCTGTGATCCCATGGACAGCAGCACACCAGGATGGATGAATCCTATATAACAACTATACACTAGTTATTTTATACAAGGGATTAAAATTTATGAAATATAGGGCTTGCCTCGTGGTCCAGTGGGTAAAGAGTCCGCCTTGCAGCGAAAGGGGCGCCAGTTTGATCCCTGGCCTGGAAAGATCCCACTTGCCATGGAGTACCTAGACCAGTGTGTCCAATTGCAAGCCAGTGCCCTGAAGCACACGTGCAGTGAGAGGCTATAAAGATGGATGAAAATAACCCAAAAATTACTAAAAGAGGCCAAATTTTTTCTACAAATTGTGAAATATACTTCTACTTCATACAGAATTTATTTTTAGAAAAGAAAGCATAGTTCTGTCTGGCTAGGCTACATGTTACAATTTCAAAATGGGCTCTATTTTTCTAAAATCCTGATATGCATACAACTTTTCCTATATAAATTTAAGTACTATACCCCTGTTAAGTGATCATTACATGGAGTATACAAAGAATCCTTTCTGGTTCATCTATAAACTTAAAGAGTAGGTTTTGAGGAGCAATGTAAATAAAAGAAAAAACAACAGAACTGAATATATCATAGAAGCAGAGCCCTTTCAAAGGTAGCCTGATTGCTAGTTTCTTTCCAACATTTTTATTTAACACATCGAAGATGATCAACCTTTTTCCTCAACAATGCATTATATCCTGGGCATTGTTTTCCTACAGTATAATTTGAGCTATCTGTCCAATACGAGTATGACTTAAGCTGAGGGGTATATTAAAATAAATATGAAATCTTTAAAAATTTAAATATCTTGGGAAGTACACAGTACACATTTAGATTTTGTGAGACACATATTTGGACATAAGTCTTTGCAAGACTTAATTAACATCAAAAGTAAAACATGTAAGAACTATGGAAACTTTTGACAGCAAAGAAGGCCTGGAGGAAAAGTGGTTATAGTAATGGAACCATGAAAAAGAATATACAGAATATGTTAGGTTAATAAATCATCACTAAAAAATTTCAAAGAGAGAAGAAAAGGTGGATGGGAGCTGCCATGAGTAGCATCACTTAGAAACACTGGATGATAAATGGTTAAACATGGTCTCCCTCTTCCTTCCACCATTGTCCTGCTCCAACTAAGGAATCTCTCTCAGTCCTCCCTCTCCAGTTACCAAATTATTAAGACTAAAATCTTATCTCCCATATAAAGCTTTCCTCGACTTACTTATGGGGCTTCCCAGGTGGTTCAGTAGTAAAGAACTCACCTGCAATGCAGGAGATGCAGGGGTTTGATCCCTGGGTCAAGAAGATCCACTGGAGAAGGACCTGGCAATCCACTCCAGTAATCCTTCCTGGGAAATCCCATGGACAGAGGAGCCTGTCGGGCTACAGACCATGGGGTCACAAAAAAGCTGGACCTGACTTAGCGACTAAATGACAACAATAAAAAGTCTTATTTATGAGGATGGTAGCTTTTATATCAAGAAGGGAAAACAAAACCCCCTCAACAGGCAGAAAGAAACATTTTTAAACAACATTTAGAGAGCATTTTATAAGGCAGAACCAATTTCTATGTTTAAAAGAAAACAAATGCTCATGCCAAATTTCTATTAAAACAAAATTCCTAAAATAACCCAGAAGTGATTGCAAATTTACAAAAATATGCTCATTTTTCCCCAAACAAATAGAAGCAGAGCCCTTTCAAAGGTAGCCTGATTGCTAGTTTCTTTCCAACATTTTTATTTAACACATCGAAGATGATCAACCTTTTTCCTCAACAATGCATTATATCCTGGGCATTGTTTTCCTACAGTATAATTTGAGCTATCTGTCCAATACGAGTATGACTTAAGCTGAGGGGTATATTAAAATAAATATGAAATCTTTAAAAATTTAAATATCTTGGGAAGTACACAGTACACATTTAGATTTTGTGAGACACATATTTGGACATAAGTCTTTGCAAGACTTAATTAACATCAAAAGTAAAACATGTAAGAACTATGGAAACTTTTGACAGCAAAGAAGGCCTGGAGGAAAAGTGGTTATAGTAATGGAACCATGAAAAAGAATATACAGAATATGTTAGGTTAATAAATCATCACTAAAAAATTTCAAAGAGAGAAGAAAAGGTGGATGGGAGCTGCCATGAGTAGCATCACTTAGAAACACTGGATGATAAATGGTTAAACATGGTCTCCCTCTTCCTTCCACCATTGTCCTGCTCCAACTAAGGAATCTCTCTCAGTCCTCCCTCTCCAGTTACCAAATTATTAAGACTAAAATCTTATCTCCCATATAAAGCTTTCCTCGACTTACTTATGGGGCTTCCCAGGTGGTTCAGTAGTAAAGAACTCACCTGCAATGCAGGAGATGCAGGGGTTTGATCCCTGGGTCAAGAAGATCCACTGGAGAAGGACCTGGCAATCCACTCCAGTAATCCTTCCTGGGAAATCCCATGGACAGAGGAGCCTGTCGGGCTACAGACCATGGGGTCACAAAAAAGCTGGACCTGACTTAGCGACTAAATGACAACAATAAAAAGTCTTATTTATGAGGATGGTAGCTTTTATATCAAGAAGGGAAAACAAAACCCCCTCAACAGGCAGAAAGAAACATTTTTAAACAACATTTAGAGAGCATTTTATAAGGCAGAACCAATTTCTATGTTTTTAAAAGAAAAACAAAAAATGCTCATGCCAAATTTCTATTAAAAACAAAATTCCTAAAATAACCCAGAAGTGATTTGCATAAATCCTGTCTTACTCTTTAATTTCTCTGGCATAACTGTGTGCCCTATGGGGCTGGAGCCAAAAATGCTTTGTTCTTTCTGTATAAAAATAAGTCTCCAGAAGGTCAAGGAAAAGCACTTTTTTAAGATAATGACTAAATGAAGTGGTAGAAGAAAAAGCAAATGTCACATAATACGTCTAACATGAAATCTTTGCCTTAATTATTTGCATGTTTCAAAACAAGTATTTACTCATCAATTCACAGATAATGGCCTCCAGTCTGTCACTCGTGTTATTAGGTAGAACACACATCCAGACTAGTGTTTCTAACTTCTGGCTTGAGGGAGAGAGGGAGGAGAAAATAAACTGATCATTAATATCTTCATGGACCAATAATCTGTAACCCTCCCCACAGGTGAATCAAATGTCAAGACTGCTTCTCAAGATGGCGGCGTAGAAGGACGTGCACTCATCTCTCCTGCAAAATCGCCTGAATTGCGACGAGTTCCTGGGAAACCATCCACGAAAGGAGGTTGGATCTGATCACAGAGAGGATACCCCACATCAAAGAACAAAGGAGAAGCCGCATCAAGACGGTAGGAGGGGCGCAATCGCACTTTTAAAAGTCAAACCTCATACCCGCCAGAGTGGCTGGGCGGGCCAAAGGCGCAAAGCCTGTTGCAGATCAAAACCCGGGAAAGGAGCAGTGACACCCACAAGGAACTGAGCCAGACCTGCTTTGGAGGGTCCATGTGCCCCTCTGAGCTAGAAGTGCCCTTGAGCAGGCCTCGGAAGGACGGCACTCAGCTTCCTTTGGAGGAGGTTACCATTAACCCGATCACAGAGTCCCCGAGGAGGACTGGAAAGTCTCTGCGCACTGTGATCCGGGAGAGGGGAATAGCGATCCTGCATGAGACTGAGCCAGACTCACCTCTGAGTAACCTGACATCTCCCGCGGTGGCGGGGGTCGACGGTGGCCTGCAGCAGGGTCGGGGGCACTGTGGAAGTGCTTCCCATAGAGCGTGTGGGAATAAATCCTGTGTGAGACAGACGCCATTTTCCCTACCGTAGTTTGGCTGCTGGTCAAATGGCAGGGCTGCTGGTCAAGCTACAAGGAGGGAATTTAGCTCCACCCAGCAAGAAAAGGGATTTGGATTAAGAAACTCCCAGGGCCAGCCTGGGCGGGCCTTTTAGTTCTGGAATAGGCCGAAATAAACAAGCAATCAAAGACATCTTCAGATCCAACCACTGCCAGAGGGAAGAAAAAGACTGATAATTCCTGACTAGTCAGCAAGAGACAGAAGAACATAAACACTATTTTCACATTTTCTCTGAAGCTGGAGTTACCTCTGGACTTTAAAATTTCATTTTTTTGTATTGTATTACTTTGTTTCATTTTTTTTTTCCCCTTTTTTCCAAACCCACTCAGAGCACCCCCCGCATTTTTGGGTTTTTTTTGTTTGTTTTTCTTTCCGGGGTGGGGGGGGGGTGTGAGAGTGGGTGTGTTCATTTCCTTCACTGAATTCTATTGAAGCTACTAATCTTATCAGTAAAACTGAATATATTCAAGTTTACATAATTGTTTTTTTTCTTTTTCCTTTTAAGCCACACATTTTATTTTGGTATAAACTTCTAGTTCCCCATTGGCCTTTTAAGGTCCTGTGGGGGTTTTGTTTGTTTTTATTATTTTTGCTTTGTTTTTCTATATTTTTCTATATACTTAGCTCTTTTAAATTTAAAAAATTTTTCATTTGTACTACTACTTCCTCTATAATTCCTTGCTTTCTCTGAAGCTCCTTTCCCATAGCACTAAATTCTAATACATACAAATCTTTATCTCCCTATATTTAACTCTGTAATATTATTCAATATTTCTCTTCTATCCTCCCTTTCTCTTTTTCCCTTTCCCCACCATATTTCTTAGTCTGTTCTGTCCTCATTGCCTTATCCCCAACAGGGACCCTCCTCTAGCATTATTCTCCAATTGGTGCTCTACTCAGTTTGGTTATTAACTGGTGGATATCATTCTTGGTTTTCTCTATTCGCCGTACTAACTTTTTGTACTGTATTTTTGGTTGGAATGCCTGGGTTATGTTACAGCTCTATATGTTTATGTGTATAATTCAATATGCTAGATAGTATTTGCATAACTTTTTAATTGCCATTTGTCAAAGGTATACCTTCTGTTTCTCAATCACGTATATATGTTTTAATATCATTTAATGCCATAACAAACCAGCCGTGAGATCTTCATTCCCGGGTCAGGCAACAAGCCCCGGGGCTTTAGGGAGGGAGCACTGACTCCAAAACTCTACAATACTAGAGAACGCCTAACACTAAAGAGCAGTTTACAAGTGACAAGGCCAACAAAGGTAATCACTTGTATGCAAGTCCTGACATCACCCAATCACCAGCATCACCCAGAATAAGAAGCCCCATCCAAACAACAAACACGGACAGACGTAACTCAAAGTCTGGGAAAAGGAAATCCCAAACAGAGTCAATTAAAAAATTAATAATAACAATGAAACGGCAGAGAAATACCACACAAGTGAAGGAACAATCCACAAACACACAAGATCAAATCAATGAAGAGAATTTGGACAAACTTTCTGAAAGTGATTTCAGAAGAATGATAGTAAAGATGATCAAAGACACTGAAAACAGAATGTTAGAGAAATTGCAAGATGCAACTAACACACTGAATAAAGAAATACAAGAACTTACCAAAAAAGTAACAGAGACAAACAACTCAATTGCCGAACTGAAAAACACTGTAGAAGGAATCAAGAGCAGAGTATCTGAGACAGAAGACTGGATAAGTGAGCTGGAAGATAAAATGGTGGCAGTAACTGCTGAAAAACAGACTCTAGCTCAAAGAATGAAAAGAGCAGAGGATAGCCTCAGAGACCTCTGGGATAATATCAAACGCACCAATATTCGAATTATAGGGGTTCCAGAAGAAGAAGAAAAAAAGAAAGGCTATGAGAAAATTTTTGAAGAGATTCTAGTTGAAAATTTCCCCACCATGGGAAAAGAAATAATCAGTCAAGACCAAGAAGCACAAAGACTACCATACAGAATCAATCTGAGAAGAAATACACCAAGACACATATTAATGAAGTTAACACAAATTAAACACAAAGACAGAATTCTCAAAGCAGCAAGGGAAAAGCAACTAGTGACATACAAGGGGAAGCCCATCCGTTTAACAGCTGATCTTTCAACAGAAACTCTGCAGGCCAGAAGGGAATGGCAGGACACATTTAAACGGCTAAAAGAGAAGAATCTGCAACCAAGAATCCTCTACCCTGCAAGGATCTCCTTCAAAATGGATGGAGAAATCAAAAGCTTTATAGACAAGCAAAAATTAAAAGAATTTAGTCACATCAAACCAGCCTTACAACAAGTGTGAAAGGAACTTATACAGACAACAAGTATAAAGGAGAAGATCCACAAAACAAACCCATCATAACATCTAAGAAGATGATAATAGGATCATTTGTATCAATAATTACTTTGAATGTCAATGGACTAAATGCCCCAACCAAAAGACACAGAGTGGCTGAATGGATCCAAAAACACGACCCATACATATGCTGCCTCCAGGAAACTCATTTCAGACCTAGAGACACTCATAGACTGAAAGTGAGAGGCTGGAAAAAGATATTCCATACAAATGGAAATCAAAAGAAAGCTGGAGTAGCAATCCTCATATCAGACAAAATAGATTTTAAAGTAAAGAAGATTCTAAGAGACAAGGCAGGTCACTACATCATGATTAAGGGATCCATCCAAGAAGAAGACATAACAATCATAAATATCTATGCTCCCAACACAGGAGCACCCCAATCCATAAGACAAACACTTTCAGACATAAAAGAAGACATTGACAGTAACACAATCATAGTAGGAGACTTTAACACTCCTCTCACACCAATGGACAGATCATCCAAACAGAAAATTAATAAAGAAACACAAGCCTTAAATGCCACACTAGAAGAAATGGACCTCATTGATATCTTTAGGACTTTCCACCCAAAAGCAGAAGAATACACTTTCTTCTCAAGTGCTCACGGAACATTCTCCAGGAGAGACCACATCTTTGGCCACAAATGAATCCTCAGTCAATTCAAGAAAACTGAAATTCTATCAACCATCTTCTCGGACCACAATGCAGTAAGACTAGAGATCAACTACAGGAAAAAAACCACTAAAAACACAAACACATGGAGATTAAACAACACACACCTAAAAAACCAACTGATTACCAAGCAAATCAAAGGAGAAATAAAAAAATTCCTAGAAGAAAACGACAATGAACACACGACAGTACAAAACCTATGGGATACTGCAAAAGCAGTCCTAAGAGGGAAGTTTATAGCAATTCAATCCCACCTCAAGAAACTAGGAAAATCTCAAATAGACGACCTTACCTTACGCTTAAAACAACTGGAGAAAGAAGAACAAAAACACCCCAAAGCCAGAAGAAGGGAAATCATAAAGATCAGAGCTTTGAAGTTAAAACAACAAGTATAAAGGAGAAGATCCACAAAACAAACCCATTTTGGGCTTGTATCAATAATTACTTTGAATGTCAATGGACTAAATGCCCCAACCAAAAGACACAGAGTGGCTGAATGGATCCAAAAACACGACCCATACATATGCTGCCTCCAGGAAACTCATTTCAGACCTAGAGACACTCATAGACTGAAAGTGAGAGGCTGGAAAAAGATATTCCATACAAATGGAAATCAAAAGAAAGCTGGAGTAGCAATCCTCATATCAGACAAAATAGATTTTAAAGTAAAGAAGATTCTAAGAGACAAGGCAGGTCACTACATCATGATTAAGGGATCCATCCAAGAAGAAGACATAACAATCATAAATATCTATGCTCCCAACACAGGAGCACCCCAATCCATAAGACAAACACTTTCAGACATAAAAGAAGACATTGACAGTAACACAATCATAGTAGGAGACTTTAACACTCCTCTCACACCAATGGACAGATCATCCAAACAGAAAATTAATAAAGAAACACAAGCCTTAAATGCCACACTAGAAGAAATGGACCTCATTGATATCTTTAGGACTTTCCACCCAAAAGCAGAAGAATACACTTTCTTCTCAAGTGCTCACGGAACATTCTCCAGGAGAGACCACATCTTTGGCCACAAATGAATCCTCAGTCAATTCAAGAAAACTGAAATTCTATCAACCATCTTCTCGGACCACAATGCAGTAAGACTAGAGATCAACTACAGGAAAAAAACCACTAAAAACACAAACACATGGAGATTAAACAACACACACCTAAAAAACCAACTGATTACCAAGCAAATCAAAGGAGAAATAAAAAAATTCCTAGAAGAAAACGACAATGAACACACGACAGTACAAAACCTATGGGATACTGCAAAAGCAGTCCTAAGAGGGAAGTTTATAGCAATTCAATCCCACCTCAAGAAACTAGGAAAATCTCAAATAGACGACCTTACCTTACACTTAAAACAACTGGAGAAAGAAGAACAAAAACACCCCAAAGCCAGCAGAAGAAGGGAAATCATAAAGATCAGAGCAGAAATAAATGAAAAAGAAAAATAGTAAAGATACATAAAACAAAAAGCTGGTTCTTTGAAAAGGTCAATAAAATCGACACACCACTGGCCAGACTCACAAAGAAAAAGAGAGAGAAGAACCAGATCACCAAAATCAAAAATGAAAAAGGAGAGATTACAACAGATAATGCAGAAATCCAAAGGATTATAAGAGACTATTATGAACAACTCTAAGGCAACAAACTGGACAACCTGGAAGAAATGGACAGTTTCTTGGGGAAGATTAATCTCCCAAGACTCAACCAGGAAGATACAGAAACTATGAACAAGCCAATCACAAGCTCAGAAATCGACCTTGTGATCAAAAATCTACCCAAAAATAAAAGCCCAGGGTCAGATGGTTTCACAGGTGAATTCTACCAAGCATTTAAAGAAGAGCTAATGCCTGTCCTTCTAAAACTATTTCAAAAACCTGCACAGGAAGGAACACTTCCAAACACATTCTACGAGGCCACCATCACCCTGATACCAAAGCCAGGCAAAGACAACACAAAAAAAGAAAATTATAGGCCAATTTCATTGATGAATCTAGACGCCAAAATCCTCAACAAAATCCTAGCAAACAGAATTCAGCAACACATCAAAAAGCTCATTCATCACGATCAAGTTGGGTTCAACCCAGGCATGCAAGGATTCTTCAATATCCACAAATCAATCAATGTGATACACCATATCAACAAATTGAGAGACAAAAATCACATGATCATCTCAATAGATGCAGAAAAAGCCATTGACAAAGTACAGCATCCATTTATGATAAAAACTCTTCAAAAAATGGGCATAGAAGGAACTTATCTTAACATAGTGAAAGCCATATATGAGAAGCCCACAGCGAACATTATCCTCAATGGTGAAAAACTCAAAGCATCTCCTCTAAGATCAGGAACAAGACAAGGGTGTCCACTTTCACCACTCTTACTCAACATAGTCCTGGAAGTTATAGCAACAGCAATAAGAGAAGAGAAAGAAATCAAAGGAATCCAGATTGGAAAAGAAGAAGTCAAACTCTCTCTATTTGCAGATGACATGATGTTATACATAGAAAATCCCAAAGACACTATTACAAAACTACTAGAGTTAATCAGCGAATTCAGCAAAGTCGCAGGATACAAAATCAGTACACAGAAATCACTGGCATTCCTATACACAAACAATGAAAAATCAGAAAACGAAATCAAAGAGGCAATTCCCTTCACCATCGCAACCAAAAGAATCAAATATCTAGGAATAAACCTACCCAAAGAAACAAAAGAACTGTACATAGAAAATTACAAGACACTCATGAGAGACATTAAAGAAGACTTAAACAGATGGAGAGATATTCCATGTTCCTGGGTCAGAAGAACCAATATTGTAAAAATGACCATACTACCAAATGTCATCTATAGATTCAATGCGATCCCTATCAAACTTCCAATAACATTCTTCACAGAACTAGACCAAAGAATAACACAGTTCATATGGAAACACAAAAGACCTCGAATAGCCAATGCAATCCTGAGGAAGAAGAATGGAGCTGGAGGGATCAGTCCCCCCAACTTCAGACTCTACTACAAAGCAACAGTCCTCAAGACAGTATGGTACTGGCACAAAAACAGAAATATCGACCAATGGAACAAGATCGAGAACCCAGAGATAAACCCACGCACCTATGGGTACCTTATTTTTGACAAAGGAGGTGAACACATAAAATGGGACAAAGACAGCCTCATCACATCAAAGTTGGGTTCAACCCAGGCATGCAAGGATTCTTCAATATCCACAAATCAATCAATGTGATACACCATATCAACAAATTGAGAGACAAAAATCACATGATCATCTCAATAGATGCAGAAAAAGCCATTGACAAAGTACAGCATCCATTTATGATAAAAACTCTTCAAAAAATGGGCATAGAAGGAACTTATCTTAACATAGTGAAAGCCATATATGAGAAGCCCACAGCGAACATTATCCTCAATGGTGAAAAACTCAAAGCATCTCCTCTAAGATCAGGAACAAGACAAGGGTGTCCACTTTCACCACTCTTACTCAACATAGTCCTGGAAGTTATAGCAACAGCAATAAGAGAAGAGAAAGAAATCAAAGGAATCCAGATTGGAAAAGAAGAAGTCAAACTCTCTCTATTTGCAGATGACATGATGTTATACATAGAAAATCCCAAAGACACTATTACAAAACTACTAGAGTTAATCAGCGAATTCAGCAAAGTCGCAGGATACAAAATCAATACACAGAAATCACTGGCATTCCTATACACAAACAATGAAAAATCAGAAAACGAAATCAAAGAGGCAATTCCCTTCACCATCGCAACCAAAAGAATCAAATATCTAGGAATAAACCTACCCAAAGAAACAAAAGAACTGTACATAGAAAATTACAAGACACTCATGAGAGACATTAAAGAAGACTTAAACAGATGGAGAGATATTCCATGTTCCTGGGTCAGAAGAACCAATATTGTAAAAATGACCATACTACCAAATGTCATCTATAGATTCAATGCGATCCCTATCAAACTTCCAATAACATTCTTCACAGAACTAGACCAAAGAATAACACAGTTCATATGGAAACACAAAAGACCTCGAATAGCCAATGCAATCCTGAGGAAGAAGAATGGAGCTGGAGGGATCAGTCTCCCCAACTTCAGACTCTACTACAAAGCAACAGTCCTCAAGACAGTATGGTACTGGCACAAAAACAGAAATATCGACCAATGGAACAAGATCGAGAACCCAGAGATAAACCCACGCACCTATGGGTACCTTATTTTTGACAAAGGAGGTGAACACATAAAATGGGACAAAGACAGCCTCTTCAACAAATGGTGCTGGGAAAATTGGACAGCTACATGCAAAAAAATGAAGTTGGAACATACCCTGACACCGTGCACAAAAATCAACTCAAAATGGATTCAAGACTGAAATGTAAGACCAGAAACCGTCAAACTCTTAGAGGAGAATATAGGCAAAACCCTCAAGGACATAAATCAAAGCAAGATCTTCTCTGACCCACCTACTAGAATAGTGGAACTAAAAAGACAAATGAACATGTGGGACCTAATGAAACTTAAAAGCTTTTGTACAGCTAAAGAAATTACAAAAAAGCTGAACAGACAGCCCACAGAGTGGGAGAAAATCATAGCAAATGAAACAAGAGACACAGAATTAATCTCCAACATCTACAAGCAACTCAGACAACTCAGCACTGGAAAAACGAACAACCCAATCAAAAAATGGGAATAGGACCTAAACAGCCACCTCTCCAACGATGATATACAGATGACCCAAAAGCACATGAAATGATGCTCAACTTCACTTATAATTATAGAAATGCAAATCAAAACTACAATGAAATATCACCTCACACCCATCAGAATGGCCATCAGCCACAAATCGACAGACAATAAATGCTGGAGAGGCTGCGGAGAAAAGGGAACACTCTTGCATTGCTGGTCGGAGTGTAAATTGATATAGCCTCTATGGAAGACAGTCCGGAGATTTCTTAAAAAACTAAAAATAGAAGCACCATATGACCCAGCTCAGAAGAACCAAAAAAATTGATGGAGAGATATTCCATGTTCCTGGGTAAAACCAAAAACTACCAAATATCATATACAGATTCAGTGCAATCCCTAACAAACTACCAATGACATTCTTCACAGAACTAGACCAAAGAATAACACAGTTCATATGGAAACACAAAAGACCTCGAATAGCCAATGCAATCCTAAGGAAGAAAAGTGGAACTGGAGGGATCAGCCTTCCCAACTTCAGACTCTACTACAAAGCAACAGTCATCAAGACAGTATGGTACTGGCACAAAAACAGAACTATAGACCAATGGAACAAGATCGAGAACCCAGAGATAAACCCACGCACCTATGGGTACCTTATTTTTGACAAAGGAGGTGAACACATAAAATGGGACAAAGACAGCCTCTTCAACAAATGGTGCTGGGAAAATTGGACAGCTACATGCAAAAAAATGAAGTTGGAACATACCCTGACACCGTGCACAAAAATCAACTCAAAATGGATTCAAGACTGAAATGTAAGACCAGAAACCGTCAAACTCTTAGAGGAGAATATAGGCAAAACCCTCAAGGACATAAATCAAAGCAAGATCTTCTCTGACCCACCTACTAGAATAGTGGAACTAAAAAGACAAATGAACATGTGGGACCTAATGAAACTTAAAAGCTTTTGTACAGCTAAAGAAATTACAAAAAAGCTGAACAGACAGCCCACAGAGTGGGAGAAAATCATAGCAAATGAAACAAGAGACACAGAATTAATCTCCAACATCTACAAGCAACTCAGACAACTCAGCACTGGAAAAACGAACAACCCAATCAAAAAATGGGAATAGGACCTAAACAGCCACCTCTCCAACGATGATATACAGATGACCCAAAAGCACATGAAATGATGCTCAACTTCACTTATAATTATAGAAATGCAAATCAAAACTACAATGAAATATCACCTCACACCCATCAGAATGGCCATCAGCCACAAATCGACAGACAATAAATGCTGGAGAGGCTGCGGAGAAAAGGGAACACTCTTGCATTGCTGGTCGGAGTGTAAATTGATATAGCCTCTATGGAAGACAGTCCGGAGATGTCTTAAAAAACTCAAAATAGAAGCACCATATGACCCAGCAATCCCACTCTTAAGCTTATACCCTGATGAAATCAAATCTGAAAGAAGCACCTGTACCCCAATGTTCATTGCAGCTCTCTATACGATAACTAGAACATGGGAAGCAACCTAAATGCCCATCGATGAACGAATGGATCCAAAAGCTCTGGTACATATACACAATGGAATACTACACAGCTGTAAAGAGAAATGCAGAAGAATCAGCCCTAATGAGGTGGCTGGATCTAGAACGTATCATCAAAAGTGAAGTCAGTCAGAAAGAGGACAAATACAGTATATTAACACATATATATGGAATCTAGTAGGATGGTGATGATGGCACATGCAGTGACGCGACGGAAAGATAGACGTGGACAGTGGACATACGGACATTGTGGGGAAGGAACAGAGGGTGAGAGGCATAAAGGAAGCAGCATGAAGGCCTGTACTATCATATGTGAAGAAAATAGCTATAGTCATTGCTCTGTGAGAAAAGGGGATCCTTCAGGGGTGTTGTGTGATGGTCTGGAGGGGTGGAAGGGGCGGATATACATATGACTAATCTGGGAACATGCATATCTGTAAACAACAAAACTCTCTAAAAGTTAAAAGCAAAATAAAGGTTTAAAAAAAAAAATAGACTGCTTCTCCTTAACCCTTTATTCCCAATTGAGAACTACTAGCCTATATATAAATGATTTGAAGAGAAACAATTCTATTCCCTTCCAAGCATCCCATAACATGGAGACACAAGTGTCTAGAAGGAAGTCTTGGTAAAAGAGCTAGAGAAGCAGGCCACAGTTGGAAGAAAAAGAGCAGAAAGGAAAGCTGTTTGCCCAGATGAGCAAATTATTTGTCTAAACAAACTGGTCTTTGAAATTTCCTGCAGTATGAACAAGGAGGCTGTGTGTTGACTGACAGTCTTATCTTCCTGAAGAAGCTCCTGCCACAGTTAAGTCTTGCTGACACAGGTGGTCTTCGTTATTAGTCCTGAGAGTTCACTTATGTACATACAGGTGGACTCCTTCTCACCAGAAAAGGCCAGCAGATGATTAGAAGTTTTATTTCTAATAAATAAGGAGTGCAAATATTCAATAGAATTATAAGAAAACAAAACTTTAGTTGGAGCTGTCAGCAGAGAAGTGAGTCACAAGATGAGAGCTTGAGAAGACAGGGATCAGGTGGCACTTCTGACGTGCTTGTCTAGCTCAGCATCAGATGGAAAGTAGACCAGAGTTTAGACCGAAGCCAGAGGTCCTAAAGAGGTTCGTAGGCCTAGAATATTTTCAAATACACTTTTTTGGTGTAAATAAAAGTTTGCACCCAGAAAGAAATGAGGGTAGCAACTACCAGACTCTGGCAAATGTGTCAGCCCAAACCTTAATATGTCAGCATGTGTGCTATATTTTTGGTCTATGAACATCCCACAGTTCTCTTCATTCCACAGTTTTCTGGGAATTATTCCTGGATCCAGAGAGGAGGCAGCCTCAAAATTAAATACATTTCAGAAAGCTAAAGTATTCACTGGATGTCTTTGAGTACCAAAGAACTGGAAAACTGGAAGAGTAAGAGTAAAGGGGTCAAGTTCACTTCTGACAAGAGATTAAAATACGTACAGTGAAAAGAAGGGCATCACTGTAAACCAGGTGCATTATACAAGTGGAAAAGATTTAGATAAACACCGAGAGTACTGTCTTTCCCCCTCATTACATCAGTAAAACAAACAAAATCTGATATTGAGTATCTACCAAAGATTTCAGGTTTGTTCCAGAGAATAAAGCCTTATCCTTGGGGGAAGCATTTAAGCAAATATGTGGTTTGGGGGTTCCTCGCTCTTCAGTCAGTCTCTGTAATCTCTCTCTCTCAAGAATCTGAGTCCCGGGCTTCCCCTGGTGGTCCAGTGGGTAAGAACACCACCTTGAAGTGCAAGAGGCGCCGGTTCGAGCCCTGGCCTGGGAAGATCCCACATGCCGCGGAGCAGCTGGTCCCATGTGTCCAATTACCGAGCCAGAGCTCTGGAGCACATGCGCCCAGAGCCGGCGCTCTGCAACGACAGATGCCACCATGATGGGAGGCCCACAGGAGCCAAAGAACAAAGACGGATAAAACTAGATAAACAAAAGACCAATAGAAGTGGGCCGCCTGCTCCCCTCCCTCCCCAACCCGATCCCCGCCCAAAATAAATAAATAAATAAATCTTTACAAAAAAAAAAAAAAGAATCTGAGTCCTGTAATAATAGCCAGGAGAGGAAGCCCCAAACGCTCATAATTTTTCATAATAAAAGTATGTTGCAGAGAAAACCAAAATTATTCTTTTATATTAAAATACCATGAAAGGTTTCAGAAACCCAAATACCAAAGGGTATAAAAGCTTAGAAATGCAACTATTGTATTAATGTGATTCCAGCAGTTTATTACAATCATTCAAAACCAACAACACCCCCCACAAAGAAAAAAAAAAAGATAAAAAATGCATGTTTATAAATAATGTAAATTTACTGAAAATAATGGTACTTTCTGTGACAAAGGTCCTCCATTCTCTCCTACTCGTAAGGATGTGGGTATTAGAGTTTCATCATCTCTAAAGAAAGATAATGAAAACACGGGTCGGCATCTGTGAAAAACCATTTCCTGACCACCTCATTCCACTCTTATGTGTCTTTGTTTGTTGTCTGTGAAAAGTAAATTCACTGATGTCTTTGAGTACCAAAGAACTGGAAAACTGGAAGAGTAAGAGTAAAGGGTCAAGTTCACTTCTGACAAGAGATTAAAATACGTACAGTGAAAAGAAGGGCATCACTGTAAACCAGGTGCATTATACAAGTGGAAAAGATTTAGATAAACACCGAGAGTACTGTCTTTCCCCCTCATTACATCAGTAAAACAAACAAAATCTGATATTGAGTATCTACCAAAGATTTCAGGTTTGTTCCAGAGAATAAAGCCTTATCCTTGGGGGAAGCATTTAAGCAAATATGTGGTTTGGGGGTTCCTCGCTCTTCAGTCAGTCTCTGTAATCTCTCTCTCTCAAGAATCTGAGTCCCGGGCTTCCCCTGGTGGTCCAGTGGGTAAGAACACCACCTTGAAGTGCAAGAGGCGCCGGTTCGAGCCCTGGCCTGGGAAGATCCCACATGCCGCGGAGCAGCTGGTCCCATGTGTCCAATTACCGAGCCAGAGCTCTGGAGCACATGCGCCCAGAGCCGGCGCTCTGCAACGACAGATGCCACCATGATGGGAGGCCCACAGGAGCCAAAGAACAAAGACGGATAAAACTAGATAAACAAAAGACCAATAGAAGTGGGCCGCCTGCTCCCCTCCCTCCCCAACCCGATCCCCGCCCAAAATAAATAAATAAATAAATCTTTACAAAAAAAAAAAAAAAGAATCTGAGTCCTGTAATAATAGCCAGGAGAGGAAGCCCCAAACGCTCATAATTTTTCATAATAAAAGTATGTTGCAGAGAAAACCAAAATTATTCTTTTATATTAAAATACCATGAAAGGTTTCAGAAACCCAAATACCAAAGGGTATAAAAGCTTAGAAATGCAACTATTGTATTAATGTGATTCCAGCAGTTTATTACAATCATTCAAAACCAACAACACCCCCCACAAAGAAAAAAAAAAAGATAAAAAATGCATGTTTATAAATAATGTAAATTTACTGAAAATAATGGTACTTTCTGTGACAAAGGTCCTCCATTCTCTCCTACTCGTAAGGATGTGGGTATTAGAGTTTCATCATCTCTAAAGAAAGATAATGAAAACACGGGTCGGCATCTGTGAAAAACCATTTCCTGACCACCTCATTCCACTCTTATGTGTCTTTGTTTGTTGTCTGTGAAATATCATTTGAATAAAATTAAACATCTTCACAGAGGAAAAAGTCAGGCTGGACCACCTATTATGAGGGATGCTTGTGAGTTACTAGAACTGGCATAATGACATTCTGCTTCATAATGACTATTCCCAGGTACAAAAATTACAGGCGTCTTTGAAAACCAGGCAGATTTCTGACCATCTTGCCTGCCTCTATTTTCCATCTTTCAAGCTTGCTAGTTATTCCTTTCATAACGATAATGAGTGTCATGCTGGATTACACAACCCAGCTACATCTGTTCTCCCTTGTTTTCTAGATATTACATTCATTGTATTTCACAGCATGAGCCTCCAATCACGATCCTGAATATTGCTTCATGATAAATGTCACAGAGAAAAAAAATGGTCCAGTGCCAAAGTCATTATCACTGCTCTGCCCATTTCCTTAAACAATGCTTCTCATTGCTTATATTCTTTCCTTAGATAAGGTACCACAGGATCTGTTTTTCAAACTTAGAAACTTTCTGTCCGATATTTATATAAATATGTCAGTTGTACATTGGCTGACAGATCATTCCCGCATACTTCACTGTTTGGATTCATTCTGTTGTTCTATTTAGCCCTCATATGATCACCGTCCACAACACCTCACCCTTCAGGATGAGAACACACAAGGTGAAGGGCCCGTACCATGGGACTGGCTGCACTCACAGAGCAGGGTCTAGGAGATTCACAATTCAAGCCAGAAAGGAGATTTCTGAGAGAGCCGGAAATCTTGATTTAACCAGAATGCCCAGAACATGGTGTATGCTAAGTCTCAGAGACCTTAGAGGTCACCTAATTGAAACCCTATATTATGCATAAGTGGAGAAGGCCATGGAAATCCACTCCAATATTCTTTTCTGGAGAAATCCATGGACAGAGGGGCCTGGCAGGCTACAGTTCAAGGGATCGCAAAGAGTAGGCCACAACTGAGCAACTGAGCACATTACACGTAAGAACACTGCGGCTCAGACAGGTTAGAGTGACAGGTAACCACGTAGCTGCTTGGCCACAGAGACTTGAAAGCGGAGCTCAGCTTTTTGACATGGTCTCCAGGATGCCACACACACTGCTATTATTCACAGTAAATAGAACTTTCTATTAAATCTAATAATCAAAAATTTTCCAGTTATGTTAGACTTCCTTAAATCCTATTTCTGAAAGTATCTCTCAAAGTATGAATTCAGTTTCTATCCTTGTACATTAAACAGATTAGCAAAGATGGTTTGATGGTTGATCTGCCTAAAAGCTGGCATTTTGCAGGTGAGTGATCATAGAAGAGTGAACCAGAGATGAAAACATAAAAGTTGTTGGTAACTAGAGGAAACTATACCAACTTGAATCAGACCACTTTGAATACATACTGATTATTTGTCTATAGTTTTCTTCTTTTCCCTAAGGGAAAAAATACTTTGGGTGAGTTAATGGTTTCACAAAATCAAGGCTTTTCTACATTTTAGCTTGGAATTTAAATAATAAGCAGAGAAGGAAATGGCAACCCACTTCAGTGTTCTTGCCTGGAGAATTACATGGATGGATGAGCCTGGTGGGCTGCAGTCTATGGGGTCGCAAAGAGTTGGACATGACTGAGCAACTAACAGTAAATGATGACAGTTCCCACTGTAAAAGTCAGCCCCATTTTCCAACTCCAAACAATTTTGTCCATCTATCTCAAGAGAATCCATATCCACTTTAAATTGTTCACTTCTTGTGGTATGGTTTGGGAGAAGGGGAAGAGAGAAGTCAAGATAATACAAGGTATAGTTCTTCCCTTCTATATTTTTTCCTTTTCCCCCTACTGATACAGAAGCTATAAGTTGTATCTCTATTTTTTTTTAGATATAACCCTTAAATTTTAAAATAGTGTCAACTTCCTGACCAAGACTTTACCATGTTTCTGGATTCTGACCCATTTGCTTTTTTTCCTTAACATCAACCTGCTTCCTCGTAGGCTAATTTCTTCTTAGATGTTTCTTTCAGTAACGGCTCTTGGTACCAAATGTGCTCCTTCATCTTTATAGGTCTGCAGTATCTTTATTTCTCTCTCTTGAATGATATTCTAACTAGGCATTGAGTCCAGAATAATATTTTGTTTCCCTCATATATATGAAGATATTACTTCACCAGCCTCTGCCATCTATTCTTGTAACTTAGTCTAATTTTCCATTTTTGAGGTGATCTTTTCCCCACAAGCAGCACTTAACATTTTCCATTTATCCATATCTCTCACTAGGTCCATTATGATTAAGCCACTTGGATGTGGCTTAATTTTATTTATTCTGCTTAGTCCCTGAAATTCACTTTTATCTGAGGATGTAGGCATTTTAATAATCCTTGTAAATTCTCAGCTCTTGTTATATTTTCTTCTGCGATCCGTTCTATTATCCTTCTAGAAAGCCTATTAAACATTCAGCCATCTTTGTTATATTTTATAAGAGTGAACCAGAGATGAAAACATAAAAGTTGTTGGTAACTAGAGGAAACTATACCAACTTGAATCAGACCACTTTGAATACATACTGATTATTTGTCTATAGTTTTCTTCTTTTCCCTAAGGGAAAAAATACTTTGGGTGAGTTAATGGTTTCACAAAATCAAGGCTTTTCTACATTTTAGCTTGGAATTTAAATAATAAGCAGAGAAGGAAATGGCAACCCACTTCAGTGTTCTTGCCTGGAGAATTACATGGATGGATGAGCCTGGTGGGCTGCAGTCTATGGGGTCGCAAAGAGTTGGACATGACTGAGCAACTAACAGTAAATGATGACAGTTCCCACTGTAAAAGTCAGCCCCATTTTCCAACTCCAAACAATTTTGTCCATCTATCTCAAGAGAATCCATATCCACTTTAAATTGTTCACTTCTTGTGGTATGGTTTGGGAGAAGGGGAAGAGAGAAGTCAAGATAATACAAGGTATAGTTCTTCCCTTCTATATTTTTTCCTTTTCCCTCTACTGATACAGAAGCTATAAGTTGTATCTCTATTTTTTTTTAGATATAACCCTTAAATTTTAAAATAGTGTCAACTTCCTGACCAAGACTTTACCATGTTTCTGGATTCTGACCCATTTGCTTTTTTTCCTTAACATCAACCTGCTTCCTCGTAGGCTAATTTCTTCTTAGATGTTTCTTTCAGTAACGGCTCTTGGTACCAAATGTGCTCCTTCATCTTTATAGGTCTGCAGTATCTTTATTTCTCTCTCTTGAATGATATTCTAACTAGGCATTGAGTCCAGAATAATATTTTGTTTCCCTCATATATATGAAGATATTACTTCACCAGCCTCTGCCATCTATTCTTGTAACTTAGTCTAATTTTCCATTTTTGAGGTGATCTTTTCCCCACAAGCAGCACTTAACATTTTCCATTTATCCATATCTCTCACTAGGTCCATTATGATTAAGCCACTTGGATGTGGCTTAATTTTTATTTATTCTGCTTAGTCCCTGAAATTCACTTTTATCTGAGGATGTAGGCATTTTAATAATCCTTGTAAATTCTCAGCTCTTGTTATATTTTCTTCTGCGATCCGTTCTAGTATCCTTCTAGAAAGCCTATTAAACATGTACTAAGAACTCTCAATCATGTTTCCATGTCCTTTAACTTCATTTTCATATTTTTATAAATCTTTCTATATTACTATGCTATGTTATGGGAGCATTCCTCAATACCAATTTCTAACCTGTTGATTATCTTTTCAAGTGCAACCAATTTTGAGTTTATAGTAAGCACTTATTTGTTTCAATTTTTTTAATTCCAAAATTTCAACGTGATTCTTTTCCACATCTACAGGATCTTCTTTCATTTACGCCCAAATGTGTTTCACTATTCTTCCTTCGGTATTTTTTCTTCTGTCTCTTTGGAGCTCCTAAATAAACTTAAAAATATTTTCAACAATTCCATTTTATCTTCAACTAGAGTTAATTCATCTTTCAATGTTGATTTTCTTGGGTACCTTGGCATTAGTTTTCTTTGAGCAATTTAAACTTTGGCATTTGGAAACATCTTTAATACAGGGTATTTGTCCTCACTCTCTGTAGGCTTACATGCTACTGACTAAATACTTTGCTACTGCTTCTACCAATTCTTCAAGGGGTCCTTAAATAGCTCCAATAGCATCCTTGACCTATGAAGATGAGATACCACTGACAGGGTCACCATGCTGTAGTAAGTGGGTTATCTCAAACCCTGTTTATGAAGCTGTTTAGGGCATATTTTTCTTCCCTGAGCACACAAATATATAACCTTTCATGGACATTTTTACCCAGTTGAACTGAACACCTAATTCTTTTAGCCTCTGGCCCTGGAGTCTGAAGTTATTCTCTGTATACCACTCCTCACTTTTGTTCTATCTTGGGTCACAGAGGGTACTGATTTCAAACTGGCTATTATAATAGCAATCAACTCTACCTATCAAATACTTCTACTTTTTTTCCAGGCACTGTAGAAATGTAATAGGATTTTTATTTCTTTATTGTGAACCTTGTGATTTGGTCTCATGAATGCAATAAGAGTAGGTATATGGGGCTTCCCTGGTAGTCCAGTGGGTAAAGAGTCCACGTTACAGTGCAAGGGGCACTGGTTTGATCCCTGGCCCGGGAAGATCCCACGTGTCATGGAGTGGCTGGACAGACGTGTCCAATTATGAGCCAACTGTCTAGAGCACATTCGCCCAGAGCTGGTGCTCTGCAATGAGAGAGGCCACTGCAATGATAGGCCCACACAGGCCAGGGAAGAAAAGATGGATGAAAATAAACAATAAAAAAAACAATAAAAGAGGCCAAAATTAAAAAAAAAAAAAAAAAGGTCTAATGTGGACCAGAAAAGAAAAGAGCGAGTGTATGTGACTCTTCTAGATGTATATATTAGGAGCTAATGTATGACTCATCATGCTCTCTTCGCTCTAACAAAGCACCTAGAAATGTCCCAAATGGAAGTCCTACCATCCACCTGCAAGTCAAGGCGAGGACATCATGTGGCAAGACCCCAAATCAACTCACAACAGAAATGTAGCACAAGCAAGAAATAAGCCCTTTTGTCTCAAGTCACTAAGATTTTGGTGTTGTTTTCTACTGCAGCCAAACCTAAACCATCCTGACTGGTGTAGTTATGTTATTTTTTCATTTTTTTTCTTTCTATATTTTTGCATATTACTGCTATCTATTTAGCACAAAGAGAAGTACCAAAGCATGAATTTATAGTGCAATCTTTCTGGAAGTCCAATCTCCAAGGAACTGCAAATATTGTGATAAACAAAATAACATGCATAAAATGCCAAATTAATAATAATTGTATACATGCAATATACAAGTATGTATTTAAGTGTCAAAGTATGTGGCTTTACTAAGTGCTATTTAACTAATTTAACTCCTCAAGTTGTTCCTCAGTTGTTTCAATTCTGAAAGTATTTTTTAATAAATGGGCAAAATCTTTCAATCCCTTTTTTTCTCTGTTAAATACATTATCAGCACGTTTAGCTCTGTTATTACTCAGTAAATTTAACTGTATGTTTTCAACATACAGTCTCTGGCCAGGAGTTTTAGTACATAAAACTGCAAATAGGTAAGTTTTCTTCTTGCCTTTGTTTCTCTTTTGTTCTTTATTGTAAAACACCTTTTCTCCCCTCTTCCTTATGGCTCTCTCCTGATCAGTTCCCACTCAAAAAACTCTTTCCTTAGAATCTGAAATCAATAATGTGTCATAACTTGAGGAAATACAAGCAGTTGTATCTGTAGGGGTTAATTGCATTTTAATCATTTCTTCATTCTTTCAACATTTATTAAGCATTTACTGTAATAAGCATTATTACATTAGAAACAAAAGATGAAAACAACATGGTTTTCTGACCTTGAAGAGTTAAAAGTCTAGAAAGGGTAATGGTAAGTAATGAGACACATATGATACTACAAACAGTAAAAAGTAACCGTCTCTGAAAGTCTGCGAATATAAAGATGAAGTTATTCATTTGTGTTTAATTGTAGAGCGACTGGCTTTGTCCCCTATTTGAGTACTACTATACTCTGGAAGCAAAGAGAGATATTTTTAAATCAGACAACCTTTCTAGTAACACAGAAATCATGGTGAATGGGAAACCATATTTTATTTCTTTGTAACATGAGTTTTGCCTATGATTCTTCAACCCAAGTTTACAGGAACAATACTGTTCCTCCACCCTTGACAATGAAAACTGGGTTGAATTTCTCCGTATTTAGCTGTCTACTAAGTGCTTTTCTTCATTTATTCTGAAAGATAGACTCATTTCCAAAATAGCAGACCAAAGCGTGCTTTAATCTTACTGTTGATCTCTCAAGAGAAAGTTTTCTAATAAGTGTAAATCTCACACCCAGTGATAATCATGCAAAAGATCTAAAAGCTCTTTCCTTCTGCTTTGATTCTGGATTTATGGAACTATGTAACATTTACATAGTGCATTATAGTTTCCAGAGTCATACATAGTTTATCTAATTCTCTCCTCAGAGGAACCTTGTGAGATATTCAGATCAGATCTGAACCTAGGGCCTGTGACAGTTCGTCTACTCTGTAATACAGCAAAGAGGTCCATTCTATTTTAAGTCTTTATTGGCAGCAGCAAACTCCTACCAGAATTGCTTTCACTGTTATAATTTTGCTCTTGAAGAACTTTCTAAGGCCTAAAGGAATGTATCCTCAAGATATTGTTTGAAAATCAACTGACTACATTAGAGCATGGGGGGAAGAACTGTTTCGTTTTTCTTATTGTGGCATGTATTAAATAATTTCTATATTCAAAGGATTGGACTATGAAGGGGACATGGATTCCAGCTGAAGGCAGAGTAGCAAGAAAGGGAAATTTTCTTATTTTGCCCTGAAGACAATCTTTCTGTTCCTTTCTTCATCACAAGCTTCTTTATTTCTAGTAGTGGAGATCAATAGGTCTTACTGGTTTTTTTCCTCTCTCTGCACTTAATAAACAATATTAGAGTAATAGCCAGAAGCAGGAACCTAATCAAAGTATTCGCTGTACTGCAAGTCCACTTACAATTAAATTGACAAGAGAAAGAAATGATAAAGAAATTATACCATAGTCACTCAGCAATTTTGAAATAAGTGGCCCTACTTTCTCACCTCCAGGGAGAAACCTGGTTTTTCTTCTACTATCAACTTTGTTTTACCTCTTATTCTAACTCAATCTCCAACAATTTTTTTTTTTTTTTAGAAAAAAGGTGTTTTTGTTTAAAGAATAAAACACCTAGTATGTTCAATAATATGGACTTCCAAGAGAACTTACAATGTCCAGAGGTATCTTTTCTACTCCAGAAACTAGAACTTTAGTGAATTTGTAGACCATATTTTGATGTGTGGGTAATTCTAACCACAGCATTTTGCCCAGTATTATAGCATATCATAAATCTACTTTATTAAAATCTTCATAAATATTATTTTAATGTCCATACATTCTTCCAAATTGATATATTATGATTTGTTTAAACATAACATGCATGCTTGGTATTTAAGTGCTTTTTCCCACCATTACTAACATGACAAGAGTAAACATCTTTGTAAGTCTGTGTTTACTATACTTCATCTCTGACTGTTTCCTAGAAGAGGTTCTTCTGAGGCAAGTCCAGAAACCTGTTCAGCTCAAAGAAGTCACCACACATAGTCAATGGCCCTTTCCAAGTTCTCATCTTTTCTTAGATTAGAAAAAATTTGGCATCTTTCTAGACCATGTGCAAATTGTATTATGTATATGGGCATAGCTACATGACTTGGTGCACAGAAGTGAGATGCACAAAAGTAGTGCCAGTTTTCAAAGTATATCTTAAAAAATACTTCACATCTTTATTTTAATTTGAGGGACAAAATGGGATTTTTCTATTTCACCTCTCACTGACATTCCCATGAGTCTCCATGTTTCCACTGGTTTTTCTGGAGAACAGGATAATCTGTCACATCACATCCTTTGACTAGGAATACTCCACTTTAATAGAAATTATTTAGGAGGATTTCTAAGGTAGGGTGGCTCTTCTGAAATGTATACCAGAAACACAGTCTACTAAATAATTGAATCATGGATTTTTTGAAGTAGGAAAAGACCCCATAAATTAGCTGGGCCAATGTTTTCCAAAGTGTGATATGCATTCTTCTAGCGCTAGTCACTCAGACATGTCTGATTCTTTGTGACGCCATGCTATGTCCATGGGATTCTCCAGGCAAGAATATTGAAGAGGGCTGCCATACCGTCCTCTAGGAGACCTTCCTGACCCAGGGACTGAACCCAGGTCTCCTATGCATAAGAAATGCTTATTCTTCACACTGCCTTATGAGATGCCCAAGCCCAACTGCGGGCAAGCTGGGCACCACCTCTGAAGCCTGGGCGCTGACTATGTTTCAAAAGCATTGAAGGTAGATTCTTTACCACTTGAGCTACCAGGAAGCCCATAAATGCCTTCCAAGAGAACTTACAATGTCCAGAGGTATCTTTTCTACTCCAGAAACTAGAACTTTAGTGAATTTGTAGACCATATTTTGATTGTGGGTAATTCTAACCACAGCATTTTGCCCAGTATTATAGCATATCATAAATCTACTTTATTAAAATCTTCATAAATATTATTTTAATGTCCATACATTCTTCCAAATTGATATATTATGATTTGTTTAAACATAACATGCATGCTTGGTATTTAAGTGCTTTTTCCCACCATTACTAACATGACAAGAGTAAACATCTTTGTAAGTCTGTGTTTACTATACTTCATCTCTGACTGTTTCCTAGAAGAGGTTCTTCTGAGGCAAGTCCAGAAACCTGTTCAGCTCAAAGAAGTCACCACACATAGTCAATGGCCCTTTCCAAGTTCTCATCTTTTCTTAGATTAGAAAAAATTTGGCATCTTTCTAGACCATGTGCAAATTGTATTATGTATATGGGCATAGCTACATGACTTGGTGCACAGAAGTGAGATGCACAAAAGTAGTGCCAGTTTTCAAAGTATATCTTAAAAAATACTTCACATCTTTATTTTAATTTGAGGGACAAAATGGGATTTTTCTATTTCACCTCTCACTGACATTCCCATGAGTCTCCATGTTTCCACTGGTTTTTCTGGAGAACAGGATAATCTGTCACATCACATCCTTTGACTAGGAATACTCCACTTTAATAGAAATTATTTAGGAGGATTTCTAAGGTAGGGTGGCTCTTCTGAAATGTATACCAGAAACACAGTCTACTAAATAATTGAATCATGGATTTTTTGAAGTAGGAAAAGACCCCATAAATTAGCTGGGCCAATGTTTTCCAAAGTGTGATATGCATTCTTCTAGCGCTAGTCACTCAGACATGTCTGATTCTTTGTGACGCCATGCTATGTCCATGGGATTCTCCAGGCAAGAATATTGAAGAGGGCTGCCATACCGTCCTCTAGGAGACCTTCCTGACCCAGGGACTGAACCCAGGTCTCCTATGCATAAGAAATGCTTATTCTTCACACTGCCTTATGAGATGCCCAAGCCCAACTGCGGGCAAGCTGGGCACCACCTCTGAAGCCTGGGCGCTGACTATGTTTCAAAAGCATTGAAGGCAGATTCTTTACCACTTGAGCTACCAGGGAAGCCCATAAACTGCCTAAATGATGTAAACTGCATAATGATGGATATCTTGTTCCTGATATAATTTTTCCCTGGTGGACCACAAGCAGACTTCCTTTAAACTGGTATTTATTTATTCACTTTCTAGGGTTCCATTTATTGTTAGTGGTAGTTCTTATATATTTGTTATTTATTTTTATTTTTCAAATATATACATATATATATCTCCAAATGTAGTTGGGGTTTTTTTGCTCACTTGGGTTTTTTGGTTTATTGTTTTACTATTTGGCACAACGGATGATGGAAGGTACAAAACTGGACTGTTGGTATTATAAGTGTGTAAAAGGCCTTGAAGAAAAGATATATAAATGACCAAAGTCTACGAAACAATTGTTCTAGGCTGAACTTCTGATTCAATATTTACAAACCAGGCAGATGAAGTGATTTGCCCAAAATCATCCAATCTAAATGCAACATCCTGACTCCAGGCTCCAAGACCTGTTCTTTGCTTTTATTTTCCCTCAATCTCAGTTCAGTCACTCAGTCATGTCTGACTCTTTGCAACCCCATGGACTGCAACACAACAGGCTTCCCTGTCCTTCAACATCTCCCAGAGCTTGCTCAAACTCATGTCCATTGACTCAGTGATGCCATCCAATCATACTGTCCTCTGTTGTCCCCTTCTCCTTTTGCCTTCTATTTTTTCCAACATCAGGCTCTTTTCCAATGAGATGTCTCTCATCAGAGACATCAAGTGGCCGACGTATTGGAGCTTCAGCTTCAAAATCATTCCTTCCAATGAATATTCAGGGCTGATTTTCTTTAGGAATGACTGGTTTGATCTCCTTGCAGTCCAAGGGACTCTCAAGAGTCTTCTCCGACACCATAGTTCAAAGGCATCAATTCTTCAGTGTTCAGCCTTCTTTATGGTCCAAATCTCACATCCATACATGACTACTGGGAAAATCATAGCTTTGACTATATGGACTTTTGTTGGCAAAGTGATATCTCTGCCTTTGAATACACTCTCTTGTTTTGTCATAGCTTTTATTCCAACAAGCAAGCAGCTTTTAATTTCATGGCTGCAGTCACCATCCACAGTGATTTTGGAGCTCAAGAAAATAAAGTCTGTCACTGTCTCCATTATTTGCCCATCTATTTGCCATGAAATGATGGAACCAGAGGTCATGATCTTCATTTTTTTGAATCTTCCTACTTCCCTACTACCTCTGTAATGCTCTCTTTGAACAAGAATATTTACTCATGTGTTTAGAGCAATATGAAGTCAGATTTGTGAATGACAAAATTAAGTTGATGTATTAAAAGTTTCTTCTTTTGAGGAGGAAAGTGTCATTCTCATCAGAAGCAGGGAAATTAAGTTGCTGTCCTTCAGTCTCCCAAAGACGATTATTAATACCATTTCTTGTGGGTACACTGAGCCAGAACTGCAGAGATAATAGGTTATTATAGGAAAATCTGGCTTTGACATTTGTATGATAAGTTTCCAGTCAATTAGATGAAAAATACTCCATTAGATAAAGTGAGCATACCAATTATGGTGAAGATGGCCTACTGCTAATAATATAATTGAAATTTAGAGAGAGGAGGGTTCAGTCCTCCAGAAACTGACAGTAATACAATCTTATAAACATTTGTACTCTCAATCATTTTCAGTTCTCAAAGTTTTCAGATTTATAAATGCAATGTCATTTTCACATATACATAAAAATTCTGCTCTGTAATTAGCTCCAAGATGTTTCAAGTCTTTGCCATAAAATGTTTTCAAAAAATAATAACAAAAGATCCTCACACGGTTGTTTTACAATGCAAGACAAGGAGACACAGCACTGATAACTCAAAGATGATATTTTTGAAAGGCCAAGCCTGTGGTTAGGTAAGTAATGATTGCTTTGTTAGTTCATCTTGGAAGGTGGGTATTTTAGACTCAGGAACCAAGGGAAAGAATCTCATCCATGGAGTGTGCTCCCCACAGCTGTGAAGTAGCTGTCAGTGGGCAGCTACTTCAGTGTTCAGCCTTCTTTATGGTCCAAATCTCACATCCATACATGACTACTGGGAAAATCATAGCTTTGACTATATGGACTTTTGTTGGCAAAGTGATATCTCTGCCTTTGAATACACTCTCTTGTTTTGTCATAGCTTTTATTCCAACAAGCAAGCAGCTTTTAATTTCATGGCTGCAGTCACCATCCACAGTGATTTTGGAGCTCAAGAAAATAAAGTCTGTCACTGTCTCCATTATTTGCCCATCTATTTGCCATGAAATGATGGAACCAGAGGTCATGATCTTCATTTTTTTGAATCTTCCTACTTCCCTACTACCTCTGTAATGCTCTCTTTGAACAAGAATATTTACTCATGTGTTTAGAGCAATATGAAGTCAGATTTGTGAATGACAAAATTAAGTTGATGTATTAAAAGTTTCTTCTTTTGAGGAGGAAAGTGTCATTCTCATCAGAAGCAGGGAAATTAAGTTGCTGTCCTTCAGTCTCCCAAAGACGATTATTAATACCATTTCTTGTGGGTACACTGAGCCAGAACTGCAGAGATAATAGGTTATTATAGGAAAATCTGGCTTTGACATTTGTATGATAAGTTTCCAGTCAATTAGATGAAAAATACTCCATTAGATAAAGTGAGCATACCAATTATGGTGAAGATGGCCTACTGCTAATAATATAATTGAAATTTAGAGAGAGGAGGGTTCAGTCCTCCAGAAACTGACAGTAATACAATCTTATAAACATTTGTACTCTCAATCATTTTCAGTTCTCAAAGTTTTCAGATTTATAAATGCAATGTCATTTTCACATATACATAAAAATTCTGCTCTGTAATTAGCTCCAAGATGTTTCAAGTCTTTGCCATAAAATGTTTTCAAAAAATAATAACAAAAGATCCTCACACGGTTGTTTTACAATGCAAGACAAGGAGACACAGCACTGATAACTCAAAGATGATATTTTTGAAAGGCCAAGCCTGTGGTTAGGTAAGTAATGATTGCTTTGTTAGTTCATCTTGGAAGGTGGGTATTTTAGACTCAGGAACCAAGGGAAAGAATCTCATCCATGGAGTGTGCTCCCCACAGCTGTGAAGTAGCTGTCAGTGGGCAGCTGCCAAGGTGCCTCCTTCTCAATTGAACAAAACAGGAACAAGTGTGTTCTGAGAAACAATCCTGCAAGGGAATGGTCTAGTATTGAATTCTTTTTCATCTTCAGTGATTCTGTGGCCCATATGAATTTAAAATGTAAAATGAAATATTTATCAACAATCAAACACAGACATGTCTGACTGTGTTATGTGAATTCAATACTTCTTTCATCCAGGAGAATAGAAGGTTGCTGCAGAGGAGGGCCCACCCCACCTCAGAAAAGCCTGCTTTCAGAGGAGACACGATGAAGTTTTAACCCTCTCAGTTCAAAGGAACTTCTCTAGAGAATGTTACTCCAAATTCAGAGGAGAATTAAATACAGGCTGCCGACGATCTTTACTCCAGGATTTAACATTATTCTTTTCATTGGTAAAATACAGCCGTATCGGCTACCATTTTAAGCCCTATTGTGTACTAGACAGTAATTTTTTTTTTTTTTTTGCATTTTTAACTTATTTTACAAGCCTTGCGAAGTGGATAATCTTTACAATTTTACACGTGAGGAAAATAAGCCTCAGATATGATAATCAGCTGCTAAGGAGTTGAAACTATTTACACTTGAACTCAGATTTGTTTGTCTCTTTAATACTGATGTTTCTGCCCCTCCTCTGTTTTCACAATTTCTCCTTTCCCTGACTGTCTGCCTTGGTACCTGGATAGGCCTTTCTTCATCTTTCCACACTGCAAACAGTGTTCCATTTCCTGTTGGTCCTGCCATCCTTCACCAGTCATAATGCTGTATTTTGGAACTTAATATCTAAATGCTCTTCTATTTCCCTCCATATGCTGTCCTTTGCCATTTCAAGTTTATAATTCTTTGTGCATGTGTGCTCAGTCCCTCAGGTATGTCCAACTCTTTGTGACTCCTGGACTGTAGCCCACCAGGCTCCTCTGTCCATAGAATTTCCCAGGCAAGAGTACTGGAGTGAGTTGTCATTTCCTACTCCAGGGAATCTTCGGACCCAGGGATGGAACTTGTGTCTCTTGTGTCAGCAGGAGGATTCTTTACCACTGCACCACCTGGGGAACCCCTAATTCTTGTAGAGTACTTTAATACCACCTGCTGCCTGGATGTCCAAGACATACACCAGTCATTTCTATAAGACTCTCATGGACACCTGGTCCCCATGTGGATTCCAGAGATACCCTATTGATCTCACTCCTTAACACTAGGTTTGAACTTCCATATCCATCTAATCTGGCTAGCTGAAAATCACTGCTTTCCTCAAAACCACCAAGAAATCACTGAGCTATTCTTTGTGACTGTCAGATTCTGTTGTTTCTATCTCTTTCAAAAACTTTCCTAAAATCTAAAGAAAAATCGAGAGACATCTAGACACAAATAACAGAGAAAGTTGCTTATTTCCTAACGCTCATGGGTTGATAGGTTCTCTGAACTTTAAAATCACCATCCCCACTCTCTCTCTTTTTTTTTTTTTAATGGTTTCTTTGAGGGGGGTGGGTTTGGGAGGGAGGGGGGTGGGAGGGCCACTTCTGTTGGTCTTTCATTTATTTATTTTTCATCCATCTTTGTTCTTCGGCCCGTGTGGGCCTTCCATCACAGTGGCCTTTATTGTCGCAGAGCACTGGCTCTGGGCACATGCGCTCCAGAGCTCCGGCTCGGTAATTGGACACATCGGTCCAGCCGCTCCGCGGCTCGTGGGATCTTCCCAGGCCAGGGATCAAACAGGCGCCCCTTGCACTGCAAGGCGGTGTCCTTACCCACTGGACCACCAGGGAAGCCCCCCACTGTCTTTCAATAAAATATTTTAGGATATAGATGGAGCATGTGCTCACGTGCAAGCGTGTGAGCACATGTGCACACACACACAGAGTCTAGGTTGGAGACAGGGTTCAAACAATTCAGCCTGCCATTATGGCAGTTTTCAAATTTCTTTTCCTACTTGAAAAGCACAGGTAATGAAAATAAACATGTTCAATCCACCATCTCTTTCATAGGACATTTGTGAATGGGTAGGAAATGGCACTCCAGTCCAGGATTCTTGCCTGGACAATCCTATGGACAGAGGAGCCTGGCAGGCTACAGTCATTAGGGTTGCAAAGAGGCAGATATGACTGAAGCAACTTAACACACAAACAAAAAGACTTAAGCCTTTTATTGTTTTTGATACCTATACTCAGTATTCCTCCAAGCATTCTACTTAAACTTCAGTGTGCTATGTATGTGTGCTAAGTCACTTCAGTCATATCTGACTCTTTGTGATCCCATAGACTGTAGCCCACCAGGCTCCTCTGTCCATGGAATTTTTCGGGCAAAAGTACTGGAGTAGGTTGCCATGCCTTCCTCTAGGAATCTTCCTGACCCAGGGATTAAACTCACATCTCTTATGTCTCCTGCTTTGGCAGGCAGGTTCTTTACCACTACCACCACCTGAGAAGCCCTAAATTTCAGTAAGTGCTGAGAAATACACCATCTTTGCCAGATGTATATTCTCTGTTGGACATACTTTCTGGTTTAATCCTCATGACCCTATGGAAAGAATTGTATTATTCCCCACTGTAAAGTAAGAAAGCCAGAATACAGAATGCCACCACCCAAGTCTAGCTCTAAAGCCCGTATTCTATTTTATCTCAATCTTCTGGTTCCCAATCCATTTGTTCCTTTTGAGACATTGCCCTCTGGCCCATCTATTGTTTTGCTTAGACGGCAAGGAGGTTTTCTTTTTTCTCAGTCACATCATTAGTGAGCTACCAAAACTTGCCTTGTGTGTGTCACAGCCAGTTGCCATATAGATTTTCAATTTTTCCAACCAGGTAGATGTACATGTTTTTAAAACCCAAAGCAAATGCCACAGTGTGCACTGCCAGTGGAGCTGGCTCCTCTTTGTTAGCAACATAAAAAGAAGTACATTTCCCTCCAGGAATAGCAGCCTCTTCCCTTTTTTTTTCTTTAGCACGGCACACAGCAAAGATGCACTATTTATGGAAATCATTTATGATTGCACTTGGACCTACAGGCATTTCTGCCCAGGATCTGTTCACTACCTCCAGGAATCCTGCCAGCTTGATGCTCTTACATCAGATGCATTAAGACTTCATTTTTTATTGTCCTACTGGTATCCTATCACTATTGTTGCAATAAAGAGTTTTATTTCCACACCAAACAATTATTTGCTGGGATATATTGAAGCCTGAAAATTGGTTTGTACCTCAAGGAGCAGTGAAAATGCAAGAAATCAGCTCTCTTGCTGCTCCATTGATTCCTGGAGGTAGAAAGGAATGGATAAGAATTAAAATACCCTCCATCCAGACAACTGTTCAAACGAGTTTTGATTAAGCACAGAGTCTTTTCAGAAGGGCTGCCAAAATTGTAGGCCTAGTTTTAAGTCAAGGAAGCAATCAGAAAAATTGACACTTAAGACCACATATTCAAATACAGAGGCCTATGTTTTTATCTGCTATGAATTCAGAAGGAAAAAGGTAAAATAAGTCCCTGATTACTCAAATTCTTGAGTTTGCTAGATATTTCTACTTAAATCATTCATCATTCAGTAATTAGCTTATTAACTGCCTTCTCTGGGTCATATATGTACTCTTCTTGGTATTAGCGTGTTCCCAGTCCTTTGAGGAAAAAAGGCAACAGGTAAATTCTACTATAGGTGATAAGTATTCTGGTGGAGGTTTAATTAGGACATCACTGGGTAACACAAGAGACACATCTAGCAATGGATGGGAAGTAGGAGCATAAAAGATGGTACTAGTCTCCTAAATTAAGTCTTGAAAAATGTGCATAAATAAGCTAACAAAGAGTAAAAGATATGGGAACAGAATAAACTGTTCGAGAATCTACAAATATGTCCAGATAACCAACAAAGTTACCTAAACCCAGCCAGCTGTCCATCACATTGCTTACACACTTTAAATTTATTACTCCCTTCTGAACCCAAACCTTCCATTCTGCTTGATTTACATCCTGACTCAATACCTTGGATTCTCTTTTATTTTTTCCCTTGGGCTTCACCCTCCCACTCAATTATTAAATTCTCTCTCTTCTACCTGCGTATTTGTCCTTAATCTCCTCCATTTTAATACCACTGCCAATATACTAATCCAAATCCTTTGTATCTCATTCCCTGGAAATAGCTTGATGCTCTTACATCAGATGCATTAAGACTTCATTTTTTATTGTCCTACTGGTATCCTATCACTATTGTTGCAATAAAGAGTTTTATTTCCACACCAAACAATTATTTGCTGGGATATATTGAAGCCTGAAAATTGGTTTGTACCTCAAGGAGCAGTGAAAATGCAAGAAATCAGCTCTCTTGCTGCTCCATTGATTCCTGGAGGTAGAAAGGAATGGATAAGAATTAAAATACCCTCCATCCAGACAACTGTTCAAACGAGTTTTGATTAAGCACAGAGTCTTTTCAGAAGGGCTGCCAAAATTGTAGGCCTAGTTTTAAGTCAAGGAAGCAATCAGAAAAATTGACACTTAAGACCACATATTCAAATACAGAGGCCTATGTTTTTATCTGCTATGAATTCAGAAGGAAAAAGGTAAAATAAGTCCCTGATTACTCAAATTCTTGAGTTTGCTAGATATTTCTACTTAAATCATTCATCATTCAGTAATTAGCTTATTAACTGCCTTCTCTGGGTCATATATGTACTCTTCTTGGTATTAGCGTGTTCCCAGTCCGTTGGGGAAAAAAAGGCAACAGGTAAATTCTACTATAGGTGATAAGTATTCTGGTGGAGGTTTAATTAGGACATCACTGGGTAACACAAGAGACACATCTAGCAATGGATGGGAAGTAGGAGCATAAAAGATGGTACTAGTCTCCTAAATTAAGTCTTGAAAAATGTGCATAAATAAGCTAACAAAGAGTAAAAGATATGGGAACAGAATAAACTGTTCGAGAATCTACAAATATGTCCAGATAACCAACAAAGTTACCTAAACCCAGCCAGCTGTCCATCACATTGCTTACACACTTTAAATTTATTACTCCCTTCTGAACCCAAACCTTCCATTCTGCTTGATTTACATCCTGACTCAATACCTTGGATTCTCTTTTATTTTTTCCCTTGGGCTTCACCCTCCCACTCAATTATTAAATTCTCTCTCTTCTACCTGCGTATTTGTCCTTAATCTCCTCCATTTTAATACCACTGCCAATATACTAATCCAAATCCTTTGTATCTCATTCCTAGACCATGGAAATAGCTGTCTTATCTTTCTGTTACACACAAACTGCTATTACAATGACTTTCTTAAACATGATCCTATTGCTCCGTCCTCAAAAATCTTTAACACACTTCCAGGATAAAGCCCATCCTCTTGGACTAACAGTCTAGTGATCGTTCATCTGGCCCCATATTTTTTTTCTAATTGCAACTTCCATTGTGCATCTACATGATCCCTTCCCTTGAGCCAAATGGCTCTGCTCATTCATTATATTTCCCTACTCGAAGTCATTGTTTCTACCATAGCCAATGATGAAAATCCCTGTCAGGGGCTTCCCCTGGTGGTCCAGTGGGTAAAGACACCGCCTTGCAGTGCAAGGGGCGCCGGTTCGATCCCTGGTCTGGGAAGATCCCACGTGCCGCGGAGAGGCTGGACTGATGTGTCCAGTTACCGAGCCCGAGCTCTGGAGCGCATGCACCCAGAGCCAGCGCTCTGCAACGACAGACGCCACCGCGATGGGAGGCCCACAGGAACCAAAGAACAAAGACAGATGAAAATAGAGAAATGAAAGACCAATAGAAGTGGCCCTCCCTCCCCAACCCGACCCCCGCCCAAAATAAAGAAAGAAAGAAGGAAAGAAAAAAAGAAAAAAAAAAGAAAAAAGAAAATCCCTGTCAAACTGAATCCTGCATATTCTTAAACAACCTCATCTCTCCCATGTAGCCTTCTAAGACCAAAACATGGTTACATGGTTATTTCTTCCTCCTAAGAATCAGGGTCATTGAAAGGACTGAGGCTGCAACTGAATCACCAATACTTTGGCCACCTGATGTGAAAAGGCAACTTATTGGAAAAGACCCTGACTCTGGGAAAAAATGAAAACAAAAGGAGAAGGGGACAGCAGAGGATGAGATGATTCGATAGCATTACTGACTCAGTGGACATGAATCTGAGCAAACTCTGAGAGACAGTGAAAGACAGGGTAGCCTGGCTTCCTGCCAGGAAGTCACAAAGAGTGGGACACAGGACTTAGCAACTGAACAACAACAAAGAATCAGTATGGTTTGATGTTTTAAGAACAGTTCTAGCAAGGAAATGGAAATGAATGTCTTTTGAGAACACACTAATTATCAGATCATGTAAAGCTCTACGAGCTAAGCATTATTTTTAAAATAAAGAAACTGTAGCTAAAAGGAGAGAAGTAACACAGTCAACATCACACAGCTAGTATATTTAAATCAAGCTCAATGCAACTCAAAATCTTTAACACACTTCCAGGATCCCTTCTTGGACTAACAGTCTAGTGATCGTTCATCTGGCCCCATATTTTTTTTCTAATTGCAACTTCCATTGTGCATCTACATGATCCCTTCCCTTGAGCCAAATGGCTCTGCTCATTCATTATATTTCCCTACTCGAAGTCATTGTTTCTACCATAGCCAATGATGAAAATCCCTGTCAGGGGCTTCCCCTGGTGGTCCAGTGGGTAAAGACACCGCCTTGCAGTGCAAGGGGAGCTGGTTCGAGCCCTGGCCTGGGAAGATCCCACGTGCCGTGGAGCGGCTGGACTGATGTGTCCAGTTACCGAGCCCGAGCTCTGGAGCGCATGCGCCCAGAGCCAGCGCTCTGCAACGACAGATGCCACCGCGATGGGAGGCCCACGGGAGCCAAAGAACAAAGACGGATGAACATAGAGAAATGCAAGACCAACAGAAGTGGCCCACCCGCTCCCCTCCCTCCCCAACCCGACCCCCGCCCAAAATAAAGAAAGAAAGAAGGAAAGAAAAAAAAAAGAAAAAAGAAAATCCCTGTCAAACTGAATCCTGCATATTCTTAAACAACCTCATCTCTCCCATGTAGCCTTCTAAGACCAAAACATGGTTACATGGTTATTTCTTCCTCCTAAGAATCAGGGTCATTGAAAGGACTGAGGCTGCAACTGAATCACCAATACTTTGGCCACCTGATGTGAAAAGGCAACTTATTGGAAAAGACCCTGACTCTGGGAAAAAATGAAAACAAAAGGAGAAGGGGACAGCAGAGGATGAGATGATTCGATAGCATTACTGACTCAGTGGACATGAATCTGAGCAAACTCTGAGAGACAGTGAAAGACAGGGTAGCCTGGCTTCCTGCCAGGAAGTCACAAAGAGTGGGACACAGGACTTAGCAACTGAACAACAACAAAGAATCAGTATGGTTTGATGTTTTAAGAACAGTTCTAGCAAGGAAATGGAAATGAATGTCTTTTGAGAACACACTAATTATCAGATCATGTAAAGCTCTACGAGCTAAGCATTATTTTTAAAAATAAAGAAACTGTAGCTAAAAGGAGAGAAGTAACACAGTCAACATCACACAGCTAGTATATTTAAATCAAGCTCAATGCAACTCCAAAGTTTTTAATATTTTATCTCTGATATGTAGCTATTTCTAAACTAATAATCATTATTATTATCATCATCATTGTTACCAACAATATAGCGCTTACTGTATACAAAATACATGCTAATATTTTGAGATGACCCAACAAATGTCTAATAGGAATTCCAAGAGAGAATAGAAAAAAATGGGTAAGGTTAATATTCACAGAGATATTTATTGAAAGACATGAACCCCCAAATAAAGGGAAAACCCCACAAATCCAAGCAGACCAAACAAAACTGAATTCATCCCAGAAAAAACTGAAAATTAAAAAAGAAAGACAAAATGTTGAATTTCTTTTTACTGTAACTTGCCTTCTCAGTATTTTCTTTTTTTCAAGGTGTGTGGGCTTTTATTCTTTCTCAGTAGACTTTTTAAGGGTTATAAATCCCATAAAATTTTATGCATGATTTTTAAACAAGCGAAAGCAGTAAAAGTAAAGGTAAAATTATCTCATAAGCTCCTAAATTTCCAAGAGCCGTGTGCTATTCTATTTTTATCCCAATATTGGACACATAGCAGGTCCACAACCAATATCAAACTGAAAGTTTATGTATTCTCTTTTTAAATGTCTATACCAGTGACCAGGAACATATTTATTTATAGATAAATGGGATTTAATTTGTTGGCTTGTTTCTGCCCAGGACACTTGCATGGGAAAGCTCTGGGTTTTCTTGGAAAGAAGATCATTTCAGAATGTGAACATTCACTCAGAAAAATAACTTTTGATAAATTTTGTGGAAAAGGTCTTTGGATATAAAAGGAGGAAGAAAATGAAAGTACTTGACACCATGTAAGAAGGGAAACCCAAAAGGCAAAGAAAAATAAGGTAAATAATAACATTATCTATGTCATATTTTGGCTTCAAGCCAATTCTATAGCAAGTAGGAATTTTCAGAAAACTATCATATTCCACACTTCTGAAAGCCCTAAGAACAAACTGGGTTAATCCTGTAACAAATCACACTTGGCAAAACCATACAGCAGTAACATTACATAATGGAGAAGGCACCAATGAGTTGAACCTCAGCCCTTGTTCAAACATACTCTGACTGTGTGACCTTGGAAATTATGCTCCAGCATCAGCAATTATAAGTAAACGTACCTTCTCTATTTATCTCATTTATTAGCATAAATTGAGTCAACAAATGTAAACATCTTATTTGTGTCTTACATGTAAAAACATGTGAAAGATGACAGTTGTCAAATGAACCATGGTATAGCTAGGGGTAAACATCCACTTGCATTCTGTAAAACTATAGATTATCAGGAGTCCCCAAAGAAAGGTTCTTAACATAATGTCCTTCAAAAGTATTTAAACAGAAATTTTCTATAGCCTAGAAGTGAAATAATCCTTAAGCTCAAAATACAGAACTAAAGGTCACCAAGTCACCCACAAAGCGTGTGATGGTAACATTTTCAGTTCATTTCTAAATTATCAGGGTCAAGTTGTCTTATTATCTACAGGTGGCCCTCCCTCATTGTTTTCTCCTCTCTGCATCCTTTCTTTCAAAAAGCACTGGAGCGTATAATTACTTGATTTTCACACAATGGTCAATTGTCTGAAATAACAAAGAGATGAGGCAGATTTAATTGTGACAGCACAATTTCTATGCCTGCCATTGGAAATGTATCTATTTGATTTATTTTGTTTGATTCAAATGAACATATTTTTTAAAGTTTAAATAGTCTGATTTTCTTATTTAAGAAATTCTCTTTACTGACAAGCCTATGTCCACCTTGTTTCTTAGATTTCTTACGAGTTACCATGTTGGAACAGAATCCGGCTAAATACAGTGAAAATGCATAGGTTAAAGGATTGTCTTGCATACATTTCTCTCTGATTGAAACACATCATTGCTAATCTAAGGGCCAAATGAAGGACACTGTGGAAAAGGTCTTTGGATATAAAAGGAGGAAGAAAATGAAAGTACTTGACACCATGTAAGAAGGGAAACCCAAAAGGCAAAGAAAAATAAGGTAAATAATAACATTATCTATGTCATATTTTGGCTTCAAGCCAATTCTATAGCAAGTAGGAATTTTCAGAAAACTATCATATTCCACACTTCTGAAAGCCCTAAGAACAAACTGGGTTAATCCTGTAACAAATCACACTTGGCAAAACCATACAGCAGTAACATTACATAATGGAGAAGGCACCAATGAGTTGAACCTCAGCCCTTGTTCAAACATACTCTGACTGTGTGACCTTGGAAATTATGCTCCAGCATCAGCAATTATAAGTAAACGTACCTTCTCTATTTATCTCATTTATTAGCATAAATTGAGTCAACAAATGTAAACATCTTATTTGTGTCTTACATGTAAAAACATGTGAAAGATGACAGTTGTCAAATGAACCATGGTATAGCTAGGGGTAAACATCCACTTGCATTCTGTAAAACTATAGATTATCAGGAGTCCCCAAAGAAAGGTTCTTAACATAATGTCCTTCAAAAGTATTTAAACAGAAATTTTCTATAGCCTAGAAGTGAAATAATCCTTAAGCTCAAAATACAGAACTAAAGGTCACCAAGTCACCCACAAAGCGTGTGATGGTAACATTTTCAGTTCATTTCTAAATTATCAGGGTCAAGTTGTCTTATTATCTACAGGTGGCCCTCCCTCATTGTTTTTCTCCCTCTCTGCATCCTTTCTTTCAAAAAGCACTGGAGCGTATAATTACTTGATTTTCACACAATGGTCAATTGTCTGAAATAACAAAGAGATGAGGCAGATTTAATTGTGACAGCACAATTTCTATGCCTGCCATTGGAAATGTATCTATTTGATTTATTTTGTTTGATTCAAATGAACATATTTTTTAAAGTTTAAATAGTCTGATTTTCTTATTTAAGAAATTCTCTTTACTGACAAGCCTATGTCCACCTTGTTTCTTAGATTTCTTACGAGTTACCATGTTGGAACAGAATCCGGCTAAATACAGTGAAAATGCATAGGTTAAAGGATTGTCTTGCATACATTTCTCTCTGATTGAAACACATCATTGCTAATCTAAGGGCCAAATGAAGGACACTGGGCAACATTTAGGAAACAGTTTCACTATGATCATGTTGCAAATCTCTATATTGTGAATGTTGAATAAAGTTTGTGAGTTGACATGAGCATAAGAGTCTTAAAAACAGAGATTAAAATCACTAACTCTTGGGACTTCCCTGGTGGCTCAGTTGTAAAGAGTCTGCCTGCTAATGCAGGAGACAGGGGTTCGATCCCTGATGAGGGAAGATCCTACATGTCACTGCGCAACTAAGCCCATGTATCACAATTACTGAGCCCACATATTGCAAGTAGTGAAGTCTGTATCTCCTAGAGCCTTTCGCTCTGCAACAAGAGAAAATCACTGCAATGAGAAGCCCACATACCATAACCAGAGCATAGTCCCGCTTGCCACAACTAGAGAAAGCCTATGTGCAGCAACAAAGGCCCAACATTGTCAAATAAATAAATAATTTTTTTTTTAAATCATTGACTCTGGGCTTCCCTGGTGGTCCAGTGGGGAGAGTCCACCTTGCAGTGCAAGGGGTGCCAATTTGTTCTCTGACCCAGGAAGATCCCACGTGCCACAGAGTGGCTAGACCAACGTGTCCAATTATGAGCCAGAGCCGTACCAGAGTGCACGTGCCCAGATCCGGTGTTCTGCAATGAGAGAGGCAACTTCAATGGGAGGCCCACACAGGTCAAAGACTAAAGATGGATGAAAATAAATAAATTCAAAAAATAAATAAATAAAAGAGGCCAAAATTAAAAAAAAAAAAAAAAAAAGACCATTGACTTTGAAGACAGGTATCCCTGGGTTTGAGTCACAGCTCTGCCTCTCTTATTGGCTTTGTAACATGACACCACTTTCTTGACTTCACTAACTGTAACATCTGATGTATAAAATGGGGATAACTATACCTATATTATAGGGGCAAATATGGAAGATAGACTGTAGATAAAGACATTACCTGAGACCTGTCTACCTGGATGCAAATCCTGGTTCTTACTGACTTGCTGTGGAACCTTGCACAAGCTGCACAGCTTTTCATGCTTCAGTGCTGCCATTTATAAAATGTCTCTTAAGACAGTTGTATAATTAAGATAATTGCTATGAACTGAATGCCTGTGTCCCTCCCCAAGAATTCATATGCTGAAAACATAACCCCTAATGTGAGAGTATTAGGAGGTAGTGACTTTGGGGAGTCCGTATAGTCAAAAGCCCATGTAATCAGAGCTATGGGTTTACCAGTAGTCCTGCTTGGACATGACAATTGGACCATAAAGATGGCCAAGTGCTGAAGAACTGATACTCTTGAATTGTGATATTAGAGAAGACTCTTGAAAGTCCTTTGGACTGCAAGGAGATCAAATCAGTCAGTCTTAAAAGAAATTAACCCTGAATACTCATTGGAAGAACTGATGCTGAAGCTAAAGGTCTAATACTTCAGCCACCTGATGTGAAGAAACGACTTACTGGAAAAGAGCCTGATGTTGGGAAAAATAGAAGGCAAAAGGAGAAGGGGATGACAGAGGATGAAATGGTTGGATGGCATCACTGAGACAATGGACATGAGTTTGAGCAAGTTCCAAAAAATGGTGAATGAAGCCTGACATGCTACAGTCCATGTGGTCGCAAAGAGCCAGGCAAGACTGAGCAACTGAACTGACTGACTTCAGGAAGTAATTAGTACATGAGAGTGGAATCTTCATGGATGGGATTAGTGTCCTTAAAAAAGAGACTCAGAGATCTCTTATACCCCTTCCACTATGTGAGAACACAGAGCATACCAGGAAACAGGCCCTTACCAGACACTAAATCTGCTGACACCTTGATCTTTAATTCCTCAGTCTCCAGAACTATGAGAAATAAATTTCTATTATTTACAAGCCACCCAGTCTATGTCTATAGTATTTCATCATAGCAGTCAGAAGATAACTAAGACAATAATGCATATGACTAGAGTTGACAGATTTAGAAAATGACAGGTTGCCCAATCTGAGTTCCAGAAAAAAAATCCCATTCTATACTATAAACTGCTCATTTTTGATCTGAAATTCAAAGTTAACAGGACATCCCATATTTTATCTGTCTACCTTACATATAATACACTTAGTAAAATGTTAGCACATACTGAGTAATCAACATATAATAACATTATACTAGGATTTACATTCATGAATACACAGCTTAGCATACACTAATTGCTCAATAAACGAGAAGCAGTGACAGACTTTCACTACTATACCTCTCTTAGTACTGCTGGAGGCCATTGCTATGAAAATGTCTCTTAAGACAGTTGTATAATTAAGATAATTGCTATGAACTGAACGCCTGTGCCCCTCCCCAAGAATTCATATGCTGAAAACATAACCCCTAATGTGAGAGTATTAGGAGGTAGTGACTTTGGGGAGTCCGTATAGTCAAAAGCCCATGTAATCAGAGCTATGGGTTTACCAGTAGTCCTGCTTGGACATGACAATTGGACCATAAAGATGGCCAAGTGCTGAAGAACTGATACTCTTGAATTGTGATATTAGAGAAGACTCTTGAAAGTCCTTTGGACTGCAAGGAGATCAAATCAGTCAGTCTTAAAAGAAATTAACCCTGAATACTCATTGGAAGAACTGATGCTGAAGCTAAAGGTCTAATACTTCAGCCACCTGATGTGAAGAAACGACTTACTGGAAAAGAGCCTGATGTTGGGAAAAATAGAAGGCAAAAGGAGAAGGGGATGACAGAGGATGAAATGGTTGGATGGCATCACTGAGACAATGGACATGAGTTTGAGCAAGTTCCAAAAAATGGTGAATGAAGCCTGACATGCTACAGTCCATGTGGTCGCAAAGAGCCAGGCAAGACTGAGCAACTGAACTGACTGACTTCAGGAAGTAATTAGTACATGAGAGTGGAATCTTCATGGATGGGATTAGTGTCCTTAAAAAAGAGACTCAGAGATCTCTTATACCCCTTCCACTATGTGAGAACACAGAGCATACCAGGAAACAGGCCCTTACCAGACACTAAATCTGCTGACACCTTGATCTTTAATTCCTCAGTCTCCAGAACTATGAGAAATAAATTTCTATTATTTACAAGCCACCCAGTCTATGTCTATAGTATTTCATCATAGCAGTCAGAAGATAACTAAGACAATAATGCATATGACTAGAGTTGACAGATTTAGAAAATGACAGGTTGCCCAATCTGAGTTCCAGAAAAAAAATCCCATTCTATACTATAAACTGCTCATTTTTGATCTGAAATTCAAAGTTAACAGGACATCCCATATTTTATCTGTCTACCTTACATATAATACACTTAGTAAAATGTTAGCACATACTGAGTAATCAACATATAATAACATTATACTAGGATTTACATTCATGAATACACAGCTTAGCATACACTAATTGCTCAATAAACGAGAAGCAGTGACAGACTTTCACTACTATACCTCTCTTAGTTGTGACTGCCTGGAGGCCAAAAGCTTAATTCAAATACAAATTTCAAATAAAATTTCTCAAAAACACTGGAATAATCAAAAACCATTCTCCTATACTTATTTATCCAATAAATGGTAAACATTAAGTTGTTACTAAGTCGTAAGTACAGCGACAGATTCTAAAAGCTATGGTAGTGAAAAGCCTACCATAGAAAGGCAGGTAGTGATCTCCATGAAGCAGGAGGCTTCCACGGTCCCCGTTTCCACATCTATAAAATTCATTATTAGTATTAAAAAGACACTCTAGGCAAATTGCTTTGCACTCTGCAAGGTACCCACTACACATTCAGAAATGAAATCATTGCTTTTAGTAGTATTTATATTATTTTTGTCAATTGTAGAAGATAAAACTAAAACAGCTCATATATTTTACATGTACCTATGACCTATTTATCTATTTTAAAGAAAAACAACTCTCCTGTGCAACTTTACATATTACCAAGCAAAGAATATCTTCCTTGTAACATGGTTTATCTTATAACAACTGTATAATATACGCCATGCAGTAATTTGCATTACCATGAGTTAAGTCAATGTTTTTCATACAAAAACCAAACTCTTTACAATACCCAACACGACCACAGGTATCTAAAGGTGCATTTACAATTACCATTGATGCCATCAGAACACTTTTCACTTCACTGGAAAGCCAGAAATTAATGGTCTGTTTATCAACTTCTGAAGTTTTTTTTACAGGTTTCACAAGATTTTCTTACCATATAATTTAAGACAGCAGAACCCAACAACCTCACTGCATATAATCTGTGGTCTTCATCTGTGAAGAAACTCCCAAGAAAATGGGATAAATAAAATACTGTGTAACAATATAAAGTATAGGT
Organism: Tragulus kanchil; assembly: GCA_022376925.1. Lineage (NCBI taxonomy): Eukaryota > Metazoa > Chordata > Mammalia > Artiodactyla > Tragulidae > Tragulus > Tragulus kanchil. The sequence continues at coordinate 113,402,046 of JAIOJX010000028.1, read as the reverse complement.
ACTGAAAAGTCTTAAGGAAACCTAATTGCTCATTTTGATCTGAAATTCAAAGTTAACAGGACATCCCATATTTTATCTGTCTACCTTACATATAATACACTTAGTAAAATGTTAGCACATACTGAGTAATCAACATATAATAACATTATACTAGGATTTACATTCATGAATACACAGCTTAGCATACACTAATTGCTCAATAAACGAGAAGCAGTGACAGACTTTCACTACTATACCTCTCTTAGTTGTGACTGCCTGGAGGCCAAAAGCTTAATTCAAATACAAATTTCAAATAAAATTTCTCAAAAACACTGGAATAATCAAAAACCATTCTCCTATACTTATTTATCCAATAAATGGTAAACATTAAGTTGTTACTAAGTCGTAAGTACAGCGACAGATTCTAAAAGCTATGGTAGTGAAAAGCCTACCATAGAAAGGCAGGTAGTGATCTCCATGAAGCAGGAGGCTTCCACGGTCCCCGTTTCCACATCTATAAAATTCATTATTAGTATTAAAAAGACACTCTAGGCAAATTGCTTTGCACTCTGCAAGGTACCCACTACACATTCAGAAATGAAATCATTGCTTTTAGTAGTATTTATATTATTTTTGTCAATTGTAGAAGATAAAACTAAAACAGCTCATATATTTTACATGTACCTATGACCTATTTATCTATTTTAAAGAAAAACAACTCTCCTGTGCAACTTTACATATTACCAAGCAAAGAATATCTTCCTTGTAACATGGTTTATCTTATAACAACTGTATAATATACGCCATGCAGTAATTTGCATTACCATGAGTTAAGTCAATGTTTTTCATACAAAAACCAAACTCTTTACAATACCCAACACGACCACAGGTATCTAAAGGTGCATTTACAATTACCATTGATGCCATCAGAACACTTTTCACTTCACTGGAAAGCCAGAAATTAATGGTCTGTTTATCAACTTCTGAAGTTTTTTTTACAGGTTTCACAAGATTTTCTTACCATATAATTTAAGACAGCAGAACCCAACAACCTCACTGCATATAATCTGTGGTCTTCATCTGTGAAGAAACTCCCAAGAAAATGGGATAAATAAAATACTGTGTAACAATATAAAGTATAGGTACTGGAAAAGTCTTAAGGAAACCTAAGGTTCAAAGTCACATAGTCACACAGTTGTCATGGCACAGTCACACAAGGAATATTCAGTAAGTTTTTCATAGTCATATGGCTAAACAGCAGAGTCCAGCTTCTGAATTCCTAAAACTATGCCTTGATTTTCACAGCTTTATAGCCTGTCATAAAAGAATGTGATGGAAACAAGAACTGCCTGTGTGGCAGTTTTTAAGTCCTAGTAACCACCACCACACAGCCACAGTTCTGGACAACAGAACTATTAAAATCACCAATTAAATAAACCGGCTTTTAAAATGCAATCACTCCTTCTAATCTCAGGAAACAATATCTGGATCTCGGCATTATTGAAGCTGGGTATAGAGTGAAAGAAAGAGGGTTTTAGCAATCTACAGTGAATACGGAAATATATATTTTTCTGGAAAGCCTGACAAACACTGATGAGCCTTTCTGGTCAATCAGTGAAAGGCAAGAACTTACCTATAATTGGGAGGAATGCTTGAGTTAGTGGATTTATTCCAAATGTAGCAGATTCATAATGAGATGTTAAATATTCTGTTTAACCCAAAAAATATCTGGCTCTACTGTAGGCAAAGTCCATTGATCAAGGGAGATTATGATATTAATTTAGTTTGGCTCCCTCCAGATGTGATGGTGAGGAGAAACCTGTTAAGGGGTCAGAGTGGACATATTACCAAGCAAAGAATATCTTCCTTGTAACATGGTTTATCTTATAACAACTGTATAATATACGCCATGCAGTAATTTGCATTACCATGAGTTAAGTCAATGTTTTTCATACAAAAACCAAACTCTTTACAATACCCAACACGACCACAGGTATCTAAAGGTGCATTTACAATTACCATTGATGCCATCAGAACACTTTTCACTTCACTGGAAAGCCAGAAATTAATGGTCTGTTTATCAACTTCTGAAGTTTTTTTTACAGGTTTCACAAGATTTTCTTACCATATAATTTAAGACAGCAGAACCCAACAACCTCACTGCATATAATCTGTGGTCTTCATCTGTGAAGAAACTCCCAAGAAAATGGGATAAATAAAATACTGTGTAACAATATAAAGTATAGGTACTGTAAAAGTCTTAAGGAAACCTAAGGTTCAAAGTCACATAGTCACACAGTTGTCATGGCACAGTCACACAAGGAATATTCAGTAAGTTTTTCATAGTCATATGGCTAAACAGCAGAGTCCAGCTTCTGAATTCCTAAAACTATGCCTTGATTTTCACAGCTTTATAGCCTGTCATAAAAGAATGTGATGGAAACAAGAACTGCCTGTGTGGCAGTTTTTAAGTCCTAGTAACCACCACCACACAGCCACAGTTCTGGACAACAGAACTATTAAAATCACCAATTAAATAAACCGGCTTTTAAAATGCAATCACTCCTTCTAATCTCAGGAAACAATATCTGGATCTCGGCATTATTGAAGCTGGGTATAGAGTGAAAGAAAGAGGGTTTTAGCAATCTACAGTGAATACGGAAATATATATTTTTCTGGAAAGCCTGACAAACACTGATGAGCCTTTCTGGTCAATCAGTGAAAGGCAAGAACTTACCTATAATTGGGAGGAATGCTTGAGTTAGTGGATTTATTCCAAATGTAGCAGATTCATAATGAGATGTTAAATATTCTGTTTAACCCAAAAAATATCTGGCTCTACTGTAGGCAAAGTCCATTGATCAAGGGAGATTATGATATTAATTTAGTTTGGCTCCCTCCAGATGTGATGGAGAGGAGAAACCTGTTGAGTTCAGAGGAGTGGGACCAGGGACAGTGAGGAGGCAGGATGGTGTCAGTCTCATGTCCGAGTAGTCTGTCTGCAACACAGAGCTCTGCTGTAGAGGAGGACATTGAAGGGACAAAAAAAAGTAACACCTAGCACTGTGGCACTTAAGTCGCCCTCATGCCTTCAGTAAAGCAATAAAACAAGATGAAAGCAACAGAGAATGAGGCTGGAAGGATCCGTGGACAAGCAGGCACCTGAAGAGAAAGCCCACAACATCCAAGATAGATTTGTGGACCATGTCAGGGTTCCTCAGCGATTTTCAGTAATTTTCAAGGCATAACCCGACGTCCTGTGATTATGCAGGGTCTATGGTCAGTCAGTATTAGCTGGTACGTAAGGCAAACACAGTCTGATCCTCCACACCAGCTTCACTCCTAGCTCACAAAGGCAGGAGACCTTGAGAACGTCTGGGTCATCTCTAATTCACCTCCCCAAATCATCTCACCAAACAAACATTCACACTACAACAAGCTCTGTGTACTCTCCTTATAAATTCTACTTCTTTATTCTACCCACAAACTCCATCATTCTTGCTGTCTCCAAATTACCATATTTGCTCACTTATATGTTTCTAGTGGACCTCACTCTGCTCTTCCTTCATTTATTCCTATCTGATTGTTGGAACTGTTTCCAGTCAACATGCCCCATGTTTTGTTTGGGCTTTTTCTTCCCCCAGTTGGGGAGGGCAGTAGGGAAGGCAGGAAGGAGCAGGTGCCTAGGGAAAAGTCCCAAATGTATTCAAACTGAAGCTGCAGTGAAAGAAAATACCATTCCCTGCCTTTTGCATTTTTAATACTTCATTCAAGAGGAGAGCAATGTTTTTGTTACGCCATTTGCTTGGGCTCCTTTCAGTATTTGTCTTGCATAATAAGTTCACTCACTTCCTCCTTCGTCTCACATAGAAGTGCAGCCATTTCCATTTAGTGGTCCTCCAGGATTCATAATGAGATGTTAAATATTCTGTTTAACCCAAAAATATCTGGCTCTACTGTAGGCAAAGTCCATTGATCAAGGGAGATTATGATATTAATTTAGTTTGGCTCCCTCCAGATGTGATGGAGAGGAGAAACCTGTTGAGTTCAGAGGAGTGGGACCAGGGACAGTGAGGAGGCAGGATGGTGTCAGTCTCATGTCCGAGTAGTCTGTCTGCAACACAGAGCTCTGCTGTAGAGGAGGACATTGAAGGGACAAAAAAAAGTAACACCTAGCACTGTGGCACTTAAGTCGCCCTCATGCCTTCAGTAAAGCAATAAAACAAGATGAAAGCAACAGAGAATGAGGCTGGAAGGATCCGTGGACAAGCAGGCACCTGAAGAGAAAGCCCACAACATCCAAGATAGATTTGTGGACCATGTCAGGGTTCCTCAGCGATTTTCAGTAATTTTCAAGGCATAACCCGACGTCCTGTGATTATGCAGGGTCTATGGTCAGTCAGTATTAGCTGGTACGTAAGGCAAACACAGTCTGATCCTCCACACCAGCTTCACTCCTAGCTCACAAAGGCAGGAGACCTTGAGAACGTCTGGGTCATCTCTAATTCACCTCCCCAAATCATCTCACCAAACAAACATTCACACTACAACAAGCTCTGTGTACTCTCCTTATAAATTCTACTTCTTTATTCTACCCACAAACTCCATCATTCTTGCTGTCTCCAAATTACCATATTTGCTCACTTATATGTTTCTAGTGGACCTCACTCTGCTCTTCCTTCATTTATTCCTATCTGATTGTTGGAACTGTTTCCAGTCAACATGCCCCATGTTTTGTTTGGGCTTTTTCTTCCCCCAGTTGGGGAGGGCAGTAGGGAAGGCAGGAAGGAGCAGGTGCCTAGGGAAAAGTCCCAAATGTATTCAAACTGAAGCTGCAGTGAAAGAAAATACCATTCCCTGCCTTTTGCATTTTTAATACTTCATTCAAGAGGAGAGCAATGTTTTTGTTACGCCATTTGCTTGGGCTCCTTTCAGTATTTGTCTTGCATAATAAGTTCACTCACTTCCTCCTTCGTCTCACATAGAAGTGCAGCCATTTCCATTTAGTGGTCCTCCAGGACTTAGGATAATACACCGTGCTGCCTTCCAGCCAGCCTCTATGCAATCAACACTGGATGAATTGCCCAGGCTACAGATGTTTCACTAATTATCTTTTCATCATAGCGATATGCATTCCCACTTGTACCCCTCCACACCCTCACTCATTATAATAATAATGTCCTGTTCCCTTTCTGTAGCATCTCCACTTTGTAGGACCCCTGAGTGCTCAAGGAGAACAAGAATTGTTCCCTACCTCCCCTGAAATTAGTTAAAAATTCCTGATGCTAAAACAATCCCTTAAAAGTTAAACAACTGAAGAGCCAAAAGTGAGAAGCATTATTTGATCAAAGACTCAGGAGACCACCATGACACCAAGAGCATCTCCACACAAGACGGACTTTTCCTGTGACTTAGATTGCAAGCAAAGCCTAAAGTTTTATCTCAAGGATTTCAAAAGCACGGATTCCTTCATGTAAAACCTATTCTGTAATACAAAACTTCTAAGAAAACTCCAAACCTTGTGTACAAATTGAACATGATTAATTCTGTACAGTGACAGACAAATTGCCAAGGCTGGCTCTCCGTGGAGAGAAGGATGAACAGTGAGTCGTGGGGGTCACTGTGACATTAAGTAGATAGCTTCCTATTTCATTCTTAATTTCTACTGTTTAAGAAAAGTTACTTCAGTTGTTCTCCTTTCTACTGTGTTAGCCCAAAAGTTTTTTTCTTTTTTAACTTTATTTAATTTTTTTTTAATTTTTCGTCCTCTTTTTCTGGTTTTCCAGTCATTCACTTTTCATTCATCTTTATTCTTCGGCCTGTGTGGGCCTCCAATTGCAGTGGCCTCTCTCGGTTCAAAACACCAGCCCTGGACGCATATGCTCCAAAGCATTGTCTCGCAATTGGACACACCAGCTCAGTTGCTCCGTGACACGTGGGATCCTCCCCGGCCAGGGATCGAACTGGTGCCCCTTGCACTGTAAGGCAGACTCTCTACCCACTTTACCACCAGGGAAGCCCAGCCCAAAAGTTTGTTTGGGTTTTTATCTAAGACATTATGAACAAACAAACTTATGGGCCAACCCAATACAACACAGAAATATTGAGAAGTTTTTGAGTCAGAATTCAACCTTCATTACATTCCTTGCTGTCCCTCAAGTTCTCCATACACATTTTTCTCCCTACCATTTCACATCCTAGTTCATCTGCCCTTACTAACTATAGCTATATGCCCACTCATTCTACAAGACTGACTGTAGATATCACAGAGTTTGTATTTAGCTTTCATTGTAAAGGATTCCAGAAATACAGAAACAGAAATAGTTTCTTCCAGCAAGGAGCTTGAAACACTGTTAGACGGAAAACTTACAAATTTTCTCAGATACAACTGGACCACCACATCTCTACCCTCCGTGTCCTGAAGAGCCAAAAGTGAGAAGCATTATTTGATCAAAGACTCAGGAGACCACCATGACACCAAGAGCATCTCCACACAAGACGGACTTTTCCTGTGACTTAGATTGCAAGCAAAGCCTAAAGTTTTATCTCAAGGATTTCAAAAGCACGGATTCCTTCATGTAAAACCTATTCTGTAATACAAAACTTCTAAGAAAACTCCAAACCTTGTGTACAAATTGAACATGATTAATTCTGTACAGTGACAGACAAATTGCCAAGGCTGGCTCTCCGTGGAGAGAAGGATGAACAGTGAGTCGTGGGGGTCACTGTGACATTAAGTAGATAGCTTCCTATTTCATTCTTAATTTCTACTGTTTAAGAAAAGTTACTTCAGTTGTTCTCCTTTCTACTGTGTTAGCCCAAAAGTTTTTTTCTTTTTTAACTTTATTTAATTTTTTTTTAATTTTTCGTCCTCTTTTACTGGTTTTCCAGTCATTCACTTTTCATTCATCTTTATTCTTCGGCCTGTGTGGGCCTCCAATTGCAGTGGCCTCTCTCGGTTCAAAACACCAGCCCTGGACGCATATGCTCCAAAGCATTGTCTCGCAATTGGACACACCAGCTCAGTTGCTCCGTGACACGTGGGATCCTCCCCGGCCAGGGATCGAACTGGTGCCCCTTGCACTGTAAGGCAGACTCTCTACCCACTTTACCACCAGGGAAGCCCAGCCCAAAAGTTTGTTTGGGTTTTTATCTAAGACATTATGAACAAACAAACTTATGGGCCAACCCAATACAACACAGAAATATTGAGAAGTTTTTGAGTCAGAATTCAACCTTCATTACATTCCTTGCTGTCCCTCAAGTTCTCCATACACATTTTTCTCCCTACCATTTCACATCCTAGTTCATCTGCCCTTACTAACTATAGCTATATGCCCACTCATTCTACAAGACTGACTGTAGATATCACAGAGTTTGTATTTAGCTTTCATTGTAAAGGATTCCAGAAATACAGAAACAGAAATAGTTTCTTCCAGCAAGGAGCTTGAAACACTGTTAGACGGAAAACACAAATAAGCAAGCAAACATTACAAAATGTGTTACTCAGATACAACTGGACCACCACATCTCTACCCTCCGTGTCCTGCTGAGTCAAAGGGAGTGCAGTCTAACAGAACAAGGTAATTGAAACAAGCCCCAATTATGAGATCTTCTGAGAAATTGTCTAATCCCCAAGAGGTGTAGAAATAGCTCCTTGAGGAATAGCTTCCAACTACTTTATCACTTACTGATTACATTCATTGCTCACTGCCTGCCTCCTTCACAAGTTCCGTGAAGGAAGAGATTTATCCTGTTCAGTGAGATATCTCAACAATGGGAATGATGCCAAGCTCACAATAGTCACATGTTTGTTGAATGAATAAGTTGCTTTGCCTTTTATATTCCATATATTCTGGGAAGATAGAAGTCATTCCTCAGAACTTACCAGAAAATTCTCCCTGAGACCAGCATTCGGATGCCTCTCCTCAGGGACCCGCAGCTGCAGTGAATCTCTTTCATCTTCTTCTGTGAGGCCATGTGTGAGGTGCTGAAAGTGAAGCAGGAAAGATGTCCACAACTCTTCCTGAGTCTTTGCTTCAAAACATTGGACTTAAACCTGTGGAGCAGAGCGTATTAGATCATTATAGTTTCTTATGCCTTATTTCTTGTTAACATCCCCACTAGAATGTAAGATCTTTGAGATGCTTTATTTGTTTTTGTAACACTAACATATCTTTGGAAAAACAGGAAGCGATCAAGAGGTGTTTGCTGAGAAAAGCTTAATAAATGAATAAGCTATATTCATATGGGGACAAATTTTCAAGGAAATGTCTCAACCAAACTTATGGCCCCTCAACACAGAAATATTGAGAAGTTTTGAGTCAGAATTCAACCTTCATTACATTCCTTGCTGTCCCTCAAGTTCTCCATACACATTTTTCTCCCTACCATTTCACATCCTAGTTCATCTGCCCTTACTAACTATAGCTATATGCCCACTCATTCTACAAGACTGACTGTAGATATCACAGAGTTTGTATTTAGCTTTCATTGTAAAGGATTCCAGAAATACAGAAACAGAAATAGTTTCTTCCAGCAAGGAGCTTGAAACACTGTTAGACGGAAAACACAAATAAGCAAGCAAACATTACAAAATGTGTTACTCAGATACAACTGGACCACCACATCTCTACCCTCCGTGTCCTGCTGAGTCAAAGGGAGTGCAGTCTAACAGAACAAGGTAATTGAAACAAGCCCCAATTATGAGATCTTCTGAGAAATTGTCTAATCCCCAAGAGGTGTAGAAATAGCTCCTTGAGGAATAGCTTCCAACTACTTTATCACTTACTGATTACATTCATTGCTCACTGCCTGCCTCCTTCACAAGTTCCGTGAAGGAAGAGATTTATCCTGTTCAGTGAGATATCTCAACAATGGGAATGATGCCAAGCTCACAATAGTCACATGTTTGTTGAATGAATAAGTTGCTTTGCCTTTTATATTCCATATATTCTGGGAAGATAGAAGTCATTCCTCAGAACTTACCAGAAAATTCTCCCTGAGACCAGCATTCGGATGCCTCTCCTCAGGGACCCGCAGCTGCAGTGAATCTCTTTCATCTTCTTCTGTGAGGCCATGTGTGAGGTGCTGAAAGTGAAGCAGGAAAGATGTCCACAACTCTTCCTGAGTCTTTGCTTCAAAACATTGGACTTAAACCTGTGGAGCAGAGCGTATTAGATCATTATAGTTTCTTATGCCTTATTTCTTGTTAACATCCCCACTAGAATGTAAGATCTTTGAGATGCTTTATTTGTTTTTGTAACACTAACATATCTTTGGAAAAACAGGAAGCGATCAAGAGGTGTTTGCTGAGAAAAGCTTAATAAATGAATAAGCTATATTCATATGGGGACAAATTTTCAAGACCTGGAGTGTCTCACATTCTTAGAGCAAACTCTAGACCTGAACATGGGAAAAGTCTTTGAACAACTAAGATGATGGGTATGATACAGTCTGCGTGGGTATTACTGTGTTATTTCTAGTATTATTAGACTTGATTTACTTGAAAGGCAGGCATTTTTATGAATGGAGATAAAGAGAATGTTGATGACAATACTGCTAAGAAATTTTGCTTTCTTAATCTAATTCTTAAAATACAGTACAATAACCTACACACAACACATAGGATTCCCATCAGTTATCTATACTGTACAATAAGATGTACATATGAAAGCATGTATGCAAGTGTCTAAATATTTTAAAATACTGTGTCAAATACAAATGAATAAAAGGTATCTCACAGGGCTTCCCTAGTAGTCCAATGGGTGGAGAGTCCACCTTGCAGTGCAGTGGGCACCAATTAGATCCCTGGCCTGGGAAGATCCTACATGCCGTGGAGTGGCTAGACTGGTATGTCCAATTGCGAGCCGGCGCTCTGGCATGCATGCGCCCAGAGCCAGTGCTCTATAACGAGAGAGGCCACTGTAATGGGAGGTCCACACAGGCCAAAGAATAAAGATGGATGAAAACAAATAAAAAATTGAAAAACAATAAAAGACGCCAAAATTGGAGTGGGATCTTGGGTTTACAGGTTTTATAAGTAAACTAAAATTTTATTTGATGTTAATAGGCAATATTCAAAATTCTTCCTTATTCTTTCAGGTCACAAGTCAAACAAGAAAATAAAAGAGAGGGCTTCCCCTGGTGGTCCAGTGGGTAAGGACACCGCCTTGCAGTGCAAGGCATGCCGGTTCGATCCCTGGCCTGGGAAGATCCCACGTGCCACAGAGTGGCTGGACCGATGTGTCCAATTACCAAGCCAGAGCTCTGGAGCGCAGGCGCCCAGAGTCGGTGCTCTGCAACAACAGACGCCACCGCAGTGGGAGGCCCACAGGAGCCAAGGAACAAAGACGGATGAAAATAGAGAAATGAAAGACCAATAGAAGTGGCCCGCCCATTCCCCAGCCCCAACCCGACCCCCGCCCAAAATAAATAAATAAATAAATCTTTAAAAAAAGAAAATAAAAGAGAATCTTTACTCAGTCTGAATGGCTTTCCTAAAGCAAATGAAAAGAAATGGACATGACACTCCATTTCCCCTTTTTCATAGGTTTAAAAAAAAAAAGATAAACATCCCTATAACAGAAGGAAATGCATGGCAGTCAGCAATTGAGAGTCAACAAATGGAGACTATCTAAACACAAGAAAAAAGAAGCTCTAGATGGCCAGTGAAAGTGTTAGTCACTCATACTGTCTGACTCTTGGGGATCCATGGACTATATAGCCCACCAGGTTCCTCTGTCAATGGAAATCTAATTCTTAAAATAAGTACAATAACCTACACACACACATAGGATTCCCATCAGTTATCTATACTGTACAATAAGATGTACATATGAAAGCATGTATGCAAGTGTCTAAATATTTTAAAATACTGTGTCAAATACAAATGAATAAAAGGTATCTCACAGGGCTTCCCTAGTAGTCCAATGGGTGGAGAGTCCACCTTGCAGTGCAGTGGGCACCAATTAGATCCCTGGCCTGGGAAGATCCTACATGCCGTGGAGTGGCTAGACTGGTATGTCCAATTGCGAGCCGGCGCTCTGGCATGCATGCGCCCAGAGCCAGTGCTCTATAACGAGAGAGGCCACTGTAATGGGAGGTCCACACAGGCCAAAGAATAAAGATGGATGAAAACAAATAAAAAATTGAAAAACAATAAAAGACGCCAAAATTGGAGTGGGATCTTGGGTTTACAGGTTTTATAAGTAAACTAAAATTTTATTTGATGTTAATAGGCAATATTCAAAATTCTTCCTTATTCTTTCAGGTCACAAGTCAAACAAGAAAATAAAAGAGAGGGCTTCCCCTGGTGGTCCAGTGGGTAAGGACACCGCCTTGCAGTGCAAGGCATGCCGGTTCGATCCCTGGCCTGGGAAGATCCCACGTGCCACAGAGTGGCTGGACCGATGTGTCCAATTACCAAGCCAGAGCTCTGGAGCGCAGGCGCCCAGAGTCGGTGCTCTGCAACAACAGACGCCACCGCAGTGGGAGGCCCACAGGAGCCAAGGAACAAAGACGGATGAAAATAGAGAAATGAAAGACCAATAGAAGTGGCCCGCCCATTCCCCAGCCCCAACCCGACCCCCGCCCAAAATAAATAAATAAATAAATCTTTAAAAAAAGAAAATAAAAGAGAATCTTTACTCAGTCTGAATGGCTTTCCTAAAGCAAATGAAAAGAAATGGACATGACACTCCATTTCCCCTTTTTCATAGGTTTAAAAAAAAAAAGATAAACATCCCTATAACAGAAGGAAATGCATGGCAGTCAGCAATTGAGAGTCAACAAATGGAGACTATCTAAACACAAGAAAAAAGAAGCTCTAGATGGCCAGTGAAAGTGTTAGTCACTCATACTGTCTGACTCTTGGGGATCCATGGACTATATAGCCCACCAGGTTCCTCTGTCAATGGAAATCTCCAAGCAAGAATCCTGGAGTGAGTAGCCATTCCCTTCACCAAGGGATCTGCCAGAACCAGGGCTCAAATTCAGGTGTCTGCCTTGCAGGCAGATTCCTTACCATCGGAGCCACCAGAAAAGCCCAGGAGTGAACTCAAAAACTCACATCCTCTAGGTACCAAATACCACCCTACTTACCATAAATTGAAGCAGTAAACCAGAACTTAGCAATGTTAAGCAAACATCAGTAGGGTGTGCAACACAGAGCATATGTGAAAACTGGATCTGAATCCTGATTAAAATCTTTTGTAAAAAGCCTTTGCTTAGACCTAATCTGATGAATTCCTCTCTGGTAGGTTGCATTGTTGTTGACGATGGTGGTGGTGGTGGTGGTGTTTTTCAAAACAACTATACTCCTCCTTCTATCCTCACCTTTTACAATATGATTCTGCAGTGTCTCTACTAGAGAATTGTATTTTCCAGCCCACTCATGTGAGGTTTGGCCAAATGACTTGCTTCGTCCAATGGAACATGGATAGGAGAGGTAAGTGCCTGTTCTGAAACTCAACTTTAAGAGGCATTCTTTGTTTCTACTTCCCCTTCGAGCACTTCTGCCACCAACACGAAAAGAACCTGTCTTGTCTTGCTGATGGAAAAGGCAAATGAGAAATACCTGGGGCTGACCTTGCCCTCATCAGCACTTTGGAGTCGTGCCCTCACTGGTCCAAGACTTGCCCAGAGCACGGCTCACCTGAAGATATGGCAAGAGGGATAAAATTAGGTGAATTGTGAATTTTATCCCTCATTTTGACTCCAAATATCTTCAATAAATTTCCAAAGATTACATTTTGTTTTATATGGCCAGATTCTCTGTCAAAGATGGGAAAGAAAATGGGGTTGTCAACAGACTAATGTAGAGCTAAAAGAGATGCAGCTCACAAGGATGAAAGGAATAGCCAAAACCAGGTAAGAAATGAAAATATAAATATACCTATGATTTTGTATAGATATCCTTTAAGGTATAAACATAAAAATGTAATTTGGTGACTCAATTTACCATCTCAATGAATTCTAATTGTAATTTATAATATGATACTGCTGAATGACTATTGAGAATTCTTATTTCTTTCTGAAAAGTATAGTCATTGATTTTCATAACTGTGCTTCTGGGAAAAATATAAGAATTAAATTTTATGACAAAACGGCAGACTTATGTAGTAGTTTAGAATGCGCCCTTCCTACTTCTGCAAAATACTCACCAAATATAAAACTCAGTATTTCAAGAGCTAATGCATCTTGCAGTGTTCGAGGGTGAATATCAAAGAGGCAGAAGGAGGACAAAGACAACTAGGGAAGGAAGGAAGCTGAGTCAAATACCTACCAACTCTAACTGCTTTTCCTCTGTCACTGCTGACTGACATTTAGGGGTAAGGCTGTGTGGGTTCAGGGGCTCAGTTGTGTCTGATTCTTTTACACTCCATGGACTATAGCCTATCAGGCTCCTCTGTCCATGGGTTTCTCCAGGCAAGAATACTGGGGTGCGCTGCTATGCCCTTCTCCAGGGGATCTTCCCCACCCAGGAATCAAACCTGCATCTCCTACATTTCCTGCATGACAGGCAGATTCTTTACTCAGCGAGCAACCTGGGAAGCTCAGTGGTAAGGGAAGAAAAACTAAAGGAAAGAAGATGAAAAACCTGAAGGAGAAAAATAAGGCATGAGGGCTAGCCCTGGCACATTCATGCAAGTGTAGGATATGGTGGGAACAAGTATTTGCTGTTACTGTTTGAAAACAGTGCTGGTCAAAATAAAGAGAAACAACTGCTCAGGAGAGTACAGTGGGAACATAAGCTCTCTATCTCCCTAGAAGGAGGTGAGGGCCCCTAATTAACCTTCCATACTCTCACTGAGGATCCGGGCAGACTGAAGCTCTCATCCTCCATGCCAACCTCCTGTTCTCTCTCATCTGCCTGGAAGCTCAGTCCAAAGCTGGCTCAGCGGGGCAGTTCAATGAGAAAGCACAGGTTGACTGGAAACCAAGCTCCAGAGACTCTTCTTTCGACCAAAGCAGTTTTCTCCACCAGGAAGCTCCACTGTTACACAGTCACAGAATTAGTTGTTTCTAGACTTCCCTACAAATATCTGAAGCATTCCAGGTGAGGAACCCTCATTACGAGGGCCCTTGCTATGAAGATTTTGATCCACTGGGCCACCCTCAGCATTTTCCACTATGGGTTCATGAGGGCTGCAGAAGAGAAAAGCATTTAGAAAGAAAACAAATGAGTTACACAGGCACACATGCCTTCAGTTGTGAGATCTGAGAGTAGAGATCAGTGTACAGAGTGCTCTGCTACATTTTTGCTAGAAGGTTTTGCCTTTAAACTGGAAGATATATTGTAGCATTATTTAATAACATTTGCTTTTGCTACAGAAAATAAAACAGATTGGATGGATGAGCTCCTAAAATCAGTAATGTGAGGCCAGTATGACTGTGGTCACTGAAGATGCACAAGAGACAGCTAAAAACCATGATACACTAAATCAATGTAAGGTATCTTAGGCACTTGATATTCCTGAGATCCTAAACCCATCTCCAATCAGTGACCTTCACTCTGGTCCCACATTTCCTCTGCTCAGAAACTTCAATGAAATCCATAATTGCTCACAAGCCTAACTAGCAAACTACAGCTATTGGCCAGGAAGCCTGTGTCTACATCTTTCTTATACTACACACATGTATGTTGGCCATGTGTAATTTCTATTGGATTGAGTTTCCTTGATTAACATTAATTTGCCTTGATAACCACATCATCAACAGGGAAAGCCTTTGAGGCAGAAAAAGATGGACAGAGAGAGACAGAAAAAAAAAAAAGAACACTGAAACCCCCAGAATACAGGCAGAACAGTCCTTCCACACATTTCTACCTTATTCCAAGTGTGTTAAACTATGCCATCTTTCTCCTTGTTTCTTGCCATTTTAAATTTATTCAATATACCAATAATCATGACTCAAACATGTTAACTTTGTCTGTGACCTTTTCTATTGTTCTTTGACTCCTAGACTCCTAGGATATCCTGCCTGGTAATATACTTGGAGGTTAGTTTTGCATCAGAGTAATTTCCCACATCAAACCCATACTTGATGTGTTCACTATTTGCATAAGAAGAATCTATACATGTGTTTGTATATAGCCCCTTTGTGTGGCCAACAGGAGGTTAGTTCCACATACTTAGCTGAAATTCCTTACTATGGCTAGAAAACCGCTCTCCCTTTGAGCACTGATTACTATTCCATCCTTACCACTACTAACCCCTATGCTTTATGGACTCCTCCTGTGAGCAACAACCACTGATGCAAACCCATCCAAGCTTTGCCTGAATATCCAACACCTGTCTGTGCAAACCGCATCCCTTCAGTTGTGAGATCTGAGAGTAGAGATCAGTGTACAGAGTGCTCTGCTACATTTTTGCTAGAAGGTTTTGCCTTTAAACTGGAAGATATATTGTAGCATTATTTAATAACATTTGCTTTTGCTACAGAAAATAAAACAGATTGGATGGATGAGCTCCTAAAATCAGTAATGTGAGGCCAGTATGACTGTGGTCACTGAAGATGCACAAGAGACAGCTAAAAACCATGATACACTAAATCAATGTAAGGTATCTTAGGCACTTGATATTCCTGAGATCCTAAACCCATCTCCAATCAGTGACCTTCACTCTGGTCCCACATTTCCTCTGCTCAGAAACTTCAATGAAATCCATAATTGCTCACAAGCCTAACTAGCAAACTACAGCTATTGGCCAGGAAGCCTGTGTCTACATCTTTCTTATACTACACACATGTATGTTGGCCATGTGTAATTTCTATTGGATTGAGTTTCCTTGATTAACATTAATTTGCCTTGATAACCACATCATCAACAGGGAAAGCCTTTGAGGCAGAAAAAGATGGACAGAGAGAGACAGAAAAAAAAAAAAGAACACTGAAACCCCCAGAATACAGGCAGAACAGTCCTTCCACACATTTCTACCTTATTCCAAGTGTGTTAAACTATGCCATCTTTCTCCTTGTTTCTTGCCATTTTAAATTTATTCAATATACCAATAATCATGACTCAAACATGTTAACTTTGTCTGTGACCTTTTCTATTGTTCTTTGACTCCTAGACTCCTAGGATATCCTGCCTGGTAATATACTTGGAGGTTAGTTTTGCATCAGAGTAATTTCCCACATCAAACCCATACTTGATGTGTTCACTATTTGCATAAGAAGAATCTATACATGTGTTTGTATATAGCCCCTTTGTGTGGCCAACAGGAGGTTAGTTCCACATACTTAGCTGAAATTCCTTACTATGGCTAGAAAACCGCTCTCCCTTTGAGCACTGATTACTATTCCATCCTTACCACTACTAACCCCTATGCTTTATGGACTCCTCCTGTGAGCAACAACCACTGATGCAAACCCATCCAAGCTTTGCCTGAATATCCAACACCTGTCTGTGCAACCGCCACCTTTTGGTCATCTCTTTTTCCTTGCTCAGCCCTGAAAACTTCAGGCCGTCTGTAACTATCATTTATGAATTTTAAAATCCATGGCAAACCTGTAAAGCCTTTATTGACATCCCTAAATAAACAGTCTCTTCTTCCCTTGTGTTTTCATCGGCACTGTTGTTAGTTCACTACGTTGTGTCTGATTCTTTGCATCCCTAGGTACTGCAGTACATCAGATTTTCCTCTCCTTTACTATCCCTGAAGCCTGCTCAAATTCATGTCCATTGAGTTGGTAATGCTATCTATGCATCTCATCTTTACACTATGTGTTTACATAGTATAATCTAGTATAGTATTTGCTCCATCATTATGCAATCGATCTCTTTCCAGACTAAACTCTGGCAGACATAAGCAATGCTTTTTTTGTTACCTTGTCTATTCCTAGAACAGGGCTTAGCATAAAGTACACACTCAGTATTTTTTCAAAATGACTGAACGTTAATTTACTATTCATAATCAGTATTATGGTGGAAGATTAATCAATATGTAATCCAACGTGCAATCAGTATGGGTAGGGATGGAATTGTTTCTGCAATCAACTTATGCTTACCCTCCACAAATAAACCTGGACAGCTACAGCATGCTATAGTCCATGGGGTTGCAAAGAGTCTGACATGACTAAGCGACTGAACAACAACAGCCCTTGAGAAGGAATTCACTCCCTCACCTCACTCCTATTCTTTGTCACTCAAACATACACACCTGAGAGAAAACCCTAAGTTGAGTAGATGTGGTGAGTTACTTAAGGACAGAAGAGAGTTCAACATAGTCTGTTTTAAAAGATCAACTCAGGTCTGATACATAGGAGTGAAAAAGCTCATAGAGAATACCCATCACCTGCATGGTATGACAAGAATACAGAAAATACAGCAGTGTGGCCTGCTGGATCCAGAACTCCTAAAGGACCCTAGGCCCTACAGAGTTCCTCATCACAGCACAGGATAGAAGACTAGGAACTTGGAAGACCCCAAGCACTATGGAATTCCTCATAGCACCATGCACAGTACAGGAGAGCTGGAGGGCCAGCTGGACACTGAGTCCTGTGTAATTTGCTAGGGTACCACAGCACAGCATAGATGGTTACACGGAGTTCTGTGACAGCTGAGTCTGTACTACCTGCACCAGAAGAATCAAGCGAATATGCTCTTGAACGTAGGGGCTCCATGAAGGTTTTGTTGTCTCCATAAGGCACCATGGATGTTAATCTGATGTGGACGTTGTGATTTTGATACTATCAGGGTTCCCAGTCTTCAGGGGCTACCAGTTTGAATCGCCACTAATACAACTAAGTACTGGACATCAGCACCAGATGCCAGCAAAGACAGGGGATAACAAATGAAGATCAGATATCAGAGGACTCTGAAGTTGAAAATTATTATATTAGTCTGTGGTTAGGGTGCCAACTTACTATGAAATCCCACTGGACTTAGAAGTTCAAAAGAGACCTATCATCATCTCCTCACACAAGAGCTTATATTCACACAAACAGAAAAAGATTTCCATATATATGTATTCCATTTACCATGCACAACTTAAAATATGTATTATATGCACTTTTTGTTGCTTACTCTTTGCAACCTCATAGACTGCAGCAGACCAGCTTCCTCTATCCTCCAATATCTCCTAGTGTATGCTCAGATTTATGTCCATTAAATTGGTAATGTGATGCTATTTAATCATGTATATTATACTCCTAGATTAAATAAGGTACAATTCATATTGTCAAGAAACTTACACACTGGTTAAAGAGACAAGACTATCACTTTTCTATATAAAGGATTAATTTTAAAAATCATTAACATTTAGTGACTATTCACTCTACCTGTGCCACTCCTGCATGACTTTAGATGTACTGAGTTATTTAATTGATACAATAGCCTCACAAGCTAAAATACATTACTAAACCCATTTTATAAATAAGAAAAATGAGGCTTCAACCCAGAGCTAGCATCACACAAAATGATGAAAGGTTTACAGCGTTCCCATTAAAACAGGAACAAGACAAGGGTGTCCACTCTCATCCTACTATTCAAACAGCACTGGAAGTCTAAGTCAGATCAATTAGGCAAAAAAATGCAATAAAAAGGGCCTCCCTGATGGTCCAGTGGGTAAAGGGCCTGCCTTGCCATTTAGGGGGCACCTGTTCGATCTGTGGCCCCAGAGGGTCCCGTATGCCAAGGAGGGGTTGTACTGGTGTGTCCAATTAGGAGCCAGCGCTCTGGAGCGCACGTGGTCAGAGCCAGAGCTTTGCAAGGAGAGCGGCCACTCCAATGGGAAGCCCACACAGGCCAAAGAATAAAGATGGATGATAATAATAAATAAAGGACCAATAAAGGAGGCCAAAATTAAAAAAAAGAAAAAAGAAAAAGAAAGAAAATGCAATAAAAAGGCATTCCAGTCAGAAAGGAAAATCTCCAAATGTATGTGTGCCATTTACCATGCATAATTTAAAATATGTATTATATACATGTGTATATTACATATTTTAAATGTATAATTTATTATATGTAAGTATACATGTAGTACTTACATGTAATAAATTACATGCATATTTACACATAATATATACT
The DNA here is from genome assembly GCA_022376925.1 of Tragulus kanchil. Taxonomy (NCBI): domain Eukaryota; kingdom Metazoa; phylum Chordata; class Mammalia; order Artiodactyla; family Tragulidae; genus Tragulus; species Tragulus kanchil. The sequence continues at coordinate 113,383,037 of JAIOJX010000028.1, read as the reverse complement.
GATACAAAACAAAAAATCTGATTTAAAAATGAGCAGAGGGCTTCCCTGGTGGTCCAGTGGGTGAGGACACCGTCTTGCAGTGCAAGGGGTGCCAGTTCAATCCCAAATCACTATAGCAAAGAGATTTCTGTACCCTCAAGTTCACTACAGCATTATTCACAACAGCCAAGACATGAAAACGACCTAAGCGTCCACTGACAGATGAGCAAATAAAGAAAATGTAGCACACACACACACACACACACACACACATGAATGGAATATTATTCAGTCACAAAAAAAGAAAGAAATTCTTTTGCAACAATATGAATGAAACAACAGACAAAGAATTAATCTCCAACATCTACAAGCAACTCAGACAACTCAGCACAGGAAAAACGAACAACCCAATCAAAAAATGGGAAAAAGACCTAAACAGACACCTCTCCAAAGAGGACATACAGATGGCCCCCAAACACATGAAATGATGCTTAACTTCACTTATAATTAGAGAAATGCAAATCAAAACTACAATGAGATATCACCTCATACCCATCAGAATGGCCATCATCCACAAATCGACAGACAATAAATGCTGGAGAGGCTGCAGAGAAAAGGGAACATTCCTGCATTGCTGGTGGGAGTGTAAATTGATACAGCCTCTATGGAGGAGGCTATGGAGATTTCTTAAAAAACTCAAAATAGAAGCACCATATGACCCAGCAATCCCACTCTTAGGCTTATACCCTGATGAAATCAAAACTGAAAGAAGCACCTGTACCCCAATGTTCATTGCAGCTCTCTATATGATAGCTAGAACATGGAAGCAACCTAGATGTCCATCGATGAATGAATGGATCCAAAAGCTCTGGTACATATATACAATGGAATACTACACAGCTGTAAAGAGAACTGCAGAAGAATCAGCCCTAATGAGGTGGCTGGATCTAGAACGTATCATCAAAAGTGAAGTCCGTCAGAAAGAGAAGGACAAATACTGTATATTAACACATATATATGGAATCTAGTAGGATGGTGATGATGGCACACGCAGTGAAGCAACAGAAAGACAGACGTGGACAGTGGACATATGGACATTGTGGGGAAGGAACAGAGGGTGGGAGGCATAAAGGAAGCAGCATGAAGGCCTGTACTATCATATGTGAAGAAAATAGTTCTAGTCATTGCTCTGTGAGAAAAGGGGATCCTTCAGGGGTGCTGTGTGATGGTCGGGGGGGCTTAGGGTAAATCACTATGGGCATTTGCAAGGGTGCCAGTTCAATCCCAAATCACTATAGCAAAGAGATTTCTGTACCCTCAAGTTCACTACAGCATTATTCACAACAGCCAAGACATGAAAACGACCTAAGCGTCCACTGACAGATGAGCAAATAAAGAAAATGTAGCACACACACACACACACACACACACACATGAATGGAATATTATTCAGTCACAAAAAAAGAAAGAAATTCTTTTGCAACAATATGAATGAAACAACAGACAAAGAATTAATCTCCAACATCTACAAGCAACTCAGACAACTCAGCACAGGAAAAACGAACAACCCAATCAAAAAATGGGAAAAAGACCTAAACAGACACCTCTCCAAAGAGGACATACAGATGGCCCCCAAACACATGAAATGATGCTTAACTTCACTTATAATTAGAGAAATGCAAATCAAAACTACAATGAGATATCACCTCATACCCATCAGAATGGCCATCATCCACAAATCGACAGACAATAAATGCTGGAGAGGCTGCAGAGAAAAGGGAACATTCCTGCATTGCTGGTGGGAGTGTAAATTGATACAGCCTCTATGGAGGAGGCTATGGAGATTTCTTAAAAAACTCAAAATAGAAGCACCATATGACCCAGCAATCCCACTCTTAGGCTTATACCCTGATGAAATCAAAACTGAAAGAAGCACCTGTACCCCAATGTTCATTGCAGCTCTCTATATGATAGCTAGAACATGGAAGCAACCTAGATGTCCATCGATGAATGAATGGATCCAAAAGCTCTGGTACATATATACAATGGAATACTACACAGCTGTAAAGAGAACTGCAGAAGAATCAGCCCTAATGAGGTGGCTGGATCTAGAACGTATCATCAAAAGTGAAGTCCGTCAGAAAGAGAAGGACAAATACTGTATATTAACACATATATATGGAATCTAGTAGGATGGTGATGATGGCACACGCAGTGAAGCAACAGAAAGACAGACGTGGACAGTGGACATATGGACATTGTGGGGAAGGAACAGAGGGTGGGAGGCATAAAGGAAGCAGCATGAAGGCCTGTACTATCATATGTGAAGAAAATAGTTCTAGTCATTGCTCTGTGAGAAAAGGGGATCCTTCAGGGGTGCTGTGTGATGGTCGGGAGGGGTGGAAGGGGGAGATATACATATCACTAATCTGGGAACATGCATATCTGTAAACAACAAAACTCTGTAAAAGTTAAGAGTAAAATAAAGGTTTAAAAAAAAAACAATATGGATGGACTTTGAGGGCATTATGCTAAGTGAAATAAATCAGAGAAATAAAATAGTATATGTCCCTCATTGATATGAAAAAAACAAAAATGCCAAACTCACAGAAACAGAGAGCAGAATTGTAGTTTCCAGAGTCTAGGGGGTGAGGGAAAAGGGGAGCTGTTGGCCAAAGGGTAGAAACTTCCAGTCATACAACAAACAAGTTCTGAAGAGCTAAATATAGAACAGGGACTGTAGTTAATGATATCATAGTATGCATTAAAAGTTGCTAAGTACATAGATCTTAAATGTTATCGCTACACACAAAATGTGTAATTATATGAAAGGATGGAGGTGCTAACTACTTTTACTGCAGTAATCATTTCACAATATACATATGCTTTTGAAATGTGGTCCTGGAGAAGACTCTTGAGAGATCCTTAGACCACAAGGAGAAAACCAATCAGTTTGAAAGGAAATCAACCCTGAATATTCATTGGAAGGACTGATGCCGAAGGTCCAATACTTTAGCCACCTGATATGAAGAGCCAACTCATTGAAAAGACCCTAATCCTGGGAAAGAGTGAAGGCAAAAGAAGAAGGGGCCCAGAGAGATGAAAAGTTTAGATAGCATCACCAACTCAATGGACATGATTCTGAGCAAACTCTGGGAGATAGTGAAGGACAGGGAAACATGGTTTGTGCTGCAGTCCATGGGGTTGCAAAGAATCAGATACAACTTAGCAACTGACAACAATAAATGCATATCAAATCATCACATCATACACCTTACACTTACATTTGCTATGTATCAATAATATCTCAATAAAGCTGGAAAAAATAAATAAGACAAATGGGATGTAAAAAGGTTATATAAATCACACAATACATAAAAGTCAAAGTCATAATTCTAAGCAGGCATACATTAACCATTTTGCAATACTGCTTCAATAAAACAAGATAAACAAGGGCACCAGACAGGTGATGAGTAACTGGCAAATGTGTAGTGTAAAGAATATATACTTGAGAAGAACTGAACATTTGATGCATTCCTGCTATATCCCAGGTTTCATGCAATCCAAAACCAAGAAGATTAATATTTATGCCTTATGCTATGGGTTTTACACCAATGGTTTAATGTTTGATTAACCACTTTATGCACAGCCCCAACACCCTTCTCCATAAAATAAATTCCATGTGTATCAATTGCCAGGGATCTAATATTTAGGTCACTGTTCATTAACACAAAGATTTTATCAAAAATATTCTCAAAGTCCTCTGTGTCTCAAAAGGGAAAAGATGAATCTATTCAGAGCTGTTGGCCAAAGGGTAGAAACTTCCAGTCATACAACAAACAAGTTCTGAAGAGCTAAATATAGAACAGGGACTGTAGTTAATGATATCATAGTATGCATTAAAAGTTGCTAAGTACATAGATCTTAAATGTTATCGCTACACACAAAATGTGTAATTATATGAAAGGATGGAGGTGCTAACTACTTTTACTGCAGTAATCATTTCACAATATACATATGCTTTTGAAATGTGGTCCTGGAGAAGACTCTTGAGAGATCCTTAGACCACAAGGAGAAAACCAATCAGTTTGAAAGGAAATCAACCCTGAATATTCATTGGAAGGACTGATGCCGAAGGTCCAATACTTTAGCCACCTGATATGAAGAGCCAACTCATTGAAAAGACCCTAATCCTGGGAAAGAGTGAAGGCAAAAGAAGAAGGGGCCCAGAGAGGATGAAATGTTTAGATAGCATCACCAACTCAATGGACATGATTCTGAGCAAACTCTGGGAGATAGTGAAGGACAGGGAAACATGGTTTGTGCTGCAGTCCATGGGGTTGCAAAGAATCAGATACAACTTAGCAACTGACAACAATAAATGCATATCAAATCATCACATCATACACCTTACACTTACATTTGCTATGTATCAATAATATCTCAATAAAGCTGGAAAAAATAAATAAGACAAATGGGATGTAAAAAGGTTATATAAATCACACAATACATAAAAGTCAAAGTCATAATTCTAAGCAGGCATACATTAACCATTTTGCAATACTGCTTCAATAAAACAAGATAAACAAGGGCACCAGACAGGTGATGAGTAACTGGCAAATGTGTAGTGTAAAGAATATATACTTGAGAAGAACTGAACATTTGATGCATTCCTGCTATATCCCAGGTTTCATGCAATCCAAAACCAAGAAGATTAATATTTATGCCTTATGCTATGGGTTTTACACCAATGGTTTAATGTTTGATTAACCACTTTATGCACAGCCCCAACACCCTTCTCCATAAAATAAATTCCATGTGTATCAATTGCCAGGGATCTAATATTTAGGTCACTGTTCATTAACACAAAGATTTTATCAAAAATATTCTCAAAGTCCTCTGTGTCTCAAAAGGGGAAAAAGATGAATCTATTCAGAGCATAGCCCCCCCTATCTTGAACCACCAAAGTAATAGATCATCCTAGAACAATAATCACTGAGGACTTTATGCCATCTATACCTACTGAGAGGGCCTCCCAGATGCCACTAGTGGTGGAGAACCCACCCACCAATGCAGGAGACATAAGACATGTGGGTTCAATACCTGGGTCATGAAGAGTCCTTGGAGGAGGAAATGGAAACCCACTCCAGTATTCTTGCCTGGAGAATTCCATGGACAGAGGAGCCACATGGACTAGAGCCCACAGGGTCACAAAGACTTGGACAGGACCAAAGCAACTTAGTATGCATGCCCACATGCAGACCCACTGAGATCTACAATTAAAGCAGCAAACTTTCTCTATGGTTCTTCTTCTGTTATGTTCAATGCAGATCTACCATTTCTTCAGAGACAAGCATTTGACTCAATGAAGGTCTTAATAAATTGAATCTTTGCAGTGTTCTTAGGAGCAAAGCAAGGACCAAAAACATGCAGTGAGCTTTAGTCCTAAAATATTCCAAGATATTGAAATTGCAATTATTTAAATGTTCTCACTTCTCTAATATAAAATAGGGTGTGCAGGGAGATGAAAAATTTAATTCACTATGAAGAGGCTAATTAGCTTTGCAGATAAGAACTAATGGTCTGTGTGGGTTTCACCAGCCTGCTCCAGTCTCTCAGGCTACAGGGGCAGATCTTTCAATAAATGCATCAACAGTTGACTTTGTTGGCCCCACAAAAGTGACTGGTGGCCCTGCCCTGCATAAACCCATAATTAGCTGTGAGGCCGACACAATTCCTGGGAGCCACTATCTCATCACATTTCCAGCAACCTCTATCACCTAAGAGGGCTCTCCAGACTTTGCTGGTAGAACATTTGATGCATTCCTGCTATATCCCAGGTTTCATGCAATCCAAAACCAAGAAGATTAATATTTATGCCTTATGCTATGGGTTTTACACCAATGGTTTAATGTTTGATTAACCACTTTATGCACAGCCCCAACACCCTTCTCCATAAAATAAATTCCATGTGTATCAATTGCCAGGGATCTAATATTTAGGTCACTGTTCATTAACACAAAGATTTTATCAAAAATATTCTCAAAGTCCTCTGTGTCTCAAAAGGGGAAAAAGATGAATCTATTCAGAGCATAGCCCCCCCTATCTTGAACCACCAAAGTAATAGATCATCCTAGAACAATAATCACTGAGGACTTTATGCCATCTATACCTACTGAGAGGGCCTCCCAGATGCCACTAGTGGTGGAGAACCCACCCACCAATGCAGGAGACATAAGACATGTGGGTTCAATACCTGGGTCATGAAGAGTCCTTGGAGGAGGAAATGGAAACCCACTCCAGTATTCTTGCCTGGAGAATTCCATGGACAGAGGAGCCACATGGACTAGAGCCCACAGGGTCACAAAGACTTGGACAGGACCAAAGCAACTTAGTATGCATGCCCACATGCAGACCCACTGAGATCTACAATTAAAGCAGCAAACTTTCTCTATGGTTCTTCTTCTGTTATGTTCAATGCAGATCTACCATTTCTTCAGAGACAAGCATTTGACTCAATGAAGGTCTTAATAAATTGAATCTTTGCAGTGTTCTTAGGAGCAAAGCAAGGACCAAAAACATGCAGTGAGCTTTAGTCCTAAAATATTCCAAGATATTGAAATTGCAATTATTTAAATGTTCTCACTTCTCTAATATAAAATAGGGTGTGCAGGGAGATGAAAAATTTAATTCACTATGAAGAGGCTAATTAGCTTTGCAGATAAGAACTAATGGTCTGTGTGGGTTTCACCAGCCTGCTCCAGTCTCTCAGGCTACAGGGGCAGATCTTTCAATAAATGCATCAACAGTTGACTTTGTTGGCCCCACAAAAGTGACTGGTGGCCCTGCCCTGCATAAACCCATAATTAGCTGTGAGGCCGACACAATTCCTGGGAGCCACTATCTCATCACATTTCCAGCAACCTCTATCACCTAAGAGGGCTCTCCAGACTTTTGCTGGTAGCCAAGTCTATTTCCTTCTCTATGAGATAATTCAAGCCCCACCTCATATGCAGATGGGTCCATAACTACCCCATTTCAGGGATTCACTCTACTCTGGATCACTGGAATACTGGTTTTCTGCACTTTCCAACCATGGTTCTGAGCATGGGGCTCCTCTCTTCTGTTCTGGCCACATTGTCACTTGCATGTTTTAGTTCCAGACTGAATACTGGGAGGCAGCATGAGGCAATGAAAGCTAACGACCATGTGAAAGGCATGGGTTTAGAGGATGCAAAGAGTTGAGTGCAGTCTTAACCTCAGAGCCATGCATATTTCTTGATTTAGATGAGCACTAGTTTTCCGTCACAGGCTGAGAAGAGTTGTTGAAAGGCGAAAATAAGAAAGAATGATAACAAACCATTAGTAGCATCTCCCCACAGCATCAAGCTGGTGTACACACATGGACACAACTGCTGTTCTATACTAACAACAGAATATACTCTTTCTGACCACAAGATATTTTTTAGTTTCTTCGCGACCTTAAGCTCACTTAGGGCAGTGACTTACACATGGTATATATATTCACTACATCATAGCATTTTTTGAGCAGGATTTGTTAAGAGTCTGGTTTGTTTAGAGCCTAATGACGCAAGGCAGTATAACTTCACTGGAACACGATACCACATCTCAAAAGGAGGTATGATCGCAAGACCCCAGTGTGCTTCAGGGACTCTGGACGAACTTTCTGGGCAAAACTGGCAAACACAGCATTCTGTAAGTAGACAGGTCCATGGGCAACACTTTCACTTTTGAAATTTCACAGACCTCACATCCCTTCTCTAAAGGTATGTTTTACTTGTCTTGCAGTCTTCTTTCCTAAGCTCATTAGCTTTGCAGATAAGAACTAATGGTCTGTGTGGGTTTCACCAGCCTGCTCCAGTCTCTCAGGCTACAGGGGCAGATCTTTCAATAAATGCATCAACAGTTGACTTTGTTGGCCCCACAAAAGTGACTGGTGGCCCTGCCCTGCATAAACCCATAATTAGCTGTGAGGCCGACACAATTCCTGGGAGCCACTATCTCATCACATTTCCAGCAACCTCTATCACCTAAGAGGGCTCTCCAGACTTTTGCTGGTAGCCAAGTCTATTTCCTTCTCTATGAGATAATTCAAGCCCCACCTCATATGCAGATGGGTCCATAACTACCCCATTTCAGGGATTCACTCTACTCTGGATCACTGGAATACTGGTTTTCTGCACTTTCCAACCATGGTTCTGAGCATGGGGCTCCTCTCTTCTGTTCTGGCCACATTGTCACTTGCATGTTTTAGTTCCAGACTGAATACTGGGAGGCAGCATGAGGCAATGAAAGCTAACGACCATGTGAAAGGCATGGGTTTAGAGGATGCAAAGAGTTGAGTGCAGTCTTAACCTCAGAGCCATGCATATTTCTTGATTTAGATGAGCACTAGTTTTCCGTCACAGGCTGAGAAGAGTTGTTGAAAGGCGAAAATAAGAAAGAATGATAACAAACCATTAGTAGCATCTCCCCACAGCATCAAGCTGGTGTACACACATGGACACAACTGCTGTTCTATACTAACAACAGAATATACTCTTTCTGACCACAAGATATTTTTTAGTTTCTTGGACCTTAAGCTCACTTAGGGCAGTGACTTACACATGGTATATATATTCACTACATCATAGCATTTTTTGAGCAGGATTTGTTAAGAGTCTGGTTTGTTTAGAGCCTAATGACGCAAGGCAGTATAACTTCACTGGAACACGATACCACATCTCAAAAGGAGGTATGATCGCAAGACCCCAGTGTGCTTCAGGGACTCTGGACGAACTTTCTGGGCAAAACTGGCAAACACAGCATTCTGTAAGTAGACAGGTCCATGGGCAACACTTTCACTTTTGAAATTTCACAGACCTCACATCCCTTCTCTAAAGGTATGTTTTACTTGTCTTGCAGTCTTCTTTCCTAAGCTCATTCTCCAGAACAGAAGAAATTAAAACCAAGTTTTTAAAAACCAGACCAAACAATAACAGAAGGATCCAGCTGAGGATTTTTTCCAAGAAAAAGGACAGAGCTTTAAGAGTTACGATGACTTTGATTTCAAGCAACAGAAGACAATTTGAGCCTTATAAAGGTAGAAGGAGGGAACCTTTATAATAAGGATCCTGAGAGCTCATGAGAGCCAAGGTCAGTGGGACAGCTCACATCAGTTAACCAAATGCCAGCTATGCGGTTTCCCTCTTCATTTCTCATAGCTCGTCACTGCTAACCCCTGAATATCTGTTTCTTTTCTCTCTTTCTTGTTTGCTCACTCAGTCTCACTTTTACACACGCTCTCTCCTGCCTAGTCTTCTCTGGTCCATATGGCAGTAAACATGATCACCAGCAACGCTGAAGCGGCTCATAGTACAGTTTTGAGAATCATTCGGTCATCAAAAGATATTCCTCAGCTTTAGTCCAAAGTCTTTGAACAAGATGCTAATGGGCCCAATTTGGGTCGGGTACCCAAATCTGGAACTATGGACTGTGGCCAGGTTATAAAGTCACTTTGTCCAAAATGACTGCCCCAGGATCATCAGAGAAGTGGGGATAAATCAGAAGAGTAGGGAAGGGAATCTAAGTGTTCTGTGTGGTAGATTTGACCTTAGGTAGTTCTCAAAGCTCCAAGAGGGGGCACTTTGGGTAACTCCTCCCTGATACATTTTGCAATGAAACAGAATATCAAAATGTCTTCTCTAGTATTTATAGGAGTTTCAGTCATTTCATCTTAAATGAATATGGTGGTCATATGTTCATGTACATATGTTCTATAGGCACAGTGAAGCAGTCTTGATTCTATAAAAGAACAAAGGTTAATTGACAAAAGCTGCATGATAGTTACATAAATTTATAATATTTCAACAAAACACTCTGCAGCCACTGATATCATGTTTTTAGAAAAGTTCTTGAAGAAGCTCAGGACAGAAATTTCAGTGAAAGAGCAAAGTATAGAACTTATCTAGAATAATTCCAAATATACCAACACAGCAGTAATTATACCTGGATGTGAGGATTATGATAGTTTTATTTCCAGGTTGGGAAGATTCCCTGGAAAACAGAAAGGCTACCCACTCCAGTATTCTTGCCTGAAGAATTCCACGGCTGGTCCACGGGGTTGCAGAGTGTCAAACACAACTAAGTAACTTTGCTTTCACTTTCCTTTCCTTCTTTATATCCTTTCCATATTTTCTATACTTTTTTTAACCAAAATAAAAATATTCTATAATAGGAAATCATATTACACCCTATGCCTCCAGGGAGCTGTAGTTCATGAATCCTGCCATTCTTTTTTGTTTTGCTGGTTGTCAGTAAGGTTAGCCTGCAGTGAACCCAGAGAAGATTTGCCAGAAAATGTACTAAGCCATTGGGGGTTAAAAAAAAAAAATTCCCCTCCTGAAAAAAATATATTTTTAATATCAGGTGCTTTCCTTTTCCAAAGGAGTCATCCCTGATTAGAGAACCAGATCAACACAACCATTTTCAGACCAGAACAGTGAAAACAAAGGGCCAGATAAGGTTCCAGTCAAGTTTAGAGGACATTTATAGCTGATCTAACAATTCCCTAACCTTAAAAATCCTGAAGATAAAACACTTTTCTGTGAACTGATCTGGCACTTAGATTGGCAGTAGCAGCTTCACTTTTAATAAGGAAAAAAAGTCAAAGCCCTGAGTTTATAAATTCTGTGAGTCTATCAAATGTAAGGGAACTCTCTAAATTTATAACCCAAGACAGTTTTGATAATTGTAGAGTCCTACACTCTGACAGAGAAGTGAACATTTAAATGATGAGGATTCTTTCTTCCTGTTTACCAAGATGGACACTCTGGCAATCTCTGTCTTCCCCGGTCTTTCAAACTGGAAAGCATTTGAACACCAGGTCAATTATACTCTTCCCCAGGTGACTAAAGCAGCTTTAAAAAATATTGCTGTCACTATGTCGGATCAAGTGGAGAGGAACAGAAATATGACTTGGGAGTCTCAAAAGGTATTAGACGGCAGGCTTGGTAGAAATTAAGTTCCATTTGCTAGGATTCCATATAACACCCTGAGAGAGCAAAAATGTTCAATTCTATTTATTAGTGCTAGATTTACGATTCAAAATGAAGATTAAATTAAGAAAAATCAAACTTGATGTTCTAAATAGCTCTTTACATTCAAGATCCTCAGTTATGTGCTTCAGCATCCATTCTGGCCTGCCTGGCTCTTGAGTCCCTCTGGAACTAATCTGTGGAGCTCATTTCTATGTGTGCTCAGTCATGTCCGACTCTTTGTGGCCCCATGGACTGCAGCGCACCGGGCTCCTCTGTCCATGGGATTCTCCTGACAAGAACACTAGAGTGAGTTGTCATTTCCTTCTAACTTTTTAACCAAAATAAAAATATTCTATAATAGGAAATCATATTACACCCTATGCCTCCAGGAGCTGTAGTTCATGAATCCTGCCATTCTTTTTTGTTTTGCTGGTTGTCAGTAAGGTTAGCCTGCAGTGAACCCAGAGAAGATTTGCCAGAAAATGTACTAAGCCATTGGGGGTTAAAAAAAAAAAATTCCCCTCCTGAAAAAAATATATTTTTAATATCAGGTGCTTTCCTTTTCCAAAGGAGTCATCCCTGATTAGAGAACCAGATCAACACAACCATTTTCAGACCAGAACAGTGAAAACAAAGGGCCAGATAAGGTTCCAGTCAAGTTTAGAGGACATTTATAGCTGATCTAACAATTCCCTAACCTTAAAAATCCTGAAGATAAAACACTTTTCTGTGAACTGATCTGGCACTTAGATTGGCAGTAGCAGCTTCACTTTTAATAAGGAAAAAAAGTCAAAGCCCTGAGTTTATAAATTCTGTGAGTCTATCAAATGTAAGGGAACTCTCTAAATTTATAACCCAAGACAGTTTTGATAATTGTAGAGTCCTACACTCTGACAGAGAAGTGAACATTTAAATGATGAGGATTCTTTCTTCCTGTTTACCAAGATGGACACTCTGGCAATCTCTGTCTTCCCCGGTCTTTCAAACTGGAAAGCATTTGAACACCAGGTCAATTATACTCTTCCCAGGTGACTAAAGCAGCTTTAAAAATATTGCTGTCACTATGTCGGATCAAGTGGAGAGGAACAGAAATATGACTTGGGAGTCTCAAAAGGTATTAGACGGCAGGCTTGGTAGAAATTAAGTTCCATTTGCTAGGATTCCATATAACACCCTGAGAGAGCAAAAATGTTCAATTCTATTTATTAGTGCTAGATTTACGATTCAAAATGAAGATTAAATTAAGAAAAATCAAACTTGATGTTCTAAATAGCTCTTTACATTCAAGATCCTCAGTTATGTGCTTCAGCATCCATTCTGGCCTGCCTGGCTCTTGAGTCCCTCTGGAACTAATCTGTGGAGCTCATTTCTATGTGTGCTCAGTCATGTCCGACTCTTTGTGGCCCCATGGACTGCAGCGCACCGGGCTCCTCTGTCCATGGGATTCTCCTGACAAGAACACTAGAGTGAGTTGTCATTTCCTTCTCCAGGGAATCTTCCTGACCCAGGGGCTGAACCCACAACTCCTGCGTCTTTTGCACTAGCAAGCGGATAATTTAGCACAGTGCCATCTGGGAAGTCATGGCTATAGACCCATTTTTGTAAGGCTGTTTTCATCATGCCAATCCTTTGCTTGGAAAACTCATAATAGCTTTTGCACGCCCATAAAGCAAAATCTGGATTCCTCTGTCCAGCCCCCAGGGACCTCCAAAATCCAGGCTAAACTGCCTCTCAGCCAGCTGCTCCCGTACACTTTTTCCCTCATCCTGAGACACAGCCTCATTGTTCTGCAGACCTCTTCCGCCTTACCCCAGCACCTGGTCCTTCTCTGTGCTACTCCCCTCTTCTCCAAACAGAGAAATATCCTCAGCACCTCATCAAACTCCACCTCACCATTAAGCCTTCCTTGACTTCTCCAGGGGACAAGTCTCACCCTTTTCTGAATTACTGCCACACTGAAGAGCCCACCAATTAATATTCCTGGCGAGTCCACAACAAGCTGATCTCTGAACATGTTATTCTGCAAATATTATTTTATTCTACCTTCAGAAAGACCCTGTAAGCCAATCACTATTTGCTCATTTCATTGTCAAGGAAGGAAAGAGCATGTTCAAATAATTTATCGTCTCTGAAAGCATGAGCTCCACAGAACCAGAATCGTGTCAGTTTCTCCTCTCCACTCCCAACTGACTGGTACCCAATAAACAGTTTGCTTCAACTCACAAAATGTTACATATTAGTAAGTGGAAGAGCTGATGTTCCACCCGAAGCCCATCTGCCAGCACCTTGGCTTTGTGTACACATACAGACACAGGCAGGCAGCAATGTGTCATATGGCTAATTCACTAAATACTGGCTGATCATCGCTGTCGCTCAGGGCAGCATGCCAAGACTGCACCTTCACTGAAGATTCCTGAAGCAAGGTGAGTGGCTTTATCACATGCTTCCCACCAACCGTCTCCATAACCACAGAATGAAAGAGCACTGTGCTAGCTGTGCAAATGCCCTCCCAGGCCTCATCTCAGCCACCATCACTCCTTCCCACCACACCGCCACTCTCAAGTCCCTCCAACATGGAAATGCTGTTGTTGCCATTGTAAAATGAGCATAGCCATATACACACATACATACTCATATATACTCTCTGCAAACTTCGTGAATGGATTCAGGCAATGAATATATCCCCATCAAACCACACATGTGACTGAATTCTCTTAAAAGCTGAGACATGTTCAAATGAGAAGGGGGAAAAAGCACTCCTGCCTACCTAATACACAGGATCAGAGCTCTTCTGAGCTTAAATCAAATTGTTTCCATACTAACTGAGTCAATCGGAAAGGCGTCTCTCAATGCTCCCGTTACACTTTTCCCTCATCCTGAGACACAGCCTCATTGTTCTGCAGACCTCTTCCGCCTTACCCCAGCACCTGGTCCTTCTCTGTGCTACTCCCCTCTTCTCCAAACAGAGAAATATCCTCAGCACCTCATCAAACTCCACCTCACCATTAAGCCTTCCTTGACTTCTCCAGGGGACAAGTCTCACCCTTTTCTGAATTACTGCCACACTGAAGAGCCCACCAATTAATATTCCTGGCGAGTCCACAACAAGCTGATCTCTGAACATGTTATTCTGCAAATATTATTTTATTCTACCTTCAGAAAGACCCTGTAAGCCAATCACTATTTGCTCATTTCATTGTCAAGGAAGGAAAGAGCATGTTCAAATAATTTATCGTCTCTGAAAGCATGAGCTCCACAGAACCAGAATCGTGTCAGTTTCTCCTCTCCACTCCCAACTGACTGGTACCCAATAAACAGTTTGCTTCAACTCACAAAATGTTACATATTAGTAAGTAGAAGAGCTGATGTTCCACCGAAGCCCATCTGCCAGCACCTTGGCTTTGTGTACACATACAGACACAGGCAGGCAGCAATGTGTCATATGGCTAATTCACTAAATACTGGCTGATCATCGCTGTCGCTCAGGGCAGCATGCCAAGACTGCACCTTCACTGAAGATTCCTGAAGCAAGGTGAGTGGCTTTATCACATGCTTCCCACCAACCGTCTCCATAACCACAGAATGAAAGAGCACTGTGCTAGCTGTGCAAATGCCCTCCCAGGCCTCATCTCAGCCACCATCACTCCTTCCCACCACACCGCCACTCTCAAGTCCCTCCAACATGGAAATGCTGTTGTTGCCATTGTAAAATGAGCATAGCCATATACACACATACATACTCATATATACTCTCTGCAAACTTCGTGAATGGATTCAGGCAATGAATATATCCCCATCAAACCACACATGTGACTGAATTCTCTTAAAAGCTGAGACATGTTCAAATGAGAAGGGGGAAAAAGCACTCCTGCCTACCTAATACACAGGATCAGAGCTCTTCTGAGCTTAAATCAAATTGTTTCCATACTAACTGAATCAATCAGAAAGGCTTCTCTCATTGTGTTATTTATTTTACTTTATCTGAAGTTCTAAATTTCTCTTTCTCCCCTAATAAAATGTGTGCTGAGAGCTAAGATAAGGTTTTATTCATCCTTGTATCTTTTAATTCTCAGCACTGTGCTAGAACCATGCCATGTGCCTCTTAGTTGAACAGCTAAGAAATGGAATTTCTGAAAATAAAAAATACGATAGAAATTTCATTTGGTTGAATATTTAGGGCCTTCCTTAGGGGTCTAATCTGTTGAGCACTAGACTAGATATTTTATATATACTAGCCTTAATCTTCATGACATCCTTACAAATTAGGTTTTTTGGACAGATAAAGAAATAGGCTTGAAGAAGTCAAAAAGCAGACCGAGGTCACGCAGCTGTCAGAGGTAAAATTAAGAATCAGATCCAGGGGTATCTGTCTATACCAGGCTGCTCTGTTGAAGATATAAATCAAGGACCCATAGACCCTCTTAGAAATCAGCATAGAACCCTCTTCTCCACACCCTTCCATCACGCTTACAAGCCTCAGTGCCACACACAGTCCTTTGCCATAAAGAGCCTGCTGTCCTGCCAGCCATGGATCAGCATTCATGCCCTCTCAGAATAGCAGTTAGCGGTCAGCTGCGGTGACTTCAGCTGCCAAAGTTATTTTAAAAGGAAACAAAACTATAGTGATAATTTGGGGATTCTTGCGCCACGGGGCCTCTGCCGTGCATCCGTCAGAACTTAGGAAAAGCTGGTTGTACAGACTTCAGAAACTTAGTCTCCATAACCACAGAATGAAAGAGCACTGTGCTAGCTGTGCAAATGCCCTCCCAGGCCTCATCTCAGCCACCATCACTCCTTCCCACCACACCGCCACTCTCAAGTCCCTCCAACATGGAAATGCTGTTGTTGCCATTGTAAAATGAGCATAGCCATATACACACATACATACTCATATATACTCTCTGCAAACTTCGTGAATGGATTCAGGCAATGAATATATCCCCATCAAACCACACATGTGACTGAATTCTCTTAAAAGCTGAGACATGTTCAAATGAGAAGGGGGAAAAAGCACTCCTGCCTACCTAATACACAGGATCAGAGCTCTTCTGAGCTTAAATCAAATTGTTTCCATACTAACTGAATCAATCAGAAAGGCTTCTCTCATTGTGTTATTTATTTTACTTTATCTGAAGTTCTAAATTTCTCTTTCTCCCCTAATAAAATGTGTGCTGAGAGCTAAGATAAGGTTTTATTCATCCTTGTATCTTTTAATTCTCAGCACTGTGCTAGAACCATGCCATGTGCCTCTTAGTTGAACAGCTAAGAAATGGAATTTCTGAAAATAAAAAATACGATAGAAATTTCATTTGGTTGAATATTTAGGGCCTTCCTTAGGGGTCTAATCTGTTGAGCACTAGACTAGATATTTTATATATACTAGCCTTAATCTTCATGACATCCTTACAAATTAGGTTTTTTGGACAGATAAAGAAATAGGCTTGAAGAAGTCAAAAAGCAGACCGAGGTCACGCAGCTGTCAGAGGTAAAATTAAGAATCAGATCCAGGGGTATCTGTCTATACCAGGCTGCTCTGTTGAAGATATAAATCAAGGACCCATAGACCCTCTTAGAAATCAGCATAGAACCCTCTTCTCCACACCCTTCCATCACGCTTACAAGCCTCAGTGCCACACACAGTCCTTTGCCATAAAGAGCCTGCTGTCCTGCCAGCCATGGATCAGCATTCATGCCCTCTCAGAATAGCAGTTAGCGGTCAGCTGCGGTGACTTCAGCTGCCAAAGTTATTTTAAAAGGAAACAAAACTATAGTGATAATTTGGGGATTCTTGCGCCACGGGGCCTCTGCCGTGCATCCGTCAGAACTTAGGAAAAGCTGGTTGTACAGACTTCAGAAACTGTCATCCATTTGACAGCTTTGCATTCTTTCTTCTGGGAAAACCAACTGCAAGGCTCCCGGCATTGTCAATTTCATCTTATCTTTGCCCTAAACTTCCCAGCAAAAAACCATATTGTCAGACTTCCTGGAGAAGCCTAACTACAAATTCCATCCCTAATGGACCTAAAGACCATACAGAGTGAAGTCAGAAAGAGAAAAACAAATATCGTATATCAACACATATATGTGGAGACCAGAAAAATGGAACAGATGCACCTATCTGCAAACCAGAAACAGAGACACGGACATACAGAAGGAAGGCATGGACACCAAAGGGGGGTAAGGGAGCAGGATGAATTGGGAAATTGGAACGGAAGTATACACTCTACTATGTAAAAAACAAATAGCTAATGAGAACCTACTGCATAGCACAGGGAACTTTACTCAGTGCTCCGTGGTAACAAAGAGGGGATATATGTATGCGTAGAGCTGATTCACTTCTGCACAGCGGAAACTAACACAACATTGTAAAGCAACTAAACTCCAATTTTAAAAAAATTCCATCCCTAGACCATCTTTACTTATAAATAAACAAACCTTATTCACAAACTGGAAGAGTATTTGCTCTTCTTTTTCTTGAATTTAAGTTATGCCTATAATAGTCCCAAAGAAATACTGAAATCTGAAAAGTAAACTGATTTTGTCAAGATTTTTGCAGGAACATTAATGAGGATTTTAATAAGGGTCAAATGAACAGAAAAAAAAAAATCACATAATTCCACTCTCTTGGCCCCAGCAGAGATCTAGTGACTTTTTCTAAGTTAATAATAAAAACCACCAAAATTCATATGCCTCCAGTGGAACAATTTAATTGTTGCCAAGGCTACAAGCCTCCTCAGATTTCATTATTTCAGTCTATACTAAAAGGGGAAATAGGTTACTTCAGATCATTTCTCTCAACTTTCACAGGATCCTAATGATTGTCTGTATCGACATGTTATCCAGGCAAAGAACGGTTCAGTGCACATGTCATAAAACTACACTTGGTGTTGTAATTACTTTTTCTCCCCTCCCCTTGAATACAAACAAAAGAACTCATAGAATACTGAGGCTCTCTGAAATTCTCTAAAATGTGAAATAAAAGGCATTGCAAGTGTTTGTGGTATAATTACGTCTTTTGGATTCACTGTTTGACGTTATAAGAATATTTTACAAAATGGATCTCTATAAAAGTCCCCCAGTTTTTTTCATTTTGCTTTCCCAGATGCACAAACTTCAAAGCACAAATTTTATGGTCTAACAGACCTGGGTTTTAGTTGAGGGATCCACACTTAGTCCAGCTTTATCAAACTCTATAAAATCAGTGGATTTCTTGGAATGTCAGCTTCTTCATTCATATAATAAAGACAATTAGAGTCCCCTGCAACTAACGCTATTAAGATAAAATGAGAAAAATATAAATAAAATCAGAGTACTCTCAGAGTATCTAGTTTATTCTAGTCTCAATAAGCAGAAATTCCCCTTCCTAAAACTATTGTACAGCAGTTCACTCCTGTGTTTTGCTTCATTTGCACACAGAAGGTTTTTTTTTTTAAGTGACACAAAGCAAAGGAATATACAATCTTTCTTCTATTTTTTCTCTGTGAAGTCTTCATTTTTACGAAAAAGGATCCTGCGATGGAGGCCTGTCATGTTCCCTTTCATGTAATAACTTAATGGGTGATTTTTCTCTGCAATAACGTCAAAATATGAATAACTGCCATGATTCCTGTCTGTTGATAGATTTAAATAAAATATTTACATGAATATAAAGTCGTTTTTAAAATCTTGTGAATGATGCCACAATGAAGATAGGCTTTCAAATAATACAAGGGAAAAACAATACAAAATTTCTTAACTTTTAATTTCTTCTTTCATTTAAGAAGAAAGAGGTATTAAAGTATTAAACATGAGTCAATGTTGGAGTGTCGACAGTTGCATTACTGCTTAGTTATTTGCTAAAGAGATGCTTACCTTCAAGTTTACTCATAAAAGAGATAACAGGATGAACTGGAAAAAAATTGGGATTTGGTCCTACTTCTGCCATTAAGTCATTTTATTATTTTGGGGAAATCATTCATCTTTCTGAGTCTCAAGATGGAGTTTTTGTCTAACTAAAGCAAGTGTTAACTTACTGCAGCCCATGAATCCTGCACACTGCCTTCTATGGCTCCTACTGCATTACAACAGCAGAGCTGAAATGTTCCAACAGAGACAATGAGGTTTGTAGAGCCTAAAATATTTAACACCTGGCCCTTACATAAATTTTCAATTTGATGAATTTCAATTTGAAGATGTTTTACGGTTTGTGCCTTTAGTATTCTGTTTAAGAAATAGTCTACTCCAAGGTCAGAAAGATTTCTCCTTTCTTCTCGAAGTCTTAGCAGTTTCTGTTTTTTACATTTATGTCTATAATTCATTTCAAGTTCATTTGTGTGAGCTAAGAATTGAGTTTAATTTTTTGGATATGGATATTCAGTTGTTCCAATAACATTTATTGAAAATACTTTGCTTTCCCATTGGATTGTTTTGGCACCACTGTTAGAAATTAACTGGCTATATATTTGTACTCCATTTCTCAAGTCTATCCTGTTCCACTAAACTTCATTCTTCACAAAATGCTTACATGGCCAGGGTTATTGCAGAATTACAGAAATCTTAGAAATCAGGTAGGATACATTCTAAAACTTTGTTCTTTTGTTCTTTTTCTTTTTTGCTACTAGTAGTTCTCTGAATTAACATATAAATTTTAGAATCAGATTATCAAATTCTGAAAATAAAATTGATGATAAACTAGTACAAATTGCAGTAAGTCTATAGATTAATTCAGACAGAACTGACATCTTAACAATATTGAACCTGATTTAAATCACCATTTATCTTCTTGAAATTATGTTACCAATATTTCTGGCCTTCGATGTACAGGTCTTTTACATATTTTGCTAACAATATTCCACAATAAGATAGCTTAAAACTACAAAATTTTTTAACTTTTAATTTCTTCTTTCATTTAAGAAGAAAGAGGTATTAAAGTATTAAACATGAGTCAATGTTGGAGTGTCGACAGTTGCATTACTGCTTAGTTATTTGCTAAAGAGATGCTTACCTTCAAGTTTACTCATAAAAGAGATAACAGGATGAACTGGAAAAAAATTGGGATTTGGTCCTACTTCTGCCATTAAGTCATTTTATTATTTTGGGAAATCATTCATCTTTCTGAGTCTCAAGATGGAGTTTTGTCTAACTAAAGCAAGTGTTAACTTACTGCAGCCCATGAATCCTGCACACTGCCTTCTATGGCTCCTACTGCATTACAACAGCAGAGCTGAAATGTTCCAACAGAGACAATGAGGTTTGTAGAGCCTAAAATATTTAACACCTGGCCCTTACATAAATTTTCAATTTGATGAATTTCAATTTGAAGATGTTTTACGGTTTGTGCCTTTAGTATTCTGTTTAAGAAATAGTCTACTCCAAGGTCAGAAAGATTTCTCCTTTCTTCTCGAAGTCTTAGCAGTTTCTGTTTTTTACATTTATGTCTATAATTCATTTCAAGTTCATTTGTGTGAGCTAAGAATTGAGTTTAATTTTTGGATATGGATATTCAGTTGTTCCAATAACATTTATTGAAAATACTTTGCTTTCCCATTGGATTGTTTTGGCACCACTGTTAGAAATTAACTGGCTATATATTTGTACTCCATTTCTCAAGTCTATCCTGTTCCACTAAACTTCATTCTTCACAAAATGCTTACATGGCCAGGGTTATTGCAGAATTACAGAAATCTTAGAAATCAGGTAGGATACATTCTAAAACTTTGTTCTTTTGTTCTTTTTCTTTTTTGCTACTAGTAGTTCTCTGAATTAACATATAAATTTTAGAATCAGATTATCAAATTCTGAAAATAAAATTGATGATAAACTAGTACAAATTGCAGTAAGTCTATAGATTAATTCAGACAGAACTGACATCTTAACAATATTGAACCTGATTTAAATCACCATTTATCTTCTTGAAATTATGTTACCAATATTTCTGGCCTTCGATGTACAGGTCTTTTACATATTTTGCTAAAAAAAATTCCCCTAACATTTGTATGTTTTAAATGCTAATGCAAATTATTTTTTGTTTCTTTTTCATTTTCAAATAGAGCATGGCCAGTATGTATGTAAAAATACAATTTTGGGTATATTAAATTTATATTCTATGACCTTGCTTTTTTTGTATATCTCTTAGGATTTTCAACATACATACTGTTACCTTTAAGTAAAGGCAAATGTACTTCTTCCTTTCCAATCTCAATGTGTGCTTTTACCTTCTCTTGTCTTATTTACCAGCTAGGACCTCTAGTACAATGTGAGTGGACATGATGTGATCAGGCAATTTTGCTTTCTTTATGATCACAAAAGCATAAAATGCCATAAAAGCATTTGATCTTTTACCATTAAAAATGATTCTTCAGGTTTAGAGAATTCTCTTCAATTGTGCATTTTCTTTTTTTTTTTTTAAACCTTTATTTTACTTTTAACTTTTACAGAGTTTTGTTGTTTACAGATATGTATGTTCTCAGATTAGTCATATGTATATCTCCCCCTTCCCTCCCCTCCCGACCATCACACAGCACCCCTGGAGGATCCCCTTTTCTCACAGAGCAATGACTAGAGCTATTTTCTTCACTTATGGTAGTACAGGCCTTCATGCTACTTCCTTTACGCCTCCCACCCACTGTACATTCCCTACAATGTCCATATGTCCACTGTCCATGTCTGTCTTTCTGTCGCTTCATTGCATGTGCCATCATCACCATCCTACTAGATTCCATATATATGTGTTAATATACTGTATTTGTCAATTGTGCATTTTCTGAGTATTTACCAAATTGTCAAATACTAATGCCTTTTTCCTATATCTATTAAGTTGATCATCTTCTTCTTTAACATATTAATATGATGATTTACAATGACTGATTTTAATATAAATTCAGTCACTTTTCTGGTATAAACACCACTTTAACCACTGCATTAGTTGCATTATATAGATTTTACTATGTTTTATCTCTATTCTGTTTAAAACATTTCCAAATCTTTCCTATTCCTTTTTCTCTTTGACCATGGGTTATTTAAAAGTATACTAATTTCCAAATACTTGGGGATTTTAAACATGTATTACTGATATTCATTTCTAATTTAATTCCACTGAGAGCAGACAGTATACTTTGTATGATTCCAATTCTATGAAATTGAGACTTGTTTTAATGATCCACCATATAATCTATCTTACTGAACATACACATTCACTTCTGAAAAACGTGTATTCCTCTATTGTGGGGTGCAGTATTCAGCAAGTGACAGGTAGGTTATTTTGATTGAAAGCATTATACAAATCATGTATGTCTTTACCAATTGTCATTCTATTGATTACTAGGAAATAGGTGTGCTGAAATTGCCAACTATCATTGTGGATTTATATTTTATTTCCTTGAATTGTATAAGTTTTTGTTTCATGTATTTTAACACTGTCATTAAGTGAATAAATATTTGGGATGTCTATATCTTATTAGTGAATTGAACACTTTATTATTGTAAACTATTCCTCTTTTTCCTTGATAATAGTCCTTGTTTAGAAAGTTACTTTGATATTAATATTGTCATTTCACTTTTCTTATAATTAGGATTTAAATGGTATTTTTCCTAATGCTTTACTTTTAATCTATTATTTTCAGACTGAATTTTTGTAGAATTCATATTCTGTTCAGTCACTCAGTTGTATCCAACTCATTGCGACCCCATAGACTACAGCACGCCAGGCTTCCCCGTCCTTCACCACCTCCCAGAGCTTGCTCAAACTTATGTCCATTGACTCCATGATATCATCCAACCATCTCCTCCTTTCTGTCGCTTCATTGCATGTGCCATCATCACCATCCTACTAGATTCCATATATATGTGTTAATATACTGTATTTGTCAATTGTGCATTTTCTGAGTATTTACCAAATTGTCAAATACTAATGCCTTTTTCCTATATCTATTAAGTTGATCATCTTCTTCTTTAACATATTAATATGATGATTTACAATGACTGATTTTAATATAAATTCAGTCACTTTTCTGGTATAAACACCACTTTAACCACTGCATTAGTTGCATTATATAGATTTTACTATGTTTTATCTCTATTCTGTTTAAAACATTTCCAAATCTTTCCTATTCCTTTTTCTCTTTGACCATGGGTTATTTAAAAGTATACTAATTTCCAAATACTTGGGGATTTTAAACATGTATTACTGATATTCATTTCTAATTTAATTCCACTGAGAGCAGACAGTATACTTTGTATGATTCCAATTCTATGAAATTGAGACTTGTTTTAATGATCCACCATATAATCTATCTTACTGAACATACACATTCACTTCTGAAAAACGTGTATTCCTCTATTGTGGGGTGCAGTATTCAGCAAGTGACAGGTAGGTTATTTTGATTGAAAGCATTATACAAATCATGTATGTCTTTACCAATTGTCATTCTATTGATTACTAGGAAATAGGTGTGCTGAAATTGCCAACTATCATTGTGGATTTATATTTTATTTCCTTGAATTGTATAAGTTTTTGTTTCATGTATTTTAACACTGTCATTAAGTGAATAAATATTTGGGATGTCTATATCTTATTAGTGAATTGAACACTTTATTATTGTAAACTATTCCTCTTTTTCCTTGATAATAGTCCTTGTTTAGAAAGTTACTTTGATATTAATATTGTCATTTCACTTTTCTTATAATTAGGATTTAAATGGTATTTTTCCTAATGCTTTACTTTTAATCTATTATTTTCAGACTGAATTTTTGTAGAATTCATATTCTGTTCAGTCACTCAGTTGTATCCAACTCATTGCGACCCCATAGACTACAGCACGCCAGGCTTCCCCGTCCTTCACCACCTCCCAGAGCTTGCTCAAACTTATGTCCATTGACTCCATGATATCATCCAACCATCTCATCCTTTTTTGTCCCTTTCTCCTCTGTCTTCTGTTTTTTCCAAACATCAGGGTATTTTTCAATGAGTTGTCTCTTCATATCAGGTGGCCAAAGTATTGGAGAGCTTCAGCTTCAGCATCAGTCCTTCCAATGGTCAGAGTTGATTTCCTTTAGGATTGACTGGCTTGATCTCCTTGCAGTCCAAGGGACCCTCAAGAGTTGTTCTCCAATGCCAACAATTCAAAAGCATAAATTCTTCAGCTCTCAGCCTTCTTTATGGTCAAACTCTCACATCCGTACATGACTACTGGGAAACCATAGCTTTGACTACATGAACTGTTGTTGGCAATGTGATATCTCTGCTTTTTAATATTCTGTTTAGGCTTGTCATAGCTTTTCTTCCAAGGAGCAAGCATCTTTTAATTTCATGGCTGCAGTCACCATCCACAGTGATTTTGGAGCCTAAGAAAATAAAGTCTGTTACTGTATCCATTGTTTGCCCATCTATTTGCCGTGAAGTGATGGGACCAGATGCCATGATCTTCATTTTCAAATGCTGTTTTAGGCCAGTTTTTTCTCTCTCCTCTTTCACCTTCTTCAAGAGACTCTTTAATTCCTCTTCACTTTCTGCCATAAGGGTGGTATCATCTGTATACCTGAGGTTATTGAAATTTCTGTCAGAAATCTTGACCCCAGCCTATGCTTCATCCAGACTGGATATTTTATTCCTTGAATGTATAAGTTTTTGTTCATTTTTCATGTCATTTTTTTTCTTATTAGTGAATTGAACACTTTATTATTGTAAACTATTCCTCTTTTTCCTTGATAATAGTCCTTGTTTAGAAAGTTACTTTGATATTAATATTGTCATTTCACTTTTCTTATAATTAGGATTTAAATGGTATTTTTCCTAATGCTTTACTTTTAATCTATTATTTTCAGACTGAATTTTTGTAGAATTCATATTCTGTTCAGTCACTCAGTTGTATCCAACTCATTGCGACCCCATAGACTACAGCACGCCAGGCTTCCCCGTCCTTCACCACCTCCCAGAGCTTGCTCAAACTTATGTCCATTGACTCCATGATATCATCCAACCATCTCATCCTTTTTTGTCCCTTTCTCCTCTGTCTTCTGTTTTTTCCAAACATCAGGGTATTTTTCAATGAGTTGTCTCTTCATATCAGGTGGCCAAAGTATTGGAGAG
Organism: Tragulus kanchil; assembly: GCA_022376925.1. Lineage (NCBI taxonomy): Eukaryota > Metazoa > Chordata > Mammalia > Artiodactyla > Tragulidae > Tragulus > Tragulus kanchil. The sequence goes on along the minus strand of JAIOJX010000028.1, from coordinate 113,357,954 downwards.
CTTCAGCTTCAGCATCAGTCCTTCCAATGGTCAGAGTTGATTTCCTTTAGGATTGACTGGCTTGATCTCCTTGCAGTCCAAGGGACCCTCAAGAGTTGTTCTCCAATGCCAACAATTCAAAAGCATAAATTCTTCAGCTCTCAGCCTTCTTTATGGTCAAACTCTCACATCCGTACATGACTACTGGGAAACCATAGCTTTGACTACATGAACTGTTGTTGGCAATGTGATATCTCTGCTTTTTAATATTCTGTTTAGGCTTGTCATAGCTTTTCTTCCAAGGAGCAAGCATCTTTTAATTTCATGGCTGCAGTCACCATCCACAGTGATTTTGGAGCCTAAGAAAATAAAGTCTGTTACTGTATCCATTGTTTGCCCATCTATTTGCCGTGAAGTGATGGGACCAGATGCCATGATCTTCATTTTCAAATGCTGTTTTAGGCCAGTTTTTTCTCTCTCCTCTTTCACCTTCTTCAAGAGACTCTTTAATTCCTCTTCACTTTCTGCCATAAGGGTGGTATCATCTGTATACCTGAGGTTATTGAAATTTCTGTCAGAAATCTTGACCCCAGCCTATGCTTCATCCAGACTGGCATTTCACATGATGTACTCGGGATATATGTCAAATAAGCAGGGTGACAACATACAGCCTTTACGTATTCCTTTCCCCATTTGGAACCAGTCCATTGTTCTATGTCCAGTTCTAACGGTTGCCTTCTAGTTCTGCATAAGGTTTCCCAGGAGGTAGGTAAGGTGATCTGTATTCCCATTTCTTTAAGAATTTTCCACAGTTTCTTGTGATCTACTCAATTCAAGAATTCATATAGGGCTTCCCTGGTGGTCCAGTGGGTAAGAACACCGCCTTGCAGTGCAAGGGGCACCGGTTCGAGCCCTGGCCTGGGAAGATCCCACGTGCCACGGAGCGGCCTGACCGATGTGTCCAATTACCGAGCCCGAGCTCTGGAGCACATGCGCCCAGAGCTGGTGCTCTGCGACGACAGAGGCCACCGCGATGGGAGGACCACATGGGCCAAAGAACAAAGATGGATGAAACTAGACAAATGAAAGACCAGTGGAAGTGGCCCACCCACCCCCCTCCCTCCCCACCCCCGCCAAAATAAATAAATAAATTAAAAAAAAAAAAAAGAATTCATATAGTTGAATCTTATTTTTTTAACCAGCCTGACAATTAAAGCTTTTTAATTGGAACATATAAACCATTTACATTTAAGGTAATTCCTGATATCATTGAGTGTAAACTCCCTATCTTATCATTTGTTTTTGATTTCTGCAATCTTTTTTTAATTCTTTTTCCTTTTTTCATGTAATCTTCTGAATCAAGTAAGTAACTTTAGGATGCTAGTTTATCCCTATCATTATCTTATGAGTTATAATTCTTTTTTTTTTTTTTTTTTTTAGTGATTCCTCTTGGATTTGCAATACTTCATCATCTGTTATCAACCACATATCCAGTTTTATCTCCCACGATTACTGCTCCGCTGCAATTAAACAGGTCACTTACTATTGCCAAACATTCTCTTGGACCTCTCTGGTGGTACACGGATAAGAATCTGTCTGCCAATGCAAGGGACACAAGTTTGATCCCTGGTCCAGGAAGATTCCACATGCCACATAGCAACTAAAGCTTGTATGGCACAAATCCTGAGCCCGCGTGCTGCAACTATACTGAAGCCCATGAGCCTAGAGTCTGTGCTCCACAACAAGGGAAACTAGCAAAATGAGAAGCCCATGTACTGCAACAAAGAGTAGCACTTGCTAACTGTAACTACAGAAAGCCTGTGTGTAGCAACAAAGATCTAGCACAACCAAAAACAAACAAACAAACATACTCTTTACTATGCTACTACTATGCCAAGTGCATTTATACACATTTTATTCACACATCTTTATATTTTAGCCACACCAATCGATTATCTGTTTTCTAATTTTTCATTTGTTTTCAGTAGGGCGGAAAGTCCCATAGCAGTTACTCCTTTACAGATAAAAATGGAAATTATGGCTCATTGTTTGCAATAGAGTCTTTTGACCCACCCGACTTGGTTACAATGCAGCAGTTTACTTCTACCCTAGGATGGAGAACAACTCCACTGTGCTCTCTGTGGTTTCTTTCATCTCCAAAATTCTGTAATTCTATAGGTACATCATATCTTGCCTGTGACTAAAACCTTTTAAATTTCAAAGGGTATCCAGAGCAATCATCCCATTGATCCTCACACTAATCTGTGGAAAAAAAATAGATCAGGCATGATGATGCCCATTTTACAGATAAGGACACTGATGCCAAAGAGCTAACTGAACTTTTCCAAAACGATGCAATAAATTAGACCCTGAATGCACAGATCAGAATGACATCAGATGCCAAAATTCAGGTTTCTTAATTCTATTATATCAATGATTATATTATTTTCTTCTTAACTGTTTTTTAATTATGTTTTGATTAAATACATGTTTATTGAAGCATTGTCTGCTGTCTAAAGTTAATCAGGGGACTTTCCTGCTGGTCCAGTGGCTAAGACTCTGTGCTCTCAAGGCATAGGACCCAGGTTCGATCACTGGTCAGGGAACTAGATCCCAAATGCTGAAACTAAGAGTTCGCATGCTGTGATAAAGACCAAAGAAACTGCACACTGCAACTAAGACCTGATGTAGCCAAATAAATAAACTTCTCAATTAGAAAAAGAATAAGGAATAAAGCTAATGAAAGCATAAGAGGAAACTAGCAATGGCAAAATATATATGTACAAAGAAAGTGACAAAGCAGTCAATATAATGGTGAGCAGCGCATATCAACATTCAATAATACATCACTAGTAATTTCTTGTTGTGATGATATATACTGCATTCTCCACAGGTTTACATAAATTACCTAAAGCATACTCAGCAACAAGAAAAGCTGAAGTCTGTCCTTGAACACTAACCTTCTTCACCCAAGAAGATATATGCCAAGGACTTCCAGCTGGAATAACATTACACCAAATGCAATCTAGTAAAGTTTCAAATACAAAACACTGGCAGTGTTCGAGAAAGACTGAGTCTCTAGGATCTCACAGATAATAATTTAGTATCTGATAATCAATCTTTCAAAACACTAAACTTCCTCAACACGCACACCAACATTTGAAACAGTAAGTCTTTAAAACTCAGTATACAAAACCCTCAGCATAGATGCCATTTCATTATCAGACCAGGAACAACATCACAATGTTCCCAAGGTTAGGTAGGACCCACATTAACTTCACTTCTTAGGTCTTAGGTGGCAGAGTACTCATGTTAGAATACCATCTCTTGCACAGTTCTTCTATATACATGCATGCATGCTAAGTCGCTTCAGCTGTATATGACTCTTTGCGACCCCATGAACCCCCAGGCTCTTTTGTCCATAGGATTCTCCAGGCAAGAACACTGGTGTGGGTTGCCATACTCTCCTAACAAGGGGATGTTCCTGACCCAGAAATGGAACCTGCATCTGTCTCCTGCAGTGGCAGTTAGGTTTGTTACCCCTAGGGCCACGTGGGAAGTCCTCTTCTATATACATGGATCATTAATTATGTGAGGTTTAGGAGTCCCCTGGTGGTATAGGGGTTAGGATTCTGGGCTTTCAATGCCATGGCCCAGGGTCAGTTCCTACTTGGGGAACTGAGAGATCTTGCAAGTCACATGGCATAGTGAAAAAAAGTAACAGTAATTTTGTGGGTTTGGGTTACAGATTAATTATGATTATCTTCTTTTCTTGCTACAACAAGGTTACCTCCAACAAATGTAAGGATAGAGCATTCTGTCTTAACCTCAAGAATACAGTTGCTAGTCATTCAGAGTTAGATTAACCCTGAGGCCATGAAGGCTAAAGGAAAACAAGAAATGTTAAAAATGGAAAATCTCCTAGAACTTCATCATTCAGCAGATAGGGAAATTGAAGCTCAGAGAAAATCCTGTGACTTGTCCAAGGTCACACACCCAGAGAGTAGCAGAGCCAGAAGTTCAATTCAGGTCTCCAAATTATGAGGCCAGAGCTTTTTTCTGAAAATTCTGTAAGGCTTCTAGCTGCAGTTCAAACTCCTGTCAGTTTAAAGCCAAGATATCATTCTACTTATAGCTGTGCTTAGGTATCACAGTGCTTTGAAATATCTCAAGAGGTTTTACAAACTAAATTTAAAAGTACATGTAGTTCCACGCAAGGGCTTTCCAGGGGCTCAGCATTAAAGAATCCACTTGCCAATGCAGGAAACACAGGAGACATATGTTCAATTCCTGAGTCAAAAAGATCTCCTGAAGCAGGAAGTGTATTCTTGCCTGGGAAATTCCATGGACAGAGGTGCCTGGTGGGCTATATTCCACGGGCCACAAAGAGCTGGACCTGACTGAGCACACACACAGCTCCACAATGCAAAGAAACATAAAGGCTCTAAGACTATATAAAAATCTGTCTTCAAATGAAACTACAATGTGCTTACCCTATTTTTATAAATAACCTTCTGTATCATTTGGGGTGTATTTCTTCTTGATTCCTGAGCCCCTTATCTATACAAATTCAAATGCTATTAATCTAGGCAAGGACTCTGGTTATAACTGCTATTTCTTTTGGTCTGGCAGCAAATGCTATAGAATCTGATTAGGTATGCCTAGAAGACGTAGATTCTGTGTTGGATTTACCCAGTCACTAACTTACAGCATGAAAATCCACCATTGGATTCTTACATATCAGAAAGATATACCCCAAAAAAAGATATACATAATGAAACTACAACTTGAAGTCAAAAGACTGAATTCTCTTCAGTCACAAGAAAGGTACTGGGTCAGAAATTCTGGATCCTCTGAAGCAAGAATAAAATGTTAATTACTTAAGTGGCATAGATCCAAAATGTAAGGATAGAGCATTCTGTCTTAACCTCAAGAATACAGTTGCTAGTCATTCAGAGTTAGATTAACCCTGAGGCCATGAAGGCTAAAGGAAAACAAGAAATGTTAAAAATGGAAAATCTCCTAGAACTTCATCATTCAGCAGATAGGGAAATTGAAGCTCAGAGAAAATCCTGTGACTTGTCCAAGGTCACACACCCAGAGAGTAGCAGAGCCAGAAGTTCAATTCAGGTCTCCAAATTATGAGGCCAGAGCTTTTTTCTGAAAATTCTGTAAGGCTTCTAGCTGCAGTTCAAACTCCTGTCAGTTTAAAGCCAAGATATCATTCTACTTATAGCTGTGCTTAGGTATCACAGTGCTTTGAAATATCTCAAGAGGTTTTACAAACTAAATTTAAAAGTACATGTAGTTCCACGCAAGGGCTTTCCAGGGGCTCAGCATTAAAGAATCCACTTGCCAATGCAGGAAACACAGGAGACATATGTTCAATTCCTGAGTCAAAAAGATCTCCTGAAGCAGGAAGTGTATTCTTGCCTGGGAAATTCCATGGACAGAGGTGCCTGGTGGGCTATATTCCACGGGGCCACAAAGAGCTGGACCTGACTGAGCACACACACAGCTCCACAATGCAAAGAAACATAAAGGCTCTAAGACTATATAAAAATCTGTCTTCAAATGAAACTACAATGTGCTTACCCTATTTTTATAAATAACCTTCTGTATCATTTGGGGTGTATTTCTTCTTGATTCCTGAGCCCCTTATCTATACAAATTCAAATGCTATTAATCTAGGCAAGGACTCTGGTTATAACTGCTATTTCTTTTGGTCTGGCAGCAAATGCTATAGAATCTGATTAGGTATGCCTAGAAGACGTAGATTCTGTGTTGGATTTACCCAGTCACTAACTTACAGCATGAAAATCCACCATTGGATTCTTACATATCAGAAAGATATACCCCAAAAAAAGATATACATAATGAAACTACAACTTGAAGTCAAAAGACTGAATTCTCTTCAGTCACAAGAAAGGTACTGGGTCAGAAATTCTGGATCCTCTGAAGCAAGAATAAAATGTTAATTACTTAAGTGGCATAGATCCAAAATGGAGAGGGTAAAGGGAAAAAGAGAGGGAAGACAAGGGAAGGTAAGATGCAGAGGGATGCAGCAGGCTACTGTGCTGGCTACATTTTACAGAAAAATGAGGAGACACATATGCACATTCCCTAAGCACATGGTACACTACGAAAAGGTACAAGGAAGAGCTCAATCAGAGTAAGTTTCATTTATTGAAGTGCTGGGAATGCTCTTTAAAGTTTTGTTTGACTCTTTGTGACCCCACGGACAGTAGTCTGCCAGGTTTCTCTGTCCATAGGATTCTCCAGGCAAGAACACTGAAGGGGGCAGTCATTTCCTTCTCCAGGGAGATCTTTCTGACACACTGGTTGAACCTGTGTCTCCTGAATTGGCAGGTGGATTATCTACCACTAAGCCTTCTGGGAAGTCCATTTACTGAATACTTACTAGTAAAAGAAGTTGATATGTGTATTGTCTCAAAGGAAACATAGTTCAGGAACTTCCAAAGTTAACAGCTCTCTCAATACATGTCTCAATAGATTACACTAGTCAATGAGTTAACGATAGCATAATGGAAAGCAGACAGACCAATAAAAATCTTGAAGAAATTCTTTTTAATTTTATGAAAGGAAGATTATATAATTAATTTGATATTCAAAGAAGATTTCAAGAAAATTAGTATTTTCTGAACTTCAACTCAGAAAACTTCAGACACGAAATATCTAAGGAAAAATATCACCAAGGAATTTCAAATTGAAATCTTCCTTACAGCAAAATTTCTGCCCCTTATCTATACAAATTCAAATGCTATTAATCTAGGCAAGGACTCTGGTTATAACTGCTATTTCTTTTGGTCTGGCAGCAAATGCTATAGAATCTGATTAGGTATGCCTAGAAGACGTAGATTCTGTGTTGGATTTACCCAGTCACTAACTTACAGCATGAAAATCCACCATTGGATTCTTACATATCAGAAAGATATACCCCAAAAAAAGATATACATAATGAAACTACAACTTGAAGTCAAAAGACTGAATTCTCTTCAGTCACAAGAAAGGTACTGGGTCAGAAATTCTGGATCCTCTGAAGCAAGAATAAAATGTTAATTACTTAAGTGGCATAGATCCAAACTGGAGGGGGTAAAGGGAAAAAGAGAGGGAAGACAAGGGAAGGTAAGATGCAGAGGGATGCAGCAGGCTACTGTGCTGGCTACATTTTACAGAAAAATGAGGAGACACATATGCACATTCCCTAAGCACATGGTACACTACGAAAAGGTACAAGGAAGAGCTCAATCAGAGTAAGTTTCATTTATTGAAGTGCTGGGAATGCTCTTTAAAGTTTTGTTTGACTCTTTGTGACCCCACGGACAGTAGTCTGCCAGGTTTCTCTGTCCATAGGATTCTCCAGGCAAGAACACTGAAGGGGGCAGTCATTTCCTTCTCCAGGGAGATCTTTCTGACACACTGGTTGAACCTGTGTCTCCTGAATTGGCAGGTGGATTATCTACCACTAAGCCTTCTGGGAAGTCCATTTACTGAATACTTACTAGTAAAAGAAGTTGATATGTGTATTGTCTCAAAGGAAACATAGTTCAGGAACTTCCAAAGTTAACAGCTCTCTCAATACATGTCTCAATAGATTACACTAGTCAATGAGTTAACGATAGCATAATGGAAAGCAGACAGACCAATAAAAATCTTGAAGAAATTCTTTTTAATTTTATGAAAGGAAGATTATATAATTAATTTGATATTCAAAGAAGATTTCAAGAAAATTAGTATTTTCTGAACTTCAACTCAGAAAACTTCAGACACGAAATATCTAAGGAAAAATATCACCAAGGAATTTCAAATTGAAATCTTCCTTTTTGATCTAAAAACTTCTCTTGATTATAGCAATAAATATTCATAAGCATTGGAAAGCCTAATATTACTGGGTTAATTTTTAACAAGTGGATACCTTTGGAGGAGTTTTCTTTTTCGTGGATTACATTACTCTGTCTAAAAGTTCTATATAGCCAAAGGTTTTTTTTCCAGTAATCATGTATGGATGGATGAGAGCTGGGCAATAAAAAAAGGATGTGAAGATTTGATGCCTTCAAACTGTGGTGCTGGAGAAAGCTCTTGAGAGTCCCTTGAACAGCAAGGAGATCAAACCTGTCAATCCTAAAGGAAATCAACCCTGAATATTCATTGAAAGGACTGATGCTGAACCTGAAGCTCCAATACTTTGGACACCTGATCTGAAGAGATGACTCATTGGAAAAGACCCTGATGCTGGGAAAAATTGAAGACAGGAAGAGAAAGGGACAACAGAGGATGAAGTGGTTGGATGGCATCACTGACTCAATGGACATGAGTGTGAGAAAACTCCAGGAGATGGTAGGGGACAGGGAAGCCTGGTGTGCTGCAGTCCATGGGATCACAAAGAGGTGGACACACTGAGTGACTGAACAACTGGAGCAGGTTGCCATTTCCTACTCTAGGGGATCTTCCCTACGCAGAGATCAAAGTCATATCTCTTAGGTCTCCTGCATTGGCAGGCTTGTTCTTTACCACTAGTACCACCTGGGAAGCCCTCTTTAACTACCCACCACAAATACATACCTTCAAAGAAATGGGTCTTGATTTCGAGCATGTTTCTATTATATAACTTCTCCCCACCACTCATCACCACTGACTGGATGAAAAGAAAAAAAAAAAAAAAAAGCTAACACACAAAGAACAAAGTGGAGACAGATTTGAACCAATCCCAATGTCTTTCCTTGGAAATTAGAACCTGCACACACTGAGAAAACAGGTCAATTAGAGGCAGCTACTAGACCTCTAAGATTCAAGCATATTTGAAGCCAGGAAACTTTTTGGAAAGGTCAGACAAATTAAGGAAAGAATATCTGTTCCTCTAAGAGAAGGAAGAAGAGAGCTGCAGAGAAGAGCGATCATGACAGCCTGCAAGGAATAAGGGATGAGAACAGATAACTTTCAAACTCTGGGATGGTAATCACACAACTTCCCTTCCAAGTCAGGTAAATTAATTTGTTAGGTCTGGCAAATTGTTCCAGATCTGATGGATGAATACAACATATTTATATTTTTTCACTGTCGCAGAGGTCAGAAGTCTGAAAACAGTGCCACTGGGCCAAAATCATGGCTATCTTGCCTCCAGAGACTGAAAGGGTGAATCAGCTTCTTACTCTTTCCAGCTACTGGTGGCCCCCAGCATCCCTTGGCTTGTGGCTACATGATGCCCTGACGCCCATCTCAGTGTACCAAGTTGCCCCCTCTGCCTCTCTTCTCAGGAGACTTGTGATTGCATATGGGCAAACTGAAATAATCCAGAGCAGCCTCTTCCTATCAAAATGCTTAACAATGTACATCTACAAAGACCCTTGTTCCTGATAAGGTAATGCTTACAGGTTCTAAAGTTAGGACCCACATAATGCTTTACATGCATGCTTGGTTGCTCAGTCATGTCCTACTCTTTGCGACCTCATGGACTGTAGCCCATCAGGCTCCTCTGTCCTTAGAATTTTCCAGGCAAGAACACTGGAGTGGCGATTCTATTCCTATTCCACGTGATCTTCCTGACTCAAGAATCAAACTGGTGTCTCCTGCATTGCAGGCACATTCTTTACCACCGGGCCACCTGGGAAGCCCCCAGGATGCTTTAGAAAATCCACTATCACCTACCATAGCAGGAACTTCTTTGAGAGCAAAAGAAGGGAGTAATACAATTCCTCAAGTTAAAAGACAAATTGAGGTCTCTCCCAGGCAAACTGGATACACGCTCTCCCTCAAGTCCATACAAGGGCTGGAGACTAATTTCTAAATCCCATAATTTTTGCCTCTGAACTGATTACAATATTCTCCTTGAAACTGCCATGCCAAGCAAATCCCAAATTTACTTCCCATCCCTGAGTTGTATAAGAGATTACCCTATCTTTCTGATACACTCTCTTTTATTTTTATTAAACTAGTTAGAGAAAATTATGTGCTTTGCCATCAAGTAATCCCTGATTAAGATGCAGGACAAACTTCTGCAGAGTCAAGGGTCACTGCCTCTCTTGCTTTTCAACACCTGGCACCCTCTTTGAAGGAACCCACATTTTAAGCCTTTCCTACATAAACGTTAGATGGTAGGCTTGAATGAATCTGCTTAATAAATGAATAAATAAATAAACCCTCCAGGCTTCAGCAAGCAAGTGAGGGGAAATGCTGCAGTGGCGAAAGACTCTTATGTTTCATAAAATGATACCATCCAGACATCTGCCCTCTTGCCACCTAAACCTACGGCTACCTTCATTGGATTACGTGCAAAGACAGCAACTTTCCCTTCAGTGACTGCAACCTGGGAAAAATTGTTCTGTGCCACATTGCTTATTTTTGTAATAATTCAATTATCAGTTACTAGAGAAAAACCCTCACCAATAAATCCCTCTTCTCAAGGAGACTTGTGATTGCATATGGGCAAACTGAAATAATCCAGAGCAGCCTCTTCCTATCAAAATGCTTAACAATGTACATCTACAAAGACCCTTGTTCCTGATAAGGTAATGCTTACAGGTTCTAAAGTTAGGACCCACATAATGCTTTACATGCATGCTTGGTTGCTCAGTCATGTCCTACTCTTTGCGACCTCATGGACTGTAGCCCATCAGGCTCCTCTGTCCTTAGAATTTTCCAGGCAAGAACACTGGAGTGGCGATTCTATTCCTATTCCACGTGATCTTCCTGACTCAAGAATCAAACTGGTGTCTCCTGCATTGCAGGCACATTCTTTACCACCGGGCCACCTGGGAAGCCCCCAGGATGCTTTAGAAAATCCACTATCACCTACCATAGCAGGAACTTCTTTGAGAGCAAAAGAAGGGAGTAATACAATTCCTCAAGTTAAAAGACAAATTGAGGTCTCTCCCAGGCAAACTGGATACACGCTCTCCCTCAAGTCCATACAAGGGCTGGAGACTAATTTCTAAATCCCATAATTTTTGCCTCTGAACTGATTACAATATTCTCCTTGAAACTGCCATGCCAAGCAAATCCCAAATTTACTTCCCATCCCTGAGTTGTATAAGAGATTACCCTATCTTTCTGATACACTCTCTTTTATTTTTATTAAACTAGTTAGAAAATTATGTGCTTTGCCATCAAGTAATCCCTGATTAAGATGCAGGACAAACTTCTGCAGAGTCAAGGGTCACTGCCTCTCTTGCTTTTCAACACCTGGCACCCTCTTTGAAGGAACCCACATTTTAAGCCTTTCCTACATAAACGTTAGATGGTAGGCTTGAATGAATCTGCTTAATAAATGAATAAATAAATAAACCCTCCAGGCTTCAGCAAGCAAGTGAGGGGAAATGCTGCAGTGGCGAAAGACTCTTATGTTTCATAAAATGATACCATCCAGACATCTGCCCTCTTGCCACCTAAACCTACGGCTACCTTCATTGGATTACGTGCAAAGACAGCAACTTTCCCTTCAGTGACTGCAACCTGGGAAAAATTGTTCTGTGCCACATTGCTTATTTTTGTAATAATTCAATTATCAGTTACCAGAGACCATCACCAATAAACACATTCCAGCCATCTTTTGATGCCAGAAAAAACAGTACTCTCTGGAAAAACTTCAAATACATTTGCACCACAAAAATATATAATAAACCTTTTCAAAACAGACAGAAATCAGAATGAAGCTTTTATCTGGTACCACAGTTTTTAAATGCAAAGTTCCTGAATATTCTCATTAATGTCATAATTGTATATACCACTGGATATAGTACTTGCATGGTCATTAAAATGATTGCCTACAATTCAAAGAGTCATTCCAATCAAACCTTCTCTTTAAGATAACTCTGCTTCTATCAGTTTGTTCCATTTTTAGGGTCATTGCATGGCAAGAAGGTACCACTTCCCTCTTCCTACTACTAAATTTTGCCTCTGTTAGATATAAAGCACCATTCATGGCTCATCTTTTTGTTTTTTTCCTATTGCAGTAACAAAGTTTAGTACTGCTGGGTAATTAAAAATAATTTCAAGGTATTAAAATCAATACTACAGTTTCTACTGGACCACCCAAAAGTTTTGATTCACTGAAAGCTACAGTAAACTAATAGAATCAAGAAATCACTAAGGAAAAATAAAACAGGTGCCTGAAAGGAAAAAAAAAAGCTACTTCTTTTTTCGAAAATACAATTTGACACCTATATCTTGAGCTTACTCAATGGCAGACACTATTCTAGGACAGAGGTAAAGTTTCTCCCCATGAGGCACTTGCAAAAACTTCAAAGCAGAAAATTTTAGAAAAATAAAATGTACTGGGTTATCGAATCTCCAGAAACAGGAGACCACATGATTCACAAGTATCAATGATTTCTCAATATTTAAAACATAATAAGGACTCGAACTTCCCTGGTGGCACAGTGGGTATGAGTCCGCTTGCCAATGCAGGTGGCAGGCTTTGATTTCTCGTTCAGGAAGACTCCACATGCCATGGGGTAAATAAATTCATGCACCACAACTACTGAGCCTGAGCTCTAGTGCCCACACACTGCACCTACTGAGCCTGTGTGCTGCCAACTACTGAAGCTCACATGCCCTAGAGCCTATGCTCCACATCAAGAGAAGTCACTGCAGTGAGAAGCCATCACACCTCCGTGAAGAGTAGCACCTGCTCGCCATACTAAAGAAAGCCCGGATGCAGCAATGAAGACCAGCACAACCAAAACTTAATTACACAGGGTATTCCTGGTAGCTCAGTGGTAAGGAGTTCGCCTGACAATGCAGCAGACACAAGTTCGATCCCTGACCCGAGAAGATCCCACAGGCTGCAGATCAACTAAACCTGTGAGCCACAACTATTGAGCCTGTGCTCTAGAGTCTCAGAGCCACAACTACTGACTCCCTGTGCCGCAACTATTGAAGCCCATGTGCCTTAGGGCCTGAATTCCACAAAAAGAAAAGTCACTGCAACAAGAAGCCTGCTCACCTCAAATGGAGAGTAGCCCCCACCCCCCTGCAACTAGAGAAGAGCCTGCAACAGCAGTGAACACCCAGAATAGCCAAAAATAAATAAATACATAAAAATATCTTTTAAAAGAGTCAATTACTCACCAATAATAATAATAATAATAAATAATAAGGACTCAATGAAAAGTTGCCAACTTTCTGAAAGTTAAGTAATGCCCCATGTACAATGTAACATGACAATTGCCTTTAGAATGATTTAGAAATGCCCATGAGAGTTCAGAGGCAGGAAAAATTACGTTGGGTTGGGGGAGGTTTGTGCAAGTGACAGGTCAAAATTGGATCCTAACTGGCAGGTAGAACTTCTATAGTAGTACAGAAGAACCCAGGAGAAACACACAAGTTGCATTCACTAAATTAAGGGGAGGCCAGCTGTGCTAAGCCCAGGGATGGAGTATAAAATTAATGGATGCTAAGAGTAGAAACATCAGGTGGAAAAAGACTTCGGTCTTTCCAATAAAAGTTAGGACTTTATTCTGCAGCAATAACTCTCAGCCAAGCTAGGATTAAGATCCGCGTAGACCTGAATCAATTCACTAAATCATATTTTCCTTATATGCATTAATTTGGACTAGAAATCAGCCTAGGCATAGTCTTGTTGACTACAAAAAACACTTTTTAGACTAAAAAAATTAATTTATTATTTGAATAATTATAATTGTACTTTTCAAGAGCCATTGAAAAGTAAAAACCGGTAATAAATTTTAACAATGCTTTTAACCTATTTCTACTCTAGTGTCCAAAATAGCAGGCATGTATTCTTCTCAAAAGCAACTCCAATAGATAGAAGGCTTACCATGTTATGTTTTCAATTAGCATTTCCCTATTAGCAATGAGACTGGGAATGCTTTTGTAATTTACAGGTCTTTTCAAGCCTTCTGTAAAATGCCTGGTCAGGTCATCTGCTCATTTCTTGATGACTGACTTGAGAGATACTTTGTATATTCTGCATACAAAATTCTTTTCAATTTTCTCCTTTGCAAATGTTTTTTTCTGTTTTTCATCTGCTACTTTCTTTATGGTATTTCTATAATGAGAAGAAATTCTTCACTTTAATAGAGTTAAAGTTATCATTCATTTCCTTAATGGTGTGTATTCTTTAAGTAATCCTTCCCTATCCCATGGCCATAAAGGGGTTCTGTATTTTCTACTTAAGATTTTAAAGTTTAACTTTCACACTTAAGTCTACCTGATATGTGTGTGTTATAGTGTGAAAAAAGTATACAAGTTTTTTTTTTTTTTCCACACAGATAATTATCCTACAGTTCTTGAACATTCCATCTTTCTCCCATTGATCAGCAAAGCCATCTATGTCTCTAAAAAAAAAAAATCCCTACTTGCACAGATGTGTTTCAGCATTCTTTATTTTCTTCTACTGCTCTAGTTATTTAAATTTCCACCAATGCCACACTGTTTTAATTACTATAGCTTTGTAATAAATGGTGGCATCTGCAAGGGAAAATCCCTTAATGTCGTCAAGTTCCACTACATACAATTTAAAATGCACAAATGTTTAGAAACACATAATACTCACCTCATTAATAAACATAATATACAGCTTCTCTCTAAGCTTAAACTTTGGCAGAAGGGATGTGGAAATGAACCAAATGACTTAATTTGAGCACATCATCACTTATAACTAGAAATTGATTTTAGCATATCTCTGAACTCATAGTCGAAGTATGCTTTTGCCACTCACATAATAGAAAGAGAGAAAAAATCAAACACCAGACTCCCAGACTCTATCTCAGTTATCTATAAGGAAGAGACATTCCAAAGAATTACTCTAAACTGAGATGAAGTATATCACCTTTGAAGACAAGAAAATTCTTTATTCCCTTTCTCATAAAAGTGACGAGTTCAGTAAGTGGTGAGAAAATTTTGAAATAACTGAGGTTTCAAAAATTATTCTATCAAAGAAAAAACCTGCCCAAGGATAACACATAGACTGAGTTGCTAAAGAAACAAACATGCATGAGTTCCTTTTGACCATGTCATCTACGAGGAGATGTATGAATGATATTATTTGTAATATAAATATAATATTATTTGAAATATTATTTGAATAAGGTTCTGGTTTACTCTAATATATGCCATACTCTTTCAGTCTTCCTAGTGTAAAATTTTTTTCATATAATACATTTCTCCCTGCATCTTATGCCATCTTTTTTTTCTACAGATTACTCAATGAAAGGAATTACAGTTGAACACATAATTCTACATGAATACTTGCGTTCATTCGAAGGCAGTTCTGATACCTGCAGCTGGGCTGTCAAGGCATCACTGGGCTCACAGATACGAGAGCGCACATTTCAGCAGGAGAACACTTGGAAATGGTAACGTCTCCCCTTCAATCAGCGCTCTCTGTTAAATGGAATGTTGTGCTCTAAACTAAATTACTTCAAGTCTATTTGTGAAACTCAGTTGGATACATGTTTCTTATCTCAACAACGGCTGGAGATAAATCTGCCAAAACTAGCACAGTGATTTGTATCTTTAGTTATGTAAAATTTTTAGACCCAAAAATGGAATCTAAGAAAAATATGATCTTTTAGTCCCAAAATTTCCTGGATATTTTTACTGAATACATCATAATATTTAATACATATATTTACTATGGGTCTCTTGGTAGCACAGAAATTATACTCATTTCTCTCAACTGTCCCCCAGTGACCAAACTTATTTCCAGGGCATTTCAGCTGCTACCGAGTAGAAATTGGTAGCAAGGGAATTTAAGTTGCCAACACTTTTCAATATTAAAGACAACAAATAAGGCACAGCAAGACCTTTCCTCAAGGGATTAAGATTTCAACACACTTAGAAACAGAGGAAATGCCTTTGTAAGGCACATTTGAGGCAAGGGTAGAATTCCAGAGTCAGTGAGTTACAAATGAGACAAAGCACCTCCATGCTTCCCTATGGGGAGGCAGAAATGTAAGGATACAAATTTGAAAAATATTTAAACCCACTAGTAGAATGAGGTTTCAAATTATTCTATCAAGAAAAACCTGCCCAAGGATAACACATAGACTGAGTTGCTAAAGAAACAAACATGCATGAGTTCCTTTTGACCATGTCATCTACGAGGAGATGTATGAATGATATTATTTGTAATATAAATATAATATTATTTGAAATATTATTTGAATAAGGTTCTGGTTTACTCTAATATATGCCATACTCTTTCAGTCTTCCTAGTGTAAAATTTTTTTCATATAATACATTTCTCCCTGCATCTTATGCCATATTTTTTTTCTACAGAGTACTCAATGAAAGGAATTACAGTTGAACACATAATTCTACATGAATACTTGCGTTCATTCGGGAAGGCAGTTCTGATACCTGCAGCTGGGCTGTCAAGGCATCACTGGGCTCACAGATACGAGAGCGCACATTTCAGCAGGAGAACACTTGGAAATGGTAACGTCTCCCCTTCAATCAGCGCTCTCTGTTAAATGGAATGTTGTGCTCTAAACTAAATTACTTCAAGTCTATTTGTGAAACTCAGTTGGATACATGTTTCTTATCTCAACAACGGCTGGAGATAAATCTGCCAAAACTAGCACAGTGATTTGTATCTTTAGTTATGTAAAATTTTTAGACCCAAAAATGGAATCTAAGAAAAATATGATCTTTTAGTCCCAAAATTTCCTGGATATTTTTACTGAATACATCATAATATTTAATACATATATTTACTATGGGTCTCTTGGTAGCACAGAAATTATACTCATTTCTCTCAACTGTCCCCCAGTGACCAAACTTATTTCCAGGGCATTTCAGCTGCTACCGAGTAGAAATTGGTAGCAAGGGAATTTAAGTTGCCAACACTTTTCAATATTAAAGACAACAAATAAGGCACAGCAAGACCTTTCCTCAAGGGATTAAGATTTCAACACACTTAGAAACAGAGGAAATGCCTTTGTAAGGCACATTTGAGGCAAGGGTAGAATTCCAGAGTCAGTGAGTTACAAATGAGACAAAGCACCTCCATGCTTCCCCTATGGGGAGGCAGAAATGTAAGGATACAAATTTGAAAAATATTTAAACAAGATTGTTTCCACTTAAAGGATGAAGTAAGCATGCAAGATTGTGGCAGGGAGAACTGAGGTCTAAAGAATACCAAAAGGCTAGGGTGTAGGATGGATACTATTCTCCTTAGGGCTTTAAAACCTCCCTCCATTAGCCTCCAGAGTATTTATCTGACAGTCTTCAACAACCACACCCCCACTATCTGAGGCTGGAGACAGAGGGGCTCCAGGTTGGACATTTACAGTCACCCAGCCTCCTCTTTGTATTTCCTGAGGTAAGAGAGAGGCAGACTTCACTTGAGGAATTTACAACCAACCCCCTGTTCACTCTTGAGAAATGGAAGAAACAACAGAAACGGGATAAATAGCCAGTCTCCGTCTCTTGTAAACATCTCAAGGGAATAATTGTGACAGAGACAAAGAGAGGCAAAAGAACTCTGTCTGAGTAAAGGATAAGGGGGACATGGCACACATGTAGAAAGGTCCTTGGAGTTAAAAGTCAGGGGATAACTCCAGGCCATAATGAGTCTGGCTCCTCCAGGAAGCTTCACTTCAAGATCCATCTTGGCTGAGGGGTGCATGTGCACCCAAGGGGAGGCTCTCAGGGCAGGGCAGGTGTGAGGGGAAAAAAAAAAAACTGATAACTGGCCTGAAAGAAGACAAAGACCTAGAAGACGGGAAGACAGATACATAAGTGCATGGGTCACTCCTCGTATTCCTCCTTTGTGGGAAATGACGGGCTTGTTTGGTGGCTCAGCACCTATTTCAAACTTCTAGCACAGCAAAGCAGATGCACTGGAAAACTGCATTTCCCACGCTCCCTTGCAGCATATTTCAGTTCAGTGGCTCAGTCATGTCCCACTCTTCGTAACCCCATGGACTGCAGCACTCCTGGCTTCCTTCCTGGCCTTCACCAAAAAGGGAATTTAAGTTGCCAACACTTTTCAATATTAAAGACAACAAATAAGGCACAGCAAGACCTTTCCTCAAGGGATTAAGATTTCAACACACTTAGAAACAGAGGAAATGCCTTTGTAAGGCACATTTGAGGCAAGGGTAGAATTCCAGAGTCAGTGAGTTACAAATGAGACAAAGCACCTCCATGCTTCCCTATGGGGAGGCAGAAATGTAAGGATACAAATTTGAAAAATATTTAAACAAGATTGTTTCCACTTAAAGGATGAAGTAAGCATGCAAGATTGTGGCAGGGAGAACTGAGGTCTAAAGAATACCAAAAGGCTAGGGTGTAGGATGGATACTATTCTCCTTAGGGCTTTAAAACCTCCCTCCATTAGCCTCCAGAGTATTTATCTGACAGTCTTCAACAACCACACCCCCACTATCTGAGGCTGGAGACAGAGGGGCTCCAGGTTGGACATTTACAGTCACCCAGCCTCCTCTTTGTATTTCCTGAGGTAAGAGAGAGGCAGACTTCACTTGAGGAATTTACAACCAACCCCCTGTTCACTCTTGAGAAATGGAAGAAACAACAGAAACGGGATAAATAGCCAGTCTCCGTCTCTT
Source organism: Tragulus kanchil (assembly GCA_022376925.1). Taxonomy (NCBI): domain Eukaryota; kingdom Metazoa; phylum Chordata; class Mammalia; order Artiodactyla; family Tragulidae; genus Tragulus; species Tragulus kanchil. Next base: position 113,339,421 of record JAIOJX010000028.1, on the reverse strand, counting down.
GTAAACATCTCAAGGGAATAATTGTGACAGAGACAAAGAGAGGCAAAAGAACTCTGTCTGAGTAAAGGATAAGGGGGACATGGCACACATGTAGAAAGGTCCTTGGAGTTAAAAGTCAGGGGATAACTCCAGGCCATAATGAGTCTGGCTCCTCCAGGAAGCTTCACTTCAAGATCCATCTTGGCTGAGGGGTGCATGTGCACCCAAGGGGAGGCTCTCAGGGCAGGGCAGGTGTGAGGGGAAAAAAAAAAAACTGATAACTGGCCTGAAAGAAGACAAAGACCTAGAAGACGGGAAGACAGATACATAAGTGCATGGGTCACTCCTCGTATTCCTCCTTTGTGGGAAATGACGGGCTTGTTTGGTGGCTCAGCACCTATTTCAAACTTCTAGCACAGCAAAGCAGATGCACTGGAAAACTGCATTTCCCACGCTCCCTTGCAGCATATTTCAGTTCAGTGGCTCAGTCATGTCCCACTCTTCGTAACCCCATGGACTGCAGCACTCCTGGCTTCCTTCCCTGGCCTTCACCATTTCCCGGAGCTTGCTCAAACTCATGTCCATTGACTCAGTGATGCCATCAACCATCTCATCCTCTATTGTTCCCTTCTCCTTCTGCCTTCTATTTTTCCCAGCATCAGGGCCTTTTAAAATGAGTCATCTCTTCATATCAGGTGGCCAAAGTATGGGAGCTTCAGCTTCAGCATCATTCCTTCCAGTGAATTTTCAGGGCTGATTTCCTTTAGGATTGACTGCTTTGATCTCCTTGCAGTCCAAGGGACTCTCAAGAGTCTTCTCCAACACCGCAGTTCAAAAGCATCAATTCTTTGACATTCAACCTTCTTTATGGTCCAACTTATCCATACATGACTACTGGGGAAACCATAGCTTAGACTATACAGATGCTTGCAGCCAGCATTCTGCATATTATTCAACCAGCACCAACCAGGTATTCTTGAGCAAGTCACTTTGAAAGGAAAGAACTCACTTCAGACTTTTATGAACTGGGATGGATTTACATGAAGCAAGCAAGGCAAGATGCAGGATATTGATTTTCCTGCCCTGAGGCTGGCCAAGGTGGTGAGTTCTGTACTGATAACTATGATGGCAGCGACCAGAGTAGCAGCTTTATGCCCCCGGCAGAGGCAGCAGCCTCTTTAGTAGCCTGGTCTTACACTGTGGTTTTGGATGTAGTTCATTCAGGGTGTGCGTGCATACTAAGTTCCTTCAGTTGTGTGTAACTCTTTGCGATGCTACAGGCTAATTGACTGTCACCCGCCAGGCTCCCTAGACATATCTAGCAAGTCAGGTGCCATGTTTCACCTACTAGCAAACACTCTATTTTCTCCTATTATTTAGGACCTGAACAGAGAATTTTTTCCTAAGATGTATACAACTCCTGCTTTCAATCTTACTTATACTTGTGTGGGATTTTCTGTTCTCTCTGAACAGCACACAGGATTCTTGAAGCAAGAATGCTAGAGTGGGTTCCCATGTCCTCCTGCAGGAGAGCTTCCAGACCCAGGGATGGAATCTCTCATATTACAGGAGGATTCTTTACCAGTAGTGCTACCTGGGAAACCCCTCAGTCAGGGCATGTTTCTTCAGGCTTCTCAAAGAAATGTTGAGCTGTTTATTTACTTCTTTAAATAAATACTCCCCTGGCTAGATAAGCCACAGTGAATTTTGATATGTGTATATAAGAACTGTGACTGCTAATAAACCTTACAAATCTATAAAATATTCTAGAATCAAAGAGAAAACAATCACTGAATGAAACCATCCACTAACATCTGAAAAATTAATTAAGAATTAAGCCCCTTGGTTTAATAAATGGATTACACTGTTGTGTAAAAATATCTGTAAGTCAGACAAAGAGATGTTGCCTCAGACAGCTGTATTTTAGAAAATACAAGCAGTCTTTACAATACAAACAAATTATATTCCTAAAGTAATCTGCAGTGGAGTGACTGTGACCTTGATTGTATTTGTATCGAACTTCACTGTTCTAAGTGGTGACTGAGTTCCTAAGTCATCCCAAAAACATTACATAAGCTTTACTGGAGCATAAATTCCACAAAATTACAATTATAAAAAAAGAAATAACACAACTATCACATTATGAAACAAGTGATTAGACAAAGCAGAAACAAATTAACTAAGAAAAATTGAATTTAGAGTGAATGTTGGTTTTTAAGGGGACAAATGAGTTTCATCAGATGAAGAAAACTTAGAAATTGTTATTGAGTTTCTCAACAGAATGTTAGAAGTGATGATGCTGATTCATTTATATATCCAATATTTCCTCAGAAAATTATGACATTTTTTCTAAGACATAGATGGACCACTAATATTATGCATAGCTTTTCAGCTATAATTGGCAACATTCTGAGGACTCACAAGTACAATAGAGAAGAAAGAACCAGAAAGATACAGACAGAGGAATGAGGATATTTGTGCAAATGTGCATTCAAGGGTCCATGTCCTCACTAGCAAACACTCTATTTTCTCCTATTATTTAGGACCTGAACAGAGAATTTTTCCTAAGATGTATACAACTCCTGCTTTCAATCTTACTTATACTTGTGTGGGATTTTCTGTTCTCTCTGAACAGCACACAGGATTCTTGAAGCAAGAATGCTAGAGTGGGTTCCCATGTCCTCCTGCAGGAGAGCTTCCAGACCCAGGGATGGAATCTCTCATATTACAGGAGGATTCTTTACCAGTAGTGCTACCTGGGAAACCCCTCAGTCAGGGCATGTTTCTTCAGGCTTCTCAAAGAAATGTTGAGCTGTTTATTTACTTCTTTAAATAAATACTCCCCTGGCTAGATAAGCCACAGTGAATTTTGATATGTGTATATAAGAACTGTGACTGCTAATAAACCTTACAAATCTATAAAATATTCTAGAATCAAAGAGAAAACAATCACTGAATGAAACCATCCACTAACATCTGAAAAATTAATTAAGAATTAAGCCCCTTGGTTTAATAAATGGATTACACTGTTGTGTAAAAATATCTGTAAGTCAGACAAAGAGATGTTGCCTCAGACAGCTGTATTTTAGAAAATACAAGCAGTCTTTACAATACAAACAAATTATATTCCTAAAGTAATCTGCAGTGGAGTGACTGTGACCTTGATTGTATTTGTATCGAACTTCACTGTTCTAAGTGGTGACTGAGTTCCTAAGTCATCCCAAAAACATTACATAAGCTTTACTGGAGCATAAATTCCACAAAATTACAATTATAAAAAAAGAAATAACACAACTATCACATTATGAAACAAGTGATTAGACAAAGCAGAAACAAATTAACTAAGAAAAATTGAATTTAGAGTGAATGTTGGTTTTTAAGGGGACAAATGAGTTTCATCAGATGAAGAAAACTTAGAAATTGTTATTGAGTTTCTCAACAGAATGTTAGAAGTGATGATGCTGATTCATTTATATATCCAATATTTCCTCAGAAAATTATGACATTTTTTCTAAGACATAGATGGACCACTAATATTATGCATAGCTTTTCAGCTATAATTGGCAACATTCTGAGGACTCACAAGTACAATAGAGAAGAAAGAACCAGAAAGATACAGACAGAGGAATGAGGATATTTGTGCAAATGTGCATTCAAGGGTAAACTCAGTGACTTGAGATACCTCAAGCCCTTTACACTCCGAAGAAAGAATTGACCATTAACCAGTTTCTGGGAAATTATTCCTAAATTCTTGAAATATACTATCAGATATGATTGTCTTTTTCTACCTAAGATCTTAAATTACATCAGATACTTCAGGGCAATGGAGATTTATGGTGAATGTCTGTCTTTATTCTCCGGGACCCCTGGGACATGCTGCATTGTTACAGGTAAGAGTCAGTTTACACACCGTGTTGGATCTGTTTCTTTGACGGTAACATTGACTTTTTGCTGCTTTTGCTATTATAATCATACAGGGGTCAGGCAATCCTAATCCTCCGCCTGAATGTTAAAACAAAATGCCGAGCTTCCCTCGTAGCTCAGTGGCAGAGTTCGCCTGCCAATGCAGGCGACACAAGCTTGATCCCTGACCTGGGAAGATCCCACATGGTGCAGAGCAACTAAGCCCGTGAGCCACAACTATTGAGCTATGTGCCACAATTACTGAAGCCTGTGTGCCCTAGAGCCCGAGTTCTACAAGAAAAGTTAACAAGGGGCTTCCCTGGGGGTCCAGTGGGTAAGGACACCGCCTTGCAGTGCAAGGGGCACTGGTTCGATCCCTGGACTGGGAAGATCCCACGTACCGCGGAGCAGCTGGACCAATGTGTCCAATTACCGAGCTGGAGCTCTGGAGCACATGCGTCCAGAGCAGGTGCTCTGCAACAACAGAGGCCACTGTGATGGGAGGCCCACATGGGCCAAAGAACAAAAAAGACGGATGAAAATGGACAAATGAAAGACCAATAGAAGTGGCCCGCCTGCTCCCCCCTCCCACCCCCTCCAAAATAAATAAATAAATAAATCTTTAAAAAAAAAAAAGAAAAGTTAACAAGAGTTAACAAAAAAAGTTACCACAACAAGAAGATCCCATGCTGCAGAGCAACTAAGCCCGTGAGCCACAACTACTGAGCCTGTGCTCTAGAGCCTCGGAGCCACAACTACTGAAGCCCATGTGCCTTACAGACTGAATTCCACAACAAGAAAAGTCACCGCAACAAGAAGCCTGCTCACCTCAGCTAGAGAGCAGCCCCTACTCCCTGTAACTAGAGAAGAGCCAGTGGCAGCAGTGAAAGCCCAGAATAGTCAAAAATAATAAAATTTTTTTTTCAAATGAGGAGATGTAAAGGAAGTAGCATGAAAACCTATACTATCATATGTGAAAAAAACAGCTATTGTCATTGCACTGTGAGAAAAGGGGATCCTGCAGGGGTGCTATGCGACAGCCTGGAGGGGTGGGATGGGGGGAATATACATATGACTAATCTGGGATCATACATATCTGTAAACAACAAAACTCTGTAAAGGTAAAAAAAAAAAAACTTTTTTTTTTAAAAAAGCAAAATAAAATTTTTTTTAAAACATTGCCTTCTTTCAGGACCCTATTGCTTTGGGGTGGAGCTAACAGAAGACTGTTATGTTGGGGCAAATAACACAGGCCCTTTTTTTCAGATGGAGAAAGAAAATTACTTATATATTCACATGGCCTCAAAGTATCATTCATTGATTACTTATTTTTCACAAAGGGATAATCTAGGTCAATAATGGAGAGCTCAGTGGTTATTCATCTTAAGAAGTGATCAAGCTCAGTACCACCAACATTGACAAGACATGGGAGGCTGACATATAGAATTTAGACACACAAACCACATTCATACACACACACCTATCATTTATATGTATACAGTATTTGCAATTCAATTATTCATAACATGAACAACAGATTTAGTGTAGAGAAATGTGGACAGTTTGAAAGGATGATTGCATGTATAGTATTCTTGAAATAAATACAACTGAGTTTCTGAAATAGAATGACAATGTATATAAAGTAAATCTTTTTTTGTACAGATCTATAGAATCATAGTCTTGGTACTAAATGAAAATTTGGATGTTAATATCATGAGAAATTAACATCCAAATAGCTCTGTTTTGGGGTGGGATACCATGCTAGTAACTATTGTTGGGATGCAGATGAGACAGATTAAAAAAAAAAAAAAAACAAAACAGCATAACCCATATTCTTGAGAAACTGGGATTCTTATTGGAAAGATCTTTGACACATTGCTTTTGTCAAGTCTGTGATTTTCATTTTCACAAACATCTTTGAAACTTTCCTACTGAAAGATCATTGAAATCCTGGAATAAGCCAAACAAAAGGGTTATATAAAGTCTCCTTTGAAAGACTAAATTATTCACTTTACAATCTCAGTGCCCTGGGGCTCAATAAAATGCTCCAGAGAAACATCATGAGTTGAAACGCTGTTATCTTTGGAGGGTCTACTGGAAATGTGACAACTGGGAGAGAAGAAAGAGCTCTGGGCTAGGAGTCTTCGACCATCAACCGGGCCCCAGCTCTGCGGTGTGCTGGTATGCCACGTGGGGAAAATTATCTAGTATTACTGAGCCTCGGATTTCATTACCTAGCCATGAAAAAGCAAAATAAAATTTTTTAAAACATTGCCCTCTTTCAGGACCCTATTGCTTTGGGGTGGAGCTAACAGAAGACTGTTATGTTGGGGCAAATAACACAGGCCCTTTTTTCAGATGGAGAAAGAAAATTACTTATATATTCACATGGCCTCAAAGTATCATTCATTGATTACTTATTTTTCACAAAGGGATAATCTAGGTCAATAATGGAGAGCTCAGTGGTTATTCATCTTAAGAAGTGATCAAGCTCAGTACCACCAACATTGACAAGACATGGGAGGCTGACATATAGAATTTAGACACACAAACCACATTCATACACACACACCTATCATTTATATGTATACAGTATTTGCAATTCAATTATTCATAACATGAACAACAGATTTAGTGTAGAGAAATGTGGACAGTTTGAAAGGATGATTGCATGTATAGTATTCTTGAAATAAATACAACTGAGTTTCTGAAATAGAATGACAATGTATATAAAGTAAATCTTTTTTTGTACAGATCTATAGAATCATAGTCTTGGTACTAAATGAAAATTTGGATGTTAATATCATGAGAAATTAACATCCAAATAGCTCTGTTTTGGGGTGGGATACCATGCTAGTAACTATTGTTGGGATGCAGATGAGACAGATTAAAAAAAAAAAAAAACAAAACAGCATAACCCATATTCTTGAGAAACTGGGATTCTTATTGGAAAGATCTTTGACACATTGCTTTTGTCAAGTCTGTGATTTTCATTTTCACAAACATCTTTGAAACTTTCCTACTGAAAGATCATTGAAATCCTGGAATAAGCCAAACAAAAGGGTTATATAAAGTCTCCTTTGAAAGACTAAATTATTCACTTTACAATCTCAGTGCCCTGGGGCTCAATAAAATGCTCCAGAGAAACATCATGAGTTGAAACGCTGTTATCTTTGGAGGGTCTACTGGAAATGTGACAACTGGGAGAGAAGAAAGAGCTCTGGGCTAGGAGTCTTCGACCATCAACCGGGCCCCAGCTCTGCGGTGTGCTGGTATGCCACGTGGGGAAAATTATCTAGTATTACTGAGCCTCGGATTTCATTACCTAATGATGTCCACAATGATAACACTGAGGGTTGCTGTATAAACAAAATGGCTGTAAAACATAAAGTATTTTTCAATTCAGTACTCTGCAAATACTAAATAAAGAAAGTTGAAGGTGGCTTTGGGGGGTTTATTCCCAGACACTCACTCCTCCCCAGCTATCCCTTTCCCTTTTCACTCCAATTTCTACCTTTTTCAGAGTAGGACGTTTAAGGGCTCCTGTACGCAAGCTCAGTCATTGCAGTCATGTTGACATTTTGCTGCCCTATGGACCATAGCTGACCAGACTCCTCAGTTCATGGAATTTCCCAGGCATAGACACTGGAGTGGGTTGCCATTTCCTTCTCCAGGTGATCTTCTCAATCCAGGGATCAATCCCACATATCCTATGTTGCAGGTAGAATCTTTACTGCTGAGCCACCAGGGAAAACCTTAAAGGGCTCATGTTAATATTTATTAAATAAGGATTTCATTAAGGAACATTCTAGAGGCTCCAATGGGAGAGACCTAACTCTCCCACATTAAACAAAGCACACATCTATAGCAAATTCAACTGCTTGAACAAGGAATTACTTTGTTCTGGCACATTGCAAGGACCATCTTACATGCTAGGTGTTCTCAAAAAAGTCAAGAAATTATGTCATGAAGATTTTCTTAAAATAGTGAGGTCTATTCATCTAAGTTGCCTAGAAAAAAAATACACATTACCAAGTGGACTTAGTATTTTATAAGGATGCTTGAATATTAAGAAAAAACATAGCTCTCTATTTAGACCAATGCTCCTCAGTCCAAGAGATTACTGGATAAAACCTATCGAAAAAACTCAAAAATCAAAGCCACTGGCCCAAGATAAGAACATGTTAGAAGTCTCCTTTGAAAGACTAAATTATTCACTTTACAATCTCAGTGCCCTGGGGCTCAATAAAATGCTCCAGAGAAACATCATGAGTTGAAACGCTGTTATCTTTGGAGGGTCTACTGGAAATGTGACAACTGGGAGAGAAGAAAGAGCTCTGGGCTAGGAGTCTTCGACCATCAACCGGGCCCCAGCTCTGCGGTGTGCTGGTATGCCACGTGGGGAAAATTATCTAGTATTACTGAGCCTCGGATTTCATTACCTAATGATGTCCACAATGATAACACTGAGGGTTGCTGTATAAACAAAATGGCTGTAAAACATAAAGTATTTTTCAATTCAGTACTCTGCAAATACTAAATAAAGAAAGTTGAAGGTGGCTTTGGGGGTTGATTCCCAGACACTCACTCCTCCCCAGCTATCCCTTTCCCTTTTCACTCCAATTTCTACCTTTTTCAGAGTAGGACGTTTAAGGGCTCCTGTACGCAAGCTCAGTCATTGCAGTCATGTTGACATTTTGCTGCCCTATGGACCATAGCTGACCAGACTCCTCAGTTCATGGAATTTCCCAGGCATAGACACTGGAGTGGGTTGCCATTTCCTTCTCCAGGTGATCTTCTCAATCCAGGGATCAATCCCACATATCCTATGTTGCAGGTAGAATCTTTACTGCTGAGCCACCAGGGAAAACCTTAAAGGGCTCATGTTAATATTTATTAAATAAGGATTTCATTAAGGAACATTCTAGAGGCTCCAATGGGAGAGACCTAACTCTCCCACATTAAACAAAGCACACATCTATAGCAAATTCAACTGCTTGAACAAGGAATTACTTTGTTCTGGCACATTGCAAGGACCATCTTACATGCTAGGTGTTCTCAAAAAAGTCAAGAAATTATGTCATGAAGATTTTCTTAAAATAGTGAGGTCTATTCATCTAAGTTGCCTAGAAAAAAAATACACATTACCAAGTGGACTTAGTATTTTATAAGGATGCTTGAATATTAAGAAAAAACATAGCTCTCTATTTAGACCAATGCTCCTCAGTCCAAGAGATTACTGGATAAAACCTATCGAAAAAACTCAAAAATCAAAGCCACTGGCCCAAGATAAGAACATGTTAGAAGTGCATGTATGGTCATTCTTACTGGGGAAGCAGTTCTGTGGTGATGGAAAGAGGACTGGACAAGAAGTCAGTTCACTGGGGTTTGGCAAGTCTTGACCAAGGACTCACTTGAATTTAGGTCAAAGGCTTGACTTTTCAGAGCCCCAGTTTTCTCTGGGAAACTTAGGTACATGTAAAGTCTTTCCCAACAGCAACATTCCATGTTTATCCTTTTTAATGGCCTATTCTAACACAAATTTCATTTGTAATTCTGCCTTTTCTAAAGCTGGAAAATTGTTGAGTTGGTTCTACAATATAATTATTTCCAATCTACTTGGCTGAAATGGATTTTAACATTAGAATTAAATGTTTTTATGTCTAATCCTTGACATGAAGTGCAGTAAAATTTCTCATCAGACTACCAGTGAGCCAAGCACATACTGAGTTTAGCCCTCAAAATTTTTATCACTGAGTACTAATTTCACCATTCAAAAGAAAATACCATGAATTGAAATTATAAATAAATCTGTTTTTCCAACTGCAGGATGACCTCTGAAATGACATCTTTATGACTTTACTGTGCATTAATTTATCTTCTCTAAAATCAGTATATCTCTCAATGCATAGATCTTAATCGCCATGATGCCTCTGCTCTGCTTCAACCTAACAATACTTCACTCACAGCTCTGCCCCATCTGTCTAACCTGTGGACAAACTGAAGGGAAAACAACAGAGGACTTGATTTCTGTATCTAACCTCTCTTAGGCTCTATTTATTCTTATCCAAATGGGTTTGCTTCAACTGCTTGAACAAGGAATTACTTTGTTCTGGCACATTGCAAGGACCATCTTATCAGGTGTTCTCAAAAAAGTCAAGAAATTATGTCATGAAGATTTTCTTAAAATAGTGAGGTCTATTCATCTAAGTTGCCTAGAAAAAAAATACACATTACCAAGTGGACTTAGTATTTTATAAGGATGCTTGAATATTAAGAAAAAACATAGCTCTCTATTTAGACCAATGCTCCTCAGTCCAAGAGATTACTGGATAAAACCTATCGAAAAAACTCAAAAATCAAAGCCACTGGCCCAAGATAAGAACATGTTAGAAGTGCATGTATGGTCATTCTTACTGGGGAAGCAGTTCTGTGGTGATGGAAAGAGGACTGGACAAGAAGTCAGTTCACTGGGGTTTGGCAAGTCTTGACCAAGGACTCACTTGAATTTAGGTCAAAGGCTTGACTTTTCAGAGCCCCAGTTTTCTCTGGGAAACTTAGGTACATGTAAAGTCTTTCCCAACAGCAACATTCCATGTTTATCCTTTTTAATGGCCTATTCTAACACAAATTTCATTTGTAATTCTGCCTTTTCTAAAGCTGGAAAATTGTTGAGTTGGTTCTACAATATAATTATTTCCAATCTACTTGGCTGAAATGGATTTTAACATTAGAATTAAATGTTTTTATGTCTAATCCTTGACATGAAGTGCAGTAAAATTTCTCATCAGACTACCAGTGAGCCAAGCACATACTGAGTTTAGCCCTCAAAATTTTTATCACTGAGTACTAATTTCACCATTCAAAAGAAAATACCATGAATTGAAATTATAAATAAATCTGTTTTTCCAACTGCAGGATGACCTCTGAAATGACATCTTTATGACTTTACTGTGCATTAATTTATCTTCTCTAAAATCAGTATATCTCTCAATGCATAGATCTTAATCGCCATGATGCCTCTGCTCTGCTTCAACCTAACAATACTTCACTCACAGCTCTGCCCCATCTGTCTAACCTGTGGACAAACTGAAGGGAAAACAACAGAGGACTTGATTTCTGTATCTAACCTCTCTTAGGCTCTATTTATTCTTATCCAAATGGGGGATTATTAGTGCCCACAGCACACATTATATCAAATACAAGTCAAGCATGTTTTCAACCTTTCAATATTTCAGCAAACAATTCATTCAACACTGACCAAAAAAAAACAACAACAAAACACACATGATCTGTTTCTTGATAGACAAACTTTTTCATCAGTTTCTGCCCATTTTCTAAAGAGGAGAATGTTCATCCAATGCATTTGTTACATTCAGAAGCATCTGTTAAATTCAGTTTGACAGAAATGTTTCAAATCCCTACCACGTTGTCTACTTTCAATCACTGTACTAAACTCAGAGATGTAAAGATGAAAACAATACTAAGATGTTATCCCTCTTTTCACAATGATGTCATTTAGTGGGGTTGAGGGGGGCACACCCACACATAAAAGGAACTAAAATCATATAATGCACATATGCATATTATATGTTCACTATAACAAGTGCTACAAAGGCATGTTCTAAATACTATGGTGGCACCAAAGAGGGGAAAAGGTACTAATTCCAGCAGGGTGAGGGGGCGGGTGGTTTCCCAGGATGTTTCACAAGGAAGGTGACATCTGAAGAGTGAAGAAGTTACTCAGTCAGAGAAGGAAGAAAAAGAATCTAACAGTAGGGGAATCAGCATGAGCCAAACCACAGAGGGCAACAAGTGCGTGGAAAGTGGGGGAAAACCAGCACCAAAAGAGTGAATGGTTCACAGGCAAAGTAACAGGTAATGGCTGGGATGTGAAATGTCATGCAGAGGCTCATAAACACCCTTTGAAGAAAAGGTCTAATGAACAAAGGATTTTAGCCATTGTTGAATGGACAAATTTCTATTTGTTTTGAAATAACTCCGATGACAATATTGTTGGATAAACTGAAGATGAGGCTTAAATGAGACGAGAGATAACCCTCTTGGGGAAAGCAAGGTATAGAGAAGATAGATTCTAGAGACATTTAAAAGGTGAAGCCCATTTCACTTGGTGATAAGATGAGTAGAGAGATGAAGAAGGGAGGAAATATAAAGAAGGAAGAGTTAGAACTGATTCCAAGAGATCTAACTTGGACATGACTCCTTAAGAGATTTCTGTATCTAACCTCTCTTAGGCTCTATTTATTCTTATCCAAATGGGGGATTATTAGTGCCCACAGCACACATTATATCAAATACAAGTCAAGCATGTTTTCAACCTTTCAATATTTCAGCAAACAATTCATTCAACACTGACCAAAAAAAAACAACAACAAAACACACATGATCTGTTTCTTGATAGACAAACTTTTTCATCAGTTTCTGCCCATTTTCTAAAGAGGAGAATGTTCATCCAATGCATTTGTTACATTCAGAAGCATCTGTTAAATTCAGTTTGACAGAAATGTTTCAAATCCCTACCACGTTGTCTACTTTCAATCACTGTACTAAACTCAGAGATGTAAAGATGAAAACAATACTAAGATGTTATCCCTCTTTTCACAATGATGTCATTTAGTGGGGTTGAGGGGGGCACACCCACACATAAAAGGAACTAAAATCATATAATGCACATATGCATATTATATGTTCACTATAACAAGTGCTACAAAGGCATGTTCTAAATACTATGGTGGCACCAAAGAGGGAACAGGTACTAATTCCAGCAGGGTGAGGGGGCGGGTGGTTTCCCAGGATGTTTCACAAGGAAGGTGACATCTGAAGAGTGAAGAAGTTACTCAGTCAGAGAAGGAAGAAAAAGAATCTAACAGTAGGGGAATCAGCATGAGCCAAACCACAGAGGGCAACAAGTGCGTGGAAAGTGGGGAAGACCAGCACCAAAAGAGTGAATGGTTCACAGGCAAAGTAACAGGTAATGGCTGGGATGTGAAATGTCATGCAGAGGCTCATAAACACCCTTTGAAGAAAAGGTCTAATGAACAAAGGATTTTAGCCATTGTTGAATGGACAAATTTCTATTTGTTTTGAAATAACTCCGATGACAATATTGTTGGATAAACTGAAGATGAGGCTTAAATGAGACGAGAGATAACCCTCTTGGGGAAAGCAAGGTATAGAGAAGATAGATTCTAGAGACATTTAAAAGGTGAAGCCCATTTCACTTGGTGATAAGATGAGTAGAGAGATGAAGAAGGGAGGAAATATAAAGAAGGAAGAGTTAGAACTGATTCCAAGAGATCTAACTTGGACATGACTCCTTAAGAGAGTGGGGCGGGGCACAAATAAACAAAATAAACAAAAACCACCATATCATGCTACAAAGTTTTGCATACCAAAGGAAACTATCAAAGAAATTAAAGGCCACCTACTGAGTAGGAGAAAATAGTGCAAATATCTGATGAGTGGTTGGTATCCAAAATATCCTAAGAACACATATAAGTCAACATCCTAAAACTAAACAACTCAAAACAAAACACAGGCAGAGGACATGCACAGTCATGTTTCCAAAGACACAAAAGGCCAACAGGCACATGAAAAGAAGCTCAATGAAGGGAACACAAATCAAAACCACAAAGTTATCACTTCATGCTTGTCAAAATAGTTATTACTCAAAAGGCAATAAATAGCAAGTATAGACAAGGATGGAGAACAGGGAATCTTTGTGCACCACTGATGAGAATGCAAATTGGTCCAGCCACAGTGAAAACAGTATGGACATCCCTCAAAAAACTAAAAACAGAACTACCATAAAATCCCTCGTAGGTATTTATCTGAAGAAAAAAAACATTAATATGAAAAGATATTCACTTCTATGTTCATTGTGGCATTATTTACATTAGCCAAGATAGGGAGGCAACGCAACTGCCCATCAGAAGATTACTGGATAAAAAAAAGATCTGGTACATATTGTATACAATGCAGTATTAGCCATAAAAAAGAACAAAACTTTGCCATTTGTTAAAAACATGAATGAACCTAGATGGTATGGTGCTAAGTGAAATAAGTCAAAGAAAGACTTGTAAACACATATATAGAATCTAAAAACAAAACAAATGAACAAGCATAACAAAACAGGGTTACAGATACAAAGTTACAGAATAAAAAGATAGTTGCCAGAGAAGAGGAGATAATAAGAAACAGATATGAGAAATTAAGAGCTACAAATTTGAAGTTATAGCTTAAAATATTCTTAAGTATGAAAGGTACAGTGTAAGGAACACAGCCACACTGTTTAATATTTAACCATTATATTTAAGTGTTTAATATACGTGGTTATGAATCATAAATAGACTTGTGATCATTTTGAAATATAAAGAAGCATCACGTCATTATGCTGTATAACAGGAACTAGCCTAGTATTGTAGGTCAGTTATACTTCAAAAACAAACAAACTCATAAAAAGAGACAAATATGAGGTTACCAGAGCCAGGGGTTGAGGGGAAAGGGAAAGATAGGTAAAAGGTACAAAATTTCAGTTATAAGATAAATAAGCACTAGGGATGTAATGTACAACATGACAAATATATTAACACTGCTGTATGTAATACATGAACGTTAAAAGAATAAACCCTAAGAGCTTTCTTTACAAAGAAAAATTTTAATATTTTAAATTTAATTATATACCCACATGAGATAATAGATGTTCACGAAACTTATTGTGATAATCTTTTCATGATGCATGTAAGTTAAATTATTACATTATACACCTCAAACTTAAACAAAATAGTTATTACTCAAAAGGCAATAAATAGCAAGTATAGACAAGGATGGAGAACAGGGAATCTTTGTGCACCACTGATGAGAATGCAAATTGGTCCAGCCACAGTGAAAACAGTATGGACATCCCTCAAAAAACTAAAAACAGAACTACCATAAAATCCCTCGTAGGTATTTATCTGAAGAAAAAAAACATTAATATGAAAAGATATTCACTTCTATGTTCATTGTGGCATTATTTACATTAGCCAAGATAGGGAGGCAACGCAACTGCCCATCAGAAGATTACTGGATAAAAAAAAGATCTGGTACATATTGTATACAATGCAGTATTAGCCATAAAAAAGAACAAAACTTTGCCATTTGTTAAAAACATGAATGAACCTAGATGGTATGGTGCTAAGTGAAATAAGTCAAAGAAAGACTTGTAAACACATATATAGAATCTAAAAACAAAACAAATGAACAAGCATAACAAAACAGGGTTACAGATACAAAGTTACAGAATAAAAAGATAGTTGCCAGAGAAGAGGAGATAATAAGAAACAGATATGAGAAATTAAGAGCTACAAATTTGAAGTTATAGCTTAAAATATTCTTAAGTATGAAAGGTACAGTGTAAGGAACACAGCCACACTGTTTAATATTTAACCATTATATTTAAGTGTTTAATATACGTGGTTATGAATCATAAATAGACTTGTGATCATTTTGAAATATAAAGAAGCATCACGTCATTATGCTGTATAACAGGAACTAGCCTAGTATTGTAGGTCAGTTATACTTCAAAAACAAACAAACTCATAAAAAGAGACAAATATGAGGTTACCAGAGCCAGGGGTTGAGGGGAAAGGGAAAGATAGGTAAAAGGTACAAAATTTCAGTTATAAGATAAATAAGCACTAGGGATGTAATGTACAACATGACAAATATATTAACACTGCTGTATGTAATACATGAACGTTAAAAGAATAAACCCTAAGAGCTTTCTTTACAAAGAAAAATTTTAATATTTTAAATTTAATTATATACCCACATGAGATAATAGATGTTCACGAAACTTATTGTGATAATCTTTTCATGATGCATGTAAGTTAAATTATTACATTATACACCTCAAACTTAAACAATGCTGCGTGTTAATTATATGTCAATAAACTGAACTTCCCAGGTGGCACTAGTGGTAAAGAATGCACCTGCCAATACAGGAGATGTAAGAGATATGAGTTCGATCCCTGGGTTGGGAAGATTTCCTGGAGTAAGAAATGGCAACCCACTCCAGTACTCTTGCCTGGAGAATTCCATGGACAGAGGAGCCTGGCAAGCTACTGTCCATGGAGTCACAAAGAGTTAGACATGACTGAAGTGACTTAGCCCCTAGCAAACTGAAAGAAATAAAGATCTAGCCTGGAGAATAAAGAAAAAGAAATGATGTTAATGGAAGAAGCAATGTGGAGGTCCACATCAGACATAAAGTAAGCTATTTTCAACATATCCAAGTGAAACATTCTGTTGTTTGTAAGAAAAATGCACATACATTCAAGTGAGAAGAAGATGGTAGACAGAGACTCACAGGTGCCTGACTGATACCAGAGATCATGAGAGTAGACATGATAAGCTAGGGGAAGTTGATACAGGAAGAAAAGAATAGAAATAACAGTGCCCTGAGGGGTACTTGCATGGCAGGGATAGAGAAGAGGAGGTACTTTATAAAGGAGAAGGAAATGAGGTGGGAGATGGAAAAGACCTAAGAGCTGGTGTTTGAAAGGGGAAAGAACAGAGCAAACCCAAATACACAAGAGCAGGGAAACCCATTCCAGGAAGCAGTGTGGACACCATGTGTGGGTGACTGTTCTATAACCAAGAAATTACCAGAAACACATATCAAAGGGAGAAACAGTGCTGTGCCCATTCACCAAGTCATAAGGCCTGAACTAACTTTTGCTAAGCAGGGTTAGCATAAATTCACCGAGTACCATGGAGGGAACCCCGATTGGTCAGAGACAGGATTTGGGAAAGACCTCCCTAAAGAGATGATTAAGAGGCTGAGATCTGGTGGAGAAATGAGAGCTACCTGAGATGAAACAATATTACAAAAAGAGGGATCATCAGGTGCAAAGTTTCAGTGGCAAAGGGCCTAGAAGACAGTCGATAAGGTCTGAGCTCTGAACCCAAGAGGAAGAACAAGCACATCAAATTGGGAGGTGGCAGGAGACCAAACCAGGAAGAACCCCATAGAGCATGGTACCAAGAGGCCATCAAATAGTTTCAGGCGGGAAAGGGAAACGATCAGATTTTTCATTTTGAAATGACTCAGTCAAGAGGCTTTGGGGGTAAATGCAGGAAATTCTACAAACAGAAGAAATGTGATTTTCAAAGATGGCTAGTCACTAAGAGTGATTCATCCTAAGATGTACCTTTGAGGCTTATGTGCTCAGGATTCATACCTGCTCAGTGAAAAACAGTAGGAAGGATTTATCTACCCTTCTCTTCATCATAGGAGATACAGCCTTGTCTGGCAAAAGAGACGTATGTAAGTTTGAGATGTGGAAGTAAGTCATTGGAATTAGGAACCACTAATTCTCTGAAGGACCAGGTAATTATGTCCTTGTTTCTTCTGAAATAAATATAAACTCTAAGCAAAGTAAACTGAAACTGGGAAAGATCCTTCATAATCTGGCTCCGCCTACCTCTCCAACCTCACCCCCTCCGCTTCTGAGCCTCTAAACCATTTGTAGTATTGCATGGGCAGGCCGATAGAGAAGGAAAGGAGGTACTTTATAAAGGAGAAGGAAATGAGGTGGGAGATGGAAAAGACCTAAGAGCTGGTGTTTGAAAGGGGAAAGAACAGAGCAAACCCAAATACACAAGAGCAGGGAAACCCATTCCAGGAAGCAGTGTGGACACCATGTGTGGGTGACTGTTCTATAACCAAGAAATTACCAGAAACACATATCAAAGGGAGAAACAGTGCTGTGCCCATTCACCAAGTCATAAGGCCTGAACTAACTTTTGCTAAGCAGGGTTAGCATAAATTCACCGAGTACCATGGAGGGAACCCAGATTGGTCAGAGACAGGATTTGGGAAAGACCTCCCTAAAGAGATGATTAAGAGGCTGAGATCTGGTGGAGAAATGAGAGCTACCTGAGATGAAACAATATTACAAAAAGAGGGATCATCAGGTGCAAAGTTTCAGTGGCAAAGGGCCTAGAAGACAGTCGATAAGGTCTGAGCTCTGAACCCAAGAGGAAGAACAAGCACATCAAATTGGGAGGTGGCAGGAGACCAAACCAGGAAGAACCCCATAGAGCATGGTACCAAGAGGCCATCAAATAGTTTCAGGCGGGAAAGGGAAACGATCAGATTTTTCATTTTGAAATGACTCAGTCAAGAGGTTTTGGGGGGTAAATGCAGGAAATTCTACAAACAGAAGAAATGTGATTTTCAAAGATGGCTAGTCACTAAGAGTGATTCATCCTAAGATGTACCTTTGAGGCTTATGTGCTCAGGATTCATACCTGCTCAGTGAAAAACAGTAGGAAGGATTTATCTACCCTTCTCTTCATCATAGGAGATACAGCCTTGTCTGGCAAAAGAGACGTATGTAAGTTTGAGATGTGGAAGTAAGTCATTGGAATTAGGAACCACTAATTCTCTGAAGGACCAGGTAATTATGTCCTTGTTTCTTCTGAAATAAATATAAACTCTAAGCAAAGTAAACTGAAACTGGGAAAGATCCTTCATAATCTGGCTCCGCCTACCTCTCCAACCTCACCTTCCCCTCCTCCGGGTCTTGAACTTATTCTGAAGCCATTCTAAACCATTTGTAGTTTCACATTCATATCAGTCTGTCTCATTTTTGGATCTTGTCCCTGCTTTTGCTCTAGTGGGGTAATGCTAATGCACGCATCCTTCCATTCAGAAGATGCTTCCTCCAGGAAGTGTTTTCTGAACCCAAAACACTGAAGTAAACTGATACTCTATCCTGATGTCCATGTGTACAGGGCTCACCGCTTGTTTCCAATCTGGAAATTTGCCAGATCCACCTCCCAGCTGTCAGGAAAGCAGAGGAAATCTGAGAGGTTGTGGCCAAGTAGAGGTTCACATTGGGGAAGAGAGAAAATAGTCAAAAATGAAGCAGATCAGGAACAAGTCAGGGAGTTCAATCTATTATTCTGTTGCTCAGAGAAATTGTAAGGGATTATTCTGTGAATATAATATTCATCTACTTTTTTAAAACACTTTGAAGTAAGAATAACACAGCAGAAGACCATCACCAAGCCTCTTCCAAAATCCAACAAGAGGATTCACTAGAAATCTTTCCCATTCCTTTTCTTTTTAATTGATTTGCAAAATAGAAGTCTATTTGGTTAGGTAATTGAAGTTCAGACATTTTAAGGAGAGTGAAGTAATTTACAAGACAAAGAAAGGGATTTTTTGTTTGTTTCCAGGAGTTGCAGTGAGGTATGCCTGAAGGAAACAAAGGCTGTGGAAGGAATGAAATACTGCCTCTCCTCTAATAGACACCCAACTCAAGGTATAGCACTGCTTTTCAAGTTTTTGATACTGAGCTGGAGTGTGGCTATTCCTGAAGATGTACCTTTGAGGCTTATGTGCTCAGGATTCATACCTGCTCAGTGAAAAACAGTAGGAAGGATTTATCTACCCTTCTCTTCATCATAGGAGATACAGCCTTGTCTGGCAAAAGAGACGTATGTAAGTTTGAGATGTGGAAGTAAGTCATTGGAATTAGGAACCACTAATTCTCTGAAGGACCAGGTAATTATGTCCTTGTTTCTTCTGAAATAAATATAAACTCTAAGCAAAGTAAACTGAAACTGGGAAAGATCCTTCATAATCTGGCTCCGCCTACCTCTCCAACCTCACCTTCCCCTCCTCCGGGTCTTGAACTTATTCTGAAGCCATTCTAAACCATTTGTAGTTTCACATTCATATCAGTCTGTCTCATTTTTGGATCTTGTCCCTGCTTTTGCTCTAGTGGGGTAATGCTAATGCACGCATCCTTCCATTCAGAAGATGCTTCCTCCAGGAAGTGTTTTCTGAACCCAAAACACTGAAGTAAACTGATACTCTATCCTGATGTCCATGTGTACAGGGCTCACCGCTTGTTTCCAATCTGGAAATTTGCCAGATCCACCTCCCAGCTGTCAGGAAAGCAGAGGAAATCTGAGAGGTTGTGGCCAAGTAGAGGTTCACATTGGGGAAGAGAGAAAATAGTCAAAAATGAAGCAGATCAGGAACAAGTCAGGGAGTTCAATCTATTATTCTGTTGCTCAGAGAAATTGTAAGGGATTATTCTGTGAATATAATATTCATCTACTTTTTAAAGCACTTTGAAGTAAGAATAACACAGCAGAAGACCATCACCAAGCCTCTTCCAAAATCCAACAAGAGGATTCACTAGAAATCTTTCCCATTCCTTTTCTTTTTAATTGATTTGCAAAATAGAAGTCTATTTGGTTAGGTAATTGAAGTTCAGACATTTTAAGGAGAGTGAAGTAATTTACAAGACAAAGAAAGGGATTTTTTGTTTGTTTCCAGGAGTTGCAGTGAGGTATGCCTGAAGGAAACAAAGGCTGTGGAAGGAATGAAATACTGCCTCTCCTCTAATAGACACCCAACTCAAGGTATAGCACTGTGGCTTATTCCAAGTTTTTGATACTGAGCTGGAGTGTGGCTATTCCTGTCACTTCTCCCTGTAAGGTAATTACTTTTGCTTTATTTGCATGCCACATCACAAAATCACACAGACCAGTGACCAACAGGAACGACAGTATTATCATTTTCAGCAAATGCTCACATTTATCTGAAGAAATGGGGAGAGATAGTGAAGGCAGGTTCTGTCACAATTCACAGTAATGTGACGATGCAACTCATCAAGAGAGCACGGGCTGCCAACTATACTGAAAAATCAGTTTCAGGACCTGGAGGATTTTCCCAAAGTTACAGAGTTCAAACAGCCAAAGTCCCCAGTGACTGCCAGGTAAGCTCAATGACTGACCCAAATGGTATCATTTTCGCCCTGCTTTGGAAATTAAGCAACTCTGAGATGATAAAGCCCATAATTTAACATGTAGGGCAAATTGCTAAAGCACTTAACCAGTAAGGTACTAATCTTCCTTTCCTATGTGAACTCGAACTGACTCCTGACAGCAAAATCAATTGAAGAGATTTACCCTAGGGATAGCTTCTAAAAAGCAGTGTAATCAGGAGATAAGGAAATTGATAGAGTGCATTATCACAGCCCTCCACCACATGTCACCAGCTGCCAAAGTCTTCCCCCAGCCCCGAGCCTGCCGTTGCATCAGAGAACCTCTCAAGCAGAGCTCATGGAACTCAAGGTATCCAGAGGTCAAGAAACCTTTCCCATATTGATTTCATCTCCTCCTCTGAAACACTTGAGGTCAAGCAAACTCATCCCGTTGGTTTCCAGGGACAGCAACAAAATTATTTTAAAGAAATAGAAAACAACCTCTGCTTTTTCATATTTTACAGAATGCTTTGAGCCACAGGTCGATGTATTTGATGGCTAACAAATCTGCATGTGCCTTATGGCAAATTAAACTATCTGCTTTGAAGTCAAGAAGGTTCCAGAAATCCAGTATTATAATCTTAGTAAGTTTTCCATTAAAAGCAAATAACCAACAAAATTCTGTAAAGCAATTATCCTTCAAATAAAAACTTAAAATAAAAGATTACAGAGAACAAAAACACACCCACAAAAAAGCAAATAACCATTTGTTGCTTAAACTGATACAAAGATACTTATGGCCTTATTGCCATGGCTACACGTTGTATCTTGAGACTCCCACTTCCATTCCCACAGCAGAGAACACAATGCGGTGTGAGAGAAAAGGCATTGGAGGGTCTGATGCTGAAGCTGAAGCTTCAATTCTTTGGCCACCTGCTGCATAGCTGACACACTGGAAAAGAGCCTGATGGTGGTAAAGATTAAAGGTAGGAAAAGAAGGAAGCGACAGAGGATAGAAGGTTCTGTCACAATTCACAGTAATGTGACGATGCAATTCATCAAGAGAGCACGGGCTGCCAACTATACTGAAAAATCAGTTTCAGGACCTGGAGGATTTTCCCAAAGTTACAGAGTTCAAACAGCCAAAGTCCCCAGTGACTGCCAGGTAAGCTCAATGACTGACCCAAATGGTATCATTTTCGCCCTGCTTTGGAAATTAAGCAACTCTGAGATGATAAAGCCCATAATTTAACATGTAGGGCAAATTGCTAAAGCACTTAACCAGTAAGGTACTAATCTTCCTTTCCTATGTGAACTCGAACTGACTCCTGACAGCAAAATCAATTGAAGAGATTTACCCTAGGGATAGCTTCTAAAAAGCAGTGTAATCAGGAGATAAGGAAATTGATAGAGTGCATTATCACAGCCCTCCACCACATGTCACCAGCTGCCAAAGTCTTCCCCCAGCCCCGAGCCTGCCGTTGCATCAGAGAACCTCTCAAGCAGAGCTCATGGAACTCAAGGTATCCAGAGGTCAAGAAACCTTTCCCATATTGATTTCATCTCCTCCTCTGAAACACTTGAGGTCAAGCAAACTCATCCCGTTGGTTTCCAGGGACAGCAACAAAATTATTTTAAAGAAATAGAAAACAACCTCTGCTTTTTCATATTTTACAGAATGCTTTGAGCCACAGGTCGATGTATTTGATGGCTAACAAATCTGCATGTGCCTTATGGCAAATTAAACTATCTGCTTTGAAGTCAAGAAGGTTCCAGAAATCCAGTATTATAATCTTAGTAAGTTTTCCATTAAAAGCAAATAACCAACAAAATTCTGTAAAGCAATTATCCTTCAAATAAAAACTTAAAAATAAAAAGATTACAGAGAACAAAAACACACCCACAAAAAAGCAAATAACCATTTGTTGCTTAAACTGATACAAAGATACTTATGGCCTTATTGCCATGGCTACACGTTGTATCTTGAGACTCCCACTTCCATTCCCACAGCAGAGAACACAATGCGGTGTGAGAGAAAAGGCATTGGAGGGTCTGATGCTGAAGCTGAAGCTTCAATTCTTTGGCCACCTGCTGCATAGCTGACACACTGGAAAAGAGCCTGATGGTGGTAAAGATTAAAGGTAGGAAAAGAAGGAAGCGACAGAGGATGAGATGGTTGGATGGCCTCACTGACTCAATGAACATGAGTTTGAGCAAACACCAGGAGATAGTGCAGGACAGGGATACCTGGCATGCTGCAGTCCATGCAGTTGCAAAGAGCTGGACACGGATGAGCAACTGAACAACAAACTTAATGTGAATGACCACTCTATAGCTTATGAGCCATGTATACTTACATATTTAATCTCCTGGACTATTTCTTTACCTGCATCTTTTATCACCTTTCTCCAAGGGTTGTTACAAGAACTGAATGAGATACATGGCTAAAGGACCTAGTACAGGCCAAGAGACCAAATGATATAAACACTCTTTTGCTTTATTATTTTCTTAGTACTAATGTTTGGTCTGAGTGTTGAATAAATTTAAATCTCCTGTCTAAATATCAGAACACACTTGGAGTAACACCAGGAAAGGACACTCATCCCAGAGCTGAAATTAACACTGTTTTCTCTCTACACATTCTTTAGGTAACCAATCCACTATATAAATTCTCCCAAGTCATGTCTCTAACTTTGTTACCATGTATACCTGCTTATCTCTACTTGTATTTGCCTCTCTTGCCTCCCATACGCCCAATGGGTTTCCAAATAAATTCACTTTACACATAAAAGGGCTTTAATTGTGGTGGTTCTGTCTAGAGTTAGAGTATGGCTATTTTGTAAACTGGTAAATGAATAAAGACTGAGTTTACACAGAAAGTTTTCTAGCCAGCCAAATGTAATAACCCAGGAAAGGAAGACCCAGAATATTCACTGGGTTTTAAGGAGGGTCTGTCACCAAATTCTTGCCAATCAAATGTCAAAGAGCCTTTCCATCAGACCAGAATGAGCAACTGGGAAAATACAGTTTCTGGATACTTGTGCCACAAAAGGGGCATAAGTGTTAAGAGAGGAAGGGATTTTCCAGGAAGACTGGATAGCAGCCAGAGGCCACTTGAATGTCAATTAGGCAGAAGGTTAGGAATAAAGGAAGCTAAGCAAGATCCCTAGTAAGTGGCACCATCCCTTTGGGGTTAGAACAAAATTATCTTGGATGGGATTACTAGAAAATTAGCCTCTTTGAAGTCAAGCAAGCTGAAAACAGCTTCATAAAATGCTGAAAGTTCAGGCATGAAAAAAGACTGTAGGTGTTACCTAATCATCCAAAGCTTAGATGCCTGTTATAACATCCCAAGAAATGATGTGTCTGTTCTGGAACACCTCCAATGACTTAAAAAATAAATCAAACACATTCCAACTCTAGATGGCTGTGACGACTGGAAACTTCTTCCATATAACCAGAATTTCTATCCTTGGGAGTTCTATTACTGGTTAAAGTGCTAACATTCGAGTCTTTACAGGAAGACAAATTATATGTTCACTTGACAACACTTCATACATCAGGAAATGGTTATAACATCACCCAAGTTTTCTCTTTCCCAGAATACCTATTCTCATTTCATTCAATAAATTGTTTACACAACATGACTTAACCACATTAGTTACTCTCTTTTATATCTCGTCTACTCCGTCTAAATCCTCTTAAAGTGATCTATCAGAGCAGAGAAGGAACAGAGTTATAGCAACTCTCTTTCGAGACGTCTAAATGTATTTATACAATCTCAAATCTCATTCTCTTTTTTCTTTGAGAGCCTCATCACACACTAAGTCAATTGTGTACTTACAGCCAATGGAAACCTTCTGTCTCTAGAACAGATCTGGAAATCAATAAAGGACCATACATTACATTCAGACCTGTTTAATTTTAGCCCACTGGATTCAGTTTACCCTCCAGATAATAAATATTATTTGGTTAGTGATTCCACAAGGTTAATAGACTTTCTATATGTTCTTCAAAGTCATTAGCAAAAATACAAGCAATGACAAGGCTAAGAATAGAAACTTGCTCCAGTTGAACAGAAATCCATTATTTCAATGGAACACTGGAATTCAATTTGCATATCTCCATGTTGTCCACAAATTAAGGACACCTTGTCAAATTCTTTGATTACATATGAGACAGTATCATTTGGCAGCATGTCCTTGGCAAGAAATCCCATCAAAGAAAGCAGTCAATCTAAAGTGAACTTGTAATCAGTCCAATCCTGGTCCCAGTGACCAAGCTCTACTTCTGACAGATGGTGAATCTTTTAAATAAGTCACTTCTGCTAGTATCATGTTTACATAGAAAAAAAAAAAAGAAAAAAGCTTTTTTTCTATATTCTAAATGAGTGTTCTAAATGAATACTGAGATATTTAGAGATAAAAGTACACAATATCTGTCATTGTAGTAAAATTATCAGCAAGAAAGAGGGAGGATTGCAATAGATCAACAACATGTATGGCTAAATGTTGATAGAAATGTGTACTGTGTTTACAGAGATCATCTTTCATTTAAAAACTCTTAAGATAACTGTCAACACCTGGTCTCCCACATCTTGCCCAGTCTCCACAATTTCTATGTAGTAACAAATAGTGATTCAGTTAATTTGGTTGAATTTTCTGAGTGCCCTATGGTGTCATTCTTCTGCTTCACAAGATTTGGAATCCCTTGAACTGCTAATGCCCCCCTGCCATTTGTATCGAGTTTGGTTATAACATCACCCAAGTTTTCTCTTTCCCAGAATACCTATTCTCATTTCATTCAATAAATTGTTTACACAACATGACTTAACCACATTAGTTACTCTCTTTTATATCTCGTCTACTCCGTCTAAATCCTCTTAAAGTGATCTATCAGAGCAGAGAAGGAACAGAGTTATAGCAACTCTCTTTCGAGACGTCTAAATGTATTTATACAATCTCAAATCTCATTCTCTTTTTTCTTTGAGAGCCTCATCACACACTAAGTCAATTGTGTACTTACAGCCAATGGAAACCTTCTGTCTCTAGAACAGATCTGGAAATCAATAAAGGACCATACATTACATTCAGACCTGTTTAATTTTAGCCCACTGGATTCAGTTTACCCTCCAGATAATAAATATTATTTGGTTAGTGATTCCACAAGGTTAATAGACTTTCTATATGTTCTTCAAAGTCATTAGCAAAAATACAAGCAATGACAAGGCTAAGAATAGAAACTTGCTCCAGTTGAACAGAAATCCATTATTTCAATGGAACACTGGAATTCAATTTGCATATCTCCATGTTGTCCACAAATTAAGGACACCTTGTCAAATTCTTTGATTACATATGAGACAGTATCATTTGGCAGCATGTCCTTGGCAAGAAATCCCATCAAAGAAAGCAGTCAATCTAAAGTGAACTTGTAATCAGTCCAATCCTGGTCCCAGTGACCAAGCTCTACTTCTGACAGATGGTGAATCTTTTAAATAAGTCACTTCTGCTAGTATCATGTTTACATAGAAAAAAAAAAAAGAAAAAAGCTTTTTTTCTATATTCTAAATGAGTGTTCTAAATGAATAC
Organism: Tragulus kanchil; assembly: GCA_022376925.1. Lineage (NCBI taxonomy): Eukaryota > Metazoa > Chordata > Mammalia > Artiodactyla > Tragulidae > Tragulus > Tragulus kanchil. The sequence goes on along the minus strand of JAIOJX010000028.1, from coordinate 113,313,161 downwards.
TGAGATATTTAGAGATAAAAGTACACAATATCTGTCATTGTAGTAAAATTATCAGCAAGAAAGAGGGAGGATTGCAATAGATCAACAACATGTATGGCTAAATGTTGATAGAAATGTGTACTGTGTTTACAGAGATCATCTTTCATTTAAAAACTCTTAAGATAACTGTCAACACCTGGTCTCCCACATCTTGCCCAGTCTCCACAATTTCTATGTAGTAACAAATAGTGATTCAGTTAATTTGGTTGAATTTTCTGAGTGCCCTATGGTGTCATTCTTCTGCTTCACAAGATTTGGAATCCCTTGAACTGCTAATGCCCCCCTGCCATTTGTATCGAGTTTGCATATCCTCATTCCAACATCTCCCCCCTCATTTTAGTATGATGATCAAGATGACACAAGGAAGTCTACTGGGCTATACTGCATCTTCCCAAATTTGTTCCACTGTCTCTTCCTTGGTCTTTTTCTTGCTCTGAGTATACTGAAGATATTCCACTTTACTTGTATTATCAGCGGCAATTTCTGCAAACCTGCATATATGTGAGTATTATGACCTAATGTCCATTTTTATACATGTGGATCATCCTCACAAATTTTTAAATGATTCGCAGCCCTTGTTCCTATCACTTACACTTATCTTTCAAAAGTCTTGAGTTCCCTGGAGATCTCACCATGCAAAGACCTTAATGTCTTTTTGGAATTCCCCCTAGTGGTTATCAGATGGATGCTTTACAATATGTCAGATCAGAACCGTATTTGTAAGAGGTTCCCAAACTGGCTGTGATCTTACCTTTGATATAGTGTGCCTGAAATCATGCCCACATTTTCCTTGATGTTTTTTGAAATCTGCCCTCTTGGAGTCTGCAGCACATGATCAACCATAACCCTTCTGTGGTTTTCATAGACCCTAAGATATCACAGGACTTCCCCAAAGGTCTTTGTCAATAAATTTCTCCTAGATGTCACAAACAGACCCAGAGGGACTGTTATTTTAATGCCCTATCTTTCAGGAGACTTTATCAATTTCTCAAAGAACCTCACAAGCTTGCAAGCACTCAACCTCATGGCAGGCTGAGATTTCTATCAGATTTCTTGATAACTAAAAATCCCTAAATCATGACCGTACCTTGACACAAGGTCATCTTTGGCTCTCCATCAGAAGCATATTATCTTTCTTTCCATCTGGCCAGCTTGAAAAACACTCCTACAAGAATATAACTTGATTCCCTTTTCAGTTTTCCTCAGTGATAGTCCACACCATTGTGAGTTTCTCCACCAGCCTGTCTCCTTGACACAGAAGTACCTCTGTAACCTCTTATTACAAAATGTCTGTTCCTTTTAAAGAGATGCTGTCATCATCCTTCAATTTTGAATCACATCTCAATGAATTTCAATGATAATTATGAAAGTATTTAAACTTCTTGTCATGTGTTAAATCTTACTGTGTCTTGTTCACTTCTCAGGTTCTACAGAAGGATATAAGAATTAGAGGCTGTAATTTTGGCTTTCCAGACCATTGCTGATTTTTCATACAAATCACTAAGTACCTCCAACATTCCCTGTTACTACCCTCATTCTCCAGAATCAGAGCCTACACCAGTGTATCTTATTTATTGTCTTCTTGTTCATATATAGTTTAAATCTCAACCATATATATATTTTTTTTTTTTACTTTTCATTTTATGTTGGAATATAGCCGATTAACAGTACTGTGATAGTTTCAGGTGAACAGCAAAGGGACTCAGCCATACTTACACATGTATCCATCTCCCTCCAACGCCCCTTGCATCCAGGCTGCCCCACAACACTGAACAGCATTTCATGGGCTTTACAGGAGGTCCTTCCTGGTTATCCATTTTAAATAGAGTACTTCAGTTCAACCATAGAATTTTATATGATGATAGAGCCCTTAAATTAAATCATGATTCCTGATGGAACCCCCAGTCTGCAGCACATGATCAACCATAACCCTTCTGTGGTTTTCATAGACCCTAAGATATCACAGGACTTCCCCAAAGGTCTTTGTCAATAAATTTCTCCTAGATGTCACAAACAGACCCAGAGGGACTGTTATTTTAATGCCCTATCTTTCAGGAGACTTTATCAATTTCTCAAAGAACCTCACAAGCTTGCAAGCACTCAACCTCATGGCAGGCTGAGATTTCTATCAGATTTCTTGATAACTAAAAATCCCTAAATCATGACCGTACCTTGACACAAGGTCATCTTTGGCTCTCCATCAGAAGCATATTATCTTTCTTTCCATCTGGCCAGCTTGAAAAACACTCCTACAAGAATATAACTTCTGATTCCCTTTTCAGTTTTCCTCAGTGATAGTCCACACCATTGTGAGTTTCTCCACCAGCCTGTCTCCTTGACACAGAAGTACCTCTGTAACCTCTTATTACAAAATGTCTGTTCCTTTTAAAGAGATGCTGTCATCATCCTTCAATTTTGAATCACATCTCAATGAATTTCAATGATAATTATGAAAGTATTTAAACTTCTTGTCATGTGTTAAATCTTACTGTGTCTTGTTCACTTCTCAGGTTCTACAGAAGGATATAAGAATTAGAGGCTGTAATTTTGGCTTTCCAGACCATTGCTGATTTTTCATACAAATCACTAAGTACCTCCAACATTCCCTGTTACTACCCTCATTCTCCAGAATCAGAGCCTACACCAGTGTATCTTATTTATTGTCTTCTTGTTCATATATAGTTTAAATCTCAACCATATATATATTTTTTTTTTTTACTTTTCATTTTATGTTGGAATATAGCCGATTAACAGTACTGTGATAGTTTCAGGTGAACAGCAAAGGGACTCAGCCATACTTACACATGTATCCATCTCCCTCCAACGCCCCTTGCATCCAGGCTGCCCCACAACACTGAACAGCATTTCATGGGCTTTACAGGAGGTCCTTCCTGGTTATCCATTTTAAATAGAGTACTTCAGTTCAACCATAGAATTTTATATGATGATAGAGCCCTACCTAAGAGACTCTATATATCTAATAATATAATAGAGTTCTATCCTCACACTAGCCAAACTCCACTGTACTGTGGTCTTAAGTTAGAGTTAAAAAATCTAAATTCTATTTCAGCAACACCTCCCACACTGCCATACATTCAATATCAACATTTTCCTTTTTCATATACTTATGCAACAGACATCTTAATATGATGTGCTATGGTAATAACTTGGGTTGTACTAGTGGAAAATTAAACAATGCCCCCTCCCTTTAATGAGTGTGTTCAAGCAAATAAACAGGTCATTTTAATACTTTTCCATCTTCAGATAAGATGAAGTAAGGGCTGCCACCGTGTATCTAAATTCTTCCATTTCTTACAGACCTTCTAAAGGATCCTTCCTTACCACAAGCCTTCTATGATCGAGAGCGATAACCTCATAGGAGTCAAGAGAGTGAGACAATGGTTGGTAGGATTAGATGTATCAGTGAAACTCTATACCGCATCTCACTGACCTGGCTCCAGAGAAACAGAGCACTGTCCAGTATCCCAGGTCAGGTCTGCACACAGCTGATGGTGCTATGGCCTGAATGAGAAGACAGCAACCCCTGTGGATCACCTGTCCCTCCCTGACCTCCTAGCAGGTTTACAGCCACAGACTAGGATCTAGTAATTGTATCGATTCATCTCTGGAGCATAGGATGCTACAATTTCTTCCTAAGATCCAAATTCCTCTTTTCTGGAAAGGTCTGATAGACACAGTATAGCTCAAACTAAGATGTATTTTTTTTGCCCCGCCAGTGATACCTATGTTACTACCCTCATTCTCCAGAATCAGAGCCTACACCAGTGTATCTTATTTATTGTCTTCTTGTTCATATATAGTTTAAATCTCAACCATATATATATTTTTTTTTTTTACTTTTCATTTTATGTTGGAATATAGCCGATTAACAGTACTGTGATAGTTTCAGGTGAACAGCAAAGGGACTCAGCCATACTTACACATGTATCCATCTCCCTCCAACGCCCCTTGCATCCAGGCTGCCCCACAACACTGAACAGCATTTCATGGGCTTTACAGGAGGTCCTTCCTGGTTATCCATTTTAAATAGAGTACTTCAGTTCAACCATAGAATTTTATATGATGATAGAGCCCTACCTAAGAGACTCTATATATCTAATAATATAATAGAGTTCTATCCTCACACTAGCCAAACTCCACTGTACTGTGGTCTTAAGTTAGAGTTAAAAAATCTAAATTCTATTTCAGCAACACCTCCCACACTGCCATACATTCAATATCAACATTTTCCTTTTTCATATACTTATGCAACAGACATCTTAATATGATGTGCTATGGTAATAACTTGGGTTGTACTAGTGGAAAATTAAACAATGCCCCCTCCCTTTAATGAGTGTGTTCAAGCAAATAAACAGGTCATTTTAATACTTTTCCATCTTCAGATAAGATGAAGTAAGGGCTGCCACCGTGTATCTAAATTCTTCCATTTCTTACAGACCTTCTAAAGGATCCTTCCTTACCACAAGCCTTCTATGATCGAGAGCGATAACCTCATAGGAGTCAAGAGAGTGAGACAATGGTTGGTAGGATTAGATGTATCAGTGAAACTCTATACCGCATCTCACTGACCTGGCTCCAGAGAAACAGAGCACTGTCCAGTATCCCAGGTCAGGTCTGCACACAGCTGATGGTGCTATGGCCTGAATGAGAAGACAGCAACCCCTGTGGATCACCTGTCCCTCCCTGACCTCCTAGCAGGTTTACAGCCACAGACTAGGATCTAGTAATTGTATCGATTCATCTCTGGAGCATAGGATGCTACAATTTCTTCCTAAGATCCAAATTCCTCTTTTCTGGAAAGGTCTGATAGACACAGTATAGCTCAAACTAAGATGTATGTGCTTTGCTTTTCCCTGTGTCAGAACTTTCCACGTGCCAGTGATACTTACCTCTCACCTCTTCATTAAAACTTTCTTTTCTTGCTCCTTTATTCTTTGATTATTTCTTCCATCCTGACTGGCACACTCATTAGTTCTAACGAGGCCAGAGTTCAGAGAGCCTTGTATATCCATGCTTTCTCCATTATAAGAGAGTAAACTTTTTAAGGGAAGGAAAAAACCTGTATTCATCCTTTTTTCCATTTTAATTTTTTAATACTTAAAAAAATATTTTGCACTGTGATTAAGCTGTAAGACTAAGGGACCTACATGAGAACTGAGCATCAACCTGAGGGGGTGGGAAGAGGGAAGAAAGAGGGAGGGCTCAGGGGAGAAGGGTCAAGGATATACCTACGACTGTTTTGGGAACAAGAAAACTCTGAAAACAAGAAAACTCTGTAAAAACATATAACAGCTTCGCTGTACACCTGAAGTTAATGTGATACTGTAATGCAAATATACCCCAATAAAAATGAAAAGTAAAAATATATACATTTTGGCATTTATTCTAAGCACAAAATAATTACACACAATTTCTGAAGAGAATATACATGTGCCTAGGCTCCTGGAAATGACTATGTTTCTCTCATCTATCTGGGACACTAGGCTAAGAAGGAGACAAGGTGCAGTTTAAGAGACTTGATGTCAGGGCTCTGATTTTCAAGCTATTAACAGAGTTTGTTGATCTGGTTTTTACATTTTATTAAGAAAATATACCAGTCAGATCTATTCAGAAGTACTAGGCTGTGAATTAAGTGTGTGCTGATTATTCATTGGATTTTAGATATTTATATGGATTTTAGATATTTACATGGATTTTGTTGATGGAGACAATAGTTTTAGATATTTAGTCTTCAATCTTTATCAGAGATTTTTACCCATGCTAAAAAATAATTTCATATCTTCCTCTTGAGACTCAGTTCCTAGAGTAATGAAAATAAAACCAAAAATAAACAAGTGAGACCAAATTAAACTTAAAAGCTCTGCACAGCAAAGGAAACCATAAAGAAGATGAAAAGACAACCCATAGAATGGGAGAAAATATTTGCAAATCAAGCAACTGACAAAGAATTAACCTCCAAAATATACAAACAGCTCAGCATCTCAATACTAAAAAAAGAAAAATCAAAAAATGGGCAGAAGACCTAAATAGACATTTTTCCAAAGACGACATACAAAAGAACAAACATAAGAAAGAAATACAAATCAAAACTACAATGAGGTATCACCTCATAATCAGTCAGAATGCCATCATCAAAAAATCTACAAACAATAAGTGCTGCAGAGACTGTAGAGAAGAGAGAACCTTCTTGCACTGTTGGTGGAAATTAAATTGATACAGCCACTATGGAGAATAGTATGGAGGTTCCTCAAAAGCAACTAAAAATATAATAGAACTACCGTATGACCCAAATTTATCTTTATGCAGTTCTTTATCAAGACTCTAAACTAGTGGCCCACAAGAAACAAGCAAACACCTTGTGGGGGTGATCTGAGTTGAGAACAGAGAGAACTGATAGACCACATAATTGGTCAGGGCCTCAGGCAGGAAGACAAACAGCTTGCAGGCTTAGACACACACTTCTGCCCTAAGCACACCTTGTAGATTCTTACAGGAAATGAACACCTTTACAGTTTCCCTTAGGAAATATCCCTTAAATTCCTGTATCCATTGTCCAGAGGCTCCTGGGAACACAGCCTTCAAGGCAACCAATACTGTGGTCATTTCTCTCTCACCCTCTACCTCTTCTGCTTAGAGCATGGTTCCTAAACTAGTTCTCATTAGCTCTAAGATACTTTCATCTCCTTCAGCAACAGTAATGACAAAAAAGATAAACCTATGAAATGTTTCTCAATCACTCTTCCTGTCTCTCTGTTTGCTCTAGAGTTCTCAGAGTCAATCTGAAAGTCTTTCACAGCTTTAAAAGTTTTTAAACATAATCTATATTGTTCCTTAGAAAAAAATAAGACAGAAAGTGGATGGGTATTTCATTTATGAATATATCTGGTGTGAACACTGAACCCTTTTACTTTGCTTGGGCACTTACCTGAGCCAACTCTTTGTGACCGTATGGACTCCTCCAGGCTCCTCTATCTATGGAATTCTCTAAGCAAGAATACTGGAGTGGGTAGCCATTTCTGACCCAGGGATCAAACCCACATCTCCTGTGTCTCCTGCAGTGACAAGCAGGTTCTTTACCACAGAGCCACCTGGGAAGCCCCCCAGAAAACCTAAGAGGGAACCAATAAAAGGAAGATGCTAGCTTGGCTAGAACGCTTCCATTGCTTAGCAGCTTGAAAATTAGAATACTATGTCAAATACCATTTCTAAGAATGCTTTCTAATAGCTCAAACACTATGCAAATCAGCAAACAGGGTGAGAGCAAGATAAAATTCAATATTCAGACTGCCCCATGCACATAAACAAACAATAAGTGCTGCAGAGACTGTAGAGAAGAGAGAACCTTCTTGCACTGTTGGTGGAAATTAAATTGATACAATAGGAGAATAGTATGGAGGTTCCTCAAAAGCAACTAAAAATATAATAGAACTACCGTATGACCCAAATTTATCTTTATGCAGTTCTTTATCAAGACTCTAAACTAGTGGCCCACAAGAAACAAGCAAACACCTTGTGGGGGTGATCTGAGTTGAGAACAGAGAGAACTGATAGACCACATAATTGGTCAGGGCCTCAGGCAGGAAGACAAACAGCTTGCAGGCTTAGACACACACTTCTGCCCTAAGCACACCTTGTAGATTCTTACAGGAAATGAACACCTTTACAGTTTCCCTTAGGAAATATCCCTTAAATTCCTGTATCCATTGTCCAGAGGCTCCTGGGAACACAGCCTTCAAGGCAACCAATACTGTGGTCATTTCTCTCTCACCCTCTACCTCTTCTGCTTAGAGCATGGTTCCTAAACTAGTTCTCATTAGCTCTAAGATACTTTCATCTCCTTCAGCAACAGTAATGACAAAAAAGATAAACCTATGAAATGTTTCTCAATCACTCTTCCTGTCTCTCTGTTTGCTCTAGAGTTCTCAGAGTCAATCTGAAAGTCTTTCACAGCTTTAAAAGTTTTTAAACATAATCTATATTGTTCCTTAGAAAAAAATAAGACAGAAAGTGGATGGGTATTTCATTTATGAATATATCTGGTGTGAACACTGAACCCTTTTACTTTGCTTGGGCACTTACCTGAGCCAACTCTTTGTGACCGTATGGACTCCTCCAGGCTCCTCTATCTATGGAATTCTCTAAGCAAGAATACTGGAGTGGGTAGCCATTTCTGACCCAGGGATCAAACCCACATCTCCTGTGTCTCCTGCAGTGACAAGCAGGTTCTTTACCACAGAGCCACCTGGGAAGCCCCCCAGAAAACCTAAGAGGGAACCAATAAAAGGAAGATGCTAGCTTGGCTAGCACGCTTCCATTGCTTAGCAGCTTGAAAAATTAGAATACTATGTCAAATACCATTTCTAAGAATGCTTTCTAATAGCTCAAACACTATGCAAATCAGCAAACAGGGTGAGAGCAAGATAAAAATTCAATATTCAGACTGCCCCATGCCCTTTAAACAGAAGAATAGAGTGACCCCCTTCTGCCCCATTTGGGGGAAGAAGTCATAGACATTTTTCAAATTAAGGCATTAAATGAGACAGTTCACAATTCTAGTATTCACCTGGGGAAATTCTCCCCTTAAAATGATAGAAGAATCTCTGTTAGCCTGCATAATACTAATCAGAATAGACTCTATTGAGAATACTAGAAAGTTTGCAATTTGCAAAGCTTCTAGGAAAAAAAAAAAAGAGGAGTGGCAAGTTTATCAGAAAGACTATTCAGAATCTCCAATAACAGTTATGTAGCATAATAAATGCCATTAAGCTTTCAGATACTTACACCTCTTCTTTATATATTATCATATCCTCAAAATAACATCAAGATAATTTACCTATCATAGGTACAAAGTTTGACATGTACTTTCTAGTAGCATAAACAAAATGCTACAATAAAAAGAAAAATTATAAGAATTTCTTTGCTTCAAATGAATTATTCCTTGATAATAGTCTATTATTATTCATAAGGGAGGGAATGATAAAGTTACAAAAATAGTCAAAATACTAAAAGGATGAGGAGTTTTAAGTATCAAGGAAAGTTCTAGAAGACACACAATCTAGTGATTCTTTGAGGATTCTATTAGTGAACCCGAAGAGGACGTAACCCTCCATTTCATCTGTATTAGCTTCTCAGGGCTGCCATAATAAATACTACAGACTGGGGGCTTTAAACAACAGAAATATATTTTCTCACTATCCAGAGATAAGAAGTACAAAGTCAAGGCTATCAGCCGAGTTGGCTTTGAACAGGCCTCTCTCTAAGGCTTGCAGGTGACTGCTCACTGTGTCCTCATAGGATCCTCCTATGTACCTGTCTGTGTCCAAGCAGGTTCTTTACCACAGAGCCACCTGGAAAAACCCCTAAAGGAACTGAATGCTAGCTTGGCTAGCACGCTTCCATTGCTTAGCAGCTTGAAAAATTAGAATACTATGTCAAATACCATTTCTAAGAATGCTTTCTAATAGCTCAAACACTATGCAAATCAGCAAACAGGGTGAGAGCAAGATAAAAATTCAATATTCAGACTGCCCCATGCCCTTTAAACAGAAGAATAGAGTGACCCCCTTCTGCCCCATTTGGGGGAAGAAGTCATAGACATTTTTCAAATTAAGGCATTAAATGAGACAGTTCACAATTCTAGTATTCACCTGGGGAAATTCTCCCCTTAAAATGATAGAAGAATCTCTGTTAGCCTGCATAATACTAATCAGAATAGACTCTATTGAGAATACTAGAAAGTTTGCAATTTGCAAAGCTTCTAGGAAAAAAAAAAAAAAAAAGAGGAGTGGGCAAGTTTATCAGAAAGACTATTCAGAATCTCCAATAACAGTTATGTAGCATAATAAATGCCATTAAGCTTTCAGATACTTACACCTCTTCTTTATATATTATCATATCCTCAAAATAACATCAAGATAATTTACCTATCATAGGTACAAAGTTTGACATGTACTTTCTAGTAGCATAAACAAAATGCTACAATAAAAAGAAAAATTATAAGAATTTCTTTGCTTCAAATGAATTATTCCTTGATAATAGTCTATTATTATTCATAAGGGAGGGAATGATAAAGTTACAAAAATAGTCAAAATACTAAAAGGATGAGGAGTTTTAAGTATCAAGGAAAGTTCTAGAAGACACACAATCTAGTGATTCTTTGAGGATTCTATTAGTGAACCCGAAGAGGACGTAACCCTCCATTTCATCTGTATTAGCTTCTCAGGGCTGCCATAATAAATACTACAGACTGGGGGCTTTAAACAACAGAAATATATTTTCTCACTATCCAGAGATAAGAAGTACAAAGTCAAGGCTATCAGCCGAGTTGGCTTTGAACAGGCCTCTCTCCTAAGGCTTGCAGGTGACTGCTCACTGTGTCCTCATAGGATCCTCCTATGTACCTGTCTGTGTCCAAGCTTTCTCTTCTTATGAGGACACAAGTCCCACAGGACTAGGTTCCATCCCAACGACATCATTTTAACTTAATTACCTTTTTTAAAGACCCTCTCTCCAAACACAGTCACATTCTCAGGTACTGGGAGGTTAGAAGTTGAACATATGAATTCATGGGAAACACGGTTTAGCTCATAATACAATTCCCAACAGTGAGAGGGGCTGGGAGTGTGAGGAAGAGAGAGAATTCTGAAGAAGAGAAATGCCTTAGAAGTATTCCAGTTGTTTGCTGTAGAACCAATCCTACTCCTGTAGGGTAAGATTATCCAATCAGGCTTGCCTAAATTAGACATCTTCCCAGCATCAAGGATTACTAATAATTTCAAGGATGCAACCAATCAAAAAGGGACAGTTGACACAGGAAGTGTCTGTAACTTATAAAGCGCAACAATGAGATCGCTGACAAGGTACATGGGACTTCAGAGCAGGAAACACTCAGGATATGGAAAACTTCCATTTTATATCTTAGGCTAAAGAATGTTGTCCCAGAACACTCCATCCTGCCATACACAAAAATCTACTCAAAATGGCTTAAAGTCTCATAAAATAGAACTCCTAGAAGACAACATAAGAAAAACATTCTCTGACATAAATCATACCAATGTCTTCTAGGTCAGTCTCCCAAGGCAATAGAAATAAAAGTAAAAATTAACAAATGGGACCTAATCAAACTCAAAATCTTTTGATAATAGTCTATTATTATTCATAAGAGGGAATGATAAAGTTACAAAAATAGTCAAAATACTAAAAGGATGAGGAGTTTTAAGTATCAAGGAAAGTTCTAGAAGACACACAATCTAGTGATTCTTTGAGGATTCTATTAGTGAACCCGAAGAGGACGTAACCCTCCATTTCATCTGTATTAGCTTCTCAGGGCTGCCATAATAAATACTACAGACTGGGGGCTTTAAACAACAGAAATATATTTTCTCACTATCCAGAGATAAGAAGTACAAAGTCAAGGCTATCAGCCGAGTTGGCTTTGAACAGGCCTCTCTCCTAAGGCTTGCAGGTGACTGCTCACTGTGTCCTCATAGGATCCTCCTATGTACCTGTCTGTGTCCAAGCTTTCTCTTCTTATGAGGACACAAGTCCCACAGGACTAGGTTCCATCCCAACGACATCATTTTAACTTAATTACCTTTTTTAAAGACCCTCTCTCCAAACACAGTCACATTCTCAGGTACTGGGAGGTTAGAAGTTGAACATATGAATTCATGGGAAACACGGTTTAGCTCATAATACAATTCCCAACAGTGAGAGGGGCTGGGAGTGTGAGGAAGAGAGAGAATTCTGAAGAAGAGAAATGCCTTAGAAGTATTCCAGTTGTTTGCTGTAGAACCAATCCTACTCCTGTAGGGTAAGATTATCCAATCAGGCTTGCCTAAATTAGACATCTTCCCAGCATCAAGGATTACTAATAATTTCAAGGATGCAACCAATCAAAAGGCACAGTTGACACAGGAAGTGTCTGTAACTTATAAAGCGCAACAATGAGATCGCTGACAAGGTACATGGGACTTCAGAGCAGGAAACACTCAGGATATGGAAAACTTCCATTTTATATCTTAGGCTAAAGAATGTTGTCCCAGAACACTCCATCCTGCCATACACAAAAATCTACTCAAAATGGCTTAAAGTCTCATAAAATAGAACTCCTAGAAGACAACATAAGAAAAACATTCTCTGACATAAATCATACCAATGTCTTCTAGGTCAGTCTCCCAAGGCAATAGAAATAAAAGTAAAAATTAACAAATGGGACCTAATCAAACTCAAAATCTTTTGAACAAAGGAAACCATCAATAAAATGCAAAGACAACCTGTGGACTGGGAGAAAAATATTTGCATATGATGCAACCAACAAGGGCTTCATTTCCAAGATATACAAACAGCCCATACAACTCAAGAGCAAAAAAAAAAACCCAGTCAAAAATGGGCAGAAGGGCTTCCCTGGTGGTCCAGTGGGTAAGGACACCACCTTGCAGTGCAAGGGGCGCCGGTTCGATCCCTGGCCTGGGAAGATCCCATGTGCCGCGGAGCGGCTGGACCAATGCGTCCAATTAATTACCGAGCCGGAGCTTTGGAGTGCATGTGCCTGGAGCCGGTGCTCTGTGACAACAGAGGCCACTGCGAAGGGAGGCCCACACGGGCCAAAAGAACAAAGATGGATGAAAATCGATAAATGAAAGACCAATAGAAGTGGCCCACTGGCCCCTCTCCCTCCCCAACCCGCCCCCTCCCGAAAAAAAAAATGGGCAGAAGACATGTCTAAATAGACATTTCTTCTGTACAGAAGACATACAAATGGCCAACAGGCATGTGAAAAGATGCTCGACATTGCTAATTATTAGAGAAATGCAAATCAAAACTACAACATTTCACACCGATCAGGATGGCTATCATGAAGTCTGAAATAATAAATGCTGAAGAGAGTATGGAGAAGAAGGAACTTCCCACACACTGTTTGTGAGAATGTAAATTGGTGCAGTCAAAAAAGTATGTTGCTAGAGTCCCATGAAGTTGAATATATTAATGCAGGATGCAACCAATCAAAAGGATTACTAATAATTTCAAGGATGCAACCAATCAAGGCACACAGGAAGTGTCTGTAACTTATAAAGCGCAACAATGAGATCGCTGACAAGGTACATGGGACTTCAGAGCAGGAAACACTCAGGATATGGAAAACTTCCATTTTATATCTTAGGCTAAAGAATGTTGTCCCAGAACACTCCATCCTGCCATACACAAAAATCTACTCAAAATGGCTTAAAGTCTCATAAAATAGAACTCCTAGAAGACAACATAAGAAAAACATTCTCTGACATAAATCATACCAATGTCTTCTAGGTCAGTCTCCCAAGGCAATAGAAATAAAAGTAAAAATTAACAAATGGGACCTAATCAAACTCAAAATCTTTTGAACAAAGGAAACCATCAATAAAATGCAAAGACAACCTGTGGACTGGGAGAAAAATATTTGCATATGATGCAACCAACAAGGGCTTCATTTCCAAGATATACAAACAGCCCATACAACTCAAGAGCAAAAAAAAAAACCCAGTCAAAAATGGGCAGAAGGGCTTCCCTGGTGGTCCAGTGGGTAAGGACACCACCTTGCAGTGCAAGGGGCGCCGGTTCGATCCCTGGCCTGGGAAGATCCCATGTGCCGCGGAGCGGCTGGACCAATCGTCCAATTAATTACCGAGCCGGAGCTTTGGAGTGCATGTGCCTGGAGCCGGTGCTCTGTGACAACAGAGGCCACTGCGAAGGGAGGCCCACACGGGCCAAAAGAACAAAGATGGATGAAAATCGATAAATGAAAGACCAATAGAAGTGGCCCACTGGCCCCTCTCCCTCCCCAACCCGCCCCCTCCCGAAAAAAAAAATGGGCAGAAGACATGTCTAAATAGACATTTCTTCTGTACAGAAGACATACAAATGGCCAACAGGCATGTGAAAAGATGCTCGACATTGCTAATTATTAGAGAAATGCAAATCAAAACTACAACATTTCACACCGATCAGGATGGCTATCATGAAGTCTGAAATAATAAATGCTGAAGAGAGTATGGAGAAGAAGGAACTTCCCACACACTGTTTGTGAGAATGTAAATTGGTGCAGTCATTATAGAGAACAGTATAGAGCCTCCTTAAAGCACTAAAAATAGAGTTACCACACAAAAACAAGTATTGTATATATTAATGATAGATGTGGAATCTAGAAAAATGGTACAGATGAACCTATTTGCAGGTCAGGAACAGATGTAGAGAATGCATATGTGTATACGAGGGAGGGCGGGACAAATGGGGAGATTAGGACTGACATACACACTACCATGCGTAAAACTGATGACTAGTGGAAACCTGCTATATAGCACAGGGAGTTCAGCTCGGTGCTCTGTGATGACCTACATGGATGGGATGAATGGAAAAGGTGGGAGAGAGGTCCAAGAGGGTGGCAATAGATGTACACATAATAGCTGATTCAATTCACTTTACAACAGAAACTAACACAACATTGTAAAGCAATTGTGTGCTAAGTCGCTTCAGTCATGTACAACTCTGTGTGACCATGTGGACTGCAACTTGCCAGGCAATTACGCCAGAATAAAAAAAAAAAAAAAAAAAGAGTTGTCATGTGATCCAGCAATCCAATTTCTGGGAATATATCCATAAAAGGCAAAAATTCTAATTCAAGACAATACATGTACACTGATGTTCACAGCAGCACGATTAACAATGGCCAAGACACTAAAGCAACCTAAGTGGCCATCAAGAGATGAATGGATAAAGAAGATATGATGCGCACACACACACACACATACACACACACACACAATGGAATACTACTCATTCATGAAAAAGAATGAGAGAACGCCATGTGGAATCTAAAAACAATACAAATGAACTTATTTACAAAACAGAAACAGATTCACAGACATAGAAAAACACACTTATGGCTACCAAAGGTGGAAGTAGGAGAAGGAAAAATACAGACTATGGGATACACACTACCATACATAAACAGGAAAGATTTACTGCATAGTACAGAGAACTATATTCAATATCTTTAATAAACTATAAAAGAATCCAAAAGAAAGAATATAGATATATAAATATCTGTATGTATTACTGAGTTACTCTGTTGTACACCTGAAACTAATACAATATTGTAATATTCAATTTAAAAAAAATAAAATTCTCTAGGTAGCCATTCCCCAGAAATATGTGTATCCTAAACTTGGTCACCATAGGCAATATTAAACTAGGATAAAGATTCTCTTTCAAGCAAACATCATTAATTTATCTACCAGAAGTTTCAGCTATCAGCATGTTCACGGGCAGATGAGACCAGGTCACTGCCTTGTTCCTTCCCCCAGGAGCATCCTCTCAGTAACAGGAGAGAAACAGATCTGGACCAGATTCTGTAACTTCTTTCCCAGGGACCCAGTGAACTCACACTTCTACTGACCTACACAGCCTTCAGTGTACATTGCTTTTTCATGTCAAAAATAATAAATGTGAAACATCTGTTGAGAAAAATCAGTTCAGTGACTTTATGTGAAATAAGCACATATTCAGACAGAAAATATGTTTTGCGAAATGACTATATATTAAGTTCCCTTCTTAAAAAATATTTTCTAGTGCTTTAGACTGAGAGAATCCTGACATGTATCAGCAAGGTTATGTCGAGATTCTAGCATTGCCTCTTACTGATTATTTGACTTTAAATTATTTATCCTCTTCCCAAATTGAAGTTTGTTTATTCATAAAATAGAGACAACACTATTTACCTTACAAGTTTGCTTTGTAAATTAAATATTAAAGTTTTATGGATCATGTATGCTTTCTGTAAATGGCAGGTGTTAATGGAGATGGACACTTCCAGCTGCACCTCCTGCGGATCCACCACAGTGTTTGTGTGGAGATCACACTTTCCCCCACCTCTCCCCCCATTGTGCTCCCAGCTAGTGACTGAGCGTGACTGGGGTACCGGCACTGGACTACTGTTGTCTAACACAGGACTCCTCTAGCAAGCAGTCTTTGTTCAAGGATTTCCCAACAGCCTGGTCAAAACTTTCTCAGAAACACACTGCAGTCTGAGACTCTTCCTATTGAGTCTTTCCTTTTTCCTTTGACAAATCCGAAGCCTGTGTTATCACCAAAAGCCTCTACCTGCTGACTCCTGCTCCCTCTTTCTTCACTGGCATTTCCAACCTTCCCACCAACAAAAAAAAATCTAAATCATATCAGCATCTCAACCATGTTGACATCTGCTTCTCCAAGGACTTGATCTGACACTCTGAGAATATGCTGCAGTACTTAATCTACTGACAAAGTACTACCAGTGTTGTAAATACACAGCACATCCTACACCATAGCAGCTACTCCTAACTGTTCTTGACTCAGTCTCTGGCTGAGACCAGATACGATCTCACACTCCCCTTTAAGATGCACATTAACCATCCATTGACCTGAGTCAGTATATTTACTCAGTAGATCTCACATTAAATTTTAATTTCTACTCACTCAGAAATTTATTAAGCACTTGGCCAGAAATGACTAGGGAAAATATTGCTGCCTCGGTTCTTTCCAGATCCTTTTCAGCTTTCCTTATTAAATGGCTGTCTTTCACTAAATCCTTCCTTTGCCCCAGGCTGTTAGAAGCCCCAAACTAGCCTGCTCGAAATCAGTACAGGACAATCATTAAACCTCACAGAGTTTGTGGACTTTAATTTATATAACGCATCTGACTTGGAGACCCCAGTGCAACTTCCAACATCCTACTAAAAACACATGTGACATTGCAGAAAAAAACTATCTAACACAAAAAGTCTAAGAGTATCAATTTATTGCTAACCTAAAAAGAATCTGTACAAACTATAAGTCCTACAGAACAAAATGAAGAATCGAAATTGAAGGGGACATGTATGATTTGAGACTGACTCAGAGAACATCACTCCCAGCAAAAGCAGGGAGGCACTCTTTCCTTCCCACACCCTCTATGGATCATGTATGCTTTCTGTAAATGGCAGGTGTTAATGGAGATACCCGCACTGGATCCACCACAGTGTTTGTGTGGAGATCACACTTTCCCCACCTCTCCCCATTGTGCTCCCAGCTAGTGACTGAGCGTGACTGGGGTACCGCACTGGACTACTGTTGTCTAACACAGGACTCCTCTAGCAAGCAGTCTTTGTTCAAGGATTTCCCAACAGCCTGGTCAAAACTTTCTCAGAAACACACTGCAGTCTGAGACTCTTCCTATTGAGTCTTTCCTTTTTCCTTTGACAAATCCGAAGCCTGTGTTATCACCAAAAGCCTCTACCTGCTGACTCCTGCTCCCTCTTTCTTCACTGGCATTTCCAACCTTCCCACCAACAAAAAAAAATCTAAATCATATCAGCATCTCAACCATGTTGACATCTGCTTCTCCAAGGACTTGATCTGACACTCTGAGAATATGCTGCAGTACTTAATCTACTGACAAAGTACTACCAGTGTTGTAAATACACAGCACATCCTACACCATAGCAGCTACTCCTAACTGTTCTTGACTCAGTCTCTGGCTGAGACCAGATACGATCTCACACTCCCCTTTAAGATGCACATTAACCATCCATTGACCTGAGTCAGTATATTTACTCAGTAGATCTCACATTAAATTTTAATTTCTACTCACTCAGAAATTTATTAAGCACTTGGCCAGAAATGACTAGGGAAAATATTGCTGCCTCGGTTCTTTCCAGATCCTTTTCAGCTTTCCTTATTAAATGGCTGTCTTTCACTAAATCCTTCCTTTGCCCCAGGCTGTTAGAAGCCCCAAACTAGCCTGCTCGAAATCAGTACAGGACAATCATTAAACCTCACAGAGTTTGTGGACTTTAATTTATATAACGCATCTGACTTGGAGACCCCAGTGCAACTTCCAACATCCTACTAAAAACACATGTGACATTGCAGAAAAAAACTATCTAACACAAAAAGTCTAAGAGTATCAATTTATTGCTAACCTAAAAAGAATCTGTACAAACTATAAGTCCTACAGAACAAAATGAAGAATCGAAATTGAAGGGGACATGTATGATTTGAGACTGACTCAGAGAACATCACTCCCAGCAAAAGCAGGGAGGCACTCTTTCCTTCCCACACCCTCTATCTCCTTGGCTCAAGGTCCTGGGGTCCAAACCAGTTGGGGGAAATCTCATGAGGACTGCTTTTGAGGTGGCCACTATACAAGCTACCCCCTTAGTTTATATCTCCCTTCCTACATCCATACAAAGAGCATAATTCAGAAATTGACACATATTTATCCATAGATAGATGATACTTTATTGTGTCCTGGAAAGAGAAGACTCATGGCCGAAACAGAAGCAGGGCAGAGCAGTGTTAGAAGTGGCTTTACAGCTTCTCATGTTGCTTCCGATCATCAGAAGTCAAGTAGTAAGGGCAGGAAACCCTACCTCAACCAGAGGAACTATGTAGGTTAAGTATCTACTAAACAATATACATGGGACTAAGAATAAGCACAGTAATCTACTTTTCAACCATGATTTCAGAACAATACTTAACAAGACTCAACTGGACTACGAGTGGAGCCAAAGCTGATACAGCTTTTCTGTTGGCAAATAGTGTGCCTGGGATGGTTTCCTTCAATTCACACATAAGGAAACAAAAATCCATAAAAACCATAGGGAGGAAAAAAAACACTAGAAATCAACGGAACACTATCCTGAATAATCAGAAAAAAATACACACCTCTGAAAATGACATACTAGAGGAAACCAAAAGAGCAAAGATGATTGGCTTTTCAATAGAGGATCAAGACAGATGTACAGTAGGAACAGTAGCTGACATGCAGCAAGATTCATTTGTCTGAAATACACAATAAATCAAAAATGAATTAAATAAAAACATAATAAAAAATGAAGTTGGATAAAAGGGCGAGTTGCAGGATAATGTTGCTGTTGTTTGTTGTTTAGATGCTAAGTCATCTCTGATGCTGAGACTCCATGGACAGTAGCCTGCCAGGTTTCTCTGTCCATGGGATCCTCCAGGCAAAAATAATGGAGTGGGTTGCTGTTCTCTTTTCCAGGGGATCTTCTCCACCCAGGAATCAAACCCTGGTCTCCTGTATTAGTAGGTGGATTCTTCACCACTGTGCCACCTGGGAAGTCTTTCTCAACTATAAAAACCTTCATTTAAGATTTAAAACAGCACTTCTCTCATGCTCCAGTGGGTAAAGAGTCCACCTTGCAGTGCAAGGTGAACCGGTTCAATCCCTGGCCCAGGAAGATCCCACATGCCAAGGAGTGGCTGGACCAGCATGCCCAGTTACCAGCCAACCAGTAATGGGAGGTCCACATACGTCAAAGAATAAAAGATGGATGAGGGCTTCCCTGGTGGTCCGGTGAGTAAGGACACCGCCTTGTAGTGCAAGGGACGCCTGTTTGATCCCTGGCCTGGGAAGGTCCCACGTGCCACCGAGCGGCTGGACCGATGTATCCAATTACCGAGCCAGAGCTTTGGAGCGCATGCGCCCAGAGCCGGTGCTCTGCGACAATAAAGGCCACCGCGATGGGAGGCCCACACGGGCCAAAGAACAAAGATGGATTAAAATAAATAAATGAAATACCAATAGAAGTGGCCTGCCCGCTCCCATCCCTCCCCGACCCACTCCCCCTCAAAATAAATAAGTAAATAAATCAAGTCTTGTCTTAAAAAAAAAAGAAAGAAAGAAAAAAAGCAAATAAAAAATGGATGAAAACAAATATAAATAAAAGAGGCATGATGGGGGCTTCCCTGGTGGTCCAGTGGGTAAGGACACCGCCTTGCAGTGCAAGGGGTGCCAGTTTGATCCCTGGCCTGGGAAGATCCCACGTGCAGCGGAGCGGCTAGACGGATGTGTCCAAATGCCAAGCCAGAGCTCTGGAGAGCATGCGACCAGAGCCAGTGCTCTGCAGCCTGAGAGGCCACTGCGATGGGAGGTCACACAGGCCAAGAAACAAAGATGGGTGAAAGTAAATAAATGAAACACCAATAGAAGTGGCCAAAAAAAGAGGCATGATAGGGAAAAAGGAAACAAATTTTTTTTTAATTAAAAAAGCAAAGATTTGGGGCTTCCACTGGTGGTCCAGTGGGTAAGGACACCGCCTTGAAGTGCACCAAGGGGCACCAATTCGATCCCTGGCCTGGGAAGATCCCATGTGCCGCGGAGCAGCTGGACCGATGTGTCCAACTACCCGGCCGGAGCTCTGGAGCGCATGTGCTTGGAGCCAGTGCTCTGCGAGGAGGAAGGTCACTGCGATGGGAGGCCCACACAGGACAAAGAACAAAGATGGATGAAAATAAATAAATGAAAGACCAATAGAGGTGCCCCCCCCCAAAAAAAGAATTTAAATTTATTTAATTTAAATTAATTCCTAATTAAATTCCTGGTCTGTGTAACAGCAAATAACCACTTGATAATATAGGATTTTCCTTTTATAATAGCAAGAATTACTTCACATTATGCAACTTATTAGTATAATATATCCATAGATCCAATAAGAAACTCCAAATAGTGACCTGTTTGTTTGCAAATTTGTCCTAAACACAAAGGCAAAGGGAGACAAAGAAGCAGATCACTCCAGACTGCTAAGTGGTAGGTTTAATAAACAAGGAAACTCACCTAGGATGCTTGTCTTGAGTACCACCAAACACGTAGATCTCTGAACCAGCACACCAGAACCTTAAAGTTTATACATAGCCAGGTATACCATCTAGATTGTCTCAACAGCCACATTATTATCTCAAGACTGTGTCCTTGAGGCAGCTGCTGGGAGCACTGACAACAGGTACACACTTCCCAGGGACAGGAAGTGGGGAGCAGTCATTGATTGCCTATGTCCAGCCTGTGGGTCAACCAGTGGCCATGCCCTCTTAGTGACCTGCAACATGACCCAAGCTAGTGTTATTAGAAGACATACAGTAATATCCAAAATACAATACTGATATAAGTTCCTGATAAACTATTACACACAGATCTCTTTTTAACTTGATAAAAAAAATACCTATCTTAAACCAATAGCCATCTACATTCTTACCATTAAACACTAGACACTTTTCCTGTTAAAATCAGAACAGCACAGAGGGTCCAACTAACTAGTCTGGAAGTTCTGGTCCAGCCATTCACATATGAAACAGAAATTACAGTTATTAGTATCAAAGTAAGGATAACATGAGCCTTTAGGAAAATATCTCCTGGAATAAATGCAAAATAGTTATTTAAAAGACAACTGTACAAAATCTACTGCTTTCCTTTTATACCACTGAGCCTCTTGGCAGTGGTGTCTGTCTGCAATGACTGCTTTGGGCTATGTGACTTGGGCCAATATGTCACTAACAAATTGTACATGATCAGAACCTTCAAAAAGTGCTTGTGTGTTTCTCCTACTTCTTGTGCCTCCTCTTCTCTGTAGTGCGTTGGCAGGTCTCTGTCTTTGCCATCGCCTACTTGTTCAACTATGCTGGTGAAAGAGGAAATTCGTGGAGCTACCTCGAGTCAGCCTCATCCTACCAGCAGAGGCCTCCCTGATCAGCTGTCACCACCTTGACCCCTGAACATAGACAGTCACCTAACCTGCTCGCCTAATCAACCCACAGCTGACCACAGATGCAAGAGTAAATTCAGCCAAGACCAGACAGGCACCCAGCTGGTCCATTAACTCTCAAGCAAAACAAGTGTGTGTTATTTTAATCCACTATTTTGGGTGGCTGTCTGCTGGCCAGCATTGTCATCACAACAGATGACCAATATCCCAACTACAATATTGAACCTTAAAAAAAAAATCACAGTAAATACAAACCTCTGTTTCAAAGTTACTGAGGATAAGCCTAAAACAAGAAATGTCAATATAATATACAGACATCTATAAGCCCTACTGCGATGTCAACAACAAGAGGCTGGAATGAATGAAGAATAGATTGTCTCAACAGCCACATTATTATCTCAAGACTGGGTCCCTGAGGCAGCTGCTGGGAGCACTGAAAACAGGTACACACTTCCCAGGCACAGGAAGTGGGCAGCAGTCATTGATTGCCTATGTCCAGCCTGTGGGTCAACCAGTGGCCATGCCCTCTTAGTGACCTGCAACATGACCCAAGCTAGTGTTATTAGAAGACATACAGTAATATCCAAAATACAATACTGATATAAGTTCCTGATAAACTATTACACACAGATCTCTTTTTAACTTGATAAAAAAAATACCTATCTTAAACCAATAGCCATCTACATTCTTACCATTAAACACTAGACACTTTTCCTGTTAAAATCAGAACAGCACAGAGGGTCCAACTAACTAGTCTGGAAGTTCTGGTCCAGCCATTCACATATGAAACAGAAATTACAGTTATTAGTATCAAAGTAAGGATAACATGAGCCTTTAGGAAAATATCTCCTGGAATAAATGCAAAATAGTTATTTAAAAGACAACTGTACAAAATCTACTGCTTTCCTTTTATACCACTGAGCCTCTTGGCAGTGGTGTCTGTCTGCAATGACTGCTTTGGGCTATGTGACTTGGGCCAATATGTCACTAACAAATTGTACATGATCAGAACCTTCAAAAAGTGCTTGTGTGTTTCTCCTACTTCTTGTGCCTCCTCTTCTCTGTAGTGCGTTGGCAGGTCTCTGTCTTGCCATCGCCTACTTGTTCAACTATGCTGGTGAAAGAGGAAATTCGTGGAGCTACCTCGAGTCAGCCTCATCCTACCAGCAGAGGCCTCCCTGATCAGCTGTCACCACCTTGACCCCTGAACATAGACAGTCACCTAACCTGCTCGCCTAATCAACCCACAGCTGACCACAGATGCAAGAGTAAATTCAGCCAAGACCAGACAGGCACCCAGCTGGTCCATTAACTCTCAAGCAAAACAAGTGTGTGTTATTTTAATCCACTATTTTGGGTGGCTGTCTGCTGGCCAGCATTGTCATCACAACAGATGACCAATATCCCAACTACAATATTGAACCTTAAAAAAAAAATCACAGTAAATACAAACCTCTGTTTCAAAGTTACTGAGGATAAGCCTAAAACAAGAAATGTCAATATAATATACAGACATCTATAAGCCCTACTGCGATGTCAACAACAAGAGGCTGGAATGAATGAAGAATAGTCACATGTTCTTGAAAGGAAAGATCACTACAGAGGTTTGGAAGATCTGGAACACACTCATGACTTAACACATTAGTAGCAGCAGTAGTAGTAATGCATTATTAGTAGAGTAGGATTCATATTTTGGAATTTTTAAGTATAAATTTTATTATTCCTCTATAATTATCTCATTTTTCCAAATTTTTCATAATTATCATGAGCCACTTCTATAATTAGCATGGATTCATAAAAATAATGATTTTCTTTAAAAGAGGACTCTTCATCAACTGCATTTTGTCAGTCTCTGTAAGAGACCTGTGCTATTCCGGGATTTAATTTGCTTTACTCCTTGTAAGTTACCTGTAGCAGCTTTCACGGATCCAGGAACCACTTTTACCTTTTGAGGCTGCACTGAGGCCACAGAATTTGTGAGACGGAAGATTGCACAGCTTCTCTGGCTTGAACAAGAACTCTCATGCTGAGGAAAATCTGAAAAATCCTTCCATATCAACACTGTTGCAATCATCCCCAAGAGCTAATGGCTTAAAGCATCAATCATTCATTTGCTCACATTCTTTGGGTCAGTATCTTGGGCAGGTCCCAGTTGGGAGGGCTCAACTCTGCTCCACTGGTGTTGGCTGGGCTCACTCATATGTTTGTAACGAGGCGGCTGGGGGTCAGGGGCTGGCTCTTTCTGGAAGACCTCCTTCCTCTGTGCGACCACTGGGAAGGCTTTGGGCTTGTCACCCCACTTGCCACTGAGCCAGCAGGCTAACTGGGCCTTCTCAGTGGGAGGACTGGTTCCAAGGCAGTGACAACAGACACTGAACAAGGCCAGCCAAGACTCAAGGTATGAGAGGAACAGACTCTCCACCTCTTGATGCAAAGAGCAGCAAAGTCACATTGTGAAGAAGTGCAAGGAACTGCTGCAGACCTCTTTGAAGCAAAACAAGTGTGTGTTATTTTAATCCACTATTTTGGGTGGCTGTCTGCTGGCCAGCATTGTCATCACAACAGATGACCAATATCCCAACTACAATATTGAACCTTAAAAAAAAAATCACAGTAAATACAAACCTCTGTTTCAAAGTTACTGAGGATAAGCCTAAAACAAGAAATGTCAATATAATATACAGACATCTATAAGCCCTACTGCGATGTCAACAACAAGAGGCTGGAATGAATGAAGAATAGTCACATGTTCTTGAAAGGAAAGATCACTACAGAGGTTTGGAAGATCTGGAACACACTCATGACTTAACACATTAGTAGCAGCAGTAGTAGTAATGCATTATTAGTAGAGTAGGATTCATATTTTGGAATTTTTAAGTATAAATTTTATTATTCCTCTATAATTATCTCATTTTTCCAAATTTTTCATAATTATCATGAGCCACTTCTATAATTAGCATGGATTCATAAAAATAATGATTTTCTTTAAAAGAGGACTCTTCATCAACTGCATTTTGTCAGTCTCTGTAAGAGACCTGTGCTATTCCGGGATTTAATTTGCTTTACTCCTTGTAAGTTACCTGTAGCAGCTTTCACGGATCCAGGAACCACTTTTACCTTTTGAGGCTGCACTGAGGCCACAGAATTTGTGAGACGGAAGATTGCACAGCTTCTCTGGCTTGAACAAGAACTCTCATGCTGAGGAAAATCTGAAAAATCCTTCCATATCAACACTGTTGCAATCATCCCCAAGAGCTAATGGCTTAAAGCATCAATCATTCATTTGCTCACATTCTTTGGGTCAGTATCTTGGGCAGGTCCCAGTTGGGAGGGCTCAACTCTGCTCCACTGGTGTTGGCTGGGCTCACTCATATGTTTGTAACGAGGCGGCTGGGGGTCAGGGGCTGGCTCTTTCTGGAAGACCTCCTTCCTCTGTGCGACCACTGGGAAGGCTTTGGGCTTGTCACCCCACTTGCCACTGAGCCAGCAGGCTAACTGGGCCTTCTCAGTGGGAGGACTGGTTCCAAGGCAGTGACAACAGACACTGAACAAGGCCAGCCAAGACTCAAGGTATGAGAGGAACAGACTCTCCACCTCTTGATGCAAAGAGCAGCAAAGTCACATTGTGAAGAAGTGCAAGGAACTGCTGCAGACCTCTCTGCAAACAACCAGGTCTCCCTTACTGTATCATAATTCATTCATGGCTAGATTGAGAAAAGTTTCTGAATGCCTCCTAAGTGCTAACAGCTATAGGAGAACAACGATGGACAAGACAGACATAATCCTTGCCCTTGTGGAGGTCACAGATATCAGGGAAGACAGGCATTGGACAATGATGGCACGCCGTGACTGCTAGAAAAAATGTACCCAATCGGAGACTTCCTTGGTGACTCAATGGTAAAGAATTCCACTTGCCAATGCGGAGACACATGTTGAACCCCTGATCTAAGAAGATTCCACATACCACAGAGCAACTAAGTTTGTGTGCCACAACTACTGGGCTTATGCTCTAGAGCCTGGGAGCCACAATTACTGAGCCCATGTGCCACACCTGCTGAACCCTGTGTGCCCTAGAGCTCGTGCCCTGCAACAAGAGAACCTTGTGCAATGAGAAACCTCACTCTGTAATGAAGAGCCAGCACAGCCAAAAATAAATTAGAAAAAAATTTTTTTTAAAAAAAAGGCACCTGTTGGATGGGACAACAGTGTAGGCTGAACTGACCTGGAAGAAGAGGGAACAGGATGGAGCTGGGTTGGAGACAAGCAGTCAGAGAAAACTTGTTTCTTTTATATAAATATCAACACTCTTCACTTCTTGAATCTACCTGGTTCTGAATGCCTCATTTCACTATATCCATGCAGGACACATATTTATTTCTCCCTGGCCAAATTACTGTACAATTACACAGTTAAAAACAGAAGAAAACTTGAGGTAAAATATTCCTTTCAAAGGAAGTCTAGGACAGCCCTGGAAAAAAGGAGAACTCTTTTGAAATAGTAATACTTATTTTATGTCAAAATCTTCTCTTAATTTGAGGAATTTATTATTAATTAAGAAAGCTGAGTCTTTCAAGCACATAATTTTCCCTTTGATCTGTAGGCCTCCAGGCAGTGAGTTTCCAGATGCCTGAAGCTGATTTTAACTAAAATGTTTTCCTAGCAAAGGCATTTTCTGTGGCGCAGGATGAAACCACGGTTGAGAGCTGTGTTATAAGATTCAGATCGATGAGCTGAGATGCCAGGGTTTGAAAACCCAGTGTGCTGGAGGTAGTTGACTTATTAAGCTATATATAGCACACTGAGGAGAAGATTTAGGGGTTTTGATGGCTGTTCAAAGAGTATCTGAGCTGAAGAATCCTGTGGAACAAGCCATGGCACACAAGAGCACGTGGGGGATTTGTCACACAGCTGTGGGAGGCTCTCCTCCATAGTGCTGTGCTCTTCACAGCTGGTCTGATAGAAATGTGCTCCTTGTGTTAGGTTCAAAGTGGCCCATGACGGGTCTGTAAGGTAGACACTCCTTAGGGTATGGTGTATGTTGTCAAAGAAAATAGCAAATAGCCACAGGCTCTCTCCTCAAACCGTGTGGGCAGTGTTCAGAGCACGGAAGATGTTCTTAGGGATTATTCAACCCATGTGTCAACAGTTATTTTTGAATCCCTATTATGTACGAGACACTGGGTCCAGCTCCAGGACTACAGTATTGAACAACACAGACACTGTCTCCGCTTACAGAGACTGTCGTCTGCAGTTGGGTTAGAGCAGTCAGAGAAAACTTGTTTTTTTCCTTTTACAACAGTGTAGGCTGAACTGACCTGGAAGAAGAGGGAACAGGATGGAGCTGGGTTGGAGACAAGCAGTCAGAGAAAACTTGTTTCTTTTATATAAATATCAACACTCTTCACTTCTTGAATCTACCTGGTTCTGAATGCCTCATTTCACTATATCCATGCAGGACACATATTTATTTCTCCCTGGCCAAATTACTGTACAATTACACAGTTAAAAACAGAAGAAAACTTGAGGTAAAATATTCCTTTCAAAGGAAGTCTAGGACAGCCCTGGAAAAAAGGAGAACTCTTTTGAAATAGTAATACTTATTTTATGTCAAAATCTTCTCTTAATTTGAGGAATTTATTATTAATTAAGAAAGCTGAGTCTTTCAAGCACATAATTTTCCCTTTGATCTGTAGGCCTCCAGGCAGTGAGTTTCAGATGCCTGAAGCTGATTTTAACTAAAATGTTTTCCTAGCAAAGGCATTTTCTGTGGCGCAGGATGAAACCACGGTTGAGAGCTGTGTTATAAGATTCAGATCGATGAGCTGAGATGCCAGGGTTTGAAAACCCAGTGTGCTGGAGGTAGTTGACTTATTAAGCTATATATAGCACACTGAGGAGAAGATTTAGGGGTTTTGATGGCTGTTCAAAGAGTATCTGAGCTGAAGAATCCTGTGGAACAAGCCATGGCACACAAGAGCACGTGGGGGATTTGTCACACAGCTGTGGGAGGCTCTCCTCCATAGTGCTGTGCTCTTCACAGCTGGTCTGATAGAAATGTGCTCCTTGTGTTAGGTTCAAAGTGGCCCATGACGGGTCTGTAAGGTAGACACTCCTTAGGGTATGGTGTATGTTGTCAAAGAAAATAGCAAATAGCCACAGGCTCTCTCCTCAAACCGTGTGGGCAGTGTTCAGAGCACGGAAGATGTTCTTAGGGATTATTCAACCCATGTGTCAACAGTTATTTTTGAATCCCTATTATGTACGAGACACTGGGTCCAGCTCCAGGACTACAGTATTGAACAACACAG
Organism: Tragulus kanchil; assembly: GCA_022376925.1. Classification (NCBI taxonomy): domain Eukaryota; kingdom Metazoa; phylum Chordata; class Mammalia; order Artiodactyla; family Tragulidae; genus Tragulus; species Tragulus kanchil. Next base: position 113,285,242 of record JAIOJX010000028.1, on the reverse strand, counting down.
ACACTGTCTCCGCCCTTACAGAGACTGTCGTCTGCAGAGGAAGATGAATGGTGATGAAGCAATTCCAACATGATGTGAAAAGAACTGAAGAGGGGAACACGAAGAACTCTGGAAACACAGGAAGAGCACCTCACTGGGAGCTGAAGTGACAGCTGAGAGAAGTGACAGCTCAGCTGAGGCCGGAAGGATGTGCGGGGATTACTCAAGAGAAGAGGACAAGGACGTCTGTCTAACAGTGGCAAAATCACTAACATGAAAGCAAAAGAACTGTTTAAATAAAAGACATAAACACATAAACCTATGAGGGCAAAGAGAATAGGAAATAAGACACCAACAAGAAATTTTGGAATTTGGAAAGCAGATTGACAAGTGGAAAATGAATGGAGAAAACTGACTCTCAACTGCAGAGGGTAAAACCAAATCTCAACACCACTGATACTGCTGAGCCCCTCAAAAGTTTCTGAATCTGTGGTGCTTAGTACCTAAAGAAGCAAGAGTGAAGATGGCTTTACAACAAATGCACTGATCCAAATGCTGCTGCAAGAGGATTTGGTCCCCTCCTCCTCTCCGGCCTCACCTGCCCATCACCTGCTCTGACATGACACCCAAGATTTTTTCTTTGGAAAGAGTAGAACAGTCTCCAGACTTAAAACACATATTACAGCCCAAGGCAAAGACATACTACTGGATATAGGACTCCTATTCCTTGTTGAGAGACCCACCCTTCTTGAACCATTTAGCATCGTAAGTACATTTTTACAAGTAACTCTCTATGACCAGAAGACCCTTTTCTCAACGACTGGAGGAAAAACAGAAGTATCTATCACTGAGGTTCCCTAATCAAGTAGCATGAGAAGTCACCCTGTGGTGAAGACCACAGTCCACAAGCATTCCCCACCTCCCCTATATACACAGAGCTCCCAAATAGGTTTTTAGCCTCCTACTCTTAAGTGTAAACAGCCAAGGGGTATGGGATACTGCAGGGGATCACCTAAAATGGAAAGCAAGTATCTATTCAAATGCAAGCAAATCAAACTAGAAGAAATAGAGGCTGCAGAGACAGAATCAGCTCAGCAAAATAAGAAGAGAAGTAACAGAGAACACCATCTCTTTGTTTACTCAAGCCAACTTCCTCCGCTTTCTCACACTTGTACCCAATCTTTCTCTCCCTTCCAGATCCACACGGAATTTGATCCAAGTCTTCTCTTATTCACTGCCACTGCTGAGTCAGGCCCATTTCTCACCTGGATTACTGTGGCAAGTCCTACTGGCTTCTACCCTTGCCCTAATATGCAGCAGCCAGAGCCATCCTCTTTAAACATAAATTAGATCATATTTCTCCCTCATCCAAACCCAAATCAGCTTCTGCCTTCAAAGTAAAAGTCAATGGGGAAAAAAAGTCAATGGAGCTTAAGGAGCCTATGTAATCTAGACCCAGCCACATCATCCCAACTCCCCTCGCCCCTAGGACATACCTGTGACTCCCACCAGCTGACTTCCCTAGCTCTCCTCCATCACTCCAGGCACACACTGCCACGGGGACCTGGCTTTGCTCTTCCATTACTTGGAACACTGCCCCACACACACATAACACTTAGATAACTTCTTTATCATCAACAAGGCTTTGCTTCAATGTCACTTTCTCAGTGAGACCTCATTGACCCACTCCCCGGCCTTTCCAATCCTCCTTACCCTTCTACAGTTTCTCTTTTGCCACAGCATATACTACAGTCCAACATATATCTGTGGTTCATGGTCCATCACTCTCCACTAGAATGTGTGTTCTTCAAGGGTAAGGATCTTTATTTTGCTGAAGGACAGATTCCAAGCATCGGAAGACTGTGTGGCAAATGGTAGCCTTTATTAGTTTCCTCAGTTTGTAACAAAGAACAAACTAGGTGGCTTAAATATCAGGGCTAGTTAGTAAGGTGCATTCAAGAATATGAAGACAGTTCAGGCTGACAGGAGCACGGAGTAAGTGCAGGTTAAGCACTTACTCTTACTATTCATGGTAAGAGAAGAGATGATGGAGTTTGGCAGCAAACAAAACATACAGAGTTTTGTCAGCCATAAAAAAAAAAGAGTCTGACATTATCTTCAGAGAAGTGGTAAAGCCTTTGTAAAGGGGATTATAAAAGTAATCAGATTTGCCTCAAAATAATCACCAAATCTATAAACATAAGAGTGTGTTTTGGGTACATATAGTCTGCAGTTAACCCAAGGAGAGTTCTCCCATAGGCCCCATGACTCTGTAAGCCAGCCTGTACTCAACTACTCTTGCGTCCAAGCTCCCTCCTGAAGCAGGGTCCCTGGACACCATGTCCAGCCAGGCTGTCCCCACACGGAATTTGATCCAAGTCTTCTCTTATTCACTGCCACTGCTGAGTCAGGCCCATTTCTCACCTGGATTACTGTGGCAAGTCCTACTGGCTTCTACCCTTGCCCTAATATGCAGCAGCCAGAGCCATCCTCTTTAAACATAAATTAGATCATATTTCTCCCTCATCCAAACCCAAATCAGCTTCTGCCTTCAAAGTAAAAGTCAATGGGGAAAAAAAGTCAATGGAGCTTAAGGAGCCTATGTAATCTAGACCCAGCCACATCATCCCAACTCCCCTCGCCCCTAGGACATACCTGTGACTCCCACCAGCTGACTTCCCTAGCTCTCCTCCATCACTCCAGGCACACACTGCCACGGGGACCTGGCTTTGCTCTTCCATTACTTGGAACACTGCCCCACACACACATAACACTTAGATAACTTCTTTATCATCAACAAGGCTTTGCTTCAATGTCACTTTCTCAGTGAGACCTCATTGACCCACTCCCCGGCCTTTCCAATCCTCCTTACCCTTCTACAGTTTCTCTTTTGCCACAGCATATACTACAGTCCAACATATATCTGTGGTTCATGGTCCATCACTCTCCACTAGAATGTGTGTTCTTCAAGGGTAAGGATCTTTATTTTGCTGAAGGACAGATTCCAAGCATCGGAAGACTGTGTGGCAAATGGTAGCCTTTATTAGTTTCCTCAGTTTGTAACAAAGAACAAACTAGGTGGCTTAAATATCAGGGCTAGTTAGTAAGGTGCATTCAAGAATATGAAGACAGTTCAGGCTGACAGGAGCACGGAGTAAGTGCAGGTTAAGCACTTACTCTTACTATTCATGGTAAGAGAAGAGATGATGGAGTTTGGCAGCAAACAAAACATACAGAGTTTTGTCAGCCATAAAAAAAAAAGAGTCTGACATTATCTTCAGAGAAGTGGTAAAGCCTTTGTAAAGGGGATTATAAAAGTAATCAGATTTGCCTCAAAATAATCACCAAATCTATAAACATAAGAGTGTGTTTTGGGTACATATAGTCTGCAGTTAACCCAAGGAGAGTTCTCCCATAGGCCCCATGACTCTGTAAGCCAGCCTGTACTCAACTACTCTTGCGTCCAAGCTCCCTCCTGAAGCAGGGTCCCTGGACACCATGTCCAGCCAGGCTCCAGGTCACCACGAGCACAACTGGTCTGGCCTTCAGGCTAAATGGAATAGAGCCAAAGACCCAGAATTCCAGGGTGAAGCTGGAGTCATGAATCAAAACAGACACTCCAAACCAAGCCATGAGTCATGTGTGCCAAATGGCACACAGCAAGGGTGAATCAGAGAGGGCATAACAAGAAGTGCGGCCGGCAGGGGCACTGGAGTTGTTAAGAAGCTGTCCAAAGAGATACCTCAAATTGCCAAAATGAAGAAAAGGGTCCTTCTCACAAGGTGCTGTGATAGCTCTCTATTGCCATAGCACAAATCACCACAAAAGTGAATGATTTAAAATAACAACGAATATATTTGCTTATGATCCTTTGGAACAGCAACTGGCCCTGGGCTTACTGGGCAGCCCGTCTGCGGATTTTGCCTGCGGTAACTCCCACAACTGACGCCACCTGGTGGTGGGGTGGGGCTAAGTGGTCTAAAACGGCTACAGCTGGCCAACGGCTAGTTGGTCTACGGAGACCTCCCTGGGCTGGTCTATCTCTGTCTTACATGACCTCTCACCTTGTTGGTTAGGCCACATTTTGTCATACAGCAATTACAGGACAACATTCCAACAGCATGAGAATGGAAGCTTCAGGCCTGCTTGGAATTCCCATGACATTATTTTCACCACCTTCTACTGGTCAGAGTGAATTCTAAGGCAGGTCCAAACTCAAGGGAGTGGGAAGAGATTCCCATCCTAGTCACACTGCAAAGGAGTGTAGACGCTGGGAGAGGACAAGTTGTTGCAGTCAGCTTGGCAAACACTGTATACCCCAGCGGCCTAGCTGCAGGCAGCCAAGTCAGGCCAGAGGCCTCGGGGAGCACATGGAGGTGAAATGGCTAGTATGGTTCCAGCTCATTTCTCAACAAGCTGAATAGACACAGGACACTTTTGTTTTCCAGAAGGAGTCAAAGCAGTCCAAGACCATAAGTGTCATCTCTTATTGAGTGCCATCAGTTATCTGGAAAGTAGTTTCACCTGCAGGTGCTTTGCAGCTAAAGACTGGGGAGTAAGTACAGTCAGTGAATTTGTTTTTTTATATATTTTATAACAAAGTATTATAAATTAGCTCCCATTCCCTCATCTATGTAGTATGTTTAACCTCAAAAGTCCCACCATAAAATATAAGATGATGTTGTTATTGTTGCTTAGTGGGTAAGTCATGTCCAATTCTTTGTGATCCCCATAGATGGTAGCCCACCAGGCTCCTCTGTCTATGGGACTTACCAGGCAAGAATACTGGAGTGGGCCATCATTTCCTCCTTCAGGGGATCTTCCTGAGCCAGGGATCAAACCCCCATGTCTCCTGCACTGGCAGGCAGGTTCTTACCACTGAGCCAACCGTGGAAGCCCAAATAAGATAGGCACCTTCTAAAAAATATCATTATTAGTCATTCTGATAGGATTGGAGGAAAAGGATTGTCTTTCCCTAACAGATATGGTGACTAACCGTATTTGGAGCTGGAAATGACTACCCTCCTGACACTCCACCCCAACTACTGGCCAAGCTCTACTCAGCCTCTAGCTAATCAGCATTTTCTATTTCCAAAGCTTTTGGAGTAAGTCTGTTCTGAGACGCCAGGCGTCTGAGTCTGTTTGAAACACTCATCACAGAAAAAGCACGGAGTAGGCTACTTCTTCACATCACCAGTTATTAAAAAGGGTTTCTTCCTTTCCCACTGCCTCCCCTTCCCAGCCTTTCATCTGTGAGATTCAATTCTTCCTTACATTAAAAAAGGATACAAAGAGCTGGGCAAACATGATTCAGGATGTTTAGAGATTATAAATAAAACGAATGTTTACAAAAGTCAAAATGAACTTGTTTCAGACTTGTTCAAGATTATACTCTCCATTTGTTAGTTTAATCCATGTATATCACTTATTTCTCAATGTTTATTGCTCAGTTTTACCCTGTTTGAGGCATAGGCTACAAGGAAAATATCAGACTTTCTCTGATCTCAGGGACTTCCAACAAGCTGAATAGACACAGGACACTTTTGTTTTCCAGAAGGAGTCAAAGCAGTAAGACCATAAGTGTCATCTCTTATTGAGTGCCATCAGTTATCTGGAAAGTAGTTTCACCTGCAGGTGCTTTGCAGCTAAAGACTGGGGAGTAAGTACAGTCAGTGAATTTGTTTTTTTATATATTTTATAACAAAGTATTATAAATTAGCTCCCATTCCCTCATCTATGTAGTATGTTTAACCTCAAAAGTCCCACCATAAAATATAAGATGATGTTGTTATTGTTGCTTAGTGGGTAAGTCATGTCCAATTCTTTGTGATCCCCATAGATGGTAGCCCACCAGGCTCCTCTGTCTATGGGACTTACCAGGCAAGAATACTGGAGTGGGCCATCATTTCCTCCTTCAGGGGATCTTCCTGAGCCAGGGATCAAACCCCCATGTCTCCTGCACTGGCAGGCAGGTTCTTACCACTGAGCCAACCGTGGAAGCCCAAATAAGATAGGCACCTTCTAAAAAATATCATTATTAGTCATTCTGATAGGATTGGAGGAAAAGGATTGTCTTTCCCTAACAGATATGGTGACTAACCGTATTTGGAGCTGGAAATGACTACCCTCCTGACACTCCACCCCAACTACTGGCCAAGCTCTACTCAGCCTCTAGCTAATCAGCATTTTCTATTTCCAAAGCTTTTGGAGTAAGTCTGTTCTGAGACGCCAGGCGTCTGAGTCTGTTTGAAACACTCATCACAGAAAAAGCACGGAGTAGGCTACTTCTTCCCATCACCAGTTATTAAAAGGTTACTTCCTTTCCCACTGCCTCCCCTTCCCAGCCTTTCATCTGTGAGATTCAATTCTTCCTTACATTAAAAAAGGATACAAAGAGCTGGGCAAACATGATTCAGGATGTTTAGAGATTATAAATAAAACGAATGTTTACAAAAGTCAAAAATGAACTTGTTTCAGACTTGTTCAAGATTATACTCTCCATTTGTTAGTTTAATCCATGTATATCACTTATTTCTCAATGTTTATTGCTCAGTTTTACCCTGTTTGAGGCATAGGCTACAAGGAAAATATCAGACTTTCTCTGATCTCAGGGACTTCACAATCAAGAAATGGAAGCATTTGTAGAGTGATGAGTAGATAAACAAATAATCAAAAAAAGGACTTCTTATGCTGGGTTCTAATACCTTCACATGAAAAATTCAAGAGTAGATAGTCAAATCAACTCATAAGCTTGTATCTAGGCAACCATTAACACGCATGGCTTAAAGGTAAATAAATATGTAGTCAAGCCGTTGTTTAAAATGATTAGGTCAAATGTTTTATGTACACACAGCCTTGATGAGCACAAGTCAAGAAGGTCTGTTTTGGCTCCATTATTAATCAATTCAACACATGAAGGTGGCACATTCTCTGGATGCAGGAAATGGGTTCAAGGAGATAAACACACACCTCCCACCTTAAGAAACTTTCACTGCTACCTCACTATGTCCACGTTTCACTACAGTGTCCAAACCAGTGAACCAAAACACTGTAGTCTTCTCATAAAGATGGGTATATGACCTAAGCAAAAGAAATGAGAGGAATTTTTGCCTTAAAATTAAGAAAAGGGAAGCAAGTTGAAATATCTCTATATTCTAGGGTAGAAATGTTATGGGAACAAGACACATCCATTACACATAAAAAAATTTAAATGCCAAAAATAAATGTGCTCAGTTGGACAATAATGAAGATTTGGGGAAATACTATTCTGAAATAAGTCCCTGTAAAGTTTAGGCTGAAATAAGAAGTTCTGAGTTAAGTATACCACAGAGTATCCAAATTGTTCATGCCTTCGATAAACAGCTTATAATATTCTTAAAATACTGAAAACTGGAAAGAGTCCACCAAAGTCTACGAGAAAACACTAATATATCTCTACAAGTCACAGACTCTCTCATTTACGCAGCTTTGTTTTCTCACTAAATGTACTAGGCAGGGGATGAGAGGAATTACAGAAATCTCTTTAAAGCATCTAGAATATAACGGCATCATGACTAATATGCTTCAGGCTTTGACAAAGGGAAAAAAATCAGATGAGACAAACTTGGGAGATGTTTTGATAAAATGCCAGAATTAATGAATGGAACACAGTAGGTGTTGATTTTATGTCATTATAAGTTAAGCTTTTATTTGCAGGGGGTTTTAGAAAATAAACTTTCTCTGATCTCAGGGACTCAATCAAGAAATGGAAGCATTTGTAGAGTGATGAGTAGATAAACAAATAATCAAAAAAAGGACTTCTTATGCTGGGTTCTAATACCTTCACATGAAAAATTCAAGAGTAGATAGTCAAATCAACTCATAAGCTTGTATCTAGGCAACCATTAACACGCATGGCTTAAAGGTAAATAAATATGTAGTCAAGCCGTTGTTTAAAATGATTAGGTCAAATGTTTTATGTACACACAGCCTTGATGAGCACAAGTCAAGAAGGTCTGTTTTGGCTCCATTATTAATCAATTCAACACATGAAGGTGGCACATTCTCTGGATGCAGGAAATGGGTTCAAGGAGATAAACACACACCTCCCACCTTAAGAAACTTTCACTGCTACCTCACTATGTCCACGTTTCACTACAGTGTCCAAACCAGTGAACCAAAACACTGTAGTCTTCTCATAAAGATGGGTATATGACCTAAGCAAAAGAAATGAGAGGAATTTTTGCCTTAAAATTAAGAAAAGGGAAGCAAGTTGAAATATCTCTATATTCTAGGGTAGAAATGTTATGGGAACAAGACACATCCATTACACATAAAAAAATTTAAATGCCAAAAATAAATGTGCTCAGTTGGACAATAATGAAGATTTGGGGAAATACTATTCTGAAATAAGTCCCTGTAAAGTTTAGGCTGAAATAAGAAGTTCTGAGTTAAGTATACCACAGAGTATCCAAATTGTTCATGCCTTCGATAAACAGCTTATAATATTCTTAAAATACTGAAAACTGGAAAGAGTCCACCAAAGTCTACGAGAAAACACTAATATATCTCTACAAGTCACAGACTCTCTCATTTACGCAGCTTTGTTTTCTCACTAAATGTACTAGGCAGGGGATGAGAGGAATTACAGAAATCTCTTTAAAGCATCTAGAATATAACGGCATCATGACTAATATGCTTCAGGCTTTGACAAAGGGAAAAAAATCAGATGAGACAAACTTGGGAGATGTTTTTGATAAAATGCCAGAATTAATGAATGGAACACAGTAGGTGTTGATTTTATGTCATTATAAGTTAAGCCTTTTACTTTGCAGTCAAGGAATGAAAAATAAATATCAAACAGGTCTGGCCCGTTCTCCTGATTTAATAGCTTAATTTCCAGAAATGCCAGTGAAAAATAGCACAAATGTTTGCCTAGGCCAATTATTCTTTATTATAGTTCATCCATTTTCTGTTGTTCACAAGGAAAGGAGCACCTAACAGAGCTTAATTAAGTTTATACTTTACAGCATGAGTCACATGGCCTTACAAAAATGAGCTTGTTAGAGGGAAGGGAGGACAATGTGTCCTAGGACCTAGTCCATCAAAAGCACATGAAGTCAGCCACAGTCTTCCATGGAGTCTTGTGGTGTTGGTGGCGGTTTAGTCACTAAGTCCTGTCCAACTCTTACAACACCATGGATCGTAGCCCAGCAGGCTCCTCTGTTCACAGAACTTCCCAGGCAAGAGTACTGGAGTAGGTTACCATTTCCTTCTGCAGAGGATCTTCCCATCAGGGATCCAACCCCAGTCTCCTGCATGGCAGGCAGTTTCTTTACCAACTGAGCTACTAGGCAAGCTCCCTGGTGGCTAATGCAACAAAGAGGACACATTAAAATAACAAAGTACATAAGTCAGGGAAGTGATGGACATACTCATGTCCATGTCAGGAAAGGAATGGTGTCTCTAGGAAATTCCTATTTAGTCCTAAGGACACTTCTTTACCACCGAGGTTTGGAGCTTCTATATTCTTTCTTTTCCCTAACATTGAGAAAGAGTGTCAGAAAGATTCTCTCCTGTCCCCTGAAACTGCTGAAGGCACAATGCATTATGAAATTCCCTTAAAGGAAAAGGTGCTTCTTCCCTGAATAAAACACTAACAGCTTATAATATTCTCTAACAAGTCACAAGCCCTTTCTCTCATTTACGCAGCTTTGTTTTCTCACTAAATGTACTAGGCAGGGGATGAGAGGAATTACAGAAATCTCTTTAAAGCATCTAGAATATAACGGCATCATGACTAATATGCTTCAGGCTTTGACAAAGGGAAAAAAATCAGATGAGACAAACTTGGGAGATGTTTTTGATAAAATGCCAGAATTAATGAATGGAACACAGTAGGTGTTGATTTTATGTCATTATAAGTTAAGCCTTTTACTTTGCAGTCAAGGAATGAAAAATAAATATCAAACAGGTCTGGCCCGTTCTCCTGATTTAATAGCTTAATTTCCAGAAATGCCAGTGAAAAATAGCACAAATGTTTGCCTAGGCCAATTATTCTTTATTATAGTTCATCCATTTTCTGTTGTTCACAAGGAAAGGAGCACCTAACAGAGCTTAATTAAGTTTATACTTTACAGCATGAGTCACATGGCCTTACAAAAATGAGCTTGTTAGAGGGAAGGGAGGACAATGTGTCCTAGGACCTAGTCCATCAAAAAGCACATGAAGTCAGCCACAGTCTTCCATGGAGTCTTGTGGTGTTGGTGGCGGTTTAGTCACTAAGTCCTGTCCAACTCTTACAACACCATGGATCGTAGCCCAGCAGGCTCCTCTGTTCACAGAACTTCCCAGGCAAGAGTACTGGAGTAGGTTACCATTTCCTTCTGCAGAGGATCTTCCCATCAGGGATCCAACCCCAGTCTCCTGCATGGCAGGCAGTTTCTTTACCAACTGAGCTACTAGGCAAGCTCCCTGGTGGCTAATGCAACAAAGAGGACACATTAAAATAACAAAGTACATAAGTCAGGGAAGTGATGGACATACTCATGTCCATGTCAGGAAAGGAATGGTGTCTCTAGGAAATTCCTATTTAGTCCTAAGGACACTTCTTTACCACCGAGGTTTGGAGCTTCTATATTCTTTCTTTTCCCTAACATTGAGAAAGAGTGTCAGAAAGATTCTCTCCTGTCCCCCCTGAAACTGCTGAAGGCACAATGCATTATGAAATTCCCTTAAAGGAAAAAGGTGCTTCTCTGTACAGCAGCTTATTCTGGCAGAGAAGCTGGTGTGCCAGAGTCTAGGGAATCAAGTTGCCGTAACAACTTGTTTGCGAACATTTTTGAAGCAATCAGGCTGACCTCAGTGAAGTGACTCATTCCCTGTCAACGTTAAGTGAAACATAAAAGTTTAAAAGAGGACCTACATCAGATATACAATTTGAAAGAAAATAGAATCAAATGGCCTTTTGGAACTGTTCTCAGAAAGCTAACTTCATAGAAGTATGAATGTTTCTGTTAGGATAAGGTCAACTGTATATGAAACTGAAAGCAAAATAAGAGTTGCTTAAGAAAATTCCAAGTTTATCATACCTTCACATAAAGGAAATCCAAATACAGACAGTGCAGGTTTGGTATGAAAGTATCACAATGACATCAGAAAGGCAAATTCATCTCTGCTCCACCAAATCAGTAAATGACTTTCATTTCCAAGGTCATCACATAGTCCAAGGTGGCTGCTGGAGCTCTTGGCCATTACAGATGCATTCCACACAACAGGAGGAGATGTGGGAGGAAAGGTGAGAAGGTCTTTTCCCCAGCCAAGTCAGTTCCCTTTCAGCGTTCCTTCCAGGAGCCTCATATAACACTTTTGCTTGCATCTTGTTGGCAAGATCTTAGCTGTATGGCAATATCTAGTTGTAAGGACAGTTGGGAAAAAATTCTTCTAGAGAGATCATTGCTTTCCATGCTATGAATCAGGACTCATTTAAAAGGAAAAGAGTGGGAATGGATGTTTGAGTAAGCAACTACCTTTCCTTGACTGCTTGGACTTTTTCCCCTTGTTTGTAAAACCTAACACGCGACTGTATAGTGACAGAAAACAGATCGGTGGTTGCCTGGAGACAGGAAAAAGGCACAGGAGTGGAAACTACAGAGGGACATGAGGCATCTTGTAGGAATGATGGACATGCTCACTATTTTTATTGTGTATGTTTCCCAGTTCTATACACGTCACATATGGAGAATATACTGTGCCAAATGTGTGTGTCTCCTTAAATATGAATGTTGAAACCTAATCCCCAATGTGATGGTATTTGGAGGTGGGGCCTTTGGGAGGTGATTAGGTCACGAGAGTGGATCCCTCATGAATGAGAGCTTCTAGTCCCACTCTGCCATGTGAGGACCCAGCAAATAGATGGCCATCTCACCACACATTGCAGTGGATGGAGCCTTGATCTTAGACTTCCAGCCTCCAGAACTGGTCAAAATAAATCTTTGATGTTTGTGATCCCCTAGACTTGCAAAGAAAATAGAATCAAATGGCCTTTTGGAACTGTTCTCAGAAAGCTAACTTCATAGAAGTATGAATGTTTCTGTTAGGATAAGGTCAACTGTATATGAAACTGAAAGCAAAATAAGAGTTGCTTAAGAAAATTCCAAGTTTATCATACCTTCACATAAAGGAAATCCAAATACAGACAGTGCAGGTTTGGTATGAAAGTATCACAATGACATCAGAAAGGCAAATTCATCTCTGCTCCACCAAATCAGTAAATGACTTTCATTTCCAAGGTCATCACATAGTCCAAGGTGGCTGCTGGAGCTCTTGGCCATTACAGATGCATTCCACACAACAGGAGGAGATGTGGGAGGAAAGGTGAGAAGGTCTTTTCCCCAGCCAAGTCAGTTCCTTTCAGCGTTCCTTCCAGGAGCCTCATATAACACTTTTGCTTGCATCTTGTTGGCAAGATCTTAGCTGTATGGCAATATCTAGTTGTAAGGACAGTTGGGAAAAAATTCTTCTAGAGAGATCATTGCTTTCCATGCTATGAATCAGGACTCATTTAAAAGGAAAAGAGTGGGAATGGATGTTTGAGTAAGCAACTACCTTTCCTTGACTGCTTGGACTTTTTCCCCTTGTTTGTAAAACCTAACACGCGACTGTATAGTGACAGAAAACAGATCGGTGGTTGCCTGGAGACAGGAAAAAGGCACAGGAGTGGAAACTACAGAGGGACATGAGGCATCTTGTAGGAATGATGGACATGCTCACTATTTTTATTGTGTATGTTTCCCAGTTCTATACACGTCACATATGGAGAATATACTGTGCCAAATGTGTGTGTCTCCTTAAATATGAATGTTGAAACCTAATCCCCAATGTGATGGTATTTGGAGGTGGGGCCTTTGGGAGGTGATTAGGTCACGAGAGTGGATCCCTCATGAATGAGAGCTTCTAGTCCCACTCTGCCATGTGAGGACCCAGCAAATAGATGGCCATCTCACCACACATTGCAGTGGATGGAGCCTTGATCTTAGACTTCCAGCCTCCAGAACTGGTCAAAATAAATCTTTGATGTTTGTGAATCACCTAGCCTAGGTCTTTCATTCTAGCAGCCTGAACAGACCAAGACATATTGTATGTTAATTATACCTCATTAGAGCTGTTAAAAATATAAAGTACAAAACTAAAAAGTGAAAATAACAAATGAGAATATACGCACACACTTTTCAGAAAACTAGGTCCTATTGCTATTAAACCAGTCCTAGTCCCTTTTCATTGTGGAGTTGCTTTATAAAGTACCCCTCTTGAGAGACTGAGATGCTCTTATAAAATCTATGAACAGAGGTATAATAACGATGGTATTAGATTTTCTACAGCACCGCCTCAGAGGTAAGGACTGCCCAAGGAGGAAACAGAAGGTGTCTTTAAGTTATCAGTTTTTAAAAAGCCAAATATTTTACTTAGAACAGAAACTCATTAAATCTATTATCTTTGATTCTCCTTTTAGATAGCTGAGGAGGCTTAGCTAGGAATAATTATGTCTTTCACAGAGGGCGTAGCAGTGAGCAGACAAGAACTCAAAGATTCTTCTATCTCCCATAGAGGGCGGTGAGTGGATATATTTCAGCTATCACTCATAATCTCAAATCCCTGCTTTGAGCTTCCGATTCATATGACTGGGAGCCTAGTGAACACCTGTGAGCTCTGGAAGGACAGGATCATTGCTGGACTCACGCAGAAGGTGGGTTTTGAATGTCCATATATCAATGTGTGTGTATGTCTGTGTCTGTAGGAAAAGCACAACACCATCTGCAAACGACTCATGCAGGTTTGCTGGGATAAGTTTATGGAAAGTGTGGACTTCCACTTTTTTTTTTTAATTTATCTATCTTTTGGAGGGTGGGGTGGGGAGGGAGGAGGGGTGGGCGGGCCACTTCTATTGGTCTTTCAATTCTCTATTTTCATCCGTCTTTGTTCTTTGGCCCGTGTGGGCCTCCCATCACAGTGGCCTCTGTTGTCTCAGAGCATCGGCTCTGGGCGCATGCGCTCCAGAGCTCCAGCTCGGTAATTGGACACATCAGTCCAGCCGCTCCACGGCACGTGGGATCTTCCCAGGCCTAGGTCCTTTCATTCTAGGCAGCCCTGAACAAAAGATGTTTGTGAATCACCTAGCCTAGGTCTTTCATTCTAGCAGCCTGAACAGACCAAGACATATTGTATGTTAATTATACCTCATTAGAGCTGTTAAAAATATAAAGTACAAAACTAAAAAGTGAAAATAACAAATGAGAATATACGCACACTTTTCAGAAAACTAGGTCCTATTGCTATTAAACCAGTCCTAGTCCCTTTTCATTGTGGAGTTGCTTTATAAAGTACCCCTCTTGAGAGACTGAGATGCTCTTATAAAATCTATGAACAGAGGTATAATAACGATGGTATTAGATTTTCTACAGCACCGCCTCAGAGGTAAGGACTGCCCAAGGAGGAAACAGAAGGTGTCTTTAAGTTATCAGTTTTTAAAAAGCCAAATATTTTACTTAGAACAGAAACTCATTAAATCTATTATCTTTGATTCTCCTTTTAGATAGCTGAGGAGGCTTAGCTAGGAATAATTATGTCTTTCACAGAGGGCGTAGCAGTGAGCAGACAAGAACTCAAAGATTCTTCTATCTCCCATAGAGGGCGGTGAGTGGATATATTTCAGCTATCACTCATAATCTCAAATCCCTGCTTTGAGCTTCCGATTCATATGACTGGGAGCCTAGTGAACACCTGTGAGCTCTGGAAGGACAGGATCATTGCTGGACTCACGCAGAAGGTGGGTTTTGAATGTCCATATATCAATGTGTGTGTATGTCTGTGTCTGTAGGAAAAGCACAACACCATCTGCAAACGACTCATGCAGGTTTGCTGGGATAAGTTTATGGAAAGTGTGGATTTCCCACTTTTTTTTTAATTTATCTATCTTTTGGAGGGTGGGGTGGGGAGGGAGGAGGGGTGGGCGGGCCACTTCTATTGGTCTTTCAATTCTCTATTTTCATCCGTCTTTGTTCTTTGGCCCGTGTGGGCCTCCCATCACAGTGGCCTCTGTTGTCTCAGAGCATCGGCTCTGGGCGCATGCGCTCCAGAGCTCCAGCTCGGTAATTGGACACATCAGTCCAGCCGCTCCACGGCACGTGGGATCTTCCCAGGCCAGGGATCGAACTGGCGCCCCTTGCACTGCAAGGCGGTGTCTTTACCCACTGGACCACTAGGGGAAGCCCTGGACTTCCACTTCTTATTAAATACACATGTATTCATTTGCATTTCCTACAATGAACACAAATCATTTTTATAATTTTCTAAAATATAAAGGAATTCCATACTCTTCTGTTTTCAGCTGCTAAAGATCTTTTTCACTTCAATCCATGGCTATTGTATCATCCTCTTGTTTTATTTCTTTGCCTCTGATCTCTCTCTTCCTGACCTCTACCCGCCAAACTGCCACAAGAGTTACTACCTTACTGCTCCCTCCTTAAAACTCAAACTGAACAGGATTAAGTTCCCTCCTCAGAATGACTTCTAAAGCCCTTCATAGCCTGGCCAGGGCACCATCTCCACCCCTACTGCACTTCCTCATCCTCTGTCACTCATGTGGAAGGCACCACTCCACAGACACACTGTTCCCCCTCAGAATATGACACCTCTATCCTCCCTGCTGCTGCCTCAAATGCCTTTCCTCACCAGCCTTCCTCAGAAAACCTCCTGGGAATCCTTTAGGGTCCATCTCAACGTTATCCCCCGCTACAAGCAGAGCTCCCACCTCGATACATGGGGTGCCCCTCCACCTGAGCACTTCTCCGTGAGCACATCTGTGCTCACGTTCCCACCAGGCTGTGGGTACCACAGGAGTAACACTTCTTCTCAGCACGTCCTTGTTACCCCAGTGCTGTTCACTGCCTACCTCCTGGATGTTCCACAAACTCTGTTTAAATGAGTAGGAAATAAGTCAATACATGTGGGGAATTCGTGACAAGTTCTTTTGGATTCCTTCTACTTCTCCTCTCTTTATCCCCGCACCCCATTTCCTGGAACCCACTTTACTGAGTGCCACACCAGCACTGCCATCAGATGCACCCCAAGGTCCCCACGCCTGACTGTGCCCCGCCCAGCAAGGTGTCCTCCTCCCTGCTGATGCCTTCGCGGAGACATGTGAAGGTTCTACATTTCCACAATTTGCCAGGGGATGCAGCCTCTGACAAGTACTCACCAAAAACACCTTCTGTTTCCTTAACCAAAAAGCCAACAGTTCATTAGGACAACCAAATGGGACAGCAGGGATAAAACCATCCAGTGGAATCTGGAGTCCCACCATCCTTCACTTCTCCCAGAACTGTTGCCCTTGAAGTAGATTCTTAAAACAAGAAAGACTTGGCCATCGTTTAAACAGCTATTTAATGAAGGTAACACAGATGAGAACAGAGACGGAAAAGGGCAAAGGTTTGGAGACAGTCTCCTTCATTGAACAGGTCATTGAACAAACGCTACCTACTCTATCTCCTTAAACAAGCCTGCCCTCTGGGTGTCCCTGTGGTTCTTCCTCAAACACCCCCTGTCCTAAACCCACAGGGCTTTTTCTCCCTGTCTTTTCTGCCTGTGTGTGCACTCAGGCCTGTCTAACTCTATGACCGCATGGACTGTAGCCCACCAGGCTCCTCTGTCCATGGGATTCTCCAGGCAAGAATACTGGAGTGGGTTACCATTTGCTTCTCCAGGGGATCTTCCAGACCCAGGGATAACTAACTTTTACCTACACATTTGAAGTCAAGGGTTTCCTCCTCTGTAGAGTCCACTGTGATACCCTGGGAAGGGCTCGGGTTGTTCTTTCTCTGTATTTCCACAGAAATGCACATCCACCTCCCCACTGGCCTCTGTAACATCCCCCTCGAGGCCCCCAAGGGACTGCTTCTCTACAGCCAAGAAGAGAGCACTTCTTCACAATTGTCAGGGTCTTCCTTCCTCAGGATCCTCAAGATCCTGCTCCAGAAGATGACCCAGCAGTTCTACACAAAGCCACAAAGTACATAAAGAAGAAATTAATTACAACTGACAGAGGAATTTACATATAGAAGTCATTATTTGAGTTCGGAACAAGAAAGAGGCCCTTATTAAATCGTCTGAAAGCACCAAGTGGCAAGAGACAGCATTATCACTGGATGATGCGGCGGGAATTCCTGGCTCTCCTCTCTGCCCTGGAATGTAACGTCTACCTTAAATAAATCTCACTCTCAATGGGGGTTTTGACAGCATCAGGCCATTAATGAGAAAGAAAACCCTAGAAACCTAATTATCAGCTCAAAAGACATCCAGGGGCAGCTATGTCAGGAAGAGGTGTGAAATCTGACTACTGTATGATTCTGGGGGCTGTGCTGCATCTCGCAGTTTGTAACTAATGCAATTATTTTTCCTCTAGGGCTGTCTCTAAGAGACATTTTAAAGAATGACGTTTAAAGTGACCACACAGTAGATTAAAGAAAAGGAAGTAACAAATTTTATACAGACATCATCAAAAAGAGAGCCAGGTGTGCTGACAAAGGAGATTGCTTCTTCAAGCAAGATTGTACCTATTCTCTACTGGGCAACCTTTCCAATTGAAAGGTGCAGGTAAGCCAGTAAGGACTTTTAGAGAAAAGAGCAGGAGGACCTCTATGACAAAAATAGCTCACATTCTACTGCATTTTATTTGTCACTCAAAATAAAGGCTTTAACTGGCAAAAGCAAGCTTCCGACCAGATGATGGTGAATTTGCTGGGCATGTACCGGCTGCTGTGTTGGTTTTTATCTTAGTGCTATGTTTTATTCATTCTGTTCTTTGAGTGGCCTGAATTAAGTATTCCTATATGTGCATATATAATCTTTAACAGCAGACCCTGCTGTCTGGTTATCTCATTGCCTCAAAAATATTCAGAGAATTTTTCAGAAACGTATCAGTCCAAAAAAGATACATGATGGTTCACTTTACATGGTCGGGGGGGAGGCAGTATTTAATTGTATATATCAAGTCTTAAAAAAGTACCTGGCTTAGAGCCAGAAATTCACCTCCTGGAAATTCATCTTAAGGAAATGATTAAGAATGTGTGCAAATATGTGTATATAAGGCCGATCACTGTAGTGACAAGTTTGAAGCCCCTTTAAATAACTGTTACAAAGAGCATAAAAAAAAAAACTATGATCCATTTATATAATGAAATGATAGCATTTAAAACTGTATTTTAAAAATATTTATTGACTGTCACCGACAGGTGTTCACAGAATGATAAATAGGAAAAAAATGTTACAAAACAATATGCATAGATGTCCCATTTTTCGAAGATAGCAAGGGGGGTTTTGACAGCATCAGGCCATTAATGAGAAAGAAAACCCTAGAAACCTAATTATCAGCTCAAAAGACATCCAGGGGCAGCTATGTCAGGAAGAGGTGTGAAATCTGACTAGTGTATCACTCTGGGGCCGCGCTGCATCTCGGTGTTTGTAACTAATGCAATTATTTTTCCTCTAGGGCTGTCTCTAAGAGACATTTTAAAGAATGACGTTTAAAGTGACCACACAGTAGATTAAAGAAAAGGAAGTAACAAATTTTATACAGACATCATCAAAAAGAGAGCCAGGTGTGCTGACAAAGGAGATTGCTTCTTCAAGCAAGATTGTACCTATTCTCTACTGGGCAACCTTTCCAATTGAAAGGTGCAGGTAAGCCAGTAAGGACTTTTAGAGAAAAGAGCAGGAGGACCTCTATGACAAAAATAGCTCACATTCTACTGCATTTTATTTGTCACTCAAAATAAAGGCTTTAACTGGCAAAAGCAAGCTTCCGACCAGATGATGGTGAATTTGCTGGGCATGTACCGGCTGCTGTGTTGGTTTTTATCTTAGTGCTATGTTTTATTCATTCTGTTCTTTGAGTGGCCTGAATTAAGTATTCCTATATGTGCATATATAATCTTTAACAGCAGACCCTGCTGTCTGGTTATCTCATTGCCTCAAAAATATTCAGAGAATTTTTCAGAAACGTATCAGTCCAAAAAAGATACATGATGGTTCACTTTACATGGTCGGGGGGGAGGCAGTATTTAATTGTATATATCAAGTCTTAAAAAAGTACCTGGCTTAGAGCCAGAAATTCACCTCCTGGAAATTCATCTTAAGGAAATGATTAAGAATGTGTGCAAATATGTGTATATAAGGCCGATCACTGTAGTGACAAGTTTGAAGCCCCTTTAAATAACTGTTACAAAGAGCATAAAAAAAAAAAAAAAACTATGATCCATTTATATAATGAAATGATAGCATTTAAAACTGTATTTTAAAAATATTTATTGACTGTCACCGACAGGTGTTCACAGAATGATAAATAGGAAAAAAATGTTACAAAACAATATGAATAGGATGATCCCATTTTTCTGAGAAAGATATTGTGGCTTTGGAGAGGGGCTTGGTGGTTGTTGTTTTTTCTTACCGAGTCAGGCCAGAGGATTGGTCAGTTAAAAGAAAAAAATAGGTTAAAGTGCTAAGACATAAGAAATAGAAAGATGATAGATAGGTACGTTATATTAAAATGTTTAATATTAAATGTGTAAGTATATACGCATAGCTTAAGTATTTTGTTTTAACATAACACATAAATATACATTTCTCTAGTTGTTCGATAAAGGGCCAAGATTAAGGTTTTTGCGTTATAGGTCCACATTTTATAGTTCTGCACCATCTGTCTTTATGTACTACAGTGTTAACTATTTCTAATTTCTTTAATTGGTGAGAAAATATAAAGACTCTTGTGAAGCGATCGAAGTGCAAAATGCTTTTGTTTTTATAATTTTTCTCCAACTCTGACAATTGTCTTGCCCACACAACTAATTTGATAGCAAAAATTTAGCAAGTTACCTTTTGAAAAATTTTTTCCATATCACTGAAGTTAATTTCCATAGAAATGACTCTTTTCAAAAGCATATTTCAACAGTTTGCATAATCGAAACACCACCACCTCTATAAACAAATTCGGAGAAAAAAATACCACTGACTCTTGATCAGGAGATAAAAGTGGTAGGAAGGTAAATGCATTCTTGACAGTAGCCTGCTAGCCACATTAGGCAAAAAAGTTTTACTAAGCCAATGGAAAGCATTCTTTATTCCAGCATGAAGCCTGAGTAGGGTTCAAAGAAAGGTGGAAAGACTCTTCTCCCAATGGTCTGCATGGCTGGCTCAGCACCAGCCTAATTTCTGTCTGTGCCTCCTCCCCAGGAAGCCTTCCAGCATCACCCTTTGCTTTCCTCTTCATCATATCATCCTTTTCCTTTATAAAAGTCATCTGCAACTCTTACTTTTGGTCACTCATCTATTGTCTGTTTTCACCAACAGAATAAAGCTGATAATAAACCTGATTGGGCAAGAATGCCTAGCACAGTGCTTGATACATGGTTGTCATCTGACATACACTGAGAGTTTGTAGAAACATATAAATGCTTGCAATTTAAGTGATCTAATGGTTTTCGGGTGGGGGCAGGGTGAATACTGTATCAGAGGAATACGTACCCTAATTGCCCACAATGTAAGTTGCAACCAGCTTTCATTTTTCAGTTAACACCGAAAAAAATAACCGAAATTATGGCTGATAATTGCTGTGAATTATCAAGCAAAGCCCTCAGCTCTCTAGTAAAAAGCAACAGCATGAACGTCAGACAGCGAGGACACTGGCCATTTCCTGCAAACTTCTCCAACAGCTCACCATTTCTAAAAAATTGTCTCATTTTGCCCAGACAAATGTAACCTAGAGAAGGCTGAGTATTGCTTCTGAGTTGACCTCTCTTTCCATGCAATTCATTAAATGGAAACATAGCAAATAAGACTAATTCTAGCATCTCTCTGTTTATCAGGGGGAAAACAGATTCTCTGTGATTTTCAGTGAAGTGAACAGAAACTCGCTCAGTCCTGTCTGACTTTGTAACCCCATGGACTGTAGCCTGTCAGGTTCCTCTGTCCATGAAATTCTCCAGGCACTTCTACTGGAGTGAGTAGCCATTCCCTTCTTCAGGGGATCTTCCCAACCCAGGAATCAAACCCAGGTCTCCCACATTGTAGGCAGATTCTTTACCATCTGAGTCACCACGGAAGCCCAGAGCCCCATGGGAATCTCAAAGACAGTTTACATGTAAAAGATATCACCTAGGATTCAGTTCTGGGAGGGCAACCAACTGAGGCACACTGAATCCACCCACTATGCGTCATCAGTCAGAAACTGAGCACAAAGGGCCCTGAGAGGCCATCTTACCTGGGTGAAATGGACAGTTTTCCAGGGCTAGGGTACCACTCCACCCCAAGACACAGCACCAAAAATGGGAAGGGCAATCTGCACCAGTCAACTAAGGAGACAATTTTATTTAGACTACTGCCGGAAGGAGATGATTCATTAATGAGAAATGCCTCAAAAAAAGAAGGGGGGGGGGAACTTCTCTGGTGGTCCAGTGGCTAAGACTCCAGGCTCCAATGCAGGGGGCCTGGGTTCGATCCGGTGAGCCCTGATGGCATAATCAAGAAGGCCTAGCACAGTGCTTGATACATGGTTGTCATCTGACATACACTGAGAGTTTGTAGAAACATATAAATGCTTGCAATTTAAGTGATCTAATGGTTTTCGGGTGGGGGCAGGGTGAATACTGTATCAGAGGAATACGTACCCTAATTGCCCACAATGTAAGTTGCAACCAGCTTTCATTTTTCAGTTAACACCGAAAAAAATAACCGAAATTATGGCTGATAATTGCTGTGAATTATCAAGCAAAGCCCTCAGCTCTCTAGTAAAAAGCAACAGCATGAACGTCAGACAGCGAGGACACTGGCCATTTCCTGCAAACTTCTCCAACAGCTCACCATTTCTAAAAAATTGTCTCATTTTGCCCAGACAAATGTAACCTAGAGAAGGCTGAGTATTGCTTCTGAGTTGACCTCTCTTTCCATGCAATTCATTAAATGGAAACATAGCAAATAAGACTAATTCTAGCATCTCTCTGTTTATCAGGGGGAAAACAGATTCTCTGTGATTTTCAGTGAAGTGAACAGAAACTCGCTCAGTCCTGTCTGACTTTGTAACCCCATGGACTGTAGCCTGTCAGGTTCCTCTGTCCATGAAATTCTCCAGGCACTTCTACTGGAGTGAGTAGCCATTCCCTTCTTCAGGGGATCTTCCCAACCCAGGAATCAAACCCAGGTCTCCCACATTGTAGGCAGATTCTTTACCATCTGAGTCACCACGGAAGCCCAGAGCCCCATGGGAATCTCAAAGACAGTTTACATGTAAAAGATATCACCTAGGATTCAGTTCTGGGAGGGCAACCAACTGAGGCACACTGAATCCACCCACTATGCGTCATCAGTCAGAAACTGAGCACAAAGGGCCCTGAGAGGCCATCTTACCTGGGTGAAATGGACAGTTTTCCAGGGCTAGGGTACCACTCCACCCCAAGACACAGCACCAAAAATGGGAAGGGCAATCTGCACCAGTCAACTAAGGAGACAATTTTATTTAGACTACTGCCGGAAGGAGATGATTCATTAATGAGAAATGCCTCAAAAAAAGAAGGGGGGGGGGAACTTCTCTGGTGGTCCAGTGGCTAAGACTCCAGGCTCCAATGCAGGGGGCCTGGGTTCGATCCCTGGTCAGGGAGCTAGATCCCACATACTGCAACTAAGACCCAGCATAAATACATAAATATTTTAAAAGAAAAAAAAAAAAAAGAGAAGGGGCTTCCCTGGTAGCTCAGTGAAGAGTTCACCTGCCAATGCAGGAGACATGGGTTCGATCCCTCATCCAGGAAGATCCCACATGCTGCGGAGCAACTAAGCCCATGAGCCACAACTATTGAATCTGTGCTCTAGAGCCTTGGAGCCACAACTATTGAGCCTAAGTGCCGCAACAAGAGAGGTCACTGCAACAAGAAGCCTGCTCATCTCAACTAGAGAGTGGCCCCTACTCCCTGCAACTAAAGAAGAGCCTGCAGCAACAGTGAAAACACAGACTAGTCTAAAATAAACAAATAAATAAATAAAATACATTTCTTTAAAAAAGAAGTAGTGAAAGGGTCTGTGGGTTCACAGAGGCATCTGCCAGTCTTAGAGGGGTCATGAGGAGGCGTGGGATGGGCTTTACCTCAAAACAAACCAAAGGGGCTTCCCCTGGTGGTCCAGTGGATAAGGACACCACCTTAAAGTGCAAGGGGGCGCCAGTTATATCCCTGGCCTGAGAAGATCCCACGTGCCGCGGAGCGGCTGGACTGATGTGTCCAATTACCGAGCCGGAGCTCTGGTGCGCATGCGCCCGGAGCCGTCGCTCTGCGACAACAGACGCCACCAAGATGGGAGGCCCACAGGAGCCAAAGAACAAAGGCGGATGAACACAGAAAAATAAAAGACCAATAGAAGTGGCCCGCCCGCTCCCCTCCCCCCACAACCTGACCCCCGCCCAAAATAAATAAAAAAATAAATCTTAAAAAAAAAAAAAAAAAAAAACCAAAGTCAGACGGGCCTTTGTGGTGATAACTATTCTTGGTTACCTCCATGGCCCTTGAGTCAGGCTCCTCTGAGCCCTCTTCTCAGCGAGACCCTGTGCACGGCCTGCCGACCCCAGTCAGAACCTGCCACCCTTTAGCAGGAGATGATTCATTAATGAGAAATGCCTCAAAAAAGAAGGGGAACTTCTCTGGTGGTCCAGTGGCTAAGACTCCAGGCTCCAATGCAGGGGGCCTGGGTTCGATCCCTGGTCAGGGAGCTAGATCCCACATACTGCAACTAAGACCCAGCATAAATACATAAATATTTTAAAAGAAAAAAAAAAAAAAGAGAAGGGGCTTCCCTGGTAGCTCAGTGAAGAGTTCACCTGCCAATGCAGGAGACATGGGTTCGATCCCTCATCCAGGAAGATCCCACATGCTGCGGAGCAACTAAGCCCATGAGCCACAACTATTGAATCTGTGCTCTAGAGCCTTGGAGCCACAACTATTGAGCCTAAGTGCCGCAACAAGAGAGGTCACTGCAACAAGAAGCCTGCTCATCTCAACTAGAGAGTGGCCCCTACTCCCTGCAACTAAAGAAGAGCCTGCAGCAACAGTGAAAACACAGACTAGTCTAAAATAAACAAATAAATAAATAAAATACATTTCTTTAAAAAAGAAGTAGTGAAAGGGTCTGTGGGTTCACAGAGGCATCTGCCAGTCTTAGAGGGGTCATGAGGAGGCGTGGGATGGGCTTTACCTCAAAACAAACCAAAGGGGCTTCCCCTGGTGGTCCAGTGGATAAGGACACCACCTTAAAGTGCAAGGGGGCGCCAGTTATATCCCTGGCCTGAGAAGATCCCACGTGCCGCGGAGCGGCTGGACTGATGTGTCCAATTACCGAGCCGGAGCTCTGGTGCGCATGCGCCCGGAGCCGTCGCTCTGCGACAACAGACGCCACCAAGATGGGAGGCCCACAGGAGCCAAAGAACAAAGGCGGATGAACACAGAAAAATAAAAGACCAATAGAAGTGGCCCGCCCGCTCCCCTCCCTCCACAACCTGACCCCCGCCCAAAATAAATAAATAAATAAATCTTAAAAAAAAAAAAAAAAAAAAACCAAAGTCAGACGGGCCTTTGTGGTGATAACTATTCTTGGTTACCTCCATGGCCCTTGAGTCAGGCTCCTCTGAGCCCTCTTCTCAGCGAGACCCTGTGCACGGCCTGCTGACCCCATGTAACCAGAACCTGCCACACCAGTTTAGCAAGGATCTCCCTATCCTTGAGAGCTAACTGCGTTCCTCCGAGTTTCTCATCCACTGACTTTCGTACCCTGCCTCTCGTCTACAAATCCGCAGTGCCTCCATTACACTGGAGATGAGTTCCGTCTCTCCCTTATTGCAATAGTCTTCAATAAAGTCTTCCCTGACTTTTTAACTCCATCCAGTGCTGCTAGTTTTTGGACAAGCCATTTCTCAAACACAAACTTGTGATGGGCTTTCTTGACTGTCACTGCCTTCTGGATGCACAGGCCTGCTGTCAAGTTTAACATCGTCAGAGGATATAACAAAAGTGACCTCCCACAGTGGTTTGTAACCATAGTTAAGTACTTTCAAAATTCTGATTAAGTCTAACTTCTTCCTGCCTGTGAGGGGAACATTATTTATCAAAATGTATTCTTTGAGCACCAACTTTGGACCAGACTACCTCAAAGGAATATGAAGATGATCAGGATAGGATATGAGATAAACATACAGCATAATCATTTTAAAGCAAAATAAATAAAAGGAATACTTATCACCCTCTTACCCTAGCTAAGTTCTGTTGTCCACCCTGGTATGGTGTCAGGAAATGATAAATCCTGAAACTGACAGCTGATTCAAATCCTTTTTGTCAGATAAAAATAAATCAGTAACAATAAATGTATACAAGGTAAAAAAGAAAAAAAAAAAAGGACATGAGGGGAAATCAGCCCTCCCTAATCTAGAGAATGTCTTCTCTCATCAAAAAGTCAACCATCCAAAAATATCCTTAAGATTTACTCCCTTATACAATCATGAACCCTTTGTAGAATTTCAATATCATAATCTTCCTTGTTCTCCAGAACAAATATTGTGCCTCCCTTTGTTTTCAAAAGTGTATTTGACCTCTTTTCAAATAACTATTTGAGGTCCTTTCAAGTTCATTATCAGTAGCCCTTTTAAATATACCCCTTTCAAATAGAGTTTTGGAAGCCTGACAACTTACAAGTTCATCTTCCCTTCCCTGTTAAGTGTTCCTTTGTCTCCTTTTTTTTCTTACTTGGGTGTTGTGAAGCCTCTTCTCCCCAGCTGACCACAAGGCAGAGCTTGAAGGATGGACTGAATATAAAAGAAAGCCTGTCACTTTGATATGTTTAAAACTGGGCTGTGGCAATTCCCAGCCCCTAGCTGGTAAAGCTCCTCTTTCCTTTCTGTAGTGCAGGTCCTCTAGGCAGCTACACCTAGTATTAACATTCCGAGTCTGAGGTCTCCCCAGCCACCACCAGGTTCCTGTTGAGTTAAGTTCCCCACAATCCAGCAACATCTAAATCTACTGTGAAGGCACATCCATGTCCAAAGAGCGGTTCAGGAATCCTAAATGTTACGGTTCTTGTTCTCAAGAAGTCATTCTTCCTTTTTTTTCTGTTTTTTTTTTTAATTTTGGCCTCTTTTATTTGTCTTTCATATATTTATTTTCATCCATCTTAATTCTTTGGCTTCTCTCGTTACAGAGCACTGGCTCTGGGCACATGCACTTCAGAGCGTTGACTTGTAATTGGACCCACTGGTCCTGCCACTCCGTGGCATGTGGGATCTTCCCGGGCCAGGGATCGAACCAGTGCCCCTTGCACTGCAAGGCGGACTCATTACCCACTGGACCACCAGGAAAGCCCCATTCTTTTTTAATATGAAAGTTCTTGTACAGGAACCTGATGGAATACAGCCCCAACTGATCTCCCTTCCCTTCCCTCCCTCACCCCACCATACCCACACAGATGCAGATTATTTTTTTTTTAATCATAAATCTGCCAATCCATTACACAGTATGCCATGAGGGAAATCAGCCTTAATCGAAATGTCTTCTCTATCAAAAGTCAACCATCCAAAATATCCTTAAGATTTACTCCTTATACAATCATGAACCCTTTGTAGAATTTCAATATCATAATCTTCCTTGTTCTCCAGAACAAATATTGTGCCTCCCTTTGTTTTCAAAAGTGTATTTGACCTCTTTTCAAATAACTATTTGAGGTCCTTTCAAGTTCATTATCAGTAGCCCTTTTAAATATACCCCTTTCAAATAGAGTTTTGGAAGCCTGACAACTTACAAGTTCATCTTCCCTTCCCTGTTAAGTGTTCCTTTGTCTCCTTTTTTTTCTTACTTGGGTGTTGTGAAGCCTCTTCTCCCCAGCTGACCACAAGGCAGAGCTTGAAGGATGGACTGAATATAAAAGAAAGCCTGTCACTTTGATATGTTTAAAAACTGGGCTGTGGCAATTCCCAGCCCCTAGCTGGTAAAGCTCCTCTTTCCTTTCTGTAGTGCAGGTCCTCTAGGCAGCTACACCTAGTATTAACATTCCGAGTCTGAGGTCTCCCCAGCCACCACCAGGTTCCTGTTGAGTTAAGTTCCCCACAATCCAGCAACATCTAAATCTACTGTGAAGGCACATCCATGTCCAAAGAGCGGTTCAGGAATCCTAAATGTTACGGTTCTTGTTCTCAAGAAGTCATTCTTCCTTTTTTTTCTGTTTTTTTTTTTTAATTTTGGCCTCTTTTATTTGTCTTTCATATATTTATTTTCATCCATCTTAATTCTTTGGCTTCTCTCGTTACAGAGCACTGGCTCTGGGCACATGCACTTCAGAGCGTTGACTTGTAATTGGACCCACTGGTCCTGCCACTCCGTGGCATGTGGGATCTTCCCGGGCCAGGGATCGAACCAGTGCCCCTTGCACTGCAAGGCGGACTCATTACCCACTGGACCACCAGGAAAGCCCCATTCTTTTTTAATATGAAAGTTCTTGTACAGGAACCTGATGGAATACAGCCCCAACTGATCTCCCTTCCCTTCCCTCCCTCACCCCACCATACCCACACAGATGCAGATTATTTTTTTTTTAATCATAAATCTGCCAATCCATTACACATCAAACTGGCCGATCCTGACTCTTCTGCACAGCTTCCCACCTCCTACAGGACTTCAGCGGGAGTCTGTCTACCAGTGAAAATACAGAGAACAGGGAAGAAATTTTAGACTGTTCATTACAAATGAAAGCTTCAGTTCTCCTCTTGCCTTTTCTGGCCTGTCCTCCTTGAACTCTTCCCCACTCATGAGATGCACAAACCTGCAAGGGAGAATTCATCTTCACCATGCTTTGTGCAGGGTGTTGTGTGGGTGTGAAAGAACATTTCTTACTGAGAATGCATTCCCTTGTCAGTAAGTGCAGGATAATAGTGCCTGCCTATTAAATGACACTCCCTTTCTGAAACTTTTATTCCACTTATAGATCATATTTTTGGATGAAAATTTTGCTATTGAAGTAGCTGCCAGGCTGTTATGGGCCAGAGCCATTGCAATTTATAGTATTTCGTAAATCACGGCAATATTGAAAACGCCTGTGACAGATGAGGCTTTAAATTGACATCCTGTCTTTTACGGGCATTAAAAAGGTTGATCTCATGACGCTTCTCCCTCCACTCCTCCAGAAAGTCTCCACCTTGCACAGAACTGGAGCGATGGCAGGAGAGGGTGGAGGAAGAGATAATGGGGAGCAAGCTAAAGCTTCCAAAACAGGGCTCATTATCACGGTAAAGCCCAGAGCCAGAGTCCTGTCTGCTTAACAGACAAGATCCTTGATTTGGCCCCCATGAGTGACACCCAACTGTGAATCTCATGAACCCCAAGGAAGCCCTACAACACCGAGAAATGAAAAAGGCAAAGAAAATTAAACCGATTCTCCTCGAAGAACCAAGAAACATGAGAGTTTCTTAATGGACATCACAAGGTCAAGTAATGGTTCCAATGGGACCAGTGCCCCTTGCACTGCAAGGCGGACTCATTACCCACTGGACCACCAGGAAAGCCCCATTCTTTTTTAATATGAAAGTTCTTGTACAGGAACCTGATGGAATACAGCCCCAACTGATCTCCCTTCCCTTCCCTCCCTCACCCCACCATACCCACACAGATGCAGATTATTTTTTTTTTAATCATAAATCTGCCAATCCATTACACATCAAACTGGCCGATCCTGACTCTTCTGCACAGCTTCCCACCTCCTACAGGACTTCAGCGGGAGTCTGTCTACCAGTGAAAATACAGAGAACAGGGAAGAAATTTTAGACTGTTCATTACAAATGAAAGCTTCAGTTCTCCTCTTGCCTTTTCTGGCCTGTCCTCCTTGAACTCTTCCCCACTCATGAGATGCACAAACCTGCAAGGGAGAATTCATCTTCACCATGCTTTGTGCAGGGTGTTGTGTGGGTGTGAAAGAACATTTCTTACTGAGAATGCATTCCCTTGTCAGTAAGTGCAGGATAATAGTGCCTGCCTATTAAATGACACTCCCTTTCTGAAACTTTTATTCCACTTATAGATCATATTTTTGGATGAAAATTTTGCTATTGAAGTAGCTGCCAGGCTGTTATGGGCCAGAGCCATTGCAATTTATAGTATTTCGTAAATCACGGCAATATTGAAAACGCCTGTGACAGATGAGGCTTTAAATTGACATCCTGTCTTTTACGGGCATTAAAAAGGTTGATCTCATGACGCTTCTCCCTCCACTCCTCCAGAAAGTCTCCACCTTGCACAGAACTGGAGCGATGGCAGGAGAGGGTGGAGGAAGAGATAATGGGGAGCAAGCTAAAGCTTCCAAAACAGGGCTCATTATCACGGTAAAGCCCAGAGCCAGAGTCCTGTCTGCTTAACAGACAAGATCCTTGATTTGGCCCCCATGAGTGACACCCAACTGTGAATCTCATGAACCCCAAGGAAGCCCTACAACACCGAGAAATGAAAAAGGCAAAGAAAATTAAACCGATTCTCCTCGAAGAACCAAGAAACATGAGAGTTTCTTAATGGACATCACAAGGTCAAGTAATGGTTCCATGGGAACCTCACCAGAAGGTGACCAGTGCTCACTTTCTGTTCCCCTGGGGCCATGGTTTCTCAGCCTTGGCCATATATTAGCATCTCCTGAGGTGCTGCTGAAATGAAAAGCAACCCTTAAGAGCTCCCCACATTTTGCAAATCACTGGTCCAAAAAGAAAAAAACAAAAGGCAAGCAGCAATGTGGGAAATAGGCAGAGTGTGTCAAGTCAGGAGCCATGGGCGCCCTGGGGAGCCAGAAACCACACATGTGGATGTGTATTTACTACGTATGGTTGATACCGAGCCCCAGACGGTTGTCACCATAGCCCCAGTCAGTTGTCACCATGAAGGAATAAGAACCAGGTGCTGTAAGATTTTCTGATTTGTTAAGAACACCCTGAAGTCTGGATATTTTTCACACCAAATTCTCTGAATGTTAAGTGTTAAAAAGTAATTGAGAGTACTATGCCCCTAACAAAGTACATCTTGGAACAGGAGATGTGCCACCTGTGCCCTAGATATGCTGATTGACATATAAGAATTTTCCATCAATAAAAATCCTTCACCTCTCCCATATAGATGGTCCTTTCTGAGGACCAGAGGCCAGCTACGTGGAGAAATACTCTAATGAAATCCACAAGCAGCAGTTACACCGGGTCCAGGATATATAAGCATCAGCAAGAAACACTTAGACATGGTTGTCAGACAACCCTTCTACTACTGTCTGTGGAGTGAGGTTTCCTCGAGTGACGGGAGGGCAGCAGCATCTCCGTGGCTCCAGATGAGGGAGCCGACTCCCTCACAGCTCCCACGGCTGGCCGTCACCTTCTGATTCTACTCCAAACTCTGCCACAGTAACCCCAGACCTTCACTCCGCCGCTGGGCCGCCTCTCTCAAAACCGCGGAAACAGCCCCTTCACTCATCTTTTCAGCGCCTGCTGACACAGGAGTCTGGGAAGTGGGAGAGGGAAGGAGGCTAGGAATCGGTAGCAACCTCTTCCAGCATTAAAGCGACGACTAACACTAATTATGCCTCTCCGACCAGCCGTTGAGCAGACCTATTTTCTCTATGAATTAATGCAGAGCGACCTACTTTTCTACATAGTATTTATTATTTGTGCTGCTGTTTTATCGATTTTTGAGACCATTATGTTACAGAGGAATGGAAAAATCTAATATAATAAAACTCCCTCATTGAAAATAATACAGCCACATCACGAAATACAAATTTATTTCTTTTCTTTATGAAAAGATAGCAACTGTGAACTACATCTGGGTTGTGGGAATTAGCTGAAGGCTGCTTCAGTGGATTAATAAAAACAAAAAGAAATACAAATACATTAATGTTAGATATAAAACCCAAGATAAAAGAGTGCATTTCTAAATTTTAAAATGTGTTTGCTTATAATGTTCTCGAGATATCTCATAAAGGAGCACATTGTTAGTCTTACAAGACTACATATATTTCCTATTTATATTCCTCTTGTCCTTTTATGGGCATTGTTAAGAACACCCTGAAGTCTGGATATTTTTCACACCAAATTCTCTGAATGTTAAGTGTTAAAAAGTAATTGAGAGTACTATGCCCCTAACAAAGTACATCTTGGAACAGGAGATGTGCCACCTGTGCCCTAGATATGCTGATTGACATATAAGAATTTTCCATCAATAAAAATCCTTCACCTCTCCCATATAGATGGTCCTTTCTGAGGACCAGAGGCCAGCTACGTGGAGAAATACTCTAATGAAATCCACAAGCAGCAGTTACACCGGGTCCAGGATATATAAGCATCAGCAAGAAACACTTAGACATGGTTGTCAGACAACCCTTCTACTACTGTCTGTGGAGTGAGGTTTCCTCGAGTGACGGGAGGGCAGCAGCATCTCCGTGGCTCCAGATGAGGGAGCCGACTCCCTCACAGCTCCCACGGCTGGCCGTCACCTTCTGATTCTACTCCAAACTCTGCCACAGTAACCCCAGACCTTCACTCCGCCGCTGGGCCGCCTCTCTCAAAACCGCGGAAACAGCCCCTTCACTCATCTTTTCAGCGCCTGCTGACACAGGAGTCTGGGAAGTGGGAGAGGGAAGGAGGCTAGGAATCGGTAGCAACCTCTTCCAGCATTAAAGCGACGACTAACACTAATTATGCCTCTCCGACCAGCCGTTGAGCAGACCTATTTTCTCTATGAATTAATGCAGAGCGACCTACTTTTCTACATAGTATTTATTATTTGTGCTGCTGTTTTATCGATTTTTGAGACCATTATGTTACAGAGGAATGGAAAAATCTAATATAATAAAACTCCCTCATTGAAAATAATACAGCCACATCACGAAATACAAATTTATTTCTTTTCTTTATGAAAAGATAGCAACTGTGAACTACATCTGGGTTGTGGGAATTAGCTGAAGGCTGCTTCAGTGGATTAATAAAAACAAAAAGAAATACAAATACATTAATGTTAGATATAAAACCCAAGATAAAAGAGTGCATTTCTAAATTTTAAAATGTGTTTGCTTATAATGTTCTCGAGA
The DNA here is from genome assembly GCA_022376925.1 of Tragulus kanchil. NCBI lineage: Eukaryota > Metazoa > Chordata > Mammalia > Artiodactyla > Tragulidae > Tragulus > Tragulus kanchil. The sequence goes on along the minus strand of JAIOJX010000028.1, from coordinate 113,253,109 downwards.
TATCTCATAAAGGAGCACATTGTTAGTCTTACAAGACTACATATATTTCCTATTTATATTCCTCTTGTCCCATTTTTCATGGGCATTATATCATCTGATTTTATCATGCCTCATATTTTATTTATTCATTTATGAGGCCTTGGGATTTTATTTCTTGAAATCTTATTGGAATGTTTACTAAAAACCAGATAATTAAAAATAAAACCACACAGCTCACATGTGCATTTTGTTTTATATGCAATTATAAATGTATTTTCAAGGTAGTTTTTAATGCTCAATTTCCACAACGCATCGCCTTCTCCCTCTGCAGCACTCCCCCAAAGAAAATCTTAAATAGAGGCTGTTTGCCTAACTCAGGTCACTGCAAGCCTCAGAGAGAGGGATGCAAAGAGTGATTTACATGCTGGTGATGACCGCAACAGTATTTCAGGTATGGGTGTGTTTCCCAGAAGAACAGTAGTGCCATGGATGTGGGGAGAGGGGTCTGGAGACAGGGGTAAATCTCAGACACAGAGCACGGCCCAGAGGAGGCTTCCCCCTCGAGCATGGCCACCATCCTGCCGTCAAAGCGCTCTCCCTCTGACCTGCAGGAGCATGCCACATGGCGAATGTCACTGCCACGTCTCTACTTGGCGATGCACCCACCCACATACATAAAGCAGTGGGGTCACTGCCGCCAGGTGGCCCTGGCCTCCCACTTGCCATCCCCTGTGAAACAGACAGCAAGGCCTCCCCAGGCACAGAAAGCGCCTGTACCCCACAGCCTCCCTGGTGATGGCATTTGGGACAGCGAACTCAGGAGTCAGAGGCCTACAGAGATGTGCCCTGACATCTTGCCTCTCCACCTTTGATCTTTCTGGGCTGACAGAGGGAAAGAAGGGACAACACGGGACCTCCACACAGAATGGAAGATGGTGTTTTAATCCATATAACTTCTACACCCACCTGACAAGTTGGTATGACTCAGGCCCCCGCACATTCTTTCCTTCTCACTCCCTTACTGAGTAAATTAATAGTGATTCATACTTGTCCTGCCAGAGGCCACTCATGAGTCACTCCCTCCAGGAAGCTCTCCCAGATGGGCCTCCCCTCCCTAAATCAGATGACCCTCCTCACACCACCAGGCTGCCTGCTGTATCATTCCTACTGCATGATGCTGTGACACAGATGTGGGAGCTTGATTTCCCCAACAGAGTACAATGTCCCTGATGGGGAGGACCTGTGGGGAGGCTCCACATTTCCATAGCCCAGGGCTTGGCCCAGAGCTCCACACACCTCAGAAGTGCTCAGCCAACAGCAAAGCATTGTCCACCAAGGCTGCCCATCAGTTGTACAGCATCTTAATTAAGGCTGGACCTCTTTATCCACCACAACAGTTACTGATGATCTGCCTGCGGCAAGACTGGGATGAATACCAAACATATGTAAGTTAATGTCAACTCACAGCCATACACAGAAGAAGCGTATGTTCCCCTATATTTTTTCAGGTAAGTACACTGACACTACAGATAAGTTTATCTAACCCACCCAGTAAACAACAGCACTGGGGTTAATCCCAGGCATCTGACTTGAAAAACCAGTTTTTCCTTTTTTAAAAATATGAATGCTAGGGCTTCCCTGGTGGTCCAGTGGGTAAAGAGTCCGCCATGCACAGCAAGGGGCACCGGTTTGATCCCTGACACGGGAAGATCCCACGTGCCTCAGAGCAGCTGGACCAGTGTGTTCAATTATGAGCTGGAGCTCTGGAGCACATGCTCTGCTACAGGAGAGGCCACTGCAATGGGAGGCCCACACGGGTCAAAGAACAAAGACACATGAAAATAAGTAAATGAAAGACCAATAAAAGTGGCCAAAAATAAATAAATAAATAAATAAATAAAAGTGTGTATATATATATATATATATATATATATATATATATATATATATAAATGCTACTCAAAGGAAACACTTTCTACATGTGCTGTCATTAGGGAAAACCAACTTTAAAACAAATCTATGAACGTGGCTTTCCCACCATTACAACTCCCTCTCCTCTAATTAACATCTTCATATGTTTGGAAGACAACTGTCTTGAAAACAAAGCCAAAGTCATCATGTGACCTAGAAATATTAAGTGTCCCACCAACTGTTTAGTGTTCACATTGCGTATCTGATAACTCTCCAGATGAGCCTCTCCTCACCCCTAAATCAGATGACCTCCTCACACCACCAGGCTGCCTGCTGTATCATTCCTACTGCATGATGCTGTGACACAGATGTGGGAGCTTGATTTCCCCAACAGAGTACAATGTCCCTGATGGGGAGGACCTGTGGGGAGGCTCCACATTTCCATAGCCCAGGGCTTGGCCCAGAGCTCCACACACCTCAGAAGTGCTCAGCCAACAGCAAAGCATTGTCCACCAAGGCTGCCCATCAGTTGTACAGCATCTTAATTAAGGCTGGACCTCTTTATCCACCACAACAGTTACTGATGATCTGCCTGCGGCAAGACTGGGATGAATACCAAACATATGTAAGTTAATGTCAACTCACAGCCATACACAGAAGAAGCGTATGTTCCCCTATATTTTTTCAGGTAAGTACACTGACACTACAGATAAGTTTATCTAACCCACCCAGTAAACAACAGCACTGGGGTTAATCCCAGGCATCTGACTTGAAAAACCAGTTTTTCCTTTTTTAAAAATATGAATGCTAGGGCTTCCCTGGTGGTCCAGTGGGTAAAGAGTCCGCCATGCACAGCAAGGGGCACCGGTTTGATCCCTGACACGGGAAGATCCCACGTGCCTCAGAGCAGCTGGACCAGTGTGTTCAATTATGAGCTGGAGCTCTGGAGCACATGCTCTGCTACAGGAGAGGCCACTGCAATGGGAGGCCCACACGGGTCAAAGAACAAAGACACATGAAAATAAGTAAATGAAAGACCAATAAAAGTGGCCAAAAATAAATAAATAAATAAATAAATAAAAGTGTGTATATATATATATATATATATATATATATATATATATATATATAAATGCTACTCAAAGGAAACACTTTCTACATGTGCTGTCATTAGGGAAAACCAACTTTAAAACAAATCTATGAACGTGGCTTTCCCACCATTACAACTCCCTCTCCTCTAATTAACATCTTCATATGTTTGGAAGACAACTGTCTTGAAAACAAAGCCAAAGTCATCATGTGACCTAGAAATATTAAGTGTCCCACCAACTGTTTAGTGTTCACATTGCTGTAATTTATTTTTATCAGAAACATAGCATGTGTTGCCATATAGTTATTCACCTATAAAACAGAATACACTCTACAAGCAACTTGACCAACTGCATGTTGTATCACAACCTGTTCTACAACCCTGACAAGCTCCCCAAAGGTGAGAACCCTGGACTCACAAAAACATGGTACTAATTTCTAGTCACTATTAATAGTTAATAGCCGACTCATTGTAAAAGTCCTTGATGCTGGGAAACATTGAGGGCAGGAGGAGGAGAGGGCATCAGAGGAGGAGATAGCTGGATGGCATCACCAATGCAATGGACATGAACCTGGAAAAACTTTGGGAGATGGTGAGGGACAGGAAGACCTGGCGTACTGCAGTTCACAAGGCTGCAAAAAGTCAGATATAACTGAGCAACTGAACAGACATATTAATAGTTGACTAGTTATCCAACTGAATCTCCAATACCTACACATATCTATAGACAATTCTGTCATAATGCAAAAAGGAGTATTATAAAACATAAAATGGAAAAAAATAGGATGAAACCAGTTCCTCAACTGGGGCCATGATGCCTAGGCCTGGGCGTGAGGCACAAATTTGTCTTCTTTTATGTAAACTATGCCTGTACGCTTCATTGCAACCAACCATCAACCTGATTTATTAAAGTAAAAAAAAAAAATGATTCTTGTTTGTAAGTTAAGTGCAAGAGGATGTAAAAGGCCATTTATAAGGCCAGTGAGAGCCTCTGTAAGTCACCACAGGAGCTTTGTCACATTTACAATGCTATCACCACCACCATCAACTAGCAGGACAGGTTCAGGAGGGCTTTTGGCATTCAGAGGAGGCGTCCTCACCTCTCATAGGAAGCAATGCAGCTGCTCTTCTAGTGACCCAAAATGGACCAAGACAGAGTGTGACACGCAGCACCTACAGACACTAAGCTCTGGGCTCAGTGCCCTTGCTTACATCTAGAGAAGAGCAAGTGCTCAATACAGATGCAGGAAAGCTGTATGGGCTAGAAACTAGGTGGCTATACCAAGACGCAGCCTTACAAAGGGGGAGATGAGGAAAGCAAAGCATATGCTCTCCGTGGCAAGTATTCCAGTGAGATGGCAAGATGCGCTCACTGCTGCCTGTCTCACTCCCCACCAGACTGTCAGTATCTTGAGTCATGTCTTCTTGTTCACCAGCAGAGGAGATGACCGTCAACAAACACTCAAGGAATGAAGGGGTGAATGTACACTTCCTTCTCTCCATATTCGCCTTTTTAATGCTTCTCTTTTCAACTTAGTGACCCGTGTCTCCTTATGATATAGGTCATCTCTCTGAGAGGGACGAGGGACCATGGAGACCACGCTCTGAAACTCTGCCCATCACTCATCTTTTGTCCCCGCTTCTGAGAGCAATTAGGTGAATGCAATTACAAATGTCCAAAAGTCTCTGAAATTTATCAAGCATCAGACATTCAGTAACATTTATTTAATCTAAAGCATCTTTCTGTATTTGATAGACTGTAAGAAGAATTTCTATGGAATGAGACAAGGTACTTCTTCCCTTAAAAAATAAAATGAAGATCAGATATAACTGAGCAACTGAACAGACATATTAATAGTTGACTAGTTATCCAACTGAATCTCCAATACCTACACATATCTATAGACAATTCTGTCATAATGCAAAAAGGAGTATTATAAAACATAAAATGGAAAAAAATAGGATGAAACCAGTTCCTCAACTGGGGCCATGATGCCTAGGCCTGGGCGTGAGGCACAAATTTGTCTTCTTTTATGTAAACTATGCCTGTACGCTTCATTGCAACCAACCATCAACCTGATTTATTAAAGTAAAAAAAATGATTCTTGTTTGTAAGTTAAGTGCAAGAGGATGTAAAAGGCCATTTATAAGGCCAGTGAGAGCCTCTGTAAGTCACCACAGGAGCTTTGTCACATTTACAATGCTATCACCACCACCATCAACTAGCAGGACAGGTTCAGGAGGGCTTTTGGCATTCAGAGGAGGCGTCCTCACCTCTCATAGGAAGCAATGCAGCTGCTCTTCTAGTGACCCAAAATGGACCAAGACAGAGTGTGACACGCAGCACCTACAGACACTAAGCTCTGGGCTCAGTGCCCTTGCTTACATCTAGAGAAGAGCAAGTGCTCAATACAGATGCAGGAAAGCTGTATGGGCTAGAAACTAGGTGGCTATACCAAGACGCAGCCTTACAAAGGGGGAGATGAGGAAAGCAAAGCATATGCTCTCCGTGGCAAGTATTCCAGTGAGATGGCAAGATGCGCTCACTGCTGCCTGTCTCACTCCCCACCAGACTGTCAGTATCTTGAGTCATGTCTTCTTGTTCACCAGCAGAGGAGATGACCGTCAACAAACACTCAAGGAATGAAGGGGTGAATGTACACTTCCTTCTCTCCATATTCGCCTTTTTAATGCTTCTCTTTTCAACTTAGTGACCCGTGTCTCCTTATGATATAGGTCATCTCTCTGAGAGGGACGAGGGACCATGGAGACCACGCTCTGAAACTCTGCCCATCACTCATCTTTTGTCCCCGCTTCTGAGAGCAATTAGGTGAATGCAATTACAAATGTCCAAAAGTCTCTGAAATTTATCAAGCATCAGACATTCAGTAACATTTATTTAATCTAAAGCATCTTTCTGTATTTGATAGACTGTAAGAAGAATTTCTATGGAATGAGACAAGGTACTTCTTCCCCTATTAAAATGAAGATAAAGAGCTTATGAATGATGGTTCACTATCACAATTTGCATGTCAAATGCACCTTATGAGAAGCTGTATAACAAGCACGTAGTGTTTTAAACTCATGAATATCTGGGTTAATCAAGGAGAACACAGAATGCAAACAGAAGGAGGGGGAGAAATAAATACTTCTGCTAAAGCTTACCTTTAAACAGAAGACTTAAGAGTTTGCATTTATGTTTTTATGTTTTTAGTTCTTTGGCATGTAACATATTTAAAATACATATTTTAGATATATATTATGTGTATGTATGTGTGTGTACATATATATATATGAGCGTCTGTAGATATACAGGTATAGATATATCTACCTAAAGCTTTAAAGTAGTTTATAAAATAAACTAATAGCTAACAGAGCATACTTAAACAGGTTATTTACTATTCTGGTCCTAATGGGTTAAGGGCCTCAGGAGGGAGGCGCTGATCATATGCATTAATTTCATCCCGGCCATGAGATCTGCCAAAGCTTAGCTCACATATTCTTGCAAATTACTAGAAACACCACATTCCCATGAGACACAGTGACAGTTATGAAATTTAGTATAAGCTACAGACTCCAACAGCTCCATTAAACAAACACACCTCCAGCAAATTTCTCTGCCCCCACTCATGCAGACAGAATATAATCTTGTCTCAACAGTAACTCGAAGCTCTCCACATTCAATATCAGAAAATAACCAAGTCTTGCTTTGTTTTACTATCTTTTCAGGGCCTTCCTTTCTCTCTTCCAGGAAGATCAAACCTCAGGGGCACAGGATGGTGGGGGAGAGTTCTTTCCAGGTCAGGTACCAGTCCAACAATTAAAGCCATCGGTCAGATTCAGGTAAATCCAAAGTGACTAAAAATGGATAGCTATGGTTTTTAATCACAACTTAAAACCCAAAAAGATGTAAGAGAATGTATTATGACTGCTAAATTATTAACTGAACTAGTTGTTCTGGAAAATGGAATCCTTCAGTTAAATAAAACAAGTATAATTTAGCTTTCACCACTGATCTCTTCTCAGACAGAAAGATCAACCCATTGTGAATGGGGGCAGCTCTGTCAGTGTTTCTATTTTGCTTTTACTTTAGTTTTCTTTTTCTTTTTTTTTTCTTTTTGTCCATTGCTGAAAAATCAGGTACCCTCACCGCCTGAATGTACTCCCTCTTCGGGCTTTGATGCTCAGTCGTGTCCAACTCTTAGCAACCCCATGGGCTGTAGCCCGCCAGACTCCCCTGTCCATGGGATTCTCCAGGCAAGAATACTAGAGTGGGTTGCCATGCCCTTCTCCAGGGGATCTTCCTGATTAAGGGATGAAATCCAGGTCTGTCACGTTGCAGGCAGATTCTTCACTGTCAGAGCCACCAGGGAAGCCCTGGGCTTTGTTGCCTTGGTGGCAAATCCTTCCTCTTACCCCTCCTCCACTCCATCCTGCCCATTTTCTCACAGGTGGAGCCTTCAAGCAACATCCTTGACCCCGGCTTCCATTCTGCTCTGCTGATTTGCATCAGCTCACACTTCTTACACAGGCTGTCCCCATCTGCCCAAAAGCTGAACACCCTTTCTCTCAAGACACTGAGGCAGAACGGGGCTGCAGAACTGTATAGCAGAGGAGCTTAAAGGTGATAAACTGCTATGAACTTGAAGCTGCCATTGCCCCAGGGAGCAGCTTTCCAAGGATGGGAGCTAATAGCAGGTAGGCATGCACGCTCTGTCATGTCCAACTCTTTGTGATCCCATAGACTAGCCCGCCAGGCTCCTCTGTCCATGGGATTTTCCAGGCAATAATACTGGAGTGGGTTGCCATTTCCTCCTCCATGGGGATCTTCCTGCCTCAGGAATTGAATCTGTGTCTCCTGCATTCCAGGCAGGTTCTTTACTTGCTGAGCCACTGGGAAAACCCATTATAGGTATTATAGTAGCTTAAAATCCTACAACCTCCAGGCTGAAACTGCCATCAAATCCAACCCACCCCCAGAGGGCACAGCAACCACCTGCCTCTTGGAAGGCCAGAACCATCAGCCATGTCATTCTTATCCTCCTTCTTCTAGTGAAGGGACAAGCTATTCATTTCCCTCAGGGAACCTGAATTCCAAGAGGAAAGAATCCCAACGGGGAAAGATTAAGCTTAAACATAATCTTTCACTCAACCAACTTTCAGAGAACCTTTCAATTAATTTTTACTCACTCTGTATAAATTCAAACTTTCAGAAGGAATACCAAAATAGCTACCACTGAGCTTTTCTGAGGAGTAATGACATAACCCATGCAAAGTACCTACAACAGTTTCTAGCAGAGAGTAAACACTCATACACTTGTTTTCCCTGTATTAAAACTGAATCTAGTCATGGCATTTTGGCCACACTTGTAAACTGTATCCTCATAATGAGACTTTTAGTGTGTCGACTATATGCGAAGCATATTAGAATACTTTCTTGGAGGAGTGGCAAGAATTGTAGCCATTCCTCTGTCATCTGCTGTCTTGAGAGCAATAATTTACTTTTACTTTGAGAAACCAATAGCAATTATTGGGTAGAAAGTGTTCCTGATGAGATCACAATCATAACAGCCCAAAGCCTCTAAGTTTCCTGGAAGAAATTATATCTCACATGCCATGCTGTAAACATAGGAATGGAGGCGGGGGGAACCGTAAGACAGTACTGGGGGAAAAAAAAAAAACAAAAACCCTTCATCAACAACGCTTATTTTGAAGTGGTTTTAGGGCAAATTAAAAGGCCTCATTTGCTCATGTTATCTGCCTTCTGGTGGTAAGTGACACAGGAATGATACTGATTTTCACATTTTCTTTCTCCGGCATTTAACACAAAAGTTTTGAAAACCACCTTTATATACTGCTCACATTTACACTACATCCAAAGGTTTCACATTAAACTTTTTCCCGGCAGTAATACTGGATTGGGTTGCCATTTCCTCCTCCATGGGGATCTTCCTGCCTCAGGAATTGAATCTGTGTCTCCTGCATTCCAGGCAGGTTCTTTACTTGCTGAGCCACTGGGAAAACCCATTATAGGTATTATAGTAGCTTAAAATCCTACAACCTCCAGGCTGAAACTGCCATCAAATCCAACCCACCCCCAGAGGGCACAGCAACCACCTGCCTCTTGGAAGGCCAGAACCATCAGCCATGTCATTCTTATCCTCCTTCTTCTAGTGAAGGGACAAGCTATTCATTTCCCTCAGGGAACCTGAATTCCAAGAGGAAAGAATCCCAACGGGGAAAGATTAAGCTTAAACATAATCTTTCACTCAACCAACTTTCAGAGAACCTTTCAATTAATTTTTACTCACTCTGTATAAATTCAAACTTTCAGAAGGAATACCAAAATAGCTACCACTGAGCTTTTCTGAGGAGTAATGACATAACCCATGCAAAGTACCTACAACAGTTTCTAGCAGAGAGTAAACACTCATACACTTGTTTTCCCTGTATTAAAACTGAATCTAGTCATGGCATTTTGGCCACACTTGTAAACTGTATCCTCATAATGAGACTTTTAGTGTGTCGACTATATGCGAAGCATATTAGAATACTTTCTTGGAGGAGTGGCAAGAATTGTAGCCATTCCTCTGTCATCTGCTGTCTTGAGAGCAATAATTTACTTTTACTTTGAGAAACCAATAGCAATTATTGGGTAGAAAGTGTTCCTGATGAGATCACAATCATAACAGCCCAAAGCCTCTAAGTTTCCTGGAAGAAATTATATCTCACATGCCATGCTGTAAACATAGGAATGGAGGCGGGGGGAACCGTAAGACAGTACTGGGGGAAAAAAAAAAAACAAAAACCCTTCATCAACAACGCTTATTTTGAAGTGGTTTTAGGGCAAATTAAAAGGCCTCATTTGCTCATGTTATCTGCCTTCTGGTGGTAAGTGACACAGGAATGATACTGATTTTCACATTTTCTTTCTCCGGTCATTATAAACACAAAAGTTTTTTTGAAAAACCACCTTTATATACTGCTCACATTTACACTACATCCAAAGGTTTCACAATTTTTAAATTTCTGAGAGCAGCTAGCTGCCTAGGATCCAGTAGACAGCCATTATAGCTGACATTTGCAAACATCATTGTTTCAGCCCCACTTCCCGAGCGTTTTGACAAGAAGAAAATACAAACCTTCACTCATTCCAGGGCAAACATTCTGAAACTAAATGATTTACATGGGAATAGGCAAAGGTTAAAATCACATATTTCATAGCCTTCTTAGCAACTGCAGTCAAACCTCTGAAGTTTAAGTGTGGAAATCCTTGGTCGTGCTATATCCCCTGTGTATACATAAATATGAAATAAGCATTTTAATGATAACTTCTGAGATCGTGAGGTTGCATTCCTGTAATATAAGACCATTTACCCAAAAATGTATACATACAATAGGAATCAACAGGAATCATTTGAAATGATTAAGTTTAATTTGGAAAAATGAACTACCATGTAAAAAATGCCTTGAAGGTACTTTATATTTAATATAAATCAAATCTCCTGCCACTGAAAACTGAGGTGCAGCATTTAAGTTGATTGAAAATAAACACACCTTAAACACAAACAAAAACTTCACACTAAATCCCAGAATGGTCAGAGGAGGCCGTACTCAACACACCTTGGAGTGGGGAGACAGAATTGTGAAAATAAAAATCCTGCCTCTAAAGAAAGTATTACGGTGACTTTAGAGAGAACTCTTTTAGAGGTTAGATTTAAACTAATTTCCTATTACTTTGTCATATCAGACTATTTTCAAAATTTGGCTAAGTGAAGCTACTTAGTGTTGAGGTTTACAGCTCTGACTTCCTAAACACCATAATGTCACGGTCAGTTCAAAAATCTCAGGGTCAGTATTGCAGCGTGTTGACATACCTCCACTCAACACAAGGAGAGGTTGCTAATTCACCCAAGTGAAGTGGATTTGAGTTTACATTTTCAGACAGGATGCTAAGTGACCTTCGATAAAGATCCACTGGTACAAGTGAGGAATTCTTGAGTAATCAATCACAAGATAGATGGCCTCTGAGACCATTGTGTTCATTGATACATACCCGGCAAAGACCTCACATACAGCTTCTGAAGATTGGTCTGTTACCCCCCAGGAATTCCTTTCTTTGCTTTTCTCAGGCACAAACCTAAGGAACTTAAGGGAGGTGTCATACAATAGTTTATATCCTATTTCTATTTTTCATAGAGCAAGAGTCGTAACAAGAGAAGTTTTTATCCCATGGTGCTTCAGTTGGAATACATTTACAAAATTAACTTTGAAAAAAACTGGAGTTGATTAGCTACATTAGATATTCCGTCAACAAATCCAACTCAAACTAATCAGTCATAATTAACACTGATGTTTGATGAGAGGTACAAGTAAGATTAGCAAACTGACATCCCTCTAGGGAACTGGATAAACTCGGCTCATTTTCCTCCACTTGGAGAAGTATATATGCTGCATTGGCCAAACTGGCAAAAGAAACGTATATCCAACCTTTAATGGATACAAGGATATACTGTGCACATTTAACACACTTGGCAAGTCACTTTTAGTTTTCTCCAGGAAAGGGATGCAATCCTGGCATCTCAGCAGAGTCAAATGCCAACCTAAACCATGTCTTCCACGGTAGTTCTCAAGTCCAAGAATGTTAGAGCGTATCTCCCAGCAAGGATGGCAATAATTAAATCAGCATGCTGCTATGGCCTAGAATAATCCACTGGATGAGAGGAATGAGGCAGAGATGGTCACTGTGTTACGACAGACACATTCCAATAACCCCAGCTCAGCAAAGGGTTTCTGGAGTGTTCTGCTCCTCATCAGCATGTAATAAAGCCATCTAAGCAGATGAGGTTCCCCATGACTTATTTCCCAACAAGAATAAAGGTTGCCTGTTGTATCACTTAGACCTGTCATGACTTTACAAAAAAGAAAATTGTTTAACCACTAAATTCCTCATAGTTCTGCTAGATATAGAGGATGAAAAGTGGGATCTAGCATCTGTGGATTCATCCAGGTTTAAGTCTTTCCTTCTACCCACCCAGCCTTCCTGCCTACCCTGAATGAAGTTCTCCTCTGTCTCACTTGCATTTTCTATTCTTCCTTTGAAACTATGGGGTTGACCCCAAAGTTGGTCCTGGTTTTTCATTATATGTAATGGAAAAACCCAAATTTTTTGGCCAACCCAAAACTTTGTTCCCATCGGCCTGCAGACACACAGGTCTCTTCATTCTAAACTCACCTTCTGCAACCTCTTCACTGATCAGCTTACTCTGTAACTTGGGCATCTGGTTTCCAACTCCTGTGCTCTGCAGGAACATCTCCTCCCTCTACCTTCATTTCTTTTCTTTTTTTTTTTTAATTGCCTTTTTTTTTTTTTTTTTTTTGGCTACTTCTATTTATCTTTCATTTATTTATCTTTGGTTCTTTGGCCTGTGTGGGCCTCCCATCACAGTGGCCTCTCTCATTGCAGACTACCAGCTCTGGGTGCATGTGCTCCAGAGCTCCGGCTCGGTACTTGAACATTATCGGTCCAGCTGCTCCACGGCACGTGGAATCTTTCCAGGCCATGGATCAAACCAGCACCCCTTGCATTGCAAGGCAGTGTCCTTATCCACTGGACCACCAGGGAAGCCCTCAACCTTCATTTCTGATCTAAAGATTCTTTCCTCATTCTTGAAGCTTTCTCTGGAACATCTGTCTTTCCTGAACACCTGTGTTTTAATCTCCTCTTCACCCAGGGTATCAGCAATACAAGTTCCCTGAGTCATCTCATCTGTCTCTTGGGCTTATCTTCCTCTTCCTCCTACCTATAGGTTTGTCCCCAGTGAGCTCCTTCTCTTTTCAATCCCTTCCATTACAAAAAGTGACCACTAAAGTCAAATGCTCAACCACATACTCCCTGGAGTCCATGTGAGAGCACAGGCCATAATACTCAGAAGTACTGATGCTTCTTAGTTGTCACTGATATTAAAATCTCATGTTAAAGCAAATATGCATTATCAATCTATACACTTAAGATTTGTTTTCATTAAACTATTTGTCAAGTTCAGCTGCAAAACAATGTTAAGGAAAAAAACACATATACACTGAAAAGTAAAATGCAAAATAAATTTTTAGATGAAGCATAAACTTTCCAAGGAAATTTGCTTCTTATGCCCTAAATCTTCCCTCCCCAACAACTCCTTCAGGTCAGGCCTTCACACACTCCTGTTGCACATTTTCACTATCTTCATAGACAATTCTACATTTTTCCCCCAGAACTCACACACACTCTCTCTCTCTTCTCTCTCGTCTCTCATTCTTCTTGCTGTGACCAAGCTGCTGCTAAGCCTGCCAATTCATGATCACCTTTTCTTCACTTTGCTCATCTCCATCCTTCCCTTCATTATCCTTCTTTTAACTTCTACTTATCTTTACCACAAGCATTACAACCATCTCGTAAACAATCCACCTCCTCTCTACCATCCACCCGTATAAGACACGCCTTTCCCACAATCATCATTTCCACTCTCAAAACTGCCCTGTGGTTCCCAAAGAGCACATCTGTTGAATGAAGATGGAATGTCTTAGCCCAGCCCCAAGTCTTCCCTGCTCTGATCACATCTCCTGGTACCTATTTCCTGCTTTTATTCTCCAAACCCACTACACTCTCACTAAAACATGCTATTTGCATTTGAGGTGAACATGAGCATCTTTCCTCTATACAGGGGGGAACCTGAGGGTTTAGACAGTTAACTCTCTGAACATGTCAATGAGTGAAGTTTGGCTCTTAAATCCACTATACCCCTGTTTACCCAAGGGGGGTGTGCTGCATTAAAGCCATGTGCAAAGTGGAGTGCATCACCTGCCGCAGGAGGAGCGTCTTCATTTCACTCTCGCTGTGTCCTCTCCATGGACAGCACTCTGCCCCGTCCCCTGGGCCTATTGGATTTCCATGCATGTGTATTTCTTTGCTTTTGTGTGATCTCAGCAGGGATAAATGAACCTAAGATATTAAAATGTAATTTGTTCAGATCTTTGCCTTTAGGGTGAGCACTAAGATGCTGCCATCAGCCAGAAAATTTGTGATCTAATTTAGAAGCAGTGAGCCATGCTTTATTCAGACACTTCAGAAAGCTCCGCTGGGTCCCCACTTTTCTATGGCTTCCTAAAAGGTTTTCTTTCTAGCTATAAACAATGTTGTTCTTTTCCCCTCACCTTAGCATTCCAAGAAAGATACATTTAGTGAAGGCAGCAAGCTGAAAGGATGCTCTTTGGCTGCCACTCTCTTCAAATGCCACATTGCACAAGTGACATACCTTTAATCTCTAAGCTTTGCTTTCATCTCCATCCTTTTCCCCAGAACTCACACACTCTCTCTCTCTCTCGCTCTCATTCTTCTTGCTGTGACCAAGCTGCTGCTAAGCCTGCCAATTCATGATCACCTTTTCTTCACTTTGCTCATCTCCATCCTTCCCTTCATTATCCTTCTTTAACTTCTACTTATCTTTACCACAAGCATTACAACCATCTCGTAAACAATCCACCTCCTCTCTACCATCCACCCGTATAAGACACGCCTTTCCCACAATCATCATTTCCACTCTCAAAACTGCCCTGTGGTTCCCAAAGAGCACATCTGTTGAATGAAGATGGAATGTCTTAGCCCAGCCCCAAGTCTTCCCTGCTCTGATCACATCTCCTGGTACCTATTTCCTGCTTTTATTCTCCAAACCCACTACACTCTCACTAAAACATGCTATTTGCATTTGAGGTGAACATGAGCATCTTTCCTCTATACAGGGGGGAACCTGAGGGTTTAGACAGTTAACTCTCTGAACATGTCAATGAGTGAAGTTTGGCTCTTAAATCCACTATACCCCTGTTTACCCAAGGGGGGTGTGCTGCATTAAAGCCATGTGCAAAGTGGAGTGCATCACCTGCCGCAGGAGGAGCGTCTTCATTTCACTCTCGCTGTGTCCTCTCCATGGACAGCACTCTGCCCCGTCCCCTGGGCCTATTGGATTTCCATGCATGTGTATTTCTTTGCTTTTGTGTGATCTCAGCAGGGATAAATGAACCTAAGATATTAAAATGTAATTTGTTCAGATCTTTGCCTTTAGGGTGAGCACTAAGATGCTGCCATCAGCCAGAAAATTTGTGATCTAATTTAGAAGCAGTGAGCCATGCTTTATTCAGACACTTCAGAAAGCTCCGCTGGGTCCCCACTTTTCTATGGCTTCCTAAAAGGTTTTCTTTCTAGCTATAAACAATGTTGTTCTTTTCCCCTCACCTTAGCATTCCAAGAAAGATACATTTAGTGAAGGCAGCAAGCTGAAAGGATGCTCTTTGGCTGCCACTCTCTTCAAATGCCACATTGCACAAGTGACATACCTTTAATCTCTAAGCTTTGCTCTATCAAAGGCTCTCCCACCCCAATCCACTTTTCACTGAGACATTTTGGAGGAAATCTCTCCTGGCACTTGCAGAGTCTTAGGATCAGCAGTGAATCAATTATGTAAAGAATTTTAAGTTGACATCCCTCATACACTCTGTGATTTCTTACCCCAGTATTGTTAGGTTAACATCTTTAGGATGACTGAACCAAAATCAAGGAAAGATTTTGTTTGTTTTTCTAGAGACATCTGACCAATTTTAGTTCATTTTCCATCTTATCCCAGCTCAAGAGAAGTTGCTATTACAAGTTCATGAGTTTTGCTCCCACCTTGGTCTTGCAGCAAAAGAAAAATAAATTGTGGGGCCTTAAAAAGTCTACTGGGTACAAATCCTGGATTTCTTATTAACTCTAAGATTTAGTTAGGATAGAAGTGGAAGGCATAAGACATGATTTTTTGAGACAAATTCAACATAGTTAGAAACTGGACTAAATCTAATTTAAGGAAGAATCAGACGAATGGCTGAATTTGTCAGAAAGGATCTGAGAAGAGTCTTGGAGTTCTTCTGGGAATTGAAAACTTCCTTATACTCTCCTCCAGCCTTCAAGAAAAAAGGTAAGGGACAGCTTTTAGCTTCCTAAATGAAATTTAACTCAAAAAGATGCCATTTTGTTATTACTGAGATTAACAAGCACACACATCCCGAGAGGGAAAGAAAGTAAACAAAAATAAATGCATCTACAGCTATTTCAGAGTAATAAAATAACAATGCCAGGCTAGCAACTAAAACACATTATGGTATTTCCTTTATAGCACTAAGATGCTGCCATCAGCAAAAAGCAAGGTGAGCCATGCTTTATTCAGACACTTCAGAAAGCTCCGCTGGGTCCCCACTTTTCTATGGCTTCCTAAAAGGTTTTCTTTCTAGCTATAAACAATGTTGTTCTTTTCCCCTCACCTTAGCATTCCAAGAAAGATACATTTAGTGAAGGCAGCAAGCTGAAAGGATGCTCTTTGGCTGCCACTCTCTTCAAATGCCACATTGCACAAGTGACATACCTTTAATCTCTAAGCTTTGCTCTATCAAAGGCTCTCCCACCCCAATCCACTTTTCACTGAGACATTTTGGAGGAAATCTCTCCTGGCACTTGCAGAGTCTTAGGATCAGCAGTGAATCAATTATGTAAAGAATTTTAAGTTGACATCCCTCATACACTCTGTGATTTCTTACCCCAGTATTGTTAGGTTAACATCTTTAGGATGACTGAACCAAAATCAAGGAAAGATTTTGTTTGTTTTTCTAGAGACATCTGACCAATTTTAGTTCATTTTCCATCTTATCCCAGCTCAAGAGAAGTTGCTATTACAAGTTCATGAGTTTTGCTCCCACCTTGGTCTTGCAGCAAAAGAAAAATAAATTGTGGGGCCTTAAAAAGTCTACTGGGTACAAATCCTGGATTTCTTATTAACTCTAAGATTTAGTTAGGATAGAAGTGGAAGGCATAAGACATGATTTTTTGAGACAAATTCAACATAGTTAGAAACTGGACTAAATCTAATTTAAGGAAGAATCAGACGAATGGCTGAATTTGTCAGAAAGGATCTGAGAAGAGTCTTGGAGTTCTTCTGGGAATTGAAAACTTCCTTATACTCTCCTCCAGCCTTCAAGAAAAAAGGTAAGGGACAGCTTTTAGCTTCCTAAATGAAATTTAACTCAAAAAGATGCCATTTTGTTATTACTGAGATTAACAAGCACACACATCCCGAGAGGGAAAGAAAGTAAACAAAAATAAATGCATCTACAGCTATTTCAGAGTAATAAAATAACAATGCCAGGCTAGCAACTAAAACACATGTGAGGCTGGTATTTCCTTTACAGAAATGTAGCAACTTCCTGAAACACAATTATTTCCAGATTAGATGCAGAAGAGAAAGCACTAGAATTCTCAGGTCTTCAGCACAAAAGCAACTGAGTCACACGTTCATTGGATGCTACAGATACCAGTGAGGTGTCTTGTGAATACTAATTGATGGATAGCTTCTTAACGATGCAACAAAAGGGATTTGAGGTTTTTAAAATAAGATGTTGCCTTGCAATTCAAACAGTAAATCTGACAGAAAGCAAATAACACTCTCTGCAAATGCAGGTTACACACTAGCAAGTATAACAGCACTTTAAGAAGGAAGCTTCCAAGGGTGGCCTGGGCCTTCAAACAACACTAGCAAAGCAGCAGGACAGACACCTCCTTTAAAATCCCCCTCACTTCCTCATCTCGAGGTTTCATACAAAACTGGGGCTCAGTCACTTGGTGCAAAAAAATCAGCATGGCTTGAAAAGACCACATGATATCCTTGTGTTACAAATCTACCTGTTTTAACCCCCCAACCTAATTTCTAAAGAAAAACTACAAGGATGATGGGGGAGATACCAAAAGGTCTTTCATCAAAACTCAAAATGTACATGCCTTTCTTTCTAAATCCAGGAGACTGCAATGTTCTCCTTCCTTTAAGATGGCAAAGATTCTCAGAACAACTCTGCAAGCTTGATTAAAAGGTATATCAATATCCAGGAATGGGCTTTATTTTTCAATTGCATTTTCTTCTACGAAAACCTTTATTAGATTTTCTGCTCTAACTGTGCCCTGACCATATAATTTAGCAAAATGCTGCACTTCCATAATCCTATTTTCATCATGCAGTATGATTGTTCATCATGAATATAAATATAATCCATAGGCTTCAACAAAATGTGGTCCACTTTTTAGGACTATGTTAAAATGAAAGTTGTATAAATTGTCACTGAAAATTACACAGTCACATTACCTGTATTTCAAATGGCACTGATTAAGACTTTCATATGCCCAACCCATTCAACAGAGATAATTAGATAGCACAGGAAGCTCTAGCATTATGAAATCAAAGAACTTAAGTCTGATTGTAAGCTCTAAGTGCCAATCAGGTTCCTGTCTCAAATGTTTATAGGGCATGCCTGCCACCTACTGGCCAGCATTAGAGATTGCACCATCCGACCAAGAGCCAAGGACTTCACTTTTGCAATCCAACCAAGACAGAATTTTTCCAAAGAACCAAAAATGCACCAGTTTTGTTAGGTGTAAATTTAACCTCACTAGATGTTAATATTTTTGTAATGAAATCACACAAGTTTTGACTTTTGCCAATACATTTTACATGTGTAAGCATTTTACATACATACATACACACACACATTTGTGCACTTGTTTTTTAACTCTATTCTCTTCAAGAATGCATCCTCAGGTTTCCCTGGTGGTCCAGTGGGCAAAGAGTCTGCCTTGCAGTGCAAGAGGCACCGGTTTGATCCCTTGCCCTTGAAGATTCCACGTGCTGCAGAGCAGCTGGACCAGTGTATCCAATTACGAGTCAGCACTCTAGAGCGCATGTGCCCAGAGCCTGTGCTATGCAGCAAGAGAGGCCACTGCAGTGGGAGGCCACATAGGCCAAATAAAGATGGATGAAAATAAATGAACAATAAAATAAGCCAAAATTTTTAAAAAATGATGCAATCTCAACAAGAGCAGCAATATTTATTCACTAATATATTCTACTGGGCCTAGAACAGTGTCCAGCACTTACAGAATATTCACTGTCTACTATGAATAAATGCACAAAATGATAAAGTTTTAAGGCAATACAATGCACCAGCTAATAGCCTAAGTTCTAAACACAAATGAACATAAGCTGAAACCGTGGTTCTTTCTTCTATCTTCCACTGGACTTTTGTTATATTTCTTACTTTCTCTGAGCCTCAGTTTGCTGATCTACTAAGTAAAGATAATAACACACAGGTAGTTAGAACTAAATGGACAAATAAATGTTTATAAAGTACAGAGTAAGTGCATAACCATATTAAGACCATTATGAATAAGTTGTATAGCTCAAATGAGGGGTTGTCAGCAATTTAATAAAGCCCTCAAGCAGTAAGAGCTCTTCCTTTGCCGTTATCCTTGCCATCTAAATTCAGCCTACAAAATTTTCCACTTCCATCAAGTGCAAGCTGCAAACCAGTGTCCAGTAAGCATTCAGACAGTCATAGATCTTCAGAGTTGTTAGGAGTTGCAGTGTGATAATTAAGAAGTCACTGTTCTTGAAATCTCTAACAGTACTGAAGCACTTAAATAGTTCAAAACTCTCTGGAGGGTTTTGCAAGTTTTACAAAGTTTTAATTTGTATTACAGCTTATATAATACTTTGCTACCTGACAGGAAACTGTTCTATATTTGCAGGCACGCACCTCCCCATGAATGCTTCTGTTAGAATATTAAGGCATGCAGCAGAGCACCCATTGAAATGGCCTTAAACTTCAAGGAACTTTATTATCGTATGAAACATGAAGTCCAGAGACAGCGTTGTTGCTGATTCGCAGCTGCACAGTATCCTAAAGAACCTGTGTTCTTTTTTTCAAGCTGTGTCTGCTGTCCACAATGTTATTTTATCCTGAAGCTGGTTACTCCTGTGGCCTTAAAGTGTTTTCAGTAGAAATCTGGGCCATAGGGCATGCTATTCACATTCATGGGAAAAAGAATGGCTCCCAGGTGCCCTCTAGGGAGGGTGAAGGATTTTCCCATAAAGCCCTGCCAAGTCATTTCTCTTGGCTCATTGGTCAAAATACTGAAACATATCCATTCTTGAAGTGGCTGCCTCCAAGATTAATCTGATTGGTTTGGAGTCTTAGATCAATCATGGTCTGTCTGTGGGGCTGAATGGGGTCAGCTTTCACTGAGTCCCATGGGTTGCATGAAGGAGAGTAGACCTGCGCACAAGTCAAGTTCACTTGAAAGGAAAAGAGAAAGGATAAGGGCAGAGAAGGTATCAAGTTCCCACGCTTATGAGAGCACAGAAGTACAGAAATCTGGGCTGTGAAAACAAAGATCAATATGATAAATTGTTCACCATGTTTTTCAGTCCTTGAAACAATTTTAAGAGGACACTTTCTGGCAGTCGACATACAAAAAGCCCAATAGGCTTCCACAGCAATATTTCATCTGTGGATCTATTACGACACCCATGTTCTGTGAACTTTTACTGAACGTGATCAGTTCAAGCAAAGAAACACACAAGTTAATGTTCCAAATACAAGTGTCTATTTTCTTTATTACGACACCATGTTACTCAGACAGTCATAGATCTTCAGAGTTGTTAGGAGTTGCAGTGTGATAATTAAGAAGTCACTGTTCTTGAAATCTCTAACAGTACTGAAGCACTTAAATAGTTCAAAACTCTCTGGAGGGTTTTGCAAGTTTTACAAAGTTTTAATTTGTATTACAGCTTATATAATACTTTGCTACCTGACAGGAAACTGTTCTATATTTGCAGGCACGCACCTCCCCATGAATGCTTCTGTTAGAATATTAAGGCATGCAGCAGAGCACCCATTGAAATGGCCTTAAACTTCAAGGAACTTTATTATCGTATGAAACATGAAGTCCAGAGACAGCGTTGTTGCTGATTCGCAGCTGCACAGTATCCTAAAGAACCTGTGTTCTTTTTTTCAAGCTGTGTCTGCTGTCCACAATGTTATTTTATCCTGAAGCTGGTTACTCCTGTGGCCTTAAAGTGTTTTCAGTAGAAATCTGGGCCATAGGGCATGCTATTCACATTCATGGGAAAAAGAATGGCTCCCAGGTGCCCTCTAGGGAGGGTGAAGGATTTTCCCATAAAGCCCTGCCAAGTCATTTCTCTTGGCTCATTGGTCAAAATACTGAAACATATCCATTCTTGAAGTGGCTGCCTCCAAGATTAATCTGATTGGTTTGGAGTCTTAGATCAATCATGGTCTGTCTGTGGGGCTGAATGGGGTCAGCTTTCACTGAGTCCCATGGGTTGCATGAAGGAGAGTAGACCTGCGCACAAGTCAAGTTCACTTGAAAGGAAAAGAGAAAGGATAAGGGCAGAGAAGGTATCAAGTTCCCACGCTTATGAGAGCACAGAAGTACAGAAATCTGGGCTGTGAAAACAAAGATCAATATGATAAATTGTTCACCATGTTTTTCAGTCCTTGAAACAATTTTAAGAGGACACTTTCTGGCAGTCGACATACAAAAAGCCCAATAGGCTTCCACAGCAATATTTCATCTGTGGATCTATTACGACACCCATGTTCTGTGAACTTTTACTGAACGTGATCAGTTCAAGCAAAGAAACACACAAGTTAATGTTCCAAATACAAGTGTCTACTGCTCCTTCGGGTCTCCGTTTCCCCACCTATTAAATAAAAGATGGACTTAGACGAATTCGGAGGTCATTCCCAACTTCTTCATTCTGTGCGTCTGAATCCTGATCCACCCACTTCGCCAAGTGAATATATTTAATAAGTTTGCACAGATTTCTATTCATCATTCAGGTAAGTATTGACCTCTTATTGTATGAGCGCTATTTGGTATGGAACTGCTAAGACAAACACAAGCAGGCAAGCTCCTGCTTTTCAGAACCTGCACTGGGGAGAAAAGGACGATATAAAAAGAAGTTAGGATGCAGCGCAGAGGCGGAGCCAGCAAACTGGACGACGCAGCGAGCGAACCGCGCAGCACAGCGCCGGCCCAGAGAGGCGCAGCACCGCAGCACCAGGTGGAATCTCCACACGCTGGTCAAAGACTAATCCTAAGAATCCCGAGAGAAAACACCAACTACAAGTCTCAAACATAAAAACATCCAATAACGCATAATAATGAAAAGAAAGAGAAACACCAAGCAAAGGAAGGAACAAACTATGAATAGACAGACCCAAATGACTGAAGAAGAAATAGACAAACTATCAGAAAAAGACTTCAGAAGAGTGACAGTAAGGATGATCAAAACTCTGAAAATAGAATAACAGAATTGACACACTGAAGAAAGACATGCAGGAAACTCAGAAAAAACTAAAAGAGACAAACAGCTCAACTGATGAACTTAAAAAACAACAAATAGGGACAAGCAACTCAATTGCTGAACTTAAAAATACTATGGAAGGACTCAATAGTATTGAGTATCCAAGGCAGAAGAACAGATAAGTGAGCTGGAAGACAAAATGGTGGAAATGGCTGAAGAACAGGAAAAAAAAGAAAAGAATAAAAAGAACTGAGGACAGTCTCAGAGACCTCTGGGACAATATCAAACGCACCAACATTAGGATCATAGGGGTCCCAGAAGAAGAAGAGGGAAAGAAAGGCTATGAAAAAATTTTTGAAGAGATTATAGTTGAAAACTTCCCCAACATGGGAAAGGAAATAAGTCAATCAGGTCCACAAAGCATAAAGAGTCCCATACAGGATAAATCCTAGGGGAAACATGCCAAGACACATACTCATCAAGCTAACAAACACAAAGACAGAATACTTAGAGCAGCAAGGGAAAAACAACAGCCAACATACAAGGGAAGTCCTATACGTTTAACTGCTGACCTCTCAACAGAAATCTTGCAGGCCAGAAGAGAATAACAAGACACATTTACAGCACTGAAAGAGAAAAATCTACAACTGAGACTACTCTACCCTTCAAGGATCTCATTCAGAATTGATGGGGAACTCAAAAGCTTTGCAAAAAAGCAAAAGCTAAAAGAATTTTGTACCATAAGAGCAGCCTTACAACAAGTGTTAAAGGGCCTGATACAGCCAATGAATACAAGAGTAGGTGAAGTCCTATAAATCAAACCCCAAACATGTAAGAAGATGACAATAGGAACATTCATATCAATAATTACTTTGAATGTAAACAGACTAAAAGCTCCAACCAAAAGACACAACTGGAGAAAGAAGAACAAAAACACCCCAAAGTTAGCAGAAGAAATCATGAAGAAGATCAGAGCAGAAATAAATGAAAAAAGAAATGAAAGACATAATAATAAACATAAATAAAATGAGAAGGTAGTTCTTCAAAAAGATAAACAAAATCGACAACCCACTGGCCAGACTCATCAAGAAAAAAAGAGAGAAGAACCAGATCACCAAAATCAAAAATGAAAAAGGAGAGATTACAACAGATAACGCAGAAATCCAAAGGATTATAAGAGACTATTATGAACAACTCTATGGCAACAAACTGGACAACCTGGAAGAAATGGACAGTTTCTTGGAAAAGATTAATGTCCCAAGACTAAACCAGGAATAGAAACTATGAATAACCCAATAACAAGCTCAGAAATTGAACTTCCGATCAAAAATCTACCCAAAAATAAAAGCCCAGAGCCAGATGGCTTCACAAGTGAATTCTACCAAACATTTAAAGAAGAGCTAATGCCTGTCCTTCTAAAACTCTTCCCAAAAATTGCACAGGAAGTAAAACTTCCAAACACATTCTATGAGGCTGCCATCACCCAGATACCAAAACCAGGCAAAGACAACACAAAAAAAGAAAAGTATAGACCAATTTCACTAATGAATTTAGACGCCAAAATCCTAGCAAACAGAATTCAACAACACATCAAAAAACTTATACTGGGCTTCCCTGGTTGTCCAGTGGGTAAGGACACCGCCTTGCAGTGCAAGGGGCACTGGTTCAATCCCTGGCCTGGAAAGATCCCACGTGCCGCACAGTGGCTGGACCAATGTCACCAATTACCCAGTCAGAGCTCTGGAGGGCATATGCCCAGAGCTGGTGCTCTGCAGAGAGAAAGGCCACTGTGATGGGAGGCCCACACAGGCCAAAGAACAGAGATAAATAGATGAAAGATCAATAGAAGTGACCAAAAAAAGAAAAAAAGAAAAAAAACTCATACATCATGATACATCATGATCAAGTTGGGTTCTCCAAAGCATGCAAGGATTCTTCAATATTCCCAAATCAGTCAATGTGATACACCAAATCAACAAATTGAGAGACAAAAACCACATGATAATCTCAATAGATGCAGAAAAAAGCCTTTGACAAAATCCAACACCCATTTATGATAAAGACTCTTCAAAAAATGGGCATAGAAGGAACCTACCTCAACATAGCGAAAGCCATATATGAGAAACCCACAGCGAACATTATCCTCAATGGTGAAAAACTGAAAGCATTCCCTCTAAGATCAGGAACAAGATAGGGGTGACCACTTTCACCACTATTATTCAACATAGTCCTGGAAGTTCTAGCAACAGCAATAAGAGAAGAAAAACAAATAAAACGAATCCAGATTGGAAAGGAAGAAGTAAAACTCTATTTGCAGACGACATGATGTTATACATAGAAAACCCCAAAGACACTATTAGAAAACTACTAGAGCTAATTAACGAATTCAGCAGGGTGACTAGATACAAAATCAATACACAGAAATCACTTGCATTCCTATATACAATTAAAAATCAGAAAATGAAATCAAAGAGGCAATGCCATTTACCACTGCAACCCAAAGAATCAAATATCTAGGAATAAACCTACCCAAAGAAACAAAAGACCTGTACACAGAAAATTACAAGGCAGTAATGAAAGAAATCAAAGAAGACTTAAATGGATGGAGAGATATTCCATGTTCCTGGGCCGGAAGAATCAATATTGTGAAAATGACCATACTACCAAATATCACCTACAGATTCAATGCGATCCCATCAAACTACCAATGACATTCTTCACAAAACTAGACCAATGAATAACACAGTTCATACAGAAACACAAAAGACCCTGGATAGCCAAAGCAATCCTGAGAAAGAAGTCATCAAGACAGTATGGTACTGGCCCCAAAACAGAAATATCGACCAATGGGACAAGATAGAGACCCCAGAGATAAACCCATGCACTCATGGGTACCTTATTTTTGACAAAGGAGGCAAAACTATAAAATGGGACGAAGACAGCCTCTTCAACAAATAGTGCTGGGAAAATTGGACAGCTACATGCAAAACAATGGAGCTGGAACATTCCCTGACACCATATACAAAGATAAACTCAAAATGGATTAAAGACTTAAATGTAAGACCAGAAACCACAAAACTCTTAGAGGAGAATATAGGTAAGACACTCAAGGACATAAATCAAAGCAAGATCTTCCATGACTAGAATAGTAGAACTAAAACCAAAAATGAACATGTGGGGGGCTTCCCCTGGTGGTCCAGTGGGTAAGGACACCGCCTTGCAGTGCAAGGGGCGCCGGTTCAATCCCTGGCCTGGGAAGATCCCACGTGCCACAGAGCAGCTGGACCGATATGTCCAATCACCTAGCCGGAGCTCTGGAGCGCATGTGCCCAGAGCCGGCTCTCTGCAACAACAGACGCCACCATGATGGGAGGCCCACAGGAGCCAAAGAACAAAGATGGATGAAAACAGAGAAATGAAAGATCAATAGAAGTGGCCCGCCCACTCCCTTCCCTCCCCAACCCAACCTCCACCCTAAATAAATAAATAAATAAATCTTTAAAAAAAAAAAAAATGAACATGTGGGACCTAATGAAACTTAAAAGCTTTTGTACAGCAAAAGAAACTACAAAAAAGCTGAACAGACAACCCACAGAGTGGGATAGAATAATAGCAAATGAAACAGACAAAGAATTAATCTCTAAAATCTATAAACAACTCTGACAACTCAGCACTGGAAAAATGAACAACCCAATCAAAAAATGGGAAAGGGACCTTAAGAGATATCTCTCCAAAGAGGACATACAGATAGCTAAAAAACACGTGAATGATGCTCAACCTCACTTGTTATTAGAGAAATGCAAATCAAAACTACAATGAGATATAACCTCACACCAGTCAGAATGGCCATTATCAAAAAATCTACAGACAATAAATGCTGGAGAGGGTGCGGAGAAAAGGGAACACTCTTGCATTGCTGGTGGGAATGTAAATTGATACAGCTGCTATGGAAAACAGTATGGAGATTCCTCAAAAAACTAAAAATAGAAGCACCCTATGACCCAGCAATCCCACTATTAGGCTTATATCCTGATGAAATCAAAACTGAAAGAAGCACCTGTACCCCAATGTTCATTACAGCTCTCTATACAATAGCTAGAACATGGAAGCAACCTAGATGCCCATCGACGAATGAATGGATCCAAAAGCTCTAGTACATATATACAATGGAGTACTTCTCAGCTGTAAAAAGAAATGCAAAAGAATCAGTTCTAATGAGATGGACGGATATAGAACCTATTATAAAAAAATGAAGTTGGTCAAAAAGAGAAAGACAAGTGCAGTATACTAACACATTTATATGAAATCTAATAGGATGGTAATGATAACACATGCAGTGAAGCAGTGAAAAAACATAGAGAATAAACTTATGGACATTGTGGGGAATGAACAGGGGATGGGAGGCATAGAGGGAGTAACATGGAAACCTATACTATCATGTGTGAAAAAGCCATTGCCATTGTGCTGTGGGAATAGGGGATGCTGCAGGGGTGCTGTGAGATGTCCTGGAGGGGTGGGGGTGGGAGAGACTGGGAGGGATGGGACCCAGGGACGTACATATGACTAATCTGGGATTATACATATCTGTAAACAACAAAACTCTGTAAAAGTAAAAAGTAAAATAAAATTTAAAAAAAGAAGTTAGGAACCAGGGCAGAAAACAGGAGCAACATGAGGCCAGAGTGGAACAGCAGAGTGTCCTGGGCAGGAAGAGTGTGGTGCTGGGAGAAGATTAGGGTTAAGCCAGGCATGATCTAAAAGACTGAACAACAGGGGAGCTCCGCAGGGCAGGAAATGATTTCTTATATTTATGAAACTACAAACAGACAAGATGGTTATAAAAGGGCACAACGCTGATGGCAATGCTTGCTGATGGAGACAGCCCAGGTGACTGTGACCTACCAAGTGCCAGCACTTCAGTTACAGTATTTCATACAGTCTTCACAAGGACTGTAGCAAAGAGGAGTCATAAACTACATTTTTTCCTCAACGTATCTAACACAAGTCCCTACAACCTCATAGACCACAAAAATTTGCCTGTACTTCACATCTCTGCCTCTCTGAAATTCAGGAGCTCTATGTTACTCCCCAAGTCGGCCAGTCCTGCTGTCTGCCTCGGTAAGAATGAGGGCCAACTCAAAAACACAGGCCTATGACAAGGCTCCATCTTTTGTACAAATGAAGACAGCTTCACTGATCCCATAGAGAGACCATCCTTGGTTGGAAGAAGGTACAGAGTTTCACACTTTATATTAAACAGAATAACAACAATGAAAAAAATGGTATTGCTTGTCAGTCACTGAAATGTTCATGTCTGGACATGAATAAGCAAAAAAAATAGCACAAAGGCAACTTTTTTTTCCTTGAAGCTGGAGTGAGGTGCTCTACTGAAAAGTAACACAGAGCCTGGGCTGCCTGCATCTCGCTGCCATTGCAGGAGATGCAAGAGACGTAGGTTTGATCCCTGGATCAGGAAGATCCTCTGGAGGAAGAGAAGGCAACCCACTCCAGTATTCCTGCCTGGAAAATGGCTTGGACAGAGGAGCCTGGCAGACGCAGACTACCGTCCTTGGGGTTGCAAAGAGTCAGACACGACTAAGCACGTTCATGCCCAGAAAAGTGACGCAGCGCCTGCTGTGGTGTGAGTGAGGGTCCCACTCAGAGAGAGACAGCAGGGGAGATAGCTTCCTGACCTCACATCCCCCACGAGCACCGTGCATCTACCCCTGTCACCAACAAAACAGCACCGCCCCAGCATGCAACTCAGCATATATCTGAAGTACTTACGATAGTTTCTGCAGCCCGGGCATACACTGGACAGGGTCACCCTATAGTCTGACTACAACATGCAGGAAACAGGACACTCCCTCACTAGGCAGCACTGTTCAAATGGAAATGAAGCTCCTGGCTCAGCTCTAACCCTCCCCACGCACTCCCCAGGAAGCCACGGATGCTGAACTTTCTGCACCGGCCACCGGTCCCTCCCCAATAACCATGAAAAATGCCTTCTGATCTGCGACCTGCATTTAAAAACTGACATCTGGCCGTTAGGGTGGTAATTAGACATCATTTAAAAGTTATTTCTGCCTTGTTAACTGGATTACTCTGTGATCAAACTATGTGATAATTTAGACGAATTCAGGCATATTGATTGTATAATCCATAATGTGTGTAATTAATAACTACCCCCTAAAAGCTCTGTGTGCGAAACTGTAAGGATTCACATTAGACAAAATGCCAAGCCCTGAACAGTACTTTCTCCTTAATGCCTTTTATTAACTACACATACAAAGGAAAGCTTTCCAAGGAGATGAAGTTGAGATTCAATGCCAGAATGTCCTGATGCTTTTGCACAACATACATACACCCTGATAGCTGCAGACTGGTGTCTCTTGGGACTGTCCTCGCCTCAGTGGCCTGAAGTGCCGTCTCCCCAGGGCTGCGTGCCTCTGGGGGGCACTCCAGCTGCTGGCTCCTTACAAAAGCTACACTTATTATTTTTGTGTTATGAATGGGGCTCGTCCCCAGTCATGGGGGTGCAACGGCTCAGGCTGGTTCATCGCACAATGAGCGAATGCCAGCAGGTTCCCGTAGGCTGTTTCTACTTATGCCTCAACAACAACAAAATTATTCTGCTTGTGGTAACAGTGATCAAGGTCAATTTTCAGTATTCTTGAACCCCACTGTGCAATTTATAGCCATACCAGGTCCCCAAGAAATATGCACACACACACATTGGCATTATTATTAACTACAATTTCTGCTCCAAATTCTGTCCTCCCACCCTGTGACCCAGCCTGACCTTCTAAGAGTCCAAAAAGACATTTTGACCTGTACAGCAGGCAAGCAAGACTCCTGCTTAGTGGCTCCCTTGTCTCAGCCCACTCTGCTGCTGTTGGGCTTTCAAATAGCCTGAACCAGAGCCCCAAGGAGTGAAGCCAGCAGAGCTGGTGAAAGAAGAGACACACTAAGTCAAAGAGAAGAGCCTACCTGCTCCGATTATGCATCAGAGCAAATGTGACCTTGTTTAGTTTTCATACACAGGCTGGTTGGGCCCCTGCATCCATTTATCATCCTTCAGCTGCAACCACTAATGCACCACTTGGTGGGACAGTGACATCATAACAGCTTGCACTTGGTGAGCTCAGCATTCTGCTAAGTGCTTTATATGCACTGTTTTATTTAATCAGCAAAACAACTCAGGAAAGGTAAGTGCCAACACGACCCCTGATTTACAAGTAAGGACACTGACGAAGGAAGAGGTTCAGGAACCTATACCAAACCCTACAGCTGGAAAGTGGTGGAATCGGATAGGAACCACCAGACCACTCTGCCCGCTTTCAGAAACTCCCCTAGCCATGTGCTTCCTTTAGAAGCTCATCTCTTCTTGACAAAGGTCAGCATTCCTCCTCTTTAGAGGTAGAATCAGGGAAAGATAAGGAGGTCTAAGGAGAAAGAAAGGCACTGACAAATATGGAGGCAGGGGGCGGAGACCAAATCTTAAAAATAAAAGATAGTTGGGAGAAATTTTCAGTCTGAAGGAAGCCAAGACATTTTTGAAATGAAGATGGTTGCTCTTCAATTGTAAATTATTTCCTGTTCAGTGCTCTGCTCTGAAACAGCCCCCAGGAGTCACTCTTCGGGGGCTGCCAGAACAAGTTATCGCAAACTAGGTGGCTTAAATAACAGAATTTCCTCACAATGCTGGAAGCCAGCAGTCTGAGATCAATGTGTCAGCAGGGCTGGTTTCTTCTGTGGACCCTCTCCTTGGCTACTAGACGGTCATCTTCTTTTTCCTGTGTCTGCATGTGCTCTTTTCTTCTGTGCCTGTGTCTAATCTTCTCTTCTTATAAGGACATCAGTCATGTCGACTTATGACCTCTCCCGTTGATCTCATTTAATTATCTCTTTAAAAACCCTATCTTGACAAAGATCCGTATATACAAAGCTATAGATTTCCAGTAGTCATGTATAGACGTGAGAGTTGGGCCATAAAGAAGGCTGAGCACCAAAGAACTGATGTTTTCAAACTGTGGTGCTAGAGAAGACCCTTGAGAGTCTCTTGGGCTGCAAAGAGATCAAACCAATCAATCCTAAAGGAAATCAAACCTGAATATTTATTGGAAGGACTGATGCTGTAGCTCCAATACTTTGGCCACCTGATGAGAAGTGCTGACTCATTGGAAAAGACCCTGATGCTGGGAACGACTGACAGCAAGGGGAGAAGAGGGCAGCAGAGGATGAGATGATTAGACAGCATCACTGACTCAATGGACACAAATCTGAGCAAACTCTGGGAGACAGTAAAGGACAGGGAAGCCAGGTGTGCTGCAGTCCATGGGATCACAAAGATTCAGACACAGCTTAGTGACTGAACAACAATAACTTGAGGTACTGGAGGTTTGGGCTTCAACATATGAATTTGCGGGTGTATAATTCAGCTCATAACCTACATGCACTCCCACCCACATGTTTACCTCTAGATATGCAGTAAAAGTCACTGTCTTAGATAAGAGAAATGTGATGGAAAATTAAAGGCAAAAGTGTGTTCCATATATAGGACTGGATGAAAGGAAAGAAGGAAAGAAACACAATTTAGCATAAGCAGGAAAATAAAAAAAGAAAAAAGCAGAAAGACATGCTAGAAACAGTTTAGTTCTCCCACCCCCACTTCCCAGAGATACTAAGATTCCCAACTATACACAAGATGGGCCTAGAGTACATTTTCTTTTGTTTGCTTATGAGTATCAAACGAATGATAAGTCCTGATGATTGGGTATCTTAGAGTGGCACAGTGATGAATGGGCTATCCATGTTCTAGTGACTTACCATCAGATTGCAGCCTACTCACATCAGAGGTAACTCAACCCTCGTGATGGAAATGTCATGCCAGTACTTGA
The DNA here is from genome assembly GCA_022376925.1 of Tragulus kanchil. NCBI lineage: Eukaryota > Metazoa > Chordata > Mammalia > Artiodactyla > Tragulidae > Tragulus > Tragulus kanchil. Next base: position 113,222,012 of record JAIOJX010000028.1, on the reverse strand, counting down.
TTCTTGATTATATTTCTCTCTTGATTATCTCTTGATTCCCAACCCAGTTTACCATCCTTCACTGTTAAACAAACTAGAAAGGATGTCACACACTAAAGACAAGAAGAGTAGGCATCTTCTTGGGTCCAGGTCAGCACAGTAATTCAAAGCAAAAGTGCAGCTGGCAAATTCACGTGACTCATGAAGCTCTTTGCTCCAGTCCTGAGTAATGGAACTTCAAGACAGGAATCACATTATTAAACCTAGTTTGTGACCAGTATTTTCGATTAGAAATCACTGGGTTCTCCAAACTCTCTACACAGTTGGTAGGAATGTAAATTGGTATGGCCACTATGGAGACCATATGTATATTCCTCAGAAAACTAAAAATAGAACAGCCATATGATCCAGCAATTTCACTTCTGTGTATTTACCTAAATAAAACAAACACACCGATTCAAAAAGATATACATGCACCCAAATATTCACTGTAGCATTATTTACAATAGCTAAGATATAGAAGCAACCTCTGTGTCCATCAGTAGATGAACAGACAAAGACAGTGTGGTCTCCACATACCCAACAGAGTATTACTCAGCCATTAAAAAAACCTTTCCATTTGTGACAGCACGGATGGACACAGTATCATGCTAGGTGAAATAAGTCAGAAAGACAAATACCATATGATCTCACTTATATGTGAAACCTAATAAAAACAGACTCAGATACAGAAAACAAATGGGTGCTTTGCCAGATGGGAGGTGGGTGGAGGGTTGACTGAAATACGTGAAGGGGATTAAGAGGTACAAAATAAATAAATAAATGAACAAGCCACAGGGATGTAATACACCGCATAAGGAACACACAGCATAAGAAATATGGTTGGTTCTAATAGTTTATGATTATTAGACTTACAGTGATCATTTCATAATGTGTGCAAACGTCAAATCACTACATATTAATAGTACCCCTAAAGCTGATATAATATTGTACATCAACTATATTTTTTTTTAAAGATTTATTTATTTACTTTGGGCAGGGGTCGGGCTGGGGAGGCAGGGGAGTGGGCGGGCCACTTCTAATGGTCTTTCATTTCTCTATTTTCATCCATCTTTGTTCTTCGGCTCCTGTGGGCCTCCCATCGCGGTAGCGTCTGTCGTTGCAGAGCACCGGCTCTGGGCACATGCGCTCCAGAGCTCTGGCTCAGTGATTGGACACATCAGTCCAGCCGCTCCGCGGCACGTGGGATCTTCCCAGGCCAGGGCTTGAACCGGTGCCCCTTGCCCTGCAAGGCGGTGTTCTTACCCACTGGACCACCAGGGGAAGCCCTGTACATCAACTATATTTTGATTTAAAAGATCATTGGGTCCTTTGAACCTTAAGGCTACGAAGTAAGTTATGCTATTAAATGGATCTCCTTCACACTCACAAAATTATTGCAGGCCATTCTGAAAGGACATTTCTGCTGACAGTGCAGAGGGACAATGGGCCCTCTGGTTCTGTCCTGGGTGGGACGGCATGTTTGTAGGGCTGACGGACAGGACCCCTGTGCCAGCATGGTCCCATGTGCCAGCTGGTCAAAAGATATACATGCACCCAAATATTCACTGTAGCATTATTTACAATAGCTAAGATATAGAAGCAACCTCTGTGTCCATCAGTAGATGAACAGACAAAGACAGTGTGGTCTCCACATACCCAACAGAGTATTACTCAGCCATTAAAAAAACCTTTCCATTTGTGACAGCACGGATGGACACAGTATCATGCTAGGTGAAATAAGTCAGAAAGACAAATACCATATGATCTCACTTATATGTGAAACCTAATAAAAACAGACTCAGATACAGAAAACAAATGGGTGCTTTGCCAGATGGGAGGTGGGTGGAGGGTTGACTGAAATACGTGAAGGGGATTAAGAGGTACAAAATAAATAAATAAATGAACAAGCCACAGGGATGTAATACACCGCATAAGGAACACACAGCATAAGAAATATGGTTGGTTCTAATAGTTTATGATTATTAGACTTACAGTGATCATTTCATAATGTGTGCAAACGTCAAATCACTACATATTAATAGTACCCCTAAAGCTGATATAATATTGTACATCAACTATATTTTTTTTTAAAGATTTATTTATTTACTTTGGGCAGGGGTCGGGCTGGGGAGGCAGGGGAGTGGGCGGGCCACTTCTAATGGTCTTTCATTTCTCTATTTTCATCCATCTTTGTTCTTCGGCTCCTGTGGGCCTCCCATCGCGGTAGCGTCTGTCGTTGCAGAGCACCGGCTCTGGGCACATGCGCTCCAGAGCTCTGGCTCAGTGATTGGACACATCAGTCCAGCCGCTCCGCGGCACGTGGGATCTTCCCAGGCCAGGGCTTGAACCGGTGCCCCTTGCCCTGCAAGGCGGTGTTCTTACCCACTGGACCACCAGGGGAAGCCCTGTACATCAACTATATTTTGATTTAAAAGATCATTGGGTCCTTTGAACCTTAAGGCTACGAAGTAAGTTATGCTATTAAATGGATCTCCTTCACACTCACAAAATTATTGCAGGCCATTCTGAAAGGACATTTCTGCTGACAGTGCAGAGGGACAATGGGCCCTCTGGTTCTGTCCTGGGTGGGACGGCATGTTTGTAGGGCTGACGGACAGGACCCCTGTGCCAGCATGGTCCCATGTGCCAGCTGGTCAGTACAGCTGGGAACACACACGTACTGGGTCTGGTATCAGAAATCTCAGCTGGTCACTGGCAAGGCAGCCATGCCAAAGACATGTGGCCATTTGATTACACTAAGATTCAAATATTTGTATGTCTGAATCTATGTATGTCTCATGATACAAACCAATATAGCTTATTGGCAATTGTTTCTCAGGCTGACAGTAACCAAGAAAATGCTCAAATAAATGAAGTTTCTCGTCCCTTTGAAATCATGTGGAGCAAATAAGGAAAAAAAGCAGAAAAAGAAGCTAAATGAGGTTTTTTACAACATATTAAGGTCAGGACCGGCACTGCAATTTTAATAAAATACACACACACACACACACACTCACATACTAGCTGTCTATATTTATTGTTCATCCCCAAAAGTTACGGTCTGGCCAATGTGACAAGAATTATGCAGACATAAAAATAGGAAGCTAAGTAATGGAACAGAATTAGTGCAATATAATTTAAGCCTGAAAATCTTAAGGAAACAAAATAGTCATATCTTAGGGAAATATGCATGAACCTTTAAAAGCGTATTAGTATGTAAGCACCAGAGACTTCATTGGTAATTCCTTATTTCTTATTATGTAACCTTGATTACATAATGCAGCCATCACAAGGCTAAATGTGAACAAATAAGCAATGTACTGGCTTTACTAGGGAAAATTACATTAAAATCTCCAGGGGTGGGGCCCACAAATAACTATATTTCAAAAGCTACCTCGCTGATCTTAATATATATCCATGGTGGAGAACCTCTGGAATGTTGGAATTAACATCCCATTCATGAATCGCAGGTTCACCATGTTTATGCCAAATTCTAAAATTCCTAGGACAAAGAATTTAGGTGAATCAATATTAGCCACTCTCAAGAAAGCAAGGTCATTGAGACCAGACATGGCAGATGTAGCTGGGAGTCCTGACCTACGGACCAGAGCAGGTTAGAATTCCAAGCCAGGCAGCTACCCAAAAGGTGTCCATGACACCACCCATGAGTGCAATGGGAAATGTCACGCTTAGGCAATTCTCCCTTCCTCACTAAGCACACGCACAGACAAATCAGCACCACAGAATCCAGATTCTAGTAGGGGAGCCCAGGATGACACCGACGTGAATGCACAGATGTCGTGCATCCTGGCCATGAATGAGCCCTCCTGTATCTATCAATTCAAACACCAACGTCACCTGGTAAACATTCTTCATTAGTAAATAAGAATGGTTCATAAAAACTGTAACGAAGCCAAGTCTCTGTTGGCTTCTGTTTTCCTTATAAGTGCACGTGAAATCGTAGCTTAAATAAGAAAAGCTTCTCTTACTTAGATAAGTATTTCCCAGACAAGCCTGTTTATGCCAGACTTACTAGGCCCTCTTCTCCTAATACCCAGTGCAAAGATGAGCTCTAGTCTGCATTTAGCTCTAACACAAACTTGGAATTAAAGAAGTTCAAATGAACTTCTAATAAATAACAACTCTGGTTATGACACAGATAGTCAGGGGGAAGCACATAGCACATGTGGAATAACTTAGGAAATGAAAAACAGTATCTACGCTTCCAAACTCAAGCATCTGGGAAGCATCTGGGAAGCACTTGGGACCAGAGGAAATTCAAAATCAAGGCGAGACTGAGCAGCTTTCAAGAGAGCCACTGCTTTGAATGAATGACCGAACCTACACTCAAGAGTTCACCACGCATCTCAAACGAGCATGTGATTGAGAGTGAGTGTGAGTAGTAGATGGCAAGAGCTATGTGAGTCACCCTAAAAGCCCAGTGTGAGCTGGCATGCACCCAGCCCTGTCCCCAGAGGCACCAGTGAATGGGTTGGCCCATCTCCTGTAAGTTCCTCTTGAATTCAAAACACACAGGACTGGGGGACTTCTCTGGTGGCCCAGCCATTAAGACTCTGTGCTTCCAAGGCAGGGGATGCAGGTTCGATCTCTGGTTGGGGAACTAAGATCCCACATGTCACTTGATGTGGCCAAATATACAAAAAACACACATGTGACAGTCTAGGTGCCAGGAAGGGAAAACTATATACTCACAATATTACTGGGGAGAGAATATAAACTAGTACGTTCTAAAGTGCCAGGTAAAGTACATCAATATGGTCACCCAAAAACACGGGGCTGCCTTCATTTGTCCTTCCCTAGGCTTCCCTGGTGGCTTAGATGGTAAAGAATCTGCCTGCAATGCAGGAGACTGGGGCTCAATCCCTGGCTAGGGAAGATGCCCTGGAGAAGAAAACAGCGAACCACTCCAGTATGCTTGCCTGGAAAATTCCATGGACAGAGGAGCCCGGTGGGCTACTGCCCATGGAGTCCCAAAGAGTCAGACACAACTGAATGACTAACACTTCACTTCAAGCAGAATTTGAGACAAGACATTCAAGCATACTTTATCTGGGGATGGGGGACAGGGAAGAGAAGGTAGGCTCTAAAGTTTGTATCCTCAAGCAAGTTAGCCCTACCAGCAATCAGAGTGTCACACCACACGGGAGGAGAGCCCAGGAGCTTGTGAGAAACATACTCCCCAGAAGCATGCTTCCCAGGGCGAGGAAGTCAAGGGATGTATATACTAATTCCCATCAGTCACTGGCTCAGAGAAGGAGGGCGTGCATCAACAGGTGATTCGGGCCTCCTGGGCATGTGGGCAGATAGGCTCTGGAAGTCAGAACAGCCCTCAGAAAGTGAGATGTGTCCCTGCACTGAATGCAGCTAACTACAATGACACGGTGAGGCCTGAAAGGAGAGAGTGGGCTCCAGCAGCATCTGTAAGGCAGGGAAGGGGCAGGTGAGGAAAGAACACTCAATGTGACTCATGGATGCCTATGCTTGAGGCAAGTTCAATAACAGCTATTCCTGGGGAGGCCAAGAGAAGCAGATACAAATAGAAACACATTTTACAAAGCAAAGCATAATATGCACAACCATGGCTTTCAGAACTACATACTGTACCTAATGTTGGAAAAGGACAGTCCTTCCAGTCCAGGCTTGGGTTCAAGTCCCAGCTTTACCATTTACTGACCAGAGGGCCTTGGTTCAATAATGTAACCCCTGCTTCTCTATCAAATAGGACCAATGACTAAAACCTGACACAGAGTGCTGGTGTGGCTATTAAAAACACTTAACATGCAGGCCATCTAAGACCACCATTTCTAGCAAATGCATAGAATCCCCATTTAGCCACCATCATTATTAGATAGAAAGCTGTATTAGCTTGGGCTGCCATAACTAAGTACCATAAATTGAGTGGCTTTATGACAGAAATCTATATTCTCACAGTTCCGTTGTTGTTTAGTCACTAAGTCCTGTCCAACTCTTTGCAACCCTATGGACTGTAGCCCACCAGGCTTCTCTGTCCATGGAATTTTCCAGGTAAGAATACTGGAGTGGGTCGCCACTGCCTTCTCCAGGGGATCTGTTTACCCCAGGGATCAAACCCAAGTCTCCTGCATCTCCTGCATTGGCCCATGAATTCTTTATCACTGAAGCCACCTGGGAAGCTCTCTCACAGGTCTAGAGGCTAGAAAATCCAAGACCAAGGTGCTAGGCAATTCAGTTTCTGGTGAGAACTGTCTCCCTTGCGGATGACTGCCTTCTCACTGTATCCTCACACAGCAAGGAAAGAGAGAAAAGAAAGATTTCTCTTCCTCTTGTTACAAGGCCACAGATCCTATCCTGAGTTCCACCAACACGAACTATTTTAACCTTAATTACCTCCTACAGGCCTCTGTCCCCAAATACTTTAGTGATTAGGACCTCAACACGCAAATTTTGAAGGACCCAAACATGCAGTTCATAACAAAATATTTGAACGGCAAAATAAAATGAGCAATAACACAGTAAATTCTATAACCATTCATCTCCAGTGACACATGTTAAAAGGAAGTGCACATAATAAATATTTGGATGGATGAGCAGAGGATGGTAATGCTGCAACTAGAGACTGTGAAGTGGTTAAATTCTCTTTTTTATGTTTTTCTGTTTCTAGGTAACCCCAAAACAAATGTTCAGCATTTTCTACTTGTTCATGGCATCGTCTGGGTTGCTTGCTGATGGGACTTTAAATTACACTAGCAAAAAAAAAAGAAAAATGCAATGAGGAGAGTACAGTGTCTGTGAAACTAAAACCAATTCTTATTATGGAAATCCTTTTTTTAATGTCTGCTTCTCCGCTTTAGTAAATAGGACATGGAGAACATAATTGAATATTTGATGATTGAAAATCTTGCAGTGCCTGTGGGTTCCCATGCTGAACACCAGTTCTCATCACACATGCCTGTGGGTATGCTTTGGGGAGAGCAAACAATTAGAATCTGTGATGGCCCTGAGACAGTCCCATAAGGCTTTTTGTCTGTGCCCTTTAAAAAACTAATAATAAATACGTGGTATCAGTTTGGCAAGGTTTTTTTTGTAAATTTTCTGAATCTGAGTCGAAAGGAGACTCGTTTGCTGCTCTCTGAATAACAGGAATGCTCTCACTCTCTTCACACAGAGAAGACCATTTTGCAACTAGACACTTTCCTCTCTATGACCTAAACCTAGAGAGAAGGTTAGTGCACCCAGTCTCTTGTCCTACAACATTCATCAAGACAACTCTTCTACATGGGTTCTGAGTCTCTCGTTGAGGAACTTTCCATGAGGAGCCACCCCAGGTCTGCTCTAGCCTCTCTTCCTATTCCTATTCAGGCCTTTCTCAAATGACGGGGTCTTCAATGGCACAGTTCGTCATAGCCCATCCTATTAGATTCCCTACTAGCGATGTTGAACCTGGAAGCTGTGTTCCTCGATTCGATCTCATAATGAAAGTCACAGGAGAGGACTCAGGGAGGGAGGAGATTTGGGGAACACAGAACAGATGTTGCCAGTTCAGAGGATGATTCCTATGCAAATGTAAGCCAGTTCCCTGGCTCACTGACTGTGGAGGACTCAGAGATCACTGGCCTTCACCCAAGTCTTCCCCTCTCTTCACTGTTCTGGTTTCAAGGATGGAGTATGTGAAGCCATGCAATGTTTTTCAAAATCAAAACCCAACCATGTCATCGTAAAAGTATTCAACTATTTTTGCTTTTCCCTTTCAAGAGATCTGAAGGAGCCTTATCAGGCAATTGCTTATCAACTACCAAAGAAATATAGAAATAACAGAATAAGCACACTAACATTCCAGCTACAGGGAAAGTTGTAGACAGAAGTCACCTGTTCATCAACTCAAAATACTCAGAATATGGTAAAACAGTGCCAGCTTTGGTGCATTAAAACGCATACACTTGGGCTTCCCTGGTGGTCCAGTGGGTAAAGAGTCCGCATTGCAGTGCAAGGGGCACCAGTTCGATCCCTGGCCTGGGAAGATCTCACGTGCCGCAGAGCGGCTGGACCGATGTGTCCAATTACTGAGCCGGAGCTCTGGAGCACAGGTGCCCAGAGCCGGGGCTCTGCAACAACAGAGGCCACTGCAATGGGAGGCCCACACGGGGCAAAGAACAAAGATGGATGAAACTAGACAAATGAAAGACCAGCGGAAGTGGCCCACCCACCCCCTCCCTCCCCAACACGACCCCCGCCAAAATAAATAAATATATAAATAAGAATGCACCTGCCAATGCAGATGTAAGACATATGAGTTCGATCCCTGGGACAGGAATATCCCCTGGAGAAGGAAATGGCACCCCACTCCAATATTCTTGCCTGGACAATCCCATGGACAGAGGAGCCTGGAGGGCTACAGTCCGTGGGGTCACAATGAATCAGACACACAACTAGGCCACTAACACACTTTTTCCCTGCTGCCCAGAGTGATCAGGTGACTAAATTCTGGCCACAGATGGGATTGTATGGGATTCCAGGGAGTTTCCCTGAGACAGAGGAGATACACTCTTCTTTCACACCTCCATCCTTCTGCTGGGAATGCAGGTGTGATGACTGCACTCCAGCAGCATCTTGAAACATGAGGATGCTCATACTGAGCTAGGGACCACCGAGCAGAGAGCTGGAAGGAGTCCAGGTCACTAATAACTTCCTTGAGTCCTTCTTTCAATCTTGTATTTCCGAGTAACAAACCATCAAAACTTTTGTGACATAAAATGGTAGTTATCTACTATCACTTTGCCTCATGTTTCTAAGCGCTAACTAGGCTCGGTGAGGCAGTCCTCACTCAGGGCTGTTCATGTGGGGCCATGGTCATCGTTTAGGCTTCCTCACACACATGGGTATGAAGGTTCGGGTTTGCTCATGGCCCTGTCGCCTGCTCACGGCTTCCCAGTGTGGCCGGGGCTTCATCACAGCATGGCAGTAGAAGTGAGCAGTCACTGCAGCCCTTTGTAACTGAGACTCAGGAGACACGTGGTGTCTGCACACCCTCTCTGGCTGAGGCAAGCCCAGGTTCAAGGAGAAGGGTCTCAGATTCACCTCTGGGGGAGAAAGACAGGGCATGGCAAGATCATAGCTTAAGAAAAGCAGAAGGTAGCATTGCGGCCATTTTTGAAAAACAAGATCTGCCATACATAGCACCATACTAGCCCTGAATTACTTACTTCCTGATTTATGTTATGTGAGAAACACACATGTCTTGTTGAAGCCAACTAACATTGTCATGGATTTTTCTATTATGTGCAGCCCAACCTGATCCTAACAGATCTGCTCCCTAGGCCATCACTCATAGCTGATCTACATTTGCTTTACGCACACCCCCAACCAGCTTGTTCCATCGGGACTCCCCTTCCAAAGAAAATTAATGAGCACAGTGTAGAAATGGCAAAAGGCCACTAGAATCAAACCAGGTATACCCATAGCAATAGAAACTGAGGTAAGAAACTTAAACGCCATAAAAAGCCAACCCCATTACTTTCTAGAGGCACAGCTATCTATGGCCATTTAGTAAAAAAAAAAAAAAAAAAAAAAAAAAACAAGCGGCACTGTAGGAATTCAAAACCCTAGGACTTTTTTTTTACCAATTCAGAACTCAAGATTTCATGAAGGTCCTAAAATATTACAAAAGGATAGAGGCTTATTCATGACAGTCCCATTAAAGATAATTTTTGTACATAGAATTGTTGAAGACGATTGCTGAGAACAGACTTTTCTTGTAGGTTTTTGATGTAGGATTTCATATCCTTACACTTTTTCCTTATGAGACTCCAGCAGAGATCACTGAATTCCCAATTTGATTTCTGAATTAAATAAAGGAACAAATAAAGAGAACACAAAACCATTTTAAATTCTGTCAGGAATGTTCACAGTAAGCTCAATCCATGCTTTAATTCTGTGCCTAGAAGAGTTACTGCAAGGTTGCCTCACCACATCTCAAGGAGCACAGCAACTGTCTCAGGAGCACTTCCCTGTCTGTGAAGAACCCTAAAACCCAGAGGAACCATGGAATGGGGCTGTGACCACAGATAGCAACCATCTGAGGCATCACCCCCAGCCCCTACCTTCTTCTTTGCAACTGGAGTTACTGTCATCTTTCAGAGTTCGCTATTTTGTGTCCCAATATTTTTCTTACTTCTCCAAGCCCTGAAAGGCCTTGGGACCGATCATCACTCAATTCAAGAATAAAAGATAGTTCAGCTAACATCTTCTTTCTCCCATCAACCAGAAAGGAAAAGAAAAAAAATAAAAAGACATAAATCATCTTCCTCATTAGCAATGTTAAAAAAAATAAGAAGACCACCCAAATCTTTAGGCACATTTCAGTCTTTCCCTTCTTGGCTCTATTTAACCTTCTGAAATTAAATCCCTATAAACACATCCATCTCTTATTTCCACAAGCCTTTGGAATTTTCTGTGCTTTATTACATTCAGAAATAGAGTGACATTTGCCAATAAAATGGCTCCCTTCTCATTCTTACCCCTCACACTCACTGGTCCACACCGAAGCCACAAGGAACTGGTCCCCAGCCCACACGGCTCCATCCAACACTGACTGCTCTGTTCCCCTGCCACACACACAGCCTCTGTTTCCAACTGTCTCTTCTCTGCCCACTTCACAGGCCTCCTTTTCTATGAAGTCCTTCCTCATCGTCTACGTTAGAAGCTTAGAAGTTAAGCTCTCCCTCCACATTTAACAAATAAAGCATGCGCTGAGCTGTTTTAGGGGCACGACATATAACGGGGGTCGAGGGGGCGTGGAATATAACATACCCATTAAAGATAATTTTGTACATAGAATGGGACGATTGCTGAGAACAGACTTTTCTTGTAGGTTTTTGATGTAGGATTTCATATCCTTACACTTTTTCCTTATGAGACTCCAGCAGAGATCACTGAATTCCCAATTTGATTTCTGAATTAAATAAAGGAACAAATAAAGAGAACACAAAACCATTTTAAATTCTGTCAGGAATGTTCACAGTAAGCTCAATCCATGCTTTAATTCTGTGCCTAGAAGAGTTACTGCAAGGTTGCCTCACCACATCTCAAGGAGCACAGCAACTGTCTCAGGAGCACTTCCCTGTCTGTGAAGAACCCTAAAACCCAGAGGAACCATGGAATGGGGCTGTGACCACAGATAGCAACCATCTGAGGCATCACCCCCAGCCCCTACCTTCTTCTTTGCAACTGGAGTTACTGTCATCTTTCAGAGTTCGCTATTTTGTGTCCCAATATTTTTCTTACTTCTCCAAGCCCTGAAAGGCCTTGGGACCGATCATCACTCAATTCAAGAATAAAAGATAGTTCAGCTAACATCTTCTTTCTCCCATCAACCAGAAAGGAAAAGAAAAAAAATAAAAAGACATAAATCATCTTCCTCATTAGCAATGTTAAAAAATAAGAAGACCACCCAAATCTTTAGGCACATTTCAGTCTTTCCCTTCTTGGCTCTATTTAACCTTCTGAAATTAAATCCCTATAAACACATCCATCTCTTATTTCCACAAGCCTTTGGAATTTTCTGTGCTTTATTACATTCAGAAATAGAGTGACATTTGCCAATAAAATGGCTCCCTTCTCATTCTTACCCCTCACACTCACTGGTCCACACCGAAGCCACAAGGAACTGGTCCCCAGCCCACACGGCTCCATCCAACACTGACTGCTCTGTTCCCCTGCCACACACACAGCCTCTGTTTCCAACTGTCTCTTCTCTGCCCACTTCACAGGCCTCCTTTTCTATGAAGTCCTTCCTCATCGTCTACGTTAGAAGCTTAGAAGTTAAGCTCTCCCTCCACATTTAACAAATAAAGCATGCGCTGAGCTGTTTTAGGGGCACGACATATAACGGGGGTCGAGGGGGCGTGGAATATAACATACCATCCTACTTGGAGAAAGACACATTTCTCAAGTCATCAATAGATAAACGTAAAACTGATGGTGGTATATGCCATAAATAAGCGGCACACGATGCTAGGACAGAGAAACTCTGGCCAGCCACATGTTAAGTTAGAAAGTGTGAAGGGTCTGAAATTTTATCCAACCTGCAAGGTAACAAGAGAGCCTGCTGGTTTTATATCCATATAATGACAGAAGATGCCAGATAAGACTCCTGGTAAGAAACAGTGACCATTTGTTCCTCATAACAAAACAGCATCCAGAGCAGTATTTTGTATCGCTTCTCATTCCCCAGTCTGCACAGAGAACCAGGATTACGGCAGATGTTACCTACTCCGGCAGTAAGGTACATCACAGGAGACGAGCCTCAGATTCTAGGAGCCTGGTTCTCAGCACGCTGGCTGGAGGCTGTCTGTCCACCTATCCCTACCTGGAGAGAGAAAGTGCAATTAATATAAATTAATCTCTGGAGAAGAAGGGGATAAATCATTACCGCTCTGATATGGAAGCAAGGGTCTCCAGGGAGAGGAAGTAGAGTTTTACGCCCAGGGTATCTCCAAGCAGGCATGTCTCCAGTCTCTCTTTGGGAAGCACTAGCTCTAGTTTCCAAAGTGTTAGTTGCTCAGTCATGTCCGACTCGGCAACCCCATGTACTGTAGCCCCCCAGGCTCCTCTGTCCACGGAATTCTCTGGGCAAGAATATTAGAGTGAGTTGCCATTTCCTCCACCAGGGGCTCTTCCTGACCCAGGCATTGAACCCACATCTCACGCATTGGCAGGCCAATTTTTGACCACTGAGACACCTGAGAAGCCTTCAAGGCTGTCTGCCAATCCAGCATGCCCTTTGCTCAGAAGGCTCACATCAATGAGGAAAGAAAGAGATTCATGGAGAACTGTCTCCCCCTCCCCATCGCAAAAACTGGAGTTCTTCCTGAAGAAATGAGGTTTGGGTTGAGACCTGAGAAATGGGTAAGAGTCAATGGCATGGGACAAGGAAAGAGAAGTGGTGTCCAGCAGGATGACACTGCCCGTGCGGCCCCAGTGTACACGGTTTTCCAGGAAGTGGGTACACGCCTGCAGCACACAGCCAGATGAATCTGGACACACAAACAGGGACCAGGCCATATCAGGCCTTGTCAGTCCATAGGAAACACTTGATCCCTTAGACCAAGAGCAGTAGGAAGTCAAAGATGTATCTGAAACCAAGACATGCCATGAGATTTGCATTCCAACAAAGCTACTCTCTGTGTGACAGAGGACAGACTCGAATGGGGTGAAGATTTCGCGTTTCAGCTTCCCAAAGAACTTGAAATGAGCGTATACTCTTTGAGCTTGTCTCTTCCACATCTAACCCTTCCTGTTGTTTCTCCACATAATGTAGTCCTGGCCCTTCAAATCTGCCATGTGTCATGTATTACCAGTCACGTGCAAAGCACCAATCTGAATCAAAAGTGATTTTCACTGTTGAATCAGTAGTAAGAGAAGCCCCTACCTTCCTGTAGCTTATTTTTTAATGTGCTACATAAATCTATTCATTTCAATTAACGTCTTTGAAGCCTTCGACTTTTCTGCTGAGGTTACTTCAATGCACCTATCTCTAGGAAAGATCTAGATAAAAATGACTTAGATTGGTGAAAGATTCAGTTGCTCTGGAAAATACCATCTGAGTTAAGGTGAATCAGGGTGACTTTGAATGAGGGCTATGAGCTGGCTGTAGTGGTCTTGCATATAAGGAAAAATATGTGCATATGACACCCTGCTGAAACTGGAACTGGTGTAAAGATAAAAGATCTGAAACCCTGGGTGCCCTGACGAGGGAAGGCCAAAAATGAAGACAGAGCTGGAGGTATGTGATGAGAGAAGAAGGGCAGAAGATGTGATGGCTGCCAGCAACAGCTTCCTCAGAAGTAGCTGATGGGTTCTGGGTTTTTTGTTTGTTCTGGGTTTTTTGCTGATGGGTTTTATATATGAGATACCATTAGAATGTTACCTTTTGCATTTTCTCCTTCACCACAAATTTAATAACTTTATTTTCACTGCGGCTCCATCAATTTTAGTTTGGTCGTGCTATGATTCACTTCCCCAGAACGTTTGCATAATATGTATCCCGCAGGTTTCATTTCTGTAAATCACTGCTTTGTGGGGGAGCGGGGAGGGGTGGATTTCAGGCACGCTCCAGTCTTTGAGTCAGTTTTGAAATTGCATTTCCTGATTGCTAAGTTATCTCCACTGTTCACTGAGAAATTATTTTCCCTATAACACTTCCGTTTGTATATTTGATAAAGTTAATATCTGTGAAATCAGTTGATTCTCACATGCAGAGATTTGAAACCAACAAAGCTACTCTCTGTGTGACAGAGGACAGACTCGAATGGGGTGAAGATTTCGCGTTTCAGCTTCCCAAAGAACTTGAAATGAGCGTATACTCTTTGAGCTTGTCTCTTCCACATCTAACCCTTCCTGTTGTTTCTCCACATAATGTAGTCCTGGCCCTTCAAATCTGCCATGTGTCATGTATTACCAGTCACGTGCAAAGCACCAATCTGAATCAAAAGTGATTTTCACTGTTGAATCAGTAGTAAGAGAAGCCCCTACCTTCCTGTAGCTTATTTTTTAATGTGCTACATAAATCTATTCATTTCAATTAACGTCTTTGAAGCCTTCGACTTTTCTGCTGAGGTTACTTCAATGCACCTATCTCTAGGAAAGATCTAGATAAAAATGACTTAGATTGGTGAAAGATTCAGTTGCTCTGGAAAATACCATCTGAGTTAAGGTGAATCAGGGTGACTTTGAATGAGGGCTATGAGCTGGCTGTAGTGGTCTTGCATATAAGGAAAAATATGTGCATATGACACCCTGCTGAAACTGGAACTGGTGTAAAGATAAAAGATCTGAAACCCTGGGTGCCCTGACGAGGGAAGGCCAAAAATGAAGACAGAGCTGGAGGTATGTGATGAGAGAAGAAGGGCAGAAGATGTGATGGCTGCCAGCAACAGCTTCCTCAGAAGTAGCTGATGGGTTCTGGGTTTTTTGTTTGTTCTGGGTTTTTTGCTGATGGGTTTTATATATGAGATACCATTAGAATGTTACCTTTTGCATTTTCTCCTTCACCACAAATTTAATAACTTTATTTTCACTGCGGCTCCATCAATTTTAGTTTGGTCGTGCTATGATTCACTTCCCCAGAACGTTTGCATAATATGTATCCCGCAGGTTTCATTTCTGTAAATCACTGCTTTGTGGGGGAGCGGGGAGGGGTGGATTTCAGGCACGCTCCAGTCTTTGAGTCAGTTTTGAAATTGCATTTCCTGATTGCTAAGTTATCTCCACTGTTCACTGAGAAATTATTTTCCCTATAACACTTCCGTTTGTATATTTGATAAAGTTAATATCTGTGAAATCAGTTGATTCTCACTGCACTAAATTATACCGAAATAGACAGAAGATTGACTTCCTGGTATTGACAAGAGAAAACTCTCAATGTCTTTCGACTTATTATCTCTGGCAGTTGGAAGGCATTATAACAAAACACAAAATTGCTTTACAGAGCATGTTTAGAGAGCAAAGAAAATTAATGGAGGGATGGATTCTTAGGGTATTCTGCCTTTTGACAAAGATTTCCATTTCCTGTCAAACATTTCCTTTCCTCTGAAATGAACTGGAGGAACAAAATGTAAATTGATTTATCTATGCCTTAAGAAATACCTGAGGTTTAATTGCCTCTGCAATATTTATGCTTACATAAATAATTCAATGGCAAATTAATCCAGTTTTTATAATTACCTCCCACAGAGGCACATGGCTCAGTCCCAAGGATTTAACTGCAGCTTGATGAAGGTACTTTGGTCACTATAACCAATAAACCATATGGAAAATTCTAAAGACATAAAGGAAAGAAAGCCATAGCTTGCAGATCTAAGCTCTGTGGAAGGAATATAGTATTAGCAGGTGCTCCTAAACACTGTGTCCTTTAGGAAACAGCACTACTAATGACAAGCTTTCCAAAAATACACTGCTTCAGCCTCATCCAAGAGCTCACAGCACACCAGATCCTTTAATTCAAGTTGAGTGACACTCTGTGGTCTGTGTGCCCCCCCATAACAGGTGGGAACAGCCATTCCTCCCATAGTGCTCCATTCACCATCTCTGGCCACCATCTCTTTAACTCTGCTCACTGCCCAGAGCCAGGCTGCCATTCCAGACACAGCTCTCAGGTAGAGTAGGAACAGGTGAGCTCAATGCCAGCATCGTATTGGATCCTTCTCCAGCCAGATGACACCTTTCTCTTCTAAGAATTCATCTTTTAAAAATCCAGGATTCAAAGAATCATACCTCCTATCATTTCCTAGTTGGAACAGTAAATAAAACTGGCATTCAGTTTTAGAGCTTATTAAGTGATTCCATTCCATTATCTGGCTTATTCTGCTCCAAACCAAACTGAAGGAATTAGCATAATTCAGTTTAGAGACAAGCACACGGAGGCTCAAAGAGGTTCAGAAGTTTTCTCCATGTGAACAAGTTAATCTTTAGAGTCCAGTTTAAACACACGTCTCATCCTAGCACATCTGCCCTCTGAGGAGCAGGGACCTGGGTTCACTAGCTGGTGCCCAGTCCCAGCATAATGCCTTCACGGTAGGCTCTCACTAAACATGTGTGCAATGAAAGCACTGTAGCTTCATGCTCTTTGCTCTGCATCACAATGCCTTCGCAGAAATAGGGCACCCCCTCCACACTCCATCCTCCATTTTCCTTCCCACACCCAGCCTGTCCCTCACATTTTACATGATCACCTAGACTTCACTACTACATTCACATCTTGCTTCTCTACAAGCCTTCACACGTGCTTCTGCTCATATTCCATTATCACACAGCCAAGCCTCGGGCCGTGCACTGTTTTATACTGGTTGCTCTTGTATGTTTGTCTTGCCTTCAGTTCCTTTCTGCTCTTCCTCAATTCAACCAAGCCAACTGTGTCTGCTAATCTGCAGGTGGGATCGACCTTTACTGGAGATTAAACTGCTCAACAGAAAAATTTTGGCAAGACAGCAAGCCAAACCTTTTTAACCCTCACTACAAGTAGAAAACAGAGAGAGTAAAAGAGAAGAAGGAGACACAAAGCCACAGGAAAGATTCTCCTAAGTAATAGTCAATCCTTTCCTGCTAAGTAACTAGTGGGGAGAATCTTTCTTCGTTGAGTGACACTCTGTGGTCTGTGTGCCCCCATAACAGGTGGGAACAGCCATTCCTCCCATAGTGCTCCATTCCATCTCTTTTAACTCTGCTCACTGCCCAGAGCCAGGCTGCCATTCCAGACACAGCTCTCAGGTAGAGTAGGAACAGGTGAGCTCAATGCCAGCATCGTATTGGATCCTTCTCCAGCCAGATGACACCTTTCTCTTCTAAGAATTCATCTTTTAAAAATCCAGGATTCAAAGAATCATACCTCCTATCATTTCCTAGTTGGAACAGTAAATAAAACTGGCATTCAGTTTTAGAGCTTATTAAGTGATTCCATTCCATTATCTGGCTTATTCTGCTCCAAACCAAACTGAAGGAATTAGCATAATTCAGTTTAGAGACAAGCACACGGAGGCTCAAAGAGGTTCAGAAGTTTTCTCCATGTGAACAAGTTAATCTTTAGAGTCCAGTTTAAACACACGTCTCATCCTAGCACATCTGCCCTCTGAGGAGCAGGGACCTGGGTTCACTAGCTGGTGCCCAGTCCCAGCATAATGCCTTCACGGTAGGCTCTCACTAAACATGTGTGCAATGAAAGCACTGTAGCTTCATGCTCTTTGCTCTGCATCACAATGCCTTCGCAGAAATAGGGCACCCCCTCCACACTCCATCCTCCATTTTCCTTCCCACACCCAGCCTGTCCCTCACATTTTACATGATCACCTAGACTTCACTACTACATTCACATCTTGCTTCTCTACAAGCCTTCACACGTGCTTCTGCTCATATTCCATTATCACACAGCCAAGCCTCGGGCCGTGCACTGTTTTATACTGGTTGCTCTTGTATGTTTGTCTTGCCTTCAGTTCCTTTCTGCTCTTCCTCAATTCAACCAAGCCAACTGTGTCTGCTAATCTGCAGGTGGGATCGACCTTTACTGGAGATTAAACTGCTCAACAGAAAAATTTTGGCAAGACAGCAAGCCAAACCTTTTTAACCCTCACTACAAGTAGAAAACAGAGAGAGTAAAAGAGAAGAAGGAGACACAAAGCCACAGGAAAGATTCTCCTAAGTAATAGTCAATCCTTTCCCTGCTAGAAGCCTGTGAGACTAGCTACAGTGGGAGGCAGAATTCATTTTATCGTGTTTTGCACAGTGAATTTATAGTAAGGAGAGCTACACCTTCCACAACTGGTGCTGAAATAAGTCATGCCGACTGACTGATGGCTTCCCCAATATCCTAGACAGAGGGAATTCATGAAGAACGCTAGCACCAGCCAGGAGAACTACACGCGTAAATTATTTTTAAATGTTGTACATACACATATAGGTATGGGTGTGATGTTTAACTGAACAACTTTGAATTTTTTTGATCATAAATGTTCATTCACTTTTGGCTCTGATTTTCACTACAAAGTCAATAACTTTTGCAGGTACTTTAACATGATGGTTGCTGTCAGCATACAGGCAACTAGACTGAGCAGACTGTCTGATGAGGCCAGTTCTTTATAAACTTGAGATCCTCCTGGCCCCGAATGAGAACATGTAAGACCTTCTTTACTCAAGTGCCTTCCTTTTTCTGCTTCTCCGTTGCTCACTTTTCCGTATCCTTATCTGGTTAGAGGCTTAAGCTGGGCCTTTACCGTTGCCTCGCTTCACTATACGCCAGGTCCTAATACTAATACCTTCTGTAGATGACATTTGGGGGGTAACTCCTTGCCTGTGTAGACTGGAGTGCCTTCCTGCTTCACCACATCTTCGGGGTATTCCCTTGGTCTGGCTCGAACTCAGGAGCTATGTCCAATACTCTTGTGTCTCCCAAAGACACAGGCAAAGAGCAAACGTTCACTAATCTATGTACTGAATTGAAGCTCATGCAAGTTTGAAAATTAAAGAAGGCACACATACAATACGTGGTGTCTTAACCTGTGATCGGTAAATGGATTTCATTGGGCCTCCCTTCAAACTGAATGAAAATTTTCACAGTGGATAAAAACGTTCATTTTTTCTGAACGTGAACAAGGTGAAAGTTGCTCAGTCATGTCCGACTCTTTGTGACACCATGGAGTGTAGCCCACCAGGCTCCTCTGTCCATGGGATTTCCCAGACAAGACTACTAGAGTGGGGTGAGAGTAAAAGAGAAGAAGGAGACACAAAGCCACAGGAAAGATTCTCCTAAGTAATAGTCAATCCTTTCCCTGCTAGAAGCCTGTGAGACTAGCTACAGTGGGAGGCAGAATTCATTTTATCGTGTTTTGCACAGTGAATTTATAGTAAGGAGAGCTACACCTTCCACAACTGGTGCTGAAATAAGTCATGCCGACTGACTGATGGCTTCCCCAATATCCTAGACAGAGGGAATTCATGAAGAACGCTAGCACCAGCCAGGAGAACTACACGCGTAAATTATTTTTAAATGTTGTACATACACATATAGGTATGGGTGTGATGTTTAACTGAACAACTTTGAATTTTTTTGATCATAAATGTTCATTCACTTTTGGCTCTGATTTTCACTACAAAGTCAATAACTTTTGCAGGTACTTTAACATGATGGTTGCTGTCAGCATACAGGCAACTAGACTGAGCAGACTGTCTGATGAGGCCAGTTCTTTATAAACTTGAGATCCTCCTGGCCCCGAATGAGAACATGTAAGACCTTCTTTACTCAAGTGCCTTCCTTTTTCTGCTTCTCCGTTGCTCACTTTTCCGTATCCTTATCTGGTTAGAGGCTTAAGCTGGGCCTTTACCGTTGCCTCGCTTCACTATCGCCAGGTCCTAATACTAATACCTTCTGTAGATGACATTTGGGGGGTAACTCCTTGCCTGTGTAGACTGGAGTGCCTTCCTGCTTCACCACATCTTCGGGGTATTCCCTTGGTCTGGCTCGAACTCAGGAGCTATGTCCAATACTCTTGTGTCTCCCAAAGACACAGGCAAAGAGCAAACGTTCACTAATCTATGTACTGAATTGAAGCTCATGCAAGTTTGAAAATTAAAGAAGGCACACATACAATACGTGGTGTCTTAACCTGTGATCGGTAAATGGATTTCATTGGGCCTCCCTTCAAACTGAATGAAAATTTTCACAGTGGATAAAAACGTTCATTTTTTCTGAACGTGAACAAGGTGAAAGTTGCTCAGTCATGTCCGACTCTTTGTGACACCATGGAGTGTAGCCCACCAGGCTCCTCTGTCCATGGGATTTCCCAGACAAGACTACTAGAGTGGGGTGCTATGCCCTCCTCCAAGGGATCTCCCAACCCAAGGATCGAACCCAGGTCTCCCGCATTGCAGGCAGATTCTTTACCATCTGAGCCACCAGAGGACTGATGACAATTATGCTCATGTTTCTGGGTTGAGCATAATTATTATCAGTTTCTCAATGGGATCTGCTACTAAAAACACAGAACTCTGCTACCAAAACCTCTAAAGACTGCCCTCAAAAAGCAAAGAGATTTGATCTTTTTAAAAAATAGGTTATGTTGCTGCAGAGTCATGATTCTTTTTGTTATGTAAGGTCCCTGTCTGGGAAAAGGTGAGGACACAAAGGTGTTACTGTAGATTTTGATTTCTCCTGCTGGAGAATCCACTCTAAGTCACACTGTGATGGCCACAGGCATAGCAAGATACAACTTCAGTGAAGAAATGGAGTCCCTCTAGAAAAACTATCTAGCTAAATTAGTTCCTGTCTAAAGAGCAAGATTAAAGAGGCTCTTTTACAGAAATATTTAAGGGCTTCAACTCTCCTAAGGGCTTCTCTGAGTCCTTTGATATTCAAATCAATTCCCTTTCAAAGGCCTCTCAGGCCAGTATCAAGGTTTATTTTCCACTCTTCAATTGTTAACTGGTCTGACTCTGCCAGAGCCTCATTTCTCAACACTAAGCCCCCCAACATCACTTACTTGAAATCCCTCAGCTACTTTAAAAATTCGCAGTTTCACATTTCAGTGTGCCTTGTTTTTGCACTAGAACAGTGGGCGTGAATAGCCTGGGTGGCTGGACATAAAGATTAAGCAGGAACCGTCTCAGAGCAGACATTTCCTAATGGGCCAGTTCATTAGTGAATATTTTTATGATGCTGTATTCAAGCAACTTTGTAACTGCTGAGACTCAGCAAATAAATATTCAGATCATCAGGACCCTCTACACATCAAAACGTCAGCAGCAGTAATCTCTAAGTGGTGGGATTACGGGTAATAAACATGATACCTGGCAGGGCTCAGAGTGACTGCCAAGCACTCTCTAAGCACGGCCTCATCCAGTATTCACAGAAACCCCCTGAGAGACACACCACAACTTCCTTCTTTTCAAAAGAAGAACCTGAGGTTCAGAAAGGTTAAAACACTTACCCAGGGTCACACTGGTTAAACGGAAGGGCCAGGATTAAACTTGGCTAACCGACTTCAGCGTCCAGGCTCTTAACCTAGCAGTTACTTGTATTTGCTTCTCTTCAGACAAATAAAATTTATTACTAGTGATATAAAGGGGGGAACGGGATTATTTTTAAATCCACTGAGTACAACTATCAGCGTGTACAGCTTTGTAAAGTCATAATCCCCAATCTGTTTATGGTCCACTTGATAAATAGCACCTATCAAAGTTTATTTCTCTGGGGTTTTATTAGAATTGGCACTTAACATTTCTTTTAGAAAGTGAGCATTTTAGTCAAAGTCGTTTAACCACTGGCCAATCTCTGATTAGAAGCCTGTGGCATTTTGTTTCCAAAGTTTCTCTTTGGGCAAGAATACCAGCTCACTCCACTCTCCTAAGTGCCTCAACACTGAAGGGTCACAAAAAAAGAGATGAACTAAAGAGGAAGGACGGGAAATTTAATTATAACCCACAGGGGACAGGGAAGATTTAGAATTTGTATTTCATCATTTGTTTTTAAGTATTATCTGTAAGGGTTTCTATTCATGGTAGGCTATTAGTACTTTATTCATAATATTTAGGTAGTAATGTGACTGTAGTAAAGTTCTCCAGAGAAACAGAATCAGTAGGCTATATATATAGATATGTTTAAGAGGAAATTTATTACAAGAATTGGCCCATACAGTTGTGGAAGCCAAGAATCCCACAAACTGTACAATAAGTAATTGGCGAGCGGCACAACCAAGAAAGTGTCATTCGCTCAGTCGTGCCCAACTCTTTGCAACCCTATGGACCGTAGCCCTCCGGGGTCCTCTGTCCATTCTCCAGGGATAAATAATGGCAAGTATTTATCCAGGCAAGAATAGTGGAGTGGGCTGCCCTTCCCTTCTCCAGGGGATCTTCCAGATCCAAGGATTGAACCCGGGTCTCCCACGTTGCAGGCTGATTCTTTACTGTCTGAGCCACCAGGGAAGCCAGTCCAAGTCCGTAGACCTGAGAAGTAAGGGGACCCAATGGTGTCACTCTCAGTCCAGGGAAGGAGTAGAAGGTAAACCCCAGAGTCTGAAGGCCCAAGAGCCAGCAGCAGCACCAGTGTCCAAGAGCAGGGGAAGATGGATGACCCAACTCACAGTGAGAGAAATCACGCTGTCTCCACCATTTTGTTGTGTTCAGGCCCTCAGCAGGTTGCTATGCCCATGTGGGTGGGCTCTCTTTACTCAGTCTGCTGAATCAAACCCGTCTCTTCCAGAAGCATCCTCAGAGACACACCCAGAAATAATGCTTACTCCAGCTTTCAGGGCATCCTCTAGCCAAGCTGATACACAAAGTTAACCATCACAGGGACCTGGGGATAACTCCGACTAGCCCAGAGCTTCAGAAAAACACTTATGTCAGGCTGTCCAAAAATGTTCATAAGGAGCCTTGAGTAGAAAACTACAGGATCCAAGAGATGTTGAGAGCAGGAATGAAGCTGGGCGTCCTTCAGACAGACTTTGGGAATGGTAAGAAGACAAGGGAAACAATACAGCTTTAGGAGGCAGACGGAAGCGGGCTAGACTCCCAGGTGCCGCACTCCATGCAATGTCCCCATTCCCATCACAGCGCTGGCAGCAGCTCCGTGGCAGCACAGGCAGTAGCCAGTGCAAAGGGAGCTCATCCATGCTCTGGAGTCATCACCACCAGAAGAGCTCAAGCTATCAGACATCATGGATTACAGAGCATAGAGCTAAATTCCCAGTGCTTCACAGGGGCCCTTGTAGTAGCATTGGGCTTACAGGAGACTGGTTAGATGTTTCAGTTCTCTTTTAAAGATGTTAACACACTGTAGACCAATATCTTGGACTGACTAAACCTGTGCATGAAGGGACTCCACAGGGTGAATGAAAGAATTTCTTGATAGTGAGAGATGGCCTTATTAGTATCCCAGGCTGGTGAAGCGGTAGTATGCCACATTTACAGAGCTTACGTATACATTTTTATAAGACTTTCCATTTTATCTTAACTGATCTTTATTGAACAGATATTTGAGAGATATTACATCTATATAGTTAAGCCAGCTTGTATACTATACTATTGTTATATTGCCCTCACATTAATATAATTCACGGTCCTAGAACAAGACCTTTGTGCTGAGTATTAGACTGAAGATATAAATGAGATGATCTCAAAAAAAAAAAAAAAAAATTAGATGATCTCATTCAACTCAACAATAGCTCTTAACTTGTTGCCCTTTACACCAGAATAATAAGCCTTTCTTATTTCTTGTAATTTTGTATTCTTTTTGTAGTTCACACTTCTCTTGTTAATAGTACGTGAATTGAGGCATGGATCTAAGTATATTTATCTCAGTACCAACAGTTAATATGCCCAAGTTCCACCACCTGCCTCTGTGTGCTCACTTGGGCTTCCTAGGTGGTTCAGGGGTAAAGAATTTGTCTGCCAGTGCAGGAGCTGCAGGAGACACGGGTTCAATCTCTGGGTCAGGCAGATCATCTGGAGAAGAAAACGGCAACCTGCTTCAGATTTGTTTCCTGGGAAAATCCCATGGACGGTAGAGCCTGGTGGGCTACAGTCCATGGGGTGCCAAAGAGTGGGACATGACTTAGCGACTAAATAACAACACAGAGTTACACTCATTTGTTTGTGTATTGTCCATGGCTGCTTTCATATCACAAAGGCAGAGTTGAGAGGTGGCAAAGGTGAAAATATTTACTATCTAGCCCTTTATACCTAGAAACATCGATCACACAGTCTCCCAAGCCAAACGAAATAAAAGCAAAAATCAACAAATGGGACCTAATCAAACTTAAAAGCACAGCAGAAAAGAAACCATTAACAAAAAGACAACTTACTATTGCACTGTGAGAAAAGGGGATCCTGCAGGGGTGCTGTGCAGCGGCCTGGAGGTGTGGGATGGGGAGATATACATATGACTAATCTGGGATCATACATATCCGTAAACAACAAAACTCTGTCAAAGTAAAAAGTAAAATAAAAATTTTTAAAAAAGGCAACTTACAAAATGGAAGAAAATATTTACAAGTGATGCAACTGACAACAGCATTTTGCATATCCCATTTTCTATATCCAAAATATACAAACAGCTTATACAATATCAAAAAAATAAACAACCTAATCAAAAAGTGGGCAGAGTACCTAAAAAGACATTTCTCCAAAGAAGACAAAGATGACCAACAGGTACATGAAGAAAATGATCAATACGGTTAATTATTATAGAAATGCATATCAAAGCCACAAGGAGGCATCACCTTACAGCTGTCAAAATGGCTATTATCAAAACCTCAACAAATAATAAATGCTGGCAGTGGAGAAAAGGGAACTCTCTTACACTTTTGAAAATACAAATTAGTACAGCTATTATGGAGAAAAGGATGGAGGTTCCCTAAAAAATCTAAAAACAGAACTATCGTATGATCCAGCAATTTCACTCCTGGGTATGTATCTGGGGAAAAAAAAAAAAAAAAACCTCTCACTTGAAAAGACACACACCCTAATGTTCATAACAGCACTGTTTACAAAATAGCCAAAACAAGGAAACAATCCAACTGCCCATCAATAGATTACTGGCTTAAGACATAGTCTATATATATATATATATATATATATATATATATATATATACACACACACACAATGGAATATTACTCGTCTAAAAGGAGAATGAAATATTGCTATTTACAGCAATGTGGATGGATCCAGAGAATATTATGCCATAGTCAGATCAAGAAAGACAAATAATTTATAATATCACTTAAATGTGGAATCTAAAAATAACAAGCACTCATTTTTTGTATTGTCCATGGCTGCTTTCATATCACAAAGGCAGAGTTGAGAGGTGGCAAAGGTGAAAATATTTACTATCTAGCCCTTTATACCTAGAAACATCGATCACACAGTCTCCCAAGCCAAACGAAATAAAAGCAAAAATCAACAAATGGGACCTAATCAAACTTAAAAGCACAGCAGAAAAGAAACCATTAACAAAAAGACAACTTACTATTGCACTGTGAGAAAAGGGGATCCTGCAGGGGTGCTGTGCAGCGGCCTGGAGGTGTGGGATGGGGAGATATACATATGACTAATCTGGGATCATACATATCCGTAAACAACAAAACTCTGTCAAAGTAAAAAGTAAAATAAAAATTTTTAAAAAAGGCAACTTACAAAATGGAAGAAAATATTTACAAGTGATGCAACTGACAACAGCATTTTGCATATCCCATTTTCTATATCCAAAATATACAAACAGCTTATACAATATCAAAAAAATAAACAACCTAATCAAAAAGTGGGCAGAGTACCTAAAAAGACATTTCTCCAAAGAAGACAAAGATGACCAACAGGTACATGAAGAAAATGATCAATACGGTTAATTATTATAGAAATGCATATCAAAGCCACAAGGAGGCATCACCTTACAGCTGTCAAAATGGCTATTATCAAAACCTCAACAAATAATAAATGCTGGCAGTGGAGAAAAGGGAACTCTCTTACACTTTTGAAAATACAAATTAGTACAGCTATTATGGAGAAAAGGATGGAGGTTCCCTAAAAAATCTAAAAACAGAACTATCGTATGATCCAGCAATTTCACTCCTGGGTATGTATCTGGGGAAAAAAAAAAAAAAAAACCTCTCACTTGAAAAGACACACACCCTAATGTTCATAACAGCACTGTTTACAAAATAGCCAAAACAAGGAAACAATCCAACTGCCCATCAATAGATTACTGGCTTAAGACATAGTCTATATATATATATATATATATATATATATATATATATACACACACACACAATGGAATATTACTCGTCTAAAAGGAGAATGAAATATTGCTATTTACAGCAATGTGGATGGATCCAGAGAATATTATGCCATAGTCAGATCAAGAAAGACAAATAATTTATAATATCACTTAAATGTGGAATCTAAAAAATAATACCAGCAAATCTACACACAAAACAGAAACAGACTCACAGATATAAAAAACAAACTTATGGTTATCAGAGGAGAAAAGGAGTTAGGACTATGGGATTAATAGATACAAAACTACTACACATATAACAGACAAGAAACAAAGGTTTACTGTTTAACAAGGAATTATAACCATTATCTTTTAAAAACCTCTAATGGAATATAATCTGGAAAAAACTCTCATCACTAGCTGTACACCTGAAACACAATATTCTAAGTCAACTATAGTTCAATTTAAAAAATTAAAGTGGGGGTTTTCCTGGTGGTCCAATGGGTAAAGAGTTTGCCTTGTAGTGCAGGGAGCACCGGTTCAATTCCTGGCCCAGAAGGATCCCTCGTGCCAGGGAGTAGCTGGACCAGGTGGGTCTAATTACGAGCCAACGCTCTGGAGCTCATGTGCCCAGAGCCAGTTCTCTGCAACGAGAGAGGCCACTGCAATGGGAGGCCCACAAAGGCCAAAGAATAAAGATGGATGAAAATAAAAAATTATAAAAAAATAAATAAAAGAGGCCAAAATTTAAAAGGGGGGGGGGGGAATAAAGCACTGATCACATAATTATTTCTCCCTTCATTGTTTTGTTTTGTTTTTTAAGATTTTATTTATTTATTTATTTTGGTGGGGGTGCGGTGGGGTGGGGAGGGAGGGGAGCAGGTGGGCGACTTCTATTGGCTTTCATCTGTCCATTTTCATCCATCTTTGTTCTTTGGCCCGTGTGGGCCTCCCATCGCGGCGGCCTCTGTTGTTGCAGAGCGCCGGCTCTGGGAGCATGCACTCCAGAGCTCCAGCTCAGACACATCAGTCCAGCCGTTCCGTGGCACGTGGGATCTTCCCAGGCCAGGGCTCGAACTGGCACCCCTTGCACTGCAAGGTGGCGTCCTTACCCACTGGACTACCAGGGAAACCCTCCCTTCATTGTTTTATCTCATTTGTTATCGCTATTTGCTACTTCTTTGGGTCACCATATGAAAAGCACCAGACAATGTAAAAAGAAGTATCTTAAAAGTATTTTTAAAACTTAAGCCCATCAAACTTTCCCTTTACTGATTTAGTATTTTAGTTTCTATGAATGAAATTTCAGAAGCTGTTCAATTGAACAGATACAGATGAACAGACTGGCTGTAGCTGTTTGCTACCACTGTAACACTAGTGAGCAAGCAGCAATACCTCACTGGCATACAATAATAAGCATTTACTTGGATCATACCTCTGCTGAACGTCTAAATGATCTAAGCTGCTGGTCTAAGTGGGGCCAATTAGAACCACTCTTCAGCGTGGCCATCAACCTTTTCCTGGGACCAACAGGCTATTGTAAGCAGATTTTTTTCATGACGACAGAGACCCATAAGCTTTCTCATAACCTAGGCTCAGGACGGGCACCATGACACCCTACCTCATCCCACTGGTCAGAACAAGTCACAGGGTCACTCTGGAGTCCAGGGGCAGGAAATGACACGTCACACAGCAAAAGGTAAGGATGCAGGGAGAGGTGAAGAGCTGTGATCCGTGAGACAATGTCGTGTGTGTGTAGGCATTTGCATTTCTACAGGATATATATGTAATACTTAATCATACCAAATGTCCTAGCAATTAAGTATTATCACTGTCGCCTTTTAAGAATGATGAAGCTGAGTCAGGGCATCCTACTTGCTGAGTGTCAGTTTGGAAGTGGCAGAAGAGAGACTTGAATTCTAGCCTGTCTCCAAAGGTTTTTTCTCTGGCCATATTTGCATCACTAAACTCATTTAATGGTCATGGTTATGGCCTTGAAAAATTCAGTGCCTATTGTCCATAGTATAGGACTGTAACCATTCAGGCCATAGACAGAACATCAATGTTCTCTCCTGGCAAAATTCATATATTGAAACCTAATTCCCAATGTGATGGTATCTGGAGATGGGGCCTTTGGGAAGTGACTAGGTCAGGGGGACAGAGTGCTCATGAACAGCATTAGTGTCCTTCTAAAAGTGATCCCAGGGCTTCCCTGGTGGTCCAGTGGGTAAAGAGTTCACCTTGCAGTGCAGGAGGCACTGGTTGGATCCCTGGCCCAGGAAGATCCCATGTGCCGCAGAGCAGCTGGACAGGTGTGTCCAATTAGCACCAGCACTCTGCAGCACATGCACCCAGAGCCAGTGCTCAGCAACAAGAGAAGCCACTGCAGTGGGAGGCCCACACAGGCCAAAGAATAAAGATGGATGAAAATATATAAGTAAATTTTTTTAAAAATGACCCCGAGCTCTCTCACTCCTCCCACCAGTGACGACACAGTGAGAAGACAACACCTTTGAATCCAGAAGCACCCCCCCCTTAACGTCTAAATGATCTGCTGGTCTTGGGCCAATTAGAACCACTCTTCAGCGTGGCCATCAACCTTTTCCTGGGACCAACAGGCTATTGTAAGCAGATTTTTTTCATGACGACAGAGACCCATAAGCTTTCTCATAACCTAGGCTCAGGACGGGCACCATGACACCCTACCTCATCCCACTGGTCAGAACAAGTCACAGGGTCACTCTGGAGTCCAGGGGCAGGAAATGACACGTCACACAGCAAAAGGTAAGGATGCAGGGAGAGGTGAAGAGCTGTGATCCGTGAGACAATGTCGTGTGTGTGTAGGCATTTGCATTTCTACAGGATATATATGTAATACTTAATCATACCAAATGTCCTAGCAATTAAGTATTATCACTGTCGCCTTTTAAGAATGATGAAGCTGAGTCAGGGCATCCTACTTGCTGAGTGTCAGTTTGGAAGTGGCAGAAGAGAGACTTGAATTCTAGCCTGTCTCCAAAGGTTTTTTCTCTGGCCATATTTGCATCACTAAACTCATTTAATGGTCATGGTTATGGCCTTGAAAAATTCAGTGCCTATTGTCCATAGTATAGGACTGTAACCATTCAGACGCCATAGACAGAACATCAATGTTCTCTCCCTGGCAAAATTCATATATTGAAACCTAATTCCCAATGTGATGGTATCTGGAGATGGGGCCTTTGGGAAGTGACTAGGTCAGGGGGACAGAGTGCTCATGAACAGCATTAGTGTCCTTCTAAAAGTGATCCCAGGGCTTCCCTGGTGGTCCAGTGGGTAAAGAGTTCACCTTGCAGTGCAGGAGGCACTGGTTGGATCCCTGGCCCAGGAAGATCCCATGTGCCGCAGAGCAGCTGGACAGGTGTGTCCAATTAGCACCAGCACTCTGCAGCACATGCACCCAGAGCCAGTGCTCAGCAACAAGAGAAGCCACTGCAGTGGGAGGCCCACACAGGCCAAAGAATAAAGATGGATGAAAATATATAAGTAAATTTTTTTAAAAATGACCCCGAGAGCTCTCTCACTCCTCCCACCAGTGACGACACAGTGAGAAGACAACACCTTTGAATCCAGAAGCACGTCCTCACCAGATGTGGAACCTACCGGCCCCTTAATCTTGAAGTTCTCAAACTCCAAAGCTGTGAGAAACAAGTGTCTGTTGTATAAACCACCCACTCTGGTATTTTTGTTACCACAGCCCAAATGGACGAGGACACCAAGCTCCATCCCATGGGAGTCCAGAAGACTTATTTCTACTAACAAAGGTGAGAAGGAAGGCTTCCCTGGTGGTCCAGCAGGTAAAAAGTTCGCAGTGCAAAGGACACTGGTTCGATCCCTGACCTGGGAGGATCCCACGAGCCGTAGAGCAGCTGGACCAGTGTGTCCAATTATGAGCCAGTGCTCTGGAGCGCATGCGCTCAGAGCCAGTGCTCTGCAACGGGAGAGGTCACTGCAATGGGAGGCCCTCACAGGCCGAAGAATAAAGATGGATGAAAATAAATTAATAAAAAACCAATAAAAGCGGCCAAAATTAAATTTAAAAAAAAAGTGAGCAGAAGGGATGTGTGCCATGTCCAGACCAAGAGAGTCTTCTTTTTGTTTTGGATTGGTTTTTGGTTTTCTTTGGGTTTTTTCGTTTTTTTTGTTTTTTTTCTGGCTGCAGCTTGTGGAATCTTAGCTCCCCAAGTAGGGTCTCTTGTATTGGAAACACAGACTACCAGGGAAGTCCCCCAGCCAAGACGTTTCAAAAGACAGCCTGCCTCCTGCACAGGTGCTTTCCCCTTTGGCCAGATGAAGACAAGGCTGGCCAATGAGCTTTCTAGAATAATGGAGGTATTCCACATCTGCATTATCTCAGACAGGATCCACTAGTCCTAAGTGAATACTTAATTTATGATTAGTACAACTGAAAACTTAAATCTCTAACAGGTTTTCATGCAATTCTAGTAAAGCAATTCTAATGAATTTAAGTTTGTTACGAAGTTCAGCAAGTTGAGATTGAAAACAGATGGGCAGGAACTGAAAAATATAAATGCCCCCTAAATTGGTAGAACTATCTGACAGGGGTCAATTACTTTGGAAAGCAAAACAAGGTATCTAAAAGAAACAAGCTCTTGATAAAGTTACAGTTTGATATTTCCAGTTTCCTTCTGACTGGGTAACAAATTAAGCTCTCTTTTACTACAGAATTAATTTGCCTCTCTCACTGGTAAATAATTTATCATTTAGAGGCAACGTGACATACAATGCGCTGGCATAAGGCCACCTTTTCTAAAATCTACTGGTTCCCTGGAGCAGCTGTATATCTTATTGATATTTATTGTAACAACCCAATACTCCTAATGGTTGTGAGAGTCGGCTGGTCTGTGCACTTTCAAAACAAATAACGCCAGAGCAGCTCCCAAACGCCACTGCCATCCATCACTTGCAAGATAGTCACTGTGACCAGTGTCCTGTTTTATGGATGGGTTTATGCTACAGTTCTAGAAAACAGCTTTTATCTTTCCAGTCATGCAGTGAAAACACCAGGAACAAACCCCACTGACTATTAACATTTTCATCGTGAGAGCAGGGGAGAATTTTGACCCACTGCTCGCTGGCATACTAGCACCTGTAGAAATCAATTACAAATGAAAAGAATAGTTAGGCATTAGCACCAGAGAAGTGTATTTGCTCTTTAGCTTTGGTTTATTCTCTATACCACCAGAAAAGATCACGGTGACGAATGTAAATGTGAGCCCTCGTGGTTGAGGGGATGCCAGTTCTGGGGTAGGGGCATGCTGTTTTTATGAAAGGCAAGTTCATGACTCTGAGGATAACCCACGCTCCTGCATCCTCGCTCAGGTTTCTCTAGCGCCTCCTTTAGAAGGGCCTCTTTGCCCTTGGCATTGGAGCCTGTGACTAGGTTGTGCCTGTGTGCTCAGTCGTGTCTGACTCTTTGTGACCCCATGGACTGTAGCCCCATTTTCCAGGCAAGAATACTGGAGAGAGTTGCCATTGCCTCCTCCAGGGATCTTCCAGACCCAGGGATCGAACCCTCATCTCTTGCATCTCCTACAATGGCAGGCAGATTCTCTACCACTAGTGCCACCTGGGAAGCTCCTGGGACTAAGGGTCAGAATCCACTCAAACTGTGACTCCCCCTCTTACCAGCTGAGTGGTCACCAGCAGTCACCTCCCTGAACCTCACGCTCCTTCTCCACGTGAGGATTAAAGGGACCAGGGCAGACAAAGAGGGTAGAGTCACAGCGGCTGGAATACTGCACACTGTGTCGTATTCTGTACATGTAGCTGTTATTTCTGGAAACTTCTCCATCCTCCACCACCCCCCCTACCCCCACCCCTTATGCATTCAGATTCAGCGCCACATGGCAACTTATTCATTTTTAAAACCTCAAAACTCATTCAACCGTA
Source organism: Tragulus kanchil (assembly GCA_022376925.1). Taxonomy (NCBI): domain Eukaryota; kingdom Metazoa; phylum Chordata; class Mammalia; order Artiodactyla; family Tragulidae; genus Tragulus; species Tragulus kanchil. The sequence continues at coordinate 113,189,785 of JAIOJX010000028.1, read as the reverse complement.
AACATCCTCAGAACATAACTGAGAGACATTTCAGGAAGCAGATGAAAAGGAAGCTACGGTAACAGTGCTCACAGGTGGCTCCCGTAACGGATTGGAGAGAAAGGGGATGAGTAGGTTTTAGCCAGAGAGCTCTGTCTGTTACCCTGGACTTTCCTTTCATATGCTAATATTTTCAGTCATAACCGACATACCCTTTTATCTTGTAAAACAAAATCATCATGACCTCAGAGTGGATGATGGATGCTGGGCCCTCCACCTTTGCCCATTTGTTACCATGGATGCATGTGATCTGCACTTTTGTCTTATGACTCCAGACGTAGATGCTAGATATGGCTGAGTCCTGCCTGACCTGAAGCTTTCTCCAGCTCCAAATCCAAGACCTTGCTTCTGATCAGGACTTTCAAGTACTGAATGCCTGGTGCTTATCAAGGATCTACCAATTCAATGGGTGAGAGCACAGAAAACAAATGTGCCAGTCTGCAGCCTCACTTTGCAGCAATTTCAAGTCAATCTGCAGTGATTTCCCTGTCAATCATTCTCCTCCTCGTTACTCAGTTCTGGTTTAGAGTTACGAGAAAGCTGTCAAACACACAGAAGAGTATTTAAGATGCTCCCATTCAGACAGAGGCTCACAGCATACCAAATGTACAAAATACACTTTATAAAATTTTATATTTATATAAATGTATTTATACAATGTATAAATACACAAATTTATATCTACATAAAATATAAATTCATTTATACAATTTGTAAATTAGCATTTATAAACTATTTCTTCAACGAATGGGTCTCAATAGGCTATGTTTGTCCATGACAAATCCTTCCAGAAAGTCTCCTAAGATTCTTCAGATGATCTGCCCTCACTGTTTTCGGCCAGGGACCCTAAGAAGAGTTTCTGAGAGAGCGAAACACAAAAACGGCAAAGTATGCACGGAATACCCAGCAAGTATTTGTGCGCCTTTTCCTAAGTGACGATTGTTAATGGAAGCAGCTTCCCAGCAGAAGACCACTTTTCCTCGCCTCCTCAACACCCCCACCCCCGCCCCAGGGAGGGAGGAGACCCACAGATACAGCATGTAACTTCCTCCTACTAAGGGGATGTGAACAGAAAGGATGTATCACTTCATGGATGAGACAGTTAAAAGACAGTGTACCTTATCCACCCTGCTCTGGATACTGAAGCTCAGGGTGACGCTGGAGGGCATATTCCTGAATCACAAAGTCACTGTTCAGAGGAGAGGAGACAGCCTTACCAGATGTTCCCCCACACTGAACTGTTTCATGAGTGAGAAATAAGCAGAAGCTACTGCAGAGGTTAAGGTCAGCATCACTAACAGCACAAGTTTTAAAAGGGAAAATAAACAGGGTAATCCTATAACTGGCAGCTGGCCACTGTTGTAGTGCATGCTGCTGGAAGAAACGAGTTAATGGCATTAAGCGGTATCGAGCTCACACATATCTGGTGAGAATATAAACTGGTACAACTACTGTGAAAAACTGTTTAGCAAAATCTACAAAAGCTGACTCCGAATATCCTGTGACCACAACTGTATATAATTCCATCAAGTGGTGAGGGGGCTGGTTTTGTATTAGTATTACACTGTTGTTTTTTAGTAAGATTAGTCAATTGCTGAAATACATTTTTAAAGTCTTCTATGCTCTCTCAAATAAATAAATAAATAAATAAATAAAAAGGAAAGAAGTCACAGACTCAGGGGAAAAAAGAAGTCCAAAAGGGCATCCTTCTTACCTGAGGGCAGTAGAACCTCTGAAGCAGCTCAGGCAAAGGAACTTAGAATTTGTATGTGAATGATCAACACAAATCAAGGCAGCTTAGAATCCCTCATTATTCCACAAATGGCTCACTGTATATAGATTACCTACTTTGTCAAATTATCATTCATCTAGGAGTATCAACACGAAATGTGTTTAACAATTAAAATTCTATGGTAATTTCACACTCAACAATGCCTTGTGTTCATAATTTCAATATTAGATTTGATTGAATATGATTAAATATGGTCTGTGCTTTCCAAAACGGGTTGCACGATGGATCTAAATGAACTCATTAGTAGCTAATGCTGTAGAGATCTTTCTAAATGCTAATGTTTAGCTGCCTTTGGCTCATTAATTAATTTAAAGATTGGATAATTATCAAAGCTTTCCATTCAAGTACATCTACCACTTTTTATTATTGGATGATGCTTATTTGCATGGGAGCATAAAAATGGAATTATGTCACCTAAAGCTGTGGAACACAATAGTAAATGCTCATACCGTTGTGCATTTCTTTCAAAGGAAGACAGCCAAGTCAGAGGGGACTGTTCACTTGAATGGATGAGGAGTTAAGACCTCTACAAATTCTTGTCTCCAAAACAGGAGTGATGAAAACAAAATCAGAGACGGACTAGGTGTCAAATATTGAGAGAACATGAGCAAACCCAGTGCTTAGGAAAGAAGGGGAGTCTGGTTTAATTTGAAAATAAGACAGCTTCATCCTAAAAGTCTACTGGCCGGGTGTGGAATCCAACATGACAGGAATACTCTAAATTCCAGTTCTTTTAAAATCTTATCATTGGCGTCTACTTTTGAAGGTTTAAGATCACAAGAGGTTGTTATAAAATGGAAGAAACCAGAAGTGCAATAAGACACTTTTAGATACTTAGTGATTTTCTTTCACTCTCAGAGCAAGTTTTAAGTGCTAGTCACCAACAGAAGGGTAACTAGGTCTAGTGTTTATCAACATCACTGCACAGCTGAGGAGAGTCATCTACAAAGACTCATTAAGGTCACTCTCTCACACTTAAGAGTAAAGGCAAGAAGGTGTTAGAGGCACTTTGGGTTGCGGAGCAGTGGCGGGGATGGAGGAAAAGTGAACTGAGAGGTGGATCCAACACAGGAACCCACCTACTTCCTCACCGTGTCCATCATCAGGAAGCCTCTTTGCAAATAAGGGTAGTACGGTGGGTACAGAATTATAACTAAGTACTTTTAACATTTATTTTTATTTCGCTGAGCTGGATCTTAGTTGCGGCACGCAGGGTCTTGAGTTGTGGCACCAGGGAGCTTCTAGTCGCGGCATGGAAACTCATAGTTCTGGCACGTGGGATCTAGTCTCCTGACCAATCTTAGCCACTGCACCACAGAGAAGTTCCTAAATAAGTATCTGTAGACTGGAATCTATGGATGTCTTTGTCAGTGATCGGGTTTATGGATAACACCATACTGTGAAGTGTGCAGCTCCCATGGGAAGACCTTGGTAAGAGATTTTAACCAGGGGAGCCAGTCTAAGCAGGACTTTAAGTGATGTCTTTGTACTACTACTGTTTGATACATTTCAGAGAGTTTGAGACCTACAGAGGATTTCACATGATGTGTTCCTTTATGCTTGCAAATTACTTAGATGGGCTGGAAGAATTAAGACCTCTTGAAAGGAAACAGTCAAGACTGTAAATGCTGCGGGCATGGCAGTACATGAGAACCATGACCAAGAGAACTCAGGTTTTACCTCCTCAGCATTTTGTCTTAACATTCCCCCAAGATGGGCTTTGGGGGCTTCCCAGGTGGTGCTAGTGGTGAAGAATCTGCCTGCTAATGCAGGAGACCTAAGAGACATGGGTTCAATCCCTAAGCCAGGAAGATGCCCTGGAGAAGGAAATGGCAACCCACTCCGGTGGTCTTGTCTGGGAAATCCCATAGACAGAGGAGCCTGGTGGGCTACAGCCCACAGGATAACACAGAGTTGGACACGACTAAAGCAACTTGCATACATAGATTGGCTTTCAGTGTCATGTCTGAGACCCATCTCCTATTGCTCTGGTCTTAACGCTTGTGTCCCCCCAAATCTATGTTAGAAGCCTAACTTTCAAGGTGACGCGATTAGGCGGTGAGGTCTCAGCCCTCATGAATGGGACTCACGCCCTCCTGAAAGAGGAGCACAACCCTCCTTGGGCCCGTCTGCCACATGAGGACAGCACAAGCATGTGCGACCTGGCAGAGGGCTCTCATCCCCACTTGCTGGCCAGCACTCTTCATCTCGGACTTTCAGCTTCCAGAACTATGAGGAATACATTTCTCTTGTTTATAGGCTACTCATTCTGGGGTTCTTCTGTTCCAGGAGCCTGAACACTTGGACACCTAGTTTCTCTCATCTGAGGTAACAGCCACCCAAGTAACACTGTGAATGAAGTCCCAAATCTTAAGTCACCCAGACATCTCACTTTAGAAACCAGCCATGCGGACTTCGCTGGTGTTCCAGTGGTTAAGACTCCATGCCTCTAATGCAGGAGTTCATGGGTTCAATCCCTGGTCTGGGAAGAGCCCACATCCCATGTAGCAACTAAGCCCATGCACCAGAACTACTGAGCCCATTCACCTAGAGCCTGTGCTCTGCAACGAGAGAAGGCACTGCGAGGAGAGCCCATGCACCACGACTAGAGAGTAGTCCCCGCCTGCCACAGCTAGAGAAAGCTTACCCACTGCAATGAAGACCCTGCACAGGCAAAAGTAACTAAAATAATTTTTTAAAATAGAAACCAATGCTATAACTGAGAATAGTTTTCATGTGTTCATTCAACAGACATCTACCCGTGAAGCTGTAGACGAGCAAAATTTGCCACCCCAAAATGTTTCTTTGGCATGGGGATTGACTTAGGCTAATGTTTTAAATTTATTCTTTTTTACTGAAACATAGTTGACTTCCAATGCTGTATAATTTTTGCTGTACAGCAATGATTCAATTTCACATATATATTTCATATTCTACTGTATAACACAGGAAGTTAAATTCAATATTCTGATTAGTATAATAGAAAAGAATTGGCTCATTATTTTTAAGAAACTGAAGACTCAGTTTTTCTTGTTACCTCTCCCTTAACTTCCTGGAAGAATTTACATGAAAGGCCTGTTCCCAGAATAGAGCTATCACCTGAGGTACCTACAGAGACCAGGCAGGTATCCAGTCCTTCGCGTGTCCCCCAAATCTATGTTAGAAGCCTAACTTTCAAGGTGACGCGATTAGGCGGTGAGGTCTCAGCCCTCATGAATGGGACTCACGCCCTCCTGAAAGAGGAGCACAACCCTCCTTGGGCCCGTCTGCCACATGAGGACAGCACAAGCATGTGCGACCTGGCAGAGGGCTCTCATCCCCACTTGCTGGCCAGCACTCTTCATCTCGGACTTTCAGCTTCCAGAACTATGAGGAATACATTTCTCTTGTTTATAGGCTACTCATTCTGGGGTTCTTCTGTTCCAGGAGCCTGAACACTTGGACACCTAGTTTCTCTCATCTGAGGTAACAGCCACCCAAGTAACACTGTGAATGAAGTCCCAAATCTTAAGTCACCCAGACATCTCACTTTAGAAACCAGCCATGCGGACTTCGCTGGTGTTCCAGTGGTTAAGACTCCATGCCTCTAATGCAGGAGTTCATGGGTTCAATCCCTGGTCTGGGAAGAGCCCACATCCCATGTAGCAACTAAGCCCATGCACCAGAACTACTGAGCCCATTCACCTAGAGCCTGTGCTCTGCAACGAGAGAAGGCACTGCGAGGAGAGCCCATGCACCACGACTAGAGAGTAGTCCCCGCCTGCCACAGCTAGAGAAAGCTTACCCACTGCAATGAAGACCCTGCACAGGCAAAAGTAACTAAAATAATTTTTTAAAATAGAAACCAATGCTATAACTGAGAATAGTTTTCATGTGTTCATTCAACAGACATCTACCCGTGAAGCTGTAGACGAGCAAAATTTGCCACCCCAAAATGTTTCTTTGGCATGGGGATTGACTTAGGCTAATGTTTTAAATTTATTCTTTTTTACTGAAACATAGTTGACTTCCAATGCTGTATAATTTTTGCTGTACAGCAATGATTCAATTTCACATATATATTTCATATTCTACTGTATAACACAGGAAGTTAAATTCAATATTCTGATTAGTATAATAGAAAAGAATTGGCTCATTATTTTTAAGAAACTGAAGACTCAGTTTTTCTTGTTACCTCTCCCTTAACTTCCTGGAAGAATTTACATGAAAGGCCTGTTCCCAGAATAGAGCTATCACCTGAGGTACCTACAGAGACCAGGCAGGTATCCAGCTGTGGCAGAGGAGACCCAGAAAGACCTACAGATCAGAGTCCTCTCTGTCTATTCCTCTCGGCATGGCCCAGCAAATATCTGCTTACCAAATTTGCTTTTCCAAGTTCATGTGAATTGTTTTCCTTTCCATCCCAAACCGCTACCCTTAATGTCCTCTTTTTTTTTTGGCCACTTCTATTGCTCTTTCAATTATTTATCATCCATCTTTGCTCCTCAGCCTGTGTGGGCCTCCCATTGCAGTGGCCTCTCTCATTGTAGAGCACCGGCTCTGGGCGCTTGCGCTCCAGAGAGCTGGCTCGTAATTGGACACATCCGTCCAGCCGCTTTGTAGCACGTGGGATCTTCCCAGGCCAGGGATCGAACCAGCACCCCTTGCACTGCAAGGCAGTGTCTTTACTCACTGGACCACCAGGGAAGCCCCTCTAATGTCCTCTTTTATTAACTTTAGCTGAAGATGTTATTGACAGCAAGGGTTTTGACCATTTTGGCAAGTTACTCAGCTTTCCTGGGTCTCTCTCACGTGCGCATGTCACTGACAGCACTTTCCCACTGACAGTAGGGCAAGTGCCTGATAGTATGGCATCAGGCAGGCTCTCCTGTTCCTCTCTCACACCAGGTAGGCTCTCCTGCCTGCTTTCTCATGACCCTACCCTGCTGTGCTTTGTCAACAAGGATACTGCTGACCTTGGTTACATAAGGCTGGACTAATGCATGTGCATTGCATTGCACCTGCTGGCCTTAGGCCATCTTTGTTCTGTAACCATTTACAAGTTCTCTCCAAAGACTCCTGGGGTGCAGGAGATTACGAGAGAGGTTTCGGGTGGCTAGTGTGATGGCTGGTGCGTGAGGACTACTGCTGGTGGGCGGCCCAGCCCGGGGAAAATAAGCACGTCTGCAGTTTCCTTGGCTCCTGGAGGGTTCTTCCAGCTTCCTCAGTCATGCCTTGTCTACCCTGGGTACCCTGTGCAATATGAGGAGCACTACACTGAGCTTCTGTTTGACATTCTCCGCTAATCTGTCTCATGTCAATTTAGTTCCTCAGCCAGCCAGAAGAACCTAGCAGGGCAGAGGAAACTGTTTTCCTCCCCACCAGCCTCATGCACAGTCACAGGTAGACTGCCCCCAATATGCACAGCCTGTACTGTGAGAATGAGGAGAGGGAGGGGAGGCCAAAATCCAGAGAAAGAAAGCATAACTTTAAGCTGCAAATTATATCCCAGTTAGACATGCCATTTCAGCTCATTTTCTACTTGCCAAAAATCAGTCACATTTCTGCACCCAGCTGAGGAGAGAATATGGGGATCCAAAGTGATTTCCCAAAGTCCACCCCTCTAATCACCCAAATATTTGTGCAGGCCCTCTTCCTCCTTCAAACAGAGCACATTACCGCTGCCCTAAAGGAGACAGGTGAAGGCCTCATCCTGTGACAGCACTCAGCTTCAAGTCCAACTATCTGGGCAACATGCAGTCTCTTCCAGCAGATCTGTATGCATCTCCTAGCCTAGAAGTTACCAGCTCATTCCCACCCCAGCATCCCACCTACCCATCCTTCTACCCACAACAAAGTCAATAAATAATGACACGTAAGACAAGACATGCACAATAGACATTTCTTCACAGAAAAGAAAATAAGCAAAGCACACAGCAGTCACTGGTCCTTAGCAATAATGGAGTCGAACTGGGCAGTAATTATAATGGAACTCGTCCTGGCAGTGGAGTATAATCATAGTTAGACCTTGGTTTTGGCTCCCGGGAGGCATCCTTGGTCCCCTGGCTTTGCCTCAGTTGTTCTTCCTTGACCCTTGTCTCTCATGGCCACGTTGGAGTTTGAAGACATTTCTTTCATGAGCCCTCCTTCAAAAATGCTTAGATTCTCCTAGACTTCTTCCTGTTTTGAGGAGCCTTAAAACTACCTTAGGATTGACCAATCACAAGTCCATGATTTGCTTGGCAATAAAGTTTGCTTTAATAAATGGTAGATTTCTGGTCTTTTTGATTCTGGTCTGATTAATCTATAAGTAACACCTAGAATTCTATATTGGGCATTATTCTTAAGTCCACCTTATTTCTCGGCTTCCAAGCTTAGTTATCACTCTTTCCCCACTTAAAAGGCAACTCCCAGGACATCCCTGATGAGCCGGGGGCTGGGACTTCATGCTCACAATGCAGGAGGCCCTGGTTGGATTCCTGGTAAGGGAACTAGCTCCCATATGCTTCAACTGAGTTTGCCTTCCCCAACGAAGATCAAAGATAGTGAAGTCTGCAACTAAGACTCAGCACAGCCAATTAAATAGAGTAAAAAAAAACTTTTTTTTAAGGCAACTCCTTTAAGATCTCCTGACACGGCAGATTTAATCTGATCTTTACTGCTAGAACTAATTTCCCTAGCTTGGTTGAGAATCTTTTCATGGGAGGACTTTGAAGAGCACCCTTACTAACCATTTTCTCCTTTTGTGGAATTAATAACAGTTGACTTTTCCAGTACATGGGATTCTATTACCTTCTCCCTCTTTTTGCCAATTGGCCAGTGCTTGCCTGGGCTCCTTTCCTTCTAATAATCACCTGCGGCAAGCAGCAAAGCGCAGCCAACATGCAAACACTCTGACTCCTTTCAGCTGCTTTCTCCAGGGCTAATGATTATACAGACATGGGGTCTGTCTTCTAAAAATTGAAGACAAACCTACCAAATGTTGCCTTGACAGTACAAAGCTTATCAGTTTCCCAATATCTGAAATTTCTGGTTTTTCTCCACTACCCACTGTCTAACACCTAGGGCAATACCACATAAAAGGTTTTTATAATAAGCACCAATATTTGTACTAATTAACAGTGCAAAAACAAGACGCCAAAAACAAATGACTTCCATTTCTCTCATGAAACAGCTTGAGAGGCCTATGCTAGAAGCCTCCTCCAGGAGCTCAGGTTCTTGCCATCTTGTTGTTTGGCATCAACCCAGGGCATTGCCCTTCACGGCTGAAGCCTAGTCAAGACTACATCAATACACCAGAGGGATACTGAGAAGGGAAAAGCAAAACCCAAGCACAGCCGCCACTTTTAAAGAAAACAGTACTTAGAAGGTACTAACCAACTTACCTTAGAAGGTACCTACCAACTCTACTTACAGGCCTACTGGTTCAAACTTCAGCATGTAGCCACTAAATGATCGCTGTGTGAGTGTTGGGAGAGGAGAAGAAAATACCAGCAGGTATCCTCTGGCTTCTGTTCCATGGTAAGGAATTTGGATATTTCATGGAAGCCAAATAGGAAAGCTGAACAACCCGACCAATTGTATTCGTCTGCTGATCCACCTTTGCTAGCTTAGGATGAACAAACCTGTTCTTAAAGGTGTGCCAACTGTAAGACCTTATACACCCGGACTAGCACAAGGTAGGTTGTTCCCAAGCTCTCTTCTGCACTCACGTTCAAAACTCCCCAGGACTGTTCCTTCACATCGCAGTGATTCTTACCGTTACTGATGAAATGAAGCATTACACATCTTCAGGCGACCGGAACACTTCACCAGCATCTCCCGAGGTCCTGGCTGTGTTAGAAGAGCTAAAAAAAAATTTAGGTTTGGGGCAGATGTGCCGCAATTCAAACGCCAAGAGGCCAAAGTTCGCAGCCGGGGCGGAGCTCCGCCCACTGCAAATGCAGGGCTCAGGGCACGCAAGGAAGAAAGCGCATGTGCACCGCGCACGGGGAGCGGTAACTGGAGAGAAGAAAAAGGTGTGTTCATCACCCTGCCGCGCAGACGCAACCAAGCTCCCAGCTGTTCTGGGTAACGTGTGCTCCTCAAAACCGCAGTTAGCTCGAGGCGAGGGTGGAGCTTGAAATGAAAAGGTCACCCAGGGGTCACAGGCCCATGCCTATTAAGGGGAGGGTGAGGCGGTCTTAAACAATCTTAACTGGCTGGTGTTCCAACTGGACACAGCTGACTCCAATCTTCTACAACACAGCATGGGCAAATATCTTATCTAGGCTTCGCGAGGCTTGGAGCACATGTACATTTTTGTAAAAGCAGTGAAAGGAACTTGATCAGTGCAGGGCAGGTAGCTTACAGATGGCAATAGATCTAACTGATGACTAACCTCGCTCTCAGAAGCTGATCAGTACGTGCTGGTTCATAGTGTTAGTGCCTGCAGAAAGCAGACTCTGGCGCTGCCTCTTGTCCTTTGCTGGCCTCCAGATGGCCACCAGCAGGCTGGTCCCCCTGCTAAAACCATCTAGGCTTCTTCCAACCCAGGAGGGGGGATCCAGTTTACTCCCAGTTCTGAAGGTAAAAAGTCCTCCCCTCATGGATGCCCACCTCTCACTGTCTCAGGATTTACCTCTTCCCACGATGACCAAGAGGGTCAACATCCATTTGGTTGTCATCACCGGATGCAGTCTGGACCCCAGAGCCACAACATGACTAGACAAAACCATAGCCTGACACTTAGTCCATTTCTCAAACTCTGCTATTTTATTGTGTATATGAACATTTTATTACCAGCTCAGTGCTAGACTCGAGAGGAGGAGGAAAGTGTTAAGTCAAGAAATTTTCATTGACTATGACGTGGATGCTGCATCTTAAGAGATCAACTGCTCAAGCATTTCACTCAAATGATATTATTGGGGATTCCCAATAGTATCAATTCCCAATAATATCAATAATATCAATAATATCATGGAGTTAGGACTCCATGCTTTTTCTGCAGGTTTGATCCCTCGTCAGGGAACAAAGATCCCACAAGCCAAGTAGCACGACTGAAAAAAAAAAGATCCATGTACAACACACTTCTTTGGCTACCAAGCCCTCAGGAAATAATTTGAAGTTGTTCAGGTTGTTGCCTAGTGTTACTTGTTTATTACACAATATTTGTTGAACACTCATCATAAGCAGCATACAGAACATTTACTACCTCCATTTCAAGGCCAGATAAGGAGATACGGAACCCACACAGGAAAAAGATTCCTGCTATTTACTGAAATAAATACACAAGATAAAGCTAAGCACCATCAGATTTCTGATGAATCATTCAACACAGTCGGTAGGGGGATGCTTCAGAGAAGGGACATTTGATCAGGTTCTAGAAGGATAATGGACTTAGGGAAGTAGAAATGAGGAAAACAGCTTCAAATGCAGAGAAAGTAACTTGTGAAGAAGATCAGGAGCGGCAGAACAAAATGAAACAAGACAGCATGCTGGGCCCCTGGGACAGACAGGATTTTGTGTCACGATGGAGAGTTACGTGTCAGCAAGCTGTAGAAGATGAGGCTGGGAAATCAGATGAGGTCAGGCTCTGGAATGATCACCTCTATCAAGTTTGAATTCTACTCCTATGGAGATGGGGCAGGAAAGGCAGAATGAGACAGAGGCCCCCCATCTTGCTCTTCCTCACATTGTTTTCCCCTCCTCTATGTCCAATCTCCTGCCTCCCTCTTATAAGGATACATGGGATGGCATTTTGCACCCACTTGAATGATCCAGGATCATCTCCCCATCTCGGTATCCTCAGTTGTATCTGCAAAGTACTAGTGTCTGTCACATAACGTAATATCCACAGGAACCAAGAGGTAGGACGTGGATGTCTTTTGGGCCCCTGGGCCCAAAGTCATTATTTGGCCTCACACATAAGTCACTTTTCTGGTAGGGCTTCAGAGATAATTAGAAGGTAGCCCATGCCTCTCTCTCTTTCTCTCTTTCTCTCTCTCTCTCTCTCTCAGCCTCTCTTTTCTCTCTCATTGCAGTCCTGGAGGCTTGATTTGAGGACTCTATATTTGCAAAACATTTAACTGAGCTTAGGTGCATAGTATGTAAATAATTATTTTTTTTTAACTGCAATCCCACTGCTTTAAACTGAATGTGTCTCCACAAAATGCTTATGTTGAAACCGGATTGCCAAAGTGATGGAATATGGATGTGAGACCTTTGGGGGTGATTAGGTCATGAAAATGCAATCCTCATGATTGGGATTGGTGTCCTTATAAAAGAGACCCCAGGGAGCTCCCTTGCGGCTTCTGCACTGGGTGGACACAGCAAGAAGATGGCCATCTGTGAACCAGGAAGCAGGCCCACAGAAGGCATGGGGTCTGCCAGCTTTCTGACCTTGGATATCTCAGCCTCCAAAACTGTGAAAACTAAATGTTTGTTGTTTCAGTCACCCTGTCTACAGTATTTTTGTTATAACAGCTGGAACAGACTAAGATAGTCCCCTAGCCAGTACAAAAAGGAAGCCCATGACCTTAAAGAATCAGGAAAAAACTTGTGAAGAAGATCAGGAGGAACAAAATGAAACAAGACAGCATGCTGGGCCCCTGGGACAGACAGGATTTTGTGTCACGATGGAGAGTTACGTGTCAGCAAGCTGTAGAAGATGAGGCTGGGAAATCAGATGAGGTCAGGCTCTGGAATGATCACCTCTATCAAGTTTGAATTCTACTCCTATGGAGATGGGGCAGGAAAGGCAGAATGAGACAGAGGCCCCCCATCTTGCTCTTCCTCACATTGTTTTCCCCTCCTCTATGTCCAATCTCCTGCCTCCCTCTTATAAGGATACATGGGATGGCATTTTGCACCCACTTGAATGATCCAGGATCATCTCCCCATCTCGGTATCCTCAGTTGTATCTGCAAAGTACTAGTGTCTGTCACATAACGTAATATCCACAGGAACCAAGAGGTAGGACGTGGATGTCTTTTGGGCCCCTGGGCCCAAAGTCATTATTTGGCCTCACACATAAGTCACTTTTCTGGTAGGGCTTCAGAGATAATTAGAAGGTAGCCCATGCCTCTCTCTCTTTCTCTCTTTCTCTCTCTCTCTCTCTCTCTCTCAGCCTCTCTTTTCTCTCTCATTGCAGTCCTGGAGGCTTGATTTGAGGACTCTATATTTGCAAAACATTTAACTGAGCTTAGGTGCATAGTATGTAAATAATTATTTTTTTTTAACTGCAATCCCACTGCTTTAAACTGAATGTGTCTCCACAAAATGCTTATGTTGAAACCGGATTGCCAAAGTGATGGAATATGGATGTGAGACCTTTGGGGGTGATTAGGTCATGAAAATGCAATCCTCATGATTGGGATTGGTGTCCTTATAAAAGAGACCCCAGGGAGCTCCCTTGCGGCTTCTGCACTGGGTGGACACAGCAAGAAGATGGCCATCTGTGAACCAGGAAGCAGGCCCACAGAAGGCATGGGGTCTGCCAGCTTTCTGACCTTGGATATCTCAGCCTCCAAAACTGTGAAAACTAAATGTTTGTTGTTTCAGTCACCCTGTCTACAGTATTTTTGTTATAACAGCTGGAACAGACTAAGATAGTCCCCTAGCCAGTACAAAAAGGAAGCCCATGACCTTAAAGTATCGGTTCTCTGTTTAGGCAAGACTACAGAGCAAACACAACAAAGGACAGTCGTGGTCACAGTGATGCCAGCCCTCAGCGCTCCACCCCAGTTCCTGGGTACCTGCTCTTGTCACCTCCCAGGGGACTTGATAATTTAACATTACCTCTTCACAAGCACACCCTGAAAAATCTATTTTCCAGCCAAGCTTTCACAATAACAAGGCCGGACGCCATCTCTTCGCTCAGATCTGAAGCCGTCCTCCTCATTCTCCTCAGGCTTTGTAAATTTGCATCTTGTCTGTCTAATGAGTTTACATATTTGTTTTTACCGCACAATCTGAATTCAGATCCATCTTTCTGGCTTTTGATAGGAAACATGTTTGTCATCAATATATTTTGTTGCTACTAAATACAAGATTCACTGTGGCAATTATCCAAAGCCATAATCAGCTGAAGTGGCAGCATAGCATTTAGTTAAAACAGAAAAGTTGTAGAGTTTCATTAATATGCACATAAACACGCTACAAGTGCCTCCCAGGAAGTATGGTGCCTCCGACAGCTGCCAGAGAGACTGCGTGTATGAACAGACAAATGAGCTACATTAAGTGATTATTACATTTTCTAAAAAAAAAAAAAAAATAGAACGGTGTATGCTGTAATATTGAATTTGATAATTAGAAACAACAAAACCCCTAATTTAAAAAGAAATAAAACCTTTTTAAATTCATGTATTTATTGCTGCTTATTTTCTCCTTTCTGGAAGATAGTAAAATAATGATATATATAAAGAAAGCGTGTGTGAAAAAAAAGGTCTTTTCCCCTAATATAAACTTAACCTATCCCATATCTTTATCTGTGTGTGTACATACAATTATTAGCAACAGAGTTTTGGTTTGATATTACTCTCTCCATTATTTTTGTTATTTTTAAACATTTTAAATAGGGACCATTTTTAAAATCCTTACTGAACTTGTTACAAGATTGCTTCTGTTGTTTATGTTCTGGATTGTTGGCCATGAGGCCTGTGGGATCTTAGCTCCCCACCAAGGGCTGAACCCACACTGCCTGCAGTGGAAGGCAAAGTATCGACCACTGGACCTCCAATTATTTGGGGTCCTTCTGTTATTTTTAATACCCCAATCTGGATGTGTGCTCTGTCCAAATAGATAAGGCTGTGTGGGGACATTTAAAGGATTTTGGAGGAGGCAGCAACAGACATGAGCAACCCCAGAATAATGCCAGAGTAAAAGTAATGAAATAATTCTGATAGTGGGTGTGATAAATTCTAGGATTTGGGTATGAACAGCCTATGTTTTTACTGAACATTGATGTAGCCTATGTGTCTATGCTCAGCAGTGAATGGCACACAGCTGTGGCTGGGTAATGGGGTATTAAAGAGTTTTTCTCCTCTGTTTTTCTCTGAGTTCAACCTTCAAATATGAAGTCAGGTATGTACTCATGGCCTCATAGGAGGATCCTTTGTTTTCCAAAACATTCTCCTTTTTCTATGGTCCTCCGACACTGTGGCAATTATCCAAAGCCATAATCAGCTGAAGTGGCAGCATAGCATTTAGTTAAAACAGAAAAGTTGTAGAGTTTCATTAATATGCACATAAACACGCTACAAGTGCCTCCCAGGAAGTATGGTGCCTCCGACAGCTGCCAGAGAGACTGCGTGTATGAACAGACAAATGAGCTACATTAAGTGATTATTACATTTTCTAAAAAAAAAAAAAAAATAGAACGGTGTATGCTGTAATATTGAATTTGATAATTAGAAACAACAAAACCCCTAATTTAAAAAGAAATAAAACCTTTTTAAATTCATGTATTTATTGCTGCTTATTTTCTCCTTTCTGGAAGATAGTAAAATAATGATATATATAAAGAAAGCGTGTGTGAAAAAAAAGGTCTTTTCCCCTAATATAAACTTAACCTATCCCATATCTTTATCTGTGTGTGTACATACAATTATTAGCAACAGAGTTTTGGTTTGATATTACTCTCTCCATTATTTTTGTTATTTTTAAACATTTTAAATAGGGACCATTTTTAAAATCCTTACTGAACTTGTTACAAGATTGCTTCTGTTGTTTATGTTCTGGATTGTTGGCCATGAGGCCTGTGGGATCTTAGCTCCCCACCAAGGGCTGAACCCACACTGCCTGCAGTGGAAGGCAAAGTATCGACCACTGGACCTCCAATTATTTGGGGTCCTTCTGTTATTTTTAATACCCCAATCTGGATGTGTGCTCTGTCCAAATAGATAAGGCTGTGTGGGGACATTTAAAGGATTTTGGAGGAGGCAGCAACAGACATGAGCAACCCCAGAATAATGCCAGAGTAAAAGTAATGAAATAATTCTGATAGTGGGTGTGATAAATTCTAGGATTTGGGTATGAACAGCCTATGTTTTTACTGAACATTGATGTAGCCTATGTGTCTATGCTCAGCAGTGAATGGCACACAGCTGTGGCTGGGTAATGGGGTATTAAAGAGTTTTTTCTCCCCTCTGTTTTTTTTCTCTGAGTTCAACCTTCAAATATGAAGTCAGGTATGTACTCATGGCCTCATAGGAGGATCCTTTGTTTTCCAAAACACTTAAACCTGCTAGAGAATTTCCAGAATTTTCTAAGAAGTAACAAATAACACAAAATGCTCAAGATTAAATAATTTGTTTTGAGTTGAGTAGACATGACACAGAATTTCAGTGGCATAGAATTTCAAGACAAGGAAGACACCGTCAGTCTTGCAAGGTTCCCATGTCCCTGGGGAGGTGTGAGGAGCAGAGAGAAGCTGAACAGAGGGGACCAGAGGGGCAGGAGGAGTGAGAGCCTCTGGAACAACCTGTGAGCACCGAATACCAAGGACAGCATGGCCCTCCCTGTGTTGTGGATCCTGTGAAAATATAACTCAACCTTGGGTAGAGGGCGAGGACAAGTTCTGGAGGAAAGTTCTGAGGTTAAATATTTTGAAGTCTGAAATAAAGTTCACTATTAGAAAATTAAGTCTCTGTGACACACAGACTTAGAAAAAGAACTCATGTTGCCGGGGAGAAGGGATAGTTAAGGACTTTGGGAAGGTCACATACACAGTGCTATATTTAAAATGGATAACCAACAAAAATCTATTGTATGACACATGGAACTCATGCCAGCCAGGATGGGAGGCAGCTTTTGGGGAGAATGGATATATATGAATGGCTGAGCCCCTTCACTGTTCACTTAAAACTATCACAACGTCGTGAGTCGGCTGTACTCCAATACAAAATGTCTTGGGTGTTAAAAAAAATAAAGTGGAAGATGAAATGAACGCAAAGTATCGACCACTGGACCTCCAATTATTTGGGGTCCTTCTGTTATTTTTAATACCCCAATCTGGATGTGTGCTCTGTCCAAATAGATAAGGCTGTGTGGGGACATTTAAAGGATTTTGGAGGAGGCAGCAACAGACATGAGCAACCCCAGAATAATGCCAGAGTAAAAGTAATGAAATAATTCTGATAGTGGGTGTGATAAATTCTAGGATTTGGGTATGAACAGCCTATGTTTTTACTGAACATTGATGTAGCCTATGTGTCTATGCTCAGCAGTGAATGGCACACAGCTGTGGCTGGGTAATGGGGTATTAAAGAGTTTTTTCTCCCCTCTGTTTTTTTTCTCTGAGTTCAACCTTCAAATATGAAGTCAGGTATGTACTCATGGCCTCATAGGAGGATCCTTTGTTTTCCAAAACACTTAAACCTGCTAGAGAATTTCCAGAATTTTCTAAGAAGTAACAAATAACACAAAATGCTCAAGATTAAATAATTTGTTTTGAGTTGAGTAGACATGACACAGAATTTCAGTGGCATAGAATTTCAAGACAAGGAAGACACCGTCAGTCTTGCAAGGTTCCCATGTCCCTGGGGAGGTGTGAGGAGCAGAGAGAAGCTGAACAGAGGGGACCAGAGGGGCAGGAGGAGTGAGAGCCTCTGGAACAACCTGTGAGCACCGAATACCAAGGACAGCATGGCCCTCCCTGTGTTGTGGATCCTGTGAAAATATAACTCAACCTTGGGTAGAGGGCGAGGACAAGTTCTGGAGGAAAGTTCTGAGGTTAAATATTTTGAAGTCTGAAATAAAGTTCACTATTAGAAAATTAAGTCTCTGTGACACACAGACTTAGAAAAAGAACTCATGTTGCCGGGGAGAAGGGATAGTTAAGGACTTTGGGAAGGTCACATACACAGTGCTATATTTAAAATGGATAACCAACAAAAATCTATTGTATGACACATGGAACTCATGCCAGCCAGGATGGGAGGCAGCTTTTGGGGAGAATGGATATATATGAATGGCTGAGCCCCTTCACTGTTCACTTAAAACTATCACAACGTCGTGAGTCGGCTGTACTCCAATACAAAATGTCTTGGGTGTTAAAAAAAATAAAGATAAAGAGAAAAGATGAAAAGACAACTGTCACAATGGGAGAAGATAGCTACAACAGAAGCAACTGAAGAAGGATTAAAACAAACAACCTAATCAAAAAATAGGCAGAAGTCCTAAACAGATATTTCTCCAAATACATACAGATAACCAATAAACACACTAAAAGATGCTCAGCATAGCTCATTATTAGAGACAAGCAAATCAAAACTACAATGAGATACCACCTCATACCAGTCAGAATGGCCAGCCTCAAAACATCTAAAAACGATAAATGCTGGAGAGGATGTGGAGAAAGAGGAACGTTCCTGCACTGTTGCTGGGACTGTAAACTGTTCCAGCTATTACACAGAACAGTATGGTGATTCCTTTAAAAACTAGAAATAAATCTACCATGAAAAAGTGAAAAATAAAAGTCTCTGTGTATCTTACTTGGGGGACAGTATTCATCCTCACCTCAAAATGTGAACTAAGCAGCTATTGGATTGATTATTTAATTAATTCAATGAAAGTACATGGAAAGACACCAGAGAGGAGTGTAACTTTCCTAGAAACCGATGTCAAGGGTTGGGTCTGAAAGGCTGCTGAAGACAGATGTGGGGAGGTGAGGATGGCATCCAGAGGAGAAAACCCAGAACCCAGGACTGAATAACAAGCCTTGAGAGGAAAGAACAGAAATCCTTTCACTGCGGCTGAAGCATAACCTCTAAGGAAAGGGGTGACACTAGAGGGGAGACCTCTGGCCAGACCTCCATAAGGAAATTAAAAGTCACTTGAAAGAATATGGGTAGATTCTGAGGCGAGTGATGAGCTCTGCTTTTGTGCTAAACCTCTGCTAGCCCAGATTTCAGGAGCCATTCAGCACCTGCGCCCCACCCTCACCTGGGCTGGGACGCGGGGGCAGCCAATAGCCTGGCTCTGAGCTCATGGCTCCCAGCTTGGCCTGAGCTCTCAGCCCTGGTCCTACCCTCCCCTGTCCCGCAGCCCTGTGCCAGCTATGGGCACCTTCTACTTGTTCTGGTTTCTGACCTCTCTACTCTTGGGTAGACAGTGGCACCTCAAAAAAGGGAGGCCTAGGAACTGCACATACGTCACAACACTCATGGCCCACAGACTGTTCCCATCCCGGGGAGCCACCTCACTTTGGGAAGGTCTTCTGTCCAAAAAAGAGCCAGTGGGATTTCAGTCAGTCAGCCATGGAAGGACCAAGGGGGCCTGGAACTGGAACTGTGCATCTGTGGTCTTGAAGAATCCCTGATTCACGTCTCCATGTTTTTCTAAATCAGGCATCTCTTTCGTGGAAAGAAGGAAACAAACACTCATCAGGCTGTTCCTGTGAGTGTTAAGCAGCACAGACATATGTCACACCACTGAATCTTCACCACAGTCCTGAAAGGTCACTTATGATTATCTCCATATTGTAACTGAGAGGAAAGGGCACACTGGACAAATGAAACGACTTGCTGAAGTGGGCCAGCTGGGAAGAGGTTGTCTCCACTGCCAAAGCAGGTGTAAGGCAAAAGCAACATGTAGACGTGGTCTTGCACTGAAGGGCACTCTTGCCAGAAAGCAGGACTCAGAAGGGTTCTGGGCTTTAGATTTATGACAGTTATGACGGCGCCTCTTCAGGGAAGGTGCAGCTGTCCCCCTGCAGTGAGAGGAGCCATTCCTCCCTGTGTAAACCCCTTAGGATGTCAACACAAACAGCGTCACCCTGTCTCTGTAACGATACCCTGTCTTTTCCCTAACACCTGCAGAGGACAGTACAAGTGCTCCTCCTCTTGAAAATCACTCCAGTACAAATGAAAAGGACACAGAGAAAAAGATTCTGAGCTGATTGCTGCTCAGGTGTCAAAACCTGTATGGTCTTAAGTATATCTTCCTTACAGTCACTCAGTTGACCCTGACCTTCTCCAACTTTGTGGATACTGAACCATCACATAGATGAACCATCATTAGGTAGGCTTTGGGGGGTGAGCCCACGAACAGGAAATGCTAAGAGTGTCCCAACAATGGGGAGCTACAGGAAAGGAGGGAAAGGACCTCAGACAGCTGTCCTGAGTCACTACCCTCCCTGTCCAGCCCTGTGCCAGCTATGGGCACCTTCTACTTGTTCTGGTTTCTGACCTCTCTACTCTTGGGTAGACAGTGGCACCTCAAAAAAGGGAGGCCTAGGAACTGCACATACGTCACAACACTCATGGCCCACAGACTGTTCCCATCCCGGGGAGCCACCTCACTTTGGGAAGGTCTTCTGTCCAAAAAAGAGCCAGTGGGATTTCAGTCAGTCAGCCATGGAAGGACCAAGGGGGCCTGGAACTGGAACTGTGCATCTGTGGTCTTGAAGAATCCCTGATTCACGTCTCCATGTTTTTCTAAATCAGGCATCTCTTTCGTGGAAAGAAGGAAACAAACACTCATCAGGCTGTTCCTGTGAGTGTTAAGCAGCACAGACATATGTCACACCACTGAATCTTCACCACAGTCCTGAAAGGTCACTTATGATTATCTCCATATTGTAACTGAGAGGAAAGGGCACACTGGACAAATGAAACGACTTGCTGAAGTGGGCCAGCTGGGAAGAGGTTGTCTCCACTGCCAAAGCAGGTGTAAGGCAAAAGCAACATGTAGACGTGGTCTTGCACTGAAGGGCACTCTTGCCAGAAAGCAGGACTCAGAAGGGTTCTGGGCTTTAGATTTATGACAGTTATGACGGCGCCTCTTCAGGGAAGGTGCAGCTGTCCCCCTGCAGTGAGAGGAGCCATTCCTCCCTGTGTAAACCCCTTAGGATGTCAACACAAACAGCGTCACCCTGTCTCTGTAACGATACCCTGTCTTTTCCCTAACACCTGCAGAGGACAGTACAAGTGCTCCTCCTCTTGAAAATCACTCCAGTACAAATGAAAAGGACACAGAGAAAAAGATTCTGAGCTGATTGCTGCTCAGGTGTCAAAACCTGTATGGTCTTAAGTATATCTTCCTTACAGTCACTCAGTTGACCCTGACCTTCTCCAACTTTGTGGATACTGAACCATCACATAGATGAACCATCATTAGGTAGGCTTTGGGGGGTGAGCCCACGAACAGGAAATGCTAAGAGTGTCCCAACAATGGGGAGCTACAGGAAAGGAGGGAAAGGACCTCAGACAGCTGTCCTGAGTCACCACCACCACCAGACCACATCAGCTCTTCACAAGGTCAGACCTTAAGATGCCTCCCAGCTTGTGCCAGTTCATCAAGGTCACGATCACTTGGCCCAACACCTGAGCATCCTGATAAGCAGAGTGTTGTTAGTGGAAAAATGACATTTGGACATGAGCTAGTTCTTCGTTCCAAAGTGGTTCTGAACATATCTTCTGATAACCAAATAGGTGATGTAGATTATTTCCACTATATAGATGAAAAGAAAAACACACACACACAGAATTTTAAAGACTATAAGGTGTGCCTGAGGTTTTTCTAATCATCACTTCTTGAATCAGATGTATACAATACCCCCACAGTCTCAGGGAATAATTAATTGGAGTCAATATTAACCAGGGCCAAATATTACCATGTGGCCCTTTTTCACTGATTCAACTTATGAAGCAACAAAAGTCCTGTATTGTATCATTGCCTTAATGTTTATTAATACCTGTTACATATTTATTTACTTTTCCTGTTAAACATTGGATAGGTCATTTACCCTCTCCTGGCCTCATCTTTCTCATCTATTTAAACACACACACATACAAACCAGAGCAGTTAGGTTTAAAAATTATTTCTGGGTAGTTCCCTGGTAGTTCAGTGGTTAAGACTTCACACATCCAATGCAAGGGGCACCGGTTCAATCCCCAGTTGAGGAACCAAGATCCCATATACACAGAGCATAAACCAAAAAAAAAGAAAGAAATCTCTATATTCTTTCTGAATTTGAAAATTCCTGTGTCAAGATCAAGTATAACCTGACATCTTAATATTCTCAACAAAACACTTCTAATTTGTTAACATTAACTCTACTTAGGTCTTTAAGCTCAATCTTGACATTCCATGTAGGTTCAAATATTTATGCAAAATGCATTTTTAATTTCATCCTTAATGTATTGTCATTATTTTGTAATTTACTGTTCTCATTGTCTTAGTAAATGCCCAGAGAAGCCACTCACGGAGGCTGGTTTGAAGGCTCAGAAGTAATTAGGTTAACCTATGCTGATGATAATCATGGTTCATTTTCCCCATTATCAAAATTTTAAAGAAGCTGGCTAAATGATTTTGAATAAGTGACAGTTAAGGGTAATAAAGGAAGACTGACAATACCAAAGTTTGATAGGAACACATAATCCTACTGAATTTGCAGATGATAAAAATCTGCCTGCAATGCCGGAGACCCAGTTTCAGTCCCTGGATTGGAAAGATCTCCTGGAGGAGGGCATGGCATGCCACTCCAGTATTCTTGCCTGGAGAATCCCATGAGCAGGGGAACCTGGTAGGCTACAGTCCATGGGCTAATAAAGAGATGGACACGACTGAGTGACTAACACTTTCACTTTCGTTTTTCAACCCCTATAAAGTATAATCTAGCATATAAAATCAACTGATTTACATTAAACATCAGCTTCAGAGACAAAACCATTAGCTACTTGCCTACATTTTTTTTTCTAAACAGGTAAGCACTACTATCACCCCAGCACCTTGGTCTTCCCCTGAGAAATATTTAACATCTGCAGAGTGTGTCACAACTTTGTATGATTTTTATACTTAATCCTCAGAGCAACCTTGTTAAAATCTGCACTGTTTTTTTCATGAGGGGAGCGGTTTCTGAGAGATGCGGTGAAATGCACAACGCTCCACTCACTCAAACCCAGACTCTTCTTCCTTTCTGCTTCATTCAAAGGCCATGGTCCTGTAAACTGGACAAGACTTGGCCCAGCATAGGCCCCTCCACTGGTGCAGGTGTGAACAGCTGATTGACCAGACATGAAATCTTGACCCATGTAAAAACAGTAAACATCAGATCTTACCAGTCACTGGCCATGAATTGCCATGTTTACTTCATATATTTATTTGTTCTTTCCTTCATTCAACTAGGAAGAGTTTAGAATACCAACAAGGTGCCAGGTCCTCTCCTAAATGTAAGTAATACAAAACAAATTAGTCCAGTTGATTTATTCATTTAGTCATTCATTCAAAATAAGTGGTAGGCTCTGGAAATATAAAGCAAAAGAAAAGAAAAGGTCCTTGCTAAGGAGGAGTTTGTGGTTTTCCTCTTCCATAAGACTGTTAAGTATACAAAGATGCTGATGATAATCATGGTTCATTTTCCCCATTATCAAAATTTTAAAGAAGCTGGCTAAATGATTTTGAATAAGTGACAGTTAAGGGTAATAAAGGAAGACTGACAATACCAAAGTTTGATAGGAACACATAATCCTACTGAATTTGCAGATGATAAAAATCTGCCTGCAATGCCGGAGACCCAGTTTCAGTCCCTGGATTGGAAAGATCTCCTGGAGGAGGGCATGGCATGCCACTCCAGTATTCTTGCCTGGAGAATCCCATGAGCAGGGGAACCTGGTAGGCTACAGTCCATGGGCTAATAAAGAGATGGACACGACTGAGTGACTAACACTTTCACTTTCGTTTTTCAACCCCTATAAAGTATAATCTAGCATATAAAATCAACTGATTTACATTAAACATCAGCTTCAGAGACAAAACCATTAGCTACTTGCCTACATTTTTTTTTCTAAACAGGTAAGCACTACTATCACCCCAGCACCTTGGTCTTCCCCTGAGAAATATTTAACATCTGCAGAGTGTGTCACAACTTTGTATGATTTTTATACTTAATCCTCAGAGCAACCTTGTTAAAATCTGCACTGTTTTTTTCATGAGGGGAGCGGTTTCTGAGAGATGCGGTGAAATGCACAACGCTCCACTCACTCAAACCCAGACTCTTCTTCCTTTCTGCTTCATTCAAAGGCCATGGTCCTGTAAACTGGACAAGACTTGGCCCAGCATAGGCCCCTCCACTGGTGCAGGTGTGAACAGCTGATTGACCAGACATGAAATCTTGACCCATGTAAAAACAGTAAACATCAGATCTTACCAGTCACTGGCCATGAATTGCCATGTTTACTTCATATATTTATTTGTTCTTTCCTTCATTCAACTAGGAAGAGTTTAGAATACCAACAAGGTGCCAGGTCCTCTCCTAAATGTAAGTAATACAAAACAAATTAGTCCAGTTGATTTATTCATTTAGTCATTCATTCAAAATAAGTGGTAGGCTCTGGAAATATAAAGCAAAAGAAAAGAAAAGGTCCTTGCTAAGGAGGAGTTTGTGGTTTTTATAACAGCTACTTCCACAGTCACCAGTTTACTGTGTTTAATGAACCAGCATTCAGATGTTTCACTGAGAAGCATGTGACTCCAAGGAGCACCTTCTTCATGAACTTACTACAAAGCATCCTTAGTACAAAGCGATGATGATGCAGGGATGCTCCGATCATTCCGTTCAGAATTATTGAGATGTTTTCTATTTTACTCAGTTAAATCTGAGTAATTTTCATGCTAAAGAACTCTAATTTCATTTGGGAGCACAGTATTGAAAGTGAAGCAACATCATTTCAGGCTGCTTGTCTAAAATGCTGTCATCATTACCTGTCAAGAAGCAATTTTAGAAAATTCTTTTAAAGGAAAAGTAAGAATTGGTAAACATGTTATCAAGTTTCGTAGACTTGAGAAGGGAAATTTTTAAGCTGGTTGAGATTAAACCTCCCTGGATCTTTCTTACTACAACTGTTTGCCTAAAATATGTCAGTACCAACTGACTGCCATGGTACAATTTATATTTGGACTTATATTTTACAGTTGAAGATTTTTAACTAAGTTTCTTTTGTCATAGCATTGTTAAGAGAGATACACATAAAAACATAAAATAAAAAAAACTTACTCTTTCTCAAAACAGCTGAACGTGGAAACAGTTTATTTTGTAAGTTTAGGCAGAATAAATGACTTTAGGTAAATTAACCACAGGCAGGAATGCCATTTGACAAACTGGTTTTTTAAACAGTAGAACTTTTTAAAGTAAAACTTAAATTCTGACTCTGAGCCACCCTCTATTCTACTCCATTTCACAGAATCAAAGAAAAATGTACCCTAGTGTTAATACTCTCTCCTTCAAGAATCACAGACTTGTGTGGCTAAGGGGTTTATGTAACTCACTGAAGCTATGAACCATATTGTGCAGCAACAATGAAGACGGATGGATCATTGTGGAGAGTTCTCACAAAATGTCATCCACTTGAGGAGGGAATGGCAAACCACTCTAGTATTCTTTTCACAAGAACCCCATGAACAGTATGAAAAGGCAAAAGGATATGAGGCCCTGCAGGTCAGAAGGCATCCGATACGCTACTGGGGAAGAGTGAAGTGCAATTATCAATGGCTTCAGAAAGAATGAAGAGATGGGCCAAACAGGAAATGACACTCTACTGTGAATATGCCTGGCAGTGAAAGTAAAGTCCAGTGCTGTAAAGAACAATCTTGATAGGAACCTAAAATGGTAGGTCCATGAATCAAGGTAAATTGGATGTGGTCACACAGGAGATGTCAAGAGGAACATTGACATCTTAGGAATCTATGAACTAAAGTGGATGGGGGACTTCTCTGGTGGTCCAGGAGCTAAGACTCTGTGTTCCCAATGCAATGGGGCTGAGGTTCAACTCCTGGTCAGGGAACTAGATCCCACATGCCGCAACTAAGACCCAGCGCAGCCAAATAAATAAATAATTAACAATAAAATAAAATGCACAGGAATTGGAATTGGGTGAATTTAATTGATATGACCATTATATCTACTATTGTGGGAAGGAATCTCTTAGAAGAAATGGAGTAGCCATCATAGTTAACAAGAGTCCAAAATGCAGTACTTGAGTGCAATCTCAAAAATGACAGAATGATCTCAGTTCATTTC
Source organism: Tragulus kanchil (assembly GCA_022376925.1). NCBI lineage: Eukaryota > Metazoa > Chordata > Mammalia > Artiodactyla > Tragulidae > Tragulus > Tragulus kanchil. The sequence continues at coordinate 113,163,977 of JAIOJX010000028.1, read as the reverse complement.
CAAGGCAAAATGTTCAATATCACAGTAGTCCAAGTCTATGTCCCAACTACTAATGCCAAAGAAGCTCAAGTTGACTGGCTCTGTTGAAGACCTACCTGTAAGACCTTCTAGAACTAATACCCAAAAAAAGACATCCTTTTCATCATAGGGGACTGGAAGGCAAAAGTAGGACGTCAACAGACACCTGGAATAACAGGCAAGTTTGGCATTGGAGTACAAAATAAAGCCAGACAAAGGCTAACAGAGTTTGTCAAGAAAACACATTGACCATTGCAAACACCCTTTTCCAACAACGCAAAAGATGACTCTACACGTGGACATCACCAGATGGTCAATAACAAAGTCAGATTGAACATATTCTGTGTAGTCAGTGATGGAAAAGCTCTATACAGTCAGTAAAAGTACAACCTGGAGCTGACTGCAGCTCAGATCATCAGCTCCTTATTTCAAAATCCAAGCTTAAATGGAAGAAAGTAGGGACCCCAGGTAAAAAAAGAAGGCCCTGCAGGTCCGATACGCTACTGGGGAAGAGTGAAGTGCAATTATCAATGGCTTCAGAAAGAATGAAGAGATGGGCCAAACAGGAAATGACACTCTACTGTGAATATGCCTGGCAGTGAAAGTAAAGTCCAGTGCTGTAAAGAACAATCTTGATAGGAACCTAAAATGGTAGGTCCATGAATCAAGGTAAATTGGATGTGGTCACACAGGAGATGTCAAGAGGAACATTGACATCTTAGGAATCTATGAACTAAAGTGGATGGGGGACTTCTCTGGTGGTCCAGGAGCTAAGACTCTGTGTTCCCAATGCAATGGGGCTGAGGTTCAACTCCTGGTCAGGGAACTAGATCCCACATGCCGCAACTAAGACCCAGCGCAGCCAAATAAATAAATAATTAACAATAAAATAAAATGCACAGGAATTGGAATTGGGTGAATTTAATTGATATGACCATTATATCTACTATTGTGGGAAGGAATCTCTTAGAAGAAATGGAGTAGCCATCATAGTTAACAAGAGTCCAAAATGCAGTACTTGAGTGCAATCTCAAAAATGACAGAATGATCTCAGTTCATTTCCAAGGCAAAATGTTCAATATCACAGTAGTCCAAGTCTATGTCCCAACTACTAATGCCAAAGAAGCTCAAGTTGACTGGCTCTGTTGAAGACCTACCTGTAAGACCTTCTAGAACTAATACCCAAAAAAAGACATCCTTTTCATCATAGGGGACTGGAAGGCAAAAGTAGGACGTCAACAGACACCTGGAATAACAGGCAAGTTTGGCATTGGAGTACAAAATAAAGCCAGACAAAGGCTAACAGAGTTTGTCAAGAAAACACATTGACCATTGCAAACACCCTTTTCCAACAACGCAAAAGATGACTCTACACGTGGACATCACCAGATGGTCAATAACAAAGTCAGATTGAACATATTCTGTGTAGTCAGTGATGGAAAAGCTCTATACAGTCAGTAAAAGTACAACCTGGAGCTGACTGCAGCTCAGATCATCAGCTCCTTATTTCAAAATCCAAGCTTAAATGGAAGAAAGTAGGGACACCATTAGGCCATTCCAATATGACCTAAATAAAATCCTTTATGCTTATATAGTGGAGGTGATGAACAGATCCAAGGTATTATACCTGGTAGTGCCTGAAGAACTGAAGACAGGTTTGTAAAATTGTACAGGAGGGAGTGACCAAAACCAGCCCCAAGGAAAAAGAAATGCAGGAAGGCAAAGTGGTTCTCTGAGGAGGTTTTGAATTGTGGCACTGGAGAAGACTCTTGAGAGTCCCTTGGACAGCAAGGAGATCAAACCAGTCCATCCTAAAGAACTTCAACTCTGAATATTCATTGGAAGGACTGATACTGAAGCTGAAGCTGCAATACTTCGGCAACATGATGCGAGAGCCAACTCATTGGAAAAGACCCTGATGCCGAGAAAGATTGAGGGCAGGAGAAGAGGGTGGCAGAGGGTGAGATGGTTAGGTAGCATCACCGACTCAATAGACATGAATTTGAGCAAACTCTAGGAGATAGTGATGGACAGGAAAGCCTGTCCTAGAACTAGAGATACTGGCTCCTTTTAAGGCTCTTCTTGAAGAGAAGATGGAAGTCTACTTGGCCACACAGGTCCCATCTGCTGGGACACAGCTTAGTGCCATTCCTCTCAGGATAATGTGGACCAAAAAGTAGTATTGTCTGAAAGTAGGGTACAGTCCTGTCTGTTCTTGAAACTCCTCTCTCTCTCTTTCTCTCCACATGCTCCCCAGATCCCTGCCATGAGCCATGATGTCTGAAGAAAATCTTTCTTTATGTTTCCGGGTCATAGCCTTTTTCTTTTTAACTTTTTTTTTTTGGGCCACTTCTATTGGTCTTTCATTTATTTACTTTCATCCATCTTTCGTTCTTTGGCCTCTGTGGGCCTCCCATCACAGTGGCCTTTCTCATTGCAGAGCATCGGCTCTGGGCGCATGCACTCCAGAGCTCCAGCTCAGTAGTAGGACACACCGGTCCAGCCGCTCCGCAGTAAGTGGGATCTTCCCAGGCCAGGGATCAAACCAGCGCCCCTTGCACTGCAAGGCTGTTTCCTTACCCACTGGACCACCAGGGAAGCCCTGGGTCATACCCTTTTGTGCTCAGTTGCTCAGTTGCATCTTTGCAACTCCATTGGCAGTATCCTGCCAGGCACCTCTGCCCATTGAATTTTCCAGGTAAGAATACTGGACTGGGGTGCCATTTCCTACTCCAGGGGATCTTCCCAATCCAGGGACCAAAGCCCACAACGACTGCATCTCTTGCACTGGCAGGCAGATTCTTTACCACCAGGGCCATCTTGGAAGACTGGTCATACTCTTACTATGACCCCCAAATCCACCGAGTTCTAACAACGTGAGCTTCTGAGTAAGACAAGTTAAAAAGACTTGGAGAATATTTCTGTTTTGTGCCTTGCTGTATGTCTTTCTTGAGGCAGTCACCACAGAGTTAGCTACCTGCTGGGATCAAAGAAAGGGGCAAGCATAGTTTAGTACCTATAAATACTATCCATCAATATAATAGCTGCCTAGCAGTTATTATTACTAGGTGGAGTGGCTTCTAACCCTATATTCTTCAACATTTCATATTCTTTAAAACAGATTAAAAAAAAAACAAACGATATATTGGGGTTTGGTGGGCAGAATAATGACACTCCTCTCAAAAGAAGTCCACATCCAAATCCTCAGAACGGAGAATCCAGAGGATCTCTAGATCTTCTTATTGGATTCCAAGATAAATGAGGAGATGGGTAAAATTTCTCCCTCTAAGATGGTGAGGGAGAATATGGTTATCATAGCTTATGTAGGCAGACACGAATGAGCAGAAGCAGCCAGGGTGTCCAGAGGCAGGGTAAGAAAACTTGGACTTTAATTGACAAATCTCTGGAGACTCAGTGAGGACAGGTTTGAGAGTTAAAAATTCAAGGAGGGGGCTTCCCTGGTGGTCCAGTGGGTAAGGACACCACCTTGCAGTGCAAGGCCCGGCTCGATCCCTGGCCTGAGAAGATCCCACGTGCCATGGAGCGGCTGGACCAATGTGCCCAATTACTGAGGCGGAGCTCCGGGCGCATGCGCCCAGAGCCGCTCCGCAGTAGTGGGATCTTCCCAGGCCAGGGATCAAACCAGCGCCTTGCACTGCAAGGCTGTTTCACCCACTGGACCACCAGGGAAGCCCTGGGTCATACCCTTTTGTGCTCAGTTGCTCAGTTGCATCTTTGCAACTCCATTGGCAGTATCCTGCCAGGCACCTCTGCCCATTGAATTTTCCAGGTAAGAATACTGGACTGGGGTGCCATTTCCTACTCCAGGGGATCTTCCCAATCCAGGGACCAAAGCCCACAACGACTGCATCTCTTGCACTGGCAGGCAGATTCTTTACCACCAGGGCCATCTTGGAAGACTGGTCATACTCTTACTATGACCCCCAAATCCACCGAGTTCTAACAACGTGAGCTTCTGAGTAAGACAAGTTAAAAAGACTTGGAGAATATTTCTGTTTTGTGCCTTGCTGTATGTCTTTCTTGAGGCAGTCACCACAGAGTTAGCTACCTGCTGGGATCAAAGAAAGGGGCAAGCATAGTTTAGTACCTATAAATACTATCCATCAATATAATAGCTGCCTAGCAGTTATTATTACTAGGTGGAGTGGCTTCTAACCCTATATTCTTCAACATTTCATATTCTTTAAAACAGATTAAAAAAAAAACAAACGATATATTGGGGTTTGGTGGGCAGAATAATGACACTCCTCTCAAAAGAAGTCCACATCCAAATCCTCAGAACGGGAGAATCCAGAGGATCTCTAGATCTTCTTATTGGATTCCAAGATAAATGAGGAGATGGGTAAAATTTCTCCCTCTAAGATGGTGAGGGAGAATATGGTTATCATAGCTTATGTAGGCAGACACGAATGAGCAGAAGCAGCCAGGGTGTCCAGAGGCAGGGTAAGAAAACTTGGACTTTAATTGACAAATCTCTGGAGACTCAGTGAGGACAGGTTTGAGAGTTAAAAATTCAAGGAGGGGGCTTCCCTGGTGGTCCAGTGGGTAAGGACACCACCTTGCAGTGCAAGGGCCGCCGGCTCGATCCCTGGCCTGAGAAGATCCCACGTGCCATGGAGCGGCTGGACCAATGTGCCCAATTACTGAGGCGGAGCTCCGGAGCGCATGCGCCCAGAGCCGGTGCTCTGCAACGACAGATGCCACCGCGATGGGAGGCCCACAGGAGCCAAAGAACGAAGATGGATGAAAATGGAGAAATGAAGGACCAATAGAAGTGGCCCGTCTGCCCCCCTCCCTCCCCACCCCACCCCTCCAAAATAAATAAAGAAATAAATCTTTAAAAAAAAAAAAATTCAAAGAGGGCCCAGTCTTACCCTGTGTTTTAACTAAAGGACCTCAACTAGGTTCTCATAGTAAAAATCTGAGAAAAACTCCCTCATGCTTCTGGTAGGTGGAGGGGAAAAGAAACGATTCTGAAATATGCCAGAGCACTCTGTGCTTCTTAACAAGGCCTCCGCTCAGGAGAAACTATTACAGTAACCAAAGCCTAACCTTCTAGGGGAAGGAAAATACCCACCTTGAGGCAACTCTAACCATCCTGTTCCATCTAAGTGGGGAGGGAAAACACTGAAAAACACGTATGAAATTCACAGTACTGGGGGACATGCCCATGAAAAGTCTGAGTGAGTCCTAACCATAGGATTACTTCCTCCATGGAAGAACTCTTCTCTTCCCACACCTCACGCACATTACTAAGGACCTGTTTACAGCAGTTCCTATCGCACAGATATGTGTCTGGCTATGGAGAAGAAATCACAAGGTATACTAAAAGGCAAAAAACACAGCTTGAAGAGACAGAGCAAGCATCGCCATCAGACACGTTGGGAATTTTGGAACTGTCAGACTTAAGAATTTAAAATAACTTTGATTAAAATGGTAAGGATTCTAATAGGTAACATGCAAGAGCAGATGGGCAATGTAAGTAGAGACAGTGGAGATTCCCTAAAAAGAAATGAAATGCTGCAGATCAAAAACACTGTAACAGGGCTTCCCCTGGTGGTCCAGTGGGTAAAGATACCACCTTGCAGTGCAAGGGGTGCTGGTTTGATCCCTGGCCTGGGAAGTTCCCATGTGCAGTGGAGCGGCTGGACCGATGTGTCCAATTACCGAGCCGGAGCTCTGGCGCGCGTGCGCCCAGAGCCAGTGCTCTGCGACGACAGTAGCCACCGCAATGAGAGGCCCACAGGAGCCAAAGAACAAAGACAGATGAAAATAGAGAAATGAAAGACCAATAGAAGTGGCCCGCCCATCCCCCTCCCTCCCCACCCTACCCTCCAAAAGATAAATAAATAAAATTAAAAAACAAAACAAAACACTGTAACAGAAATAAAGTATGGTTATGACAGTCTTAGTAGACTGGATATACCTTAGGAAAGACTCTCTGAGGTTGAAGGTATCTTAGTAAAAGTGAAAACCTACAAAACTGAAAAGCAAAGATAACAGAGACTGAAAAACACAGAACAGAACATCCAAAGACTGTAGGACAACTACCTACAAGAACAAAAATGTAAAAGCAAAAAAGAAAAAATGCTAGAGACTGAAAACCAGAACACCAAAGCCTAACCTTCTAGGGGAAGGAAAATACCCACCTTGAGGCAACTCTAACCATCCTGTTCCATCTAAGTGGGGAGGGAAAACACTGAAAAACACGTATGAAATTCACAGTACTGGGGGACATGCCCATGAAAAGTCTGAGTGAGTCCTAACCATAGGATTACTTCCTCCATGGAAGAACTCTTCTCTTCCCACACCTCACGCACATTACTAAGGACCTGTTTACAGCAGTTCCTATCGCACAGATATGTGTCTGGCTATGGAGAAGAAATCACAAGGTATACTAAAAGGCAAAAAACACAGCTTGAAGAGACAGAGCAAGCATCGCCATCAGACACGTTGGGAATTTTGGAACTGTCAGACTTAAGAATTTAAAATAACTTTGATTAAAATGGTAAGGATTCTAATAGGTAACATGCAAGAGCAGATGGGCAATGTAAGTAGAGACAGTGGAGATTCCCTAAAAAGAAATGAAATGCTGCAGATCAAAAACACTGTAACAGGGCTTCCCCTGGTGGTCCAGTGGGTAAAGATACCACCTTGCAGTGCAAGGGGTGCTGGTTTGATCCCTGGCCTGGGAAGTTCCCATGTGCAGTGGAGCGGCTGGACCGATGTGTCCAATTACCGAGCCGGAGCTCTGGCGCGCGTGCGCCCAGAGCCAGTGCTCTGCGACGACAGTAGCCACCGCAATGAGAGGCCCACAGGAGCCAAAGAACAAAGACAGATGAAAATAGAGAAATGAAAGACCAATAGAAGTGGCCCGCCCATCCCCCTCCCTCCCCACCCTACCCTCCAAAAGATAAATAAATAAAATTAAAAAACAAAACAAAACACTGTAACAGAAATAAAGTATGGTTATGACAGTCTTAGTAGACTGGATATACCTTAGGAAAGACTCTCTGAGGTTGAAGGTATCTTAGTAAAAGTGAAAACCTACAAAACTGAAAAGCAAAGATAACAGAGACTGAAAAACACAGAACAGAACATCCAAAGACTGTAGGACAACTACTAAAGAAATGTAACATACATGTAATGTGAGCATCAGAAGAAGAAAAATGTAGAAAGAAACAGAAGAAATATTTGAAACAATAATGGCTGAGATTCTCCTGAATTCATATCAGACACCAAACCACAGATGCAGGAAACTCAGAAAACATAAAGCAGAATAAATACAACAATAAACCAAAAGAACTCTACAGCTAGGTACATGATTTTCAAACAACAGAAAATCAGAGATAAAGAAAAAATCCTGGAAGAAGCCAAAGGAAAATCACACCTGATCTACAGAGGGAAAAAAAAAAAAAAAAAAAGGCAAGAATGCAGAAAATGGAGAATCTCAGTTACAGAGGGCTGACTGTCAAGTTATATATGGATATCTAACTGTTCAGAGGGTCAGCATCCCTATTCCCTGTGTTGTTCAAGGGTTAACCATGTGCTTGTTTATGTCTAATGTATATATGGTTATATATGAGTAAAATGAATGACAGCAGTGATACAAGGGATGAAGGGAGGAATGAAGACTATTTCATTCACTGCCTGTGAAGAGAGCTGTATTGTGTTGAGGGTGGACTTGAATCAATTGTAAATGTATTTTGCAAACTCCAGGGCACCACTAAATAGAAACTTTTTTAAGGAAAAAATTAGTTGTCTTGCAGTATCTGTGAGAGATTGACTCCAACACCCTCTGCAGACATCAAAAAATCCAAAGATGACTAAGTCCCTTTAATAAACTGCTATCATATCTGCATATAACCTATGCATATCCTCCTGTATACTTTAAATGATTTCTAAACTACTTATGAAACCAAATACAATGAAAATACTACATAAATTTTGGCTGGCACACAGTCAATAAACTTTTTGCTTTTTTGGAACTTTCTAGAATTTCATTTTCAATAATTTTGGTCTGCATTTGGTTGAATCCTTGAATGTGAAAACCTTGGATAGGAAGACTGACTGCATAACTAATATGCTAATTAAAACTACAAATGGCGCAACACAATGGTGCTCCTCACAATGGAGTGGGAGACAAAGTAGGAGCAGAGAACAGGTATTAGAATGCATTCTTCAATAAATGTGGTTATGTTATACATCACTTTAATGTGCATTTCTCACTTTGCATTTTTTTGCTAATGACTTACTTATTACTTGCTGTTTATTTTATACTTATTTAGAGTACAGAAATGATGTTAGACAAAAAGCAAATTTGAGTGATTTTTACATTTGAGTTCAAAACGGGTCATAAAGAAACAGAGACAACTTGCATCATCAACAATGCACTCGGCCCAGGAACTGCTCTAACGAATGTACAGTGCAGTGGTGGTTCAAGCAGTTTTGCAAAGGAAACGAGAGCCTTGAAAATGAGGAGCATAGTGGCCAGCCATAGGAAGCTAACTAATTGAGTGTTGTCATCAAAGCCGATCCTCTTAAAACTGCACGAGAAGTTGCCAACGAACTCAACATCGACCATTCTACAGTCATTCAGCATTTGAAGCAAATTGGAATGGGGAAAAGCTCGATAAGTGGGTGCTTCATGAGCGGACCAAAAATCCAAAAAATCATCATTTTGAAGTGGCTTCTCTTATACGCAATAATGAACCATTTCTCGATTGGATTGTGACACACACCAAAAACTTGATTTTACCCAACAAGTGGAGACAGCAATTGTTTGGATTGAGAAGAAGCTACAGAACACTTCCCCAAATCAAACTTGCACCAACAAAGGTCATGATCACTGTTTGGTGGTCTGCTGCCTATCTGATCCACAACAGCTTTCTGAATTCCAGTGAAACCATTACATCTGAGAAGTATGCTCAGCAAATCGATGAGATGCACTGAAAACTGCAATGCCTGCAGCTGGCGTTGGTCAATAGAAAGGGACCAATTCTTCTCCATGACGACGCACCACCACACATTCCACAACCAACCCTTCAAAAGTTGGATGAATTGGGCTATGAAGTTTTGCCTCATCCACCATATTCACCTGACCTTTTGCCAACCAACTACCACTTCTGCAAGCATCTTGATGAGTTTTTGCAGAGAAAACGCTTCCACAACTAGCAGGAGGCAGAAAATGCTTTCCAAGAGTTCATCAAATTCTGAAGCAAGGATTTTTACACTACAAGAATAAACAAGCTTATTTTTCATTGGCAAAAAAATGTGTTGATTGTAATGTTCCTATTTTGATGTGTTTGAGCCTAGTTGTAATGATTTAAAATTCACGGTCCGAAACAGCAATTGCTTCTGTACCAACCTAATAGCCTTGAGCGCTTCTGCAAACTAAAATCCCCCAACAAAGAGAAGGTGCTAGCATCCTTCATTCCAGAGAAGCTCATCAAGAGACTGCTTGAGGCTAGATTAAAGAAGTACAAGCCTGCACACACTCCGACACTTAGCAGCAACTCCGCTCTTGAACTATTGCTATAAAACTCCCACCACATCCTCCCAGGATGGGAACACACAGTTGAGTGCATGAGTCCCTTGTGTCCCCCTTTCCCTAGCAAAGCATTAAAGCTATTTCTTCCTATGTCACTCCAAACACTGTCTCCGAGGTTCCATTCAGCACTGGTGCACTTAGGCAGAGTTTTCAGCATCAACGCCAAGGTTTGAACAAGTTCGGAGGGGAGCTCGATATCTTATCAAAAACCAAAAATCATCATTTTGAAGTGGCTTCTCTATACGCAATAATGAACCATTTCTCGATTGGATTGTGACACACACCAAAAACTTGATTTTACCCAACAAGTGGAGACAGCAATTGTTTGGATTGAGAAGAAGCTACAGAACACTTCCCCAAATCAAACTTGCACCAACAAAGGTCATGATCACTGTTTGGTGGTCTGCTGCCTATCTGATCCACAACAGCTTTCTGAATTCCAGTGAAACCATTACATCTGAGAAGTATGCTCAGCAAATCGATGAGATGCACTGAAAACTGCAATGCCTGCAGCTGGCGTTGGTCAATAGAAAGGGACCAATTCTTCTCCATGACGACGCACCACCACACATTCCACAACCAACCCTTCAAAAGTTGGATGAATTGGGCTATGAAGTTTTGCCTCATCCACCATATTCACCTGACCTTTTGCCAACCAACTACCACTTCTGCAAGCATCTTGATGAGTTTTTGCAGAGAAAACGCTTCCACAACTAGCAGGAGGCAGAAAATGCTTTCCAAGAGTTCATCAAATTCTGAAGCAAGGATTTTTACACTACAAGAATAAACAAGCTTATTTTTCATTGGCAAAAAAATGTGTTGATTGTAATGTTCCTATTTTGATGTGTTTGAGCCTAGTTGTAATGATTTAAAATTCACGGTCCGAAACAGCAATTGCTTCTGTACCAACCTAATAGCCTTGAGCGCTTCTGCAAACTAAAATCCCCCAACAAAGAGAAGGTGCTAGCATCCTTCATTCCAGAGAAGCTCATCAAGAGACTGCTTGAGGCTAGATTAAAGAAGTACAAGCCTGCACACACTCCGACACTTAGCAGCAACTCCGCTCTTGAACTATTGCTATAAAACTCCCACCACATCCTCCCAGGATGGGAACACACAGTTGAGTGCATGAGTCCCTTGTGTCCCCCTTTCCCTAGCAAAGCATTAAAGCTATTTCTTCCTATGTCACTCCAAACACTGTCTCCGAGGTTCCATTCAGCACTGGTGCACTTAGGCAGAGTTTTCAGCATCAACGCCAAGGTTTGAACAAGTTCTCTTGGTTGGCAATACTGTAAGCATGTTGCCACACATCTATGCTGAGAATGGGGCAGGACAGGGATGCTGAGAGGGATTCTCAAGGCGCAAGAGCACATTGAAGGAGAGAGACAGGTTCATCTTGTTAAGTGTGACTAGTTCACAGGCATTTATGTAAGTAGAAACACATAATTTAATAAACAATTTAAATATGGACTTTATGCCAATTAGAGCTCAATAAAGCTATTTTGAAAAAGAATGATGTGGAAAGATATTCCAATATGCTAACCAAAATAAAGTCAAGCCACACGAAAATAAGTACCCCATAACCCCTGCACACACTGCTTTATGTTTATAAATATATAGGGAAGTGTCTAGAATATGAGGTAGCCAACAGAGAATACTGTAGGAGAGAATGCCCAAGTGAGTCTGAGGTAGCGGTGAAGAGTGAATATGCTACCACAACAAATATCTGTGACCTGAAATAACAATATTTTCTCACTCATGTTATGCATCCCAAGGTGGTCAGCAGGATGCCCTATTTTCACTGAAATGGATGAAAGGCCTATATTTAGCAGTACCTAAGCATCCTCCTCAAAACCAGATAAAACTTACCTACCCCTATGACTTTCTCTTTATTAACACATACACCTCAACATTTTTTTTCTTACTGAAAATTTTTCTAAAATGAGCATGTGTTAATACCATAAGGGGGAACAAAAGGCATTATATAGAACAAAAGGTCAAAGCCTGAGAAACAAAAGTGACCCAACACAAAAAAGCTGAGTGCTATTGTGACCTTGACTAATGTTTCGAAATTGAAGCCTAAGTGAGATCATTGAAATCAAGACAAAAGAAAGCAAAATGTGAAATGTTATTCCTTTAGAAACTTTGTTCTTAATATTGATGCAGTTTCTGATGTTTTTCTATAAATAATAGATTACAAAATGGATGTCTGGCAGAGTTATTTTTTAAAAGTGCATTCTCCAATTCTTGACAATGCCAAAAAAAAAAAGAAAAAAAACAGAAACACTGATTTAAGGGCAAGACAGAAAAAAACACACACACACAAAAAAAAAAACAAATAAAGAAACACAAGGGAACTGATTATTCAGACATACACCCATTATCACCATCCAAATAAGCTCTGTATATAAAAAACTCATATTTTAAGATGCCCCATAACAGCAAAATGCAACTGTAAATAACAGCTTGTTCAATAACTCCTTCCACATTCACATCTATAATAGTCGTGCTTTGTAAATCTAATTACAATCAATTATTTTCAACAAATTATTCTGTCAAACAAATGTTTTCTCTGGCATGTTTATAACAGGAAAAATAGCAACAGTAATAATCATGCCATGTATGGAAGCCTAATTTACACCAGCTACTGTGCCAAACAAGTTAAATGACTGCTAATCCTTAAAATTACCTCGAGAAGATATCTTATATAGATATTTCATATATGTAAGAAATGGATGCTTAGATATAAAACAAACCCTGTTTCAGCTCACATTCAGAGGAAAAAGGTGGTGCTTTTTTCACTCCAGCTGTATGACCACCTCGTTTTCACAGTTTACTATCTAGGAGCGCCTTCCATCCCTTACTAATCAAGCAGCTATTTCCCCTGGGCACTGTCCAAGGCTTTGGGAACCACTAGTTAGTCTTTGCCCTCCCTCCAGGAACTCAGTTGAGTAGAAGCAGCCTAGGAAGCCATGCTGTCACTGTGGGTGGAGGCTGAGGGAAGCAGGGGCCCCCATCCCAGAGAGGAGGCAGAAGCAAGAGGAAGGCAGGAGACAGTGAGTAGGGGGTGGCCTGTCTTCTGGCTTGGCTGAACCTGACAATGAAGAATTAGGCAAATGTAGGAAGGGAGAAGGCATTCTAGATGCAGGTAATTCCATGAATACAGTGGAGAAGAGAGCTTACGGAAGGTGCATCTGTCTCAGGGTGGGTAGATACCAATGTGACCAAATGAGAGGCAGCTTTCTCAGCCACTTAAATTCACACGACTAACCCAACCTTGCTCCCCACTTGCTCCTACTCTTAGCCCCCTTCCAGGCAGTGCCACATATTCTCACCGACATCGCTGAGCAGCCATATCCTTCTCACCCACGTGAGAGGTGCTCTCACTGCGGCAGAGCTTCCACCATCTCCCAGGAAACATGAAGACCAGGCATACTCAAGCCACTTACGACCCTTGCCTTTAACCTTGATCACAAGGCTTTTTTCCAGATGCATGGAAACCTTCCCTGACTCCACAGAGACCTGAACGTTCTCACAAGGGCTATCCACACTGTCCCAGGAATATCCTGATTAGAGGGCCCAGGTCCTCCAAGTACTTGGGAGTGCCAGTCCTCTGGCAAACTGTGGATGGAGTCAGTGCTCCTCGGCCCTGGCCCTCTCCACCACCACCTCAGATGTCTCCTCCCCCAGGCCCATCGAACACTGTGGAGAATACTCACGGGGATGGTCCCTGGCGCCATTGGGCAGCCATGATTGCTAACTTCAGAAAGGCTCAAGAAAATATCATGAAGAGGAGTATCATACTCAAATTTTTAATACGGTTTTTTGAAAGAAATATGTGACTGTGTGCTTACTGGAGGGTGTGCTGAGTTGCAGGACAGATTCAGAAGGGAGCAACACCCAGGCATATCCTGAGAAGTCACAGAATTTCAAGGTTATTAGAAATTCAGGAGAAAAAAATTACCGATGAGGTAGAAACCACGTTAGCCTCACACATTTTCCAAAAGACAATGGTTATTTCTAGGCTTCCTATGCATTAGAAGCTTCTGGGAACCTTGCATAAAACAGATTGAGGCTCCTCACTCTGCACACAATCTGATATAGCAGGCTCTAGGTGGAATAACCACTTAGTTTCATGTTGGACTTTTGCAGTGGGAAAGGTGCTTCCTGGGCCATACTAGATTTTCAGCAAGTAAACGTGGTAAAAAAGTAACAAAAGAAGAGCCAGGACTCAAGAAGGTAGAAATGTAAAAAAATAGAAAAAATGTTTACATCTTTGAAAAAAAGAGAGAGGCCTGCTGCTCTGGCACAGGGACTAGGAATTTGGTTCCTGTCATTAGAATATTCTGGTAGTTCTGTAAGTTTATAACTGGATTTAGCCTACATATGGCGCTCTGTAGCAGAAATATTCTTCCATGTTTAACAAAATCTTCATCGTACCTTTTAACATTTAATGATTTGTAATATACGCCTAAATATTAGGTGTTTTCTGCTGGCTCCTGCCGACACGGGTGTCACTTTTCGGTATGTCACTTTGCTCCTGTATGTACATTGAGTAAATATCCAAAGCATTTTTTCCCCCAAGAAATCTCCCTTTCACAAATTATTTTCTTTAATATTGTCTAGTGAGTTCAACCTTGTTTTTTTTTGCAATTTCAAAAGCTCTTTCTTAGTTATTACTTTCATCCATCTTTATTCTTTTGGCATGTTTGGGCCTCCGATTGCAGTGGCCTCTCTCATTGCAGAGTCCCGGCTCTGAGCGCGTGTGCTCCAGAGCACTGGCTTGTAATTAGACACACTGGTCCAGCCGCTTCGCGGCACTTGGGATCTTCTTGGGCTAGGGAACGAACTGGTGCCCCTTGTGGTGCAAAGCGGTCTCTACCCACTGGACCACCAGAGAAGCCCTCCCTCCCAAAAATTCTTAAGTGACTCCTTTTGAAATAACATTCAGTTAAGTGTCAGAAAACGGGGAGGGTGGGGGTGGGGGGGGCAGGTTTTATAGATTCTTTGAAAATGCCTATTAACCAGAGGTGTACATCAACTGTTGAGTTGGTACTCATGTATACTGATAGACAAGTATTTGTTTACTACCCCAGTGTTTATAATAGGAAATAGTGAATATACATTATAGAGGGCTAATTAGTGTACAATACAAAGCAATCATTTAAAATCAAAATAATAGTAGTGTATGGTATGCTCAGGAGCTTCCCCAGTGGCTCAGTGGTAAAGAATGTGCCTGCAATGCAGGAGCTGCAGGAGACATGGGTTCAATCCCTGGGTGGGGAAGATCTCCTGGAGGATCCCCTGGGTTGCATGGCAACAAACTTCAGTATTCTCACCTGGAGAATCCCAGACAGAGGAACCTGGAGGGCTACAGTCCATAGGGTCGCAAAGAGTTGGACACAACTGAAGTGACTTTGTGTACACACAGTATGCTCTATACAAGCAGTCATAATTCTCTAAGGGCTTTATATACGTGAAAATTTTAATCCACATGACCAATGGATGAGGCAGTTACTACTGCTAGCTTCATTTTGCACATGGGAAATTAGGCAACATTCGGTCAAACACAAGTGGAGCTGCGACTCCACCCAGTCAGGCAGAGTTCATGTCACTTTGCTCCTGTATGTACATTGAGTAAATATCCAAAGCATTTTTTCCCCCAAGAAATCTCCCTTTCACAAATTATTTTCTTTAATATTGTCTAGTGAGTTCAACCTTGTTTTTTTTTGCAATTTCAAAAGCTCTTTCTTAGTTATTACTTTCATCCATCTTTATTCTTTTGGCATGTTTGGGCCTCCGATTGCAGTGGCCTCTCTCATTGCAGAGTCCCGGCTCTGAGCGCGTGTGCTCCAGAGCACTGGCTTGTAATTAGACACACTGGTCCAGCCGCTTCGCGGCACTTGGGATCTTCTTGGGCTAGGGAACGAACTGGTGCCCCTTGTGGTGCAAAGCGGTCTCTACCCACTGGACCACCAGAGAAGCCCTCCCTCCCAAAAATTCTTAAGTGACTCCTTTTGAAATAACATTCAGTTAAGTGTCAGAAAACGGGGAGGGTGGGGGTGGGGGGGGCAGGTTTTATAGATTCTTTGAAAATGCCTATTAACCAGAGGTGTACATCAACTGTTGAGTTGGTACTCATGTATACTGATAGACAAGTATTTGTTTACTACCCCAGTGTTTATAATAGGAAATAGTGAATATACATTATAGAGGGCTAATTAGTGTACAATACAAAGCAATCATTTAAAATCAAAATAATAGTAGTGTATGGTATGCTCAGGAGCTTCCCCAGTGGCTCAGTGGTAAAGAATGTGCCTGCAATGCAGGAGCTGCAGGAGACATGGGTTCAATCCCTGGGTGGGGAAGATCTCCTGGAGGATCCCCTGGGTTGCATGGCAACAAACTTCAGTATTCTCACCTGGAGAATCCCAGACAGAGGAACCTGGAGGGCTACAGTCCATAGGGTCGCAAAGAGTTGGACACAACTGAAGTGACTTTGTGTACACACAGTATGCTCTATACAAGCAGTCATAATTCTCTAAGGGCTTTATATACGTGAAAATTTTTAATCCACATGACCAATGGATGAGGCAGTTACTACTGCTAGCTTCATTTTGCACATGGGAAATTAGGACAGTTAACTCATTCGGTCAAACACAAGTGGAGCTGCGACTCCACCCAGTCAGGCAGAGTTCATGTCCTAGTCTCTACAGTAGACTCCACATCTCCAGCACACGGAGGGCACAAAAGTCCTGACAATGTCGGGGCAGCAGCTAGTTCCTCAAATTGGAATATCATAATCCTGTTTTGTTCTTTATACAAGTATTAAAAATGTTTGGGAGGACACATACTAAAGTAAGTAACTGTGCCACCAACCACAGAGGAACTGGATGGGTATTTGGAAGTGGAAATTTTAAAATTTCTTTATACGCGTGTACTTATGGCACACAAACATTTAAAACAGCACATATATCTAGTGATATCTTATTAGTGAGGAGGTTATGTTGGGGCCAGGCTTTCAAGTGAATCAACATTGTTTAAAAAGTGAAATGTACTTACCTCTAGTCTTGACTACCATGAGACTTCATTTATTTCAACACATTGGTCCAACTGCCAACGTAAGTTTATCTCAACCACTTCACAGGAGATAGCTGTAGTTCTGTGTCATAGCAAACGTAGCCTGAATTACCTGATGACTCTGGGACTTCATCACGAAAACCCCACGCCAGGTGTGCAGATTGCTATTCTAAGATCTCACTATACCTTATCCTGAGGCATTCTGCTTCTCCAGTACCAGCATGGGAAAATCAGATAATTAACCTGGTCAAGTGGGTGTATGTAAATTAAAGCTTCCGTGGAGGAGGATCTGACATCATGTACTTTTCAAAATCCCCTAATATGAACGTGTGAGTTTCTGGAGCTGATGGTTTCAGATGACTGATCACAGACTGAGTTCAGTGTGACTGGATTTTTAATGCAAGAGTTGACTGCTGGAGGTATTTGTTCACTGCTTAAATCCCTGCACAGCTGTCCCGCCCGGGAGCCCTCCGACCTGTGACTTCGCTATTTCTGGTAGTGCAGTATCTCTTGAAGCAGACCACTCTGACACTCGGCTGTATCACTTACTAAGACGGTTTGCTTTTTCATAGAATTGGTGGTGTATTTTTCTGTGTATATTACACGCCATGGTTCCCAGTTCTTAAATGTGAATTGTCTGCACAATTGATCATACAAACCCAACAACCAAGAAACACTGATAACTGTCTTCCGTACTTTACTAAACACTTTGTGTTTAATATATTTTAAATTAAAAAACAAGAAAAAAAAAAAAAACATGGTTTAAAAAATGCAGAAAAGTCGCACAGGTAGTTCCTCAAATTGGAATATCATAATCCTGTTTTGTTCTTTATACAAGTATTAAAATGTTTGGGAGGACACATACTAAAGTAAGTAACTGTGCCACCAACCACAGAGGAACTGGATGGGTATTTGGAAGTGGAAATTTTAAAATTTCTTTATACGCTGTGTACTTATGGCACACAAACATTTAAAACAGCACATATATCTAGTGATATCTTATTAGTGAGGAGGTTATGTTGGGGCCAGGCTTTCAAGTGAATCAACATTGTTTAAAAAGTGAAATGTACTTACCTCTAGTCTTGACTACCATGAGACTTCATTTATTTCAACACATTGGTCCAACTGCCAACGTAAGTTTATCTCAACCACTTCACAGGAGATAGCTGTAGTTCTGTGTCATAGCAAACGTAGCCTGAATTACCTGATGACTCTGGGACTTCATCACGAAAACCCCACGCCAGGTGTGCAGATTGCTATTCTAAGATCTCACTATACCTTATCCTGAGGCATTCTGCTTCTCCAGTACCAGCATGGGAAAATCAGATAATTAACCTGGTCAAGTGGGTGTATGTAAATTAAAGCTTCCGTGGAGGAGGATCTGACATCATGTACTTTTCAAAATCCCCTAATATGAACGTGTGAGTTTCTGGAGCTGATGGTTTCAGATGACTGATCACAGACTGAGTTCAGTGTGACTGGATTTTTAATGCAAGAGTTGACTGCTGGAGGTATTTGTTCACTGCTTAAATCCCTGCACAGCTGTCCCGCCCGGGAGCCCTCCGACCTGTGACTTCGCTATTTCTGGTAGTGCAGTATCTCTTGAAGCAGACCACTCTGACACTCGGCTGTATCACTTACTAAGACGGTTTGCTTTTTCATAGAATTGGTGGTGTATTTTTCTGTGTATATTACACGCCATGGTTCCCAGTTCTTAAATGTGAATTGTCTGCACAATTGATCATACAAACCCAACAACCAAGAAACACTGATAACTGTCTTCCGTACTTTACTAAACACTTTGTGTTTAATATATTTTAAATTATAAAGAAATTACAAGGAACTCCTAAAAAATTTAATACAAAAATATTACAAGTTAGGACAAGTAAGCATTGAGATATGACATTTGAAGAGAAGAAACATGCAGAAAAGTCGCACAGGGTTAACATTTCATTGACATAGAGCTCTGGCACAGCAGAGAAAGGCACCATGAAGCTACTACCCATAGTGTCTTTTCCTCCACTGCATTTGCAAAGACATATGCTAGGGAAACAGTAAAATTTAATTTGATCTGCTATGTATTATAAGAAATCTGACGCATTGTCAAGTTTAAGAACTAGGATGTTTCAAATAATCTCTTCCATAATTATTCATTTCAAATAACCTCTTCTGTAATTATTCAAAGTGACTTGTTTTACCTCACCCTTATACAAATTATTATCCTTAACTGTCCAACACTTTTTGAAAAAGTGTAAAATGCAGAACAGGAAAGATCTATGCCATGCAATAAAAGTTAACCCTTTGAAAATGAAAGGCGGTCAAAGTTCTAATAACTGTAGTATCGTTTCATAAAACATGACAAGGCTATGCCTCTAAGTAGTTTATGCTTCAGGAAATTGAAGGGAAAAGTAGAAGACCCGGAGGATACAAATTTAAAAAAAAAAGACAAAAATATGCTCAAGGATTACCTCTCAGTAATTCTAAAGAAGTTGGGATTAATGAAAACTGGAAGGGGGCCCAGTATCTTTCCTCTATGTTAACAACATAAACCACTAGCTAAGGAAGAAAATTATTAAATTGGAATAGGCTTCTATGAAGAGAAAAAGGGCATTATGGAAGTTGAGCACCCTGTCCTAAAGATTTTCAACAACTTATACACACTGTTGTGTGCTCAAATGCACACTAAGCAAATCAATCTGTTAGTTCTGATTATGTGAAACAATGTCCTTTAGGTTCAATATTGATTTTTTAAAATAATTCAAAAGTAATGGTTATTCCTTAGCTGATTAAATGCTCTATTATTCTTTAATAAAAATAGTAAATAATCCCTTCATTTAAAAAATCTTATCTCCTACAAGAAGTAATAAAATAGCAAATTCTGTACTTTTATCTATGGGCTTACTTTTAGTGTCTATCTTGTAAAACAATACATTTATGAAATATGTGGTTTGGGTTCTGATGACAATTGTTAGGACTGGTAACACCAGCATGGGAGAGCAGGCATGTTCTATGTTATGAAGGCTAACTCAGAGCAAAAAAACTTTATTCTATGAAAGAACATTGGAGGAGTAATCGCAAGAAAATGTAAACAAGAAATTGTGATTAAGAAATAGCATCCCTCTCCCTTTTCTTGACTAGTAAATAGTCTATACAAACTACATAGGTATCAAAGGTTTTACATATGTACACAGCCAACTAATTTGATCTGCTATGTATTATAAGAAATCTGACGCATTGTCAAGTTTAAGAACTAGGATGTTTCAAATAATCTCTTCCATAATTATTCATTTCAAATAACCTCTTCTGTAATTATTCAAAGTGACTTGTTTTACCTCACCCTTATACAAATTATTATCCTTAACTGTCCAACACTTTTTGAAAAAGTGTAAAATGCAGAACAGGAAAGATCTATGCCATGCAATAAAAGTTAACCCTTTGAAAATGAAAGGCGGTCAAAGTTCTAATAACTGTAGTATCGTTTCATAAAACATGACAAGGCTATGCCTCTAAGTAGTTTATGCTTCAGGAAATTGAAGGGAAAAGTAGAAGACCCGGAGGATACAAATTTAAAAAAAAAAGACAAAAATATGCTCAAGGATTACCTCTCAGTAATTCTAAAGAAGTTGGGATTAATGAAAACTGGAAGGGGCCTAGTATCTTTCCTCTATGTTAACAACATAAACCACTAGCTAAGGAAGAAAATTATTAAATTGGAATAGGCTTCTATGAAGAGAAAAAGGGCATTATGGAAGTTGAGCACCCTGTCCTAAAGATTTTCAACAACTTATACACACTGTTGTGTGCTCAAATGCACACTAAGCAAATCAATCTGTTAGTTCTGATTATGTGAAACAATGTCCTTTAGGTTCAATATTGATTTTTTAAAATAATTCAAAAGTAATGGTTATTCCTTAGCTGATTAAATGCTCTATTATTCTTTAATAAAAATAGTAAATAATCCCTTCATTTAAAAAATCTTATCTCCTACAAGAAGTAATAAAATAGCAAATTCTGTACTTTTATCTATGGGCTTACTTTTAGTGTCTATCTTGTAAAACAATACATTTATGAAATATGTGGTTTGGGTTCTGATGACAATTGTTAGGACTGGTAACACCAGCATGGGAGAGCAGGCATGTTCTATGTTATGAAGGCTAACTCAGAGCAAAAAAACTTTATTCTATGAAAGAACATTGGAGGAGTAATCGCAAGAAAATGTAAACAAGAAATTGTGATTAAGAAATAGCATCCCTCTCCCTTTTCTTGACTAGTAAATAGTCTATACAAACTACATAGGTATCAAAGGTTTTACATATGTACACAGCCAACATAATATCAAAATATATTTTATTCTGGACCTCTTTCAGATCTGATTCAAATTACAGTTGTCAAAGCAATACAATGCAAAGGGAAACTGCAACAACAACAACAACAAAAAATGTGCCTAGGAAAGATAAAAGGGTCGTTGGGGACAAATCATTGTGATGTGGAACCAAAATACATCGTAAGTGTGTAATTAACATGGTCCAGGACAGCACAGAATATCTATATCAGTCTTCCTTACACAATAATCATGAAAACTGAACAATAAAGTTCTTTAACATGTACAAAAACTGTCATGGGCTGGTTTACACTTTGACAACAGTTTTAAAGTTAACTGGATAACTAAAGAAAGGATGCAGACATTTTAATCCAGTGCTATAAGTAGGCTCACAGAATTAGACCCAAAGGATTTGTAAAAATCAATATTAGAACATTATAGCTACAATGTCAAAGTCAGGAAAGAAGAAAATTATTTCTGTATTTAGGGATTACAGAGTTACAAAATGCAGTCTGTGTGTTTTTGTTTTTAATGAGATGGATAAGTACATTAGACTAGATACAACATGCAGAATGTTTTCTTGAACTTATCCAGAAACTCTGAAGAAAACATCATGAAACAGCTTACGAGAAAAAGAAAAATATATATGCCCGAGTTATTCACCCTGCTTCAACACTGTCAACATAAAGGCAGAAATAAAGAATGCTATTAATACTTCAGAACTACTGATATAAGACATCAAATTTCTAAATCAGTGTATTAAAAAAGTGAACACTTCCTCTTTTTTTGCTCTCTCTTCTACACTTATCTAGAATCATGTTTTTTTGTTTTTGTTTTTTTAAATTGATATTGAACATGACATGTCAGAGCTATTACCGGAAGGAGTAATTCATAAACTTTCCTACTCCCCTTCCATCCCTGCTGATTCAGAAGGAAACAAACAAACAAAAACAAACAAACAAAAGAAAACACAACCAGGGTCTCTTGTAGATTTGCTGCTATTCCCCAAAATGTTGGCATTTGCTGCCATGCCACAATGTTGGTCCACTGAAATAACAGGATTTCTGTGGAAACTGTCAACAGTAATTCATCAAATGCAAGTACCATCCTTAGCACGCGAGAATAAATGCAGGTTCTACAGAAAGGTACAATGTGCTCAAGAAAATGAAAACTGGAAAAGAGTAAATAGCACTGCATTTGAGACTTAGTTTTCCTGCTTATCTAGTAAAACTTAACATTTTTGCTGACATAAGAATGGTCATTTGTGATTCCTTTTAACAGCAAAAATGCATACTCCTCTTCAGGCCTCTATTCAATAATAGTTTACATTACTCTTAACAAAATCATTCTACATAAACAGATAGCTCCTTAAAAATAGTACTCTCTCATTAAATCTAATTTGACAGAAATAAGTTGAAGGAAAAAAGGAGTGCTTTATAAGTTAAGTGAAAAAGTACAAATCTTTGGCCTTTCTCTTGACATTTTTATATGTCAAAAAGCAAAAAACCTTCATGTTGCTCAATCTAATGATTACTTTTTGCACCATAATTTGTTTTTTACACCACAAAAGGAGGCACTTTCAGTATCTGTAAAAGGTGTTTAATCCTAAAACATACTTACCTAGAGAATAATTAAAACAGAATTCAATACACTCTAAGACCTATTAGGAAATTAAAAGTTATCACTTCTAAAAGTCACTTGAAAGTCAATGATGGTATCTGATCAATGACAAGAAACTGGGTATGGAACAAAGATAAGAACTGACGGGATATCCTACATGGAGAAGAAAAGAGATATTCCTCTACGATGTTCAAGAATGGCAGCTGCTCTTTATTTTTATCAGTGAATCTTCTATTCATTTCAGTTTTCCTGTCTATTTTTCCTTATAAGTTTCTTCCAGTAGCCTATACAACAATGATATAATGAATACCACAGAAACTCTATGGGAATCAACAGATCTTCAAATAAGTTCTGGGTTGGGGGTAGGGAATAAATAAGCAAGCTCAACTATAGAACTGGACAGGCTGTGAAACTTGGTCTCTCATAATCGTGTTACTGCTCAAATTAGAGGCGATCTCACTTTTGTCTACTGGAGCAGCATCGTGGCACATCAGCAGGCGACGAGGATGTTGAGAACAGCAGCAAAAAGAAACAACTGTATGCTCACAAAGAACCCAAGCCTACAACATGGATACCTTTCTGACAGTTCATACTTAAAAGACCCACGACTTCAGGATAATAAAGCTCTGTATTTATAATCTTTTATATGTCCTACTGTGGTTATTATGCTTAAGTAAAATAGCTAAAGATTTAAAGGAAAAAAAAAAAAAAAAAGACAAAAAACAGAGACGATGACACCACCAAAAATGTGTAGCTGTCTATTTTGGCAGCTATACGGCAGAACCTCGTGACTATCTTTCAATCAGCTGGGGGGAAAAAAAAAGGTCAATAACTGTATGCAAATGAATAAACTGTCCATATCAAAATACAAAAGTACTATCAATAATCACCTCTGACTTTCAAATTTAAATTCAGTGCAATTGACAAATGCATCGCTAAAGGAAAATGCAGCTTAAACATACTCAAAACATTTGTGTCTATTCCTGGGAGCACATTTAAAAATTATTGCACAGATTTTTAAATTTTTATTTATTTTTTTTAAAACAACAACAGAGGTCAACCATAGATGTGGACCTCCAGCAATAAAAGCAGGATCTCAAGTGCCAGATACTCAGCATATTAGGTTTCCTACATAAGTCACAGGGTAATAGTTCTAAATATCTATAATGTGATCCAAAACCCTAAAAACAGCTGGCACAAAACCATCATGAATGACTGCCTCTCTGGATGTAAATTTTAAAAAATATTATTACAGTATCATAGTCCCCACTAACAACAACTGGGGTACATATAACAATGTATTGTGAAATTAAGTGTATTTATTCTCTTTACCAATAGCAAATGCTATCCTACCTTAGTAAAACCAAGACTTGCTTCAATCAATGCTGTTTTGTAAAAATAGCACAACAACAAATGCTGAAAATCAAAGCTGCATTACTTGGGTTAAATCAGTTTCTACTTAAAACACAGGTCAAATTTTTAGCAGTAAAAGCTTCAAATAACTAGTGACAGAAATAGTGTTATAAATTTGCCAAGCTTGATAATGATATTCCTTAATTTCAATCTTTGAGATATAAATTTGACAACTATGCTCTTCATAATTGACACTTCTGGATTACTATATCAATCATGACAAACATAGCCCCATGCTTTTCTTTGTAAATTCTCTATATTTTGTTTTTAGTTGCATGAGCACAAGAGGAGGTCTGATCTGATACCTATACCTTTAAGAAAATACACAATTATTATAAACAGAGTAAAAGTAGTAGTGATTACTGAAAAAACAAAACATAGCAGCTTAAATCTATCTATATCTGAAAAAAATGTAGTCACAAGTACCACAAATGCAGAATCGGAGCAGCAGGGAGGTTAGTGCAATTATACCTTTAATTTTTTTTTGAATCACTGCTATTTAAAAACACCTTGAAGCAAGTCTTTCGTTTTAAAGATTGTTTTTAAACTAAGGTAGCCAACATTTTGCCATGTAATGGCAGTGTTATATGCCGTTATCTTGCTTTGTAGAAAGAAAAATAACATGAGAGATTTTTAATACTGGAGTTTGGTTACATTACATATTTAAGCTTCTACACAGAATGATGGACACTTTTGAGAAGCTACTCCTTATCCAGAAACATTTTTATTTATTTTTTTTAAAACAACAACAGAGGTCAACCATAGATGTGGACCTCCAGCAATAAAAGCAGGATCTCAAGTGCCAGATACTCAGCATATTAGGTTTCCTACATAAGTCACAGGGTAATAGTTCTAAATATCTATAATGTGATCCAAAACCCTAAAAACAGCTGGCACAAAACCATCATGAATGACTGCCTCTCTGGATGTAAATTTTAAAAAATATTATTACAGTATCATAGTCCCCACTAACAACAACTGGGGTACATATAACAATGTATTGTGAAATTAAGTGTATTTATTCTCTTTACCAATAGCAAATGCTATCCTACCTTAGTAAAACCAAGACTTGCTTCAATCAATGCTGTTTTGTAAAAATAGCACAACAACAAATGCTGAAAATCAAAGCTGCATTACTTGGGTTAAATCAGTTTCTACTTAAAACACAGGTCAAATTTTTAGCAGTAAAAGCTTCAAATAACTAGTGACAGAAATAGTGTTATAAATTTGCCAAGCTTGATAATGATATTCCTTAATTTCAATCTTTGAGATATAAATTTGACAACTATGCTCTTCATAATTGACACTTCTGGATTACTATATCAATCATGACAAACATAGCCCCATGCTTTTCTTTGTAAATTCTCTATATTTTGTTTTTAGTTGCATGAGCACAAGAGGAGGTCTGATCTGATACCTATACCTTTAAGAAAATACACAATTATTATAAACAGAGTAAAAGTAGTAGTGATTACTGAAAAAACAAAACATAGCAGCTTAAATCTATCTATATCTGAAAAAAATGTAGTCACAAGTACCACAAATGCAGAATCGGAGCAGCAGGGAGGTTAGTGCAATTATACCTTTAAATTTTTTTTTTGAATCACTGCTATTTAAAAACACCTTGAAGCAAGTCTTTCGTTTTAAAGATTGTTTTTAAACTAAGGTAGCCAACATTTTGCCATGTAATGGCAGTGTTATATGCCGTTATCTTGCTTTGTAGAAAGAAAAATAACATGAGAGATTTTTAATACTGGAGTTTGGTTACATTACATATTTAAGCTTCTACACAGAATGATGGACACTTTTGAGAAGCTACTCCTTATCCAGAAACATTTTAATCTCTTAAAAAAACAAAGCAAAAGAAACAAATAAACAAACAACAACAACGAAAAAACAAATCTACTTTGCTCCTTTTCACAATAGTGCACATTTTTAACCATAATTTAGTTATGGCTACACAACATCAGAAGATTTTTTATGCATCTTCTCTGTGGTATTAAAAAAATTTTGTGCCCTTCTAGTCTTTAATTGGCAGAAATATGTCCCAAAAAACAAACTATTGCATTTAAGCCACATCACCAAAAAACAACAAAACAAACAAAAAACCCCACAACAACAACAACAGAAAACAAAGCAAAAGCAAAAACAAAAAACAGAGCATAATACCCTTTTACTGATGTGTCTTACAGATTGACATGACCAAAGTCATATAGTTCCATGTAATTTCCAATTTCACCCTCTACTACATGCACCAATTGAATATATGCTCTGGGAGCCATAACTGTACCAAACATCTATCTCTTCAAAAGAATGCATTAAAATATTTTTAAGAATCTTTTTGTTTAAAAGGTGAAAACAAAAAAAAATATAAACAAGAAACTGATTCACTCCCTTACTTCATGCATTCATAAACTAAACCAAAAACAAAGTTTTAAAAGCAAGAACAAACTACTGCTGCAAGTTTTTGTAAGTCCGTTTTCTCTGTACATACAAACTGCTAAACTACTGAAGGGAAAAAAGAATATAATCCATGGTGTCTGCTGATTCAAAGGGGAGAAACAAAGCTGTCATTAGTATCCAAAAACTGGTACATGTATGGGTTGCTTTTATAACGCTTATTTTTCTCTCTTCTGCTTTTCATATCCAAAACTTCTAAATGCTATTTTAGGGGCACAGCAGATTAGATTCCAGCACTTGGTGAACAGAATTCACAAGCTGTGACAAAATTCTGTCATCTTCAGGGTGCAATTTTGTTTATATACACTGTATGTATATATTTATCTTGCTTTGTAGAAAGAAAAATAACATGAGAGATTTTTAATACTGGAGTTTGGTTACATTACATATTTAAGCTTCTACACAGAATGATGGACACTTTTGAGAAGCTACTCCTTATCCAGAAACATTTTAATCTCTTAAAAAAACAAAGCAAAAGAAACAAATAAACAAACAACAACAACGAAAAAACAAATCTACTTTGCTCCTTTTCACAATAGTGCACATTTTTAACCATAATTTAGTTATGGCTACACAACATCAGAAGATTTTTTATGCATCTTCTCTGTGGTATTAAAAAAATTTTGTGCCCTTCTAGTCTTTAATTGGCAGAAATATGTCCCAAAAAACAAACTATTGCATTTAAGCCACATCACCAAAAAACAACAAAACAAACAAAAAACCCCACAACAACAACAACAGAAAACAAAGCAAAAGCAAAAACAAAAAACAGAGCATAATACCCTTTTACTGATGTGTCTTACAGATTGACATGACCAAAGTCATATAGTTCCATGTAATTTCCAATTTCCCCTTCTACTACATGCACCAATTGAATATATGCTCTGGGAGCCATAACTGTACCAAACATCTATCTCTTCAAAAGAATGCATTAAAATATTTTTAAGAATCTTTTTGTTTAAAAGGTGAAAACAAAAAAAAATATAAACAAGAAACTGATTCACTCCCTTACTTCATGCATTCATAAACTAAACCAAAAACAAAGTTTTAAAAGCAAGAACAAACTACTGCTGCAAGTTTTTGTAAGTCCGTTTTCTCTGTACATACAAACTGCTAAACTACTGAAGGGAAAAAAGAATATAATCCATGGTGTCTGCTGATTCAAAGGGGAGAAACAAAGCTGTCATTAGTATCCAAAAACTGGTACATGTATGGGTTGCTTTTATAACGCTTATTTTTTTTCTCTCTTCTGCTTTTCATATCCAAAACTTCTAAATGCTATTTTAGGGGCACAGCAGATTAGATTCCAGCACTTGGTGAACAGAATTCACAAGCTGTGACAAAATTCTGTCATCTTCAGGGTGCAATTTTGTTTATATACACTGTATGTATATATTTCTCTTAGATTTGGCTGAAGTGGACTGGCCATGGTTCAAGTGGGACTATAGCAGTACTTGGGTCGGGGACAGTCATTTTGGCTATATACACATTCATAGTCGGTCCATGGCTTCCAACTAGTAGCGCTATTTCCGAAGGTCTAATACGCAAACCTGTAAGAGATTAAAATAATCAACCAGTGTATAAAGAATTTCATTGTACATTTTTAGTTTAACTTTTTTACAATACAGTTTGGAGTCTATTTCTTAGTTCCAAGTTCATGAGACTGGTAAGACAAAAGTAATCAGAGAAATGCAGATGAACAGAAATCAGATAAAACTATCTGAAAGAAGATGGCAGAAGCAATTATGGACTTGCATTACAGAAGAACCGCGGCTAAGATTTTGAAAATTTACTTTCTGTTGATAAAAAGGTAGAAAAATAATGTGTTCAAAATAGACTATTTTCTATTATATGTCTTGGATCTTAATGAAAGATACTACAGAGTACATTAAGCTATTGCTTCAGTAAATAGCTAATGCATGCATACATGCTTAGTTGCTTCAGTCATGCCTGACTCTTTGTGACCCCATGGACTGTAGCCGGCAAGGCTCCTCTGACCATGGGATTCTCCAGGCAAGAACACTGGAGTGGGTTGCCACTTCACTCTACACTCTTTCCACCTTCCCTTTGCTTTCAGAATTTCGGAAGCCATAACTAGTACTTCTGTAAAGACATGGCTAATCTCAACCTAACAAAGTTTTAAAAGCAAGAACAAACTACTGCTGCAAGTTTTTGTAAGTCCGTTTTCTCTGTACATACAAACTGCTAAACTACTGAAGGGAAAAAAGAATATAATCCATGGTGTCTGCTGATTCAAAGGGGAGAAACAAAGCTGTCATTAGTATCCAAAAAATTGGTACATGTATGGGCTGCTTTTATAACGCATATTTTTTCTCTCTTCTGCTTTTCATATCCAAAACTTCTAAATGCTATTTTAGGGGCACAGCAGATTAGATTCCAGCACTTGGTGAACAGAATTCACAAGCTGTGACAAAATTCTGTCATCTTCAGGGTGCAATTTTGTTTATATACACTGTATGTATATATTTCTCTTAGATTTGGCTGAAGTGGACTGGCCATGGTTCAAGTGGGACTATAGCAGTACTTGGGTCGGGGACAGTCATTTTGGCTATATACACATTCATAGTCGGTCCATGGCTTCCAACTAGTAGCGCTATTTCCGAAGGTCTAATACGCAAACCTGTAAGAGATTAAAATAATCAACCAGTGTATAAAGAATTTCATTGTACATTTTTAGTTTAACTTTTTTACAATACAGTTTGGAGTCTATTTCTTAGTTCCAAGTTCATGAGACTGGTAAGACAAAAGTAATCAGAGAAATGCAGATGAACAGAAATCAGATAAAACTATCTGAAAGAAGATGGCAGAAGCAATTATGGACTTGCATTACAGAAGAACCGCGGCTAAGATTTTGAAAATTTACTTTCTGTTGATAAAAAGGTAGAAAAATAATGTGTTCAAAATAGACTATTTTCTATTATATGTCTTGGATCTTAATGAAAGATACTACAGAGTACATTAAGCTATTGCTTCAGTAAATAGCTAATGCATGCATACATGCTTAGTTGCTTCAGTCATGCCTGACTCTTTGTGACCCCATGGACTGTAGCCGGCAAGGCTCCTCTGACCATGGGATTCTCCAGGCAAGAACACTGGAGTGGGTTGCCACTTCACTCTACACTCTTTCCACCTTCCCTTTGCTTTCAGAATTTCGGAAGCCATAACTAGTACTTCTGTAAAGACATGGCTAATCTCAACCTGACAGTCTCCTGGTCTCACACATTCCTCAGTGTAGACCCCTCAATGCCTCTAGTCCCTTTCCCTGGGCCACTAATACTCTTCTGCAAGAAGAGAAGGGTAAAAATAGGTATTAACATTTCAAATCTTCCTTTTACAGGTATCCTGCTATACTTAATTCCACTGATGAAGCTTTACTTCCCATTTTTTGACTTTGGAGGCACTCTTTGGCAAAGATATCCGAAATTCTGTTTATACTATTTGAATGAAATGAACATAAAAAGTACAGAGTCTTCAGTGAAAATGATCAATACCCATATGACAGAATTTATTCTATGAAGAATACTCTGAATCACTACGACAACAAGCCACATTTATTTACTATGCTTTCTTTCTCTCTCCCTCTCTCACACACACCCACTTTGGAAACACGTCATTATACTTACTGAACCATCTGATGCACTGGCTCCAACCTTGTCTCCTGCTGCATTCCAACAAACTTCAAAAATTCCACCTGTTCCCCTATAGCTGTGAACTAGAGCACCTGTCTAAAATAATGAGAAGTAGAATCTTAAAAATGATAAATTATTATATATGTCCAAATGTTGAGGTCAAAATATCATGAGTTTGCTTCTAGCAATCCAATGCAGGATTTAGCTTCAACTTCAAAATAAGTACAATTTCTGAAATAACAAAATGTAATACAATGATTCTTTCTAAAAAAGATAGCAGTAGGTTACTCTCAACAGATTACACACACACACACACAAAACACAGTTTCTCCAGTATTGATAACCATTTTCAGCTAAGGTCTCCTTTGACCTCTTTGACACCAGAAGCACCCCTACACTAGGAGAGCTATAAAAGAAGCTAAAAGAGCATATATGTACATCATTACTGAAAAAATGCTTTAAGGAAAACAAAGTACAATTAGGAACACTACCAATTTCATCATCAATTTAGCTGACTCATAAATACCATTCACTTATTTTATTCCTTTGGTAATGGTAACGAAAATCATTCAGCTGTCCCTCAATAATTAAAACAATACAAATCGTACTCTTCTAGGAAACAAGTCATTAAACAGGGCAAAGGTAAGAGGTTTTGCTATGAGAAACTGAAAAATATGCTTCTGGTGTTCTCCCCTGACAGATAAGAAAAGTATCTCTCAGCTTCATAATGAAGCTGAAAAATTCCAACTAGAAATAGCAGAACTACCTAAAAACAACATGGCTGCAAGACATGTATCTTGTAAACACCGTCTGAGACAATCAGCCCTAAGTTAAGCCACTAAGGTGGAAGACCATTTTTCCTTGTTTTTCCTTGTTTTCCCGTCTGGTAATACTGCAGAAACCACAGATGTACTGCTATAGCTGATTACACCGGGAAGACTCAACTGTATTTTCCCTCCAACCTAAAATTTCTCACAACAGATTAATGAAAAAGTATAAGTTAGTAGGCCTTAAATATCTACAGTTAATTAGTAGAAAAAGGAGTGGCACCAACAAAATCTAAAATAGGCTGATGCATAGAGTAAAAGGCATAGGACAGGGCTTGTGGGTAAGAGTCTGCCTTGAGCAGGGTGCCAGTTGATGCACTGGCTCCAACCTTGTCTCCTGCTGCATTCCAACAAACTTCAAAAATTCCACCTGTTCCCCTATAGCTGTGAACTAGAGCACCTGTCTAAAATAATGAGAAGTAGAATCTTAAAATGATAAATTATTATATATGTCCAAATGTTGAGGTCAAAATATCATGAGTTTGCTTCTAGCAATCCAATGCAGGATTTAGCTTCAACTTCAAAATAAGTACAATTTCTGAAATAACAAAATGTAATACAATGATTCTTTCTAAAAAAGATAGCAGTAGGTTACTCTCAACAGATTACACACACACACACACAAAACACAGTTTCTCCAGTATTGATAACCATTTTCAGCTAAGGTCTCCTTTGACCTCTTTGACACCAGAAGCACCCCTACACTAGGAGAGCTATAAAAGAAGCTAAAAGAGCATATATGTACATCATTACTGAAAAAATGCTTTAAGGAAAACAAAGTACAATTAGGAACACTACCAATTTCATCATCAATTTAGCTGACTCATAAATACCATTCACTTATTTTATTCCTTTGGTAATGGTAACGAAAATCATTCAGCTGTCCCTCAATAATTAAAACAATACAAATCGTACTCTTCTAGGAAACAAGTCATTAAACAGGGCAAAGGTAAGAGGTTTTGCTATGAGAAACTGAAAAATATGCTTCTGGTGTTCTCCCCTGACAGATAAGAAAAGTATCTCTCAGCTTCATAATGAAGCTGAAAAATTCCAACTAGAAATAGCAGAACTACCTAAAAACAACATGGCTGCAAGACATGTATCTTGTAAACACCGTCTGAGACAATCAGCCCTAAGTTAAGCCACTAAGGTGGAAGACCATTTTTCCTTGTTTTTCCTTGTTTTCCCGTCTGGTAATACTGCAGAAACCACAGATGTACTGCTATAGCTGATTACACCGGGAAGACTCAACTGTATTTTCCCTCCAACCTAAAATTTCTCACAACAGATTAATGAAAAAGTATAAGTTAGTAGGCCTTAAATATCTACAGTTAATTAGTAGAAAAAGGAGTGGCACCAACAAAATCTAAAATAGGCTGATGCATAGAGTAAAAGGCATAGGACAGGGCTTGTGGGTAAAGAGTCTGCCTTGCACTGCAAGGGGTGCCAGTTTGATCCCTGGCACGGGAATATCCCACATGCCACAGAGCAGCTGGACTGGTGTGTCCAATTACAAGCCAGCACTGCAGCGCATGTGCCCAGAGCCTGTGCTCTGCTACAAGAGAGGCCACCGCAATGGAAGGCCCACACAGGCCAAGAGAACAAAGATGGATGAAAAATAAATTAAAATGAAAGACCAATAAAAGTGGCCAAAAAAAATTTTTTAAAAAAAAGAAAAAAAATGCTATAGGATAGTCAACCTTGAGGTTAAAAAAAAAATCTTTCAATAGTACTTTACCAATCTCTATGCTTAAATTAGGCTACAATTGAAGCAAAACACCAATCCAGAGCTACCTACATCCCAAAGAATCCTCAGCATCTACTCAAATCTGTGTTCAGATCAGACTTTAATAATTTACTGGTCAAGTGCTTAGGTAACATATCATACAAGCAATGAATAAAAAAAACCCTTACACACACACACATATGACAAAAAGATACTGACTTTTTCCTGCACTGAAATCTCACAAGATACATTTTACTATTTTCAAACTTTAAAGAAAAAAAAAATATATAAAATGACCATTTTGATACACAGTAGCAAAATAACAAAGCCACAGGGATAGCTGTTCAAATGCCTTTAAAAGTTTAATAGCATCTTCCCTTAGACTTCTACGGTTGTACATCCAAATTCTATTTTAAATTAATATACTTGAAATGGAATGAGTGACAGAAAGTAATACAACAGGTAGATGATCTATAAAGTCTTGGCTATGCAACCAGAACAGAAAGACTGGGACTCTGCTGGCAATCCAATGGTTAGGACTCCAGGCCTCCACTGCAGGGGGCAACTGGTTTGATCCTTGACAGAGAACTAAGACCCTGCAAGCCAGGAAATAATTAAAAGCAATTAGAGAGCTCAGCAGGGTTCATGAAGTCAACATCAGAATACCAAAATTTGTAACGTTCCAAAAACGAGCAATCAACAGTAAGCAAAAGGAATACATATTTTAAACTATGCTATGAATACATTTTTAATAAAAGAATATCAAGAAATTATAAAGCTCTACTGAAGGGGGAAAAAAAACTTAATGAGGGGGACTTACAAAAGTTACAGTTATTAAAAGCAAATTGATAATGCACGTATATACAAATGTATCAATGGAATACAAAAAAATCCATGAACAAACCACACAAGAATTCAGTATATGAAAGAAGCAACATTATGAAGCAGAAAACAGACAGCAAACAGTGCCAAGAAAACAGGTAACCATGCTGAAAGAACTGTACCTCTCACCATATATAAAAACCTATTCTAAGGGAGTTACACATACAAGAAAAATAAAACAATGGGAAAATAAAGTGAAAGAACCATGCTTTTATTTATAAAAATCCTCAAGAAGAATGTAAAGGAAACCAAGAAAATTGTGACCTATAAAAGGTCAAGGAAAAAATGGGAGCCAAACTCCTCAGTCCTTTTTACAATGTTTTGGGGGGAATGGGGTATTGGGGATCATCTGAATATATCACTTAAACAAAATTAGTATTTGAAAATGATGGTTTGTACAAAATAGGCTGACCAATTACGATGGTCAATCACACACTAAGCCCACAATAACTTATTATGTACATAATATAACCAGCAAAGATCTATCTTCTGAAAGGGTGAGTGGTACAGGAGAGTCACGTCACTGCTATTACAGAAACAGTGTATGGCATGTAAAAACTGACACACTGAAAAGACGAAAAAAAATGAAAGCAACAAAAATTGTTATCTCCATTTTTAAGAAAGGATCTCTGTAGCATTGTCCTTAGAACGGTAGTATATAGTTTTAAGGTTGTCTCTGTTAAATTTTGTATTGAATCATACAATCCTGTCCTATAAGCACACTTTTAAACTGCTCATAGATACCTTCTTCAAAGGTAATTCTTTAAGAAAATAAAGAAATTATATGATTTATCTAAATAAATGCATTTGAAATTCTCATATTTTATGTCTGTGAAACTGCTGGAAAAATAAAACAAAGATTTAAATTTATTTCTAAATTTTGGTCTGTATTATGAAAATCTCACTGTAGCTGCTGTTGATCTTTACGTAGCTATAAATACCTACCAAAATTTACTTTTATTTTAAAACGTCACGAATCAAAGTGAAAATACATATTTTAAACTACAAAAAAGAATATCAAGAAATTATAAAGCTCTACTGAAGGGAAAAACTTAATGAGGGACTTACAAAAGTTACAGTTATTAAAAGCAAATTGATAATGCACGATATACAAATGTATCAATGGAATACAAAAAAATCCATGAACAAACCACACAAGAATTCAGTATATGAAAGAAGCAACATTATGAAGCAGAAAACAGACAGCAAACAGTGCCAAGAAAACAGGTAACCATGCTGAAAGAACTGTACCTCTCACCATATATAAAAACCTATTCTAAGGGAGTTACACATACAAGAAAAATAAAACAATGGGAAAATAAAGTGAAAGAACCATGCTTTTATTTATAAAAATCCTCAAGAAGAATGTAAAGGAAACCAAGAAAATTGTGACCTATAAAAGGTCAAGGAAAAAATGGGAGCCAAACTCCTCAGTCCTTTTTACAATGTTTTGGGGGGAATGGGGTATTGGGGATCATCTGAATATATCACTTAAACAAAATTAGTATTTGAAAATGATGGTTTGTACAAAATAGGCTGACCAATTACGATGGTCAATCACACACTAAGCCCACAATAACTTATTATGTACATAATATAACCAGCAAAGATCTATCTTCTGAAAGGGGGAGTGGTACAGGGAGAGTCACGTCACTGCTATTACAGAAACAGTGTATGGCATGTAAAAACTGACACACTGAAAAGACGAAAAAAAATGAAAGCAACAAAAATTGTTATCTCCATTTTTAAGAAAGGATCTCTGTAGCATTGTCCTTAGAACGGTAGTATATAGTTTTAAGGTTGTCTCTGTTAAATTTTGTATTGAATCATACAATCCTGTCCTATAAGCACACTTTTAAACTGCTCATAGATACCTTCTTCAAAGGTAATTCTTTAAGAAAATAAAGAAATTATATGATTTATCTAAATAAATGCATTTGAAATTCTCATATTTTATGTCTGTGAAACTGCTGGAAAAATAAAACAAAGATTTAAATTTATTTCTAAATTTTGGTCTGTATTATGAAAATCTCACTGTAGCTGCTGTTGATCTTTACGTAGCTATAAATACCTACCAAAATACTCATTTTTAAAAACTAAGAATTGAATCAGTAACACACAAAAAATGACAATCAAAACTGGAAAAAAGCAAATGTTGAGACAAATGCTTCTTACTACTACAAAGACACTTGACGCTTCACATAACCCAGACATACCTGTGTGTTCCAGATGTGCACACATTTGTCAAAAGAACCACTCGCCAGATACCTGCCATCAGGACTGAAAGCTACACTGTACACAGGCTCTTGGTGTTTTGTCAAAGTGTGGATGCAGATTCCTCGGTCTACATCCCATAATCTAACAGTAGAATCAAAGGATGCACTGACAAGAGAGGAAAAATGATTTTATAAGTAATGTAACACTCTCAGCCTCATCCCCAATCGACAGTATCAGTCTTTCCTTAGAGCCAGCCACGGTTTCCTCAGGAGAAGCAGACTGTGCCATTAGAAAG
The DNA here is from genome assembly GCA_022376925.1 of Tragulus kanchil. Taxonomy (NCBI): domain Eukaryota; kingdom Metazoa; phylum Chordata; class Mammalia; order Artiodactyla; family Tragulidae; genus Tragulus; species Tragulus kanchil. The sequence continues at coordinate 113,127,897 of JAIOJX010000028.1, read as the reverse complement.
TGTTCCGTTAACAAAGCTAAAAGGCAGCTTCATTAAGGGCATGCCCACATTTGTAAACTGGAAAACATAAATGAGCTAATTTACTATTCTTTAAATAACTCCTTTATATTGATCCATAGTTACTACACTGAATATATATTTAACTTTTTTTTTAAAGAGTTATTTATTTATTTATTTTGGTAGGGAGGAGGGTAGCTGGGCCACTTCTATTGGTCTTTCATTTGTCCATTTTCATCCATCTTTGTTCTTTGGCCCATGTGGGCCACCCATTGCGGTGGCCTTGTCACAGAGAACCGGCTCTGGGCGCATGCACTCCAGAGCTCCGGCTCGGTAATTGGACACATCGGTCCAGCTGCTCTGCAGCAAGTGGGATCTTCCCAGGCCAGGGATCAAACCGGTGCCTCTTGCACTGCAAGGCGGTGTCCTTACCCACTGGACCGTTTTAAACTGCTCATTAGATACCTTCTTCAAAGGTAATTCTTTAAGAAAATAAAGAAATTATATGATTTATCTAAATAAATGCATTTGAAATTCTCATATTTTATGTCTGTGAAACTGCTGGAAAAATAAAACAAAGATTTAAATTTATTTCTAAATTTTGGTCTGTATTATGAAAATCTCACTGTAGCTGCTGTTGATCTTTACGTAGCTATAAATACCTACCAAAATACTCATTTTTAAAAACTAAGAATTGAATCAGTAACACACAAAAAATGACAATCAAAACTGGAAAAAAGCAAATGTTGAGACAAATGCTTCTTACTACTACAAAGACACTTGACGCTTCACATAACCCAGACATACCTGTGTGTTCCAGATGTGCACACATTTGTCAAAAGAACCACTCGCCAGATACCTGCCATCAGGACTGAAAGCTACACTGTACACAGGCTCTTGGTGTTTTGTCAAAGTGTGGATGCAGATTCCTCGGTCTACATCCCATAATCTAACAGTAGAATCAAAGGATGCACTGACAAGAGAGGAAAAATGATTTTATAAGTAATGTAACACTCTCAGCCTCATCCCCAATCGACAGTATCAGTCTTTCCTTAGAGCCAGCCACGGTTTCCTCAGGAGAAGCAGACTGTGCCATTAGAAAGTGTTCCGTTAACAAAGCTAAAAGGCAGCTTCATTAAGGGCATGCCCACATTTGTAAACTGGAAAACATAAATGAGCTAATTTACTATTCTTTAAATAACTCCTTTATATTGATCCATAGTTACTACACTGAATATATATTTAACTTTTTTTTTAAAGAGTTATTTATTTATTTATTTTGGTAGGGGTGAGGTGGCGGGGAAGGGAGCAGGTGGGCCACTTCTATTGGTCTTTCATTTGTCCATTTTCATCCATCTTTGTTCTTTGGCCCATGTGGGCCACCCATTGCGGTGGCCTTGTCACAGAGAACCGGCTCTGGGCGCATGCACTCCAGAGCTCCGGCTCGGTAATTGGACACATCGGTCCAGCTGCTCTGCAGCAAGTGGGATCTTCCCAGGCCAGGGATCAAACCGGTGCCTCTTGCACTGCAAGGCGGTGTCCTTACCCACTGGACCACCAGGGAAGCCCTAACTTATTTTTTTTTAATGCCGAAAACAACTTTACTGCGGTATGCCTTAATTACTTGAGATTTAATCAATATTTGATATCACCAGTAAATATCTGATATCTCCAGGTACAAAATACATTAGACCTGAAAATAATAACACTCTGTGTCTAAATGTTCCCATGAAAAAATACTGCTTTGAGGATACATTCCCATTTCATGGAATTTTCCTAATTTTCTATCATAATTATAAGAAGCTTTCTTTGTAACAGACTCATAAAGGAAACACAAAACAGAAATGTTACCTTGCTAACATAAGGTTGGCATTTGGATTGTTTGTTCCTGGCCCTGTTGGACTCCATTTGATAGTGTAAATTTCTTTATTATGTGCTTGCAAATCATGGACACAGTTGTCTTGTTTCATACTCCATATCTAAACAAAAAAAGGGAAAAAAAAGTGCGTAAATTATTTTTCCACACAAAGAACACATTTAAAATATTATCTTGCCAGCCTAAAATATGTGGTATAATCAAATCAATAACTCTAGAGACCAAGAAAATACATGCAAAGAAATTAAAATGTAGTAGAATACATTTAGTGTTTGTTTTTTAAAAATGACAAATTAGGTTCAAGTCCTAATATTCACTATTGTGAGGCTTCACAATTCAATAACTTTGGTTTTAAAATTATTTTTGATAGCTTCAGACAGTACGAATGTCAACATTCAATAAGTTCCTTGGGTAATAATGCTACAGCATTTAAGGCATTAGTTTTTACACTGTCCTTGAAAAGTAAAAGATATAAGTTTCTCTTAGATTCAGCATCAGGAACTATACTGCAATTGGGAAGGGAAAATAGATTATCAACAAACAGATAATACAATATGGTTTACGTTGACACCAAAGCATAGACTATAAAAGTGGGGGGGAAAAAAAAAAAGCAGCAGCATCAAGTGGGACTGACTATATACAATTAAAAAGTTTCTGCACAGCAAGGAAGCAATAAAGTAAAAAGGCAACAACCTATGGAATGCGAGAAAATACTGTAACTCATGTATCTAAGAAGGCATTAATTTTCAAAATATGCAAGGACCTTACAACTCAACAGCAAAATAGCAATTTAAAAATGGACAACAGACTTGAATAGACATTTCTCCTAAGAAGCTGCACAAATAGCCAACAGGTTATGTGGAGAGACGCTAAATGTCATTTATCATCTGGGAAATGCAAATCAAATTACAATGAGCTATCACTTCACAACCGTTAGAATGGCTACTGTAAATAAAAGTGTTGTCAAGGATACAGAGAAACTGGAACCCTTACAAACTGCTGATAAATGAACGAAAATAGTGTATCCACTGTGAAAAACAGTAAGGAGATTCTCCCTCAAATTTTAACAACTATTCCTATATGATTCAGCAATTCTATACCTGTGCATGTGTGTTTGTGTGTGTGTGTGTGTGTGTGTAAACTCAGGATCTTAGGTTAGTATCTGTACTTCCTTGCTCACTTCAGCATTATCCACAAAAGCCAAGATATGGAAACAACCTAACTGTCCATCAATGGATAAAGAAATATATACATACATGTAGTATATTCAGACAACATATACGGAGATCCTGCAGCATGTGACAAGACAACATGGATAATTCTGAGAACAAATATTGTATGATCCCATTTACGTGAGGCATCAAAGAGTCATAAAAGCAAAGAAAAAATGGAGGGAATGAACAGCAAGGTGGCACTGTATACAGCACAGGAACCACATTCAATGTCCTGTAATCCATCACAGTGGAGAAGAAGAAAAAGAACAGTGGCTGCAAGGAGTTGGGGTGGAGTTGGGTTGCCATTCAAAATGTATAAAATTTCAACTCTAGAGGAGATCTGCCATACCACCTTAAGCTTAGATAACAATACTGTATAGAACACTTAAAAATCTGTTAAAAGAGTAGATCTCATGGAAAGTGTTCTTACCATAATAAGATTTAGAAATTTTAAATGACTCATATAGAAAAAAGCGTGAAAAGAAGGCAATAAAGTAAAAGGCAACAACCTATGGAATGCGAAAATACTGTAACTCATGTATCTAAGAAGGCATTAATTTTCAAAATATGCAAGGACCTTACAACTCAACAGCAAAATAGCAATTTAAAAATGGACAACAGACTTGAATAGACATTTCTCCTAAGAAGCTGCACAAATAGCCAACAGGTTATGTGGAGAGACGCTAAATGTCATTTATCATCTGGGAAATGCAAATCAAATTACAATGAGCTATCACTTCACAACCGTTAGAATGGCTACTGTAAATAAAAGTGTTGTCAAGGATACAGAGAAACTGGAACCCTTACAAACTGCTGATAAATGAACGAAAATAGTGTATCCACTGTGAAAAACAGTAAGGAGATTCTCCCTCAAATTTTAACAACTATTCCTATATGATTCAGCAATTCTATACCTGTGCATGTGTGTTTGTGTGTGTGTGTGTGTGTGTGTAAACTCAGGATCTTAGGTTAGTATCTGTACTTCCTTGCTCACTTCAGCATTATCCACAAAAGCCAAGATATGGAAACAACCTAACTGTCCATCAATGGATAAAGAAATATATACATACATGTAGTATATTCAGACAACATATACGGAGATCCTGCAGCATGTGACAAGACAACATGGATAATTCTGAGAACAAATATTGTATGATCCCATTTACGTGAGGCATCAAAGAGTCATAAAAGCAAAGAAAAAATGGAGGGAATGAACAGCAAGGTGGCACTGTATACAGCACAGGAACCACATTCAATGTCCTGTAATCCATCACAGTGGAGAAGAAGAAAAAGAACAGTGGCTGCAAGGAGTTGGGGTGGAGTTGGGTTGCCATTCAAAATGTATAAAATTTCAACTCTAGAGGAGATCTGCCATACCACCTTAAGCTTAGATAACAATACTGTATAGAACACTTAAAAATCTGTTAAAAGAGTAGATCTCATGGAAAGTGTTCTTACCATAATAAGATTTAGAAATTTTAAATGACTCATATAGAAAAAAGCGTGAAAAAGAACCAAAGCAATAATTAAAGTGAAACTGGAAAGCAGGAACACCTTTCTGAAGTTGAAAACACTCCTATGTAATACAGATTAAAACCTCATATTATTTTTGAGTCAAAGTTAAGAGAAACCTACATCAACAGTATTTCTGACAAAACCATTCAATAAAGACATGGGGGAAAATCCTGCCAAATTCACACTTCTGCAATGAAACTGAGGCAACGAAACAATACCATAATGTTTTGGTATCCTAGGTATAGATAGCTCCACGTGAATAAATCCAAAAGACATGTTTCCAAAACGTATTTCGCGTGAGCTTTCCACAGCGAGACACTGCTGACTGCTCTCAGTCACCCCCTGCCTTGCAGCACTCTTTTCTGTATACATACTGTTTCCACTGAGGTCATTCCTTCCACAGTTCATTTTGGAACCTGATTCCTCTTGAGCTGGTAAATGTTACAGAGCTTCTTTAAGACTTTGAAAGCTTTCCTCTTCTTTTAACGATACCTTCTACCCACACAATTCTGTCCAAGCCCATGGTTTCGAATGACCACCCATCTATTGAGAATTCCTAAATGTTTACTACAAGCTTAGAGTTCTTTTCTGAACATTGGACCTGCATGGCATGTCCACTTGCGTGATTTAAAGGCACTGTCCAATCTGAACATTATCTTCTCATTCATCTGCTATTCCTTTTTCTCAATATATGGCTTCACTAGGCATTATCCATCCTTCTATCTTCTGCTTTAAAATTATATGACCTTTCATTCTCAGAACAACAACAAAAAAGCTGTCTAACAATTTCCAATTTAAACTTATCTCTTGAACTCCAAATCAGTCCCTGACAGTAGGCTCCCTAGCCACTGGCCTTTCATTTCCTTGTATGCACCACTTTGTCCCAGAAAAAGGTCTCCCCCCACCCGAAACTCATTTTATAAGCACAATCCACGTGCATGCAAGGGCTCCAGGTGGCAGCGTGGTAAAGAATCTGCCTGCCAAGGCAGTAGACACAGAGATGCGGGTTTGATTCCTGGGTTGGGAAGGTTCCCTTGAGTAGGAAATAGTAACTGGCTCCAGTAATTCTTGCCTGGAAAATTCCACGGACAGAGGAGCCTGGCAGGTACAGTCCTTGGACATGACTGAATGAGCACACAGACACAAACATGCACCTGCATGCCAAATAATCTCACAAATAAACGTGTGAAGAAAAGATTTTTACCAGCAATGTTTACAAGGGAGCCCAGGCTTGGGAAAAACTATCTAACTAAAGACATTAGCAGATATTTGGGAGGGGGTGGGAACGCCAGGTTACCAAGGTTACATTTACTCTGTTCATGGGAAGAGGAAAAGCAGTTTTCTTTCATGACTATCCTATCTACAAGGGTTATTAAGTCTGCAGTCACTGGCACTGTAAAGTCAAAGAGAAATTATTGTTAGTAGAGTTAATGTGATGAAGTACAGGCTCAAGCTTCATTTACTGTGAAGGAGACTATGTTTTTCTTTATCTCAAAAAGCTTTTAATTTTGATATGTGATATGCACAGGGGCTAGATGTTAGTTTTTGCTTTTAGTTATGCAACAAGAAAAATAAACTCATACTGAGATGTGAATACTGACATGTTAACAACTATGCTCACTCACCGATCAAGCTATTTATCTACTACACCCAGCAGAGTGATACATATTCACATCACAGCAAAATCCAATTAATATAATTCTTAGAATTACAGTCAAATCCATGAATCCAACAAAGATCTTTGCTACCTACGAGTCAGATACTTACATGTGCTAAAATTAACAGGTTCCACTGTACCCATATATGACTCGCTACTAGTGAAGACAATTTATAGTAGCACAAATCTTAGCAGCATAATTCCCAACTACAAGAGAGACATTCTGACCAACCTTAAAGTGGCCAGGGCAGCCACCCTGTGTAAGTCCTCAGCCCCCTTTCTCCCAAAGTCTGAATTACCTTCAAGGTCATGTCATCAGAACAGGATGCCAGGAGATTGCCAGTTGGGTCCCATTTGATAGCATTCACTTCATTCTAAAGATAACAGTAAACATCCAGGTTTTCATTTCAAAGACTTGGTTGTTCTTTGGGTGTTAAAAACACATACTTTAAAACCACTCTGACATATTACTTATTCATCATAATCACTCTAAAGGAGGGGAAGAAAAGGTTTCTCACCGTGTGTCCCTGGAATGTTTTAATAGGTCTGTCTTGTCCTAGTTTACAGACATGAATACACATATCTGTACTACAGGACGCAAAGGTGTTGTTGCTCTGCCAGTCAACATCCAGTGCTGGAGCTGCAAAGGAAGAAAGCCAGGTTTGCAGTCATTCTACAGGTACTGAAATTGAGGCACTCAAGTTTTAAACCACTGTTGGACATTACAATTTACTTTACATACCAACAGAATTTTTGAATTATGGTATTTAAATATCATAAACATTAACGCATTTCAGTTTGGTTGTCTCTATGTGAGATACAGCCTAAAAGAAGGCACACCAGGCCTGGTCACCAGGAGATGAGGGTTCCTAAGACCTTGCTCTGTAAATTCCCAGCACTGGATTCTTCATTCTTCAGGTCTAAAATGATAAAATTAAATGTGATGCTGCATTTGCTTTTGTTTCTGAAATTCTGTGAGTGTTCAATGGATAAGAATCCTTGCTTTGCTACTCCATGACTAATGGGCCCTAAGAAGCCAACTCTTATGCTATTTTTATAATCAAAAAAAAGGGGGGGGGATAAAAACGTTTAAGCTTAGTACACAAAGACACTGTGGAAATAAAGTTAATGGGAAGCATTCTGTAAATTTTAAGTTAGACAAATGTCACACTGAATAAGTATCATTGCCACTATCTACTAACTGATAAACGGAACACTGCATGATTGGCAAATACATTTTTCTTCTAAGTGATTTTTCTTCTAAGTGATTCTTGTCAAATATCTCTTAAAATTTACATCATTGAACATAAAACCTCAGAGGCCCAAAAGCTGACTGGGATTTAATACTTACTTCAGGCCTGAGATGACTAAAGATTCTTTCCTTTCATTTCCCCTGCTGCAAAGTGCAAAGCCCTCTATAATTAGCAATGCAGATTAAGGTAATGATAGCAAGTAACTGGGTTAAGCAACAGAAGTCATTGCTCAGTTGGGTCCCATTTGATAGCATTCACTTCATTCTAAAGATAACAGTAAACATCCAGGTTTTCATTTCAAAGACTTGGTTGTTCTTTGGGTGTTAAAACACATACTTTAAAACCACTCTGACATATTAGTTATTCATCATAATCACTCTAAAGGAGGGGAAGAAAAGGTTTCTCACCGTGTGTCCCTGGAATGTTTTAATAGGTCTGTCTTGTCCTAGTTTACAGACATGAATACACATATCTGTACTACAGGACGCAAAGGTGTTGTTGCTCTGCCAGTCAACATCCAGTGCTGGAGCTGCAAAGGAAGAAAGCCAGGTTTGCAGTCATTCTACAGGTACTGAAATTGAGGCACTCAAGTTTTAAACCACTGTTGGACATTACAATTTACTTTACATACCAACAGAATTTTTGAATTATGGTATTTAAATATCATAAACATTAACGCATTTCAGTTTGGTTGTCTCTATGTGAGATACAGCCTAAAAGAAGGCACACCAGGCCTGGTCACCAGGAGATGAGGGTTCCTAAGACCTTGCTCTGTAAATTCCCAGCACTGGATTCTTCATTCTTCAGGTCTAAAATGATAAAATTAAATGTGATGCTGCATTTGCTTTTGTTTCTGAAATTCTGTGAGTGTTCAATGGATAAGAATCCTTGCTTTGCTACTCCATGACTAATGGGCCCTAAGAAGCCAACTCTTATGCTATTTTTCTCTTCAAAAAAAAGGGGGGGGGATAAAAACGTTTAAGCTTAGTACACAAAGACACTGTGGAAATAAAGTTAATGGGAAGCATTCTGTAAATTTTAAGTTAGACAAATGTCACACTGAATAAGTATCATTGCCACTATCTACTAACTGATAAACGGAACACTGCATGATTGGCAAATACATTTTTCTTCTAAGTGATTTTTCTTCTAAGTGATTCTTGTCAAATATCTCTTAAAATTTACATCATTGAACATAAAACCTCAGAGGCCCAAAAGCTGACTGGGATTTAATACTTACTTCAGGCCTGAGATGACTAAAGATTCTTTCCTTTCATTTCCCCTGCTGCAAAGTGCAAAGCCCTCTATAATTAGCAATGCAGATTAAGGTAATGATAGCAAGTAACTGGGTTAAGCAACAGAAGCATACCAAAAACACTGCATTTAGAGCAGGCAGTAGGTAGCTGGGGTAAAGCTGAGAATCAAAACCCAAACTCCCTTGGCAAGATGAGGAAAATCATGGGGTACGACAAACATTGCCTGAATCAGGTTGAGCCTAGACCTTCATCACCAGAAACTGCTCTCTTCCTTGGCTCCTTTCCTCTTTCCCATCTTGCTTTTAGGAGAATCCAACTAAAACAGTCAGTGAACAAAACCACAGGCCCACTTAGATCAGCACAATGTCTCCTCTGGGGCTGTTTGTGGGAGTCACAATCACTTAGAGCAATGCAGACAACCATCTGGTTCCTCTGTCTGCTTATCTTCAGTCCACTCCTCATCTTGCTCTGCCCTGCCATGCTTTACATCCAGGAAATTACATATCCCAGGCCCCTGTGCCTGCAGGATTCCAGATGGGTTCATTAAAGGGAAGACATCGCCAAAGTCCAAGGTCAGGAGAAAGAGTAGGCAGGCAACTCCGTGGTCCTCTCTCTTTACCACTGAGTTTGAGAACGACTATGATTGTTCCATGGTGCCTAGTCTGGCCAGGTAGCCTCTATGCTGCGGATACCCTTTCTAGTGGATCACTGGATTCTATTATTTTCTCTATAGCTTTAGGTTTGCTGCTGTTGTTAAACTCTGAGTTACCTCACACTCTACTTTTCATTCTTGCAAGACTTGTGAAAAAGTTATATTATATTATGTTCCCTTTCATGGATTACCTGGTTTAGATTTTGTTTTTGTGCTTTGAAACTGGATTCAGTAACTACACCTTCATTCTGACATTAAATACTATTACTTAATATACAATCTTAAAAAACAATTTTAATAAAACACTTATATGACAATTGCTTACAGTGTTAAGAAGTGGGGGGAAGGCCTTCTCTGGTGATAAGGGTTTGCCTGCTAATGCAAGGATACATGCTTGATCCCTGGCTCAGGCAAATTTCACATGCCGCGGATCAACTAGGCCCGTGCACAACTACCAAGCCCGTGCAAGAGAAGCCCCTGCAATAAGAAGCCCACACAGACACCCCATGAAGAGCAGTCCCTGCTTGCTGCAGCTAGAGAAAGCCTGCACACAGCAAGGAAGACCCAGTGCAATTTCCCACCCCACCCAAAAAGAGTTGGGGGGAGGTCCGAAAATCTACCTAACTTAAAGGACAATTAAAAGTATAATAAAACACTATGAAGAAGGCCAAGTATCAGTCATGCCACACTATTGGGTTCAAATCAAAACAAAAACTGTATAACCAGGTAAAGATAACTGGAGAAAGCTAGAGAAAGCTGAGACATGAGTTCTATGATTAATGCTGTGTGATACGCCTGGCTCATAAGATACAATGATTACAGGCTGGTGTAATCTAAGAACCCACACCTCATTACTTTGTATTCCTGAAATTTAACAATAAGTCTAGGTAGTACAAGTCCTTCAGGATAGAAACACATCTCTAACAAAATATATTTTTACATAGGTAATATGGGAGGAATATTTTTTCTATTCCTGGTCTCACTTTTCACCTGATGAAAGAGGCTAAGGAAAGTTAATTTGCCAAGTGTTACACAATCTTCTACAGTGTGTCCACACACAAGACTAGAAAATCTTTTGATTCAGGGACACTGGTTTAAGTACATCTAGGTTCTTGCCTCAGTACCAGGAAATAATTAGCCCTACACTGAAGAAGGGTATGGCAACCCACTCCAGTATTCTTTTTTTTTTTTTTAAAGATTTATTTATTTATCTGGTGGGGGGGGGGGGGGAGGGAGGGGAGCAGGCGGGCCACTTCTATTGGTCTTTCATTTGTCCATTTTCATCCATCTTTGTTCTTCAGCCCGTGCGGGCCTCCCATCACACTGGCCTCTGTTGTCGCAGAGCACCGGCTCTGGGCGCATGCGCTCCAGAGCTCCGGCTCGGTAATTGGACACATCGGTCCAGCCGCTCTGCAGCACGTGGGATCTTCCCAGGCCAGGGATCGAACCGGCGCCCCTTGCACTGCCAGGCGGTGTCCTTACCCACTGGACCACCAGGGAAGCCCCACTCCAGTATTCTTGCCTGGAGAATCGCATGGACAGAGGAGCCTGGAGAGCTGCAGGCCATGTGGTTGTTGACTTAGTGAATGAACGCACACTGAGCACTGTTTCACTGCCACTTAACAAGTCTTATAAGCATGATCCAAAAGGATCAAGCCATTTCCAAGTAATTTAGAATCAAGTTCACAAAAACTTTAAAGAATACAAAAACATTCAGCAACCAACAAGGTAAAATTCAAAATGTCTCACTTCCAATCAAAAATAACCAAGCATACAAAGATGCAGGAAAATATGACCAAATTGAAGAGAAAAGGCAAATCATTAAAACTGACTCAGAAAAGACACAGCAACTACATATGATATGTTCAAATAGTTAAGTAACAACATGGAAGATGCAAAAAAAACAAAACTTCTAGAGATTAAAAACTGAAATGTGAGATAAGAAACATACTGGATAGAATAAACTGCAGATGAGATGATGAAAAGATGTGGGGACTTGAAAAGCAGCACAGAAATTACCCCCTGCTTCCCAGGTAGCACTAATGGTAAACAATCCACCTGCCAATGCAGGAGATGCAAGAGATGTAGGTTCAATCTCTGGGCCCAGAAGACCCCTGGAGGAGAAAATGGCAGTCCACTCCAGTATTCTTGCCTGGAAAATCTCATAGACAGAGGAGCCTGGCGGGCTACAGTCCATGGGGCCACGGAGAGTTGAACATGGCAAAGGAATTTAAGCACACCCGAAAAAAACACTGGATAAAAAAATGAACAGAATGTCACAGTACATTATGTGACATCAAGCAGACTAACAAACATATTCAGAATTTCAAGTTAAAAAAACTGTGGAGAGGAGGTGGAGTATTTATAAAAATAAGAAACATAAAGAAAACTAAACCCAGGCACAACACAAATTGTACAAAATCATTTAAAAGGAGAAAAATCTCTCAAAAGCCGCCAGAGGAAACAAGACAAATGACATAGGGCAATAAGGATGAAAACGGTAACAAGTTCAAAGTAAAGATAATGTAAACAAAAGGAGAACAGAGCGACATTTTCTTTAAAGTACTCCAAGAAAAAATCCTGTCAACCCCAGAGCTCTGTATCCAACAACAAAAAAAATCCTTCTATAATGAAGGTGAAATACAGACTTGTTCATATATACGAAAAGAATACATCAACATCAGATTTGTACTATAAGGAATGTTACAGCAATTTAGGCTGAAAAAAATGATACCAGATGAGAGTATGTATCTATGCCAAGGAATGAAGAGCTGCAAATGGTGACTATATGTAAAACTTTTTATTAACTTCTTTAAGCTATCATTTGAAGGTAGACAGTGCTCAGGTAGAGATGTGTAATAAATCCCAGTGCAACCATTATAATAAAAGATTTATAGCTAATAACCCACCAAAGAAGATAAAATACAATCATAAAAATATTTAATCAATCCAAACAGAAATTGAAAAACAGGAAGAGATAAATATAAATGATTAATTTAAATACAATCAATAATCATACCAAATGTAAATAGCCTAAATATTGCCATTAAAAGGCAGAGATTGATACTGAAGGAACAAGCAATATACGATGCCTACATAAAATACACTTCAAACACAACATTAGCAAGACTGAAAGTAAAAGTATGGAGGAATATATACCATGCAAACACTAAGCAAAGAAACTAGAAGGGCTACATTAATATTAGACTAAGTAGATTTCAGAGCACAGAAAATAAAATGGAAAAAAAAAAGGAGAGCCATTTAACAGCATGATAAAGGGGTCAATTCAACATAGACAGACTAACAAAACATGAAAATTAAGCACACCGAAAAAACACTGGATAAAAAAATGAACAGAATGTCACAGTACATTATGTGACATCAAGCAGACTAACAAACATATTCAGAATTTCAAGTTAAAAAAACTGTGGAGAGGAGGTGGAGTATTTATAAAAATAAGAAACATAAAGAAAACTAAACCCAGGCACAACACAAATTGTACAAAATCATTTAAAAGGAGAAAAATCTCTCAAAAGCCGCCAGAGGAAACAAGACAAATGACATAGGGCAATAAGGATGAAAACGGTAACAAGTTCAAAGTAAAGATAATGTAAACAAAAGGAGAACAGAGCGACATTTTCTTTAAAGTACTCCAAGAAAAAATCCTGTCAACCCCAGAGCTCTGTATCCAACAACAAAAAAAATCCTTCTATAATGAAGGTGAAATACAGACTTGTTCATATATACGAAAAGAATACATCAACATCAGATTTGTACTATAAGGAATGTTACAGCAATTTAGGCTGAAAAAAATGATACCAGATGAGAGTATGTATCTATGCCAAGGAATGAAGAGCTGCAAATGGTGACTATATGTAAAACTTTTTATTAACTTCTTTAAGCTATCATTTGAAGGTAGACAGTGCTCAGGTAGAGATGTGTAATAAATCCCAGTGCAACCATTATAATAAAAGATTTATAGCTAATAACCCACCAAAGAAGATAAAATACAATCATAAAAATATTTAATCAATCCAAACAGAAATTGAAAAACAGGAAGAGATAAATATAAATGATTAATTTAAATACAATCAATAATCATACCAAATGTAAATAGCCTAAATATTGCCATTAAAAGGCAGAGATTGATACTGAAGGAACAAGCAATATACGATGCCTACATAAAATACACTTCAAACACAACATTAGCAAGACTGAAAGTAAAAGTATGGAGGAATATATACCATGCAAACACTAAGCAAAGAAACTAGAAGGGCTACATTAATATTAGACTAAGTAGATTTCAGAGCACAGAAAATAAAATGGAAAAAAAAAAGGAGAGCCATTTAACAGCATGATAAAGGGGTCAATTCAACATAAGAATGCAACATTCCTAAATGTTCATATCCTTAATACAGAAAGCAAAGACTGACAGAGGCTCAAAGAAAACAGTGTTTTCCAATTATTGTTGATGATTTCAATACTCCTCTCTCAATAACAGATGGTATTAGTAGACAGAATAAACAGCTAAGGCTATAAAAGACTTGAACACATTCTTAGTCAACTTGACCTAAGTAACATTTATGGGAACCATAAATGTAAATTAAATAAACCATAAATTAAATAAGAAAGCAGGTTTCCCTAGTGGTTCAATAGTTAAGAATCCACCTTACAATGCAGGGGACACTGGGTTCCTTCTATCTCTGGTCTGTGAAGATTTCAGCCTATGTGCCACAACTAGGCCTGTGATCTGCAGCCTGCAAACAGCAACCTTTGAGCCCCACAGAGCCCGTGCTCAGCAGCAAGAGAAATAACTGGGACTAGAAGCCCACACACCATAACTAGAGCAGCCCCCAGTCTTCACAATTAGACAAAGCCTACACATAGCAAGGAACACTTAGAGCAACCAAAAGTAAAATAAACCAGTATTTTAAAAAATTAGAAAGCAATACTACAAAGACTTCTATAAATTTTCCAAATACTCAGAAATCAATATACTTCTATATAACCCATGAGTCAAAGAAGGAATCAAAATTGCTCCAGAAAGTATTCTGAACTGAATAAAAATGCAATATTAGAAAAATTGTGAGATGTCACTAAGTAGTAGCAGTTAGACATAAATTTGTAGCACTAAATGTTAGATCCCAATTAATAAAGCAGAAAATCTCAAATCAGTGACCTCCACTTTTATATCGAGCAAAAAAAGAAAGAAACACACTGTCAAAATAATGCACAGACAATCCACAGACTATAAGACAATATTTATAAATACTTGAAAAAAAGACTTGTATTTAGAATATATAAAAGAGTTCACAAAACTCAGTAAGAAATCAACAGAGTTCTTTCTGCAAAGAAGACATACAGACGGTAAATTAACACATGATGAGATGCCCAACATCATCGGTCATTAGGAAATACAAAACCAGAGTGAGATATCACTACACACTCATCAGAGTGGCTACAATTAAAGACTGACTATATACCAAGTACTGGCAAGGATACAGAGGGACTGGAACACCCACTGCTGTTGAGAATGTAAAAACCAGTTTAGAAAACAGTCCAGCAGTTTATTTAACTTTTCTGGGTCTTTACACAGAGAAATGAAAACACAAGTTCATAAAAACAAAAATCTGAATGTTGATAGCAGTTTTATCTGTAATAGCTAAAAACCTGGAAACAACTCAAATTTACTTCAACAGGTAAATGGATAAACAAACTGGTATATCCACATAATGGATGGAATACTACTCATGTATCAAAAAAAAGCAAAATAATTATGCAGAGTGAAAGACACCAGATCCCAGAAAGAACATATAACTATTTGATTCTATTTACATAATGGAAACTAATTTCTGGTGACAGACTATCAGTGGCCACCTGAGGAAGGGGCAGGGAGTAATTTCAAAGGGGTAGGAGGAAATTTTGAAGCAATTAACCCAGAGCCCGTGCTCAGCAGCAAGAGAAATAACTGGGACTAGAAGCCCACACACCATAACTAGAGCAGCCCCCAGTCTTCACAATTAGACAAAGCCTACACATAGCAAGGAACACTTAGAGCAACCAAAAGTAAAATAAACCAGTATTTTAAAAAATTAGAAAGCAATACTACAAAGACTTCTATAAATTTTCCAAATACTCAGAAATCAATATACTTCTATATAACCCATGAGTCAAAGAAGGAATCAAAATTGCTCCAGAAAGTATTCTGAACTGAATAAAATGCAATATTAGAAAAATTGTGAGATGTCACTAAGTAGTAGCAGTTAGACATAAATTTGTAGCACTAAATGTTAGATCCCAATTAATAAAGCAGAAAATCTCAAATCAGTGACCTCCACTTTTATATCGAGCAAAAAAAGAAAGAAACACACTGTCAAAATAATGCACAGACAATCCACAGACTATAAGACAATATTTATAAATACTTGAAAAAAGACTTGTATTTAGAATATATAAAAGAGTTCACAAAACTCAGTAAGAAATCAACAGAGTTCTTTCTGCAAAGAAGACATACAGACGGTAAATTAACACATGATGAGATGCCCAACATCATCGGTCATTAGGAAATACAAAACCAGAGTGAGATATCACTACACACTCATCAGAGTGGCTACAATTAAAGACTGACTATATACCAAGTACTGGCAAGGATACAGAGGGACTGGAACACCCACTGCTGTTGAGAATGTAAAAACCAGTTTAGAAAACAGTCCAGCAGTTTATTTAACTTTTCTGGGTCTTTACACAGAGAAATGAAAACACAAGTTCATAAAAACAAAAATCTGAATGTTGATAGCAGTTTTATCTGTAATAGCTAAAAACCTGGAAACAACTCAAATTTACTTCAACAGGTAAATGGATAAACAAACTGGTATATCCACATAATGGATGGAATACTACTCATGTATCAAAAAAAAGCAAAATAATTATGCAGAGTGAAAGACACCAGATCCCAGAAAGAACATATAACTATTTGATTCTATTTACATAATGGAAACTAATTTCTGGTGACAGACTATCAGTGGCCACCTGAGGAAGGGGCAGGGAGTAATTTCAAAGGGGTAGGAGGAAATTTTTGAAGCTAACAAATGCATTGTCTTGAGTGTGGTGATGGTTTCAACAATTTGTGATCTGTATATACACATATATACAAATATATGTCAAAAAAAAATATATGTCAAAGCATACCATACTGTGCAATTTAAATATGTTTACATGATTTTTACATCAATATACCTCAAGAAGGTTATTGAAAAAAACTTAAAAAGCAGCAGGAAAGAATACTGTGGGTAAAAGGCCATTTATTGTAAAATGACTTCATCACCATCTACCTTACTGGGCTGTAGCCAAGACTAAATGAGACTGTGTAAGCAAAGTTCATCACCTCCAACACAAAGGTGGCACACATCATAAAGCTGCTTGAAATAGTGCCACACAGACTTATTTCAATTTTCCATCACTCCTAGGATGTAGGAGAAATCTTTAGGCAGAATAGCCAGAAGTCTAAGAGAATTCTAAGTGAGGAGTAGAAGCAAAGGTGGAAAAAGATTAAAACAGGTAAACAAAAACTGATGTGTAAATAAATGCTTACTAATACGGTAAGTTTTAATCATGCTGAACTGTTTAACACTATACCTGCATAATTATGTTACTCAAATTCTATGGAAAAATCATGCTGCACTTTATTTGGTTTGTTGCATCACACTAAATAGAGAAATACAAAAAAAACAAAATGCCAGGAGCTGCACATTTCAATTTTAAAGGTAACACTGTGGCACTGACTGTAGAAAGAATGTTATCAAAGCCTTAGAAATAACAAGATATATTTAAGTCAGCCTCCAATTCAAAACTTTTTCCAACCACAACACACTCCTGCAAGAAGCTTAGTACTAAATCTTTAATAGCTAAAAACCTGGAAACAACTCAAATTTACTTCAACAGGTAAATGGATAAACAAACTGGTATATCCACATAATGGATGGAATACTACTCATGTATCAAAAAAAAGCAAAATAATTATGCAGAGTGAAAGACACCAGATCCCAGAAAGAACATATAACTATTTGATTCTATTTACATAATGGAAACTAATTTCTGGTGACAGACTATCAGTGGCCACCTGAGGAAGGGGCAGGGAGTAATTTCAAAGGGGTAGGAGGAAATTTTTGAAGCTAACAAATGCATTGTCTTGAGTGTGGTGATGGTTTCAACAATTTGTGATCTGTATATACACATATATACAAATATATGTCAAAAAAAAATATATGTCAAAGCATACCATACTGTGCAATTTAAATATGTTTACATGATTTTTACATCAATATACCTCAAGAAGGTTATTGAAAAAAACTTAAAAAGCAGCAGGAAAGAATACTGTGGGTAAAAGGCCATTTATTGTAAAATGACTTCATCACCATCTACCTTACTGGGCTGTAGCCAAGACTAAATGAGACTGTGTAAGCAAAGTTCATCACCTCCAACACAAAGGTGGCACACATCATAAAGCTGCTTGAAATAGTGCCACACAGACTTATTTCAATTTTCCATCACTCCTAGGATGTAGGAGAAATCTTTAGGCAGAATAGCCAGAAGTCTAAGAGAATTCTAAGTGAGGAGTAGAAGCAAAGGTGGAAAAAGATTAAAACAGGTAAACAAAAACTGATGTGTAAATAAATGCTTACTAATACGGTAAGTTTTAATCATGCTGAACTGTTTAACACTATACCTGCATAATTATGTTACTCAAATTCTATGGAAAAATCATGCTGCACTTTATTTGGTTTGTTGCATCACACTAAATAGAGAAATACAAAAAAAACAAAATGCCAGGAGCTGCACATTTCAATTTTAAAGGTAACACTGTGGCACTGACTGTAGAAAGAATGTTATCAAAGCCTTAGAAATAACAAGATATATTTAAGTCAGCCTCCAATTCAAAACTTTTTCCAACCACAACACACTCCTGCAAGATGAAGCTAAATCAGGTAGTACTAAACTACTGTTCTAACCATTATTAGGCATCCTCTCGAGTTTAACATCAGTTCCGCCCTCAGAAACGTCCCTGAAAGCAGGAACAAAAGCTAGGCTGCACAAGAGGGTCGGTACTAAAACCCAGGTGCCTCTACACATCAGGACGTATGCTCTGCTGCATGGCCATATGTCATAGAGAATGAAGCATAACTATTCTGGGGATCATATTTATCTCATTAAGTATCAAATTATTTCTTAAAAACAAAAAACAAAGCACCAAGTTCCAGCATTATCAGAAAAGCCTTACAATTATATTATGTAGGCAGGTGGACTGATTTAGATGAAATCAAAATGAAAAGTGACAATACCGAAATTTGTAGGAATTTATGTAATATTTATTTATATTAGCTTTATGCTCTTAATTCAAACAGTATTATTTTTATCTCTCATTTACAGGGAGAAAACAAGGCTCAGAAAGGTTCAATGACTTGCTCAATCTTAAAGCTTGTTAAATGCAGTGAGATTCAAGTACACCTCAATGTTCTGCATTAAAAATCCATGTTCTTACCATTAAATATTACATTCTAACTGCACGAGGCTGCAAATGCTTTTTTATGGTACATTTCACAGAAAACATTTGACGATCCTCTGATCTATTTGAAAGTCACAGAACATCAACTCCTCAAAAGACTAGTAACAAGACTTACACTTGATTATTTCACTATTTCAGATGAATTATATGCTATTAAAAGTTTAATTAGAAAAAAAGAAGAAAGTTTTAGTTCTCATGTAAATTGTGAAGATTTACCTGAATGAAAAGGAAACTGTTGTTTGGCTTCGCCAGTATGTGCATCCCAAATAATTGTAGTCTAAGATAGAAAAGAAAAATATATTGCTAAGCAGAGCCTGTCATTTTTGCATAAATTAGATGCCTCATCACACTGCAGCGATACGAGATGTCAAGAGTGCATTTCATTTTTCAACAGTTACCTACGGCACAATGAGGATACATTCTGCGGACAGTGGCGGTAGGGAGGATGACTAGTATGCAGCTTCACTTTACCCTGACGATTTTTATCAGTCAACTTACTTGGAATAACAATTCCTGGTTGTCTACAAATTACCAGACGTTGGATCAGATTAAGAAACTCCACTAAAGTAGTGTATTTAAGGTTAGATTTTTACTTGGGGGAGGGGGGGGTGGAATTTTTGGTTAAAACAATAATCAGCTAAATTCCAATATTAGAACCTTTAAAGCTGACATTTATAAATACAGAGGCAGTTTGAATTCTGACAATAATTAAAACTTGTTTTCTATATTACATAAAAGTATGACACAAATGTGAATGGATATATTCACAATTCCTGTAATACCCTCCATCCCTAGCTATAACTTTGGGGTCATAAGTATTGTACAATGGCAGTTAACTAGTACAAAGGCTTTTCCCCTCCCCTTCCTAGCCCCCTTCACTTTTCTTCCTTTTTTTCCTACTTCTCTTTTTCTTAACATTTCTCCCACCTCATGCCTCTTTTATTTTTATATTTATTTTTATCCATCTTTATTCTTTGGCCTGTGTGGGTATCACATTGCAATGGCCTCTCTCATTGCAGAGCACCGGCTCTCGGCACATGCGCTCCAGAGCACTGGCTCGACCGGTCCAGCCACTCTGTGGCACGCAGGATCTTGCCGGGCCGGGGACTGAACCAGTGCTGCTGGCACTGCAAGGTGGACTCTCTATCCTCTCTATCCTTTTTGACAATATATGGTGAACTATGAGCATGCACTTCTCTGTACTGTAAAATAATCTTAAATCTGTATTTGTTTTGGGAGGAGTGGTAAAGGAAATAACTAAGAAAATGAAGGAGAAAGAATGCCATAATTTCAACGTATCCATATTTACTGGCCTTGTCAGGTGAAAGCAGGAAAGATCCTGCCTTTCTTACATTTTCAATTAAACATGAGGATGTTCAGCTAAGAGACTGGCTCTAAGATTCAGTAATTGTGTTGGTTTTTCCAGTAGTGCATCCCAAATAATTGTAGTCTAAGATAGAAAAGAAAATATATTGCTAAGCAGAGCCTGTCATTTGCATAAATTAGATGCCTCATCACACTGCAGCGATACGAGATGTCAAGAGTGCATTTCATTTTTCAACAGTTACCTACGGCACAATGAGGATACATTCTGCGGACAGTGGCGGTAGGGAGGATGACTAGTATGCAGCTTCACTTTACCCTGACGATTTTTATCAGTCAACTTACTTGGAATAACAATTCCTGGTTGTCTACAAATTACCAGACGTTGGATCAGATTAAGAAACTCCACTAAAGTAGTGTATTTAAGGTTAGATTTTTACTTGGGGGAGGGGGGGGTGGAATTTTTGGTTAAAACAATAATCAGCTAAATTCCAATATTAGAACCTTTAAAGCTGACATTTATAAATACAGAGGCAGTTTGAATTCTGACAATAATTAAAACTTGTTTTCTATATTACATAAAAGTATGACACAAATGTGAATGGATATATTCACAATTCCTGTAATACCCTCCATCCCTAGCTATAACTTTGGGGTCATAAGTATTGTACAATGGCAGTTAACTAGTACAAAGGCTTTTCCCCTCCCCTTCCTAGCCCCCTTCACTTTTCTTCCTTTTTTTCCTACTTCTCTTTTTCTTAACATTTCTCCCACCTCATGCCTCTTTTATTTTTATATTTATTTTTATCCATCTTTATTCTTTGGCCTGTGTGGGTATCACATTGCAATGGCCTCTCTCATTGCAGAGCACCGGCTCTCGGCACATGCGCTCCAGAGCACTGGCTCGACCGGTCCAGCCACTCTGTGGCACGCAGGATCTTGCCGGGCCGGGGACTGAACCAGTGCTGCTGGCACTGCAAGGTGGACTCTCTATCCTCTCTATCCTTTTTGACAATATATGGTGAACTATGAGCATGCACTTCTCTGTACTGTAAAATAATCTTAAATCTGTATTTGTTTTGGGAGGAGTGGTAAAGGAAATAACTAAGAAAATGAAGGAGAAAGAATGCCATAATTTCAACGTATCCATATTTACTGGCCTTGTCAGGTGAAAGCAGGAAAGATCCTGCCTTTCTTACATTTTCAATTAAACATGAGGATGTTCAGCTAAGAGACTGGCTCTAAGATTGCCCATGAGCCATACTCACTGAAGAGATTAACTAGTAACTGTAGAAAGGAGGTAAAAAGTATGGGATATATGACATTCACTATGTCTTGAATTCCAAAACCATGAGGCGTGGTCACCCAGATAAACAATAAAGGGCATCTGCATGGATTCAAGATAGAGCTGAGAGAAAACCTAGAAGAGCATTTCCATTCCTATCATAAATTCACATATCAGTTTCCCAAATATGCATGTTTTATTACTTATATGATTAGCAGAGGAAAATATTACTTTCAAGCATACTCTTTAACAAATCTATCTTTATACAAGTTAGTTTACCTTGTCTACTCCAGCACTTAGAATGAAATTTCCTTTCTTATTCCATTTTAATGCAAATATAGGGCCTTTATGCTGCCCCAAGGTACTAGCAAGGTTACCTAAAATTCAAAAAGAGTAACATTAAAATTACTCTAAGCCTTATAACTTAGATCAACAGTAACAACAAATGAAAAGAAAACTGCTTTATTTACCATCTTTAGTCCATATTCTGGCAAATCCATCATAGGAACCAGTTGCTAGAAGTGTACCTTCACTCTGTTGGAAAAACACATTCTTTCAATTGTATAACCCAGGAAAGGCATTTCATTTTCTTTAGAATATTTCATTTAAACCTGAAGTAAAGGGAGATGTGTGACCTTCTCTGCTACAAAGGCTTCAGCCTTGCCTATCTGGAACTGCCAGGTAAGGCCTACAAAACACCTTTGTTGCTGGGAAGCTAGTAATCTGGCAGCATTCAGTGTGCAGGCCTCACACTCCGATCTCAGGAACGCAAGAACTGCTCAGAGAAGGATCAACACCACTCCAACGCATGCTAAGGTCTACTGTAGTTTCACAGAGGCCCAGGAATTAAGGTGGGGGTAGGGTGGTGGATTGGAATCAAAATCATAATTTTATGATGATTCAATAAAGACATTCAATACAAAGCAAAATCTTCCAAAATATTTCATTATGATGAGAAGTTTTTATATGGTCCTCCTCTAAATCTTTTACTATCTAAACTATGTGTGTGATTTCCAAACAATATTACTGTTTCAGATGATCAGATTCTTAAATATAACTGAACAGTTCTTTCTGTTAAAATTTTTTCCCTTAGCAATAAAAATAGCAACACACGCACAAAGAACAGTCAGGAGACAGTATAGACTGACTCCATAGCTAATGATGTGAGTACAATTGTCTGGAACTACTCTAACATGAGAAGAAATCCGTACCATTTTCTCTAATCTTAAATTCTCCTACAGTGTCTTGCCTTGAATAATGCGTAAAACAGCAGGACTTGCTAAGATCTAACTTATTCTATGGAAATGCAAGTTTCAGAGTACATGACAGAGACTACTGCTGGAATGAGTAAACATTACAGGAGAGACAGAATGAAATCCTGCCTTATTCAGTGCTTTCGGATGCTTTTTGGTAAGAGCACTGAAAACAAGATCACCCTTTTCAGAACTCTCCAGCCATCTAACTGCACAGGTAAGTGACAAACAAATGCTGGTTGTAGGCACTGTAGATTTAGTTCTGCAATCTAAATCTGGAAATCCCCTATAGTTCTACCTAAGGAAGAAGGAACAATGTTGAAGCCAACAGCACAAGCTTATTTCCAGACTCTGCACAATGGAAAATTTCCTTTAAACTAATGGTAGCCTCAAAGAAGGCTGAGCGCAGAATTGATGTCTTTAAACTGTGGTGTTGGCGAAGCCTCCTTTGAGTCTCTTGGACTGCAAGGAGATCAAACCAGTCAATCCTAAAGGAAATCAACCCTGAATATCCACTGGGAGGACAAATGCTAAAGCTACAATACTTTGGCCACCTGATGCAAAGAGACAGACGACTCACTGGAAAAGAGCCTGATGCTGGGAAAAATAGAAGTCAGAAGGAGAAGGGGACAACAGGGTATGAGATGGGTTGGATGGCATCAATGAATCAATGGACTTGAGTTTGAGCAGGCTCTGGGAGACAGTGAAGGACAGCGAAGCCTGGTGTGCTGCAGTCCATGGGGTCACAAAGAGTTGGACACAACTGAGTCAAACTGAACTGAATAGTCCCCAAATGTTTTAGACCATGGACCATTACTAAAGTAGGAAAAGAATACAGATCAGCTATCTCACAAGCTTTTGCTTTAGTCATGGAAATGAGCCATTAAGCAACAATCACATTTTACTCTTCTAGGGGAAGACGTAAGTTTACAGTGAATTATAAATCTAAAAAGTCTGCACTTTGAAAAACTTAAACTTGCAGTTCAGAACCACCACGTTAAATAAATCATTTGTTAACCATTCTTTTCAGTGTAACATGATCTCTGAGCCAGAGAGTCTAAGAAAGTTACAAGGCCTTAGACCTACAATATAGGTCTATCTTCCCATTTTCAGAAGGAAATTCTTTGTTCTGACGCTACAATCAAATAATACTGAAGTATTCTAAACCTCTTTCATTTCCAGAATTCTTGAATTCTCAAGGAATTTCAGAATTCTTGAATTCTGAAGGGAAGGATGAATACACAGTTGGAAATTTAGAAAAGAACACTAATAAGCCTTAACATGAGTTCTAGAAGAATTCCATATGAACTAAGAACATTAGCTGGTGTAATTATTTTAAAAGATAAACCTCATTTCTTGGAATGAGATGTGGAAGATTCTTTGGAAAGTCCCACAAAAAGTCATTAAAACAGAGGCCAGAGGAGGAAAGGATATCCACTCGCTACGGAAAGAACAGCTGACCTCTGACATTCTTGGGAACACTGCTGCAGTCTAAGAGGCTTCCAGAACCAGAGATGGGATGGTGGAGGGTGTTAAAAAATGAATGTAAAGCTATAAGGGAGAAAAACAGGCAACGCGGAGTAAAACAAGATACGGAAAGTTTTAAAATGCTGATTCTCCACAAACGACTCACGGGAATGGAAGCAAACAAAGCTATTAATCATATATTTGAAACTGAAAGGATGGTGCTTTATTAATAATGAAGTCAAACTTTCTCAAAAGTCAAAGCAATCAAAGATAGTGAATTACATACAGAGTCAGAAAGTTGTGAGAGTCCTACTGCTAGAATAAAGGTTGTAATTTAGACTAATGGTTCTTAAAAGGCAGCTGCACTTTGAAGTTTTCATCAATTCACAGCAAAATGAGACAAGATTTTCTATTATATAGATTTCTCTTAGTAGTTAAGAACTTAGTATGTGCCTCTTAATGGTTCTCATCTATTACTTCATTTATGTAGGATCATTCACACATTTCTGGCTCACATGTGAGTGGAAGATGAACCGTGCTCTGACTGCTTGAGGCCCAGTCTTTGTTTTTAACATATTTGGGGTGGGGACCCCTCGTCAGTTGTTATTAGTGAATCCAAAAACAGTTCAACAAACAGAACAAATAGACATGTCCTGCCACTAGTTTGAACCTCAGAGAAGTTACGTCTGTTATTAGCACAGGGATGTGTGTTTGCGAATCCATCCATCTGGACAAGACAGTGATACTCACATTCCAGTCTAGAGACGTCACATCTTTGTTGCTCGGGACGTCCTGGCCTCCTTCTCGTATACAGTGTCTAAGTACCAGCTGCGTGGAGCCGCTGGTGCTGTTTTCACTAAGATTCCATATTCTCGCTGTTGAGTCTCCAGACCTATAAAGCAGGCAACATAGTTTAAATTTTCATTATATTCTCTAGTATTCCACAATCAAGGCAACAAATATACATACCATTATTTTTTATATATATAATTTTTTTCTTTTGGCCATTTCTAGTCATCTTTCATCTATTTATCTTTGTTCTTTGGCCTGTGTGGGCCTCCCATTGCAGTGGCCTCTCTCGTTGCAGAGCACTGGCTCTGCGCATATCCAGAGCTCTGGCTCAGTAGTTGGACACACCAGTCCAGCCGTTCCGTGGCACGTGTATCTTCCCAGGCCAGGGATCAAACCGGCGCCCTCTGCACTGCAAGGCAGTGTCCTTACCCACTGGACCACCAGGGAAGTCCAACAAATATACATACCATTATTAATAAGGTAAATGTAAACTAGACTATCACGGATTTCCATTTCCAGTATTTTTCTCAATCTCCATTTTGGGGGTGCCCAAAGTACTCCTGAGGTAGTAAAGTAAAACCTCTAGGATTACTTCATGAAAAAATACATATTCATAAGGACAAAATGACCACAAGCAACAACAAAAACCTGAAAGCATATGTAATATCTTTATAAGATGTGCAATATTTCAATAAGATACTATTAGAAATCCATTGTAGCTTCACTTTCAGAAACATACCCTGATGCCAAGAGATCACTAACGGGGTTCCAGGCACAGATGAAAACCTCAGATTCGTGGCCCCTTATCTTGGCTCAACATTTTTTGTAGGATCATTCACATTTCTGGCTCACATGTGAGTGGAAGATGAACCGTGCTCTGACTGCTTGAGGCCCAGTCTTTGTTTTTAACATATTTGGGGTGGGGACCCCTCGTCAGTTGTTATTAGTGAATCCAAAAACAGTTCAACAAACAGAACAAATAGACATGTCCTGCCACTAGTTTGAACCTCAGAGAAGTTACGTCTGTTATTAGCACAGGGATGTGTGTTTGCGAATCCATCCATCTGGACAAGACAGTGATACTCACATTCCAGTCTAGAGACGTCACATCTTTGTTGCTCGGGACGTCCTGGCCTCCTTCTCGTATACAGTGTCTAAGTACCAGCTGCGTGGAGCCGCTGGTGCTGTTTTCACTAAGATTCCATATTCTCGCTGTTGAGTCTCCAGACCTATAAAGCAGGCAACATAGTTTAAATTTTCATTATATTCTCTAGTATTCCACAATCAAGGCAACAAATATACATACCATTATTTTTTATATATATAATTTTTTTCTTTTGGCCATTTCTAGTCATCTTTCATCTATTTATCTTTGTTCTTTGGCCTGTGTGGGCCTCCCATTGCAGTGGCCTCTCTCGTTGCAGAGCACTGGCTCTGCGCATATCCAGAGCTCTGGCTCAGTAGTTGGACACACCAGTCCAGCCGTTCCGTGGCACGTGTATCTTCCCAGGCCAGGGATCAAACCGGCGCCCTCTGCACTGCAAGGCAGTGTCCTTACCCACTGGACCACCAGGGAAGTCCAACAAATATACATACCATTATTAATAAGGTAAATGTAAACTAGACTATCACGGATTTCCATTTCCAGTATTTTTCTCAATCTCCATTTTGGGGGTGCCCAAAGTACTCCTGAGGTAGTAAAGTAAAACCTCTAGGATTACTTCATGAAAAAATACATATTCATAAGGACAAAATGACCACAAGCAACAACAAAAACCTGAAAGCATATGTAATATCTTTATAAGATGTGCAATATTTCAATAAGATACTATTAGAAATCCATTGTAGCTTCACTTTCAGAAACATACCCTGATGCCAAGAGATCACTAACGGGGTTCCAGGCACAGATGAAAACCTCAGATTCGTGGCCCCGTAACACAACTGCTTTATTAGGAGGGATTTCAACATCCCCATCTACTTCCATCATATCAGTGTGATTATCTGCATTGTGAGAAATAAACGGAAAATTCCAGTTAAGTAACAGTACAGCATACTGGAGGAAAAAAAAGAGTTCCTAACCAGCAAGTACAGTGTAATTTTCTGATTCCACTATGTCAGGTAATGGCAAAAATTACTAGACAGGATTTATTGCACGAAGAATAAATTCCAACCTTCAGTTAAGCAGGAACGTAATTTTTTAAATAGAGACATGAATCTAAGTGTATGCTCAGAGAAGAGGGATGCGGGGAGTTGGGATAGAGGAAGACTGTGAGGGGAGACCCAAACACAGCAAAAATGAGAAGATGGTTTGAACTAAATATAATCCATGCCAACACTATTCTGAGTTTCTGCCAGCAGGGGTTGCTGATATCATTCATATAACATCAAGAATTGCCTTTATCTCTGCATGTCAAAGCTTTATTGTATTTGCTAATGACTAGTGCTACGGATTATATTTAGAAATCAAATGCAGATCCAAAATTCACTTAACAATGAAAAAAAAAAAAGGTTTCTAAATATTTATAAAAAGAAAATAAGATCCATGAAGGTAAATCTAGCCTTGTGGAGCTTTAGGCACAAAAACCTGAATTGTGTGACACAAATTAGGAGAACAAGTTGGCGAAAATTAAATGGTGTCATTTCAGCTAAAATGACACATCCCCATAAAGCAAAAAAAAAGTATTTTAAAGGAACTTAAAGAAATTCTTCTCTCAGCTCACTTGCTATGGTATGTGCTCCATTTTCCTCCCCATTTGCTGTGTTTTCTCCATTTTTTGCAGATCCCTGTTGGTTGGTTGCAGCTGCAGCAGCTGCTGCTTGTTGCTGTGCAAGTTTATCTCTATAAGCTTGCTGTCTTGTTTGCACTACATCAGGCATTACGGCATCGATCAGTGACAGAGACTCTATTGGTCGACCATCAAACAAGGTACCATCCTGGATTTGAAAAATCGGGAGAAAAGTCATAGGTAACATGTTTATAGAGTAATTTGTATTCATACAAGTCAACAGTAGAAATGAAAATCATCATTCCAAGAAAAAACACTTTCAGATAATTTCCTGAATGCATGTAAGAAAGGAAGGAACCAGGAGGCAAGAAGGAAACTACAAGAAGCACGTAAACAGCTGCTCAAACCATCCTCCTCACCCAGTTCACAGTGTTAAATGTTGCCTAGACCAAGGCTGAAATATTGAAAGGAATCAAAAAGAAAGGCATGCCTGGAGGATACAGAGATTTATCAATTATATTCCAAAGTTCTGTTAGTCAAAAGCAATGTGGGCTATTTCACACAATGGTCAAAGATTTGGTGCCACACTATTTTTCTTTACAACTAAAAAACTTGGCAGAAATAGATATCATACAATACAGTTATCTTGTTTTACTACTGTCTTTTTAACTCCTTACTGAATTTGTTACAATACTGCTTCTGTTTTATGCTTTGTTTTTTTGGCCCCAAGGTATGTGAGATCTTGGCTCCTGATCAGGAACTGAACCCATTCCCCAGCACTGGAAGGTGAAGTCTAAAAATCAGAGCTCTCATTTACTACAGTTGAAATATTTAGAAATCAAATGCAGATCCAAAATTCACTTAACAATGAAAAAAAAAAAAGGTTTCTAAATATTTATAAAAAGAAAATAAGATCCATGAAGGTAAATCTAGCCTTGTGGAGCTTTAGGCACAAAAACCTGAATTGTGTGACACAAATTAGGAGAACAAGTTGGCGAAAATTAAATGGTGTCATTTCAGCTAAAATGACACATCCCCATAAAGCAAAAAAAAAGTATTTTAAAGGAACTTAAAGAAATTCTTCTCTCAGCTCACTTGCTATGGTATGTGCTCCATTTTCCTCCCCATTTGCTGTGTTTTCTCCATTTTTTGCAGATCCCTGTTGGTTGGTTGCAGCTGCAGCAGCTGCTGCTTGTTGCTGTGCAAGTTTATCTCTATAAGCTTGCTGTCTTGTTTGCACTACATCAGGCATTACGGCATCGATCAGTGACAGAGACTCTATTGGTCGACCATCAAACAAGGTACCATCCTGGATTTGAAAAATCGGGAGAAAAGTCATAGGTAACATGTTTATAGAGTAATTTGTATTCATACAAGTCAACAGTAGAAATGAAAATCATCATTCCAAGAAAAAACACTTTCAGATAATTTCCTGAATGCATGTAAGAAAGGAAGGAACCAGGAGGCAAGAAGGAAACTACAAGAAGCACGTAAACAGCTGCTCAAACCATCCTCCTCACCCAGTTCACAGTGTTAAATGTTGCCTAGACCAAGGCTGAAATATTGAAAGGAATCAAAAAGAAAGGCATGCCTGGAGGATACAGAGATTTATCAATTATATTCCAAAGTTCTGTTAGTCAAAAGCAATGTGGGCTATTTCACACAATGGTCAAAGATTTGGTGCCACACTATTTTTCTTTACAACTAAAAAACTTGGCAGAAATAGATATCATACAATACAGTTATCTTGTTTTACTACTGTCTTTTTAACTCCTTACTGAATTTGTTACAATACTGCTTCTGTTTTATGCTTTGTTTTTTTTTGGCCCCAAGGTATGTGAGATCTTGGCTCCCTGATCAGGAACTGAACCCATTCCCCCAGCACTGGAAGGTGAAGTCTTAACCAATGAACTATCAGGGAGCTCCCTCATTTACTACAGTTGAAATATGGACACTACAAAGTTTAAAGTTTTGCAGTTCCACAGGTAGTCAATGGCAGCTGGAATCTGTTAACTGGTGTTATTCAAAGTGCCGAAACCTACAGAATCAAAATCTCGGAAGGGCTCAGGAATCTCTGTTTTGACAAGCTCTCTGGAGGAGTATTATATGCACACTAACATTTGATAAGTACAGCCACAACTCACAGGCTAGTGCTCTTTAGTTTTATCAAGTTGCTATAATTTTCCAAGGCTCCTCTTGTTGATATTAGGAAGCTCATAATTAAGAAGTTCTTGAGCGAGCATGAGAAGAGACACAGGCACACAGCAAGTAGGAAACAGAAACAGTGCACATTAGCTAGGAGTATGCATGTGTGAAGCCTGGCTCACTTAAGCTAGTGAATATGAACTACTGATTATCTCCAGCGATGTGATGGCCTGCTCCAAGTTACAAAACACAGTACATCTCTCTGATCTGCTGATTGTAACAGTTACCTTAGGAGCTGAAGAAAGTATTTAAACTTATATGTAATTTTCACAAACTTTCAAACCAATACCGATAAATTGTGGAGTACTATATTAAATCCACAAAAAAACTTTTCAGAAAAAAATGAGACTTCAGCTCTGGCCACTGAGAGAAATTGTTTATCATTCTTGGCAATAAAGGATACTTTTGGAGGCAAAGTGCTAAAAGACAATGAGGACATATTGAAAGGAATCAAAAAGAAAGGCATGCCTGGAGGATACAGAGATTTATCAATTATATTCCAAAGTTCTGTTAGTCAAAAGCAATGTGGGCTATTTCACACAATGGTCAAAGATTTGGTGCCACACTATTTTTCTTTACAACTAAAAAACTTGGCAGAAATAGATATCATACAATACAGTTATCTTGTTTTACTACTGTCTTTTTAACTCCTTACTGAATTTGTTACAATACTGCTTCTGTTTTATGCTTTGTTTTTTTTTGGCCCCAAGGTATGTGAGATCTTGGCTCCCTGATCAGGAACTGAACCCATTCCCCCAGCACTGGAAGGTGAAGTCTTAACCAATGAACTATCAGGGAGCTCCCTCATTTACTACAGTTGAAATATGGACACTACAAAGTTTAAAGTTTTGCAGTTCCACAGGTAGTCAATGGCAGCTGGAATCTGTTAACTGGTGTTATTCAAAGTGCCGAAACCTACAGAATCAAAATCTCGGAAGGGCTCAGGAATCTCTGTTTTGACAAGCTCTCTGGAGGAGTATTATATGCACACTAACATTTGATAAGTACAGCCACAACTCACAGGCTAGTGCTCTTTAGTTTTATCAAGTTGCTATAATTTTCCAAGGCTCCTCTTGTTGATATTAGGAAGCTCATAATTAAGAAGTTCTTGAGCGAGCATGAGAAGAGACACAGGCACACAGCAAGTAGGAAACAGAAACAGTGCACATTAGCTAGGAGTATGCATGTGTGAAGCCTGGCTCACTTAAGCTAGTGAATATGAACTACTGATTATCTCCAGCGATGTGATGGCCTGCTCCAAGTTACAAAACACAGTACATCTCTCTGATCTGCTGATTGTAACAGTTACCTTAGGAGCTGAAGAAAGTATTTAAACTTATATGTAATTTTCACAAACTTTCAAACCAATACCGATAAATTGTGGAGTACTATATTAAATCCACAAAAAAACTTTTCAGAAAAAAATGAGACTTCAGCTCTGGCCACTGAGAGAAATTGTTTATCATTCTTGGCAATAAAGGATACTTTTGGAGGCAAAGTGCTAAAAGACAATGAGGACACATTTAATTTAGTATCATCAGTGGATTTTTCCATTATACAGATGAGGAAATTTTAAAAATAATCAATTTAGTACACTATATAGTTACAGTAATAAATGTTGATGTGGAAACCATGAATGCTTCATGCAAAATGAAAGGGGAATATGTTAATCTTTAAATGAAAGTAAGGTAAAACTCCACATCCTGACCATACATGAAAATTCTAAGCTACCTCAAGGTGTGTAGTTTTTCTGTATCTTTTGGGTGTTGCAGACTATAAGGTCTCTGTCACGATTACTCAATGCTACCGCAATAGGCACAAAAGCTCGATAATATGTAAATTAAGGAGCGTAAGTGTGTCCCAAGCAAACTTTACAGAAACATGCAACAGACAGAATTGGCTCACAGGTCATAGCTGGTTGACACTTGAGTTAAACTACCTATACCATAAACACCTTACATAGGTGCTTTCCAGATCAGTCATAACCAAATAACCTGAGATTTTCTAATTTCTCAATCAACTATGGTCTCAGTATTCCACAGCACAATTTTCTTATTTTAAAGAAAATTATTTCTTGCTGTTTACTTTAAAATCATGTAAAAAGCAACAAGATAATGGTCTTTATAGCTGGAAGCCACCACGCCTTGCCTGTGTGTCTTGACGATACATTAGGAATAAGCCCTTCAGTTTTGCTTACCTGAGGAAGCTGACGCCAGAGTAACAAGACACCAGATATTTAGGGAAACATTTAGGAATAAGAATTAATATTTGAACTAAGTCTTTCTTACCTCATTAATACTAACTTCTGCCTCTACATACTGAAGACCTTTCTGGATGATAGAAATCAATGCAGCAGGTGGGACGAGGGCACCATTTATATTAGACTGACTGATATGGCTTTCTATACCAAAGGTGAACGCTGAATGAGAAAATCCTGAAAGCAAAAGAAAAGACGTAACAATTTATTCTTCAAGTGGTAACATGCTATACGACACAAATGAAAGACCTCTGCAATCTTTCAAAACCACATTCCACCCATTTGAAATCCCAGGCTGTCACGTAAGGTCAAATACGTTTTTAAACAAAAGAAGTATCAAAACCCAAACACGCTGACCTTTATGTATTTTCGTTTTCACCTGAATCATGTAACAGTAGCACATAATTTTCCTCAACTGTATTCAACTTTAAAGCTAGAGAAGTCTTTGTAAATCATGTGACTCAACTGATTCACTCAAGCTAATTTAGCTCAAGATAAACTGACATTTAATTTCTGTAGTGCATTCACATTTTTATATACAAATCATCACATACCCTATAAATTCAAATTTTTGTTGGTGATTTTAAAACATTACTTAGGAAATAAAAAGGTAACTAAAACTAATAGAAGGAATGAAACTGAAATTTAATAAAGAAAAATAATTTTTAGGCTTAAATTTCATTGTATGTATGATAAAGTGCTAAAAAAAAAGTTAGTAATTCTTTGCTACTTAGTAATAACCCATCTAAATGAAAGCTTAAGAAAAGGAAGAGTTGGCAAGTGAAAATCTAATTTATATATGTATCAAGAATGCTTTAATTTTAATTTGAAATACTTAAACCAAAATACTCACATAACAAAAATCCAGTTTCAAATCCATTTAAGTTGGTCTTATCCAAATCCAAAAGTAAAATTCTAGTAAACTGACAGACTCGATGGTGGTTATTCTCTTTACCAACACATCCATCAGACTTTATCATTAAACAGTAACTGCCATTCACGTTAAATAATCCAATTAAATTATACATCTGTACAGAATGTTAAGAAATTTTCATGCTAAACAAAATAAATGAACATGGGCTTATCTGGGTAACGTGTTGTCAAGCCTGTCTATCCTAGATGTTCAGTCCTGAGTTCAGTCTTTTCCATGCTGTGTTTTCACTCTCAACTCCCTGAGGCACTCATGAACAGTCTATCATAAAACACACTGGGCTCACAAATGGCATGTGGCTGGAAGGTATTTTAATCGGTCAATAAAGAATCACAGTGCACCTAAGCTGATTTTCCTTAAGGTTGCTCCTTCCTTACCTCTTTGAGACATCTAACCATTTTTGTAACTATCCCTAGTGAGAAGTAAGATGTTACCTTTAAGATTTGAATTCTGACTTAATCTCACCCACAGGCAAGATCACTATTAAACACATTTATAGCCTGCAACTTAATCTAAGCTCACAAGAAAGGATAAGAAACATATGAAAAAAAAAAAAAAAAAAAGCACCACTTTGCCTTGTCTCTGTCAGGAAACTCACAATCACTTGAGTATGAGTAGATCCCAGATCACCAGGATAGGAAACTGAGAAGACAGACTAAGAAGAATGAGGAAAAAGGTTTTGAGATAGGGCAATGAATTCCATATGCAGTGAGGCTGGAGGCTCCTGGTCTCAACTTCATAAAATCCCTCCTCAAATAATTTCTACAGTAAATCATAAACAGAAAAAAAAAGGAAAAAAAAAGCTAACCAAGTGGTTTAGAGATGTAAGAAGACTTCAAGATGGAGGATACCTCTCACAGAGGGCCTATACCATGGACACATATATAATTTTATTACTTTATCACAGGAATTAGCTGATGAGAAAAATAAATATTTATTCGGAGACCTGGCCATAACCACCACCTTCTCTCCATCATAACTGAACAGTTGCAACAGGGTCAAGGATGAAGCTAAGGCAGAGTGAGCTCCTGCCTTAAAAATTAAAAACTACCTCATTGTTCAGGGTATTAGAAAGTGGCATCAGTAGCACATGAAACCTTAGGACATTTTATTAG
Organism: Tragulus kanchil; assembly: GCA_022376925.1. Lineage (NCBI taxonomy): Eukaryota > Metazoa > Chordata > Mammalia > Artiodactyla > Tragulidae > Tragulus > Tragulus kanchil. The sequence continues at coordinate 113,093,561 of JAIOJX010000028.1, read as the reverse complement.
CAAAGTATTTTGATTTTCACAAGCCTTCTAAATTGCAGCAAAGTCTATGAATTCTATACTCCAATTCCTGATAACAATTTAAATAATCATTAATTACACTTAGACTGCTTAATTAGATGATAAAGTTCAAGATCATGTCCAGGAATATTCTAAGAGTTGCAGGTAGAATGATGGCAAATTTTGGCTGGAATGTTAACTATATCCTGAATTTGTTTTGTGAAATCAGGGGCTCAATGCCATCTTGAATTGTTACGAATGCACTTACAATGTTCTCAAACACCAAGAGGCACTCATGAACAGTCTATCATAAAACACACTGGGCTCACAAATGGCATGTGGCTGGAAGGTATTTTAATCGGTCAATAAAGAATCACAGTGCACCTAAGCTGATTTTCCTTAAGGTTGCTCCTTCCTTACCTCTTTGAGACATCTAACCATTTTTGTAACTATCCCTAGTGAGAAGTAAGATGTTACCTTTAAGATTTGAATTCTGACTTAATCTCACCCACAGGCAAGATCACTATTAAACACATTTATAGCCTGCAACTTAATCTAAGCTCACAAGAAAGGATAAGAAACATATGAAAAAAAAAAAAAAAAAAAGCACCACTTTGCCTTGTCTCTGTCAGGAAACTCACAATCACTTGAGTATGAGTAGATCCCAGATCACCAGGATAGGAAACTGAGAAGACAGACTAAGAAGAATGAGGAAAAAGGTTTTGAGATAGGGCAATGAATTCCATATGCAGTGAGGCTGGAGGCTCCTGGTCTCAACTTCATAAAATCCCTCCTCAAATAATTTCTACAGTAAATCATAAACAGAAAAAAAAAGGAAAAAAAAAGCTAACCAAGTGGTTTAGAGATGTAAGAAGACTTCAAGATGGAGGATACCTCTCACAGAGGGCCTATACCATGGACACATATATAATTTTATTACTTTATCACAGGAATTAGCTGATGAGAAAAATAAATATTTATTCGGAGACCTGGCCATAACCACCACCTTCTCTCCATCATAACTGAACAGTTGCAACAGGGTCAAGGATGAAGCTAAGGCAGAGTGAGCTCCTGCCTTAAAAATTAAAAACTACCTCATTGTTCAGGGTATTAGAAAGTGGCATCAGTAGCACATGAAACCTTAGGACATTTTATTAGCAAAGTATTTTGATTTTCACAAGCCTTCTAAATTGCAGCAAAGTCTATGAATTCTATACTCCAATTCCTGATAACAATTTAAATAATCATTAATTACACTTAGACTGCTTAATTAGATGATAAAGTTCAAGATCATGTCCAGGAATATTCTAAGAGTTGCAGGTAGAATGATGGCAAATTTTGGCTGGAATGTTAACTATATCCTGAATTTGTTTTGTGAAATCAGGGGCTCAATGCCATCTTGAATTGTTACGAATGCACTTACAATGTTCTCAAACACCAAGAAAACAACCTTAAAGCCATCATTAGCACTGCTTTGGCACTTACCGTTAATACTTACCCTAAAGAAGGTGCATACTTAAATGTTCTGCTTAAATACATGCTGAATTCAACTATAACTTTTTATTTCTAGCTACAGCACTACATGACAGCTTAAAATTATGTTCAAAACTACTCTTCTTATTCCCCTTTCTAAAACTTTCTTTTTTCCTTAAAATTGTTCACCCTTACTCTGCTACACCTGAAGGTCATTCTAACTTCCTCAGTCCCTGGCATTCCACCATTTGCCAAATCCCATCAATTCTCTGTCTCTGGTCTGTCATCAGCTTTCCTTTTGTGCCCAAACTTGGATTTTAGTCCCCCACCATCCTTTCTTTCCCTGGACGGTTGCTGTCCTCTCTTCCTCAGCCCAGTACACTTGCTACACTTGCTAGAAGACTATTTGCTAAACAAAACATGACAATACCACTCCTTACTTGAGTACTTTCAATGATCCCTTCAGCCTTCATAATCAAGGTCAAACTTCTAAGTATGGCACACAGGTACTTCTGTAATCTTGACTCTACACATCTCTCTAGGCTTATCTCCCCATTTCTACCCTTCCATTCTTCCTAATGCACATTAAGTTCAAGTGACTGCCAATCACAAGTAACACTTAGTGCCATCTCATGCCTTTGGGCTTCGTGTGTTCCCATGCACTTTCATGCAACAGGGTCAAGGATGAAGCTAAGGCAGAGTGAGCTCCTGCCTTAAAAATTAAAAACTACCTCATTGTTCAGGGTATTAGAAAGTGGCATCAGTAGCACATGAAACCTTAGGACATTTTATTAGCAAAGTATTTTGATTTTCACAAGCCTTCTAAATTGCAGCAAAGTCTATGAATTCTATACTCCAATTCCTGATAACAATTTAAATAATCATTAATTACACTTAGACTGCTTAATTAGATGATAAAGTTCAAGATCATGTCCAGGAATATTCTAAGAGTTGCAGGTAGAATGATGGCAAATTTTGGCTGGAATGTTAACTATATCCTGAATTTGTTTTGTGAAATCAGGGGCTCAATGCCATCTTGAATTGTTACGAATGCACTTACAATGTTCTCAAACACCAAGAAAACAACCTTAAAGCCATCATTAGCACTGCTTTGGCACTTACCGTTAATACTTACCCTAAAGAAGGTGCATACTTAAATGTTCTGCTTAAATACATGCTGAATTCAACTATAACTTTTTATTTCTAGCTACAGCACTACATGACAGCTTAAAATTATGTTCAAAACTACTCTTCTTTTTCCCCCTTTCTAAAACTTTCTTTTTTCCTTAAAATTGTTCACCCTTACTCTGCTACACCTGAAGGTCATTCTAACTTCCTCAGTCCCTGGCATTCCACCATTTGCCAAATCCCATCAATTCTCTGTCTCTGGTCTGTCATCAGCTTTCCTTTTGTGCCCAAACTTGGATTTTAGTCCCCCACCATCCTTTCTTTCCCTGGACGGTTGCTGTCCTCTCTTCCTCAGCCCAGTACACTTGCTACACTTGCTAGAAGACTATTTGCTAAACAAAACATGACAATACCACTCCTTACTTGAGTACTTTCAATGATCCCTTCAGCCTTCATAATCAAGGTCAAACTTCTAAGTATGGCACACAGGTACTTCTGTAATCTTGACTCTACACATCTCTCTAGGCTTATCTCCCCATTTCTACCCTTCCATTCTTCCTAATGCACATTAAGTTCAAGTGACTGCCAATCACAAGTAACACTTAGTGCCATCTCATGCCTTTGGGCTTCGTGTGTTCCCATGCACTTTCATCCAGGTGAGCAGAGGTGAAGTCCTCCTGCTGCTGCTCCAGGGCTGGTCACTCTCTGCTACACTAATCCTATAGTCTGTAAATGTGTAGCATTCTACAGGTGGCGTGTATAAATATGACTAATAGATTGGGATATCTGAGGATGAGGTTAATGTCTAGTAATTTTTCAATTCTGGGAAACTAGATGTCACCTACTTTTACTAGCATTCAATAAACATTTGTTAAATTGGAATGCAATTTTACTGTGATTTATTTTAGCACATCAGGAAATCTATGAATCCAGAAAAAACATATGACTTCAATCTTCCTTGAAAAACTTAGAACTTGAACTAGAGTCATGCCAAAACATATTTGCATTTATCTGTAAATATATATGCAGGCAATACTTTTTCAGGGATAGCTTTTGATCCATATAGTAAGAGGTAAAAGACATCAACTTAAACCTGTGAAATGCTTAAGTTTAGCCTGCCTGTCTAATACAGCATCCCTTCCTTCCAGGGGTAAAAGCAAAAGCTGATACATAAATAATAGTTTGAATAAATAATCAAGAATCAAGAATACATTCACTAGCATGACTAAGATTTGGAAGACATAAAAAGAATTCCAGAGCAAGGTAAGGCTGAACACCACAAAGGTCAGTGTCTAGTAATTCAGGGAGATTTAGTGATCAAGACCAGCCGTGGAGTTACCCTGGAGACCATGCACTGTTTCACATAAGAAATGAGGTCACAAGACAACCATTTTCTACATGTCACTTCTTCCAAGAGTGATGTCCCTTGAGATGACAGAGACTGTATCCTTCAAGGGAAGTCAAATCTTCCAGAGCCTGTCAATTCTTCTTTGCAAACGGAGAATATAGGAACATGAAAATGGTCCCCCAACATAGTTATGGTGCATGGTGTCTGAACATGTAGCGGGGGTTCAATGACTCCCTTCAGCCTCCCCATAATCAAGGTCAAACTTCTAAGTATGGCACACAGGTACTTCTGTAATCTTGACTCTACACATCTCTCTAGGCTTATCTCCCCATTTCTACCCTTCCATTCTTCCTAATGCACATTAAGTTCAAGTGACTGCCAATCACAAGTAACACTTAGTGCCATCTCATGCCTTTGGGCTTCGTGTGTTCCCATGCACTTTCATCCAGGTGAGCAGAGGTGAAGTCCTCCTGCTGCTGCTCCAGGGCTGGTCACTCTCTGCTACACTAATCCTATAGTCTGTAAATGTGTAGCATTCTACAGGTGGCGTGTATAAATATGACTAATAGATTGGGATATCTGAGGATGAGGTTAATGTCTAGTAATTTTTCAATTCTGGGAAACTAGATGTCACCTACTTTTACTAGCATTCAATAAACATTTGTTAAATTGGAATGCAATTTTACTGTGATTTATTTTAGCACATCAGGAAATCTATGAATCCAGAAAAAACATATGACTTCAATCTTCCTTGAAAAACTTAGAACTTGAACTAGAGTCATGCCAAAACATATTTGCATTTATCTGTAAATATATATGCAGGCAATACTTTTTCAGGGATAGCTTTTGATCCATATAGTAAGAGGTAAAAGACATCAACTTAAACCTGTGAAATGCTTAAGTTTAGCCTGCCTGTCTAATACAGCATCCCTTCCTTCCAGGGGTAAAAGCAAAAGCTGATACATAAATAATAGTTTGAATAAATAATCAAGAATCAAGAATACATTCACTAGCATGACTAAGATTTGGAAGACATAAAAAGAATTCCAGAGCAAGGTAAGGCTGAACACCACAAAGGTCAGTGTCTAGTAATTCAGGGAGATTTAGTGATCAAGACCAGCCGTGGAGTTACCCTGGAGACCATGCACTGTTTCACATAAGAAATGAGGTCACAAGACAACCATTTTCTACATGTCACTTCTTCCAAGAGTGATGTCCCTTGAGATGACAGAGACTGTATCCTTCAAGGGAAGTCAAATCTTCCAGAGCCTGTCAATTCTTCTTTGCAAACGGAGAATATAGGAACATGAAAATGGTCCCCCAACATAGTTATGGTGCATGGTGTCTGAACATGTAGCGGGAGGCAAAGGCTAACGCCTATCACAACACAGCGTCCTCGTCTGGAAGCAAAATCTGTCTTATACAAGGTCCTTGTTAAGCATCAGGTCAGTAAGGTCCAGAAAATTATATCCTTGCTCCCATCTCCACATACTCTCGTGCCTACAAATTCATTTCCAATTTTATCCTACAGACTCAGAGTTTTGTTTACTATATGAAGTTCCATAATTAAATGCTTGAAGGTTTTAGAAAAGGTAAAAAGAAGTAGAGGAAAAAGTGCCATAGGGGACCTTGTATGTTGAAAGGTTGACATTTATTAAAAAAGAAAAAAAAAAGAAACAAAGGAAAGGAAAGAGTGAAGAAGAAGAAGAAAATACAATACAAAAAGCCAAATACAGGGCTTCCCTGGTGGTCCAGTGGGTAAGGTCACCACCTTGCAGTGCAAGGGGCGCCGGTTCGATCCCTGGCCTGGGAAGATCCCGTGTGTATGGAGCGGCTGGACTGATGTGTCCAATCACCGAGCAGGAGCTCTGGAGCACATGCACCCAGAGCCGGTGCTCTGCAACAACAGAGGCCACCGCGAAGGGAGGTCCACACGGTCCAAAGAACGAAGATGGATGCCAATAAATAAAATGAAAGACCAATAGAAGTGGCCTGCTCGCCCCCGCTACCCCCCCACCCCCCCCCCAAAAAAAATTGAAAAAAAAAAAAAAAGCCAAATACAACTGTCAAAATGTTTTATTTACTTTTCTCTAGCACAATACACTTATACAGTTTTGTGCCCTAATTTTGCCCTTAAAAATATACATGTAACTATGCATATTTAATATGAATATTTTCTGAAATAATTTTATTATTATAATATCCATCCAATAAATATATTCAGTTAGTAAATTATTCATCCTATGGCTAGACTTTCCCAATGCTCACTGTTTAAATAAAGACTTACTTCAAATATTTATGTATATAGGCTTTTGCCATGTATATATATATGTTTTTTTACTTAGGATGGATACCCTTAAAAGTTGAAGGGGACATCAACAATAAAAGGAGTTCATGATCACCAAGTTTCCCCTCCCCGCAAAAAACTGTACAAAGTTATAAAAGTCATGGGCAATTTATACATTTCCTTATACCCTTGCTACACTTGCTATTCCTAAAAAAAAAAGATTGAACAAGTTCTCTGTGTGGCAACCATTAAAGGACCTTTGTCTTTTAACAAGTATGTCTGTAAGAATGTATAACAGGAATTTCCTTTATCAGCAAAAAAAGTCACTCAGTTCCTAAGAGGAGAAAAAGAGACTTGTAAGTATAATAGTAATCATCAGCATTTATGACAACTGCTTGTTATCTATTGTTCATGAGTCATGTGTACAACAACTCTATGTGTCAAATTAATGCTAATGCGTATTTTATTATAAAGAAAAACTATATTACCTACTTCCCTTATGCAACTGGTCACCTACTCACAAAGACTGAAAGTCTCAGGCTGGACATATCAGATGCTGACCTCTCCTCTCCATTTCTTCAAGCTAGAGGCACATTACTGATAAAAACATTTAACCTAAACTCCCTCCTGCCTGATGTTAAGATCTGTTTATAAATAGCACCAGCAGGGATATGTAGAAAGGAATGTTTGTCTAGCCCAGTTACCTTTATGTGAGTCAAGAGAAACTACACTATCATTTAACTGCTGACGTTTTACTGGCCATTGGAGGGGTTACAAAAGCACTAAATGAAAAGACAAATGAATGGGCTGTTTGGTATTACAGGTTAAAACCTTAGAGCAATACACTTATACAGTTTTGTGACAAAATTTAGACCTTAAAAATATACATGTAACTATGCATATTTAATATGAATATTTTCTGAAATAATTTTATTATTATAATATCCATCCAATAAATATATTCAGTTAGTAAATTATTCATCCTATGGCTAGACTTTCCCAATGCTCACTGTTTAAATAAAGACTTACTTCAAATATTTATGTATATAGGCTTTTGCCATGTATATATATATGTTTTTTTACTTAGGATGGATACCCTTAAAAGTTGAAGGGGACATCAACAATAAAAGGAGTTCATGATCACCAAGTTTCCCCTCCCCGCAAAAAACTGTACAAAGTTATAAAAGTCATGGGCAATTTATACATTTCCTTATACCCTTGCTACACTTGCTATTCCTAAAAAAAAAAGATTGAACAAGTTCTCTGTGTGGCAACCATTAAAGGACCTTTGTCTTTTAACAAGTATGTCTGTAAGAATGTATAACAGGAATTTCCTTTATCAGCAAAAAAAGTCACTCAGTTCCTAAGAGGAGAAAAAGAGACTTGTAAGTATAATAGTAATCATCAGCATTTATGACAACTGCTTGTTATCTATTGTTCATGAGTCATGTGTACAACAACTCTATGTGTCAAATTAATGCTAATGCGTATTTTATTATAAAGAAAAACTATATTACCTACTTCCCTTATGCAACTGGTCACCTACTCACAAAGACTGAAAGTCTCAGGCTGGACATATCAGATGCTGACCTCTCCTCTCCATTTCTTCAAGCTAGAGGCACATTACTGATAAAAACATTTAACCTAAACTCCCTCCTGCCTGATGTTAAGATCTGTTTATAAATAGCACCAGCAGGGGATATGTAGAAAGGAATGTTTGTCTAGCCCAGTTACCTTTATGTGAGTCAAGAGAAACTACACTATCATTTAACTGCTGACGTTTTACTGGCCATTGGAGGGGTTACAAAAAGCACTAAATGAAAAAGACAAATGAATGGGCTGTTTGGTATTACAGGTTAAAACCTTAGAGCTATACATAAACATTTAGGTTACTCTGTGCCCACTGTGATCACTATGATCATGTTTAGATTTCCAAATTAAGTGTGTGTTTAATGTGTGACCTAATAAACAAATACAACATTTTAAGTAGGTGGCACGTAAGAAGTGGTGTGGTGAAAGGCCTATTTCCTGGGAGAAGCAATATCCCTTTGAAAAAGAAGAGAAAAGAGGGGTGCAGGAGAGACAGATGATCTTTCATGAAGTAAATGCTTTAAGCCTATATAGAGCATCATCTTCTCATAAATGGAGACTACAAGGCAAGCTGAACCTGAGTTCTAAAAGTATGCAGATTTTAAAAAATATCAGTATTCAGAATCACAATCTAGAAAATTATTCATTAACAAGGACATGTTTTTACATTTTCCAGTTAGTTCTCAACCATAAAATGCAACTTGTTCATAGTGTTCAACATTTAAGTTCATCTTAAATATGTTACTGAGCTCCTAAACTTGTAATAGATGACAGTAAAACAAGAATTCTCCCCTAGATCAAATACTCAAAGCAACAATAAAAATGGTACACAGAGTTCATAAGTAACTGCCTGGAACAATTTCTTTAGAAAAAAGTAAACTAAACCTGTGAACACCTACAGGAGAGTCAAGAGACACAAAGTGGGAGGGTTTGGGGGAGGGGGAGAAAAATTCATAAGATCCAAACCAGCTTAGCTCTTCTAAAACTAATTGCATCAGGTTCTCCAACATCCCACTATTACCTACTTCCCTTATGCAACTGGTCACCTACTCACAAAGACTGAAAGTCTCAGGCTGGACATATCAGATGCTGACCTCTCTCTCCATTTCTTCAAGCTAGAGGCACATTACTGATAAAAACATTTAACCTAAACTCCCTCCTGCCTGATGTTAAGATCTGTTTATAAATAGCACCAGCAGGGATATGTAGAAAGGAATGTTTGTCTAGCCCAGTTACCTTTATGTGAGTCAAGAGAAACTACACTATCATTTAACTGCTGACGTTTTACTGGCCATTGGAGGGGTTAAAAAAAGCACTAAATGAAAAAGACAAATGAATGGGCTGTTTGGTATTACAGGTTAAAACCTTAGAGCTATACATAAACATTTAGGTTACTCTGTGCCCACTGTGATCACTATGATCATGTTTAGATTTCCAAATTAAGTGTGTGTTTAATGTGTGACCTAATAAACAAATACAACATTTTAAGTAGGTGGCACGTAAGAAGTGGTGTGGTGAAAGGCCTATTTCCTGGGAGAAGCAATATCCCTTTGAAAAAGAAGAGAAAAGAGGGGTGCAGGAGAGACAGATGATCTTTCATGAAGTAAATGCTTTAAGCCTATATAGAGCATCATCTTCTCATAAATGGAGACTACAAGGCAAGCTGAACCTGAGTTCTAAAAGTATGCAGATTTTAAAAAATATCAGTATTCAGAATCACAATCTAGAAAATTATTCATTAACAAGGACATGTTTTTACATTTTCCAGTTAGTTCTCAACCATAAAATGCAACTTGTTCATAGTGTTCAACATTTAAGTTCATCTTAAATATGTTACTGAGCTCCTAAACTTGTAATAGATGACAGTAAAACAAGAATTCTCCCCTAGATCAAATACTCAAAGCAACAATAAAAATGGTACACAGAGTTCATAAGTAACTGCCTGGAACAATTTCTTTAGAAAAAAGTAAACTAAACCTGTGAACACCTACAGGAGAGTCAAGAGACACAAAGTGGGAGGGTTTGGGGGAGGGGGAGAAAAATTCATAAGATCCAAACCAGCTTAGCTCTTCTAAAACTAATTGCATCAGGTTCTCCAACATACAACTGTGTGTGTGTGTGTGTGTGTGTCTGTACTAAGCCACTTAGTATTTATTCAATATACTGCTGCTAGAGATGAGTTATTAGGCTGATCAAACTAATGCCCTTGGATAAGTGCTAATTAAAAGGAACACACTGAATCAAATTGATTGTTAATTATAACACTACATGTCAAACTGAAATCAGCTCAAAAGAAAAAAAAAACATCAAATTTTATTTCCCAAGAAATATTTGTTATATATTGAGAGTCCAGTTCATAAATGTATAAAATGGTAATGATCAACGTTAAGGTGAATTTTCAAGATATATAAGAAAGATAAAAAATTCCAACATAATAAAACCATACTATAATAAATAAACTTTGCTCTTAATTAGTTTTAACAAAGAGGGAAGTTTGGCCCATTTCAAACAGAAGTCTATAAAATATTTGAGACTGAATATCATGCTCTAGCCCATTTTCAACAAGTATTAATAACAACTTTTATAAATGAGTAAACAGGAGCACTGAGAAGTTATGTAACAGGGGCTGGGAAGGCCTTTTACAAATGATATTTTCTAGCACTAATAATAGTCATAATTGGAAAATTTACCACATATTATTAAGTATTTAAAATTAAAACAACTTAAGTGTCTTTATTTCCTCTGGAAATGGATCCCAAGATGCTGTGACTATACAACACTTTCTTGTTAAGTTCTAATCGCCTTACAACTAATACAGATCACCATTCATTGTGCTTAAGAACCACCTGGAACATTTGTAAAATGCAGATTCTGGGGCTGACTCGCAGTTTTCTAAGTGATTCTGATGCAGGTGGTCAGAAGATCCAACTTCAGAACACTGGTTCTTAAATTTATGGCCAGCTGCCTTCTCAGAAAAACTATCGTTAAGTAAAAATGTCATCAGTAGAATCTGATTTTCCCCTACAACTCATACTGTAAACAGGAAGCAACCAATTTTATAAAGGGACCGGTGCTAACAATTACATAGGGCATGACATATTAAATGTTAGTCTAGCATACAAAGTTTTTAAAAAATATATATTATTCTTAGTTTGTTTATTACAACATAAAGTACTTTAAAACATAAAATTCAGAAGCATTTTCTCTGAGAACATAAGCAATTTTAAGACTTTAAATAATATTTAATCACTGAACACTTTCGGGAATTAATCCAGAGTATGATTTTACTGTTCCTTTTACTTGCTGTATTTTCTTGCAGCAACATAAAATATCATCCACAATATATTTCCCATCCACTGATCCCTCACACTGTTTTCAACTTTAGTGTCTAAGGCCTCAAAGATCTGGCTTAACCAATGGTCAGAGTCAAAGGCAGAAGAAGAATCTGTTCTGACCCAATAACTTCTCTCCATTATGGTCCAAAATTACCAGGGAACGATATCCAGATGTGAGCATACGTGTTATATATGTTAACAGTCACTGGGTCACTACCTTTTCCACAAAATTTCAGGGTTTTTGGCCACTTCTTGGTCTTTCCAACATAATAAAACCATACTATAATAAATAAACTTTGCTCTTAATTAGTTTTAACAAAGAGGGAAGTTTGGCCCATTTCAAACAGAAGTCTATAAAATATTTGAGACTGAATATCATGCTCTAGCCCATTTTCAACAAGTATTAATAACAACTTTTATAAATGAGTAAACAGGAGCACTGAGAAGTTATGTAACAGGGGCTGGGAAGGCCTTTTACAAATGATATTTTCTAGCACTAATAATAGTCATAATTGGAAAATTTACCACATATTATTAAGTATTTAAAATTAAAACAACTTAAGTGTCTTTATTTCCTCTGGAAATGGATCCCAAGATGCTGTGACTATACAACACTTTCTTGTTAAGTTCTAATCGCCTTACAACTAATACAGATCACCATTCATTGTGCTTAAGAACCACCTGGAACATTTATAAAATGCAGATTCTGGGGCTGACTCAGTTTTCTAAGTGATTCTGATGCAGGTGGTCAGAAGATCCAACTTCAGAACACTGGTTCTTAAATTTATGGCCAGCTGCCTTCTCAAAAAAACTATCGTTAAGTAAAATGTCATCAGTAGAATCTGATTTTCCCCTACAACTCATACTGTAAACAGGAAGCAACCAATTTTATAAAGGGACCGGTGCTAACAATTACATAGGGCATGACATATTAAATGTTAGTCTAGCATACAAAGTTTTTAAAAAATATATATTATTCTTAGTTTGTTTATTACAACATAAAGTACTTTAAAACATAAAATTCAGAAGCATTTTCTCTGAGAACATAAGCAATTTTAAGACTTTAAATAATATTTAATCACTGAACACTTTCGGGAATTAATCCAGAGTATGATTTTACTGTTCCTTTTACTTGCTGTATTTTCTTGCAGCAACATAAAATATCATCCACAATATATTTCCCATCCACTGATCCCTCACACTGTTTTCAACTTTAGTGTCTAAGGCCTCAAAGATCTGGCTTAACCAATGGTCAGAGTCAAAGGCAGAAGAAGAATCTGTTCTGACCCAATAACTTCTCTCCATTATGGTCCAAAATTACCAGGGAACGATATCCAGATGTGAGCATACGTGTTATATATGTTAACAGTCACTGGGTCACTACCTTTTCCACATTAATAATTACAGGGGTTTTTTTGGCCACTTCTTTTGGTCTTTCATTTCTTTGTTCTTTGGCCTGTGTGGGCCTCCCATCACAGTGGCCTCTCTTGTTGCAGAGCACTGGCTCTGGGCACACGCGCTCCAGAGCTCCAGCTTGGTAGTTGGACACATCAGTCCAGAGGCTCCACGGCACATGGGATCCACCCACGCCAGGGATTGAACCAGCACCCCTTGCACTGCAAGGCGATGTCCTTACCCATTAGACCACCAGGGAAGCCCCTAATTATTATATCTTATGCAAAATATTCTACAGGTGTCCTCTTTGGATCTGCCAGTTTACCAACTGAAGACAAGACAAAACAACATCTAGTCATTTCAAAGCTTCATAACAAGTTATCCTGCATTCTTGATTACTGTAGTTTCTTCTCTCTTTTTCCCTCCCTGTCCTTGTTGGACATAATTTTCTCAGCTGTTCCAAGCCAGATAGAAGCAGTGATGTTGCCTGGGAATAGAAAATCCTCACCCAAGAGAAAAGCTCCAACCGGGAGAGCTGCTGGGAGTGTCTCAATAAGCCGACGATCTGAGATCTAAGGCTTTGTTCATATTCTCTGCCTAAGAAAGGACAACTGGCTAAGCCCTGAAAGAAGAATAACTGGAGTTCCAAACAAATTGAAGTCTCAATATCTTACTCCATTCCTTTCACGCCTCCCCAACCAAAAGTGACTATCAAAATTACCTTTTAATACCAAACTCTACTAAGCATCCCAATAACTTTAAGCGATAATGCCTACAATTTGCTCAACCATAATTCACTCCATGTAATAATCTAGCTTACCACTGCAGTCAGTCTTTTCTACCATCTTATGTCCCATCTACCCTAAGTTTCTCCCTCTTCTGTTGTTATATTTTTTCCCCTTAAATTCATCCTACATTTTCCCCATAGCATTCCTCCTTTTTTAGGACAGCACCTCTCAGTCTGCCTAGAAAATGCAGAGATCACTGACTTACTTAGTATTTATTATAAATTAACTTTCAATGATTTACTACTAATCATCCCCCAGTGCAATAGATTAGTAAAATTCAGGTCAAAGATACACTTAATCAATTGTATGACACAAAATACAAATCAACTAGATGACATGAAAGTGCTATGAAAAAACACAGTTAATTTAGCTTTTGAAATGCTAACTGCAACTAGGACCAGTAACATTAAGCTGAGGATTATTAATATACACTATCAAACCAATGGTATCTGAGAATTCATATGTTCCTACCAACTGTATGCAATGCTCTCACTTCATTACAAATTATAAAGATGATCATTGAACAGTGAAAGCCAAACCACTTGTTACAAATATTTGCCTGAAATGATTCCAACATATTTGAAAGAGTCAGAGAGTTAAACCATGCAGTAACACATAGCTTTAAAATGGCAGTCCAGACATGAGGGAAACATACAAAGTTCAACAGTTTGGACTGGTACAAATTTCAAATGCATAAAAGGTTATTTTGAGGAAGTTAAGATAATTTAGGCCTGTTTACTTTACAAATGTACTCACCTGACTCTTGCAAGTATCTATATACCAAGAAGTTGACCTCATCACTGCTTATACTCATCTTTAGTCCCACTTAAACCATGAGGTCACAACACAGGATATAACCCTAAAAATAAAACAAAGTTAAGTAAGCATTTTCTCAATAAAATATTTTAAACAAAATGTTAACAATGTTGTAAAAAACCCTTTGAATTTATTAAATAATGTAAAATGAAGGTTCAATACTGCCTAATAATAAATCTAACAAACAAAGTTATTTCCAGTAGTTAGTAATTAGATTATACAACCAAAACACGGCTGGGTTTCTTTTTCTGCAACCTATTGGTAAAAATGGTTCAAAAGTTACAGAAGGGTCTTTAGTGTCATATGTTAATGATTATATCAAACAGCATAAAAGGTTGTTCCTTTTTCTCCTTAATTATATAAGAGTACATTTTATGAATCAGAAAATTATTTATTTAGGAAAAGAGTGATTTTAGACTGGATGGGGTACAAGTCATCCATGCTGGTTTTGTTTACATAATTCAGTAGGATTTGATCTAATCAGCAATAGATTAGTAAAATTCAGGTCAAAGATACACTTAATCAATTGTATGACACAAAATACAAATCAACTAGATGACATGAAAGTGCTATGAAAAAACACAGTTAATTTAGCTTTTGAAATGCTAACTGCAACTAGGACCAGTAACATTAAGCTGAGGATTATTAATATACACTATCAAACCAATGGTATCTGAGAATTCATATGTTCCTACCAACTGTATGCAATGCTCTCACTTCATTACAAATTATAAAGATGATCATTGAACAGTGAAAGCCAAACCACTTGTTACAAATATTTGCCTGAAATGATTCCAACATATTTGAAAGAGTCAGAGAGTTAAACCATGCAGTAACACATAGCTTTAAAATGGCAGTCCAGACATGAGGGAAACATACAAAGTTCAACAGTTTGGACTGGTACAAATTTCAAATGCATAAAAGGTTATTTTGAGGAAGTTAAGATAATTTAGGCCTGTTTACTTTACAAATGTACTCACCTGACTCTTGCAAGTATCTATATACCAAGAAGTTGACCTCATCACTGCTTATACTCATCTTTAGTCCCACTTAAACCATGAGGTCACAACACAGGATATAACCCTAAAAATAAAACAAAGTTAAGTAAGCATTTTCTCAATAAAATATTTTAAACAAAATGTTAACAATGTTGTAAAAACCATTTGAATTTATTAAATAATGTAAAATGAAGGTTCAATATTGCCTAATAATAAATCTAACAAACAAAGTTATTTCCAGTAGTTAGTAATTAGATTATACAACCAAAACACGGCTGGGTTTCTTTTTCTGCAACCTATTGGTAAAAATGGTTCAAAAGTTACAGAAGGGTCTTTAGTGTCATATGTTAATGATTATATCAAACAGCATAAAAGGTTGTTCCTTTTTCTCCTTAATTATATAAGAGTACATTTTATGAATCAGAAAATTATTTATTTAGGAAAAGAGTGATTTTAGACTGGATGGGGTACAAGTCATCCATGCTGGTTTTGTTTACATAATTCAGTAGGATTTGATCTAATCAGCAATGTTCAAGTTACAGAAAGCTCTAGGTATGCATAAGGCAGAGAGGTTGGGGCTACATCTAAAAACTCAAGTGATACTCTCCAAAGGAGGGAAAGAAGGAAACTGAAATATGATTTAAATATATCCTAACTATACCTACATCTGTTCTCATGTCACAGACAGGATTTAAAGGAAACTCTTCTGTGTGGGGCCAGAGGTGAGTATGCCAGGCTCTGCCAGCCATGTAGTTGCTGCCACAAGTGCTTATCCGCTGCTGTTATCCAAGAGCAGCAAGGACACCCAACAAATGCATGTGGACATGTGCCACAAACAATTAATCAATGCTAAAACTTGAATTTCATATGATACTGTTGGATCAAAAAGTATTTTTCTTTTGTTTTTTTTTCAGTACTCAAAAAAATTTTAAACCCTATAGCCTGCGGTCCTTATAAAAAGGTCAGTGGGCTGGATCTGGCCCACAAATCAGCTTCTCAGTCCCTTGTTTAAAAATGGATACAAGGACATCTATTCTGCATGAAGTAGTATATAATCATAGGCCTGTGCCACATCATGGACTGTTTGGGATGCAGGGAAACAGTATACTTAAAACTCAGATTAGTAAGCACTGAGCAGGCTTCTGTATGACAGGAACTGCTACTGCTGTAGACTTGGAAAACCTAGATACTCATCACGCTTATCTCAGAAAACACAAGACAAACAAGGAGGTAATAACAATTCCCCCAGTGAACACACACAGATGAAGCCCTAAACAAATTCAGTGGTCTGGTAATACACCTTCAGTGTTCAGACCTGAAGGACAGACAGGAGACTGAGAACATGAATATCTGGAGAGGAAGGCAAGGAACAGAAGCAACCCAGTGAGCAGTAACAGTTGGGGGAAGGGCTGGGTGAAGAAAGAGAAACAAAACATCAAGGTTTGAGCAGGGCCTTGAAAGAATTACTGAAGAGAAAACTAATGCTCTAAAAGGTTTCAAGCAGGAAAGTGGAATGACTTATATTTTAAAAAGACTATCCTGAAATCTAATATAAAGAGCTGGATTAGAAGGAAACTGGACTGGGGAAAGGGAGCCAAGTTAGAAGGGTGCTGGAGTCACCCAGGAGAAGACCAAAATCAAGATTGTGGCACTGGAGCTGAAGAGGAACACTAGGATTCCAAAGACACCCAGGATGTAGGCTCAAGGGTGGAAAACTGGACACAGCTCAGGAGAAGGAAGAACCAAAGGTTTCTTTTAGGACATCTGGATGAGTAGTACTTCATTTACTGACAGGAGAAACCATGGAAGAAAAGTAATGACCACACTTAAAAAGGATGAAGGAAGAACCAAAGGTTTCTTTTAGGACTGAGTGCTTATCCGCTGCTGTTATCCAAGAGCAGCAAGGACACTAACAAATGCATGTGGACATGTGCCACAAACAATTAATCAATGCTAAAACTTGAATTTCATATGATACTGTTGGATCAAAAAGTATTTTTCTTTTGTTTTTTTTTCAGTACTCAAAAAAATTTTAAACCCTATAGCCTGCGGTCCTTATAAAAGGTCAGTGGGCTGGATCTGGCCCACAAATCAGCTTCTCAGTCCCTTGTTTAAAAATGGATACAAGGACATCTATTCTGCATGAAGTAGTATATAATCATAGGCCTGTGCCACATCATGGACTGTTTGGGATGCAGGGAAACAGTATACTTAAAACTCAGATTAGTAAGCACTGAGCAGGCTTCTGTATGACAGGAACTGCTACTGCTGTAGACTTGGAAAACCTAGATACTCATCACGCTTATCTCAGAAAACACAAGACAAACAAGGAGGTAATAACAATTCCCCCAGTGAACACACACAGATGAAGCCCTAAACAAATTCAGTGGTCTGGTAATACACCTTCAGTGTTCAGACCTGAAGGACAGACAGGAGACTGAGAACATGAATATCTGGAGAGGAAGGCAAGGAACAGAAGCAACCCAGTGAGCAGTAACAGTTGGGGGAAGGGCTGGGTGAAGAAAGAGAAACAAAACATCAAGGTTTGAGCAGGGCCTTGAAAGAATTACTGAAGAGAAAACTAATGCTCTAAAAGGTTTCAAGCAGGAAAGTGGAATGACTTATATTTTAAAAAGACTATCCTGAAATCTAATATAAAGAGCTGGATTAGAAGGAAACTGGACTGGGGAAAGGGAGCCAAGTTAGAAGGGTGCTGGAGTCACCCAGGAGAAGACCAAAATCAAGATTGTGGCACTGGAGCTGAAGAGGAACACTAGGATTCCAAAGACACCCAGGATGTAGGCTCAAGGGTGGAAAACTGGACACAGCTCAGGAGAAGGAAGAACCAAAGGTTTCTTTTAGGACATCTGGATGAGTAGTACTTCATTTACTGACAGGAGAAACCATGGAAGAAAAGTAATGACCACACTTGTGAAGAAAAAGGCACCTCCTCCCATTTAACTGAAATAGTATTAATCACCTGAATGTGATATATACACAATGATATATTGCGATATATGACAATGATAAAAGCAAACATTCCTATGATGACTGAGGTTCAGGACATCTTGTCTAGATGTCCCTGTGGCACAACAGATGGCTTGTGCCCTGGAGGATATCTTGCTCAATTCTAACCTGGCCCACAGTGATGTGTAGTAACATGCTCGGCACACATGGTTAAGTAGAATACAAGAATCAATCCTGAAAGCCTGTTGACTGCACGCTTTAAAGAATACAATCACCACATGCATTATATGGCCACAAGAAATTAAATCTCAACTTGACCAGTCATGGGTATCTGATTGTCAGGGGAACAGTGAGTCACTGCTTGATGAAGAGGATTTCCCAAAGAAATTCCAGTGAATTCTTACTAGAATTCTGATGAAACAGACTGATAAACAGGAAGTACTCTTTTCCTCTAATATATCATTCAGTCCAATATTCAAATAATGAATAAAGGAGCTGTAGGACCTAAGATGTAAAAAAGTTTTAATACCCGATTCCAATAAGCAAGGTCACCAAAATGTCCCAAATTAAAACAGTGATCAGTAGTGCTTTTGTATCATCTAATAAATCCCAGGACAAAGAAGTCAAAATGATACAAATTATTCTCTATAAAAACTCCCACAGTAAATGCTTGTGGTAGTGTTTTTTTTAAAGTCAACAAGAAATACCAGATATGAAGAGTAGGAAGGTTCTTCTCTGTTCAAACTGTTATGAATGGGTTTATTATGTTGATCATAGTACCACATTATAGCTTCTGTAATGAAAAGTTCCTGGTTGAGAAACTAGGTCCCACATGCCACAATTAAAGATCCTGCACAAAGATAAGATGATCTAAAATGCCACAGCCGAAAAATAAAAAACAAATACAAATAAATATTAAAAATAATAATTAAAACCCCAAATGTATAGAGTGGTGGCATATTATCCCATAATAGACACCTGAGTTTCATTTTTGGTCTGCACAACATTTAGATGATTTTAGAAGTCTCAGGCTCCTATAAAGGATTAAGTTATTTCTTCTTCCATTTCTTTTTGGTAGATGTGCATTTATGAATAGCCCTCAAAATCAGAAAAAGTCCCTACAAGTAAATTACTGGGCCAAAGGGAATAGATAAATAGCCATTCCAATTCTTAATGAATGTCAACAAATTAGATTCATTCAAAAGACTGAACCAACTCAGAACCCCTCCAGGTGAAACATTAGGAAAATGTTCAACTTAACCAATAATAAACAACATCAGCAACAACAAAAGCATGCTGGCCAGCCATAACATTAGAAACATTTGAGGGGCTTCCCTGGTGGTCCAGTGGGTAGAGAGTCCACCTTGCAGTGCAAGGGGAGATGGTTCGATCCCTGGCCTGGGAAGATCCTACATGCCGCAGAGTGGCTGGACCCGTGTGTCCAACTGCGAGCCAGTGCTCTGGAGCGCATGCGCCCAGAGCCGGTGCTTTGCAGCGAGAGATGCCACTGCAGTGGAAGGCCCACACAGGCCAAAGAACAAAGATGGATGAAAATAAATAAATGAAAGACCAATAAAAATGGCCAAAAATTAAAAGAAAAAAAGAAACATTTGAAAATAACATTCAATATTATCAAGAATGTGACAAAACAGAAACTGTATCTTTATATATAGTATCTACAAACACTAGTCAGCTGTTTAATATTGAGAAAAGAGCAACAACATTAAAAGCTGCTAAAAGAACTCACGCTAAAATAACAACTGAAAAATAACTGTCAAACAATGTAACCCTGGACAAAGTTGGGATACCTTTCCAAATAAAGATTAATAACACAGAGGTGTCCAAGGTGATTGATATCTTGGGAGTTCACGTAGCAGAAATAAGATCTGAGCTTCTCTGGAAGTCAGGACTGAATCATGGGCGACTGTAATTAGCAAGATAACTTCCACTGTAGCATCCACTCTCACTATCGAAGGAAAGACAACAGTACTACTGCCTTCCACTTGGAGAACTATTTCAGTCTAAGTCCTGTGGTTGACATGGGCTGGGCCTCCTAATCCAGAGGAAGGCATCTAATTTGCTTAAGCCAACCAGCAAACCCTATCTTTACTGTAGGGCTGACATCCCTCCTCCACAGACAACACGCCATACTCCATGTTTCCCAACTCAATCACTCCAAGTAAGTAAAACGCTAGTAGAAGGCATGTGCTCATTTCTATAGTCAACCTCCTCCTTCCAGAGAAGAGGAGGCAGGCCACAAAGGCTCCACATGAAACCTGGGACGAACAGAGACATCAGAGGCAAAGCAGGAGGGCAGTGTGGAAATCAGAGACTGTGTCCTTGATGACATTAAACATCTTCTACTATGCAACTGCATCAAGTACTGTCTGCAGCTAATTTACAACCGTACTATGATTTAAGAAGTCAAAAGTGAATTTTGTTGTCTAATCTAATTAAGCTTTATCAGTTGCAACCAAAGGGCAGACAATCAAGAAATGTTTGACAGAAACCAACAGAACTCTGTAAAGCAATTAATTATCCTTCAATTAAAAACAATCTAAGTTTAAAACAAGTAAAAAGAACGAAAAACAAGTGATAGGCTATATTTGGAGAAATAAATACTTGTGGCAGGGTTGGGGAGGGAGTGGTCATCTAAAACTTCCCCATTGCTTCCATATTGGAAAGAGGACAGGCTTACCTTATAGAAATGGGCTGTCTAGAGAAGACAGCCCTCTGGGGAGTCACAGTATCTGTTGAACTAGAGTTAAACAGAAGACATCCCAGCAGAAACGCTCCCAGTACAGTATTACAATTCGATGCTTGTGGATCTAAATAGAACCTACACGAGCAACAACATTAAAAGCTGCTAAAAGAACTCACGCTAAAATAACAACTGAAAATAACTGTCAAACAATGTAACCCTGGACAAAGTTGGGATACCTTTCCAAATAAAGATTAATAACACAGAGGTGTCCAAGGTGATTGATATCTTGGGAGTTCACGTAGCAGAAATAAGATCTGAGCTTCTCTGGAAGTCAGGACTGAATCATGGGCGACTGTAATTAGCAAGATAACTTCCACTGTAGCATCCACTCTCACTATCGAAGGAAAGACAACAGTACTACTGCCTTCCACTTGGAGAACTATTTCAGTCTAAGTCCTGTGGTTGACATGGGCTGGGCCTCCTAATCCAGAGGAAGGCATCTAATTTGCTTAAGCCAACCAGCAAACCCTATCTTTACTGTAGGGCTGACATCCCTCCTCCACAGACAACACGCCATACTCCATGTTTCCCAACTCAATCACTCCAAGTAAGTAAAACGCTAGTAGAAGGCATGTGCTCATTTCTATAGTCAACCTCCTCCTTCCAGAGAAGAGGAGGCAGGCCACAAAGGCTCCACATGAAACCTGGGACGAACAGAGACATCAGAGGCAAAGCAGGAGGGCAGTGTGGAAATCAGAGACTGTGTCCTTGATGACATTAAACATCTTCTACTATGCAACTGCATCAAGTACTGTCTGCAGCTAATTTACAACCGTACTATGATTTAAGAAGTCAAAAGTGAATTTTGTTGTCTAATCTAATTAAGCTTTATCAGTTGCAACCAAAGGGCAGACAATCAAGAAATGTTTGACAGAAACCAACAGAACTCTGTAAAGCAATTAATTATCCTTCAATTAAAAACAATCTAAGTTTAAAAACAAGTAAAAAGAACGAAAAACAAGTGATAGGCTATATTTGGAGAAATAAATACTTGTGGCAGGGTTGGGGAGGGAGTGGTCATCTAAAACTTCCCCATTGCTTCCATATTGGAAAGAGGACAGGCTTACCTTATAGAAATGGGCTGTCTAGAGAAGACAGCCCTCTGGGGAGTCACAGTATCTGTTGAACTAGAGTTAAACAGAAGACATCCCAGCAGAAACGCTCCCAGTACAGTATTACAATTCGATGCTTGTGGAAAGTGGTGCCTCTGGTTCTGCTCCCTTCACACAGGAAGGTCAAGTTGCCAGTTACTTATATGGCTCTGGGGTAATTAACCAAACCAATGTTGACTAGATGCACTTATGGGGATGGGTAATGACAAGTGAAAAGTAA
Source organism: Tragulus kanchil (assembly GCA_022376925.1). NCBI lineage: Eukaryota > Metazoa > Chordata > Mammalia > Artiodactyla > Tragulidae > Tragulus > Tragulus kanchil. The sequence continues at coordinate 113,071,343 of JAIOJX010000028.1, read as the reverse complement.
ACACTGTAACGGTCATGCTAAAGCCTATGGGGGTAAAATGCACTAACGCACTATTTTTTGGACATATTTATTTTATTCACTCAGTTCAAGCTGGACGAGTACTTCCAGTGTGCAAGTCACTACGACAGGTGCTGGAGACATGGCTAAGCAATGTAAAACATGGCCACATCTTGAGGCTTTACAAGTTGGTGGGAAAAAAGTGAACAACTCCAACTTGGATAAGAAAAAAATATAGAAAATCATGGAAGTACACACAAGTGAAGGATGTAAAATGTGGGTGGTTTACAGGATTCTGTAACAGGCACAGTGTTGGAAAAAATAATCATTCTTTTAACTCAAAGTTCTGGAGTGCACCAACCTGCCTTCACGCCTATGTATGTGCACACACTTCTCATTACTTTGAATGTTAAGGACAATGAAACAGACTATTTGCATTTACTGAGTAACTGTTACAGGCAGTGTATGGGGCTAGGCCACACACACATTATTTAGTTTCCTCTTCAGTATTATCGTCCTCATTTTGGGGGGGCGGGGCACTTCTATTGGTCTGTCATTTATCTATTTTCATTCATCTTTGCTCTTTTGGCCTGTGTGGGCCTCCCATCACAGTGGCCTCTCTCGCTGCAAAGCACCAGCTCTGGGTGCGTGCGCTCCAGAGCGCTGACTCGGTAGTTGGATACATCAGTCCAGCCACTCTGTGGCACGTGGGATCTTCCCAGGCCAGGGATTGAACTGGCACCCTTTGCACTGGACCACAAGGGAAGCCCTATCTACCTCATTTTTTTTTTTTAAGTTTTTTTTGGTCACTTCTGTTGGTATTTCACTTATCTATTTTCATCCATCTTTGTTCTTTGGCCTGTGTGGGCCTCCCATTGCAGTGGTCTCTGTTGCTGCAGAGCACTGGCTCTGGGCGCATGCACTCCAGAGCTCTGGCTCAATAGTTGCACACATCGGTCCAGTCGCTCCGCAGCACATGGGATCTTCCCAGGCCAGATATCGAACCGGCACCCCTTGCATGGCAAGGAGGTGTCCTTACCCTGCCAGGAGGTGTCCTTACCCACTAGACCACCAAGGAAGCCGTATCTTCCTCATTTTAATGCAAGAGAACTGACAAATGAGAACTACATTTCTATTTACAGATCAATGTTCAGAAATGTCATTCAAATACCACACTTTCTTCACAGAATGAAAATAAAGAAGATACAGAATGTATAAGAATGTAGCAAATACAAAAAGGATCAAAATTCTTGGCACTAGGAGGTTCTGCTAATTCCAAGCCAGGACACATGTCTCCAAGGACCCATGTAGAGCACCAGACATCATGACTCAGCTCACACCGACCCTGGTAAGACTGGCAGTCCTAAGTAGTCAAACAGCCATAAGTCCCAAGCAGACCACCCTGCTACATGAGTAACAGCTTCTAAAATCACCAAGAATCATGCACCCAAACTTGTTGAGAGTAATTTCTCAATCTGCCTATGAAGTAACTAAACAGTCCATCCACTGCCACACTACCTCAACAGGTTATCATAGGAAGAAACTGTCAACTATCTTGTTAAAATCACAACACACAGCAAAAACACCCAACTATGAAACTTAGCAACAACACAAAGTGTGTGGAGGGTAAATAGAATGAGGAGAGAAATTAAATCAGTTATCCATTAGCGAAGTCATTGGTGCCCCTAGAATTCATGTTGAAGCCCAACCTTCAGTATTTTAGAAAGTGACTTTAGTCGGAGACAAGGTCTTAATAGAGGTGATTATTTTAAAATGAAGCCATTGGGGTGACTCATAATATATGAACATGACCCAACATAACCAGTGTCCTTTTACGAGGAGGAAGAGACATCAGGAATGCATGTGCACAGAGAAAAGACCGTGTGAGGAGGCAAGAAGGCAACCACATGTAAGTCTACCTCATTTTTTTTTTTAAGTTTTTTTTGGTCACTTCTGTTGGTATTTCACTTATCTATTTTCATCCATCTTTGTTCTTTGGCCTGTGTGGGCCTCCCATTGCAGTGGTCTCTGTTGCTGCAGAGCACTGGCTCTGGGCGCATGCACTCCAGAGCTCTGGCTCAATAGTTGCACACATCGGTCCAGTCGCTCCGCAGCACATGGGATCTTCCCAGGCCAGATATCGAACCGGCACCCCTTGCATGGCAAGGAGGTGTCCTTACCCTGCCAGGAGGTGTCCTTACCCACTAGACCACCAAGGAAGCCGTATCTTCCTCATTTTAATGCAAGAGAACTGACAAATGAGAACTACATTTCTATTTACAGATCAATGTTCAGAAATGTCATTCAAATACCACACTTTCTTCACAGAATGAAAATAAAGAAGATACAGAATGTATAAGAATGTAGCAAATACAAAAAGGATCAAAATTCTTGGCACTAGGAGGTTCTGCTAATTCCAAGCCAGGACACATGTCTCCAAGGACCCATGTAGAGCACCAGACATCATGACTCAGCTCACACCGACCCTGGTAAGACTGGCAGTCCTAAGTAGTCAAACAGCCATAAGTCCCAAGCAGACCACCCTGCTACATGAGTAACAGCTTCTAAAATCACCAAGAATCATGCACCCAAACTTGTTGAGAGTAATTTCTCAATCTGCCTATGAAGTAACTAAACAGTCCATCCACTGCCACACTACCTCAACAGGTTATCATAGGAAGAAACTGTCAACTATCTTGTTAAAATCACAACACACAGCAAAAACACCCAACTATGAAACTTAGCAACAACACAAAGTGTGTGGAGGGTAAATAGAATGAGGAGAGAAATTAAATCAGTTATCCATTAGCGAAGTCATTGGTGCCCCTAGAATTCATGTTGAAGCCCAACCTTCAGTATTTTAGAAAGTGACTTTAGTCGGAGACAAGGTCTTAATAGAGGTGATTATTTTAAAATGAAGCCATTGGGGTGACTCATAATATATGAACATGACCCAACATAACCAGTGTCCTTTTACGAGGAGGAAGAGACATCAGGAATGCATGTGCACAGAGAAAAGACCGTGTGAGGAGGCAAGAAGGCAACCACATGTAAGTCAAGAAGAGGCCGCAGGAGAAATCGAACCTGCCAGCACCTTGATCTTGGACCTCAACTTTTAGAACTGTGAGGAAATACATTTCTGTTGTGTTGTAAGCCACTCAGCCTGTGGTATTTTGTTATTATGGCAGCCCTAGCAAACATACCCAACATCACAAATTCTGTAAAATTCTGATCATTCACTGGAAACTTCCAAAACTACTGATGCTCCTGATTGCCAGGGCCTGCCTTTTTGAAAATCTGCCTCTATCTTTAGGAAACTATCCTGCCCTGAAACTGCCAAAGACAATTACCTACGCTGTAACTGGCAAAGGTGATGACATTAACAGGATGCACGAGCACTTCGTGGTCTTCTGCCATGTGATGCCCCTTGGTCCTCCCTACTCCTCAGGAACACACTCTCACACACAGCACCGAAAGAAAAAAGCTGTACCCTTAATTTCCCTCTTCATCAAAAATAATAATTAAAATACCTATTGTATTAGGTAATAACACATCTGTGTACATAAAATATGGTACAAGGAAGGGAAGACTTAGCTCTGAAGTCTTTGGCAAATAGCTTAAAATGTATATTCCCAACTTACGCAATGATAAATCTTAAAAAGATTTCAAAAAAGTATACTAAATTAAACAAAATTTGTATTTATAAAATTTAACTTTTGTATATCTTTAAAATGCAACATATCAGAATTTAGAAACAGATAATCTCAAGAAAAAACATTAAGCTCTAAATGAAATACATATGTCAGTTAATTTTAGTACTCACCAAACTTAAAATATAAAACTCAGAACAATAAAACCAAATTACTTGGCTGATTTCCTAAAGCATTAATGGGAAAAATTTTAAAGACACCTTTCCATTTATGCCTGTAATATTAAGTCCAAAGAAAAGCAAAGTATTTTCTTAAAACACTCTACCACTCTTAACACTAAGATATAGGCTGAATTTAAACTATATTTTTAAAGACCCAATCATCTGAGATAATTTTTATTCACAATACTAAAAATACTAAATATTAAAATATCCATTTAAAATAATTAATTCTGTATCTCATTTTCTATGTAAGCTTTTCAAGGGTATCTTTAATAATTTGAATACAATGTCCTAGTGAAAAGTCTATAGTATCTAACCTCACTCCCCTCCCCAAAAGAGAAAAAGAAACAATTAAAAAAACATATAGATAAGATTTTGAAGGGAAATTAGTAGGCACAAGCACTGACTTTTAACCTTCCAATCTGGCACATGAGCATCTTTCAGATAATTTCTCTAAGAATGTGCCTAGTAATATTTACACTTTACAAAAGCTAATTTCTTCTTTTTTTTTAACAAGTCAAAGGCTTGTGGCTACACTGCATTGTCAAATGATGGTTAGTACTTATTAGCAATAAAAGTATTTTTAAATTAAGGTATGTATTGTTTTAGGAAACTTGCCCTGAAACTGCCAAAACATTAACTAAGGTGATGACATCGAGCACCTGTGGTCTTCTGCCATGTGATGCCCCTTGGTCCTCCCTACTCCTCAGGAACACACTCCACACACAGCACCGAAAGAAAAAGCTGTACCCTTAATTTCTCTTCATCAAAAATAATAATTAAAATACCTATTGTATTAGGTAATAACACATCTGTGTACATAAAATATGGTACAAGGAAGGAAGACTTAGCTCTGAAGTCTTTGGCAAATAGCTTAAAATGTATATTCCCAACTTACGCAATGATAAATCTTAAAAAGATTTCAAAAAAGTATACTAAATTAAACAAAATTTGTATTTATAAAATTTAACTTTTGTATATCTTTAAAATGCAACATATCAGAATTTAGAAACAGATAATCTCAAGAAAAAACATTAAGCTCTAAATGAAATACATATGTCAGTTAATTTTAGTACTCACCAAACTTAAAATATAAAACTCAGAACAAAAAAAAATTACTTTATTTCCTAAAGCATTAATGGGAAAAATTTTAAAGACACCTTTCCATTTATGCCTGTAATATTAAGTCCAAAGAAAAGCAAAGTATTTTCTTAAAACACTCTACCACTTTAACACTAAGATATAGGCTGAATTTAAACTATATTTTTAAAGACCCAATCATCTGAGATAATTTTATTCACAATACTAAAAATACTAAATATTAAAATATCCATTTAAAATAATTAATTCTGTATCTCATTTTCTATGTAAGCTTTTCAAGGGTATCTTTAATAATTTGAATACAATGTCCTAGTGAAAAGTCTATAGTATCTAACCTCACTCCCCTCCCCAAAAGAGAAAAAGAAACAATTAAAAAAACATATAGATAAGATTTTGAAGGGAAATTAGTAGGCACAAGCACTGACTTTTTTTTTTTTGTTTTGTTTTGTTTTTTTTTTTTTTTTTGGGTTTTCCCTAGAGTTTTATTTGTGCAGACCGGGGGCCAGAGAGGGTCTGCACCTAAAAGAAGGTGTTGGGCCTCTTGGTGGTGAAGCGTGGCTTGTGCTGACGACGGAGCACCCGGTGGGGCAGCGGGAACTTGATCTTGGAGTCATGGAACTGCTTGACCGCGGGTCGGCGGCACTTGCTGGCGGCGATCTCCTCCACCTTCATGATCTGAATCGAGTGGGCCCGGGCTCGGTGCCGGGCACCCATGTCTCGATAGCACTGGGTGACGGCGCCTGCTGTGGTCAGGTCGCGGTACTCCCGGTACATGTTGTGGGTGCCGCTGCGGGAGTCATAGCGCAGCCAGATGCCGAAGTTCTTCACCCGCAGGGGAGATTTCTCAAATACCTGTCCACAGTAGACAATTTCCCCCGAAGACTTCTTCATCTTCTTCAGCTGAGACACAAAGTACCAGAAGCGGGACTTGGCAACAACGTGATTAGGCGCAAAAATTCTCATGCGATAGAGGGGCGGCGTGCGGCATTTAGGGGTTGGCAGGCAGCGGCCCACCACCTTATACTCTCGAAGCGTTCCCGAGGCCTTCATGACGCTCTGTACGCGGCCGCCGCTACCCTCGAAAAGCAAGCACTGACTTTTAACCTTCCAATCTGGCACATGAGCATCTTTCAGATAATTTCTCTAAGAATGTGCCTAGTAATATTTACACTTTACAAAAAAGCTAATTTCTTCTTTTTTTTTTTTTAACAAGTCAAAGGCTTGTGGCTACACTGCATTGTCAAATGATGGTTAGTACTTATTAGCAATAAAAGTATTTTTTAAATTAAGGTATGTATTGTTTTAAGACATAAATGCTCTTATCACACACACACTATTTCTTTGCTATTGTATAAACATAACTTTTACACACACTAAGAAACCAAGAAATTCTTAGGACTCAGTTTTTCATGATGGTCTAGAACCAAATCTGCAATCTCCCTGGAGCATGCCTACCTAGAGCTGTAGGCAAAGCCCATGGCTTTTTTCTTTTGGTTGCTGTTGCTTTGTTTTGTGATCAGATTTATGGTCAACAAATTTGCTGAATTTAAAGCATAGCTTAGAAGGGATAAACTTATAAACTACTGTTTTTCTCTTTGCTTTTTCCATCGGAATCCAGAGCTCTCATGAAAAGCAAAAATAATATGAAAGACAAAAAGATCTTAGCTATCCTGTCTGATTACAGACAAATGTAACTCTTCTGGGCCTCTGTTTCCTCACTGAGAAAATGACAAGAGTGAAGCAGATAGTCTTCTTTATTGTTAAACGTCAATGATTTGAGTATTACAATACAGAGTATTACACATAAAGCCTGCAAACTAACAGAGAATACCAGATGACGTAGAGATTTAATAAAGCATTGTTTAATAGGCTTACATTACAAGTGCATTAGCAAAATTTGAAAACTGTCAGACCGCAGATGGACATCTCCAGGAATTAGGAAAGGAAAACAAATGAATCCACTTCATTAAGAAATGTTTGAATACAATGTCCTAGTGAAAAGTCTATAGTATCTAACCTCACTCCCCTCCCCAAAAGAGAAAAAGAAACAATTAAAAAAACATATAGATAAGATTTTGAAGGGAAATTAGTAGGCACAAGCACTGACTTTTTTTTTTTTGTTTTGTTTGTTTTTTTATTTGTTTGTTTTTTTCCTAGAGTTTTATTTGTGCAGACCGGGGGCCAGAGAGGGTCTGCACCTAAAAGAAGGTGTTGGGCCTCTTGGTGGTGAAGCGTGGCTTGTGCTGACGACGGAGCACCCGGTGGGGCAGCGGGAACTTGATCTTGGAGTCATGGAACTGCTTGACCGCGGGTCGGCGGCACTTGCTGGCGGCGATCTCCTCCACCTTCATGATCTGAATCGAGTGGGCCCGGGCTCGGTGCCGGGCACCCATGTCTCGATAGCACTGGGTGACGGCGCCTGCTGTGGTCAGGTCGCGGTACTCCCGGTACATGTTGTGGGTGCCGCTGCGGGAGTCATAGCGCAGCCAGATGCCGAAGTTCTTCACCCGCAGGGGAGATTTCTCAAATACCTGTCCACAGTAGACAATTTCCCCCGAAGACTTCTTCATCTTCTTCAGCTGAGACACAAAGTACCAGAAGCGGGACTTGGCAACAACGTGATTAGGCGCAAAATTCTCATGCGATAGAGGGCGTTAGTGCATTTAGGGGTTGGCAGGCAGCGCCCACCACCTTATACTCCCTCCCAGAGGCCTTCATGACGCCTCACTGCCGCCGCTACCCTCGAAAAGCAAGCACTGACTTTTAACCTTCCAATCTGGCACATGAGCATCTTTCAGATAATTTCTCTAAGAATGTGCCTAGTAATATTTACACTTTACAAAAAAGCTAATTTTCTTTTTTTTTTTTAACAAGTCAAAGGCTTGTGGCTACACTGCATTGTCAAATGATGGTTAGTACTTATTAGCAATAAAAGTATTTTTTAAATTAAGGTATGTATTGTTTTAAGACATAAATGCTCTTATCACACACACACTATTTCTTTGCTATTGTATAAACATAACTTTTACACACACTAAGAAACCAAGAAATTCTTAGGACTCAGTTTTTCATGATGGTCTAGAACCAAATCTGCAATCTCCCTGGAGCATGCCTACCTAGAGCTGTAGGCAAAGCCCATGGCTTTTTTCTTTTGGTTGCTGTTGCTTTGTTTTGTGATCAGATTTATGGTCAACAAATTTGCTGAATTTAAAGCATAGCTTAGAAGGGATAAACTTATAAACTACTGTTTTTCTCTTTGCTTTTTCCATCGGAATCCAGAGCTCTCATGAAAAGCAAAAATAATATGAAAGACAAAAAGATCTTAGCTATCCTGTCTGATTACAGACAAATGTAACTCTTCTGGGCCTCTGTTTCCTCACTGAGAAAATGACAAGAGTGAAGCAGATAGTCTTCTTTATTGTTAAACGTCAATGATTTGAGTATTACAATACAGAGTATTACACATAAAGCCTGCAAACTAACAGAGAATACCAGATGACGTAGAGATTTAATAAAGCATTGTTTAATAGGCTTACATTACAAGTGCATTAGCAAAATTTGAAAACTGTCAGACCGCAGATGGACATCTCCAGGAATTAGGAAAGGGAAAACAAATGAATCCACTTCATTAAGAAATGTTTGAGTACTTCCTATGCATGATGGTTATTAAGACCAATTATCCTTTATAAACATCAACTTCTACAAAGGCATAAGCAACTGGTAAACGAAACCTATTTTTCATCAGAAACTGAGAGTTCTAATGTCAATCATTTGCTTCAACTTGATCTATACCAGAAGTTTACAAACTGTAGCCTGTGTTTAGCCCACAATACCTTCTGGTTTTCACAAAACAAAGAACTGTTTTTACAGAACATTTGTAGTTGATTTGGTGATAGGAACACTAAGTTTGAATCCCAATTAAGCAATTTTAAGAGCCTCAGAGAAACTCTCTAGGCTGAGTAAACTAACATTTAAGTGTGGACTTCAACTTTCCAACACACACACACACACACACACACACACACAAAGTGATTGTTCACACTAATACGTTCTGAAATCCCTCTTTAAGATATAGAACTATATGAACCAAGAATGGATTCAGGGGCTTCCCTGGTGGTTCAGTGGGTAAGGACAACGCCTTGCAGTGCAAGGGGCGCTATTTCGATCCCTGGCCTGGGAAGATCCCACGTGCTGCAAAGCGGCTGGACTGATGTGTCCAACTACTGAGCCGGAGCTCTGGGGCACGTGTGCCCAGAGCCAGTGCTCTGCAGTGACAGAGGCCACTGTGATGGGAGGCTCACACAGGCCAAAGAGCAAAGATGAATGAAAATACATAAATGAAAGACCAAAAGAAGTGGCCAAAAAAAAAAAAAAAAGAATGGACTCAGGGGGACTTCCCTGGTGTTCCTGTGGGTAAAGAGTCTGCCTTCCAGTGCAAGGGGCACCAGTTCAATCCCTGGACCAGGAAGATCCCACGTGCTGCAGAGTGGCTGGACCAGTGTGTCCAAGTATGAGCCAATGCTCCGGAGCGCATGTGCCCAGAGCCAGTGCTCTGCAACGAGAGAGGCCACTGCAATGAAGGCCTACCTACACAGCCCAAAGAATAAAGATGGATGAAAATAAATGAATAAAAACGCCAATGAAAGAGGCCAAAATTTAAAAAAAAAAAAAAAAAAGAATGGACTCAGTAAGTCTGTGTTAAATGACTGCATATAGTCAAAGTACACTGATAGTGGATGGAGGAAGGATAAGAAATTAAAACACCAAGTAAACGGAAGACAAATCATAGTTCTGTTATGTCTTTTCCCTACTACTGAACAGTAGCTGGCCATTCCAGTCAGTCTGTGAAGTAAAAGTCTGGACATGAAAGTGAGGTAAGAAAATAAAAATCAGAGAAGAAAAAAAAAACCCTAGTCTGATCCCACTAGCAAGAAAAGCTCTGAGTTTGTTTGCATGGGAACCAATATAAGAAAGGTAAAAGCATTTTCTTTAAAACTTTACTATTCTGGTTTTGGAACAGAAATAAAGACCTGTAAGACTGGAGCAGAGCTAAAATTTAAAACTATAGTTACCTTAAAAAAAAGAAAACTGGTTTACAATTGAGATACAGAAAGGCAAAATAAACAGAATAAGGTAGCAGGTGTAACAAACCCATTGAGTTATAACAAATACTACCTATAACATTATTTATGAAACAATTTATTGGATAAGGAATATTCTTTGTTTCCACACACAAAAAAAAGACTAAGTAGATAAAATCAAGACTGCTAAGCCCAAGGTTAATCAAAGCAAGTGTCCAGGGATTGGTCATACTCAGCAAATTGTTTGCAAAAACAGTAGTTAAGAATGTATGGGAGATTGTTTTGGTAGCACAGATGTATGACTGAAATAGATGAAGTGTCCAAGTAGAAGGACAAAATGTAGAGATCAGCACTGATACCAATGGGCAATACATGCTTTTTCAGATCCAGTGAACATGATTTAAAACCAAGTTTAAAACTCAGAGAGCAGACACACACCCTCAACACACTCACAATCCAGCTACTAGTAAATCTTGAAGACAAACAAACCAACAAACAAAAATGGAGTAGAAATTGAACTACACCCTCAACACACTCACAGTCCAGCTACTAGTAAACCTTGAAGACAACAACAACAAAAAAAGGAGTAGAAATTGAACTGAGAACTTTCAGATGAACAAGCTGGATTTAGAAAAGGCAGAGGAACCAGAGATCAAATAGCCAATATTCGTGGATCATAGAAAACACAAGGGAATTCCAGAAAAGCATCTACTTCTGCTCCCTTGATTACCCTAAGCCTTTGACTGTGTGGATTACAACAAAATGGAAAATTCTGAAAGAGATGGGAATACCAGACTGCCTTACCTGCCAACTGAGAAACCTATATGCATGTTCAAGAAGCAACAGTTAGAGTCATATACACAGTACATCATGTGAAATGCCAGGCTAGATGAAGCTCAAGCTGGAATCAAGACTGAAGGGAGAAATATCAGTAACCTCAGATATGCACATGACATTACTCTAATGGAAGAAAGCGAAGAGGAACTAAAGAGCCTCCTGATGAAGGTGAAAAAGGAGAGTGAAATGGCTAGCTTAAAACTCAACATTTAAAAAACCAAAACCATGACATCCAGTACCATCATTCCACGGCAAATAGATGGAGGCAAAATAAACAGAATAAGGTAGCAGGTGTAACAAACCCATTGAGTTATAACAAATACTACCTATAACATTATTTATGAAACAATTTATTGGATAAGGAATATTCTTTGTTTCCACACAAAAAAAAGACTAAGTAGATAAAATCAAGACTGCTAAGCCCAAGGTTAATCAAAGCAAGTGTCCAGGGATTGGTCATACTCAGCAAATTGTTTGCAAAAACAGTAGTTAAGAATGTATGGGAGATTGTTTTGGTAGCACAGATGTATGACTGAAATAGATGAAGTGTCCAAGTAGAAGGACAAAATGTAGAGATCAGCACTGATACCAATGGGCAATACATGCTTTTTCAGATCCAGTGAACATGATTTAAAACCAAGTTTAAAACTCAGAGAGCAGACACACACCCTCAACACACTCACAATCCAGCTACTAGTAAATCTTGAAGACAAACAAACCAACAAACAAAAATGGAGTAGAAATTGAACTACACCCTCAACACACTCACAGTCCAGCTACTAGTAAACCTTGAAGACAACAACAACAAAAAAAGGAGTAGAAATTGAACTGAGAACTTTCAGATGAACAAGCTGGATTTAGAAAAGGCAGAGGAACCAGAGATCAAATAGCCAATATTCGTGGATCATAGAAAACACAAGGGAATTCCAGAAAAGCATCTACTTCTGCTTCATTGATTACCCTAAGCCTTTGACTGTGTGGATTACAACAAAATGGAAAATTCTGAAAGAGATGGGAATACCAGACTGCCTTACCTGCCAACTGAGAAACCTATATGCATGTTCAAGAAGCAACAGTTAGAGTCATATACACAGTACATCATGTGAAATGCCAGGCTAGATGAAGCTCAAGCTGGAATCAAGACTGAAGGGAGAAATATCAGTAACCTCAGATATGCACATGACATTACTCTAATGGAAGAAAGCGAAGAGGAACTAAAGAGCCTCCTGATGAAGGTGAAAAAGGAGAGTGAAATGGCTAGCTTAAAACTCAACATTTAAAAAACCAAAACCATGACATCCAGTACCATCATTCCACGGCAAATAGATGGAGGAAAAAATGGAAACAGTGAAAGATTTCAGATCCAGTGATTTCTTGGGCTCTAAAATCACTGCAGACAGTGACTGCAGCCATGAAATTAAGACACTGGCTTCTTGGAAGGAAAGCTATGAAAAACTCGACAGCATTAAAAAGCAGAGACATCACTTTGCCACTAAAGTTCATCTAGCCAAAGCTTTGGTTTTTCCAGTAGTCATGTACAGATGTGAGAGTTGGACCATAAAGAAGTCTAAGCAATGAAGAATTGATGCCTTTGAATTGTGGTGCTGGATAAGAGTCTCATGGACAGCAAAGAGATCAAACCAGTCAATTTTAAAGGAAATCAACTCTGAATAATTACTGGATAGATAGATGCAAGATCTGAAGCTCCAGTACTTTGGCCACTTGATGTGAAGAGCCACTCAATGGAAAACACCCTGATGCTGGGAAAGATTGAGGGTAGGAGAATAATGAATTAGAGCAAACTCCGGGAGATAAAGGACAGGGAAGCCTGGCATGCTGCAGTGCATGGGGTCGCAAAGAGTCGGACACAACAGAGCAACTGAACAACAACAGTGAATTGAGGCAGGCTCTCAAGTTTTATTGAAAAAGGAGGAATCAGAAGGAATTTCATCATGAAAAAATCTCACAGATCAACTTTACAGATTAAGAGAAAATACTCAGTAGTGCAAGCCTATAAGATTTTCTGTTTAAAAAAAGACAAAACACCATGCACAAACAAACAAGAACATCATTCCATAACCACACTGTGTTTCCATCCTTGTAGTAAGTACTGGCCTTTTAAACCTCTAATTCAAAGATACTTTGTACTCCACAGTACATGTTACTTCATGAAGAAGCAACAGTTAGAGTCATATACACAGTACATCATGTGAAATGCCAGGCTAGATGAAGCTCAAGCTGGAATCAAGACTGAAGGGAGAAATATCAGTAACCTCAGATATGCACATGACATTACTCTAATGGAAGAAAGCGAAGAGGAACTAAAGAGCCTCCTGATGAAGGTGAAAAAGGAGAGTGAAATGGCTAGCTTAAAACTCAACATTTAAAAAACCAAAACCATGACATCCAGTACCATCATTCCACGGCAAATAGATGGAGGAAAAAATGGAAACAGTGAAAGATTTCAGATCCAGTGATTTCTTGGGCTCTAAAATCACTGCAGACAGTGACTGCAGCCATGAAATTAAGACACTGGCTTCTTGGAAGGAAAGCTATGAAAAACTCGACAGCATTAAAAAGCAGAGACATCACTTTGCCACTAAAGTTCATCTAGCCAAAGCTTTGGTTTTTCCAGTAGTCATGTACAGATGTGAGAGTTGGACCATAAAGAAGTCTAAGCAATGAAGAATTGATGCCTTTGAATTGTGGTGCTGGATAAGAGTCTCATGGACAGCAAAGAGATCAAACCAGTCAATTTTAAAGGAAATCAACTCTGAATAATTACTGGATAGATAGATGCAAGATCTGAAGCTCCAGTACTTTGGCCACTTGATGTGAAGAGCCACTCAATGGAAAACACCCTGATGCTGGGAAAGATTGAGGGTAGGAGAATAATGAATTAGAGCAAACTCCGGGAGATAAAGGACAGGGAAGCCTGGCATGCTGCAGTGCATGGGGTCGCAAAGAGTCGGACACAACAGAGCAACTGAACAACAACAGTGAATTGAGGCAGGCTCTCAAGTTTTATTGAAAAAGGAGGAATCAGAAGGAATTTCATCATGAAAAAATCTCACAGATCAACTTTACAGATTAAGAGAAAATACTCAGTAGTGCAAGCCTATAAGATTTTCTGTTTAAAAAAAGACAAAACACCATGCACAAACAAACAAGAACATCATTCCATAACCACACTGTGTCCATCCTTTGTAAGTACTCTACCTGGTCAGGTTATATAGACTCTAACTGCAAGGACAGACTTTTAAGAGCCTCTAATTCAAAGATACTTCTTTGTACTCCACAGTACATGTACTTCATGTACTACATGCACTACTAGCAATGTTACTCACTGCTAACACTGTTCAAAATGCTTCTAACTAAAAACCAGATTCATTATCTTTGTCATGCCCATGACAAAGCTCTGTTAGCTTATTTAGTATAAAAATTAGATCTCAAAGTGAGGTCTACATATCCCTGGATTTATCTTTAAGGGATCCTAAAGATCAAAACTTTTTTAATATTGCAAGATACTATTATAAAATAATATGCCTTCTTAATTGAACTGACATTTACATTGCTATTACAAACCAAAAGTTGATAAAACTGCTTACATCTTAGTAAGAATCAAGGTACTAACACTTTATTGTATTACTAGTCATTATACTATTCACTGTTGTTTAGTTGCTAAGTCCTGTCCAACTCTTTTGCAACCCTGTGGACTGCAGCCCACCAGTCTCCTCTGAAAATGGGATTTTCCAGGCAGGAATATTGGAGTGGGTTACCATTTCCTTCTCCAGGGGATATTCCCAACCCAGGCATCTAACCCGGGTTTCCTGCTTGTGCGTGCTTAGTTGTGTACAACTCTATGAACTGCAGCCTGCCAAATTCCAGGATGGAACCCATGTCTCTTGTGTCCTCTGCACTGGCAGGTGGATTGTTTACCACTGAGCCACCTGGGAAACCCCCATACTATTCACTACTATTAAAAAAAAAAAACAAAAAAAACCCACAAAAAACTCACAAAAAACCCTTCACTGAAGATGCTCCTTGATGAAGCAAGGAAAACACTTAATTTTATTAAAATTTACACACCTTTGCAATATTGGAACAAAAAGTACACATACAGTACTTCTGCCGCATACTAAATAATGGTTGTCTCAACAAAAAGCACTATGAAAATGTTTGAATTGCAAGCTGAACTAGCTACTTTTCTTCATGGAATACCATTTTTACTTCAAACAACTGATGAAGTACGGTTTTTCAGACTGAAAATTTGGCAGACATTTTCTTGCAAATAAACAAAGTGAAACTGTCACTTTTAAGAAAACAACTAACAATATTTGTTGGCAAGAATAAAACGTAAGCTTTTAAGAGATAATTAGGATTTGGAAAATTTATCAGCCACCACGAGCTTCCCAATACTACTCCAAAACTCCCGTGATGAGATCAGTGGAGGCGTTAATGACTCTGGTTTTTTATGTTGTATAATGAACATTTGGAAGATCTGTGTAACTCAGTGAACAAATATTTTCCCAATGACTAGCACAAAATTATGCATGAGGAAACAATCCATTCAAAGTTCAAGAGAAACTACTGGATTTTAATATGACAGAATACAAAAAGTTCATTGATACAACTTCACATCTCGCGCTATAACTAGCCCTTAAGACACTATTCACTTGTTGAGACCTGGTATAGTTTCAAAGGAGAACATCCAAATATATTTGAAAAATAAGCTAGATTTTTAAAAATTACAACTCCATCTTTAAAAGGCTGTATTTTTTCATAAATTACAATTATAACAATGCATTTCAACTTGTGAATGCAGAAGCAGATGTGAGAACTTAGCTGTCTTCTTCTACTTAGCCAGAGATTAACAGAAAGACTTTCAAATATTTAAAACAATGCCACTCTTCTCATGGAAACTTTTTGTCTCAGAAATTATTTTTCATAAAACATACTATGTGTGTTAACATGTAATGTATGGGTTTGTTATTGTTAAGATCCATTAGTACTATAATATTTCATGGTTTTAATTTCTGAAGCTGTATATACTGATAGCTATAAACCATTTAAAGAAAAATTTTCTGGAGTCATTAATAAATTAAAAATGTAATGAGATACTAAGTCTAAAATGTTTGAGACCTCCTAGTATAAAAACGGACTCCTCCATGGCAGTATTGGTGCTCATCTTCTTTGGAAAAATTCAAGAGTTTCCCTGAGGAAATAGACTGCTTAAGCCAAAATACTGTTCATATGACCTAAACCATGATCAGTTTGACTTCTGTTATGTTCATATTAGAATTCCATTAGGTAGCCAGTAAATTTATGCCTAATCAACAACAAAAAATTACTTCAAAGTCATAAACATCTTCATATAAAAGTTCTAGTTTTGGGCTTCCCCTGGTGGTCCAGTGGGTAAGGACACCACCTTGCAGTGCAACGGGCGCCGGTTCGAGCCCTGGCCTGGGAAGATCCCACATGCTGCGGAGCGGCTGGACCGATGTGTCCAATTACCGAGCCGGAGCTCTGCAGCACATGCGCCCAGAGCCGGCGCTCTGCAACGACAGACGCCACCGCGATGGGAGGCCCACAGGAGCCAAAGAACAAAGACGGATGAAAATAGAGAAATGAAAGACCAATAGAAGTGGCCCGCCTGCTCACAACCCGACCCCCACCCAAAATAAATAAATAAATCTTAAAAAAAAAAAAGTTCTAGTTTTGATAAAATATGAAATTACTAAAATATGAGTGAATGAAAATTACATATTTCTGGGACTATACCTCTAAATGAACTTTTCAGACAGACTCAACTTGATTCAATAATTTTACTGAAATTCAGTTTTCCTGTCCCTCATTCAACACTTCTTGAGTTGTAATACAAGTCTTCTACTATTCTAGGTCCTGAATGCTGTAATAGTACAGAAATCTTTTAATACAAAGAATGGTACTGTTCAGAACAGTCTTCACAGACAAACTGCAGCTTGCATCCCATTTTTTACTGAATTCTTCCATGAAAAGCTCGGAAGGTGTGGAGGCTATGATAAGGGGAGCTGGGACATCAACATGATGTTTGTTTTTGTTAAGATCCATTAGTACTATAATATTTCATGGTTTTAATTTCTGAAGCTGTATATACTGATAGCTATAAACCATTTAAAGAAAAATTTTCTGGAGTCATTAATAAATTAAAAATGTAATGAGATACTAAGTCTAAAATGTTTGAGACCTCCTAGTATAAAAACGGACTCCTCCATGGCAGTATTGGTGCTCATCTTCTTTGGAAAAATTCAAGAGTTTCCCTGAGGAAATAGACTGCTTAAGCCAAAATACTGTTCATATGACCTAAACCATGATCAGTTTGACTTCTGTTATGTTCATATTAGAATTCCATTAGGTAGCCAGTAAATTTATGCCTAATCAACAACAAAAAATTACTTCAAAGTCATAAACATCTTCATATAAAAGTTCTAGTTTTGGGCTTCCCCTGGTGGTCCAGTGGGTAAGGACACCACCTTGCAGTGCAACGGGCGCCGGTTCGAGCCCTGGCCTGGGAAGATCCCACATGCTGCGGAGCGGCTGGACCGATGTGTCCAATTACCGAGCCGGAGCTCTGCAGCACATGCGCCCAGAGCCGGCGCTCTGCAACGACAGACGCCACCGCGATGGGAGGCCCACAGGAGCCAAAGAACAAAGACGGATGAAAATAGAGAAATGAAAGACCAATAGAAGTGGCCCGCCTGCTCACAACCCGACCCCCACCCAAAATAAATAAATAAATCTTAAAAAAAAAAAAAGTTCTAGTTTTGATAAAATATGAAATTACTAAAATATGAGTGAATGAAAATTACATATTTCTGGGACTATACCTCTAAATGAACTTTTCAGACAGACTCAACTTGATTCAATAATTTTACTGAAATTCAGTTTTCCTGTCCCTCATTCAACACTTCTTGAGTTGTAATACAAGTCTTCTACTATTCTAGGTCCTGAATGCTGTAATAGTACAGAAATCTTTTAATACAAAGAATGGTACTGTTCAGAACAGTCTTCACAGACAAACTGCAGCTTGCATCCCATTTTTTACTGAATTCTTCCATGAAAAGCTGAACGGAAGGTGTGGAGGCTATGATAAGGGAGCACTGCTGCCGTGACACATTTCCCCCTGCAATGGTGGGGATTCCAACACACCCTGCAGGTCTGCCCAGCTCGTCATTTGTGTTCAGTACAAGCTCTTCCCCACCAACTGCAACATGAATTGGTCTCTGTCTTGCAGTCTTTCTATAACAAACTATTAATAAATAATAATGCCTGATGTTGTGCTTTTCAAGAACTTACAACAAATGCATAAATACATTACCTTAACTCAAAAGTTTCTCAAATCTGAGTAATATCAAGTAACAAGTACCTTCTACAATAAAACAAAGTAAGACCTGGCTTTCATTACATTACCAAAATGTTAACAAAAACACACTAGGCATAGTCCTTAACTGATAGCACTTCCAACTATAAAATGAAAAAAAAAAACAAACAAAAAACTTACCTACCAATACCAAGGTACTTTATGTATAATGTATACTAAAGAATTTAAATAAACAGTATTAAAAGTGGTCATCCAGAAAATCTAAAATGTGTTATTTTGTTTTTAGAGTATCATACAGACAAACATTTTCAAAATTTCTCATGGAGAAACTACTAACCCAGAATATATCCCCAGATGGTGGACCTTACTGTGCCATCTAACAATGTGAAAAAAGGTAATACAAAGTGAGAGTGGGAGTTGGGGAGTGTGGGAGTATGTGTGTGTTAATGTCCAACTCTTTGTGACCCCATGAACTGCAGCCAGCCAGGCACCTCTGTCCATGTGACTCTCTAGGCAAGCATACCAGAGCGGGTTGCCATTCCCTACCTGAAGACAAAAAGAAATATTTGAGAAGGTGTATATTCTCAGGCCTTCAATTATGATTCCTAATATAATCTTGTAGGAAATGATCAATAATGATGAGTATACTACTTGTATGACCAATGAAATGCAAGCATATTTCAACACAAATGTAAACTCGTTTTTCATTTACTTGCAACTTATATGACATATAATTTAACCTTCAAAAGCATATATATACACATATGACTTAGAAACTCTTAAAATGTACTTGGTGTTTTAATACAAACAGACATCTCAGAACAATTTTATAAATAATTCATCATATATAGAGATGAACATAATCACATGTCTAACCAGCTGGCAAGAACAGCAAACAAAAGAATATATTTTAAAAATTATGATAAATCAAGGCATAAATGAATTTGCAGTGGCGGGCGGGGGCGGGGCTGGGGGAAAGAGGCTAATAAAAAGTAAATGAACATAAAACTGGTACATTCCAAGGGAGCTGGGAGAATATCTATTTAAGCTAGAAGGTTTAGCCTCATGGTTCTTCAAAACTACACATTAAGTCATCTGGAGAATCTTCAAAAAGCCTGTTGTCCATGTAGCATCCTATACTAATTAAATCAGAATCTCTGGGAGTGGGAGCCAGACAGCAATATTTTAAAAATATTTCCAGGTGAATACAATGCATAGTAAAGTTTGGCAAGACCTTGTTTATTCAACTGGAAACATTCTGACAACCTGTGCGCCATGTGATGATTTACACACAGCTCTTCAGATCACACAGAAAGCACTTTCAAAATCTACGTGTCCTTCTGTATCAGCTTTCTAGGGCGGCCATAACAAAGTGGCACAAACCGAGTAGCTTAAAACAACACAAACATATTGTCTTAGCTGTGGAGGCTAGAAACCTGAAATCAAATTGTTGGCAGGGCTGCGTACTCTCCAATGGTTCTACAGGAAGATCTTTCTTTGACTCTTCCAGTTTTGGGTAGCAGCCACCCCAGGCATTCTTTGATTGTGACAATCCAATCCTTGACTCCATCTTTGCATGGCCATCTTCCCACTGTGTCCAAGTCTTCACACCCACCACATACCATTCTTTAATGTTCATGTATTTGTGTTCAAATTCCCCTTTTTATAAGGACATCAGTCACAGTGGGAAAAGAACTCACCCTAATGACCTCATCTTAATTACATCTGCAAAAACTTTATTTCCAAGCACGGTCACATTCACAAGTTTCAGGGATTACAACTTCAACACACCTTTGAAGGGACATAACTCAACCCACAACACCTAACTTTAGACATCCCCCTAATAAATCAACAATAAAATTTAGCAGTGTGGAGTTCAATACCAAAGCCCACCTTAGACAGAACTAACTCAACAAGGTGGCAGCTTTTCAGAGCTTGAAAGGACAATGGATTTGAAGGTACTTAAAACAGAGCATCCATCCTCCTGCATCGCCTCAGCAGCAAGACTATTCTATTATTAAACAGTAAAAGTTAAAAGAATGAAGTGCCCTCAAGCTAGTTTCTTCTGGCCTTGAGTTGTCGAACTTCTATTTAAAGGCACATCTTTAGCAAAGTTCAAAATTCTTTAGCCCAACAATAAAGTCCTTTCTGATATATCAACCTAAAAGTAGAGAGCTTCTATTTCTTCCTATAGTCTTACAATCCAGCCAAATGGGACAGCACTGCCCAGCCACAGCACCGCACTAGTTTCCTAAGCTGCCACAACTAAGTGCCATATACAAGGTGGGTTACAACAGAAATTTACTGCCCTACAGTTCTGGAAGTTAGAAGTCCAAACATCAAGGTGTTGGCAGGGCACTACTCCTGAAGGTGCTAAGGAAGAACCTCTCCTAGTTTTCTTGACTCTGCATGCATTACTCTGGCCATCCTGCCATATCTCTCTGTGGCTCTTCACATGGTTCTTCTGTGTCTGTCCAAACTTCTTATTTGTATAAGGACATTCCCAGGTGGTGTAGCGGTCAAGAATCTGTCTGCCAATGCAGGGGGCACAGGGTCGACCCCTGGTCTGGGAAGGTCCTACAACTAAGCCTGTGTGCCCCAACTATTGAGCCTGTGCTCTTGAGCCTAGCAGCCACTATGGAAGCCCGCATGCCCTAGTCTGTGCTCCCCAAGAGAAGCCACAGCAATGAGACACCTACAGACCGCAGCAGAGAGCAGCCCTGCTCACTGCAACTAGAGAAAAGTCTTTGCACCAACAAAGACCCAGCACAGCCATGAATAATAAATTAAATAAAAGCTTTAAAAGATTTAACCTCTCGTCTCCTGCAACAGTTTATTCATCCCTATTCCAACAACCTGGATCTTGGTATGTGACATAATATGAGTGGATGATTTGACCAACTGCAGCTTTAAGAGGCTTTAGAAGTTATCTGCCAGCACCCCTACTTGTTTCTTCTGCCACAAGAATGAACGTTTCCTACGTAGGGGCTGCTCCGAGCCTGGATTCTCAAATGACAAGACAAAGAACAGAGGCACAGCCAGCCCATATTATCTACATGTAAAATATTGGAAAACAAACCTTTATTTTTGTAAACTGGTGAAATTATTTGTAATCTTAAAGAAATCTAATATACTTTATCCCTCAAGCTAGTTTCCTGGCCTGAGTTGTCGAACTTCTATTTAAAGGCACATCTTAGCAAAGTTCAAAATTCTTTAGCCCAACAATAAAGTCCTTTCTGATATATCAACCTAAAAGTAGAGAGCTTCTATTTCTTCCTATAGTCTTACAATCCAGCCAAATGGGACAGCACTGCCCAGCCACAGCACCGCACTAGTTTCCTAAGCTGCCACAACTAAGTGCCATATACAAGGTGGGTTACAACAGAAATTTACTGCCCTACAGTTCTGGAAGTTAGAGTCCAAACATCAAGGTGTTGGCAGGGCACTACTCCTGAAGGTGCTAAGGAAGAACCTCTCCTAGTTTTCTTGACTCTGCATGCATTACTCTGGCCATCCTGCCATATCTCTCTGTGGCTCTTCACATGGTTCTTCTGTGTCTGTCCAAACTTCTTATTTGTATAAGGACATTCCCAGGTGGTGTAGCGGTCAAGAATCTGTCTGCCAATGCAGGGGGCACAGGGTCGACCCCTGGTCTGGGAAGGTCCTACAACTAAGCCTGTGTGCCCCAACTATTGAGCCTGTGCTCTTGAGCCTAGCAGCCACTATGGAAGCCCGATGCCCTAGTCTGTGCTCCCCAAGAGAAGCCACAGCAATGAGACACCTACAGACCGCAGCAGAGAGCAGCCCTGCTCACTGCAACTAGAGAAAAGTCTTTGCACCAACAAAGACCCAGCACAGCCATGAATAATAAATTAAATAAAAGCTTTAAAAGATTTAACCTCTCGTCTCCTGCAACAGTTTATTCATCCCTATTCCAACAACCTGGATCTTGGTATGTGACATAATATGAGTGGATGATTTGACCAACTGCAGCTTTAAGAGGCTTTAGAAGTTATCTGCCAGCACCCCTACTTGTTTCTTCTGCCACAAGAATGAACGTTTCCTACGTAGGGGCTGCTCCGAGAGCCTGGATTCTCAAATGACAAGACAAAGAACAGAGGCACAGCCAGCCCATATTATCTACATGTAAAATATTGGAAAACAAACCTTTATTTTTGTAAACTGGTGAAATTATTTGTAATCTTAAAGAAATCTAATATACTTTATAGCATTTTGATTGCATATATCCCCGGGGGATGTGACCTAGGGACAAAAAAGAACCAAAGACAGTTTAAACTTCTTTCTGTAGTCTTACTGTAGTAATTCTATGAGCATTATTATTCTGAGTATTGTTAAAAATATATAACAAATAAGAAATTTGGCCCAGCAGCAACTAATGACAACCTAGTGATAAAGAATACTCCACGCTTTGACTGCAGTCTCTGAACAAACATGTCCCAGGGAAATAAGCAAGCCCTGGAGGATGACGGATTCCCAAAGCTGAAGCAGAAAACCCCAGTAGGCCCTGCCATCCAGGAAACCAAGGAAACAACTAAAGGCCACATGTGTCACGTCAAAAGGAAACAAGAACCACAATGGATTAAAACAACTCAAAAACAGTTCTCAATCCATAAGATTACAAAAATTAAAAATAAACTACACATCACAGGTCACCTTGAGAGGGCACCACCAACTTATCAGTCTAAATGTTGATAACTAAAACAACTCAAGCACATGCCCTGCTTTTGTCGGGCAGGTTCTATTTCAGAATATCCCCATACTTGACTAGAAGATTCCTTCTTTACAGAATGCCAGCTAGTTAATGCAAAAACAATGATATAATTCAAAACACAACAATTTCCTATCCCTAAGAAAATAAAAATGTAGGCAACAATCATAAATGGCCACTAAGATCACTAGCAAAAAATCTGATCTGGAAATTTATGACAGATATATTAGACTAACAACAACTGAATTCACTTATCAACACTACAGAAAGTGACATAACCAGATGGTCTATGCCTCCTAGTATAACGCAGAAAAAAGAAGACTGCATGATTAAAGAAAAATGTATTGAATCACATATACCTCTTAACTATTACTTTACAGAAGTTAGGAGGAGAGCAGAATGTATTAGTAACTCCACAAGGATATGACTAATCAAATTGAGAATGCAGGGAATTTGACAAGCATTTTTTTACCAATAGGTTTAGAAGAGACTGAAATTTGGCAACCAAAAGCAGTGTGCAGACCTTGTTTGGATCCTGTTTAAAAGTAACCATCTGAAAATGTCATTGGAGAGAGGAAAGAAAAATCTTTAATTCTCTTCACCCCTTCCATTTTCTCATCAGGCTTTCATCTTTCCAGACCACTGTTAACACAGAAGCCTAGCATTTTTCTCAATATTAATGAACAGGAAGGACAATAGGAAGGACAGGGGGAATCTAAGGATGATCGTAGTGAGTGCACAGACAATTCAATGACTGTTACTTCACAGTCAACATGCATCCTTGTTTTCAGACCTTGATCTGAATATGAAATCCTGGGCCTAACTCTCCCTTCTCTGGATAGTAAACAACTCCAGGAAGATGACTTGGTAAAAATTCATGCAGACATAGTCCATTTCACCAGATTATCACATTGCTGATCAATTTCCTGCCTCTCCAAGTACTAGAAGGTGTTAGAATAGCCTTCTTCCTTCAGTATGATGCAAAGCCATGCTAGGTGCTCAATAAACAAACACATGCAACTGTAAAACAGAACTGAGAGGCTAAGAATACTTTTCTTCTCACTGCTCCAAACCTCATCTCTTTCTTGGATTTTGAAAAAGGAAATGCATTTAGGAAAAGGAAAATACTGTCGACACCCAGTCAACAACTTAGAATCTCTTTACTCAAAAAAATATTAAGGAGTCAGTAGTAAGTTTTCTTACTGGTATCCTAAAAACCCTTCAGTTACCATGTGGCAAACACATATTTAATCATTGTTTTTAACTTTCAATTATTTGTTTTAAATAATGTAACTAAAAATTGCAGATATTGACAAAAACCTGAATTCACTTATCAACACTACAGAAAGTGACATAACCAGATGGTCTATGCCTCCTAGTATAACGCAGAAAAAAGAAGACTGCATGATTAAAGAAAAATGTATTGAATCACATATACCTCTTAACTATTACTTTACAGAAGTTAGGAGGAGAGCAGAATGTATTAGTAACTCCACAAGGATATGACTAATCAAATTGAGAATGCAGGGAATTTGACAAGCATTTTTTTACCAATAGGTTTAGAAGAGACTGAAATTTGGCAACCAAAAGCAGTGTGCAGACCTTGTTTGGATCCTGTTTAAAAGTAACCATCTGAAAATGTCATTGGAGAGAGGAAAGAAAAATCTTTAATTCTCTTCACCCCTTCCATTTTCTCATCAGGCTTTCATCTTTCCAGACCACTGTTAACACAGAAGCCTAGCATTTTTCTCAATATTAATGAACAGGAAGGACAATAGGAAGGACAGGGGGAATCTAAGGATGATCGTAGTGAGTGCACAGACAATTCAATGACTGTTACTTCACAGTCAACATGCATCCTTGTTTTCAGACCTTGATCTGAATATGAAATCCTGGGCCTAACTCTCCCTTCTCTGGATAGTAAACAACTCCAGGGAAGATGACTTGGTAAAAATTCATGCAGACATAGTCCATTTCACCAGATTATCACATTGCTGATCAATTTCCTGCCTCTCCAAGTACTAGAAGGTGTTAGAATAGCCTTCTTCCTTCAGTATGATGCAAAGCCATGCTAGGTGCTCAATAAACAAACACATGCAACTGTAAAACAGAACTGAGAGGCTAAGAATACTTTTCTTCTCACTGCTCCAAACCTCATCTCTTTCTTGGATTTTGAAAAAGGAAATGCATTTAGGAAAAGGAAAATACTGTCGACACCCAGTCAACAACTTAGAATCTCTTTACTCAAAAAAATATTAAGGAGTCAGTAGTAAGTTTTCTTACTGGTATCCTAAAAACCCTTCAGTTACCATGTGGCAAACACATATTTAATCATTGTTTTTAACTGCAATTATGTAAACTAAATGTACTTTCTAGAACAGAATTTTCTTATACAATTTTCTGAACAAAAGAAAAAAAACTATTTTGAAAAAAATACATCTTTTTTTCAGGGTACAACCTCAAAAACACTCAACTTCAAGTAAAATATCTATAGTTATAACAGTAATTCTTCTGATAAAAATTTTGGATATACAATGTTAAGACGGAAATGAATATGTAAGTTAGAAACAATGAGCTTTGAACCAAGACATAAATTTTTAGACTAAAACTGTTCCCACAAATCACACCTATTTTCACTCTACCGAAAGCCTTTTAGGCATTTTATAGGTATTCTACTGACCTAAAGGGCTTCTCTGATGGCACAATGGTAAATGGTAAAACCCATGGGTTTGATCCCTGGGTCAGAAAGAACCCCTGGAGAAGTAAATGGCAACCCACTCCAGTATTCTTGCCTGGAATATTCCATGGAGAGAGGAGTCTGGCAGTCTACAGGCTGAGGAGCCTACAGTCTATGGGGTCGCAAGAGAGTAGAACATGTCTTAGCGAATAAACAACAATAACAAATGACCTAAAAGCCCAAAATATAAATTACAAATATAATACAAAACAGGAAAAAAAAGCACTACTTCTTTGGGTATGCTAGTACTAAGTAACCATTAATTGATACAATATATACAGTATTAAGAACCATAGGTTTTAGAGCTGAAGGAACAGGAGAGTTTTCCCCTCCCAGTTGAGGTTGCCAATATTAATTAAAACTTCAAAACATTTACATGTAAATATATCATCATTTTCTCCTCAAAAACCTGGTTTACAAAAACCCTGAGGGGGTGGCTGTAGTACTAGGTGTGAGTGGTATGCTGCTATTTTCAAACTTACACAGAGACCTGGGTTGGGAGAGATGGTTCAAGAAGTGAGGAATGGAGTGAAACAAACTCCATTCCTTTTCTCAAGTTTCTGGTTACTCAATCAGTTATCACAGGGTTATCTACTATAGGAAAGGCTTTCAATCTATTCACAGCCAGTAGGTAGGAGTTTGGAATTATTTCCCTTAGGACTGTTCTGTATTTAAGAAGCACACTGCTGAAACTCAAAGACTGCCAGAATTGAAAGAATGTTCCTCATTTTCATTAGGTAATGGGAATGGGTTCACCTCTTTTTTCTGTCTTTTCTTACTTTAGTGGTAAGGGAAGCTTTCAGAGAAGTACTTAAAACAACAATAAAAAAGCAGTTAGAGGTAATAGCAGCAAATGAAAACATTCATTTCAAAATTAATTTTTTTATTGACATAGACCACTACTCTAAAGAAATAATAATAGATCATACAATACGGGGTTTAAAGGATTTGGTAATGACAGCTTCTTTGTGATTTAACTGTTCCCACAAATCACACCTATTTTCACTCTACCGAAAGCCTTTTAGGCATTTTATAGGTATTCTACTGACCTAAAGGGCTTCTCTGATGGCACAATGGTAAATGGTAAAACCCATGGGTTTGATCCCTGGGTCAGAAAGAACCCCTGGAGAAGTAAATGGCAACCCACTCCAGTATTCTTGCCTGGAATATTCCATGGAGAGAGGAGTCTGGCAGTCTACAGGCTGAGGAGCCTACAGTCTATGGGGTCGCAAGAGAGTAGAACATGTCTTAGCGAATAAACAACAATAACAAATGACCTAAAAGCCCAAAATATAAATTACAAATATAATACAAAACAGGAAAAAAAAGCACTACTTCTTTGGGTATGCTAGTACTAAGTAACCATTAATTGATACAATATATACAGTATTAAGAACCATAGGTTTTAGAGCTGAAGGAACAGGAGAGTTTTCCCCTCCCAGTTGAGGTTGCCAATATTAATTAAAACTTCAAAACATTTACATGTAAATATATCATCATTTTCTCCTCAAAAACCTGGTTTACAAAAACCCTGAGGGGGTGGCTGTAGTACTAGGTGTGAGTGGTATGCTGCTATTTTCAAACTTACACAGAGACCTGGGTTGGGAGAGATGGTTCAAGAAGTGAGGAATGGAGTGAAACAAACTCCATTCCTTTTCTCAAGTTTCTGGTTACTCAATCAGTTATCACAGGGTTATCTACTATAGGAAAGGCTTTCAATCTATTCACAGCCAGTAGGTAGGAGTTTGGAATTATTTCCCTTAGGACTGTTCTGTATTTAAGAAGCACACTGCTGAAACTCAAAGACTGCCAGAATTGAAAGAATGTTCCTCATTTTCATTAGGTAATGGGAATGGGTTCACCTCTTTTTTCTGTCTTTTCTTACTTTAGTGGTAAGGGAAGCTTTCAGAGAAGTACTTAAAACAACAATAAAAAAGCAGTTAGAGGTAATAGCAGCAAATGAAAACATTCATTTCAAAATTAATTTTTTTATTGACATAGACCACTACTCTAAAGAAATAATAATAGATCATACAATACGTAGGATAGGTTAGATTTTTCAAACACCATGGGGATTCTATGAATAAATACTGTAAATGACAGCTTCTTTGTGTTCATTAAAAAATACAGGCTAGGGGCTTCCCTGGTGGTTCAGTGGGTAAAGAGTCCGCCTTGCAGTGTAAGGGGCACCGATTCGATCCCTGGCCCAGGAAGATCTCATGTGTCACAGAGCAGCTGGGCTGGTGTGTCCAATTACAAGTCAGCGCTCTGGAACGCATGCGCCCAGAGCTAGTGCTCTACAACGAGAAAGGCTACTGCAGTGAGAGGCCCACACAGGTCAAAGAATAAAAAAGATGGATGAAAAATAAACAACCAAAAAAAAAGAGGCCAAAATTTTAAAAAAACAAAAAACAAGCTACATGAGAGTAGGCACTTAATCCTTATTACTCACTACTATCATGCCTGAAATATAGTCCTATTCATAAAAGCCACCCAATTATTATTTGTCAAAAAAAAGA
The DNA here is from genome assembly GCA_022376925.1 of Tragulus kanchil. Taxonomy (NCBI): domain Eukaryota; kingdom Metazoa; phylum Chordata; class Mammalia; order Artiodactyla; family Tragulidae; genus Tragulus; species Tragulus kanchil. Next base: position 113,043,111 of record JAIOJX010000028.1, on the reverse strand, counting down.
GTAACACTTTCCCACTATGTCAGTGATGTTGAGAGACCAAAAAATTATCTTCAGTGATCATTAGACCTCAGTGTTCCCTTCTCATCCACTCCTATATTGATCTCTACTACGCTCTCATTCTCAGTAACTTGTGTCTCCATTTCTTTGGGGGAGGGGCAGAGGGAAGGTGATACCATACATGAAGAAAGAGAAAAGCCATGTTCCAGTTTCTAGCCTAATAGTGAATTTTGCTTAGTGTGATATTATCAAAATCACCTGTGGCAGCTTCTTCAAAGTGATGTTATAAACTTGATGACAACTGGAAAAGTCTTAAGTCTCAGCAAGTCAGAGGTACAGCACAGGCATGTCTAATTACCAAGTTCCTCAGGTCATACAAACCACATGCTATATGTGGTTTGCATCATGCTACATACTTCACAAACTTCTCTATCTGTAAATTCTGTTGATTGTAAAGAAAACACACACATCTTCTTTTCCACTGTAAACTCCTTATATCTTTGATGCACTCAGTTTCTATAATAATTACAAGATTACCTTGTATTATCATGATTCTCAGTGCTCTCCAATCTCACGTCATTCTCCTGAACTATAGCTCCATTCCCTCCATTTTCACGCAAATCTACCGATCACACATTTCAACCACAACACAAATGCTCTCATCCTGATATTTAATCATGTTGGTGTAGAAGACCAATTTTGCTCCTCTGAGCTATTTGGCAAACATATTACTATGTTTTTAACTTCCTTCTCAAAATTGCCATTATGGATTTTCAAAAATTTTAACTTAAGGATTCTATCTCACTAAAGGCCCCTTAATTTCAGGTGGCTTTATATCTTTCATAAGTTATTAGGAGTTCCTGATTTTTTGCTCACCTCAAAAACCTTTATTTTTAATCATTCTATTAGTTTACGCTGACTCTCTAAGGAAGGACTACAAAAAGATACAAATGAGAAAAGATAATCTCCACCACAGAAGCTGCTGGGTCTTCTAGATAGACTATCATATTATCAGCAAAATCACAAGCCCTTCATAAAGGAACTTTACATAGTAGTCAATAAAAACAATAGTTTTTCTCTGCTCCAGCACTAAGCACCTATAAATAGAGATGAGAAAATAAATTCTCCACTTAAAAAAAAATGTTAAATATTAACAAAAGAAATTAGCAAAAACGGCACAGATCTATGTGACCAAACATAAGATTCAATCAAAAAATATAAGGTTATTCCCATGTAGTGCAAGTGGAAAGCCGGGGGGTGTGGGGTGGGAATCTTTTAGAAGACAATCTGATGATTTTTATTAAAAGTAAAAATATTACACTGGAAAAAGAAGAATTTGCCTCTTTTGTTTACTAAAATGGTCACACAGTACTAAGACGTATACTCTACAGCGTACAGAGATAAAGGCACAAGTTCTTAAGGATGTTTACGTAAGAACACTGGGTTTTAGTGGTATAAAGGTGGGAGCACAATACAGTGAATGCTCATATTAATGGATTATAAAGTCATTAAAAACAATAAACTGATGGGGGAGGGAGCAAAAGAAAGAGTACATGACAAAAAGTATAAGCATATCCATGAATTTAAGTAAAAGGATGTGTTTTAGTGCATACAGAAGAAAATATTTTTGTTATTTTTAAAATTTTATGGTCTCTAAAAGAACTTTGTTACTAATGACCTACAAATTCAACAGGTCTTTAGGTGTCTTTATACTCCTTGCTGTTTCCAGCATTTGAGAAGATTAAAAAATAAATCTTTAACCTTCCAACATGTGACTGACTTTCATATTGTTGTCTTCTACCTCTTTTCACTTCCTTTTCTTCCTGCACTAACAGTATATCACTGACTTCTTTTCAGCCCTTTGATCTTCACTCTACTCCCCCAACTAAGGATCCCATCCACTCTAATTAATCACAAAACCACCATCTGTCCCATTACATGCCAAACTTTAACACACACGCTGATCCTTCCCATTCCAAACATTCCAATTCCAGCTGCATGCAGACCTGCTCAGTCACTCAACTGTGTCTGACCAACTCTTCAGGACCCTGTGGACTCTAGCCCCCCACGCTCCTCATAAAAAGATAACTCACAAGAATTTATTATAAAAGCAAAATCAAGCCCTTCATAAAGGAACTTTACATAGTAGTCAATAAAAACAATAGTTTTTCTCTGCTCCAGCACTAAGCACCTATAAATAGAGATGAGAAAATAAATTCTCCACTTAAAAAAAAATGTTAAATATTAACAAAAGAAATTAGCAAAAACGGCACAGATCTATGTGACCAAACATAAGATTCAATCAAAAAATATAAGGTTATTCCCATGTAGTGCAAGTGGAAAGCCGGGGGGTGTGGGGTGGGAATCTTTTAGAAGACAATCTGATGATTTTTATTAAAAGTAAAAATATTACACTGGAAAAAGAAGAATTTGCCTCTTTTGTTTACTAAAATGGTCACACAGTACTAAGACGTATACTCTACAGCGTACAGAGATAAAGGCACAAGTTCTTAAGGATGTTTACGTAAGAACACTGGGTTTTAGTGGTATAAAGGTGGGAGCACAATACAGTGAATGCTCATATTAATGGATTATAAAGTCATTAAAAACAATAAACTGATGGGGGAGGGAGCAAAAGAAAGAGTACATGACAAAAAGTATAAGCATATCCATGAATTTAAGTAAAAGGATGTGTTTTAGTGCATACAGAAGAAAATATTTTTGTTATTTTTAAAATTTTATGGTCTCTAAAAGAACTTTGTTACTAATGACCTACAAATTCAACAGGTCTTTAGGTGTCTTTATACTCCTTGCTGTTTCCAGCATTTGAGAAGATTAAAAAATAAATCTTTAACCTTCCAACATGTGACTGACTTTCATATTGTTGTCTTCTACCTCTTTTCACTTCCTTTTCTTCCTGCACTAACAGTATATCACTGACTTCTTTTCAGCCCTTTGATCTTCACTCTACTCCCCCAACTAAGGATCCCATCCACTCTAATTAATCACAAAACCACCATCTGTCCCATTACATGCCAAACTTTAACACACACGCTGATCCTTCCCATTCCAAACATTCCAATTCCAGCTGCATGCAGACCTGCTCAGTCACTCAACTGTGTCTGACCAACTCTTCAGGACCCTGTGGACTCTAGCCCCCCACGCTCCTCTGTTCAGCAAGAATACTGGGGTGGGTTGCCATTTCCTCATCTAGGGCATCTTCCCAACCCAGGGGTCGAACTCACATTTCCTATGTCTCCTGAATTGGCAGGCAGATTCTTTACCACTGAGCAACACGGGAACTCCAATTCCAGCTGACTCATGCACAAGTATCTACGCCCCTTCAGATATTACCATCCAGCATTACTGGAGGCAACTTATGCCTTATATTCCCCAAAGTGTTTCTCCTCTTGCCCAAAACTATTACTAATTCACCACATTTTAAACTTTAGTATTTTTTAGTGTACAATTTTCTATCTTGGTATCTACCTGCAATCTCTTACCTTTATAACACTCCTTTGAGCCACGCCTTCCTTTCTGCAGTACCTCTCACCTGTATTACTGCAATGCCCTCAGCGTCTCCCAGGTCTCTTCATACTATCTTCTGACATCTACACATAAAATATAATCCTGATTATGTCACACGTATTCATCGCTACCTATTAGCTTCCACATTCACTCTAAATTGTTTATAGAAGCATGTAAGTCCTCCTCCACTCCATGGTCTCAAAGCATCCATCGAACTGTACAGCACCTTCCTTGAGTGTATGCTAGTTCAGGTGAGTTTATCCGTATCATCTTAACATACCCCTAGTTCCCACATTTCTGCTTTGTAAACTCTATGTTCCAAGTACAGTGTTAAAATTTTTCTATTCTTCAAATGTCATCTCATTACTTTAAAAGTCAACATGTGACTGACTTTCATATTGTTGTCTTCTACCTCTTTTCACTTCCTTTTCTTCCTGCACTAACAGTATATCACTGACTTCTTTTCAGCCCTTTGATCTTCACTCTACTCCCCCAACTAAGGATCCCATCCACTCTAATTAATCACAAAACCACCATCTGTCCCATTACATGCCAAACTTTAACACACACGCTGATCCTTCCCATTCCAAACATTCCAATTCCAGCTGCATGCAGACCTGCTCAGTCACTCAACTGTGTCTGACCAACTCTTCAGGACCCTGTGGACTCTAGCCCCCCACGCTCCTCTGTTCAGCAAGAATACTGGGGTGGGTTGCCATTTCCTCATCTAGGGCATCTTCCCAACCCAGGGGTCGAACTCACATTTCCTATGTCTCCTGAATTGGCAGGCAGATTCTTTACCACTGAGCAACACGGGAACTCCAATTCCAGCTGACTCATGCACAAGTATCTACGCCCCTTCAGATATTACCATCCAGCATTACTGGAGGCAACTTATGCCTTATATTCCCCAAAGTGTTTCTCCTCTTGCCCAAAACTATTACTAATTCACCACATTTTAAACTTTAGTATTTTTTAGTGTACAATTTTCTATCTTGGTATCTACCTGCAATCTCTTACCTTTATAACACTCCTTTGAGCCACGCCTTCCTTTCTGCAGTACCTCTCACCTGTATTACTGCAATGCCCTCAGCGTCTCCCAGGTCTCTTCATACTATCTTCTGACATCTACACATAAAATATAATCCTGATTATGTCACACGTATTCATCGCTACCTATTAGCTTCCACATTCACTCTAAATTGTTTATAGAAGCATGTAAGTCCTCCTCCACTCCATGGTCTCAAAGCATCCATCGAACTGTACAGCACCTTCCTTGAGTGTATGCTAGTTCAGGTGAGTTTATCCGTATCATCTTAACATACCCCTAGTTCCCACATTTCTGCTTTGTAAACTCTATGTTCCAAGTACAGTGTTAAAATTTTTCTATTCTTCAAATGTCATCTCATTATGAAGCCTATTTAAATGTCAACATTAAAAATGTTTCCTCATTTCCTCCTGTACCCTCAAAGCACAGTTTAAAAAAAAAAAAAAAACTATTTTCAAAGTTGGGCAGTAATAAAAAGATTTTCTTAGGTTAGAAATTAGAATGCTTATATTTTCTTTCAAATGAGATTGTTTTTGACATTAAAACATTAAATCAAATCATTTAACTTCCCAGATCCCCAGTTTTTCATTCTGCAAAACAGAAATAAAATATAATCCACAAACCTCACAGGTAGGCAGAACTGCATGGAAAACCAGTATATAATTTACATGTTAATATTGTTATAATATTACCTTATACTGTGCATATTTATTTTTCAGTCACTATCAAATTATAAGCATTTAAAAGGCAGTCTGTATTTCTAGCACCCAACACATAATTGTTATAAACAGCAAGGAGATCAAACCAGTCAATCCTAAAGGAAACTAACCCTGAATATTCACTGGAAGGACTGATGCTGAAGCTGAAGCTCCAATACTTTGACCACCTGATGCAAAGAGCCAACTCACTGGAAAAGACCCTGATGCTGGGAAAGATTGCAGGCAGGAAGAGAAGGGGGTAACAGAGGATGAGATGGTTGGATGACATCATCAACTCAATGGACATGAATCTGAGCAAACTCTGGAGATGGTGAAGGACAGGGAAGCCTGACGTGCTACAGTCAATGGCTGGCAAAGAGTTGGGACAGGACAGAGCGATCCAACAACAATAATACATATACACACCCCTCTAAAAGTCATAAAAGATAGCCCTCAGGGCTTCCCTGGTGGTCCAGTGGGTAAGGACACCGCCTTGCAGTGCAAGGGGTGCCAGTTCGATCCCTGGCCTGGGAAGACCCCACGTGCCAGCGTGCAGTGTCCAATGACGAGCGGAGCTCTGGGCACCCGAGCCGGTGCTCTGGGGGTGGGAGGCCCATCGAACTGTACAGCACCTTCCTTGAGTGTATGCTAGTTCAGGTGAGTTTATCCGTATCATCTTAACATACCCCTAGTTCCCACATTTCTGCTTTGTAAACTCTATGTTCCAAGTACAGTGTTAAAATTTTTCTATTCTTCAAATGTCATCTCATTATGAAGCCTATTTAAATGTCAACATTAAAATGTTTCCTCATTTCCTCCTGTACCCTCAAGGCACAGTTTAAAAAAAAAAAAAAAACTATTTTCAAAGTTGGGCAGTAATAAAAAGATTTTCTTAGGTTAGAAATTAGAATGCTTATATTTTCTTTCAAATGAGATTGTTTTTGACATTAAAACATTAAATCAAATCATTTAACTTCCCAGATCCCCAGTTTTTCATTCTGCAAAACAGAAATAAAATATAATCCACAAACCTCACAGGTAGGCAGAACTGCATGGAAAACCAGTATATAATTTACATGTTAATATTGTTATAATATTACCTTATACTGTGCATATTTATTTTTCAGTCACTATCAAATTATAAGCATTTAAAAGGCAGTCTGTATTTCTAGCACCCAACACATAATTGTTATAAACAGCAAGGAGATCAAACCAGTCAATCCTAAAGGAAACTAACCCTGAATATTCACTGGAAGGACTGATGCTGAAGCTGAAGCTCCAATACTTTGACCACCTGATGCAAAGAGCCAACTCACTGGAAAAGACCCTGATGCTGGGAAAGATTGCAGGCAGGAAGAGAAGGGGGTAACAGAGGATGAGATGGTTGGATGACATCATCAACTCAATGGACATGAATCTGAGCAAACTCTGGAGATGGTGAAGGACAGGGAAGCCTGACGTGCTACAGTCAATGGCTGGCAAAGAGTTGGGACAGGACAGAGCGATCCAACAACAATAATACATATACACACCCCTCTAAAAGTCATAAAAGATAGCCCTCAGGGCTTCCCCTGGTGGTCCAGTGGGTAAGGACACCGCCTTGCAGTGCAAGGGGCGCCGGTTCGAGCCCTGGCTGGGAAGACCCCACGTGCCGCGGAGCGGCTGGACCGATGTGTCCAATGACCGAGCCGGAGCTCTGGAGCGTATGCACCCAGAGCCGGTGCTCTGCAACGACAGACACCACCGCGATGGGAGGCCCACAGGAGCCAAAGAACAAAGATGGATGAAAATAGAGAAATGAAAGACCAATAGAAGTCGCCCACCTTCTCCCCTCCCTCCCCAACCGGACCCCTGCCCAAAATAAATAAATAAATAAATCTTAAAAAAAAAAAAACGATAGCCCTCATGCATAAGAAATATAATCAAAGCATGATTTATGTATTATGCCCTTGTCAAAGTAACACATCTACAAACCTTCTCCCCACAGGTATTTGTTCAGGAAAACTACTGTCACATAGTATTTCTGGAGCTCTCAGTTCACTGAAACACAATTAACTGTTACATGGATAGGGACCCTTTAAAATTGTTGACAAACAGCTAAACAGGCAAAGAATTCTAATAACATGTGTGTGTATGTTCCAGTAACATATACGTATCATACATATGCTGTAAGTTGTGCCTGTGATGGCAGTATCCTGTACAATCCAAATTTATTCAGCACGCATAGGAGAGCATCAGTGCTTTAGTTTGCCCCAAAATTCCAGAGGTTCGCATCATATTTCACTGACATGAAACAAGAGGTTTTAAAAATACGTACACAAGATAACCATGTTCATTTTGTTTAGACCAAAAGATTTTGCTTCCTCTTACTTTTACAAAAAGCAAACGAATGATGGACAGTGTTTATTAATAAACGAGTTTGTGAAAATGAACTTTCATGCAAAGAGCCAACTCACTGGAAAAGACCCTGATGCTGGGAAAGATTGCAGGCAGGAAGAGAAGGGGGTAACAGAGGATGAGATGGTTGGATGACATCATCAACTCAATGGACATGAATCTGAGCAAACTCTGGAGATGGTGAAGGACAGGGAAGCCTGACGTGCTACAGTCAATGGCTGGCAAAGAGTTGGGACAGGACAGAGCGATCCAACAACAATAATACATATACACACCCCTCTAAAAGTCATAAAAGATAGCCCTCAGGGCTTCCCCTGGTGGTCCAGTGGGTAAGGACACCGCCTTGCAGTGCAAGGGGCGCCGGTTCGAGCCCTGGCTGGGAAGACCCCACGTGCCGCGGAGCGGCTGGACCGATGTGTCCAATGACCGAGCCGGAGCTCTGGAGCGTATGCACCCAGAGCCGGTGCTCTGCAACGACAGACACCACCGCGATGGGAGGCCCACAGGAGCCAAAGAACAAAGATGGATGAAAATAGAGAAATGAAAGACCAATAGAAGTCGCCCACCTTCTCCCCTCCCTCCCCAACCGGACCCCTGCCCAAAATAAATAAATAAATAAATCTTAAAAAAAAAAAAACGATAGCCCTCATGCATAAGAAATATAATCAAAGCATGATTTATGTATTATGCCCTTGTCAAAGTAACACATCTACAAACCTTCTCCCCACAGGTATTTGTTCAGGAAAACTACTGTCACATAGTATTTCTGGAGCTCTCAGTTCACTGAAACACAATTAACTGTTACATGGATAGGGACCCTTTAAAATTGTTGACAAACAGCTAAACAGGCAAAGAATTCTAATAACATGTGTGTGTATGTTCCAGTAACATATACGTATCATACATATGCTGTAAGTTGTGCCTGTGATGGCAGTATCCTGTACAATCCAAATTTATTCAGCACGCATAGGAGAGCATCAGTGCTTTAGTTTGCCCCAAAATTCCAGAGGTTCGCATCATATTTCACTGACATGAAACAAGAGGTTTTAAAAATACGTACACAAGATAACCATGTTCATTTTGTTTAGACCAAAAGATTTTGCTTCCTCTTACTTTTACAAAAAGCAAAACGAATGATGGACAGTGTTTATTAATAAACGAGTTTGTGAAAATGACACTTTGGTCCTACAGAAACTTACAAATCTTGAACTTACTACAATAACTTAAAAAGTCCATCAAGTTACTTAAAAAAACAAACAAACAAACTAACCTATTAACACCATGTCAAACCAAAAATCAGCTACTTAAAACTACTAACGTTTTATCTAAAGGACATAGGAACCAACCTGAAGGGGCTCTCACTAGCCAAAAATGGGACATTATGAGCCCCGTACAGAAAATAATAACTTAAAACACAAATGTGTTTAAATCCATGAATTCACAGGGTAAGGCATTTTACTGCAATCATGTCACACTGTTGGCTAGTATTTCTTGGCATTTTTTTTTTCATAAGAAGATTGCTCTCATATTTGGGATTACATCTGCTCTTAGATCTCATAACACATTCCTGCACTCACCTACTTGTAATTCATTTTTTAAATCTAAATTTAAGATTCCATAAAGCATCCCTGTTATGAATTTTAATCTACAGTTATTATAGTGCCTGATAAGGCTACCATGGTTACTGATAAGAAAACTTGTCACTAATAAAAGAGTTTAGTTCTTAAAAATAATGGTCAAGGGCTTCCCTGGTGGTCCAGTGGGTAAAGAGCCTGCCTTGCAGTGCAAGGGGCATTGATTTGATTTCCTGGCCCAAGAAGATCCCACGTGCTGCGGAGCAGCTGAACTGGTGTGTCCAATTACAAGCCAGTGCTCTGGACCACATGCGCCCAGAGCCGGTGCTCTGCAACAAGAGAGGTCACTGCAATGCGAGGCCCACACATGCCAAAGAACAAAAAGATGGATGAAAATAAATATAAATAAAAGAGGCATGATGGGAAAAGAAAAAATAATTTTTAAAAATAATAATGGTCAAATGCCAAGAAGAAGTAGAAGCAAAATAAAGTCATGGGTAATTGGGCTATATTATGGATTAAAATAGGTATGAGTAAAGAACGAAAAATGGAAGTTAAGAATGATGAACATCAGCTGATGAGAGCAGCAAATTACTTCGTGCCTTCATTTAAAAAAAACAAACAAAAAAAAGCTCACCCTGTATGTGATGTTGCCGAGTTCCATAAACAAACATCGGGCAGCATGATGTAATAGAAAGAGTCCTGGACTGAGTCAGGAGACCTCTGTTCTAGTCCAAGGCCTCAGTTTCCTCATCTGTAAAATGAGGGTGCTGAATTAGATAGTCTGAAAGGGCTCCTCTGGCTTTAACACTGAGTCTGTAGGTGAATTTAAGAAGAAGCAATAAAATGCAGGACTTTTGTTAACAGTGAAGTTAACACTGGAAGCAGCAGGTGGAACAGGGAGGAAAACAATTTTCATAAATGTTTAACTACAGAAAGCAATTATTTCATAACTTTTAAATAGAAAGGTTTTTACAACAGACCTGCCTTAGTAAGAAACCTTACCATCTAAACTAGATTAGTAGCAAGTGACCGAATTACAACTTCAAAAAAGCAATTCACCTTTAGCCAGTTGGACTGTCCAAGTAAATCTTAGAACAGTAAAGGAATACCTTTGGGCTACTAATTATTTTAGGTAATAAAATGCCTCATAACTGATCTCAATTAAGTAACTGAACAAAGAGTAAAATGACAGAAAAAATGACTAACAGTAAATTAAAAGAGTACTTTTAACTGCAATAAAGCAATAACTATGCTTATGATATCACTCTTTGTTAAAGAGTGTATATTCCCTAAGCATAATAATATTTTTCTTGTTGCTCTCAAAACAGAACCTGGCTGCTCTGAACAAGGTTAAGTGAGATAAATGACACTTTTTTCCACTAGTGACAAGCAGAATATACAGAGCATCATTTGTTTAAGTTTTCTACTCTGAGAGAAATCAAGATCTATCAATAACAAATAAAGGAAAGGCCCTGGTACTTCAAAATCTTGTGGCTTCCTAACTGCAATTTCCTCAGGATAGGTAATTGACTGACTGGTCCTAGCTAATCAACCAGGGTCTAATAAATTGAATTTTAAGTTCATAAATCATCTAATGCTATATGTTATATTTACTTTCCATTTATGTTAAAACTAGGAATCTCAGCTGGCAGACCTTTTAAAACAGCAGGTTATGAGAACAACCAAACATGTGTCTACAATGAGGAATCTATTAATATCAAAAGATCTGTTCCTTTAAAGGATATAATCTATATCTTTTAAAAGATACAATGAAACAATCTATGAAAAAATTTTTATAAAGTTTACTTTATGCAAATAAACTAGTGATTATAAAATAACTTGGCATACACAGAATTCCATTAATTATCCACTTGAACATTTCACCCTGGCAATACAGTTTCTAATATGTTAATCAGAATCACTAATAGAATTTCTCTGACTCATCAAGCAAAAATATAGCAGCCTTGATGGTAATAAAATCCTAATTAAAGGTATCATGTGTCTCTGAAGTTAACACTGGAAGCAGCAGGTGGAACAGGGAGGAAAACAATTTTCATAAATGTTTAACTACAGAAAGCAATTATTTCATAACTTTTAAATAGAAAGGTTTTTACAACAGACCTGCCTTAGTAAGAAACCTTACCATCTAAACTAGATTAGTAGCAAGTGACCGAATTACAACTTCAAAAAAGCAATTCACCTTTAGCCAGTTGGACTGTCCAAGTAAATCTTAGAACAGTAAAGGAATACCTTTGGGCTACTAATTATTTTAGGTAATAAAATGCCTCATAACTGATCTCAATTAAGTAACTGAACAAAGAGTAAAATGACAGAAAAAATGACTAACAGTAAATTAAAAGAGTACTTTTAACTGCAATAAAGCAATAACTATGCTTATGATATCACTCTTTGTTAAAGAGTGTATATTCCCTAAGCATAATAATATTTTTCTTGTTGCTCTCAAAACAGAACCTGGCTGCTCTGAACAAGGTTAAGTGAGATAAATGACACTTTTTTCCACTAGTGACAAGCAGAATATACAGAGCATCATTTGTTTAAGTTTTCTACTCTGAGAGAAATCAAGATCTATCAATAACAAATAAAGGAAAGGCCCTGGTACTTCAAAATCTTGTGGCTTCCTAACTGCAATTTCCTCAGGATAGGTAATTGACTGACTGGTCCTAGCTAATCAACCAGGGTCTAATAAATTGAATTTTAAGTTCATAAATCATCTAATGCTATATGTTATATTTACTTTCCATTTATGTTAAAACTAGGAATCTCAGCTGGCAGACCTTTTAAAACAGCAGGTTATGAGAACAACCAAACATGTGTCTACAATGAGGAATCTATTAATATCAAAAGATCTGTTCCTTTAAAGGATATAATCTATATCTTTTAAAAGATACAATGAAACAATCTATGAAAAAATTTTTATAAAGTTTACTTTATGCAAATAAACTAGTGATTATAAAATAACTTGGCATACACAGAATTCCATTAATTATCCACTTGAACATTTCACCCTGGCAATACAGTTTCTAATATGTTAATCAGAATCACTAATAGAATTTCTCTGACTCATAGAAACAAAGGCAAAAATATAGCAGCCTTGATGGTAATAAAATCCGTTCATGGTTAGTCTTAAAACAGTTGTGATATCCATGTGTCTCTGAGACAGGAAACCCGTAAAACAAAATTTCCTTAACATTAAATGCACTTTCTATTTTAATGCGGGTATTGTGATTTATAATGCTAATGCGCTGATTAAATTAAGCTTAACTTCATACAGCAGAAATCACTATGAATATGTAAAGCATACTTTAGTGCAGTATTCTGGGCACAAGCTGTTTTCAGCAATTTATTCAAACTAACTTACCTCTCTGCATCCTCCATGACTTTTTCAGAGACACTTCAACATTAAGCTTATCTACTAACAAAAATATTATTAACATTACTAATAATAGGATACTATAAGCAGTCTTGTTTTTAGCCAATATCATACAGGTGTGTAAACCAGCTCCTCAAAAATTCATAACTGATTGTACCGCATAAAATCTGAAGGTTAAATAAGAAATTGGTATGTGACAAGAAGTTCAGTGGATTGTTCCTCACTAAATTTCTATCTACAGAACATAAACATATTTGTAATTCTTCCTATGACATGGCTAAGTCGTGGCATACAGTACAATTTTCTCAAAGACCTAAGAATTTCATACTATCATAACAGATTTCCTAACAGTATATTGAGGCTAAAGAATGAACTAGAACTTTAGAATGCTTACTCTTAATACTGGATTTTATGTCAATATTTTTAATAGCATTATACTTTTCTCTCAAAACTTTATAAAAGAATTATAAAACTCTGCAACAATGACATTTGCTTGTTAACAGAACAGCTTATTAATACAAAATAACCATATTCCTAAGATACAAATTATTTTTTAAAATAAATTCTCTTAGTTCAATCTGGCTAACAATTCTAGCACTAAAATCATGCAGCATTCCTCTGCTGAAGAATGAATATGACACACTAAAAAAATGTGTCCAAAGCCATACTTTACAATCAACAATTAAAAGAACAGAAAGAGAATCTAAAATTTTCCCCTAAAAGCACTTTTAAAACTTGCTCAGAATAAGCAACCCTGGAGATTCCATCTCCCGCCTAATCATATTTGACTCTGATCACACTCTAATAACATATCCATTCCCTCAGAATTTATGTATTATAAATGATCTTAGTGAGGTTTTGCTGTATCACTTCGAAGTCTTCAAATTATTGTGTGGATATGTTTTGTCTTTCCACTTCAGTTCAGCCACTCAGTCCTGTCCAGCTCTTTTCGACTCAATGGACTGCAGCACGCCAGGCTTTCCTTTCCTTCACCATGTCCCAGAGCTGGTTCTAACTCATGTCCATTGAGTCGGTGATGCTATCCAACCATCTCATCCTCTGTTGTACACTTCTCTGCATTCTATTTTTCCTAGCATCAAGGGTCTTTTCCATTGAGTTGTCTCTTTGCATCAGGTGGTCTAAGTGCTGGAGCTTCTTCAGCGTCCGTCCTTCCAAAAAATACTCAGGGTTTGTTTCCTTTAGGATTGACTGGTTTGATCTCCTTGCAGTCCAAGGGATTCTCAAGCATCTTCTCTAGCACCACAGTTTGAAAGCATTAATTCTTCTTGAGCACTCAGCCTTCTTTACGGTCCAACTCTCACATGTAAACATAACTAATGAAAAAAAACCGTAGCTTCAGTTAGATAGATGGACCTTTGTCGGCAAAGTGACATCTTTGCTTTTTAACGTGTTGTCTAAGTTTGTGATAGCTTTTCTTGCAAAGAGTGTCTTTTAATCTCATGCTGCAGTCACTGTCTGCAGTGATTTTGAAGCCCAAGAAAATAAAGCTTGTCACTGTTTCCATTGTTTGCCCACCTATTTGCCATGTAGTGATAAGACCAGAGGCCATGACCTTCGTTTTCTGTACGTTGAGTTTTAGGCCAGCTATTTCACTCTCCTTTTGCACCTTCTTCAAGAGGCTCTCTAGTTTCTCTTTGCTTTCTGCCATAAGGCTGATGTCATCTGCAAATCTGAGATTATTGATATTTCTCCCTGCACTCTTGATTCCAGACCAGCATCTCTCATGATGTACTCTACATGTAAGTTAAATAAGCAGGGTGCCAATATACAACCTTGATGTGTTTCTAATTTGGAGTCATACTTTACAATCAACAATTAAAAGAACAGAAAGAGAATCTAAAATTTTCCCCTAAAAGCACTTTTAAAACTTGCTCAGAATAAGCAACCCTGGAGATTCCATCTCCCGCCTAATCATATTTGACTCTGATCACACTCTAATAACATATCCATTCCCTCAGAATTTATGTATTATAAATGATCTTAGTGAGGTTTTGCTGTATCACTTCGAAGTCTTCAAATTATTGTGTGGATATGTTTTGTCTTTCCACTTCAGTTCAGCCACTCAGTCCTGTCCAGCTCTTTTCGACTCAATGGACTGCAGCACGCCAGGCTTTCCTTTCCTTCACCATGTCCCAGAGCTGGTTCTAACTCATGTCCATTGAGTCGGTGATGCTATCCAACCATCTCATCCTCTGTTGTACACTTCTCTGCATTCTATTTTTCCTAGCATCAAGGGTCTTTTCCATTGAGTTGTCTCTTTGCATCAGGTGGTCTAAGTGCTGGAGCTTCTTCAGCGTCCGTCCTTCCAAAAAATACTCAGGGTTTGTTTCCTTTAGGATTGACTGGTTTGATCTCCTTGCAGTCCAAGGGATTCTCAAGCATCTTCTCTAGCACCACAGTTTGAAAGCATTAATTCTTCTTGAGCACTCAGCCTTCTTTACGGTCCAACTCTCACATGTAAACATAACTAATGAAAAAAAACCGTAGCTTCAGTTAGATAGATGGACCTTTGTCGGCAAAGTGACATCTTTGCTTTTTAACGTGTTGTCTAAGTTTGTGATAGCTTTTCTTGCAAAGAGTGTCTTTTAATCTCATGCTGCAGTCACTGTCTGCAGTGATTTTGAAGCCCAAGAAAATAAAGCTTGTCACTGTTTCCATTGTTTGCCCACCTATTTGCCATGTAGTGATAAGACCAGAGGCCATGACCTTCGTTTTCTGTACGTTGAGTTTTAGGCCAGCTATTTCACTCTCCTTTTGCACCTTCTTCAAGAGGCTCTCTAGTTTCTCTTTGCTTTCTGCCATAAGGCTGATGTCATCTGCAAATCTGAGATTATTGATATTTCTCCCTGCACTCTTGATTCCAGACCAGCATCTCTCATGATGTACTCTACATGTAAGTTAAATAAGCAGGGTGCCAATATACAACCTTGATGTGCTCTTTTACTAATTTGGAGTCAGTCCATTTTTCCATGTTCAGTTCTAACTGTTGTTTCTTGACTCAAATACAGGTTTCGCAGGAACCAGATGAAGTGGTCTGGTATTCCCATCACTTTCAGAATTTTCCACAGTTTGTTGTGATCCACAGAGACAAAGGTTTCAGTGTAGTCAATGAAGCAGGTATTTTTCCGGAATTCTCTTGCTTTTTCTACGATCCAATGGATACTGGCAATTTTCTCTGCTTTTTGTAAATCCAGCTTATACATTGATAATTTTTCGGTTTAGGTACTGTTGAAGCCTATCTTGGAGGATTTTGAGCATGACATCGCAAGCATGTGAAATGAATGCAATTGTACAGTAATTTGAACATTCTTTGGCATTGACCTTCTTTAAGAATAGAATGAAAACTCATCTTTTCCAGTCCTCTGGCCACGGCTGGGTTTTCCAAATTTGCTGGCATATTGAGACTAGCACTTTAAGAGCATCATCTTTTAGGGTTGAAATAGCTCAGCTGAAATTCCACCACCTCCACTAGCTTTGTTCATAGTGATGCTTCCTAAGGCCCACTTGACTTCACACTCCAGGGTGTTTGGCTCTAGGTGAGTCATCACACCATCATGGTTATCCAGGTCATTAAGATGGTTTTTGTATAGTTCTACTGTGTCTTTCCACTTAGGTAGTTTATTTCTACTTCTACCTTTCTACATTGTCAACAATTGAGAGCTCAATGTATCAGCACAAAAATGTCACTGATAAAACTCTTTAAACTATTTTCAAATTTAAAGAAATACTGATTTTTATGAAAGTCACCCAAAGCAACAAACCAACAGAGAACTAGTTTAGGGATATACTGCCTAATAGTATCTTTCATAATATTGTTTCATTATGAAAATTTCAAACATTCAGAAAAACTGAAAGAAGCATACAAATACTCACTTAGCCACCACCAAGACTTTAATTCTTCTATTTGTTTTCCACATCTGTTAACTAATCTTAATTTTTTGAAGTATTTCAAGAAAAGTTACAGATATCAGTAAAATTCCCTCACATATACCCCCATATGCTTCACAATGCTTATTATTAACTATAATGAAGTATTATGCATGGTTCTCCTCTGAAAGAAAAAAATTCATGCAAAATGCAATAGCTACTTACAAGTATACTATCTGATGAGTTCTGACAAAAATGTATAGACTCAAGTAACTCAAATCCTTAACAGGACACATACTACTACCATCACCCTAGAAAGTTTCCACATGCCTTTTCCTACTCACTCCTGTCCCCAGCACCCATGCATCCATTTCTAAGCCCTGTCAATCCTTTTTCCCAATATTAATTAGTTTTGCCAGCCTGGCATGGCCCCGATACACAATAGATATTTGCCTGTTTTTAGTTCACTGTATAAGGACTCATACAGCATATCTTGTTTTATGTAAGACTACACTCACTCGGCATGTTTCAGAGATCAGTCCAAATTGCTTCAGGTACCAAGAGTTTTCTCCTCTGTTTAGTAGTACTCTGTGATACAAATAAAGCACAGTTTGTTTATCTATTCTCTTGTTGATACCTGAACTGTTTCCAGATTTAGGAGTCAGCCCCCGTATTTGGCAGGGTTTATATGCAGAATTTGGTACTTGACTCGACATCTGCGGTTTCTTCTTCCCTCTTCCTCCAACTGGGCTCCACTATTCTGCAGCTGCTGTAGTAGTTCTCAACTATCTAATTCTTCAAGCCAGTTTAAGACTGCAAATCAGCCAGCATGAGCCTGTTCTCAGGCAAAATGCCATCAACTTGGGAAACTCACCCAAGGCCACTTCAAACCAGCTTACTGTTTGCTCTACAATGTTCTCATGCGTTTTCACATGTTATCCAGAGTTGGTTGTCATATTTGTGGGAAGATTCGTTGGACAGGAGCAATTATTCTTTTTTTTGGAATTATAATGCCTCACGATTCTTAAAAGCACAGGTATATCGAGAATGTAATGGACATAACCCACTTTCCCATGTTTTCCCCTCTCAACTGTATCAGTCCCTTGAACCAAAGGAACCCAACTCAACCAAGAAGAAAGACCTCTGGGAGCTGGATTCTGTAGTTTTGAACACAAACCATCACAAGTCCCAAGTGCATCCCAAGATGTGTGCAGACAGCATATGCAAATAAGCAGAGGTTTTGAGAACCTTTGGTATCAACCACTGCCAGGGTCCCACGCTAAGCCTGAGGTGTGCATGGGAAGAGGAGACCCAGAGCAGAGTAAAAAACTTTGAATACTGAACTCACAGTGGAACCACTGCACATAACACAGATGGAACGTTCAGTCTGGACCTGTCTGGTTTCAAACAGAATAATAGTAATCTCCTGAGAGAATGCAATAAAAAAAGAAAAAATCACTCAACACACAATCAATAAAATCTAATTCTCAAAGAATAAGGCAAAAACAGATGCCAATCTTAAGATGATCTAGATGTGAGAATTATCAAAGACAGCTATTTTAACAATCCATTTCCATGGGGTAAAGGTAGGCACTTGAAATTATGATAAAGACAAGTTTTCAGAAGTAGAAAATATAAAAAGAACCTAATGGAAACTTTCTAACTGAAAGATCAAGGGAAAAAGTGATTTGACAAGAAAATAAATGTAGGCAAATGACAGCAAACACTGATTAAGAGATTAACACAACTAGATGAGAATAAAAATCTAATTTTAATAAAAGAAAAACTTTCTGGCCGTCTGTATCTTTAACTCTTAATTGTAGTTGGGGGGAACAACAATAACAAAAACATAGGTATCTCTAGCAAAGACGCTTTGAAAGTGTTATTTGAAAGTGTTAGTTGCTCAGTTGTATCCGACTCTTTATGACCCCATGCACTGCAGCCCACAAGGCACCTCTGTCTATGGAATTTCCCAGGCAAGAATACTGGAGTAGGTTGCCATTTCTTTCTTCAGGGGCTCTTCCCAACCCAGGGATCAAAACCAGACCTCTTGCATTGGCAGGCGGGTTCTTTACTGCCTGAGCCACCAGGGAAGATGCTAAAGATGCTTTAATTTTTATTATTCTATCTTCTCTTAAGGTCCTGTGGAAGCCCTCATCATTCACCTTCGAAGAACATTGAAACACTATAAAATTTGTATGAGACTGATTTAAAAGAAAGTAGGACTGCAAATGAGGGGGCTTGGTTCAAGTTATAGTGCTCTACTACAACAAAGTAAGTGACTAGCATTCCTCCTCTAACACTTTTGTTGTTGTTGTTTAGTCGCTCAGTCATGTCCAGACTCTCCTGTGACCTCATGGACTGTGGCCCAATAGGCTACTCTGTCCATGGGATTTCCCAGGCAAGAATACTGGAGTGAGCTGCCATTTCCTTCTCCAGGGACCCAGGGATCAAGCCAGAGTCTCCTGCATTGCAGGCAAAAATTTTTTTTACCAGTGAGTCCATTCTCTAACACTTGGGTCTTCATTTTACAAATGAATAATGACAACTTATTAGCTTTGTAATCTAGTCCCATGATCTAATTTTAGGAACCCTCTGAGGGTCATTCCAGTTTCCTCAGGTCTTTAGTTCTATTTATGTGTTTTTGGAAGACAAAGAGAATCTTTAAATCGGGAAGCTGTGATCAGCAACGTATAGAACAACACTGTCTATAGACACACAATGCTAACCATATGCTTAATTGTAAGTTTCTAGTAGACTCATGAATTTTGTTTTAAAAAAGGTGGCAACTGATTCTAATAATATATTTTTATTTGATCTAATATATATCCAAATATTATCACCTCTTGAAATCCATGTAAGATTAAGATTTAAAAAAAATCTGTCTTCAAAATCCAGCATGTGTTTCATATTTACAGCACATTTGAGTTACAACGTCATTATTTCAAGTGTTCAACAACCACACATCATTAGTGACTACCACTCTACCCAGTTCAGGTGCAGATGTAGGGGTGGGAGGGCAGGGGGAGATGAGGTAACAGCAAACAAAGCCAAAATGTCTCGATCAGTTCTATCTGTGTGTTACATACATAACACACACAAACTGTATACCACTGGTGGTTATGAAATCTGCCCTGTTAACAAGCAGAAGGACTAATCAGAGACAGCCTGGTTTTCAAATAAATTTCCATCCCTACTATAGGTAGAAACTTCAATAAAAGGGGGAAAAGAAGTAGACAGATGACTTATAGATCATTTCAAAATAAATTAACAATCATTTTTACTTAGGAAAACCACTGTTTATTCTATACTATTTGCAACTTAGGGGAGAAGTGTTTAAGGAATACATTAAAAGAACTTGTAAAACAAATACATTTCTCAGTCAAGTGAATTAAAAGACTGCTGAAGGAAGCACAAGATGTGTTTAAAAAGTACACAATATTTCGGCCTTCCCTGGTGGTCCAGTGGGTAAAGACACCGCCTTGCAGTGCAAGGGGCGCCAGTTCAATCCCTGGCCTGGGAAGATCCCACATGCCGTGGAGCGGCTGGACGGATGTGTCCAATTACCGAGCCGGAGCTCTGCAGCACACATGCACTTAGTACCAATGCTCTGCAGCAACAGAGGCCACTGCGATAGGAGGCCCACACAGGCCAAAGAACAAAGATGGATGAAAATAGATAAATGAAAGACCAATAGAAGTGGCCAAAAAAGAAAAACGAAGTACACAATATTCAATGTAGGTGCTTTGCTGTGACTACTTATTAGCTTCTGAAACTTCAGCCAAAATATCAAATCTCCTTCAAATGAAAATGGCTTAAGAAAATTTGCAAATGCTGAAACCTCTGGATATTTTTTAAATGGTCTCGGCTTTCCTGGTGGCTCAGTGGTGAAGAATCTGCCTGTACTCCAAGAGCCACAGTAGAGGCGGGTTCCCTGCGTCAGGAAGATCCCCTGGAGGAGGAAATGGCAACCCACTTCAGTATTGTTGACTGGAAAATCCCATGCACAGAGGAGCCTTGGACACAAGTGAAGTGACTAAGCACGCACAACAAGTTCATTCTTTAATTGTTCCTCATGTAAAATAAAGGGCAACATCCAATCTCTGTGAGAACCCAGAGTCCCACCCCAGTTCCATCATGCCACAGTCCCTATCACTTCCTTATGAGAACAGAAATAGAGACACAGTCTGTGAAGAAAGGAAAAAACTGTGGAAAAAGATGTGGTTCAGACTTTACAATTTATTACCTAAGTCATTATGAAAAGGAATAATGGTTTCCTCATCTATAGAACAGAGATATTAACAGTCTCACAGACTTACTGAGACATTTAAATAAGGTATCTACTCTCTCTCAGAACATTCGCTCATCTTTTCACTTTTGGTCTGATTTTAATTTACTTTTTCTTATGTCAAAAAACATTAAGCTAGTCAAAAATGTCTTGGTGTCTCTTATGCATTTAAAATATGTGTATGTAATTTGTTCTCAGCTCACAAACCCTTATGCTCTTAGTCATTTCTTTAAATATCAAATTACAATGAACTCACAATGATCCTACTAAAAATTTTTTTGGGGGGGTGGGGGAGGGAGGGAGGGGGTGGGCGGGCCACTTCTATTGGTCTTTCATTTATGTATTTTTTTCATCCACCCTTGTTCTTTGGCCTGTGTGGGCCTCCCATCGCAGTGGCCTCTTCCGTCGCAGAGCACCGGCTCTGGGTACATGCACTCCAGCGCTCTGGCTCGGTAATTGGACACATCAGTCCAGCCACTCTGCAGCACGTGGGATCTTCCCAGGCCAGGGATCGAACCGGCGCCCCTTGCACTGCAAGGCGGTGTCCTTACCCACTGAACCACCAGGGAAGCTCTCTATTAAAATTTAACTAGAAATGAATGTCAAGTCAGATGATCTTTTATATAAACAGAGTATGTAGAAAATTAAGATCATTAGCATCTTTTTAAAAAGAAAGATCCTTTTGGTAGGAAGAAATAATAATAATAGCAGAAGAGGAAAAAAATAGACATTGTAAAGAAACTATGTTAAAAAGAATCGGGAGAAAAATAGAAAGATAGGATAGAAATTAACTGGCTTACAGAAAAGGACAGAATATGAAGAAGAAAACCAAAAGTATGTGTTAATCTGGAAATTTATGTCTTTACCGCTCAAACTTCAGTATGTTAGCTTTTCTTTGGAACAAAAAAATCAAAATTCAAATGTCTTTATAAAGCAGCATTATCCTCTGTAAAGATGGATGGACTGATGAAAGAAAGCAAGGAAAAGAAGATTTCAAAAGGCTTTAATACATCCGTGAAATACAGTTTGTAGTTTCAATTTGGCTATATTGCTAAGAACAGACCAGGTAGCCCAATGCTAATCAGAAGATGAGGTTTGGTCCCTGGGTTGGAAAGATCCCTGGGAGAAGGAATTGGCAACCCACTCCCAGATTTTGCCTGGAGAATCCCATGCACGGAGGAGCCTAGTGGGCTAGAGTCAAAAGGGCTGCAAACAGTCGGACAAGACTGAGTGAACAAGCACAGCACAGCACAGCATAGCCTGATCCTAAATGTGTCAGATCCTATTTAAGACTGGATCTAAACTAGTATGATCAGCAGGAAAAGTTGAAAAAACTTCAAAATACAGTCAGAAATAATCAATGACAGAACGCCTTTTGTTTTAATGACATTCCATTAAATATTCATCCCTGTATGTGGATATAAGTCCTTGCTCACTTTATTTTGGGCTCCTTGAGACAAAAAGAGAGCCATATTTTACTTTGGGTTGCATGGTGCCTATCCTAAAAACCTGTAGAACAGAGGCCCGGATTATCAGTAGCATGAGGATCAATTTTTAAACATCAGAAGCAACTCACCATGCCAAGGTTAACTATTACATTTAATATAAGCATTAAACCTGTATTAGAATCTATACTTTCTTTGCCTTCTAAATACCACCACAATCACTCAGGCTTCATTTTAGATAGTCATGTCAGCCTCACATCACACAACAAACATCCAATGGTAAAGATGAAGGCATTCATCTTTAAATACAACTCCAGGGACTCCCCTGGTGGTCCAGTGGTTAGGACTTTGCCTTCCAATGTAGGGGGTGTGGGTTCAATCCCTACATTGGGATTGGGTAAGGCAGCTAAGATCCCACATGACTTGTGGTCAGAAACCCAAAACATAAAACAGAAGCAATATAGAAAAAATGCTTAAAACTATGTTAAAAAGAATCGGGAGAAAAATAGAAAGATAGGATAGAAATTAACTGGCTTACAGAAAAGGACAGAATATGAAGAAGAAAACCAAAAGTATGTGTTAATCTGGAAATTTATGTCTTTACCGCTCAAACTTCAGTATGTTAGCTTTTCTTTGGAACAAAAAAATCAAAATTCAAATGTCTTTATAAAGCAGCATTATCCTCTGTAAAGATGGATGGACTGATGAAAGAAAGCAAGGAAAAGAAGATTTCAAAAGGCTTTAATACATCCGTGAAATACAGTTTGTAGTTTCAATTTGGCTATATTGCTAAGAACAGACCAGGTAGCCCAATGCTAATCAGAAGATGAGGTTTGGTCCCTGGGTTGGAAAGATCCCTGGGAGAAGGAATTGGCAACCCACTCCCAGATTTTGCCTGGAGAATCCCATGCACGGAGGAGCCTAGTGGGCTAGAGTCAAAAGGGCTGCAAACAGTCGGACAAGACTGAGTGAACAAGCACAGCACAGCACAGCATAGCCTGATCCTAAATGTGTCAGATCCTATTTAAGACTGGATCTAAACTAGTATGATCAGCAGGAAAAGTTGAAAAAACTTCAAAATACAGTCAGAAATAATCAATGACAGAACGCCTTTTGTTTTAATGACATTCCATTAAATATTCATCCCTGTATGTGGATATAAGTCCTTGCTCACTTTATTTTGGGCTCCTTGAGACAAAAAGAGAGCCATATTTTACTTTGGGTTGCATGGTGCCTATCCTAAAAACCTGTAGAACAGAGGCCCGGATTATCAGTAGCATGAGGATCAATTTTTAAACATCAGAAGCAACTCACCATGCCAAGGTTAACTATTACATTTAATATAAGCATTAAACCTGTATTAGAATCTATACTTTCTTTGCCTTCTAAATACCACCACAATCACTCAGGCTTCATTTTAGATAGTCATGTCAGCCTCACATCACACAACAAACATCCAATGGTAAAGATGAAGGCATTCATCTTTAAATACAACTCCAGGGACTCCCCTGGTGGTCCAGTGGTTAGGACTTTGCCTTCCAATGTAGGGGGTGTGGGTTCAATCCCTACATTGGGATTGGGTAAGGCAGCTAAGATCCCACATGACTTGTGGTCAGAAACCCAAAACATAAAACAGAAGCAATATTACAACAAATTCAATAAAGAGTTTAAAAGTGGTCCACATCAAAAACAATTTTATTGAAAAAGAAAATACAACTCCAATCTGCATGTGCTCTGCTCTTGAGTTTATCATTTTTTTTGTTTGTAACAGAAAATACACCATACATTTTCAAAGGGATACCTGCTCAGACACAAGGAAAAAGCCAGACACCCTCTGAAAAAAATTCAGCCTGTAGCTTTTTTCAACTCCATCCATTAAAAGGAAAACAAAAATCCAAAAACTAAGAGCGCTTTCCACTGTAACCCTCTTACTGCTGATTTGAAGATTAGCTCTTCAGAGGCATAAATTCTCCACCAAAATGAAATGGATACGTCACACAATGCTGTCTACATGACAGTACCATTCATTCATCACATTTAATAATACCACTTCAAAAATCACATGACAGTGGATGAAAATAATGACAATTAACTTTTCTACAGTGGACAGGACAAATTATTTTATATATGATACTCCTGAGAAGTGGAGAGTAAAAAGGAACAGATCGCTAGCTGTTTAACAGGCATCACACTGCTCCCAGGAGCTACCTCTTGTACAGGTTACAACTCTTGAGGTCTTACTCAGTCTACCAAGTCATCACTTACCTTTATAAGTTCTCTCAGGATAATCAAGCTCTAGGAGAACAGATGCTAACAAAATACAGTAGAATAATTCACAACCAAGATTAACTAATTTATACTGAGAAATGTAGCTGAAGTAGACTAAAATATTCATCGACACAACAGAGGCTGGCTGTGCCCAGGTCACAAGTCTTGATCACTCAGCTTTCCTTAGAAACTAGGCAGCTTCTTCCTGCCAACACCTGAAGGGCATCTCTGGCCACAGTCAGGTCAGGGTAGAGCACTAAGGAGCTGATGTTCTCCCCTTTCCAAAGCATAACTCCACCAGTAAGGAATGGTGGACAAATTTCCCCTTTTGTGACCCTTGAGTGGAACAACTAAGAGGCATACTGGCTCCCAAAGGTCCCAACAAGACATGGTCCCATTGCCTAAAACATTAACCTCCTCATAGGCATCCTATGCAGGTCTCCTTGTTTTTCTTATTTCCCCACAGGAAATTCCTCGGTTTAGCTTTCAAATACAATGGTTATAACCAACGGTCTGATACCACAGAAAGACAAACCTAAGACAACTGGTCAGTGAGGTCCTATTCTCAGTAGAAAAATCTTGTTATACCAAATTAAATTTTAGAAGTGGTGGGATGACTGTAGAATTAGGAAAAGAGAAAAAAGGAGGCCTAAAAGGACTGGGCTTTCAGGTCTTTTGTTGAATATAAGAATTTATCCTTGGAAGAGTTCAAAGGAAAAAGCATGCCAATTCCTAATAAACATGCAAGATGCAAATCAGAATTACCTTGAGACACCATTTCTCAACTATCAGATTAAGTATGTATATGTCAAAAAGGTTCTGACTATATACGTTTTACAACTGGGAAAAGAGGCACCCTCACAAATTACTGAAGAAAACATGGAATGGCATAAAGTCTACAGAAAATAATTTGGCAAAGTGCCTCAAAATTACATGAACATTTATGCTCATACCTAAAACTTTCATTCATGAAACAGCTAAGCTACATCTACGTAATGAACTACTACACAGCTATTAAAAAGAAAGAGGGCTGATTCTATACACTACTGTAAGGTGATCTCCAAAATGTTCAGTGTGTGTATATGTACATATGTATGTATGTATGTATGTATCTATCTATATACACGCACAAACACACATAGGCTTATTTACATTTTTAAACACAGCAACCTGGTCAAACTTGATTACCTATAAAGAGAAGAAGAAACTACCTACATACTTCACTTTGAAGCAATGACAATGTTTTACATAAAATTATAAACAAGATTAAATCAACATTTTTAAATTCTAAGAATTAAAACTAAAATGAAACAAACCAACCTGATTCTGTACCAAGTTGGTAGAAAAATCATGTAAGTGGATTTACTTTGAGTACTTTAAATACTTTGAATGTAAACCCCAGTGGGACATGGGCAGAAAAAAAAAAATTCAGTTTTCATTAATCATACTAGCGGCACTGGTTTAAATATATAAATACGGTATTATGTACAATATTTTATTTTATATATTTACATATTTATATCTTACATATTCTTTGTTCTACAGTTTTAATATATTTATATTTTCACACATTTATGTTAAATATATACAGCACTATACTAATATATAATATTACAAAAGAAATAAGTTTATGTAAAAATCATTAGAAAAGGAGATTTTTTAGCATGAGAAAGGATAGCAATATTGAAATCAAAGAAATTAAGTTTAAAAAATTAAAATCCAAAATTTTTATCATCTATTTCATAGACACACCAGATACCCAGAAACAACAAATGCCCTCAGCATTAGACTGTGGCGCTACACACTGCTTTTTCACTAAAAGGAACTGGACTTGAGACACAGCTGAGTTGAGGACTGAGGAAGAATGTGTACCAGATGAGCTCAGGAACATCCTGTTATGCAGAAAGCAAGGAAGCTATCAGAGACTACTGGAGTCCTGTCAAAAACACTCAGAATTCAACTTAAAAGACAATCTGAGTATTCTAAAAATAAGAATAAAAACTACAATGCAGTAAACATATGAAATATTTAAATTCACCAGCTCACAGAGACACTTTCTTCAAAAGTTCTTTCTGGTTTACTTTTCACAGCATTCTAGGAAACAACTTAGCACTTTGAACACTGGTAGATAAACTAATCTGCAAAACAGGAATAGAGTTACAGACTAAGAAAATTGGTAAAGAAAGGGAAGAATCAAGAACTTGGTATGTCTTTCCTGTGCAAACAGTGCCATTAGAGTGACCAATACCTAATGAGAGAAGCTCCTCTTTATAGAAAAATTACAGATAATAAATAATGAAAGATGATCGAGGTAATGATAGTCAATGGTCATCTACTACCACAAATACAGACAAGCAAAGTATTACATGTCTCTCCATAGACCTAGTACCCTCTACAAAATATTCTGTCATCCTATCCCTACCCCAAAATAAGGCAAAAAAAGAACAAAACCTGAATTAGTCTTTTCAAACTAACTACCATTTTATTAAAAAAAGTTTCAAGAGAAAGAGGCATAGGGATGCAATTAGCAAAATATAGAATGAACAAACTCTACCAGACAATATATTAAGGTAAAAAGAGGTGAAACATAAACCATACATAGCAGCCAAATGCAATACATGGATTTTATTGTCAATCTGTAAAAGCTCAAATTAAAAGTGTATATGGTGATATTAAATTATTGTCATCCCCTCACATCCATTATTAGAATGCTCAACTACTTCAAAGCCAACTTCCAACCCTTCAACAGCCAAAAACCATCACAGAAAGTAACAAGTACAGGCACACATGAAGAGAAATCAGAAAATTGTGCACTATCGTTGGGAATGTAAAATGGTACAGCCATTTTGGAAAACAGTATAGAACTTCCTCAAAAAATTAGAACTAGAATTATCACAGGACCCAGCAATCTCACTTCTGGATATCTGTCCAAAAGAACTTAAAACAGGACCTCAGAGAAGTATTTGCACTTCCATGTTCAGTGCAGCACTAGAAACAATAGCCAAAGGTAGAAGAAGCCCAAATGCTCATTCACAGATGAATATAGACACAGTGAAGGATTACTGCACCCCTACAAAGCAGAAAATCCTGTCATAAGCTACCACAGAGAAAAAAGTGGAGAACATTACTGTAAGTTACATAAACCAGTCACAAAGACAAGTACTGTATGATTCCACTTGTATAAGATGAAAGACATCATGCTTCTGAAAACAAAAAGTAAATGGTTGTTGCCAACACTGGGAAGAGGAAAAACAGGAGAATTTGTTCAAAGTCAATTTCAAGGGATAAAAATTTTTAGAGATCTGATGTACAACAATGTGAATATAGTTTACACTACATTTAAGTGTAGTAACTCTACACCTGAAAGTGATTAAGATGGTAAGTTTTGTAGTATGTGTTTTTTTTTTTTTTTTTTTAAATTGTGGCTTCTTATATTGTTTTTTTTTTATTCAT
Organism: Tragulus kanchil; assembly: GCA_022376925.1. NCBI lineage: Eukaryota > Metazoa > Chordata > Mammalia > Artiodactyla > Tragulidae > Tragulus > Tragulus kanchil. Next base: position 113,015,133 of record JAIOJX010000028.1, on the reverse strand, counting down.
CCATTTTCATCCATCTTTATTCTTTGACCTGTGTGGGCCTCCCATTCCTGTAGCCTCTCACTGCAGAGCACCCGGGTCTGGGCGCATGCGATCCAGAGTGCTGACTCACAATTGGACATACTGGTCCAGGCACTCTGTGGCATGTGGGATCTTCCTGGGTCAGGGATCGAACTGGTGTCTCTTGCACTGCAAGGCAGACTCTTTACCCACTGGACCACCAGGGAAGCCCAGTATGTGTTTTTTTATAATAATTTTTAAAGACTATTTACATTCCTTTTCAAATAAAAAAATTACCGTCAATTTTTTAAAGTGGGACAATGGTACTGCAGTATATTTTTTACATAGTTCATTTCTTTCATAGATACATACAGAACTATTTATTAATGTAGTCGTGTGATATATGTATTGCCTCCACATGGGGGTGGGGTGGAGAGGAATGAGACAGTAACCTGACAGCAAAGTGGTTACAGAACCAAAATTGCTAAGCCTGCAGCTCGGCTGAGAGGTCATGATGCCATCTAAAATTTCTCACCATAATAATATACACCTGTTGGCCACTGGGTTCTATTAATGAGATAATGACAGAAAGCACTATGAAAGGTATATATAGGAAAGAAGCTGTAAATATGGTGAGTTAAGGTGCAATTAGAGTTAAAATAACTTGTACCTAGACAAGTGAAAAGTACAAGTGTTAATCACTCAGTTGTGTCCAACTCTGTGCAACCCCATGAACTGTGTGTAGCCCACCAGGCTCCTCTGTCCATGGGATTCTCCAGGCAAGAATACTGGGGTGGGTTGCCATGCCCTCCTCCAGGGGATCTTCCTGACTCAGAGATTGAACTTGCATCTTCTGCATTGCAGGTAGATTCTTTACCATCTGAGTCACCTGGGAGGCCCAGGCAAGTGAAGAGTGAGGCAAAAAAAGAATATTAAGCCTCTTTCATGGTTATTACATGGAAACAGAATTGCTGGTGGCTACAGGGGCGAGAGAGGTTAACTTCTCACACAGCATTACTTTATGGCATTTCCAGAGGATAAAATATGTTATACAACTTAGCATAGGTTTCACCCCCAAAAGTACACTTCTTATGTTCATAGGAACACCACAATTCTGAATCCAATACCTACAGATTTCCTAGCATCTCTTACGATTGTGTAGAAATGGCTTTCGTGTCTACAGTTAAGACTGTAAGCAAGTCTGTGTAATCCTGACCTTCATCTTTCACATTAACACATACAGAATTAACACTAACTAATCATGACTTGGATTTTCAAAAAAAAAAGGCAAAAGTGCTTGAGATAATCAAATTTCAAATACTGTCTACAAGCTGCTCCCCAAACAAAACAAAACAAGACGCAGGCTGTATGAAGGCAGGCACTTAGAAGACAGAGTCAATAGCAGCACACTTGGCTCTCAGACACCCAAAAGGCCTGTGTGACTTATTTCTTGGGAAGGACATGCCACAAACAGGTAAGACTCCAACAACCCAGCAAAACGCACAGGTTTCAAAAGTGAACTTCAAACAAAAAAGTCAGTTACTCAAAATGCCTGATGAGCTACTTATGTGAGAAACTGTAGTGCTCCAGAGGAAACATCAGATTTAATGATGGTTAATGAATCACCCAAGTGCCATAAAATACCCAGCAAGTATTTCATACATGAATGAAGAACCAGGTCATCCTTTGCGCTAGGTAAATCCAGGACAAAAATCCTGGAAAATACCCCAGTATTTCCCATTACCTACTGTGGGAGAGGAGAAAGGGAGAGGAAAGGGAGGCTGGAGATAGGGAGAGGTCATTTTCTCTTCAGCAGTAAGAATTCATCAGATAGTTTAGACAGAGGAAATCTTAAGATAATGACAAGTTCATCTTTAAAATGAATCATTTCCCAGGAATATTTTCACAGATAACTTTCATACCTCACTCATTCATCCTGGTTCTAGTCAATTTTCAGTACTTTCTATTTCAGACAGATACATCTGTAATTTCTTTTTTTGTGGGGGCGAGGGGCGGGCAGGCCTTTTCTACTGGTCTTTCATTTTGTCTATTTTCATCCATCTTTGTTCTTTGGCCCGTGCGGGCCTCCCATCACAGTGGCCTCTTTTGTCACAGAGCGCCAGCTCTGGTCGCTTGCGCCCCAGAGCTCCGGCTTGGTAATTGGACACATTGGTCCAGCCGCTCCGCGGCACATGGGATCTTCCCAGGCCAGGGATCGAATTGGCGTCCCTTGCACTGCAAGGTGGTGCCCTTACCCACTGGACCACCAGGGAAACCCCCATCTGTAATTTCTTACCAAATTCCATAAAACTTATTCAGTATCTATAGCTCTCCAATTTAATATTCAAAATTAAAATCTGATTAAAAATAATTAACATGTTGATAATGCACTATAGAAAATGTTATAAGCAGTTAATTCTTAAAAAACAAAATAAAAATTCATAATTAATTCTCCTATTTATTAATCCCCAAATACAGAGCCATACCATTTTGGTAAGGAGTTACTTTTTGTAAGGTCAAAATTACTGATTTCTAATTAACAGTGATGAGATCGCTTAGCCTACAGCTAGAATAAACATTAGAATTTTAGTCCGATTATATATCTAATTTTCTAAGAATGCTTTTGCCAAAAGTTACCCAAGATATAGGCAGCAGAGAGCAAATCCCAATCTCCAGAGAGTCCAGTGGTCTTTCTAATGTATAACATAGTGGATAGATTTTCATTCCATAGAGAAAGGATTCTAAATGATCTCATTAAATAAGTAAGAGTGGTTCTCCTAAAATTATCCACTAACTAAAGGTAGAGATGTAACCGTTTTAGGTAAATCCAGGACAAAATCCTGGAAAATACCCCAGTATTTCCCATTACCTACTGTGGGAGCGGAGAAAGGGAGAGGAAAGGGAGGCTGGAGCTAGGGAGAGGTCATTTTCTCTTCAGCAGTAAGAATTCATCAGATAGTTTAGACAGAGGAAATCTTAAGATAATGACAAGTTCATCTTTAAAATGAATCATTTCCCAGGAATATTTTCACAGATAACTTTCATACCTCACTCATTCATCCTGGTTCTAGTCAATTTTCAGTACTTTCTATTTCAGACAGATACATCTGTAATTTCTTTTTGGGGGTCGGGAGGGAAGGAGGGGGGCGGGCAGGCCTTTTCTACTGGTCTTTCATTTTGTCTATTTTCATCCATCTTTGTTCTTTGGCCCGTGCGGGCCTCCCATCACAGTGGCCTCTTTTGTCACAGAGCGCCAGCTCTGGTCGCTTGCGCCCCAGAGCTCCGGCTTGGTAATTGGACACATTGGTCCAGCCGCTCCGCGGCACATGGGATCTTCCCAGGCCAGGGATCGAATTGGCGTCCCTTGCACTGCAAGGTGGTGCCCTTACCCACTGGACCACCAGGGAAACCCCCATCTGTAATTTCTTACCAAATTCCATAAAACTTATTCAGTATCTATAGCTCTCCAATTTAATATTCAAAATTAAAATCTGATTAAAAATAATTAACATGTTGATAATGCACTATAGAAAATGTTATAAGCAGTTAATTCTTAAAAAACAAAATAAAAATTCATAATTAATTCTCCTATTTATTAATCCCCAAATACAGAGCCATACCATTTTGGTAAGGAGTTACTTTTTGTAAGGTCAAAATTACTGATTTCTAATTAACAGTGATGAGATCGCTTAGCCTACAGCTAGAATAAACATTAGAATTTTAGTCCGATTATATATCTAATTTTCTAAGAATGCTTTTGCCAAAAGTTACCCAAGATATAGGCAGCAGAGAGCAAATCCCAATCTCCAGAGAGTCCAGTGGTCTTTCTAATGTATAACATAGTGGATAGATTTTCATTCCATAGAGAAAGGATTCTAAATGATCTCATTAAATAAGTAAGAGTGGTTCTCCTAAAAATTATCCACTAACTAAAGACAGGTAGAGTTCTAGCCATGTAACTGCCCATTAACTATAAATATTAGGAGAAATGGGACTGGACTATTGTATATTTTAGTAAGATGACAGAAAAAACACAAGAGCTATTATTGCCACTGTAACAAGTTTAGTACTTTTCATTCTAATAACCACAGCCAAGATAATGGAAATCTTCAAATCAGGGATTCTGCCTTTAACAACAACAACAACAACAAAACACTAAATAATCAAACATTATTTTAAGTACCTTAAATTACGTATTTTTTTAAAAAAACTCTTACCATTGGCAGTGCATTGATGTGGGGATGTACGACTGGGTATCTGGTACCACCAATCACAAGCTGCTGCTGATGCTGAGAAAAAGGAAAGGAAAATATTCAATGTGTCCTAAAGCACATTCCACTTACAAGATTTCCCATTCCAAAGCTTACAGGTATGAAATACTATTTATGTCTTTAAGGCCCTCACCAGTAAGTATCTTTCTCTCCCTAAGCAACTGCTGTCATGAACAGAAGTAATTTTTGAGCCTGTAGTACATGGCAGCCACTGAATCTTTACAACAATTTCTAAAAAGTTGACATAAACAAAAGAGATGAATTTGCACAAAGGAGACACTCACTCCCATTCAACTTAACTCATGCAAATATTATTGCTATTGGGTCCAGTATGGCAAGTTCGTAATCTGCCATCATGAGCCATAAAGAAGAGCATCAATTTATATTCTATTTAATAACAGAAAGAAATCTGGTTACCAAAATTAAAATTCAAAACATAAATTAAATTCTCCTATTTATTAATCCCCATATACAGAGCCATACCATTTTGGTAAGGAGTTACTTTTTGTAAGGTCAAAATTACTGATTTCTAATTAACAGTGATGAGATCGCTTAGCCTACAGCTAGAATAAACATTAGAATTTTAGTCCGATTATATATCTAATTTTCTAAGAATGCTTTTGCCAAAAGTTACCCAAGATATAGGCAGCAGAGAGCAAATCCCAATCTCCAGAGAGTCCAGTGGTCTTTCTAATGTATAACATAGTGGATAGATTTTCATTCCATAGAGAAAGGATTCTAAATGATCTCATTAAATAAGTAAGAGTGGTTCTCCAAAAAATTATCCACTAACTAAAGACAGGTAGAGTTCTAGCCATGTAACTGCCCATTAACTATAAATATTAGGAGAAATGGGACTGGACTATTGTATATTTTAGTAAGATGACAGAAAAAACACAAGAGCTATTATTGCCACTGTAACAAGTTTAGTACTTTTCATTCTAATAACCACAGCCAAGATAATGGAAATCTTCAAATCAGGGATTCTGCCTTTAACAACAACAACAACAACAAAACACTAAATAATCAAACATTATTTTAAGTACCTTAAATTACGTATTTTTTTAAAAAAACTCTTACCATTGGCAGTGCATTGATGTGGGGATGTACGACTGGGTATCTGGTACCACCAATCACAAGCTGCTGCTGATGCTGAGAAAAAGGAAAGGAAAATATTCAATGTGTCCTAAAGCACATTCCACTTACAAGATTTCCCATTCCAAAGCTTACAGGTATGAAATACTATTTATGTCTTTAAGGCCCTCACCAGTAAGTATCTTTCTCTCCCTAAGCAACTGCTGTCATGAACAGAAGTAATTTTTGAGCCTGTAGTACATGGCAGCCACTGAATCTTTACAACAATTTCTAAAAAGTTGACATAAACAAAAGAGATGAATTTGCACAAAGGAGACACTCACTCCCATTCAACTTAACTCATGCAAATATTATTGCTATTGGGTCCAGTATGGCAAGTTCGTAATCTGCCATCATGAGCCATAAAGAAGAGCATCAATTTATATTCTATTTAATAACAGAAAGAAACACATAACTGATTTCTGAAACAATTTCAACCAAAATGTACTAAACTTTAATCTCTTCAAAATTTATGTTCTACAGAGTTTACCAAGGCTTCTCATTTGCTGAGGTATGGCACCCTATTTTCCAAGAACATTTCTTGTAAATACACAAGTGGTTTTTCACACATCCTGTCAGAGTGGCAACTCTTGGGTGGAACAATGACTAGTACCGCTCCCACCATGGGCAAGCAGAGTGCACCTTTCTGTAGAAGTACAAGCTGATGCCACACAAAGGAACGCAGCAGGGGTGGTGGTCCAATGGATAAAGAGTCCACCTTGCAGTACAAGAGGCACCGGTTTGATCCCTGGCCCAGGAAGATCCAATGTGCTGTGGAGCAGCTGAGTCAGTGTGTCCAATTACGAGCCGGCGCTCTGCAGCAAGAGGCCACTGCGATGGGAGGCCCACACAGGCCAAAGAATAAAAGATGGACTAAAAAGAGGCCAAAACTTGGGGCGGAGGGGGGGGGGGGGGGGGGGAAGGCAGCAGATTTTTTTCATGCACCAAAATAGGTGAATAAGTCAGTAACACTAAAAAGATAACTAGGCAAATACACTGAATGCGTGCAGGAAAAACTTAATCCCTTGAAATTTGTTCCTCTCTGATTTTATCTTCAATTGACAGGAAGCCTCATTTGTGCTCATTACTAGTTTCAAGGCCACACTAAATAACTTCAGTGCTATTATAGGACTTTCAGACAGCTGAGCTATAGGAAGAACTAGGAATTAAAATAATACTTATTAAACATGCTACACACTTAAAAGTGAAATTATAGACAGTTATATCAACATATGATATCAAGACAGTTAAGAAAGGCCCAAGACTTTAGGGCACAAAACACTATGAGCTAGTCAGTCAATCTTCCCCAGCACCTACTGGGGAAATGTTCTGGACACTTCATGATTTGAGTGCAGACAAACGCTGGATTACTGCTAGGCTGTCACCTCAGGGTCATTTATTATGAACATCGATTATTTTACTATAAAGTTTCTGTGAATTTTGAGCTCTAAGCTATGTGGACTGGCATACATTCATTTTATAGTTACTTATAAATAATTAACATATGCTACTAAATTTCATATACTTTAAAATACACAAGACCAAAGTAAAAACAAAGATAAATTATTTACATATTTACAGTGATACAATTTTATTTATAATGATCTCAATCCTTAACTTTCACATGTCTTCTTACTCATGATGGTTTTATACAATTATGAACTACTATGCCAAGCCACAACTTACTCTTAGAGTAAGGTTCATCGGTACTAATAGTTAAGTCAGTACTGTATGTCAAATAGCACTGTATGACTATATGTCAAATGTTTCAGCCATCTTCTAAAACGACTAGATCACACCAGATGGAAACCTTATTCTAATTGTTTAAATATCAGCCCTATCATTTTCCTGTTTTCTATTCTTGTTGATGTTTCCGATATTCCGCTTCTTTGCAGGACTCTTTATGTTATTAGTCTGTTTTGTGGGATTTCATTAAAACGTTCATGGGAGGCCCACACAGGCCAAAGAATAAAAGATGGACTAAAAGAGGCCAAAACTTGGGGCGGAGGGGCGTGGAATGCAGCAGATTTTCTTCATGCACCAAAATAGGTGAATAAGTCAGTAACACTAAAAAGATAACTAGGCAAATACACTGAATGCGTGCAGGAAAAACTTAATCCCTTGAAATTTGTTCCTCTCTGATTTTATCTTCAATTGACAGGAAGCCTCATTTGTGCTCATTACTAGTTTCAAGGCCACACTAAATAACTTCAGTGCTATTATAGGACTTTCAGACAGCTGAGCTATAGGAAGAACTAGGAATTAAAATAATACTTATTAAACATGCTACACACTTAAAAGTGAAATTATAGACAGTTATATCAACATATGATATCAAGACAGTTAAGAAAGGCCCAAGACTTTAGGGCACAAAACACTATGAGCTAGTCAGTCAATCTTCCCCAGCACCTACTGGGGAAATGTTCTGGACACTTCATGATTTGAGTGCAGACAAACGCTGGATTACTGCTAGGCTGTCACCTCAGGGTCATTTATTATGAACATCGATTATTTTACTATAAAGTTTCTGTGAATTTTTGAGCTCTAAGCTATGTGGACTGGCATACATTCATTTTATAGTTACTTATAAATAATTAACATATGCTACTAAATTTCATATACTTTAAAATACACAAGACCAAAGTAAAAACAAAGATAAATTATTTACATATTTACAGTGATACAATTTTATTTATAATGATCTCAATCCTTAACTTTCACATGTCTTCTTACTCATGATGGTTTTATACAATTATGAACTACTATGCCAAGCCACAACTTACTCTTAGAGTAAGGTTCATCGGTACTAATAGTTAAGTCAGTACTGTATGTCAAATAGCACTGTATGACTATATGTCAAATGTTTCAGCCATCTTCTAAAACGACTAGATCACACCAGATGGAAACCTTATTCTAATTGTTTAAATATCAGCCCTATCATTTTCCTGTTTTCTATTCTTGTTGATGTTTCCGATATTCCGCTTCTTTGCAGGACTCTTTATGTTATTAGTCTGTTTTGTGGGATTTCATTAAAACTGGATAATATAATCCATTAATCCATAAAATCAAATGCAAGTAAACTTATAATAATAAGCTCAAAAACATGGCAATTCCCAGAAATAGAATTAGTGCACGGGAGTGCCACTGCTGCTCTGCAGAATTCCCAACTCTTCTGAACACCATTATGTACTTACTGTATGGTACACATGACTGTCTGTCTGCTATCACAGCCAAATGAACCGCAATAATAAATATTAAAAATATTAATTTTTAAAATCTAAACTGAGTGTATATGGAATAACTGAGCACTGTACTTAGATGGCTATTGTTCTCACTACTGGGATGTGTACATACCCAACACGCACACATTTAAACACATGGATCTTTGGGAAATACTAAACCAGGTCATTCTGCTAGTCTTCCCTTTACCTCCCCTCCCTGGCTCCTTCCTCTTTACGTTTTGGGGGATGAGTCCTTCCCTCATCACTCTCACTGAGGTCTCTAATCTCAGTTTTCACTAAAAATATTTTCTCATTTCTTCATTTCTCTTTTCTTCATTCTGGTTGTTGTCTCAGGCTGCAGCTCCTCATGAGCAAAGCCCACAACCATGATCTAATAATAATGGTGTTAAATATCTGATTCTAGGAAATGAAGGGTAAATAAATCTATGGTGTATTGACAGATATCTTAGCCTCCCAGCCAGGGGTCCAATCTGTGCCCCTAGAAGTGGAAGTCACAGAGTCCTAAGCACTGAACCATCAGGGAATTCCCAGAAATTTTTAAAAACCATATGTAGGGCATATTTTGGTTTCTGCATTAGTATTTTCCTAGTCAATTTATTTTGAAAGCATCAATACTTCGGTGTTCGGTCTTCTTTATGGTCCAACTCACGTCCATTCATGACTACATAGCTTTGATTATATGGACCTCTGTCAGCAAAGTAACATCTCTACTTTTGAGTAGATCATCTATGTTAGTCACAGCTTTCCTTCCAAGCATCAACCATCTTTTTATTTTTTTAATTTATTTTGTTTTCTCTTTACAGAGTTTTGTTGCTTGCTGCTACAGTCATAGGTATACACTTTACCCCTCCCACTTGAACTCCCCTCCCACCTCTGTCCCCATCGCACTCTTCCAGGTGTTGTATAGCCGCTGTGTAATGACACTTTTGAATTGTGGTGTTAGAGAAAACTCTTGAGGATCCCTTAGATAGCAAGAAGATTAATCTCATCAATCCTGAAGGAAATCAACCCTGAATATTCATTGGAAGGAATGATACTGAAGCTGAATCTCCAATACTTTGGGCACCTAAAGGGAAAAGATGACTCACTGGAAAAGACCTTGATACAAGGAAAGACTGAAGGCAGGAGAAGTGGGTGACAGAGGATAAGATGGTTGGATGGCATCATCCACTCACTAGACATGTGTTTAAGCAAACTCTGAGAGACAGTAAAGGACAGGGAAGCCTGGCTCGCTGCAGTCCATGGGGTCACATACTTTTGGACACAATAGAGTAACTGAACAACAACAAAGGTGATTTAAGAATAATCCAATAGAATATATACATTAAAACTATTTGTACTAAAGTAATTGGTAAAAAAAACCAAAACCATTTATATTCTAAACATCTGCCTTTATAACCTCCCTGGCTCAACCTTGGCCACTCTCACTGCAGAAGATCATGCTCTCTGTTCTTTACACTATTTAACTGCCATGACACTGCCGATCACTCTATCAGAAATGTCCTTTTACTGTGGTTCTGCCCAAAAACCTAGTCCATCTCTTCTTTCAAGGTTCAGCCCAAATCAGCTTCCTCCCTTGATTACTCAACCACTATCTGAGAAAAATTTGCATCTCTCATCCTACAACTCTGCAATGCCTCTTTCTGTCACCATGCCTCCCCTATCAGGCTTCCTCGGGCCACAGACTGATCTGCTCATCTTGCTGTCCCAACACAGAACTAAGAATAGTGCCCTGAGTATACAAAGTACTTGAGATACATACAAGAGAACTGGACATGGAACAACAGACTGGTTCCAAATTAGGAAAGGAATATGTCAAGGCTGTAATTATTGTTTTTACAAATTTTTTATTTTTTAATTTATTTTGTTTTTCTTTACAGAGTTTTGTTGCTTGCTGCTACAGTCATAGGTATACACTTTACCCCTCCCACTTGAACTCCCCTCCCACCTCTGTCCCCATCGCACTCTTCCAGGTGTTGTATAGCCGCTGTGTAATGACACTTTTGAATTGTGGTGTTAGAGAAAACTCTTGAGGATCCCTTAGATAGCAAGAAGATTAATCTCATCAATCCTGAAGGAAATCAACCCTGAATATTCATTGGAAGGAATGATACTGAAGCTGAATCTCCAATACTTTGGGCACCTAAAGGGAAAAGATGACTCACTGGAAAAGACCTTGATACAAGGAAAGACTGAAGGCAGGAGAAGTGGGTGACAGAGGATAAGATGGTTGGATGGCATCATCCACTCACTAGACATGTGTTTAAGCAAACTCTGAGAGACAGTAAAGGACAGGGAAGCCTGGCTCGCTGCAGTCCATGGGGTCACATACTTTTGGACACAATAGAGTAACTGAACAACAACAAAGGTGATTTAAGAATAATCCAATAGAATATATACATTAAAACTATTTGTACTAAAGTAATTGGTAAAAAAAACCAAAACCATTTATATTCTAAACATCTGCCTTTATAACCTCCCTGGCTCAACCTTGGCCACTCTCACTGCAGAAGATCATGCTCTCTGTTCTTTACACTATTTAACTGCCATGACACTGCCGATCACTCTATCAGAAATGTCCTTTTACTGTGGTTCTGCCCAAAAACCTAGTCCATCTCTTCTTTCAAGGTTCAGCCCAAATCAGCTTCCTCCCTTGATTACTCAACCACTATCTGAGAAAAATTTGCATCTCTCATCCTACAACTCTGCAATGCCTCTTTCTGTCACCATGCCTCCCCTATCAGGCTTCCTCGGGCCACAGACTGATCTGCTCATCTTGCTGTCCCAACACAGAACTAAGAATAGTGCCCTGAGTATACAAAGTACTTGAGATACATACAAGAGAACTGGACATGGAACAACAGACTGGTTCCAAATTAGGAAAGGAATATGTCAAGGCTGTATATTGTCACCTTGTTTACTTAACATATATGCAGAGTACATCATGTGAAATATTGGTCTGGACAAAGCACAAGCTGGGCCAGGAGAAATATCAATAATTTCAGGTATGCAGACAACACCACAACACCATCTTTATGGCAGAAACCGAAGACGAACTAAAAAGGCTCTTCATGAAGGTGGAAGCGAAGAGTGAAAAGTCTGGCCTAAACCTCAACACTCAAAAACTGAAGATTATGGCATCCAGTTCCATCACATCACTGCAAATAAATGGGCAAACAATGGAAACCGTGACAGACTTTATTTTCTTGGGTTCCAAAATCACTGTGGATGGTGATTGCAGCCATGAAATAGAGACACTTACTCCTTGGAAGAAAAACTATGACAAACTTACAAAGCGAATTAAAAAGCAGAGACATCACTTTGCCAACAAAATTCCATATAGTCAAAGCTATGGTTTTCCCAGTAATCATGTACGGATGTGAGAGCTGAACCATAAAGAAGGCTGAGTGCAGAAGAACTGACGCCTTTGAACTGTGGGAGAAGGCTTTGGAGAAGCTCCTGAGAGTCCACTGGATGGCAAGGAGATCAAACTATTCAATCCTAAAGGCAATAAACCCTGAACATTCATTGGAAGGAATGATGCTGAAACTGAAGCTTTAATACTCGGGCTATCTGATGCAAAAAGATGACTCATTGGAAAAGACCTTGATGCTAGGAAAAACAGAAGACAGAAGGCCATGATAGAGATGAGATGGTTGGATGGCTTCACCGAGTCAATGGACATGAGTTTGAGCAAGCTCTGGGAGATGGTGAAGGACAGGAAGCCTGGTGTGCTGCAGTCCATGGGGTCACAAAGAGTCAAAGGGTCAGACACTACTAAGCAACTGAACTGAACTGATGTGCAGGAATAGGTACATACATAATTGAGAATAAAACACAGTAGAACTGAATTACAAGACAAATCACAATAGCAACAAAGAACTCAACAGAGATTTTTTTTTCCCTATAAAACATCACAACAGTATATTTGACTAATCTTCAAATATACTACCCTGCAGTGTTTGCTGAGGCAAATTTCTTTGATTTATAAATCTCAATGGATTATGAGCCCTTTCCACAGTACAAACAAAAAAAGGTTTTTCTGCTCGTAATTTATAGTAGTGACATAATCTAATCTAGAATCCAGTAACCAGTAACAGAGTCAAAAATGTGTAGCTGGTATCTCTAAGAAATAGAAGTTACAAATGAATTTTTTAAATTTGGAAAAGTGGGGAGAAATTATCTCAAGAATTAAGAGAAAAACATATCAATTCCACCATAATCAATCTGCCTAGAAATCAAGATAAAAATCACAGATAAAGTTCAAATTAAACTGCTTAGCACAAGATTGAAAGTACAATAAATAATGGTGGTCACCTCCAAGTGGAATTTTTTAGAAAGGAATGTATTTGTAAATCAGAGTGTCAACTTAATCTTCTCAATTCCACCACTCCATCTCACAAAAAATGACTTTGTTAGTTGCATTCTTTAACATGGCAATCTCAAACAGCACATTCATCAAAGCTCTAGGGCATTATGTCCCACACTCTCCTCACTTATTCTTATTTCCAGAGAAGCACACCCACAGATAACATGCTGGGCAGCCAAAAGACAAGAGAATAAAAAAGGGGAAGGAGTTGTGACAGAGGGTTACCTTAAGAAAACTAACTCCGAGATCAGGCTCAAAGAACATATAGGCCAAACACAACATTGCCATCACTGGCTCTGATTTTCACTTCAATTTTTATTTAAGTTATTTATGGAAAATGTATTTAAACAAAAACATAAACATGCACTGGTGTCTAGCCATCCAATTATTACTTGAGTTAGTTTCACTGGTAGTATCACATCACATGTGGCTCAATTTTGTATTAAATTTATACCCCCCAAAGCCCCCACTATAGTGCAGAAGAAGACCAAGAAACTGTCAAGGACCCCAAAATTTGCCTGTCAGGAAGTAAGCAATCCAATTAAAGGCAACAAAAACAATAGGCTCATACTAAGCCACAGAGATTTTTTCATTAAAGCTTGGTTTGGGCAGTTCTGGGTGTTATCAAAAGCAAAATTTATTTTTAGGCACTAACATCCACCTGTCAAAAGCTTCCAGTTAACCAACTTTGAACAGCAGAGAACAGGAACACAAGGAAAGGCTCCGAGTCAAAGTTGTGTGCTAGAGGTGACATAAAATGTATGAATAAATATAGTACTATTTCCCATTGCTTTTTTAAAAAGTGAGTAGGTCAACATAATGTAACTGTAACTAAATTCTTCTTTCCTTAAAAAAAACTCACTAAATTAATGGCATAACTTTAAGATGCCTTAGAAATATGACAGATTTGACATTGTTCTCTTATGAAAAGCGCCTCATTAGTGGCTCAGATGGTAAAGAATCTGCCTGCAGTACAGGAAGCGGGGGTTCAATCCCTGGATAGGGAAGATTCCCTGCTGGAGAAGGGAACGGCTACCTGCTCCAGTATCACAGCTTGGAGAATTTCATGGACAGAGGAACCTGTCCATGGGACTGCAAAGAGCTGGACATGACTCAGCAACTAACATACTTTCTTAAGACAAAGCTGTGCGTGTGTCAGTCCATCAATCTTTGCAACACATGGACTGTAGTCTGCCCGGCTCCTCTGTCCATAGAATACTCTAAGCAAGAATACTGCTGAGAACTGCTAAATCAATTGTTTTTAAGGGGGAGAAACAAGTAAAAGGTAAATAGAGGCAATAAAACAGCATAAGGATCTAAGAAATGATGGGACTGGGAAAAAAAAAAACTTTCCCTATTTCAAATTTCCAAGATGGCATAGGTATGTGGGTGGCACTTAGCAAGCTAGAAGGAAAAAAAAGGACATAATTCCTAGATCTTATTAGATTTCTTATTCTTCCCAACAGCTGAATATTTGATTCAAGATATCAAAGCATTTGGACAGGTAATTAATTAGGCTAAGACAACACAAAACCCATTCTGAATTTCACCGCAGAAATGAAACAGCTCTGTCAGGGATGGTGGGTCTCTAACTGTCCTACAGAAAGAACTCCCTTTCCAGATTCTAACCTGTAGGGCAGAAGTCCTTCACCTGGGTTTACCTAGTCTAGAAAAGAATCTGCACATCTGCTAAATTTCTAACTCCTACAGGTGATTCCAATGGGGGCTGAGGAGCACTGTGCCAGGAAAGGTCAGGAAGGCACCAAGAGGTCACTTCTTTCAATAATATTAACACTGCAAAGCGGGTCCTTCTCTTGTTTTAAGAACTAGAGTGGGTAACATACCATACTGAGTAAAAGTTCTATTAATCTGATTTTAAAATAAACAAAAGATAAACGATAAATTCAACTCTTTGCCTCAAAAACAAATTTGAAAAGGACAATAATAATGAGAACATCTCAGAGAGAGAAAAGACACAGACCACAAAACAGAAATTACCATTTAAAAAATGTACATTAATACCTTTTAAACAAACTCTGGATTATCACTCAGCAAGGAAGTTACAGTGAGATACGATACGGAGCTGTATGCCCAATTCCTTCCAACTCAGCAATCAAGTATACCATCAGGACCACCAATAAACTCTGTGGCAGCTTTGCCAAAACTCAAAAAAAAACCAATCAAAAGAGCTGGACATGACTCAGCAACTAACTTTTAAGACAAAGCTGTGCGTGTCAGTCCATCAATCTTTGCAACACATGGACTGTAGTCTGCCCGGCTCCTCTGTCCATAGAATACTCTAAGCAAGAATACTGCTGAGAACTGCTAAATCAATTGTTTTTAAGGGGGAGAAACAAGTAAAAGGTAAATAGAGGCAATAAAACAGCATAAGGATCTAAGAAATGATGGGACTGGGAAAAAAAAAAACTTTCCCTATTTCAAATTTCCAAGATGGCATAGGTATGTGGGTGGCACTTAGCAAGCTAGAAGGAAAAAAAAGGACATAATTCCTAGATCTTATTAGATTTCTTATTCTTCCCAACAGCTGAATATTTGATTCAAGATATCAAAGCATTTGGACAGGTAATTAATTAGGCTAAGACAACACAAAACCCATTCTGAATTTCACCGCAGAAATGAAACAGCTCTGTCAGGGATGGTGGGTCTCTAACTGTCCTACAGAAAGAACTCCCTTTCCAGATTCTAACCTGTAGGGCAGAAGTCCTTCACCTGGGTTTACCTAGTCTAGAAAAGAATCTGCACATCTGCTAAATTTCTAACTCCTACAGGTGATTCCAATGGGGGCTGAGGAGCACTGTGCCAGGAAAGGTCAGGAAGGCACCAAGAGGTCACTTCTTTCAATAATATTAACACTGCAAAGCGGGTCCTTCTCTTGTTTTAAGAACTAGAGTGGGTAACATACCATACTGAGTAAAAGTTCTATTAATCTGATTTTAAAATAAACAAAAGATAAACGATAAATTCAACTCTTTGCCTCAAAAACAAATTTGAAAAGGACAATAATAATGAGAACATCTCAGAGAGAGAAAAGACACAGACCACAAAACAGAAATTACCATTTAAAAAATGTACATTAATACCTTTTAAACAAACTCTGGATTATCACTCAGCAAGGAAGTTACAGTGAGATACGATACGGAGCTGTATGCCCAATTCCTTCCAACTCAGCAATCAAGTATACCATCAGGACCACCAATAAACTCTGTGGCAGCTTTGCACAAATGAGACTCTAGCAGGAAAAATTAGGGAAAAAAAGAGAAGCCATATTACAGTACAGAGGATTAAGCGCCTGAACTATGGATCCACACAGCTCTGACATTACAGCCAGATGATCATAGCAGGGCATTTCGCCTCTCAGTGCCTCAGTTTCTTCATCTGCAAAATAAACTGTTTTGAGAATTGAGTAATTAACACTTATAAACTGCCAGACAGTGCCTGGCACAGAATTTAAATCATTTAAAAATAATATAGATGAATAAAAGGGACCTTTCCTCTAAGAAGACACAGTCCCCACAACAGGGAAATGGTTTGGCTGACAGAACGTGGCCTAAATGTCAGCACCCACTTGTCCCCTTGGCTGTTAACTTCTGTGCAGGATACCAACTGCCCATTCACATTCTGCTGTGCTATGTGCTACATGGCTGTAGAGTCCAGCTTTGTCTTCTGTGAGCTGATGCAAGAGCTTTACTATATGCACACACATAAAAGAGCAATCGTGAATAAAGGTTTTAAATTACAACAGAGTGGCAGTGTGCATGAACGTGACGTTTATCTTAACCAACGTGACCACGCAGAGTGATAATGAACACACAGTGAAGCAGAGCTTCTCAATTACACCTCAAAGCTAAGTCTTTAACTTTCGGTTTGTAACAGAAAGGAATATGCTTAACTTTTTTTAAAAAAATTAAGAACATGCCAGAAATAATTACTAAAATGAAAATTGTCATTCTGAAGTTAACACAAAAAAAAAAAAGGGAAATTTAAAAAAGCTTACTAAAAAGATAAACGATAAATTCAACTCTTTGCCTCAAAAACAAATTTGAAAAGGACAATAATAATGAGAACATCTCAGAGAGAGAAAAGACACAGACCACAAAACAGAAATTACCATTTAAAAAATGTACATTAATACCTTTTAAACAAACTCTGGATTATCACTCAGCAAGGAAGTTACAGTGAGATACGATACGGAGCTGTATGCCCAATTCCTTCCAACTCAGCAATCAAGTATACCATCAGGACCACCAATAAACTCTGTGGCAGCTTTGCACAAATGAGACTCTAGCAGGAAAAATTAGGGAAAAAAAGAGAAGCCATATTACAGTACAGAGGATTAAGCGCCTGAACTATGGATCCACACAGCTCTGACATTACAGCCAGATGATCATAGCAGGGCATTTCGCCTCTCAGTGCCTCAGTTTCTTCATCTGCAAAATAAACTGTTTTGAGAATTGAGTAATTAACACTTATAAACTGCCAGACAGTGCCTGGCACAGAATTTAAATCATTTAAAAATAATATAGATGAATAAAAGGGACCTTTCCTCTAAGAAGACACAGTCCCCACAACAGGGAAATGGTTTGGCTGACAGAACGTGGCCTAAATGTCAGCACCCACTTGTCCCCTTGGCTGTTAACTTCTGTGCAGGATACCAACTGCCCATTCACATTCTGCTGTGCTATGTGCTACATGGCTGTAGAGTCCAGCTTTGTCTTCTGTGAGCTGATGCAAGAGCTTTACTATATGCACACACATAAAAGAGCAATCGTGAATAAAGGTTTTAAATTACAACAGAGTGGCAGTGTGCATGAACGTGACGTTTATCTTAACCAACGTGACCACGCAGAGTGATAATGAACACACAGTGAAGCAGAGCTTCTCAATTACACCTCAAAGCTAAGTCTTTAACTTTCGGTTTGTAACAGAAAGGAATATGCTTAACTTTTTTTAAAAAAATTAAGAACATGCCAGAAATAATTACTAAAATGAAAATTGTCATTCTGAAGTACTCGAGACACAAAAAGAAAAAATGTATTTACATTTAATTACATGCTAGGTTTGCAATTTTAGAACATTATATTTCTGTCACAAAGATTCAGAAGAGTCACTCTTGTGTGACCTAAGAGCATTTCCTTACATAAGAAAAAGCTTAAGAACTCATTGCTTTGAAGTCACAGTTAAACTTGGTATAATTTAGACAGTACAGACAAACATTTTGTCTTCAATAAGTTACAACAAATTGCTCATTCAACTACCATGTTTCTATAAGAATGGCAGTCAGAAATACCCCTCTTTAAGAGATCAAGTTTGTCCTGTCTTTTAACATACTTCATTCTGAGAGTATTATACATTACTTCTTCGTAGTCTAAAAAATGTCTACTTCTCATCTGATGTTAGTTTGCCAAACTGCTTTCAATGTCACCAAGCTTAAAATGAAACATTTAAACCAGCAAATACACTGTGTTATCTGCCCGTTCACACAAACATAGGAAGAGGGACACAGAGACACACTCTTCCACACTCACTCTCTCTGGAAAGATCACGAGAAAAAAGAAGACCCCTTTCTTATGCAATTCATTAGATTTAGCTCAATAATGAACACTGCTCCTCTCCCTATCCAGCACCAACGGAGGCCGCGTGAGCACTATGACTCCCCCTGACTCTCCACCACTGGCATGCAAAGGCACGCAGCCTGACACTCCGGCCCCAATGGAAGGACTTTTGGTTTTGCAGGTCATGTAGCCTCTATCACAACCACTTAACTCTGCTATTACAGCGCAAAACTGCCACAGATAATACGGAAATTAATGAGTATTTGCTTTCTCCAAGCATACAACAAAAAAGGGCTACCAGCAACACTTTCGGGCCTTAAAGTAATGTCCATGACCATCAGAACTTCTACTGATCGAGGACAGAGCAAATCACTTTTAGGTTAAACAAAATTAAAAAAAAAAAAAACTTTTTAATCAAAAAAGTAACAGGCCAAGCAAAAATAAATTATTCAACCATTCTGCACTAAATCTATTAACCATTCTATGGGAAAGAAGTTTTCGAAGGCATTCAAATCTATGTTATATGGAACTATGCATAGTAATGAAGTTCAATTAGAAAGAAGAGTATTAAAACTCCAGTATCTCTCTGACATCTTAAAACTTAAAGGCAGTGGAGGCAAAATTTAAAGATTTCTACTCTCGCTGTTTAAAAACACAAGTCTTTCACATCATACAATCATGAGCAAATCCTCAGAGTCCTCATTTGCAGAATGCGGCTAATCCTCAAGCCTACACTTTGCAGAGATGGATAGCTTTATAGCAAGTATGAACAGACTTGGGTTATTGTAAGAAAAAAAATAAAACTATGATTTAAAAACAATCCTATTAAATCCTTAAAAATGTTTTCACACATAAATAATACTGATAAATATCAGCTACTTGTAACTGTATAAAAGTACAAAAGAATAGTTTAGTATTTAAATAATGTAGCATTGAAAGATTAAAATCTTAGGTTCTAAGTCAAAAAAATTATTTATGACTTTTATGACTTACCTTGAGATTATAAGAATGGCAATGGGATGTATTAAAAAAAAAAAAAAAGTCAAACAACAAAGGAAGAGAACAATGAAGGCATAGAAATAACAAAGTGGTCCTGCAAATCAATTCTCTTGGCCAGAGCCAATGGAATCAAGGAAACATCTTGGCCATAAATTTTGCCAGTACTAACTAATGCTCACCAAGTAGTGGGTGAGAAGAAATGAGTTATTTTGAATATTTTAATTAAGAGAAAATGACACTGAATTTGAATTTTCTAGCATGGTTAGTGACAACTGGACACCAAAAATCAACTTCTATAATGTGAACTAAATGGTTACTGCAAAGGAGGTTTTCACATTTTCTTTTTTTTTTTTTTTTTAAAGATTTATTTATTTATTTATTTTGGGCGGGGGTCGGGTTGGGGAGGGAGGGGAGCGGGCAGGCCACTTTTATTGGTCTTTCATTTCTCTATTTTCATCCATCTTCGTTCTTTGGCTCCTGCCGGCCTCCCATCGCGGAGGCGTCTGTTATTGCTAAGCGCCGGCTCTGGGCGCATGCGCTCCAGAGCTCTGGCTCGGTAATTGGACACATTGGTCCAGCCGCTCCGCGGCACGTGGGATCTTCCCAGGCCAGGGATCGAACCGGCGCCCCTTGGACTGCAAGGCGGTGTCCTTATCCACTGGACCACCAGGGGAAGCCCGGTTTTCACATTTTCTAACAATCCTAAATTATAATCCACATATAAATCTGGGGGGAAAAAACAAGTAAATTGTGTAATTGTTTTTTTAATAAACAAGCTCACAAGACTATCTGTAGACAGAATTACATTTAAAACAAAGTCAATTTTCTTATCTTCTTTCACTTCTCTAATATCAGAGCAACTAATACCAGAGCAAAGGAGCTGAATGCTACATATGGACTCTCTCCATCAGTAAAACGCTACTCAAGAAAATGCAAAGAAAGCCTCACATTCCTTCAGGAGAGCAGGATGTCATGCAATTTAAAACCCATGTTTATCTCTGAACCAAGTTAAATGGTAGCTTGTTTTCGCTTTTTTGTTTGTTTGTTTTTAAGCTGGCTGTATCTTGCAATGTCAGAATGGAAAAGAGAGGGGGAGGGGAAAAAAGTTTTATTAATCTCTCTACTAGATATTGTTTATAGTAAAAGCTAGCTCTCGATCAAAAATGGAACAAAACTTACTAACATACATCAATAAATGAAGATCCTTACCCTCACAAAGTTCAAATTCCAGCAGAATTTAAAAATCCAGTGTTATGTAAAAGGTGATGAACGCTGCAAGGAAATTCCTCCCATTGCAGGGGCACAGGTTCAATTCTTAACTGGGGAACTAAGATCCCTTACGCTGTGGTACAGCAATAAAAAAGCATACAAAATAAAAAGCATATAACATAAAAAAGCAAGCAATAGACAACAAAAGATGTTTTATTTATTTATTTTTAAATTTTATTTATCTATCTTTTGGAGGGTGGGGTGGGGAGGGAGGGGGATGGGTGGGTCACTTCTATTGGTCTTTCATTTCTCTATTTTCATCTGTTCTTTGGCTCCTGTGGGCCTCCCATCGCGGTGGCCTCTGTCGTTGCAGAGCGCCGGCTCTGGGCGCATGCGCTCCAGAGCTCCGGCTCGGTAATTGGACACATCCGTCCAGCCGCTCCGCGGCACGTGGGATCTTCCCAGGCCAGGGCTCGAACCGGCACCCCTTGCACTGCAAGGCGGTGTCTTTACACACTGGACCACCAGGGGAAACCCCAAAAGATGTTTTAAAAAGAAAACTGAAAAAATCCAAATAGGGTGAGAAGAATCAGGAGTTTTCACAGGGAAGGGAGGAGCTGGTGGCCACAATGCAGTAAAGTAGAACAGTCAGAACTGGTCTATATTTCAGTAGAGAGCTGGTGAGATACTCTGGAAGCTATTCTATGCTCTATGTTTTGTACTCAGAAAATCATGTATGAAGATGTGCCTTATCTTGATGTTGTCAGTTTAGTGTTGAAAACACAACGTCATATCCACAAAATATAAATGACCTTTATGTTTCAATTACTCTTAACTTTTTTCCTCTGAAATATCTGTTCTTGCCTACATTTACTATGTATTATGAAGCTATACTTCCTAGGATAAACACTAGGTGACTTTTTTTTAGAAAACAAATCTGGCTGTATCTTGCAATGTCAGAATGGAAAAGAGAGGGGGAGGGGAAAAAAGTTTTATTAATCTCTACTAGATATTGTTTATAGTAAAAGCTAGCTCTCGATCAAAAATGGAACAAAACTTACTAACATACATCAATAAATGAAGATCCTTACCCTCACAAAGTTCAAATTCCAGCAGAATTTAAAAATCCAGTGTTATGTAAAAGGTGATGAACGCTGCAAGGAAATTCCTCCCATTGCAGGGGCACAGGTTCAATTCTTAACTGGGGAACTAAGATCCCTTACGCTGTGGTACAGCAATAAAAAAGCATACAAAATAAAAAGCATATAACATAAAAAAGCAAGCAATAGACAACAAAAGATGTTTTATTTATTTATTTTTAAATTTTATTTATCTATCTTTTGGAGGGTGGGGTGGGGAGGGAGGGGG
Source organism: Tragulus kanchil (assembly GCA_022376925.1). Lineage (NCBI taxonomy): Eukaryota > Metazoa > Chordata > Mammalia > Artiodactyla > Tragulidae > Tragulus > Tragulus kanchil. The sequence continues at coordinate 112,992,971 of JAIOJX010000028.1, read as the reverse complement.
ATGGGTGGGTCACTTCTATTGGTCTTTCATTTCTCTATTTTCATCTGTTCTTTGGCTCCTGTGGGCCTCCCATCGCGGTGGCCACTGTTGTCGCAGAGCACCGGCTCTGGGCGCACGTGCGCCAGAGCTCCAGCTCGGTAATTGGACACATCCGTCCAGCCGCTCCGCGGCACGTGGGATCTTCCCAGGCCAGGGCTCGAACCGGCACCCCTTGCACTGCAAGGCGGTGTCTTTACACACTGGACCACCAGGGGAAACCCCAAAAGATGTTTTAAAAAGAAAACTGAAAAAATCCAAATAGGGTGAGAAGAATCAGGAGTTTTCACAGGGAAGGGAGGAGCTGGTGGCCACAATGCAGTAAAGTAGAACAGTCAGAACTGGTCTATATTTCAGTAGAGAGCTGGTGAGATACTCTGGAAGCTATTCTATGCTCTATGTTTTGTACTCAGAAAATCATGTATGAAGATGTGCCTTATCTTGATGTTGTCAGTTTAGTGTTGAAAACACAACGTCATATCCACAAAATATAAATGACCTTTATGTTTCAATTACTCTTAACTTTTTTCCTCTGAAATATCTGTTCTTGCCTACATTTACTATGTATTATGAAGCTATACTTCCTAGGATAAACACTAGGTGTTGTGACAGGTTTATGTAAATATTTAGCATTATAATATTATGAAGGCCATCACAAAAGCTATCAAATGCAAAAGAGAAACTTACTATTGCCCAGAGTCTGTTCATTCAAATTATTTTTCATACAAGCATTCTTACAAAGTTAGTATCAAAGAACTTCAAGCTTTCTCAAGACACAGGACTCTGAAAAGCAGAAAAACATCTCTGAAATGGAATTCCTGATCACTTAAGCCCTACTACAGTGTAGACAACAGATTTAATTTAAAACCCACCAAATACTTATATTGTGTCAAGCAAACATACTTAACTATCCATCATCATCTTAAATACTTTAGTTAAAAGAACTAAACACAACTGTGTGTACAGACCAAAGAGTCCTCCAATGCCTAAGGGTCTCTAGCTTTGTTCTCCTTCCGCCCTCTGTGTTCCCTATTCTTTAGCAGTACAACAACAACTTCAATTGTAAACTCCTAGAAAAATATAAGTCAGTTCTGTGACTTGTACCTACTACCACTTCTAAAACATGATTCTGGATCTCAAGAATGGGGGCAGGGTGGCGGCAGGATCTGTGGAGGCTGGACTGTGACAGCAAAATCACACCTCTTCCTAAGAAGGGAAATAAGCCAGAAGTTATTTAAAGAATATTCCTGAGGAAAACCAAAGAGGATGAAAATACACTGTGTGTAATTGTTCTATGGCTTTTTGATCTCAAGTCAAAGGTAACCAATCAGATGAAAAGAACTACCCTGGTGAGTCAGACTAGGGGAAGTCACAAGACCTAAGCTGACCACAGCTGTAACCTGCTCACTCAGAAGGCTACAGGCCGAGGAAGTCTAGCAGGGCAGTCGCAGGCCAGACATGTCAGCAGAACCTGCTGGCCAGAAGCAGCCGTCTTTGCACTTCCACCTGCCGCCACCACACATGACTGCTTGGGTCAAGGGTACAGTAACTCACAGAAGGATGTGGAGTTCACCCTGGCTTGGAACCTTAAGCTGCACAGAGGAATCGACATCATCTTTTAAGACTCTCATGGGTATAGCTTCCAGGAAACCCAACCCATCAAGGAACATGCTCAGTTAAAAGAATGAACCACTTCTTCCAACCAGGTACTCACTCCCACTCCAGATGCAATTCACAAGTCGGGGACCATTTCCCCGCACTTCACACTAGTACTATGGCTGACATTCTGCCTTTCTGTACCACATGAAACACAGCTAAAAAATTTCAAAGTCGGGGCATCCCTGGTGGTCCAGTGAGTAGAGTCCACCTTGCAATGCAAGGGGCACCAGTTTGATCCCTGGCTCGGGAAGATCCCATGTGCCACGGAGCAGCTGGACCAATGGGTCCAGTTGCAAGCCAGTGCTCTGGAGCGCATGCACCCAGAGCTGGTGCTCTGCAATGAGAGAGGCCACTGTAATGGAAGGCCCACACAGGCCAAAGAATAAGATGGATAAAAATAAATAAATAAATAAATAATTTCAAGGCCGTTTATCCACAGAAGGAGAATTGGTTGAACCTTTTCCTCACAACATATCTGCGACCTTATCCCTACTCTGCCTCTTGGGCCAGTAACTTAAACTTCAATGGGGATAATTCACCTTTTATATAAGCAATGATTGGCTTGCAATGTTGAAATGTGAAATCCTCTGGAGTCTTTTAAAAAATAAGAACGAGTCTCATTAAAAAACAGATTCCCAAAGTAAAGATGAAAGAATCCTCTGATTTCTGAGAAACAAAAGTAATGCAGACTTAAAATCAAACTAATAAGCTAAACAAGTTGTGTTACAGGGAATCCCCTGGCAGTCCATTGGTTAAGACTCAGCACTGTCACTGCCATGGGCCCAGATAGGGAATGAAGATCCCATAAACTGCCCACACAGTGCAGCATCCTCCTAATTTTTTTAATTTAAAAATATCTTATTAATAGCATAGAAAATTTGTTTTGATGATATGAAGGTTAAAGCAAACCTGCTCACTCAGAAGGCTACAGGCCGAGGAAGTCTAGCAGGGCAGTCGCAGGCCAGACATGTCAGCAGAACCTGCTGGCCAGAAGCAGCCGTCTTTGCACTTCCACCTGCCGCCACCACACATGACTGCTTGGGTCAAGGGTACAGTAACTCACAGAAGGATGTGGAGTTCACCCTGGCTTGGAACCTTAAGCTGCACAGAGGAATCGACATCATCTTTTAAGACTCTCATGGGTATAGCTTCCAGGAAACCCAACCCATCAAGGAACATGCTCAGTTAAAAGAATGAACCACTTCTTCCAACCAGGTACTCACTCCCACTCCAGATGCAATTCACAAGTCGGGGACCATTTCCCCGCACTTCACACTAGTACTATGGCTGACATTCTGCCTTTCTGTACCACATGAAACACAGCTAAAAAATTTCAAAGTCGGGGCATCCCTGGTGGTCCAGTGAGTAGAGTCCACCTTGCAATGCAAGGCACCAGTTTGATCCCTGGCTCGGGAAGATCCCATGTGCCACGGAGCAGCTGGACCAATGGGTCCAGTTGCAAGCCAGTGCTCTGGAGCGCATGCACCCAGAGCTGGTGCTCTGCAATGAGAGAGGCCACTGTAATGGAAGGCCCACACAGGCCAAAGAATAAGATGGATAAAAATAAATAAATAAATAAATAATTTCAAGGCCGTTTATCCACAGAAGGAGAATTGGTTGAACCTTTTCCTCACAACATATCTGCGACCTTATCCCTACTCTGCCTCTTGGGCCAGTAACTTAAACTTCAATGGGGATAATTCACCTTTTATATAAGCAATGATTGGCTTGCAATGTTGAAATGTGAAATCCTCTGGAGTCTTTTAAAAAATAAGAACGAGTCTCATTAAAAAACAGATTCCCAAAGTAAAGATGAAAGAATCCTCTGATTTCTGAGAAACAAAAGTAATGCAGACTTAAAATCAAACTAATAAGCTAAACAAGTTGTGTTACAGGGAATCCCCTGGCAGTCCATTGGTTAAGACTCAGCACTGTCACTGCCATGGGCCCAGATAGGGAATGAAGATCCCATAAACTGCCCACACAGTGCAGCATCCTCCTAATTTTTTTAATTTAAAAATATCTTATTAATAGCATAGAAAATTTGTTTTGATGATATGAAGGTTAAAGCAAAGCAGTATAACTGATAAACTGAAGTCCACAATATTTCTTCCCAGAAAGTAATAAAATGACTATCAAACAAAATATACTGCCTGTGTACTCAGTATCATTTAAATCTCACAACAAGCTTGTACAAAGGTATTACTATCTCTGTTTCAGAAACAAGCTACCTGGGGCTCAAGCTACCAAGAACAACACTAATGAGAGGAAGAGGAAGGGACATCAGGTGCTGGGTCTCTTACCAATCTCCTCTCTAGGTCTCTCAAGGACCTTTTTCAAAGCCTGTGCTTCCCAAGAGCTTCCTGACTCTAGCACAGTAAAGAATTTGTATGAGAGGATCACTATGCAGGAGGAGGAAATCTATATCCACATTCTCCCATTGCTATAGGTAGGATGGAGTCAGTGCAGCATGAATCTTGGGTATTCCCACCAGGGGACAGTGTAAGTACACGCAGCAAGAAATTCAACTTTTTTGTTAGCCACACCTACTTAGTTTCCAAATATTTTTGACCTAGAGTATTCATACAACTAACTAGTTCTTGGAATGCCATGTAGAAGTTAAAAAACAGAGGCTGGGGAGGACAGCCATCAAGATAAAGGAGGAGGCGAGGGAAGAGTCAGCTTTCCTGAAAACAAACAACAGATGCAGCATTTTCTGAAACCTGCTTTATTATTTAAGGCCCCGAAGAAGTAGCCATTATTCCAGGCAAGAGTTGCTTCAATTTTGGGGAAAATTTTTTAAAGCAATGATTGGCTTGCAATGTTGAAATGTGAAATCCTCTGGAGTCTTTTAAAAAATAAGAACGAGTCTCATTAAAAAACAGATTCCCAAAGTAAAGATGAAAGAATCCTCTGATTTCTGAGAAACAAAAGTAATGCAGACTTAAAATCAAACTAATAAGCTAAACAAGTTGTGTTACAGGGAATCCCCTGGCAGTCCATTGGTTAAGACTCAGCACTGTCACTGCCATGGGCCCAGATAGGGAATGAAGATCCCATAAACTGCCCACACAGTGCAGCATCCTCCTAATTTTTTTAATTTAAAAATATCTTATTAATAGCATAGAAAATTTGTTTTGATGATATGAAGGTTAAAGCAAAGCAGTATAACTGATAAACTGAAGTCCACAATATTTCTTCCCAGAAAGTAATAAAATGACTATCAAACAAAATATACTGCCTGTGTACTCAGTATCATTTAAATCTCACAACAAGCTTGTACAAAGGTATTACTATCTCTGTTTCAGAAACAAGCTACCTGGGGCTCAAGCTACCAAGAACAACACTAATGAGAGGAAGAGGAAGGGACATCAGGTGCTGGGTCTCTTACCAATCTCCTCTCTAGGTCTCTCAAGGACCTTTTTCAAAGCCTGTGCTTCCCAAGAGCTTCCTGACTCTAGCACAGTAAAGAATTTGTATGAGAGGATCACTATGCAGGAGGAGGAAATCTATATCCACATTCTCCCATTGCTATAGGTAGGATGGAGTCAGTGCAGCATGAATCTTGGGTATTCCCACCAGGGGACAGTGTAAGTACACGCAGCAAGAAATTCAACTTTTTTGTTAGCCACACCTACTTAGTTTCCAAATATTTTTGACCTAGAGTATTCATACAACTAACTAGTTCTTGGAATGCCATGTAGAAGTTAAAAAACAGAGGCTGGGGAGGACAGCCATCAAGATAAAGGAGGAGGCGAGGGAAGAGTCAGCTTTCCTGAAAACAAACAACAGATGCAGCATTTTCTGAAACCTGCTTTATTATTTAACTGGATGCCTCCTGAAGAAGTAGCCATTATTCACCTAGGCAATGAGTCTGATGAATTCTTTCCACTGAGGATAATAGGAAAAAAAACAAAAAGCAACTTCTTGCCTCTTTTTATTTTTTTAAACATTTGTTTAAAATAGTACTCTCAGTTACTTGAAGGCAACTGGACATCATTTGCTGCCTAGATGTCCCCAAAGCATTTCCAACTGACTATGAAAAAAAAAAAGTGAAAGTGTTAGCTGCTCAGTCATGTCCAACTCTATGCCATCCCATGGACTGTAGGCCCTCCAGTCTCCTCTGTCTATGGAATTCTCCAGGCAAAAATACTGGAGTGGGTAGCCATTCCCTTCTCCAGGGAATCTTCCTGATTTAGAGAGCGAACCTGGGTCTGCTGCATTATAGGTGGACTCCTTACGGTCTGAGCCACTATATAAACTTCATTCATCTCCCACCCCAAATTTGTTCCTCTTCTCATATTTTCTAGTCTGGCTCTATCCTCTAGTCACCAAAGCTAGAAATATGGCTCCTTCTTCTCCCTCATCTCCAATAGCTTATCCAATCAGCAAAACCCATTATATTCTACCTCTAGGGTGTTGCTTCACAAATGTGTTTTCAGTTCTCCACACCTCCCACATCCTCAAGACTCTGGATATGCTATATCCTGTAGCTAAACTTCAGATGACCTACCTAAGTTCTGCCACCATTATGGGTACTTATTTTATATGCCTGTCTTCTTTCAATAGAGGTTATATATCTTGAAAAATGCCTAGAACGAAACGGAACAATATGATCACAGTAAAGAATTTGTATGAGAGGATCACTATAAAATCATATCCACATTCTCCCATTGCTATAGGTAGGATGGAGTCAGTGCAGCATGAATCTTGGGTATTCCCACCAGGGGACAGTGTAAGTACACGCAGCAAGAAATTCAACTTTTTTGTTAGCCACACCTACTTAGTTTCCAAATATTTTTGACCTAGAGTATTCATACAACTAACTAGTTCTTGGAATGCCATGTAGAAGTTAAAAAACAGAGGCTGGGGAGGACAGCCATCAAGATAAAGGAGGAGGCGAGGGAAGAGTCAGCTTTCCTGAAAACAAACAACAGATGCAGCATTTTCTGAAACCTGCTTTATTATTTAACTGGATGCCTCCTGAAGAAGTAGCCATTATTCACCTAGGCAATGAGTCTGATGAATTCTTTCCACTGAGGATAATAGGAAAAAAAACAAAAAGCAACTTCTTGCCTCTTTTATTTTTTAAACATTTGTTTAAAATAGTACTCTCAGTTACTTGAAGGCAACTGGACATCATTTGCTGCCTAGATGTCCCCAAAGCATTTCCAACTGTCTATGAAAAATAAAAAGTGAAAGTGTTAGCTGCTCAGTCATGTCCAACTCTATGCCATCCCATGGACTGTAGGCCCTCCAGTCTCCTCTGTCTATGGAATTCTCCAGGCAAAAATACTGGAGTGGGTAGCCATTCCCTTCTCCAGGGAATCTTCCTGATTTAGAGAGCGAACCTGGGTCTGCTGCATTATAGGTGGACCCCTACGGTCTGAGCCACTATATAAACTTCATTCATCTCCCACCCCAAATTTGTTCCTCTTCTCATATTTTCTAGTCTGGCTCTATCCTCTAGTCACCAAAGCTAGAAATATGGCTCCTTCTTCTCCCTCATCTCCAATAGCTTATCCAATCAGCAAAACCCATTATATTCTACCTCTAGGGTGTTGCTTCACAAATGTGTTTTCAGTTCTCCACACCTCCCACATCCTCAAGACTCTGGATATGCTATATCCTGTAGCTAAACTTCAGATGACCTACCTAAGTTCTGCCACCATTATGGGTACTTATTTTATATGCCTGTCTTCTTTCAATAGAGGTTATATATCTTGAAAAATGCCTAGAACGAAACGGAACAAATATGATCAAATGCACCCTTCTCACAAAAGGGTGTGAGTGATTAAAATGAAGACCTCACCCGCACAGGTACCATAAAAATCTATGACAACATCACTGAAATGTTTTTCACTCCCTCTCAAAATCAATTTCGTAAAGAACAAAGACAAATGTTAGTCTAATGCAAACCATATGTGATATTCAGAAAATCCTAGAAGTATCATTTTTATTCCAGGGGTAAAAAATAAGAACTATGACCACTTACTTAACAACGACACTTTGCTCTGAGATACTGTATTACTCAAACACATTAGTGTAACTATCACATCAGAGTAGACCATTAAAAAATCATTTCAATGCAGTGCCACTCTGTTACAAATACAGATGCAAATTTAAAAATACAAAGGTTGCTCTTAAAAGGCATTTCCTAGGTTTGCCATTTTTTAGGGACTATGATATGATTTTGATCTCGCTAATCACTGTTGGCCAGATTAGAGGAACTGGGAACGCAAAGGAGAACATAAAGAAGAATTATCAACAGCTTAAAGTTAATCACTGACACAGTCTAAGGTTTGCTATTCTTCGCTTCACTGTGCTACAGACAAAAACTGGACAGTCTACCCCAAGAAACCAGAAAGCTTACAACAGGCAGGGACTTCTTTCATTATCAGTTTCTAACCGCTAAATCCTGGAAAGATAGACAAGAAAGGTGGACAAACTTGCTCTACTGGCATTCTCATATTAGAGGAAATAAAATCCAAAATATAGATGATTCTTACATGCTTATTATAATGAAGCTGTCTGTGTATTTTCAAATCTTCGATTTATTCATGGTCACTATCAAACCATATCCCTATCTCATACTTATCATTTTTATTTATTTTGCCTCTCAAAATAACTTGAGCATTTTATATCCTTGCTCTCTTCTAACTACACCAAATTCCCTACGTCTTCCCATATGTATTTAATAATCCTACGCCAAACCATTTCTTTACAATATACAACTGTTAAAAAAAAAAAGTGTTCTTCATCATTATTCAATATATCTGTGCATTCATTCAATAAACATTCCCTCCTATTTCACAGCTTTGCCCATTCTTCACAAAATTCTTGGATTTAAGGCAGAAAAAACTACACACAGAACTAGAACTGCAAGAGTACTGAGACACTACCACGTATCAAGCTGACATCAGGCTGATTGCTTCACTTCTCTAAATCTGTCTTCTCATCAGTAAAACTATATAGAAGCGTTACGAGAATTACTAGTATCTAGGATATAAAAAGTACTTAGTTAATGGCAGCACTGTTCACTGGCAATCTGAAAATGGGGTATCACTTTTTAATTATCAATATAAGAAGGAAAAAGAAAATTGGTAAACAGGAAAGCAGGGGTCAGTCAAGATTTTGGCGCCTAAGAAACACCACCCATTTTTATCTCGCATCACTACCAGTCATCTATATTGTGTGTTGGATTAATAAAATGTCCATACTTTTAAAAGAAATATCAATTTAATATTCTTACTCCTGCTCCACAGCTTCCACATAGTAGCTGAGAAGCAGTGGGACTACCACCTAAAACAGCAGCACTTAACTCCTGGGAATTACAACTTTCAGTGACAGCAAAAAACAGGTAAGTTTAAAAGCATGTCAATCAAGCCTTCTCCAGAATTAAGCAATATTTCTAAATAGTACACTTACTTTGTTTTTGAATGTCACACAGACTACTGAATATCTGTAGACTGAAATTATTTTCTTTCTTGATAAAACATCAAAAATATTTATAAGCATGAATAAGAAATAACTTGTAGTTTCCTATTCCAGAAAATTCCTTATAGACAGAGTAAGCTCTCAGTTCTCCATGATGTCTGCTACCCTGGACAATTTAATACCTCTATAAATTTCAATAATATGCATCTTCTCTAGTATAGTAGTAAAGATGTTAACAGTATGACCCAATCTAACTTAGAATGTTACTAGTAGAAGACTAATTTTCTATTTTTAAAAGAGTCAGCAAATTCCACCTGGAGTTTTAGTAAAGTCTGCTTGACTTCTGTGTCGATGATTGCAAGAAATACAAGGTAAAACTGGCTAGTTCATTCAAAGGGCAGAAAAAGCAGTACTGAAGAGCAGAACAGGTTCAGTAGTATAAGGCAAATGTCCAACAAGAACCATTCAACATTCTGACCCCATCAACTTGCTTTTTTCTACCATCACAGTAGTAAGCAGAAAAAAAGAAGTCTACTCTGCTACACAACATAAACTAACACAACCTTATAAATAAACTGCATTTCAATAAAATAAAAATTTTAAAAACATCTAGGGACAAAGGCTGATTATACATTTCCTAATGGTATATACATTTTGACTTTCTTTTCCTCACTTTTTTTTCTTAATCCATTGTTCCTGGCCACAAATTCAGGACGTTCTGATGCCCAAGCCATGACTCCCGTAAAGAACAGTCTAAGAACCTTTTTCCATTCCAAGCCAATATAAAACATCTATTCTTTCAAAATCATTTATCTCTTCACACTCTCAAATGTCCTTGAAACATTCTTTTTCCTTTTCAAAAAATCATTTACCAAAAATCAAAAGCCATTTTAAAAGCTTTTTAGCTCCACAGCTTCCACATAGTAGCTGAGAAGCAGTGGGACTACCACCTAAAACAGCAGCACTTAACTCCTGGGAATTACAACTTTCAGTGACAGCAAAAAACAGGTAAGTTTAAAAGCATGTCAATCAAGCCTTCTCCAGAATTAAGCAATATTTCTAAATAGTACACTTACTTTGTTTTTGAATGTCACACAGACTACTGAATATCTGTAGACTGAAATTATTTTCTTTCTTGATAAAACATCAAAAATATTTATAAGCATGAATAAGAAATAACTTGTAGTTTCCTATTCCAGAAAATTCCTTATAGACAGAGTAAGCTCTCAGTTCTCCATGATGTCTGCTACCCTGGACAATTTAATACCTCTATAAATTTCAATAATATGCATCTTCTCTAGTATAGTAGTAAAGATGTTAACAGTATGACCCAATCTAACTTAGAATGTTACTAGTAGAAGACTAATTTTCTATTTTTAAAAGAGTCAGCAAATTCCACCTGGAGTTTTAGTAAAGTCTGCTTGACTTCTGTGTCGATGATTGCAAGAAATACAAGGTAAAACTGGCTAGTTCATTCAAAGGGCAGAAAAAGCAGTACTGAAGAGCAGAACAGGTTCAGTAGTATAAGGCAAATGTCCAACAAGAACCATTCAACATTCTGACCCCATCAACTTGCTTTTTTCTACCATCACAGTAGTAAGCAGAAAAAAAGAAGTCTACTCTGCTACACAACATAAACTAACACAACCTTATAAATAAACTGCATTTCAATAAAATAAAAATTTTAAAAACATCTAGGGACAAAGGCTGATTATACATTTCCTAATGGTATATACATTTTGACTTTCTTTTCCTCACTTTTTTTTCTTAATCCATTGTTCCTGGCCACAAATTCAGGACGTTCTGATGCCCAAGCCATGACTCCCGTAAAGAACAGTCTAAGAACCTTTTTCCATTCCAAGCCAATATAAAACATCTATTCTTTCAAAATCATTTATCTCTTCACACTCTCAAATGTCCTTGAACATTCATTCATTTATTCACAGCTTATTTAAGGACAAAAGAAGACTTTACATTGTAAAGGGGGAAAGAACAATCTAGTCATAACCATACTACACATTCAAAAATAAACTTCTAGAACTGCTTCAAATTCCAAGTGCCAAGGAAGTCTCTGAATGGAGGATGACTTGGCAGACACTAGATCTCCTTGAAGTTTAAATTCTATCCAGAAATGTACTCCTAGACTGACCTTAAGTATTCAAGGAGAACATAGAGAAATATCAGACTTTTGTTCAAAGCTACCTTACTACTATTTTGATCCATTTGATACTGAGAAATAATACACATACACGTCCACACACATATATGAGTGTGTCCATATGAGTGCAGTTTCTAGCACAGAGCTCTCAAAATCCTTGTAGTTTCCTAATGGCACTGGAAATGTCATACCCTGCCCCACTCATTTCTTCCATCTGGATGTTCATCTTTATCCTATGTCAAACCCTTTTACAATATACTGGTAAACATCAATAAGTGGTTCTCTAATGAGCCATTCTAACAAATTATCAAACACAGAAAGCAAGTCATGGCAACTCCAATGATAAGCCAGTTGGTCAGAAGTGACGATCTAAGAAAGACCTGTGTCTGGACGGACCCTTCAACTTGTGAGATGATGCTAACTCCAGGTAGACAGTGTCAGAACTGAACTGTAGGACACAGGGCTGGCGTTGCAGAGAACTGGTGTGGAAAAGGCACTACACATCTGGTGATCAGCACTGTCAGAAGTGTATGGATAAGGGGAAAAAACACTGTAATCTTTAGCCTCAATACAGTAAACAGAAAAAGAAGTCTACTCTGCTACACAACATAAACTAACACAACCTATAAATAAACTGCATTTCAATAAAATAAAATTTTAAAAACATCTAGGGACAAAGGCTGATTATACATTTCCTAATGGTATATACATTTTGACTTTCTTTTCCTCACTTTTTTTTCTTAATCCATTGTTCCTGGCCACAAATTCAGGACGTTCTGATGCCCAAGCCATGACTCCCGTAAAGAACAGTCTAAGAACCTTTTTCCATTCCAAGCCAATATAAAACATCTATTCTTTCAAAATCATTTATCTCTTCACACTCTCAAATGTCCTTGAACATTCATTCATTTATTCACAGCTTATTTAAGGACAAAAGAAGACTTTACATTGTAAAGGGGGAAAGAACAATCTAGTCATAACCATACTACACATTCAAAAATAAACTTCTAGAACTGCTTCAAATTCCAAGTGCCAAGGAAGTCTCTGAATGGAGGATGACTTGGCAGACACTAGATCTCCTTGAAGTTTAAATTCTATCCAGAAATGTACTCCTAGACTGACCTTAAGTATTCAAGGAGAACATAGAGAAATATCAGACTTTTGTTCAAAGCTACCTTACTACTATTTTGATCCATTTGATACTGAGAAATAATACACATACACGTCCACACACATATATGAGTGTGTCCATATGAGTGCAGTTTCTAGCACAGAGCTCTCAAAATCCTTGTAGTTTCCTAATGGCACTGGAAATGTCATACCCTGCCCCACTCATTTCTTCCATCTGGATGTTCATCTTTATCCTATGTCAAACCCTTTTACAATATACTGGTAAACATCAATAAGTGGTTCTCTAATGAGCCATTCTAACAAATTATCAAACACAGAAAGCAAGTCATGGCAACTCCAATGATAAGCCAGTTGGTCAGAAGTGACGATCTAAGAAAGACCTGTGTCTGGACGGACCCTTCAACTTGTGAGATGATGCTAACTCCAGGTAGACAGTGTCAGAACTGAACTGTAGGACACAGGGCTGGCGTTGCAGAGAACTGGTGTGGAAAAGGCACTACACATCTGGTGATCAGCACTGTCAGAAGTGTATGGATAAGGGGAAAAAAAAAACACTGTAATCTTTAGCCTCAATAGTTGCCAATATTTCTCCTGCCTGATAAACCTCTTATTACATACTCATGTCTTTTGTTTTTTATTTGGGTGGGGGCGAGTTGGGGAGGGCAGGCCACTTCTATTGATCTTTCATTTATCTATTTTCATCAGTCTTTGTTCTTTGGCCTGTGTGGGCCTCCCATCACAGTGGCCTCTGCTGTTGCAGAGCACCGGCTCTAGGCACATGTGCTCCAGAGCTCCGGCTCGGTAATTGGACACATCAGTCCAGCCACTCCGGGGCACGTGGGCGGTGTCCTTACCCACTGGACCACCAGGGAAGCCCACTCATGTCTTCTTTATGTCAGTCTACAACAATTTTCTCTCCCCAACCATTATTCAAAGAATATATATTTATTTCACAAAGACATTATCATGGACATTTCACTTAAAAGTTGAAGACATGGCCTTCTCTGGTGGTCCAGTGGGTAAAGAGTCCACCTTCCAGTGCAAGGGGTGCTGGTTCAATCCCTGGCCTGTGAAGATCCCACGTGCTACAGAGCAGCTGGACCAGTGTGTCCAATTACGAGCCAGCGCCTGGAGGCATGTGTGTCCAGAGCCGGTGTTCTGCAACAAGAGAGGCTGCTGCGATGGGAGGCCCACAAAGGTCAAAGAACAAAGATGGATGAAAACAAATAAATAAAAGACCAATAAATGAGGCCAAAAATTTTTTTAAAAAAAGAAAAAGTTGAAGACATTAAATTGTACGTAAACCTCACAGATCAAGAAAGACAGAAATAAATGTATAATGGTAACCAGCAAAAGAACCAAAACACAAGTTCTTAACATTGTTGTCTCCTTTTTGTTTTCATTTTATTATATATATTTATTATTGTTGTTGTTCGGTCACTAAGTCATGTCCAACCCTTTGTGGCCCCATAGACAGTAGTCCACCAGGCTTCTCTGCCCATGAGATTTCCCAGGCAAGAATACTGGAATGGGCTGCCATTTCCTTCTCCAGAGGATCTCCTGACCCAGGGATCAAACCCCCATCTCGTACTTGGCAGGCAGATTTTTTACCACTGAGCCACCTGGGAAACCCCATGCATTCATTATTTTCATGTTACATTTTTAAAAACATGGAAATTTCTGATTTTCTAAACCATCCAGAGCCAGGAAATAAACCACCTTTTATATAAATAACAAACAGTACTATACATATGCCTTTGCACACCCCCATCACTGGTAGTTTGGTAATTTAATAAGATTTAGTATAATTTTTAGGTAGGAAAATTTTAAGTATTTACCAATAGGTTTAAAGTTTTAATCACTAGTATAAAATAAAGTTTTAAATTGCTAGTTTTATCCTATTAGAGGATGTTAACTTGCCCTCTCCAATTAAAGCTAAAAGTCTAGTCATGGTGTTTTTTCCAAAGGCATGACTAGATTCCTAGACAAAATCAAAATACGACTTGTCATAGTCTCTTTTTACTGAGCAAAGCAAAGCTCTTCTCCTTTAAACAAAGGGGGAATGAGAAAGCAGTAAGCAGAAACACTTTAGGGGAAACTTTAAAAGAATCCATTTGTGAATTCTCATTTTATTGGGCTTAATTCATAATCAATTATTATTAGAATTATTTGTGTGTTATGTTGTGAAATACCATATTTTTTCACTCATTTGATTACTATGTATTGAGGGCCTACTATATGCCAGGCATCATTTCAAATAAGGATAGAGCAGTAAAGAAAACTCCCTGAAGTTCACATTCTATTAGAAGAGAACAAACAAATAATATGGCACATTATAATATATAGGAACTGTCCTGTCTCAATTTCTGAAAGAGTAAATACTTAAGCTTTAGCACTGTAACCATTCAGGTTCACTGACTCCACACACGAGAGAGAAAACTCAGGAAACAGGATTTACTGAAATCATTAGCTCAGAAAAACCTGGATAGTCAGATTTTGAAATAAAGAAACCACAGCAGTTTTATAGATCAAGAATATTCCCACTCAACCCAATTAAGTTTGTTCCTGGAATCTGTTTCAACAACTTGTGGTCAAATATGGTCCCATGGCTCTTCTATTTCCAATGAATGACCGGATTCACACATAATTAAGATTCCCACTGATGTTATTTATAAGTAGATAAATAGATATGACTAGAGGATGGAAAGTTATCAATCCTAAGGCAGAGAAAGCTACAAAGAGTAATTATTAGTACACCATCTTTCTGCCACAGGATAGGACTGCTGAAACCTGCTCTGAATAGACAACCTCATGCACTGCATCGTAATGTACCACTGGTTTAGCTCACAGGCCAGGCACCAACACTGGCTACCAATTTTGTGGATCATGTTAGTTTACTTCCAAAACCATTTATTGTTTCTGCTAGATCAACAGAAGTTCCAAAATCAACAGACATGTACGAGCATTCCAAGAATCTCCTTAGGCCTATACTTCAACCTCACGAATCTCCTTCCAGGTCATTTTATTTGCAGTGTTGGCGCAGCCCTTTCTCTTGGTATTTCTAACACCAAATTTCTGGAAGAAGAGAACTGAGGAACAAAACCCCTTAGGCTCCTTAAGCAAACAATCTACAAACCATCATTCCAAAATGCTGCAGAACGTGAATCTAGCTTTATTTCAATATGTGTCTCACCGAACTTTATTCGAATGACTGAGAAGGCCATTTTCCTATAGCACAACTCTAAATGCCATAAACAAAGCTCCTACTTACAGAGCCTAATTGATAACCTTAGTTGCTCACTACTTTCCAACATGCATCCTTCTTTATCTATGACAGAGGAGGTTTATTCTCAACAGAGCCTTCTTTAATTTAGTATGCTTATTCTAATGGCTTTCCCTTCTTGTCCGATACAGAGCTTATCCATTTTTCGAGATCCAGCTCTATTCCTTCCTGCTGAAAGACTTCCCATAATACTCCAACCTAGCAGTGACGTTTCTCCTTTCTGAAGAGCTCTGAGAATATACACGTCGTTTTACAGTGCCGCAAAATGGAACCCAGGGAGGTTAAGTAATCACCCTAATTTAAACAACTAGCCAAAGACAAAAGCTGGAATATAATCCCGATCTTTAAACTAAAACTAAGGTTTACCATCTGTTATTCCAGTCTTCTTCCCTCTAATTTTATTTCCCACACTGATCTTATTATATTGCTCCACCCTTTAAAATTTCCAATGGATTCTCCATAGGCCAACTGCAATCTTCTTCATTCAGGTTTCTTTTTGAGCTCTAGCTCATATTAATTTCTCTCTTTTCCAAATCCACTACATTTAAATTAGCATTTCACAATACAGCAACTTTTTACTTTGTACATATCACCTCATTTACTCCCCCAAAACAATTCGAAAAGCCAGGAATATACCTGTCACATTTTACAAATGGCCCTAAGATGTTAAGGTGCTTACGTTCAAACAAGTACTCACAACAATTGCTCCCTCAAGAGCTCCTTATTTAGAACTGTGTCCACCACCTCCAAAGTATATATTCTTTAAATACAACATACTTCAATTCTTGTTTTCCTTCTAACCACACACAGAGTGGAAATTATGTTAAGAGATAAGCAAGTCTTTCTTTGTAACTAGAATTCAGACTCATTCTTGATTTTTGATTCAAAATTCTTCCAATCATATATAACCTGTAACTTTTTCTTGTTACAGGATTCCATGCTTTTCTTCAGGACCACAGTTAACATAACCTAAACCTGTGCCTGAAGATGCAAACCCAAACTGAGGAACATTCTTCAAAGCTCTCAATGTCAATGTAGGAAGACTAAGTCTGAGGCCAGAATTAAGACTGGTCAATGTGTGATCTCCAACTGGATCCTACATCAGGGTAAAACAATTTTTAGCAAGATCATTGGGACAATTAACAAAATCTGAAGATGAAATACATTAAATAAAAGCATTGTATCAATACTACATCAATGTTAAATACCCCTAAATTAGAACACTGCACTATGGTCACCAGAGGAGGTTTATTCTCAACAGAGCCTTCTTTAATTTAGTATGCTTATTCTAATGGCTTTCCCTTCTTGTCCGATACAGAGCTTATCCATTTTTCGAGATCCAGCTCTATTCCTTCCTGCTGAAAGACTTCCCATAATACTCCAACCTAGCAGTGACGTTTCTCCTTTCTGAAGAGCTCTGAGAATATACACGTCGTTTTACAGTGCCGCAAAATGGAACCCAGGGAGGTTAAGTAATCACCCTAATTTAAACAACTAGCCAAAGACAAAAGCTGGAATATAATCCCGATCTTTAAACTAAAACTAAGGTTTACCATCTGTTATTCCAGTCTTCTTCCCTCTAATTTTATTTCCCACACTGATCTTATTATATTGCTCCACCCTTTAAAATTTCCAATGGATTCTCCATAGGCCAACTGCAATCTTCTTCATTCAGGTTTCTTTGTGAGCTCTAGCTCATATTAATTTCTCTCTTTTCCAAATCCACTACATTTAAATTAGCATTTCACAATACAGCAACTTTTTACTTTGTACATATCCCCTCATTTACCCCCCCAAAACAATTCGAAAAGCCAGGAATATACCTGTCACATTTTACAAATGGCCCTAAGATGTTAAGGTGCTTACGTTCAAACAAGTACTCACAACAATTGCTCCCTCAAGAGCTCCTTATTTAGAACTGTGTCCACCACCTCCAAAGTATATATTCTTTAAATACAACATACTTCAATTCTTGTTTTCCTTCTAACCACACACAGAGTGGAAATTATGTTAAGAGATAAGCAAGTCTTTCTTTGTAACTAGAATTCAGACTCATTCTTGATTTTTGATTCAAAATTCTTCCAATCATATATAACCTGTAACTTTTTCTTGTTACAGGATTCCATGCTTTTCTTCAGGACCACAGTTAACATAACCTAAACCTGTGCCTGAAGATGCAAACCCAAACTGAGGAACATTCTTCAAAGCTCTCAATGTCAATGTAGGAAGACTAAGTCTGAGGCCAGAATTAAGACTGGTCAATGTGTGATCTCCAACTGGATCCTACATCAGGGTAAAACAATTTTTAGCAAGATCATTGGGACAATTAACAAAATCTGAAGATGAAATACATTAAATAAAAGCATTGTATCAATACTACATCAATGTTAAATACCCCTAAATTAGAACACTGCACTATGGTCACCTACAAAAAGAAAATGTCCTGGGCTTCCCTGGTGGCTCAGTGGATAAGAACCCATCTGCCAAAACAGGGGACACAGGTTTAATCCCTGATCCGGGAAGATCCCATATGCCACGGAGCAACTCAAACCCACACAACAACGAAGACCCAGTACAGCCAAAAATAAATAAATGAAAAAAAACTTAAAAAAAGAAAAAGAGAAAAGAAAATGTCCTTGGTCTTAAGAGATACATATAAGCATTGAGAGATAAAAAATCATGACATGACTCAGCTAAGAATAATGAGATAAATAAAAATAATGATAAAAGAGATCATGAATAACAATACAAAGCAAATGTGCAAAAATGTCCAAAACTGG
Organism: Tragulus kanchil; assembly: GCA_022376925.1. NCBI lineage: Eukaryota > Metazoa > Chordata > Mammalia > Artiodactyla > Tragulidae > Tragulus > Tragulus kanchil. Next base: position 112,974,487 of record JAIOJX010000028.1, on the reverse strand, counting down.
TAAATCTGAAAGGTATGCAAGAGTTCACATTTACAAAAAAGTTGAAAAAAGCTATTACTGAGAGAGGAATAGAGAGGCATGTTCCAGCATTTTCTGGGAAGGGCCAATCACGTGTTTTAGGCTTGGGGGGCCTTCTAGTCTCTGTCAGAGCTACCAGGTGCTGCTTCTATACCAGGTCAGCCTGCAGACAACATACACAAGCAGGCATGGTATGTTCCAACAAAACCCTATGTACAGGGCTTCCCTGGTCATCCAGTGGGTAAGGACACCATCTTGCAGTGCAAGGGGCGCTGGTTTGAGCCCTGACCTGGGAAGATCCCACGTGCCGCGGAGCGGCTGGACTGATGTGTCCAATTACCGAGCCGGAGCTCTGGAGCGCATGCGCCCAGAGCCGGTACTCTGCGACAACAGATGCCACCACGATGGGAGGCCCACATGGGCCAAAGAAAAAAGATGGATGAAAATGGACAAATGAAAGACCAATAGAAATGGCCCGCCTGCTCCCCTCCCTCCCCCCCCCCCCCCCAAATAAATAAATAAATAAATCTTAAAAAAAAAAAAAAAACCCTATGTACAAAAGGCAGGTCATAGTTTGCTGATCCTCAATACAAAAGATTGGCCATGTTGCGCTAACTGTAAGAAATTGCAGCATGAACATGAAGAGTCACTGCATTATTCTCTTACATGTTTTGACATTTTTCATAATAAAAGTTTAAAAGGAAAGCCCTTCACTGAGAAATCTTCCTGTATGTCAATCTCTTCCTTCCCTTCCACAGCCCACCTCCTCCAAAAGAAAGTCAGCATCTGAGGCACTGATTCTCTAAATGCTAAAGTATCTGATGAAAAGGGCCTAATCTGATGATTAACATAAATGTAGTGGTCTAACAGGATGAGGTAGCACCTTTCATCACTGACTCTGAATGCACATGAGAGAGGAGCCTGTTTCTGTGAGGTTCAAGGAAGGCAAACCTGGTTTTGGTACAGAGGTCTTCATATGGGACACAATTTTAGATTTTACAAGATTTTTGTTTGTTAAAGAAATCAAATCAGGAGCTTCCCTGGTGGTCCAGTGGGTAAAGAGTCCGCCTTGCAGTGCAAGGGGCACCATTTTGATCCCCGGCCCGGGAAGATCTAACACGCCACAGAGCGGCTGGACTGGTGTATCTAGTTACAAAGCCAGTGCTCTGGAGTGCATGCACCCAGAGCCCGTGCTTTGCAATGAGAGAGGCCACTGTGATGGGAGGCCCACACAGGCAGAAGAATAAAGATGGAGGAAAACAAAAATGATGGATTAGAGGTAAAACAAAAATAAAAAATAAAAAAATAAAATCAGTGGAAGTTGCAACTAATTAAGGACCACAGATTACTAGAAACCTAGCAAAAAAACCGGTTGAAGCAATTACAAAAACCATCCTAGGTCCCCTATCCATAGATGAAGAAATAAGGACAATTCCAGTATTTTAATTAATGAACATGAAATCAAAAGCATGAAACGTGCTGAAAAACTACAGTAGTATTAATAGGCAAACTTTTATTCTATTAAGATATACAATTGCAATATATCTGTATAATGTTGACAAATTCACCAAAATTCTGCTTCTGAGCGCTACTGTCAAACGTACTTATTCTATAATACTGGGTCTCTTAAGTAAAGTACATTCTGTTGGGTGATACTAGGTATACAACAATTCAAGTATTTCCCCCTCCTCTAAAATAAGATATGAGAAGACATAAGTGAAGACAAGACACATGCAGGCAGCACTGTGAGCCTGTGTCAAGGCAGTTACAACTGTCGGTAAGAACATCACTCCAAGCAGAGTGAAGGGAAAAGTGAGAGGATGGAATGGAAAGAACATCAAGAAGTTCAACATATGCCCTGGAAACTGCTAAGTACTAACTCAAAGCCCTTACTGTCATGAGATCAGCCTCTAAAACAGATGTCAAATTTGGCTCTACGCACTCTAATTTAAACTCCTGTGCACTTAAAGAAGACAAGACCTCTGACCCGAAATGCTAGAACCTAAAATACTTCAAGTCCACCAACAGTGAAGCCACTTTGTTGGAAATTAACTTTGCTGGGGTAGCTTTCATATCACTATTATCGTCCAGTTTGAGGAAAAGCAGACCTGGGTGATCAATGGCCTCTGTCTAACAGTTAAGTGGGCTGTTGCGAAGAGGAATACAGGTTCTTTAAATAAGTAGTGGTAGCTTGAACCAAAGCACAGATCATCACATACATGCAGAAAGAAACTGGTGGTCGGGGAACAGTCCTTCCGAGTTCTTTTGCAAACACCAAGTAGTTAGCATCCACAGCATCTTCACCTTCCAATTCCAAAGTGCTGTGCTATGCTTAGTCACTCAGTCATGTCGGATTCTTTGCAACCCTATGTACTGTAGTCTGCCGGGCTTTTCTGTCTATGGGGACTCCCCAGGCAAGAATACTGGAGTGGATTGTGCCATGTCCTCCTCCAGGGGATCTTTCCAACCCAGGGATCAAATCCATGCCTCCTGCATAGCATTTCTTAAACTGCAATACAGCTAACTCTTCCCTGGTGGCTCAGACAGTTAAGAATTCACCTAAAATGCAGGAGACCCAGATTCAATCCAAAGGTCACATAGATCCATCCTGTGGAGAAAGTAATGGGTACCAACTCCAATATTCTTACCTGGAGAATTCCAGGGACAGAGGAGCTTGGCAGGCTACTACTGTTCGTGGGATTGCAAAGAGTTGGACACAATAAGCTACGAACACTTTCACTTTCACTACTTGAGTGTAGGCTATTATTTAATACAGTGAATTCCTCTCAGTTAAATTAAGGTAACAGTGCTGTTAAACATTACAAGAAGTCAACCATAAGAAAACAGCATGTTGTGCAATATTTCTATCACATACTATCCTGTAGTGCACATTTATGTCTTATATTTATAAACTGAGAAAAAGTGAAGGCTTTTACTAACTTGTGTGGCCATAGAGAACTGCGAACAGTAGCAATCTTCAGGTGGTCCACTGACAGTATATACTTCAATACTTTTTTGATGTGTAAGTAATTCAGGAAAAAATTCATATACTTTAAAAAAGGTACTTTTACTTTCTTAAGTAAAAAAGAATATACATATTAACAAAAATTCTACATTTAAGTCTTAAAATGCTAGTTACATAAAATCTTCACCTTAAATGATTTTTACTAATTGCATATTAAAGCATACCTACACCAACATCACAGAAAGAAAGCTTTTAAGTCAATTTTCTCCCAACCAAGATGCAGGCTATGCTCAAAGTGAGATTTTTGGCACAGTCTTTAAGGAAAAGCCTGTAAAGTGAACAAAACAAGATAAACATTTAAAACTTGGAATAATCTAAGTGCAAAAGTTTTCCCCTATTTTAAAAAGTCACTCCAAAATCTCACTTCAAAGAAACAGACACCTAATTTTTTCATGTTCTTAATTCTATTTTGAGTTGAGTCTTATCACTAAAAGGTCCCTAAATCATTCATTTGCGCTCACTGAAGAGTTTTTCACTAAAAGCTATGTACTGTAGTCTGACGGGCTTTTCTGTCTATGGGGACTCCCCAGGCAAGAATAATGGAGTGGATTGTGCCATGTCCTCCTCCAGGGGATCTTTCCAACCCAGGGATCAAATCCATGCCTCCTGCATAGCATTTCTTAAACTGCAATACAGCTAACTCTTCCCTGGTGGCTCAGACAGTTAAGAATTCACCTAAAATGCAGGAGACCCAGATTCAATCCAAAGGTCACATAGATCCATCCTGTGGAGAAAGTAATGGGTACCAACTCCAATATTCTTACCTGGAGAATTCCAGGGACAGAGGAGCTTGGCAGGCTACTACTGTTCGTGGGATTGCAAAGAGTTGGACACAATAAGCTACGAACACTTTCACTTTCACTACTTGAGTGTAGGCTATTATTTAATACAGTGAATTCCTCTCAGTTAAATTAAGGTAACAGTGCTGTTAAACATTACAAGAAGTCAACCATAAGAAAACAGCATGTTGTGCAATATTTCTATCACATACTATCCTGTAGTGCACATTTATGTCTTATATTTATAAACTGAGAAAAAGTGAAGGCTTTTACTAACTTGTGTGGCCATAGAGAACTGCGAACAGTAGCAATCTTCAGGTGGTCCACTGACAGTATATACTTCAATACTTTTTTGATGTGTAAGTAATTCAGGAAAAAATTCATATACTTTAAAAAAGGTACTTTTACTTTCTTAAGTAAAAAAGAATATACATATTAACAAAAATTCTACATTTAAGTCTTAAAATGCTAGTTACATAAAATCTTCACCTTAAATGATTTTTACTAATTGCATATTAAAGCATACCTACACCAACATCACAGAAAGAAAGCTTTTAAGTCAATTTTCTCCCAACCAAGATGCAGGCTATGCTCAAAGTGAGATTTTTGGCACAGTCTTTAAGGAAAAGCCTGTAAAGTGAACAAAACAAGATAAACATTTAAAACTTGGAATAATCTAAGTGCAAAAGTTTTCCCCTATTTTAAAAAGTCACTCCAAAATCTCACTTCAAAGAAACAGACACCTAATTTTTTCATGTTCTTAATTCTATTTTGAGTTGAGTCTTATCACTAAAAGGTCCCTAAATCATTCATTTGCGCCAATCAGCTGAAGAGTTTTATTCCAAAACTTGAAACATATGATTCAAATACACCTATCAAAAATGTGTAAGTAGATAGGAGTACAATGTGTTCTCCTTCTAACTATACTCTCTTCTAACAAATCCATTACAAAGTAACTACATAAATTCCTGAATCCAGAAAGGTAGCTTTTATTGATTTTCCTGGAAGGATAATAATGAAACTCCATTTACACTGTCACAATTTACAGTTTCCTGAAATCTGTGCAGACCTTCTTCAGTCCACAGTCGACAAATCACAACTAGGACAAATGTGATGGCTGGATGCTTTAATTTTTAGTTCTTACCAGCTTTCCCCTCTTGCTACCATGCCTCATCCCCAAGGCTCACTGTGTTTTCCAACAAGGTTAGGTAAGCCAAAATAGAAAAGAATCAGCTCAAGGCGATCAGTTTTCAAGATAATGCATAATAATGTCAGTTAATCAAACACTGGAGTATACTGCTTCTATCATTTACTTCTTCGAGATAATAATCTCTTATTTTCACCTACTCTCATTTTACCATTTGAGAGAAGTGTGGAAAAGGATGAATGCTGAAAAGAAAAACCCTTCATAAATATAAAAGCAAAGAACAGAAAAATGGAAATCCTTCAACATCCTTTGTTTCATGCAGAAATTCATTCTGTCAATTTAAAGACAAAATAACCTCTGCTTGAGCTCCTTCAATGATGATGCTTTCAAAGTGAAAGGGTGTCCCTTTTACTAAATTATTAGCTCTAACTGCTACGAAGTTCTATCCTCTCCAGCACTGAAAATATCTACCTGTAACTTCTACTTAGAGCCTCTAGAGTTACATAAAACAACCTTACCTCCGTTCCAAATGAAAATCTTTAGAAACTGGAAGGACTTTCTCTCAGTCTCAATCCCAAGTGTTCTATTTTCCATTTAAAAAAATTGTGATATAACAATTACAAAAGCTGCTCCAGTTTGTGTCCTTTTAAAAATATGACTCCTGAAGATGGAATACAGTGCTTTTATTTACAGCACTTTTTCTTCAACACTTAGTCAATTTATTCTTATTTTAGACAATGGGATGGAAATACTATAACTCAATCTCTTTAATCACTAATAAGATACAAGAAATACAGATAAAAATTCATGAAAGTCTTCTAATATTCAGGAATCACTAAGAGGGACAAAAACTTGAAAAAATACAGGGACATGTATATGTATAACTAAAATGTACACAACATTGTTAATCAACTATAATACAAATTTTTTTTTTTTAATTCACAAAAATCTGTCATTGTAACAAACGGGTGCTGGGACAACTGAATACCACATGTGAAAGAATGAAGTTGAAACTCTACTTCATACCATATAAAAAATTAGTTAAAAATTGATCAGAGGGCTTTCCCTGGTGGTCCAGTGGGTGAGGACACCGCCTTGCAGTGCAGGGGGCGCCGGTTCGATCCCTGGCCTGGGAAGATCCCACATGAAGTGCCATGGAGCGGCTGGACCAATGTGTCCAATTACGGAGCCGGAGCTCTGGCGCACATGCGCCCAGAGCCGGTGCTCTGCGACGACAGTGGCCACCTCGATGGGAGGCCCACAAGAGCCAAAGAACAGAGATGGATGAAAAATAGATAAATGAAAGACCAAGAGAAGTGGCCCGCCCCTCTCCCTCCCCAACCCACCCCTTCCAATAAATAAATAAATAAAATCTTTTTAAAAAAAAAAGATAAGCAACTCAACTTAAAAGCACACAAAGCATATGAATAAATTTTCCAAAGAAGATATACAAATGGCTAAGGAAATATGTTCCACGTCATTAGCCATCAGGGAAATGCAAATCAAGATCGTACGAAATACCACTTCACACCCACTAGGATGATTATCAACAGCAAAAACCCTAATAATGATGGTGATGGGGGATGTGGAGAAACAAGCAAACCTCATACACTGCTGGTGGGATGCAAAATGCAGCCACATTTGAAAAATTCTGGCATTTCCTCAATTAACAGCATTTCATTTGAAATAAAGAACTATCAGAAAATTTCATAAAATAGAACATTTCAAAAATATTTAGTGCAAAACTGAAAGGTGTCATTAAAAGATTTCATAAAAATGAATAACTTTATCAGAACATATTCCTTTCTATATGTACCACCAATGACTATGATATACTTTTTCTTCAACACTTAGTCAATTTATTCTTATTTTAGACAATGGGATGGAAATACTATAACTCAATCTCTTTAATCACTAATAAGATACAAGAAATACAGATAAAAATTCATGAAAGTCTTCTAATATTCAGGAATCACTAAGAGGGACAAAAACTTGAAAAAATACAGGGACATGTATATGTATAACTAAAATGTACACAACATTGTTAATCAACTATAATACAAATTTTTTTTTTTTAATTCACAAAAATCTGTCATTGTAACAAACGGGTGCTGGGACAACTGAATACCACATGTGAAAGAATGAAGTTGAAACTCTACTTCATACCATATAAAAAATTAGTTAAAAATTGATCAGAGGGCTTTCCCTGGTGGTCCAGTGGGTGAGGACACCGCCTTGCAGTGCAGGGGGCGCCGGTTCGATCCCTGGCCTGGGAAGATCCCACATGAAGTGCCATGGAGCGGCTGGACCAATGTGTCCAATTACGGAGCCGGAGCTCTGGCGCACATGCGCCCAGAGCCGGTGCTCTGCGACGACAGTGGCCACCTCGATGGGAGGCCCACAAGAGCCAAAGAACAGAGATGGATGAAAAATAGATAAATGAAAGACCAAGAGAAGTGGCCCGCCCGCCCCATCCCTCCCCAACCCACCCCTTCCAATAAATAAATAAATAAAATCTTTTTAAAAAAAAAAGATAAGCAACTCAACTTAAAAGCACACAAAGCATATGAATAAATTTTCCAAAGAAGATATACAAATGGCTAAGGAAATATGTTCCACGTCATTAGCCATCAGGGAAATGCAAATCAAGATCGTACGAAATACCACTTCACACCCACTAGGATGATTATCAACAGCAAAAACCCTAATAATGATGGTGATGGGGGATGTGGAGAAACAAGCAAACCTCATACACTGCTGGTGGGATGCAAAATGCAGCCACATTTGAAAAATTCTGGCATTTCCTCAATTAACAGCATTTCATTTGAAATAAAGAACTATCAGAAAATTTCATAAAATAGAACATTTCAAAAATATTTAGTGCAAAACTGAAAGGTGTCATTAAAAGATTTCATAAAAATGAATAACTTTATCAGAACATATTCCCTTTCTATATGTACCACCAATGACTATGATAATTCTAGGTGGGAATAAATCAGCCAGTATATCTTGATGTGCCAAGGAAATGTGCTAGCAATTTTCTTCATATTTATTACTGACAAACAATTAAAATAGCTCACTAAATTCTTCAGGTTATCAATTTTCAAATTTTTAAGTTAAAAAAATACCCTTTAAAGGAACAAAGATTTTATAATCAAAGAGTAAGTTAGAGAGCAATGACCTGCAATCAAAGTTACAGAATGGGTGATTAATCATCATTAACAGCTTCTAGAGGAAGATCATATATTTACCAAAAAGTAAGCTCTGTCAAATAAAGCTGATACATATGCCGCATACTTTCCAAAGATAAAAATGGACTCTAAATGCTTGGTTCTCTCAAAAAAAGAAAATACAGTTAAAGCACAGATTGCTGGGCTCCTCCTTCCTCACCCCCAACCTTGTGATTCAACTACTTGCATTTCTGACAAGTTATCAAAAGATGCTAATGCTGTCAGAGGCCTACTATATGATCCTGAATCATATTAACAATATTCTGAGAACAAATACTGGTAATATTTATAATCCAACGATCATTTGTTAAACATCATTTACCTAACAATTGGTTCATATTTCCATTAGCATGCCCTCAAAGTATCTTTCAAGCCTCTGATCAGCTATTCTGAATCCATCAAGTCTTCTTTGATTCTCCTGACTGGAAATAACTGCTTACCTCTTTGAACCCAAGTTTTCACTTGTACCACCCTTTCAGTTGATCACTGTCAGCTAGTAGTATGTGTTTAGCTATTTATATTTAAGACTTATGCCAACTATTAAACTCAGTTTCATGGTACCCAACAGTTCCTCAGAGTTCTCAGCACAGGTTCTCCAAAAACACTGAATAAAAATGTGTTCAGTTATATGACTAATCTGGAAACATACATATCGGTAAACAACAAAACTCTGTAAAAGTTAAAAGTAAAATAAAAGTCAAAAAAAAAAAGTAAAAAAAAAACTCAACCAAACAAACAAAAAAACCATTGCTAATAAGACAGTACTGGGAAAATACCCTTAGAAAATACTACTAAATGTATATTAAAGTTTGATTTGACTGAATATTAAAGTATATGAATGTCTAAAATAATAATCCTGTATTTGCATAATAATTTATTCTATTTTGCTTTAATGTGCATGAATATGCAAATTTTAAGATGATAATTATATGTTTTTAAAATAGCTTTTGAGGGAATTATAGGCGCACTGTTAATAAAGAAAGCAAATTTATTGGTCAATAGTATATTTTTAAAAAAGTGTTCAGTTAAGTAATCAGAATCAGTGTCTTTCATTTAATCTCTGGAAAACAGGAAGGCACAGTAGGTTGAGCTTTTATAGAGATGTGAATTGAAAACCAAACCCTAAAATGACTGTACATAACGCTAAATTATAATACTTAACAATTTAGGCACAAGATTAGGAATAAGAACAATGGACTGGAGGCTGAAAACCCAGCTTCAGTAGAAACTTAAAAATATAACCCTTGTGCTGGTCGATTAAACTACTCTGCTCATAAAATACATTCACAAAAGGCATTCACAATCCAAAATCAGACTGTCTGCTTTCAAGACTAATGTGCCAAAGGACCTCAATCAGTATGTACCTGCTGTCCAATTATAATTATTCTAAATTATTTGTATTGAAAGTATCTTTTATGGCATATATTACATATTCAGACTTTGGTTCTTGCCCCTTTCAATTTGACTAACTAGAACACAGCAAAGATTTCAGCCAGCACTCAACATGCTCTCAGCTATTCTGAATCCATCAAGTCTTCTTTGATTCTCCTGACTGGAAATAACTGCTTACCTCTTTGAACCCAAGTTTTCACTTGTACCACCCTTTCAGTTGATCACTGTCAGCTAGTAGTATGTGTTTAGCTATTTATATTTAAGACTTATGCCAACTATTAAACTCAGTTTCATGGTACCCAACAGTTCCTCAGAGTTCTCAGCACAGGTTCTCCAAAAACACTGAATAAAAATGTGTTCAGTTATATGACTAATCTGGAAACATACATATCGGTAAACAACAAAACTCTGTAAAAGTTAAAAGTAAAATAAAAGTCAAAAAAAAAAAGTAAAAAAAAAACTCAACCAAACAAACAAAAAAACCATTGCTAATAAGACAGTACTGGGAAAATACCCTTAGAAAATACTACTAAATGTATATTAAAGTTTGATTTGACTGAATATTAAAGTATATGAATGTCTAAAATAATAATCCTGTATTTGCATAATAATTTATTCTATTTTGCTTTAATGTGCATGAATATGCAAATTTTAAGATGATAATTATATGTTTTTAAAATAGCTTTTGAGGGAATTATAGGCGCACTGTTAATAAAGAAAGCAAATTTATTGGTCAATAGTATATTTTTAAAAAAGTGTTCAGTTAAGTAATCAGAATCAGTGTCTTTCATTTAATCTCTGGAAAACAGGAAGGCACAGTAGGTTGAGCTTTTATAGAGATGTGAATTGAAAACCAAACCCTAAAATGACTGTACATAACGCTAAATTATAATACTTAACAATTTAGGCACAAGATTAGGAATAAGAACAATGGACTGGAGGCTGAAAACCCAGCTTCAGTAGAAACTTAAAAATATAACCCTTGTGCTGGTCGATTAAACTACTCTGCTCATAAAATACATTCACAAAAGGCATTCACAATCCAAAATCAGACTGTCTGCTTTCAAGACTAATGTGCCAAAGGACCTCAATCAGTATGTACCTGCTGTCCAATTATAATTATTCTAAATTATTTGTATTGAAAGTATCTTTTATGGCATATATTACATATGCTGCCATCTGACCTATATAAACGGGCTTTACTTGTGTACACAGTTTCCACCAATTCCCTTGAAAACAAGAGTCATGCCTGTGGTGTCTCCAACATCAGAGAACTGCTCAGAACACAGCAAAGATTTCAGCCAGCACTCAACATGCTCTCAGTTATCTGAATTTTCAGTATCATCAACTATACTTCTGTATTTCTACATAACTCCATTGTATAATCTTTCATATGTCTATCCAACCTTAGTAGACTATGAGCTCCTTTAAGAAAAGAAGAGGACCCACTGCTATTCATGTCCCAAGGCCTAACACAGAACCCAGGAACTCACAGGTGCTCAAGAGATACACAAAGCACTGTGTCTTTCACAACCTTACATATTCTTCTTCAAATAAGTTCACAAGACTTAGTACCTACACTTGGCCATTTAGGGAAGAAATGAGATCCAGAACAGTTTCAGCAACTCAAGTCCTAAACACAAGAAAAGCATGCCATATTTGGGGTCCTATTTAGTCTATGATGAATGTTAAGGTCAGAAATATGTAGGGATCACATTTCATGTCAACTTAAGGAGCTTAAGAGGAAGAGGAAGGCTTTCCAGGGTGTTACAGTGGTAAAGAATCTGCCTGCAATGCAGAAGACACAGGTTTAATCCCTGGGCTGGGAAGATCCCCTGAAGTAGGAAATGACAACCCAATTCAGTATTTCTGACTGAAGAATCCCATGGACAAAGGAGCCTGGTGGGCAACAGTCCGCAGGGCCACAAAACAATACATGCATGCACGCACGCACACACACACACACACACACAGACAAAAAAGGGTTGTCAAACACATGCAGGCAGCCCTCGTTCTGTCCAGCAGTGTGGGACCATAAAAATGACAGTGCTAGATGAAATCAATCCAAATAGTCTTCATCAGGGGAAACTGCTGGAAGATCTTTAAAACGGTCAGTTTTACATGTAGAAGAAGATTAAATATAAGTAAAACTAATCCTCATTTAGTACACTGTAAGTTAAAAAGTGAGAATCACTGTGAACCAAAGTGCTGTAGTTGCTTATAAATAAACTCACCCGTTGAATAACACTTGTCCCCTTTAATGGTATAGCTTAACGATACAGAGGGAGCATCTTTTATTTTATATATCTTGGGAAATCGCCAAACTCCTGTCAAAATTGGGACCCGCTTCTAACATCTTATCCCTTGCACTTTCAAGGTTAAAAGAGGCCTATCAGTGTGAATTTTTTCGCCAGCATCGCTTCCTCTGGACACTGCTCTTTTCAGCACAACCAATTTCCTCACTTGTTCATGAATCTGCTTTCATTAAGTTCCTCTGGCTACAAATCCAAGTCTCCTAAACAGTGGCAACATTCTGTTCTTCTATAACTCATTTACATCTGATCCACATATCACTTTTAGAGTTCTCACTTTTCATTTCCTTATTGTACTTTCATTTTTATTGACATTAAAGTGTGGCTTAATGAAAGTTCTGTGATGTTCAGAAGTAGGCTTATTGAGGAAAACAAGAAATATTATGGAAGGAAATCTTTAATGGCCATAAAAATTAATTATGTTCAGTAATCAAAAAATATTCATGCAAAAACCACCATACGCAAAATTAAAAGGTATGATTAACTGAAGAAAACAGTTACAACTCATATCCAAGAAAAAAAAATTAACTTCCTTCATATACAAAAAGATCTTCAAGAAAATGACTCTCCATTCAGGATATAGGAAATAAATAGCTTACAGAAAACTAAAATTTTAAAGCCTGAAACATGAAAAGATGCTCATAAAAATTTAATGCTTGAAACGTGAAAAGACTGTCTTCTTGTTAGAGAAATGTAATTAAGAGTTCACCAAGAACTTCTGATACAACCTGGACAAACCTCAGATATAATGCTGAGCAAGCTATAAATAAGGACATGTACTGTATGATTTATGTGAAGTATGAAAATAATGAATGATATAGTGAGTCAGGATAATGTTTACCTTTCCAGAGGCTGGGGATGGAACAATGACTGGAGTTAGGGGTTACATGGGTGTGTGCAATTTGTGAAATTTATCAAGCTATATTTTGTGCCTTTTTATGATACATTTTATAATAAAAAGCATGTCATTAAAAAATTCAAGATAGTATTTTCCCTCTACCAGTTTGGTAAAGATGTGAAGAGCTGTAACACTTCTGGAGCTTTACATATAAGCACTGCTGGCATAACGGTCTATTACTACAACCTCCATGAAGACAATCTGACAGTGAAATTTAAAAATGCACCCATCCTCAGACACTGAAAGCCCACAGTGGAGAATTTATCATTCAAAATATGCTTGCATGTATGCACAATAACTTATGAACTAACAAAGAAATGAAACAACCCACTGTCTGTCAATAAGGAACAATCAAGAAAAGAGCAAAGAGACTCCTCAGGTCTGATCACCAGGCCTGATCACCAGGATACACTGCTAGGCAAAAAGAGGAAGAGAGGGAGAAAAAGTAAAACAGTGTATCTAATACACAATACTGTAGGGGAAAAAATGCTGAGAGAAAGCGTATTACTAATACTATTTGTATATAGTATCATCTCTGCGAGGACATATAAGAAAATGAGAATACTGGGTCCTCCAGGGAGAGGAACCAAGTGATTGTGAGAAAATTTTTCCACGTGTATACTTAGATACAATTTAAACTCTGAGCCATATAAAATGTTTAAATGTTCAAAATGTTGACACTAAAAAATAATTACCTGAAAGACAAGCAAAAAGTAGGAATCCATAAAGAGGTTATCAGAGCCAAGATTAAAATAACTGTTCATCACTTCTCAGAGAAAGAATACCTAGTAATGTTTTAAAAAGAAAAGGCCATGCTGATTCATGCTGATGTCTGGCAGTAAACAACACAATTCTGGAAAGCTATCAGCCTTCAATTAAAAAAAAAAAATGTGGTAACAAACGACATAAAATTGCCATCTGAAGTATTTTTAAGCATACAGTTCAGTAATCTTAAGTACAGCCACATAGCTGTCAACTATTGGTGGTAATACAAAATGGTGCAGCTGCTATGGAAAACAGTATGCCAGTACCTCAGAAAATTAAAAAGAGAATTATCATACTGAAAAAAAGAAACAAGGCCATGATATTTGGGATTCAAATATATTGTGAAATTAGTTAAATTACTGGAACCTTATTGTGAGGTCCGTGATACAACAGCAAGAGGAAACTTGTGTTCCCAAGAACAAAGAGAACTTATTTAGCAAAACAGGGATGTCCAACCTCAACATATGTATCTGATGAGAATCCAAGTAAGAGACATGGGACAGTTCTAAGCATTTAAGTACAAAAAGAAACAGATAAGACAGAACCCCAGAAATTACGTTTAATATGGAATCAGCAAGCTGCAAGCTGTAAAGGGCAGAACTTTGAATTTGTTCATATTCCCACCATATGTTGCAATGTTATGGCTGTGAGCATTCACTACAGGGTTCTCGCTGTCTTCTACTACCTTGAACAATGAGAACACTAGTTTGGGAGCCCCAATAATCTAGCTCCAAATTTATCTCTGCCATGTCCTTACTACTAAGAACAGTCTTGAGCACCGTACTTCTGAGCCTCAGTTTCTACTTCTTTAAAATAAGGATACCACCATCCACCTTGCAGTATTCTCATAAGGGTTATAATGTATTTAAAAAAAGAAAAAAAAAAAAAAACAATAGGGTTTCCCTGCTGGTCCAGTGGGTAGAGGGTCCACCTTGCAGAGCAAGGGGCGCCAGTTCTATTTCTGGTCCAGGAAGATCCCACATGCCGCAGAGCGGCTGGACCACTGGGTCCAATTATCAGCCAGTGCTCTGAAGTGCATGCACCCAGAGTTGGTGCTCTGCAATGAGAGAGGCCACTGCAATGGGAGGCCCACACAGGCCAAAGAGTAAAGATGGATGAAAATAAATGGATGAAGAACCAATAAAAGAGGCCAAAATGAACAAACAACAACAAATCTTAGCACAATGTCTGGTGAATAAAAGGCACTTAAAAAAAAAAGGCATTTATCTATTATGCCTCCTCTGTATGTAGCATCAAAGTGAAAGTGTTAGCCCCTCAGTCGAGTCTGACTCTGTGTGGCCCCATGAACTGTAGTCCCCCAGGCTCCTCTGTCCATGGGATTCTCCAGGCAAGAATAGTGGAGTAGGTTGCCATGCAGGGGATCTTCCCAACTGAGAGATTGAATCCGCACTAGCACGTGGGTTTCTTTATCACTAGTGTCACCTGGGAATCTTTTTATAGGAGACAGTTTCAATTTTTTGTGTGCAAAACACATGAAAACCAAAAATGGCAACTCTTATTTGCCTAGATGAAGACTCTTGGCAATGGGAGGGGATAAACAAAGGAATAACAAGAAAGGGGAGAGAATTACACACACTTTTACACCCATTCCTTCTTATCAGTCACTGCTTCCAGACCTTAACACTGCATAAAATGCCTGGTCCTTCCCAAAGGACTAAGCTCCCAAACTTAAAAAAAAAACAAAAAAAACTGAAAATAGAAAATATACTTTTGGTCATTATGAATATCCACTGTCAAACCTTAAATACTTTGAGGAAATCATTAATTTCCAACATAGATACTTTCTCTACTGGCCTATATATTCTAGTGAAAGAGAAAAGTAAGTAAACATATATGCAAAAAGCATTTTGAGGGTTAATTCCAGCAGGTCTGGAATTGTCCTGAGTATATTACTAAAATAAGTCTCTTATATGGCACCCATTTCTGGTAAGAGCACCAAACAGAGAGACACACTCACATAGAACAGACTCATGAATACAGAGTGGGTAGAAGAGGGTGGGACAAATTGAGAAAGTAGCACTGAAACATATTCATCACCATATTATATAAGATAGATAGCTTAGTGGTGAGAAGTCAGAGTGTGATGTAGAGAGTGCCACCTGATGCTCTGTGACAACCTAGACCAGTAAGATCTGGGGGTAAGAGGAAGGTTCAATAGGTAGGAGACATATAAATATGTATACTTGAGGGTGATTCACATTGTTGTATGGCAGAAATCAGCATAACACAACACTGTAAAGCACTTATCCTCCAATTAAAAAAAAACAATCACACACACACACAAAAAAATCCCTAACACACTGATTAGTAATGTTGACTTGAAACTATGGGTCCAATACACTTTGAATTGTCTGTTATCAGTTGTTTGTACCAGCAATGTTTATTGTTTATTGTTAACAGTGTGACTGATGGTTTGCACCTGGTTTTGGTAAGATCTCCAGAGAGCTCTGCCACTGGTGTGGTTATACAGCACAAATATGTCTTTGTTGCCAGCAGGATATAAGAAGCCCCAGCTAAGACTCCATTGTGTGCTCCCTGGTTCTAGGGAGCTTCATGCACACTCAGAGAACCTGACCTGAGAGAGGAAGCATGTCCAGTGGGATCTGACAGAGGCAGGACAACTGCACTTCACACTCAGCCTCTGCAGGTCCACTCCTGTGAGGCAAGTTGTGGTTGGGAAGCCTAACTTTCCCCTAGTGCAGTTGCTGTCCTACATCCTTTTTCAGCAATAAGCCACAAACTAATGAGTACCATCACTTAGGGTCCCTTGAGTCTTCTTTAGCAGTCAAACCCTGCGTAACTGCCACTATTAGTGGAACAGGCTGAAAAAAAAAAAAAAGTAAACTGCAATAATAACTGTAATTTAAAAAAATTTTTAAAAACCTGAATGATCTGATAGTGAAATGCCATTAAGAGTCATAGAGATTTAGAGGCAGGGGAGGAGGAAGGGAAATATGAACTGAATTCAAGCAAGTGCTAACCAAAGGTGGGAGAATTCCAATAAAGTATAGAGACTGAGACAAGAACAAGTTGGATGTGAGCTAAAGTGTGGCTAGACAGTGGTAAGCAAGGGACAGCAGAAAATTCTATCAGATCAGAGGGCCTTATAAATGTGCATTTCAACTTTCTCACTGGTCTTGCTGCCTCTACGTGTTTAAACAGTCCTTCACCTTCACTCAAACCTTTACAATGCCTCCAGAGTAAACTTTCTAAAAGGTAAATATGATCATATAATGTGGCATACTGAAAAATAAATAAATATGAAATCTTGAGAGTGACATTATCTTTGCTTATCATCTCTCCTCTAATATCACATAGGTTCAAAATGCATGCCCTAAAGCTGAGTCACACATTTCCCCAGAATTCTGTTCATTTTTCTAAATCACACAGCATGCCCAGTAAATACACTTTATGCAGGATAATGATTAAGAACCAGACACATCTTTTCTCTGGAATTTGAAAAATATATAGATATCCCTCTGCAAACATACACACACACACTGTACTGGACATCTGTTGTTTTTGGCTGCCAGCATCCAGTCTGCTTCTGGAACAACATCCAATTTTGCTTTTAAAACACAATACAGCTTCTATTGCACACAGCCTCAGTTGGATTTTCATTCAGTGTATCTTCTCCTTGCCTGGCCAAAGAATGGAAACAATTAAAGCTAGGCAAATCAGATTCTCTCCTAGGTATCTGAACATGAAGAGAGAAAAGCTATATTGGAAAATAATCGCAGATTACCAACTACTGCCAAGCAGCTCACTGATTCCTACAACTTAGATCTCTTGCTCTTCAGTCTTCCTTTGATTCATTCAACCATCACATAGCACTCCTCCTTTATCCTTCAATTTCTGTTGTGTATAACCACAAAAACCAGGAGTCAGGAAATCAAGAGTGTGACAAAGGTCAGCAGAAACCATGATAATGGTCAAGGAAAAGCTGATCCCTCGCGGGTGACAAAACTGAGCTCTCATGGTAGCATCCTGAGCTTGAAGGCCCTATGTTGCTGCTACTGAAGGGCAACAGGAGAAGTCAGTCCCTGTGACTGTTACATTCGGTCAAAACTATTTTCTAAAATGCTTGGCTTTGCAGCTTTATAATTCTTGTTTTTCCTTTCCTCTCTTATGTATCTTTCAAGTAAAAAACCCATTTTCCTGGAGCTAATTTGAGAGACTCTTTCTTGGGGAAAGAGGGCACACCTGTAATTTCCCCATGATGACCTCCTCCTTTAGATTACTATACCTCTTAAATGCTCTAGTAATATCCTTTTCACCCTGTAGGACAGTTATATGTCGCTGTATGAATAAAATGCTATCTACCTCCATAAAAGCAAGAAAGTTTGAATCTCAGTGCCTACTTAATAAGACAGATGGCATTTAATAAAAGTAACAAAGATAATAATAAACCTTCCAATTATAAAATATCTACACCATTCCTAGCACTACTAGGCACTTTTTGCTAATTTCCAATTCTCACAATCAAGGTAATAAGATATTATTATTACTCCCAGTCACAGCTGCAAAAAAAACAGACTTAAAGAGGCAATCACCCAAAACATTAAGCTAGAACTCCTAGGTCTCTCTGAATCCAAATCCCCCTCCATCTTTCCACTTTTCCCAAAGACCAGGATTTAAATCGGGGGTTTTTCAAACTGCAGGTATAGCCAATTGATAAGATTATGAAATAAACTTAATGGGTCGTACTCTTTTGTTAAAGAAATAAGACAGTATGAGCATGTCATATCAAAGGCAAATACTGTTCCATGAAACTAATTTCAGTGTCACACACATAAACAAGGCAGCAATGTAACTGGATGTCTTACTGTGGCCACAGACCAAAAAAACTCTGAAAGCCATAGATACACACACTGTCTTTGTTACAGCTGTGTGCACTGACACATCTCAATCTTTCATCAAAAAACTGATGTTAAAAACATTTGGGCAGGGCTTCCCTGGTGGTCCAGTGGGTAAGGACACTGCCTTGCAGTGCAAGAGGTGCCTGTTTGATCCCTGGCCTGGGAAGATCCCACGTGCCACGGAGCGGCTGGACTGATGTGTCCAATTACCGAGCCAGAGCTCTGGAGTGCACGCGCCCAGAGCCGATGCTCTGAGACAACAGAGGCCCACACGGGCCAAAGAACAAAGATGGATGAAAATAGATAAATGAAAGATCAATAGAAGTGGCCCGCCCGCCCCTCTCCCTCCCCAACCCGCCCCTCCCCACCCCCAAAAATTTGGGCAGTAAAATCCTTCACCCAGTATCCTAGACACTACCAAAAAGGGAGCAGGGGGTGGGATAGGGTTTACAAAGCGTTATGTGAAAAGGTAGTATTTGGGACATATTCCCCTCCCTCCAGAAAAATGAAAGCTAAAACTACACTGAACATCCATATAAGATGGAAAAGAACAGAGGGACTTTTCTGTTGGCCCAGTGGCTAAGACTCCATGCTCCCAATGCAAAGGGCGTGGGTTCAATGACTGGTGAGGGAACTAGATCCCACATGCCACAACTAAGACCTAGTGCAGCCAAATAAATAAATACTTCTAGACAAAGAAAGCAAAGAACGAAAACATTCTAGCTATTCTCTTATTCCTTCACTCCAGGCTTTTACTAAGCCACTTTCAAAAATATTTCCTTACTTTGCTTTGCTTCATCAGAAATAACAACATAATTTTATCAGTTTTCTGACCATCTTCATAAGCGACTGGATAGTCACCAATATATACTGTCTCTTTAGAAAAGATGACGAGTCATATGTAATCCTGTATACCAAAGAAGGCGGGGTAAGGGCATTCAGAAGGTGATGGCCAGCAGTGTCACTATGGTTATGCATGATTTTTTCTACAACAGAATAGCAACAAGCATTATAACTTAAAGACTGAAAATTAAAATGTCCCTTATTACAAAGGGAGGGGGCGGGATGATTTAGTAACTCTTCTAAGGAAAAAAAGTAGTTGCACACATTAAGAGAGAGGTGTGCTTAAGAACATCAGGAAAATCCCCAGGAGAAGGAAATGGCAACCCACTCTAATACTTGCCTGGAAAATCCCATGCACAGAGCCTGGCAGGCTACAGTCCACAGGGTCTCAAAGAGTTGGACACGAGTGAGCAACCAACACAATGCAAGAAATACCACATTTTTCAGCATATTATGCTTTATTATTTCAAGAAAGGTAAAACGCAACTGAAATGCAAAAAAAAAAAAAAAAAGATGTGTGCAGTATATGGAGAAGATGCTGCGATGGATAGAATGTGTCAAAAGTGATATGCTAAGCTCGTGCTAGAGATTTCTCAGAGGACAATGCTCCAGTCCAAAAAAAAACTAGATACCCCCAAAAATTTGGGCAGTAAAATCCTTCACCCAGTATCCTAGACACTACCAAAAGGGAGCAGGGGTGGGATAGGGTTTACAAAGCGTTATGTGAAAAGGTAGTATTTGGGACATATTCCTCCTCCAGAAAAATGAGAGCTAAAACTACACTGAACATCCATATAAGATGGAAAAGAACAGAGGGACTTTTCTGTTGGCCCAGTGGCTAAGACTCCATGCTCCCAATGCAAAGGGCGTGGGTTCAATGACTGGTGGGGGAACTAGATCCCACATGCCACAACTAAGACCTAGTGCAGCCAAATAAATAAATACTTCTAGACAAAGAAAGCAAAGAACGAAAACATTCTAGCTATTCTCTTATTCCTTCACTCCAGGCTTTTACTAAGCCACTTTCAAAAATATTTCCTTACTTTGCTTTGCTTCATCAGAAATAACAACATAATTTTATCAGTTTTCTGACCATCTTCATAAGCGACTGGATAGTCACCAATATATACTGTCTCTTTAGAAAAGATGACGAGTCATATGTAATCCTGTATACCAAAGAAGGCGGGGTAAGGGCATTCAGAAGGTGATGGCCAGCAGTGTCACTATGGTTATGCATGATTTTTTCTACAACAGAATAGCAACAAGCATTATAACTTAAAGACTGAAAATTAAAATGTCCCTTATTACAAAGGGAGGGGGCGGGATGATTTAGTAACTCTTCTAAGGAAAAAAAGTAGTTGCACACATTAAGAGAGAGGTGTGCTTAAGAACATCAGGAAAATCCCCAGGAGAAGGAAATGGCAACCCACTCTAATACTTGCCTGGAAAATCCCATGCACAGAGCCTGGCAGGCTACAGTCCACAGGGTCTCAAAGAGTTGGACACGAGTGAGCAACCAACACAATGCAAGAAATACCACATTTTTCAGCATATTATGCTTTATTATTTCAAGAAAGGTAAAACGCAACTGAAATGCAAAAAAAAAAAAAAAAAGATGTGTGCAGTATATGGAGAAGATGCTGCGATGGATAGAATGTGTCAAAAGTGATATGCTAAGCTTCGTGCTAGAGATTTCTCAGAGGACAATGCTCCAGTCCAACAGATCCGTTAAAGTTGACAGCGATCAAACTGATATATTAACTGAAAACAATCAATGTTCTACCACGTGGAAGATAGCCAACATCCTCAAAATATCCAGATCAAGTGTTGAAAATCATTTACACCAGCTCAGATATACTGCTTTGATG
This sequence comes from Tragulus kanchil, assembly GCA_022376925.1. Lineage (NCBI taxonomy): Eukaryota > Metazoa > Chordata > Mammalia > Artiodactyla > Tragulidae > Tragulus > Tragulus kanchil. The sequence continues at coordinate 112,953,330 of JAIOJX010000028.1, read as the reverse complement.
TTTGGGTTCCACAAAAATTAAACAGAAAAAAAGTCTTCCTGACTGCAGTTCCACATGCAATTCTCTACTGAAATGTAACAAAAATGTTCCAGTTGTAAAAACAAATTGTGACACATGACAAAAGGTGGAAGCTGTACAATAATGTAGAACAGAAAAGATCATGGCACAAGCAAAATGAACCCCAGTAACCACACTAAAGTCTGGTCTCCATCCAAAGAAGGTGATGTTGTGTATATGCTAGGACTGAAACAAGTCCTCTATTACAAGCTTATCCTGGGAAACCAAACAATTGGTTCCAACAAGTACTGCTCCCAATTAGACCAACTGAAAGCAGGACTCAGTGGAAAGCATCCAGAATTAGTCAACAGAAAATGCAGACGCCTCCATCAAGATAACACAAGAGCACGCGTTGCATTGATGACCAGACACATACTGTTACAGCTTAGCTGTGAAGTTCTGATTCATCACCTATATTTACCAGACATTAAACCTTCAGGCATCCATTATTTCGGTCTTCATAAAATTCTCTTAGGGCTTCCCTGGTGCTCCAGTGGGTAAAGAGTCCGCCTTGTAGTGCAAGGGGTGCTGGTTCTATTCCTGGTCTGGGAAGATCCCACGTGTCACAGAGTGGTTGGACTGGTGTGTCCAATTACTAGCTAGCACTCTGGAGCACATGCGCCCAGAGTCGGTGCTCTGCAACGAGAAAGGCCACTGCAATGGGAGGCCCACACAGGCCGAAGAATAAAGACAGATGAAAATGAATAAATACAAAAGGAAAAAAAAATCAATAAAAGAGCCCCCCCCCCCCCCAAATTTTTTTAAATTCTCTTAGTGGAAAAAACTTCAATTTCCTGGAAGATGTAAAAGCGCCTGGAATAGTAAGCCTGCTCAAAAAGACAAATACATTGTTCAATCAAGTTTTTGGTGAAAATGAAAAATGCACCTTCCATTTTTACTTAAAAACCAAAGAAACTTTTTTGGCTAACCCAAGTGAAAATAAGGTTCAAAAGCAAATGAAAAAAAAAAAAAAAAACTAAAATGTAAATAAAAGATAAATAACAAATTGTGGCCTCTAGGGACACACAGTCCTCATTATTCACTGATCTCATATCTGTGCTATCTGCCTACTTGCTAAAAGTTACACAGAACTTCTAAATTATAGCTGCAGCATTTCTGCAATCCTCAGACATATGTAGGACAGCAAGGAGTAAGTTACCTATACAGCATGTGGCCAGCTCTCTTAACCATTTCAACTCGCACTCATTTCAACAAACGTACTCTGTGTGGTCCATTTAGTTCCATATTTTTGTATTTTGGTACTTTTCATTGGCTATTTAAAATATCCCCAGCAAAAGGTTGAAAAACTGTCCAGTGTTGCTAAGTATAAAAAGGTGTGATGTGTCTTATGGAGAAAATATGTGGTAGATGGGCTTCATTCTTGCAGGATTTATAATGCTGTTGGCCATGAATCCAATGTTAATGAATCAAGAATATATATTCAATAAGGGTATCGTTAAGCAGAAGCACACAATAATAACAAGGTTATTATTGATCCATTAACAAAACTGTTGTGACCAGAGGCTCACAGGAACACAACTCTGTATTTCCCCTAGGAAGCAATGGTTCAGTATTTTCTAACTCAATGTTCACCACAACTTTATAAATGTAACTGCTGTGACTGAGATCTGACTGTCTACAAGTTTCTTTCTTTAAGGAGCAATATTATAGGCCCTAAATTGTTACATCAATCACTCCAACTTAATGTGATTTTTTAAATATTTTAATGGCTAATGAATTTTTTTATAGTACCTAAAGAAAGGAGGGTGTAATTTGTTTCTAATTAAAAATAAATATCAGCCAGTTTTTATTGAATACTTATGTAGCAGGCACTTAATTAAGCACTTTACTACTTATGGATAAAAAGGTACTTAGCTCACAGTAAAAAAATATCAATAAAATATTGGCAGATATTACCTATAGCATTAAATTCCTACAATCACAGTGAGGTAGGTACATGAGCAAGCCTTCAAGGTAATGGGACTCTGAGAATGTATCTAATCTGGCTGGGTTTGAATGCAGTGAAGACACAACTATATAAGATGACCTCTGACAGTCCCTTCGGGTTAGGACAAAACTGAATCATCAACTGTGATGGTCTGTAAATGAACAAGGCTTTGGGGATGGAGTGGCAGCAGTAACACAGAACTTTGAAAGGATTGAGGTAGACAAACAAGGACACCAAAGTCGGAGCACTGCTGCTAACGGCGGTGGAGAGTTCAAAAAGGAAAGTGACGCGCTCACAGTGGAGATCCTCGACTCAAAGCACTGACGAAAACAAGGCAGTCGCCAAGCATGACATAGAGAACATTTTCTCTGAACTCTAGAGCAGCAATCAGCAAAGGTTTTCAGTAACAGGCAGGTAGTAGTTTCTGAAGGCCGTGGAAGCTTTCTATCACAACCACCCAAGTCTGTTGCTGTGAAGTGAAGATAGCCAAAATTATGCATAAATCAACATGGCCTGTGCTCCAATAAACCCTTGCATATGAAACACTGATTTTCATACAATTTCCACTTAGGAAAGAATGTCATTCTTTAGACTTTTTTCCCAATCATTTTAAAACGTGAAAAATATTTTTAGCTGTGGGTCATCTAAAAACAAGTGCAGGCCACAACCAACCTGTGTAGACTGTAGTTTGCCAACCCCTGCTCTAGATCTTTCAAGACCAAAATGCACAATCTGATTTTGCTAACTGCCTAATTGTAACAACAAGCGTGGTACCAAGCAAGGGTAAAACAGGAACATGGTGGTCACCAAACTGATTTATCTGCATGAGTCCTAGAAAGTCCCTAAGATCACAGTATTAGGAAACCCCACCACAGTTCTGTATTGTTTGTACCAGAGGCACAGAACTGACACGCTATGGTCCAATTTTGACCATGATGCATCTGTAAGCAAAGTTTTCTGGGAACACAGACACACCATTCACCTACGTAGTATCTATGGATGCTTCAGCACCAAAACAGTGTGCTGGGTAACTTTTCCACAAACGGTATAACACACAAAACCTAAGATATTCAACATGTGACCCTCTACATAAAAAGTGTGTGGACTGCTAATCTCCACAAACACCTCTAGGAATGGCACACAGCTAGGCCCCTAAGCCACAGACTCTCAATTTGCTAGGCCCAGAGCCTCTGAAATAAGGGTGAGGCAAAGCAACCTTCAAAAGATTCTACGATTGCCTCATCAGTACTGTGATTTTCTCATAAAGATCAACGGCCACTTATCATAGTTGCCACGCACCTGGGAAAGAAAATTATCCAACCTTTTCAAGACTATTAAAATCAACTGGAACTTGAAAGGATTGAGGTAGACAAACAAGGACACCAAAGTCGGAGCACTGCTGCTAACGGCGGTGGAGAGTTCAAAAAGGAAAGTGACGCGCTCACAGTGGAGATCCTCGACTCAAAGCACTGACGAAAACAAGGCAGTCGCCAAGCATGACATAGAGAACATTTTCTCTGAACTCTAGAGCAGCAATCAGCAAAGGTTTTCAGTAACAGGCAGGTAGTAGTTTCTGAAGGCCGTGGAAGCTTTCTATCACAACCACCCAAGTCTGTTGCTGTGAAGTGAAGATAGCCAAAATTATGCATAAATCAACATGGCCTGTGCTCCAATAAACCCTTGCATATGAAACACTGATTTTCATACAATTTCCACTTAGGAAAGAATGTCATTCTTTAGACTTTTTTCCCAATCATTTTAAAACGTGAAAAATATTTTTAGCTGTGGGTCATCTAAAAACAAGTGCAGGCCACAACCAACCTGTGTAGACTGTAGTTTGCCAACCCCTGCTCTAGATCTTTCAAGACCAAAATGCACAATCTGATTTTGCTAACTGCCTAATTGTAACAACAAGCGTGGTACCAAGCAAGGGTAAAACAGGAACATGGTGGTCACCAAACTGATTTATCTGCATGAGTCCTAGAAAGTCCCTAAGATCACAGTATTAGGAAACCCCACCACAGTTCTGTATTGTTTGTACCAGAGGCACAGAACTGACACGCTATGGTCCAATTTTGACCATGATGCATCTGTAAGCAAAGTTTTCTGGGAACACAGACACACCATTCACCTACGTAGTATCTATGGATGCTTCAGCACCAAAACAGTGTGCTGGGTAACTTTTCCACAAACGGTATAACACACAAAACCTAAGATATTCAACATGTGACCCCTCTACATAAAAAGTGTGTGGACTGCTAATCTCCACAAACACCTCTAGGAATGGCACACAGCTAGGCCTGCCCTAACTCTATGGGAACATAAGCCACAGACTCTCAATTTGCTAGGCCCAGAGCCTCTGAAATAAGGGTGAGGCAAAGCAACCTTCAAAAAAGATTCTACGATTGCCTCATCAGTACTGTGATTTTCTCATAAAAGATCAACGGCCACTTATCATAGTTGCCACGCACCTGGGAAAGAAAATTATCCAACCTTTTCAAGACTATTAAAATCTAACTCTTACAAAAGTAATCCTGAAAACCCAGACAGCACCACTGTGACATACGTGTCTGAAGGAAGGACTACAGCCAAATAATACATGAAAGTTTTGACCCAAACCCATTTATCAGAGAGTGGAGCAGTCCTCCCATTTTAGAATTATGTCTCCAGGTACTGAACATTTGGCTGAGAAGGGCAGTCTCACGCTGACCAGTCACTGACAAAAGCCCACACTCAGGACAGGACAGGTGGAGTGGTGGGCAGGGTAATACCAGGAAAGGCCAGAGAGAGCCCAGGCACTCTTCCACCAAGCAAGGATGGCATTCCTGGGGGATTACCCAAGAATCAAAAGCCACAAGGGTCACAATCCCTACAGAGAGTCACTCAGTACAACTGCTTGGCTAATGCAGACCATTCAGAAGTTCTTAGAGAAAAACAGTGTTTTAAATTAAATGACTAGAAGCAAAGTCCGTAATCCAAATTTAACCTCTTTAGTGCAGTATCTGGTACAATGCTACAGTTTCCGCAAATGGTGTCTCTGTCTCTACAATTTGCTTTCATTTTGTCTGGATAGCAGTACACATTCACTATATTGACTCAGGCTAAGTCATGTTTCTACTTTCATATGACCTTAGCTATCTCATCATACCATTGACACGCTATTTTGTACCAGAGGCACAGAACTGACACGCTATGGTCCAATTTTGACCATGATGCATCTGTAAGCAAAGTTTTCTGGGAACACAGACACACCATTCACCTACGTAGTATCTATGGATGCTTCAGCACCAAAACAGTGTGCTGGGTAACTTTTCCACAAACGGTATAACACACAAAACCTAAGATATTCAACATGTGACCCTCTACATAAAAAGTGTGTGGACTGCTAATCTCCACAAACACCTCTAGGAATGGCACACAGCTAGGCCTGCCCTAACTCTATGGGAACATAAGCCACAGACTCTCAATTTGCTAGGCCCAGAGCCTCTGAAATAAGGGTGAGGCAAAGCAACCTTCAAAAAAGATTCTACGATTGCCTCATCAGTACTGTGATTTTCTCATAAAAGATCAACGGCCACTTATCATAGTTGCCACGCACCTGGGAAAGAAAATTATCCAACCTTTTCAAGACTATTAAAATCTAACTCTTACAAAAGTAATCCTGAAAACCCAGACAGCACCACTGTGACATACGTGTCTGAAGGAAGGACTACAGCCAAATAATACATGAAAGTTTTGACCCAAACCCATTTATCAGAGAGTGGAGCAGTCCTCCCATTTTAGAATTATGTCTCCAGGTACTGAACATTTGGCTGAGAAGGGCAGTCTCACGCTGACCAGTCACTGACAAAAGCCCACACTCAGGACAGGACAGGTGGAGTGGTGGGCAGGGTAATACCAGGAAAGGCCAGAGAGAGCCCAGGCACTCTTCCACCAAGCAAGGATGGCATTCCTGGGGGATTACCCAAGAATCAAAAGCCACAAGGGTCACAATCCCTACAGAGAGTCACTCAGTACAACTGCTTGGCTAATGCAGACCATTCAGAAGTTCTTAGAGAAAAACAGTGTTTTAAATTAAATGACTAGAAGCAAAGTCCGTAATCCAAATTTAACCTCTTTAGTGCAGTATCTGGTACAATGCTACAGTTTCCGCAAATGGTGTCTCTGTCTCTACAATTTGCTTTCATTTTGTCTGGATAGCAGTACACATTCACTATATTGACTCAGGCTAAGTCATGTTTCTACTTTCATATGACCTTAGCTATCTCATCATACCATTCAACATTGCGCTGGTGCACTATGCTGATAAACTCAAGCCCACCGGAGCTTGTGAGGAAGAAAGAGCAGTGCTCTAGATGCCTTAAAAAGACAGGTCATATAGGATCATATGTCATATAAGGTTATACAGACAGAAAATATAGGATCCTGACATCACTATGAAGTTCTACGAGATTGCGAGGAAGAAAGAGCAGTGCTCTAGATGCCTTAAAAAGACAGGTCATATAGGATCATATGGTCATATAAGGTTATATAGACAGAAAATATAGGATCCTGACATCACTATGAAGTTCTAGGAGCTTGTGAGGAAGAAAGAGCAGTGCTCTAGATGCCTTAAAAAGACAGGTCATATAGGATCATATGGTCATATAAGACAGAAAATACAGGATCCTGACATCACTATGAAGTTCTAGGAGCAGGCAGAGAGTGACAATTCAGGATATTCCCTTCAAAATAAAATGTCATTACCTCCTATAATAAATGAAGAAGCAGAAAGCCTGCTGGGCCTCTGGATATTGAGAACAACATATACCAGTTTGTGTGTGCTGCTCTATTTAGTGTATGACCTGAAATCCAGCAGTTTTAAGTTTATCCCAAAGGAAGCGATCATACCCTGGTCAATCCAGGTTGCAGCACAAGCAGCTCTGCCACTTGACCATGACAGTCCTCTGACTGTAATGGTGCTCCAACAGTCAACAGACGATGGCCTTAAGGAGATACTGGAGAATTACAGCAAAGACCCCTAAAAGTTTGGGGGCAAAGTCATACTTCCTTTATCACACTAAGACTCTCTTGTACCTTTTGTACTGGTAGAGAATGAACACCTTGCCATAGGTAACCATAAAACTTGAACAGTTAGTCAAGAACAGTCATCATCTGGTCCACCAAGTGAAGCTGATGTGACAGAACCACTCCGGGTCCATCAAGTGGTTAGGATCTAACAGAATGTTTTAATTTGACTAAAGTCCTTAAAACCTCTTTAGTGCAGTATCTGGTACAATGCTACATTTCAAATGGTTTTAAATTTTAGGATCAGTACACATTCACTATATTGACTCAGGCTAAGTCATGTTTCTACTTTCATATGACCTTAGCTATCTCATCATACCATTCAACATTGCGCTGGTGCACTATGCTGATAAACTCAAGCCCACCGGAGCTTGTGAGGAAGAAAGAGCAGTGCTCTAGATGCCTTAAAAAGACAGGTCATATAGGATCATATGTCATATAAGGTTATACAGACAGAAAATATAGGATCCTGACATCACTATGAAGTTCTACGAGATTGCGAGGAAGAAAGAGCAGTGCTCTAGATCCCTTTAAAAAAGACAGGTCATATAGGATCATATGGTCATATAAGGTTATATAGACAGAAAATATAGGATCCTGACATCACTATGAAGTTCTAGGAGCTTGTGAGGAAGAAAGAGCAGTGCTCTAGATGCCTTAAAAAGACAGGTCATATAGGATCATATGGTCATATAAGACAGAAAATACAGGATCCTGACATCACTATGAAGTTCTAGGAGCAGGCAGAGAGTGACAATTCAGGATATTCCCTTCAAAATAAAATGTCATTACCTCCTATAATAAATGAAGAAGCAGAAAGCCTGCTGGGCCTCTGGATATTGAGAACAACATATACCAGTTTGTGTGTGCTGCTCTATTTAGTGTATGACCTGAAATCCAGCAGTTTTAAGTTTATCCCAAAGGAAGCGATCATACCCTGGTCAATCCAGGTTGCAGCACAAGCAGCTCTGCCACTTGACCATGACAGTCCTCTGACTGTAATGGTGCTCCAACAGTCAACAGACGATGGCCTTAAGGAGATACTGGAGAATTACAGCAAAGACCCCTAAAAGTTTGGGGGCAAAGTCATACTTCCTTTATCACACTAAGACTCTCTTGTACCTTTTGTACTGGTAGAGAATGAACACCTTGCCATAGGTAACCATAAAACTTGAACAGTTAGTCAAGAACAGTCATCATCTGGTCCACCAAGTGAAGCTGATGTGACAGAACCACTCCGTCATCAAGTGGTTAGGATCTACACAGAGCAGGACTGGGGCTGGTTATGAAGCATGCGCTGCGTCGTCTTCCCCACACAAGGTCTACTGCCTTGGGGATTCCCTATTCTGGCTGAGAGAGAAAATATATGACCCTGGATTACAAATGACTCTGCACCACATGCTCGTATCACCGCAAATTGATTTTTTTCGATCCTACTGCCCCATCTGGAATAGCTGCTAAGGAAAGTCAGAAAGAGAAATCCTACTGGGCATTATTTCTCATTGTTGATAAAGGGGAACAGAGTGAGGGAGCAATAATTTGGCTAGATTTCCAGGTCAGATTCTCAGAAGACACAGGCATGGACAATGATCTAAGGACAAGATACATAGATGGACCTGTCAAAAGTGACCAAGTGTGAAAATATTTCTGTTCCATGCAAAGGCTCATGAAAAAGTCCCAGCTTTGCAGAAGACTTCCATAACCACATGGAATCATGAGAAGAGAATCCATTCCTTGAAGCCAGTCAGTATCTTTCACCAGTAACTTCAATGCCTAATCAGTGACGACACAAAAATCAGCTGCAGCCATACAACAGAGGCTTCAACAAGAAACTACACCAATTTGCACTTTGCAACAAGGCTGACTCAGCTACCCTACCAATGTGCCATCTTTCACTAGGCTATGATGTAATAACAATCTAAAAATCTTAATAGTACAACAGTGATTCTCAAATGTTTGGGGCTAATAATTCCTTTATACTCTTTTAAGTATTGAGACTCTCAAAGAATTTCCGCTTGAGTTTTAACAATATTTACTATGTTAGAAATTAAATAACCTTTAAAATGTGTATTTGTTCTTCATTTTTAAAACAATAAACCAACTACATGTTAACACAAGTAAAATTTTTATTTTAAAATAAACTAATTTTTCCAAAAACAAAACAATAAAATTTTAAGATGGTCCAATCAGCGATGGCCTTAAGGAGATACTGGAGAATTACAGCAAAGACCCCTAAAAGTTTGGGGGCAAAGTCATACTTCCTTTATCACACTAAGACTCTCTTGTACCTTTTGTACTGGTAGAGAATGAACACCTTGCCATAGGTAACCATAAAACTTGAACAGTTAGTCAAGAACAGTCATCATCTGGTCCACCAAGTGAAGCTGATGTGACAGAACCACTCCGTCATCAAGTGGTTAGGATCTACACAGAGCAGGACTGGGGCTGGTTATGAAGCATGCGCTGCGTCGTCTTCCCCACACAAGGTCTACTGCCTTGGGGATTCCCTATTCTGGCTGAGAGAGAAAATATATGACCCTGGATTACAAATGACTCTGCACCACATGCTCGTATCACCGCAAATTGATTTTTTTCGATCCTACTGCCCCATCTGGAATAGCTGCTAAGGAAAGTCAGAAAGAGAAATCCTACTGGGCATTATTTCTCATTGTTGATAAAGGGGAACAGAGTGAGGGAGCAATAATTTGGCTAGATTTCCAGGTCAGATTCTCAGAAGACACAGGCATGGACAATGATCTAAGGACAAGATACATAGATGGACCTGTCAAAAGTGACCAAGTGTGAAAATATTTCTGTTCCATGCAAAGGCTCATGAAAAAGTCCCAGCTTTGCAGAAGACTTCCATAACCACATGGAATCATGAGAAGAGAATCCATTCCTTGAAGCCAGTCAGTATCTTTCACCAGTAACTTCAATGCCTAATCAGTGACGACACAAAAATCAGCTGCAGCCATACAACAGAGGCTTCAACAAGAAACTACACCAATTTGCACTTTGCAACAAGGCTGACTCAGCTACCCTACCAATGTGCCATCTTTCACTAGGCTATGATGTAATAACAATCTAAAAATCTTAATAGTACAACAGTGATTCTCAAATGTTTGGGGCTAATAATTCCTTTATACTCTTTTAAGTATTGAGACTCTCAAAGAATTTCCGCTTGAGTTTTAACAATATTTACTATGTTAGAAATTAAATAACCTTTAAAATGTGTATTTGTTCTTCATTTTTAAAACAATAAACCAACTACATGTTAACACAAGTAAAATTTTTATTTTAAAATAAACTAATTTTTCCAAAAAACAAAACAATAAAATTTTAAGAATAGTTATATTTTTCAGATCTCTTTGGACTTCCCCTGGTGGTCCAGTGGTTAAGATGCCATGCTTCCAATGCAGGGTACATGGGTCCAATCCCTAGTTGGGGAATCCAGATCCCACACGCCATGTGGCAGTCAAAGAAAATAAAAAGTAAGAAAAACTTAAATAAAAATAAAATCTCTTTAGGATCTGCCTTAACAGAGGACATCGGATTAACATCTGCTGCAATATGTTGTTTTCGTTGAAATATATGAAAAAAATAACTCACAGATATGTAGTTGGAAAAGGGAGGAATATTTGATGGGTTTTTTGAATAGCTATGACTATTATTCTTTGATTCTATATCAAAGCTCAACAAATAACAGTGTCTTAAAGGTTTACTGAAGAAACTAACACAGCCAACTTAAAGCCAACTCTATTTCAATAAAAAAGTTTCTAAATAAAAAGATTCACTGAAGTACAGAATCTTAAATCTTATCAATTAACTTTCATACTGTTACATTAAGCCATTTGTCTGGCAACATGAATCAATCTTCTGCCCAAGTATAATTTTATAACATCATCAATCATCAGTCAGTCATAAATATTGGTCCACTGAGTTTGGATGAGCTCCCAAATGTTAGTATTTCATAATACAGTATCAATTAAAAAAAAAAAAAAAACAGTGCATTCACGGCTATCACTACCAGGCTCATCAGGAAAAGCCTGAGTACTGGGAATCTGTCAATCTCACACTGTCTGATAATTTTCTAAAATGTTAGTTTACACTTGAAATCTCAGATTTTATTACTGGCAACAAAAACTGCCAGTTGTCTTCCTTGAAGAAAAAGGTCATTTCAACTGACAAAATGTCTGTCAAGTGCTCATGTCAAAATAGCCCTAGTGAATCATTGTTTCAAGTGAAAATTATATTCCATGGAGGCTAGTCCTGCTTATAATTCAAATAATCACAAAAGTGCTTTTCCCTGTGACAAACACATACTTCAGCATGCAGAAGTACTTCATCAGTATTCCCTGTTTCATTCAAAAAGGCTTGTAAAAAGATGCATACTCAAGATCAAGATAGTTTTTCATTAGTAAGTTTCATTTTCAAGTGTAATTTTTTGTTTACTATAAATACATAGTGACAAAGAGCACAGTCTGACACAACTACACTGCCCTAAAGGTATCAGCACTTTTCTCACCACCATCGCTTATGAACCAAAGTTCAACTGCAGTGTAATGAAAAGGAAACTTAGTATTACTATTAAAATAGTTTTAATCTTTAAAGGATCGTGGGCTAAACAGACAGCACTTTGAGAACTAGTTTTATTAGGTGGTGCAGTTGGTTAGGAAACCACCTGCCAATGCAGAAGACACAAGGTTCGATCCCTGAATCAGGAAGATCCTTGGAGGAGGAAATGGCAACCCACTCCAGTATCTTTGCCTGGGAAATTCCATGGACAGAGAAGCAGAAGCCTTGCGGGCTACAGTCCACAAGATCAGAGTCTGACGCGACTGAGCAAGCACAAACGTTTTACAAGAACAAAAACATGTTTCTCATTTTTGTTATGTTGACTTTGCCTTGATTACAGGTATCATCTTCATTCTGGAATCCTGGAAAAAGAAAAAGCTTTTATCTGGCACCTGCTTTCCTTGTGACAGAGAAAAACGAGCAAAGGTCAATTCACGTCATGGCTTCCAAAGCTTTTTAGACATGACCTATATTACTTCTCGTCTTCCACTGACTTCGGTCAAGTCCCATGGCCAAGCCTGAAGTCAATGATAAGGAGGAAGGACTCCTCCTATAGGTAGGGCCCCTGTAGAGAGAAGCCCAATGAAGAAGGAAGCAAACTGTCTAGAATAATAGGAGCAACTGAGTCCTCTCACCTCCACACCGAACAATACCGTATTTCACTGTGGACAAACAGCCACCAGGTAGCCACTAGGTAGCAAGCTGATAACACTCAGGATCTTTCCATCATGAAGGAACTTATCTCTGAAATAGACACTTGGCTTGTGTAAACAATCTTACACTCACGACCCTGGAAACAAGTCCATTATTTATAACCTTTTTATTGTGAACAGAGAATACACTTTAGCTTCTAAAAAGCCAATTCATATACCAACCTAGAATACAAACCTTTCATACATTACAAGTTTTAGGTGAGAGCTTATTACAACTGTTTGAAGTCTAAGTACAAAAAAGGAGGTATATATACTAATAGTTACTGGTTAAACACATACTCTATTGTGGAGTCTGTCAACAGATTTTAATTTGTGGATATTTCTACAAATTTTAAGACCAACTGCCCATGTATTAATGTAATTGCCAACTTGCTCATGTCATCTTTAATGTAGAAATAAGAATTTAAAATATCCAGTCTCCTTTCTAGTTATGGACATAGTATATCATTCTGCATTATATAAACCTCCAAGAGATTTTGATTTGGAAGTAACCAGTAAGGAGAATTTCCATTTTTGCTCAAGCCCAAGGCAACAAACACATTTGGCTTCTGATGGTGGTGGCAGCAACATTACTCATTTTCCAGTGGTTACAATACAGAGCTCCTGTCACTGAAAAGGCACAACAGTAGTAGCATCTGCAAACAAGTGGAGTCCCTGACATATAGTGCTAGCAAGCACAAACGTTTTACAAGAACAAAAACATGTTTCTCATTTTTGTTATGTTGACTTTGCCTTGATTACAGGTATCATCTTCATTCTGGAATCCTGGAAAAAGAAAAAGCTTTTATCTGGCACCTGCTTTCCTTGTGACAGAGAAAAACGAGCAAAGGTCAATTCACGTCATGGCTTCCAAAGCTTTTTAGACATGACCTATATTACTTCTCGTCTTCCACTGACTTCGGTCAAGTCCCATGGCCAAGCCTGAAGTCAATGATAAGGAGGAAGGACTCCTCCTATAGGTAGGGCCCCTGTAGAGAGAAGCCCAATGAAGAAGGAAGCAAACTGTCTAGAATAATAGGAGCAACTGAGTCCCTCTCACCTCCACACCGAACAATACCGTATTTCACTGTGGACAAACAGCCACCAGGTAGCCACTAGGTAGCAAGCTGATAACACTCAGGATCTTTCCATCATGAAGGAACTTATCTCTGAAATAGACACTTGGCTTGTGTAAACAATCTTACACTCACGACCCTGGAAACAAGTCCATTATTTATAACCTTTTTATTGTGAACAGAGAATACACTTTAGCTTCTAAAAAGCCAATTCATATACCAACCTAGAATACAAACCTTTCATACATTACAAGTTTTAGGTGAGAGCTTATTACAACTGTTTGAAGTCTAAGTACAAAAAAGGAGGTATATATACTAATAGTTACTGGTTAAACACATACTCTATTGTGGAGTCTGTCAACAGATTTTAATTTGTGGATATTTCTACAAATTTTAAGACCAACTGCCCATGTATTAATGTAATTGCCAACTTGCTCATGTCATCTTTAATGTAGAAATAAGAATTTAAAATATCCAGTCTCCTTTCTAGTTATGGACATAGTATATCATTCTGCATTATATAAACCTCCAAGAGATTTTGATTTGGAAGTAACCAGTAAGGAGAATTTCCATTTTTGCTCAAGCCCAAGGCAACAAACACATTTGGCTTCTGATGGTGGTGGCAGCAACATTACTCATTTTCCAGTGGTTACAATACAGAGCTCCTGTCACTGAAAAGGCACAACAGTAGTAGCATCTGCAAACAAGTGGAGTCCCTGACATATAGTGCTCAGCAACATTAGCCTTCCTAAACCTAGTTCTGCAGTATGGTTTTGGGAAATGTCCCCAGAGGCTTGGACTAAACTCCAAATCTCTAGCACTCCCCAATGACTCTGTGAGCTACCTAATACTCCCTAACAATTCCCTACTCTGCTTACAATAGTCAGGGTGAGTTACTGTTTACTGTAAAGCACTTTGCTTCCCAATATGTGTGTTGTTCCTATTTTACACATAAGAAAACTAAAGGTTTTAGACTGTTGGGTAATCTTCTGATATATGGTTTCTCAGATTTGAAAGCTTAGACTTTGTTCCTTTATATTATACAAATTCTGCAATCAATTACTTAAATAGCATAGGACAGTGACTAAAACAAATTTATCATCATTCTTTAAATCAGGAGTTGGCAAACTATAGCAAATGGGCCAAATCTAACCTGTTTTCTTCAACCTACAACCTAAGAATTAGTTCTCACATTTTTAAATGGAGGGGGAGCATAATAAAAAATTATATGAACTTCAAATTCCAGTGTCTATCACAAATAAAATTTTATTAGAATACAGCCATGCCCATTCATTTACATATTGTCTATGGTTGCCTTCCCTCTACAACAAGCAGACTTGAGCAGCTGCCTAAAATGTTTACTACCTGACTCCTCAGGGAAATAATACGTTGACCTTTGCTCTAAAGTTCTTCTAAAATAACCAAGCAAATGCTAATACAAACTAATGTTAAAGTAGGTATACGTGTACTTCTATCACCCTTGATTACTTACTTTGAAAATATAAGACACGGAACACTGCACACATTAGTCCACAGCTACAGGTGAATCACACAGCCCAAGTTTCTGCCACTCTCCTGCTTTTACACCAAAGGCAAACACATCAAATTAAAATACAGTGTCAAAAACAGTCGTTTTCAGGACAATACCAGTCAACAAAATCTAAATGTACCTGACTGTTTGTTTTCTCTAGAAACAGAGAAAGCCAGCAATAAGGGAGATAATAAATAAATAAATAACTGGTATTAAGGTTTTTATTTGGGGGAGGGGGGATAGGATTCAAGATTTCAGAAAAGGATCAACTTATAGTGTCAAAATAGTTGGTATTTTGCAAGGGACACAGTCCTCACTTCTTCAGACCTAAACAAAATGAGCCCAAACAGAAAACGCACAGGTAGATGACCAGAGTACACAGTTGCTAAGAAATGCTCCTAAAGGGAGTCTTCTCTGCATCCAAAATGCAGAGCACAGAAGTCACCAGATGAGTAAAAAGTGAAGATGGACCCATCCCTGATTCTTTCTTCCTCTTTGAGTATCTACAGAGCTACCTACCAAAAAAACAGAATCATCTGTCTTTTTGAAGTACTCTGATTCAAACGTTTTCCCCCGTCATGTAGTTTAATATCATTTCAGAAAAAAATGGGCTTCCTGGTGGCTCAGTGGTAATGAATCCACCTTTCAATGCAGGAGACACAGGTTCAATTCCCGGGTCAGGAAGATGCCTTGGAAAAGAAAATGGCAACCCACTCCAGTATTCTTTTCTTTTTTTTTTTTTGGGGGGGGGGGCGCCCTCCTATTGGTCTTTCATTTATTTCCATCTTTGTTCTTTGGCCCGTGTGGGCCTCCCATCACAGTGGCCTCTGTCACTGCAGAGCACCGGCTCTGGGCACATGTGCTCCAGAGCTCCGGCTTGGCAGTCGGACACATCGGTCCAGCTGCTCCACGGCATGTGAGATCTTCCCAGGCCAAGGATCGAACTGGCACCCCTTGCACTGCAAGGTGGTGTCCTTACCCACTGGACCACCAGGGAAGCCCTCACTCCAGTATTCTTGCCTGAAGAATCCCAAGGACAGTGGAACCTGAAGGGCTACAGCCCATGGAGTCTCAGACAGTTGGACACGACTAAGTGACTGAGCTTGCATGCAGAAAAAAGAAAAACATTCCCCATCCATTAGTAACATTCCTAGCTCTATCTGACTATCTCCAGCCCCAAAAATGAAGTCACTGTGTGAAGTAAGACCTATATAAGCCTTTCCTCGATTGCCATGCAGAAGGAAACTAACAGAAAGCAGTTATCTGAGGATTCTATAACATAATCCAAAAAGGCTCAGAATGAAGGAAAGGGAATTACTCATAAATAAGGAGAAACAGTACAAGATTTCAGAAAAGGATCAACTTATAGTGTCAAAATAGTTGGTATTTTGCAAGGGACACAGTCCTCACTTCTTCAGACCTAAACAAAATGAGCCCAAACAGAAAACGCACAGGTAGATGACCAGAGTACACAGTTGCTAAGAAATGCTCCTAAAGGGAGTCTTCTCTGCATCCAAAATGCAGAGCACAGAAGTCACCAGATGAGTAAAAAGTGAAGATGGACCCATCCCTGATTCTTTCTTCCTCTTTGAGTATCTACAGAGCTACCTACCAAAAAAACAGAATCATCTGTCTTTTTGAAGTACTCTGATTCAAACGTTTTCCCCCGTCATGTAGTTTAATATCATTTCAGAAAAAAATGGGCTTCCTGGTGGCTCAGTGGTAATGAATCCACCTTTCAATGCAGGAGACACAGGTTCAATTCCCGGGTCAGGAAGATGCCTTGGAAAAGAAAATGGCAACCCACTCCAGTATTCTTTTCTCTTTTTTTTTTTTTTTGGGGGGGGGGGGCGCCCTCCTATTGGTCTTTCATTTATTTCCATCTTTGTTCTTTGGCCCGTGTGGGCCTCCCATCACAGTGGCCTCTGTCACTGCAGAGCACCGGCTCTGGGCACATGTGCTCCAGAGCTCCGGCTTGGCAGTCGGACACATCGGTCCAGCTGCTCCACGGCATGTGAGATCTTCCCAGGCCAAGGATCGAACTGGCACCCCTTGCACTGCAAGGTGGTGTCCTTACCCACTGGACCACCAGGGAAGCCCTCACTCCAGTATTCTTGCCTGAAGAATCCCAAGGACAGTGGAACCTGAAGGGCTACAGCCCATGGAGTCTCAGACAGTTGGACACGACTAAGTGACTGAGCTTGCATGCAGAAAAAAGAAAAACATTCCCCATCCATTAGTAACATTCCTAGCTCTATCTGACTATCTCCAGCCCCAAAAATGAAGTCACTGTGTGAAGTAAGACCTATATAAGCCTTTCCTCGATTGCCATGCAGAAGGAAACTAACAGAAAGCAGTTATCTGAGGATTCTATAACATAATCCAAAAAGGCTCAGAATGAAGGAAAGGGAATTACTCATAAATAAGGAGAAACAGTACAGTTTTATATCCTGCATGCCTGCGTGCTAAGTCATTTCAGTCATGTCTTACTCTTCGCCATCAGATAGACTGTAGCCCAGCAGGCTCTGTTCATAGATAGACTTCTCCAGGCAAGACTACTGGAGTGGGTGCCCTGCTCTCTTCCAGGGAATCTTCCCCACCCAGGGATCAAACCTGAGTCTCTTTCATCTCCTGCACAGGCAGGTGGGATCTTTACCACTAGCGCCATCTAGGAAGTCCTTTTTCACACTTTACCATCATTTAAAAATTAAGACAACAAACCTTCCTTTAACAATTAAAAAAAAAAAAATTAGGACACAAATTGGAAACACCTGTGAGAACCTGCGATCTGACGTCACCGAAAAATACAGAATATAGATCTACCACTGATAAAAGTGGTTGTCCAGAACTTCAAATGCTTTCTCTCCAGTGAATAAGGGTATATACAACGTGCTTGTGTCTAAGATGGCTGAGAAAAACTAATAATATAAACTAAAAGTAAAAAAGGAAGACCACAGAATCTGATATGATGCTGATTAAAGATGATCTTCAACTCCTTTTTCTTTTTTAGATAATGCAGCTCTGCTGAAGAGAAAGTTGGGTCACTTGCCCATGTCACCATGGCTATAAAATCAAAGCTGGTGAGAAAGCCAGATTTGTGACTCATTACAGTCATACAGTATTTTCAGATTTCACCATCTCTATGTATCAAGTATTTTTTTATGTATATACATCCCAATATGGCATAACTCTATTGGTATGTATCAAAAGAAATATGTAAAACATTGGTGTTGTTTTAGCAAACAGCTGAGTGAGAAAATTAGCTGCACTCTAGAACACCTATGATACATTCACTCCCTCACCCATGGTGAAATCTCAGAATAATTTTTCACTGACCAAGAGTAAAGGAAGTTTTCCTTCTAGATACAGTTGTAAATACTCTTTTGTCCTATATAATGCTAAATACAATTGGTTCCAAGTTGACTCAAATGGATATCCGTGAGGGACTTTCAGGAATAAATTAAATACAATTATAGTAAATTAAAAATTCTGTTAGATTGCTCAATTGGCCTGGCTGTTACAAAACTTCTTCCAAAGAAGCTTCCAGCAGTCAACCTTTTCTCTTCAGCTGCTACACTCACTGTGGTTATACCTAACTTTTCACTCCCAGACCACTATCCTCCCTCTGGTTTCTTTCAGAGCCAAAGGATTAACTAATTTGGGCCTCACTCTACTCCACATTTATTTCCCTCACCTACTCAGACAATGTTGGATCCAAGTTCTATATATTTCTATTTTTTTCTACCCAGATCTCTCTATTCCTCGTCATAGGACTTGATATTCAAATAGGAGTTTCATATTCAATTGAGTTTGCTCCCTAAATGGACTAATGTTACTTCCATCTTGCCCTGCTCTTTTTGTTTTCCACACAGCTTTCCTCCAAGTCTGATTAGCTTTTTCTCTTCTCAATTCCCGTTCTCACATGCCAATTCAGCTGTTGCTATACTGCATGAAGACTGGTTTGCAACCAACACATGTAACTTATTACCTTCCACGGACCCAGAGACAGTAAACTGATCTGTGGAGTACCGCATATTTGAATAATGCCAAGGTCAAGACCTACTAAAATAGAGAAATCCTTCACCAACTAAGGATACACCTTATTCAGAATTTTATCAAACACTGTTGGACAAAAAATCAGAGGGGCACAGAAAAATAAAGAGAATAACGTCAAAAAAATTTTTGATTTAGGGACTTCCCTGGTGGTCCAGTGGTTAAGACTCTGTGTTCCCAATGCAGGGGGCCTGGGTTCGATTCCTGGTCAGGGAATTAGATCCCGCATGCGGCAACTAGGGCTCAGTGAAGCCAAATAAATAAATAAATTTTTGATTTAAAACTAATATACAATACAAAAATAAGAAAAATAAATGGAAGTAGTAATAAAGCTACTGCACAAGAACGCTTGTTAAAATCTTAAGTTTTCCCAAAGAGGATATACAAATGACCAATAAACACATGAAAAGAGGTTTAACATCACTAGGCATTTAGCTATTCCAAGTCAAAACTACAGTGAGATACCACCTCAGATGCATTAGGATGGCTATTACCAAATAAAGAGAAAACAAATCTGTGCATCAAAGGGCACAATCACCAATTAAAAGGCAACCTAGGGAATGGAAAGGAAATCTGCAAGTTATTTATCTGATTAAGAGATTAATATCGGACTTCCCTGGTGGTCCAGTGGATAAGGACACCACCTTGCAATGCAAGGGGCGCTGGTTCAATCCCTGGCCTGGGAAGATCCCACATGCCACGGAGTGGCTGGACTGATGTGTTCAACTACCAAGCCGGAGCTCTGGAGCACATGCGCCCAGAGCCAGTGCTCTGCAGTGACAGAGGCCACTATAATGGGAGGCCCACACAGCCCAAAGAACAAAGATAAATAAATGAAAGACCAAAAGAAGTGGCCAAAAAAAAAAAGAGAGATTAATATCTGTGATATATAAAAAAACTCCTACAATTTAACAGTAATTTTAAAAACCTCATTTTAAAATAACCAAAAGATTAGACAGACATTATTCCTAATAAGATATACAAATGAGGGCTTCCCTGGTGGTCCAGTGGGTAAGGACACTGCCTTGTGTTCGATCCCTGGTCTAGGAAGATCCCACGTGCCACGGAGCGGCTGGACCGATGTGTCCAATTACCAAGCCGAGGCTCTGGGGCGCATGCGCCCGGAGCCGGTGCTCTGCGACAACAGAGGCCGCCGTGATGGGAGGCCCACACAGGCTGAAGAGCAAAGATGGATGAATATGGAGAAATGAAAGATGAACATAAGTGGCCCGCTTGTTCCCCTCCCTCCCCACCCCACCCCCCTCAAATAAATAAATAAATAAATCTTAAAAAAAAAAGATATACAAATGACCAATAAGCATATGAAAAGATGCTCAACATCACTGATCACTAGGGAACTGCAAATCAAAATAATGTCATCCCATAGTACGATTAGTATGTTTTAAAAAAAATCCACACCCACAAAAAATGTCTTGACAAGAGAATGAAAAAATGGGAACCTTTGCACACTGCTAGAGAGTAAAATGGTGCTGCTTCTATGGAAAACCATATGGCAGTTCCTCAAAAAGTTAAAACTGATTTACTATCTGACCTTACAATTCCACTTTTGGGTATATATCCAAAAAATCTGAAAGCAAGGTTCCAAAGACCTATTTACACAGATATGTTCCTAACAGCACAGTTCACAATAGCCAAAAAATGGAAGCAACACAAGTATCCATTGAGGATAAACAAACTGTAGTCTATACACACTATGGAGCAACTAGTCACCCTTAAAAAAGGAAGTAAATTCTGACACATACTATTATGCATATTAACTTTGATTAACATTATGCTAAATTAAAGAAGCCAATCTCAAAAAGACAAACACTGTATGATGCCACTCATGAATATCTAGACTACTCAAATTCACAAAAACAAATGGATGTGGGGAACTGGAAGTAGGGAAAAGGAGGTTAGTGAGTTATTTAATGGGCAAAGACCTAAGTTTCAAAAGATGAAAAGAATTCTGGAGACAGACTGTGCAGCCCCATGAATGTACTTAACACAACTGGAAGGTATACATAAAATGGTTCGGATGGTAAATTTTTTGTCGTACTGACTGTGCCACAATTAAAAATAATGTTAAATAAAGACAAACAACAACAAGCATTGAAAAGGATTTGGATAAGATAGAATCTTGTACACTGAGAATATAAAATGGTATGGCCAGGACTTCCTTGGCGGTCCAGTGATGAAGACTCCATACTTCCAGTGCAGTGGGCATGGGTTCTATCCCTGGCTAGGGAATCAGGGTCCCACATGCTGCGTGGTGCAGACAGAAACAAAAAAAGAATGGAAAAACCACTAAGGAAACAACATGGAGTTCCTCAAAATACAAAATTACCACTTGATCCAGCATTTCTGGGTATCTACTCAAAAGAACTGAAATTAGTGACTCAGATATTTATATACCAATGTTCACAGAACTGTATACAATATCCATTATAACCAACAGAAGAAAACAACCCAAGTGTTCATCAATAAATGAATGGGTAAACAAAATGTGATATAAACAAACACAATATTACTCAGTCATAAAAAGAAATTAAATATTTTTTCACTGGTAGTCAAAGGTACAAGTTTCCAGTTAAAAAAAGATAAATGAATTCCTAGGGATAGAACAAGATGATTACAGTCAATAACACTACAATGTATATTTGAAATCTGCTAAGAAGATAAATTTTAAAAGTTCTCATCCCAAGGAAAAGAAAACCAACTGTGCTAACTAAATGTTAAATAAATAAATAAATGTTAACTAAATTTATCACAGTAATCATTTCACAATATATACATTTACCAAATCATTAGGTTATACTCCCTAAATTTTCAGTGTTCTGTCAACTGTATTTCGATAAAACTGGGGGAGAATCTAAGACGTGAAATTCTGACATACGCTTTAACACTCAACATTATATCAAGTGAAAAAAGCCAGGCACAAAAGGACTAATATTCCACCATCAGATTTACATGAGATACCTAGAAGAGGCAAATTCTCAGAAATAAATAGTAGAATAAAGGTTACTAGGTTACAGGTGTTGTGAGAAGAGGGAAGTGAGGAGGTAATGTTTAATGGGTACAGAGTGTCTGTCTCAGATCTAGAAAGAGATAATGACCCAGATGACTTTTCTGGTGAATTGTATCAAACAGTCAGAGAAAATATCAAACCTACACAAGTCTTTGAAAAAAACAGAGAAGGCAAAGATTTCTCAACTTATTTTCTGGAATTAGCTTTACACCAATACCAAAGCCAGACAAAGAGAAGCAAAGAAACAGAAACTATAAATGAACGCCCCTTGTGAACACAGATGAAAACATGTTAAATAAAATATCAGGAAATCAACAATATAAAAAGGTACTCATGACGCTGGATGCAAGCAAGGATGACTTAACATTTAAAAATGCTAAATAAAAAAAGGAGAAAACACATATGATAGTCTCAGTAGATGCAGCAAAAACCTGACAAAATTCAACACCCATTCACAATAAATACTCTCAGCAGGCTATGAACAGAAGAAAACATCCTCAATCTATTAAAGAATGTCTATGAAAGACCTGTGGTTAACAACACACTCAATGATGACAGAGAGAATGCTTTGCCCTCACATATGAGAACAAAGCAAAAAATACTACACGTACTAGAGGCCCTAGCCACTTGAAATAAAGAAATGATAGGCATACACATCAGAATGAATTATCTTTATTCACAGACAGTACAATCAGGTATACAGAAAATCATTAGAAATCAACCCTTCCCCCAAAGGTGGTTTTTTTGACATAGTCTTTTTCAACAAATAGTACTGAAAAAAACACAGATGTTCCCATGGTGGGAGGTGGCGGTAATGGGCTTACCTCATACTATTCACAATCAAAGTGATTTAATGTTTGATCCCAGACCTACATGTAAAACCTAAAACTTCTAAAAGACATCATAGGATAAACTTTCTTAGGACACAAAAAGCACAAATCATAAAACAAAAAATTTATAACCGAAATAGATTAGACACCACAGAACATTTAGTAGAATGGCTAAGATTAAAAAGGCTGGGCTTCCCTGGTGGTCCAGTGGATAAGAACACTGCCTTGCAGTGCAAGTGGTGCCGGTTTGATCCCTGGCCTGGGAAGAACTCACATGCCGCGGAGCGGCTGGGCAGATGTGTCCAACTACTGATCTGAAGCTCTGGAGCACATGCGCCCAGAGCCAGTGCTCTGCAGAGAGAGAGACCACTGTGGTGGGAGACCCACATAGGCCAAAGATAAATAAATGAAAGACCAACGGAAGTGGCCAAAAAATATTAAAAAATTAAAAATAAAAAGGCTAAAGCTTCCAGGGTGAAGAAGCTGTTGACAGGAATGTGGGCTGGAATCTCTTTTAGAAACCAGTTAGTAGTTTCTTATAAAACCAAACATACACATATCACTTGACCTGGCAATCCCACTCCTATATGGAAAAGAGTAAAAACATTATGTCCATACAAAGACAAATATCCATTTACTGTAGCTTTACTTCTAATAGTTCAAAGTTGTAAACAATATAAACATTTCATCAACAAAAAAAAGATAGAATGCCTCAAAATTCAACACCCATTCACAATAAATACTCTCAGCAGGCTATGAACAGAAGAAAACATCCTCAATCTATTAAAGAATGTCTATGAAAGACCTGTGGTTAACAACACACTCAATGATGACAGAGAGAATGCTTTGCCCTCACATATGAGAACAAAGCAAAAAATACTACACGTACTAGAGGCCCTAGCCACTTGAAATAAAGAAATGATAGGCATACACATCAGAATGAATTATCTTTATTCACAGACAGTACAATCAGGTATACAGAAAATCATTAGAAATCAACCCTTCCCCCAAAGGTGGTTTTTTTGACATAGTCTTTTTCAACAAATAGTACTGAAAAAAACACAGATGTTCCCATGGTGGGAGGTGGCGGTAATGGGCTTACCTCATACTATTCACAATCAAAGTGATTTAATGTTTGATCCCAGACCTACATGTAAAACCTAAAACTTCTAAAAGACATCATAGGATAAACTTTCTTAGGACACAAAAAGCACAAATCATAAAACAAAAAATTTATAACCGAAATAGATTAGACACCACAGAACATTTAGTAGAATGGCTAAGATTAAAAGGCTGGGCTTCCCTGGTGGTCCAGTGGATAAGAACACTGCCTTGCAGTGCAAGGGGTGCTGGTTCGATCCCTGGCCTGGGAAGATCCCACGTGCCGCGGAGCGGCTGGGCAGATGTGTCCAACTACTGATCTGAAGCTCTGGAGCACATGCGCCCAGAGCCAGTGCTCTGCAGAGAGAGAGACCACTGTGGTGGGAGACCCACATAGGCCAAAGATAAATAAATGAAAGACCAACGGAAGTGGCCAAAAAATATTAAAAAATTAAAAATAAAAAGGCTAAAGCTTCCAGGGTGAAGAAGCTGTTGACAGGAATGTGGGCTGGAATCTCTTTTAGAAACCAGTTAGTAGTTTCTTATAAAACCAAACATACACATATCACTTGACCTGGCAATCCCACTCCTATATGGAAAAGAGTAAAAACATTATGTCCATACAAAGACAAATATCCATTTACTGTAGCTTTACTTCTAATAGTTCAAAGTTGTAAACAATATAAACATTTCATCAACATATGAATGAATAAAAAATTGTGGTACCTCCACACAATGGAATGGTACTAAGAAATGCAAAGGAGTTACTGACAAGAGATGGAAGCATGATGAACCTTAAAATGGGGGCAAGGGCACAAAGACAGTGTATGAATCACTCTCCGTTGTACTGTAACAAATTACCCCACATCTGGCCGCTTAAAACAATACAAATGTACCATCTTATGGTTCTGCAGGTGACAAGTCTGACACAGGCCCCTATGCTCAAATTAAGATGTAAGACCAGGGCCACATTCCTCTGTGGAGGCTTCCAGGGGGAGATCCATTTCTTTGACCCTTTCAGCTTCCAGAGGCAGCCCACATTCCTTGGCTCAAGGCCCCCTTTCTCAGTCTCTGACCATTTTTCAGTAGTTACCTCTCAGACAACAGTTTTAAAGGAATTAGATTATGTTCACCTGTGCAATCAAGTACAGTTTCCCCTTCTCAAGGCCTGAAGCTTAATTATATCTGCAACATCCCTTTTGCTTCATGAAGGTAAAACATACATAGGCTCTGCAGATTAAAATATGGACATCTTTGAGAGGCCTTTATTACGCCTACCATAGAACAAAATGGAATCATATTTATATAAAACTTTGAAAGAAGCACAAGTAATCTACAGGGTTAGAAAGCAGATCAGAGTTAAAAGTAGGACTGACTGCAGTTGGGAACAAGGGAATTTTCTCTCTAATGAACATGAGCCTTGGCCTGAATTGTGGTGTTTATACACTTATTTGTCAAAATTCAATGAATTATATACTTCAAATGGGTAACGTTTATTATACCTAAAGTATACCTCAATAGATCATGGCAACTGGTCCCAATATTTCATGGCAAACAGATGAGGAAAAAAATGCAGTAACAAACTTTATTTTCTTGGGCACCAAAGTCACTGATGGACGGTGATTGCAGCTACAAAATTACAAGAAGCATGCTCCTTGGAAGAAAAGCTATGAAAACCTAGACAGTACTAAAAAAAATACACATATCACTTGTCCCAAAAAAACAAAGACAAATATCCATTTACTGTAGCTTTACTTCTAATAGTTCAAAGTTGTAAACAATATAAACATTTCATCAACATATGAATGAATAAAAAATTGTGGTACCTCCACACAATGGAATGGTACTAAGAAATGCAAAGGAGTTACTGACAAGAGATGGAAGCATGATGAACCTTAAAATGGGGGCAAGGGCACAAAGACAGTGTATGAATCACTCTCCGTTGTACTGTAACAAATTACCCCACATCTGGCCGCTTAAAACAATACAAATGTACCATCTTATGGTTCTGCAGGTGACAAGTCTGACACAGGCCCCTATGCTCAAATTAAGATGTAAGACCAGGGCCACATTCCTCTGTGGAGGCTTCCAGGGGGAGATCCATTTCTTTGACCCTTTCAGCTTCCAGAGGCAGCCCACATTCCTTGGCTCAAGGCCCCCTTTCTCAGTCTCTGACCATTTTTCAGTAGTTACCTCTCAGACAACAGTTTTAAAGGAATTAGATTATGTTCACCTGTGCAATCAAGTACAGTTTCCCCTTCTCAAGGCCTGAAGCTTAATTATATCTGCAACATCCCTTTTGCTTCATGAAGGTAAAACATACATAGGCTCTGCAGATTAAAATATGGACATCTTTGAGAGGCCTTTATTACGCCTACCATAGAACAAAATGGAATCATATTTATATAAAACTTTGAAAGAAGCACAAGTAATCTACAGGGTTAGAAAGCAGATCAGAGTTAAAAGTAGGACTGACTGCAGTTGGGAACAAGGGAATTTTCTCTCTAATGAACATGAGCCTTGGCCTGAATTGTGGTGTTTATACACTTATTTGTCAAAATTCAATGAATTATATACTTCAAATGGGTAACGTTTATTATACCTAAAGTATACCTCAATAGATCATGGCAACTGGTCCCAATATTTCATGGCAAACAGATGAGGAAAAAAATGCAGTAACAAACTTTATTTTCTTGGGCACCAAAGTCACTGATGGACGGTGATTGCAGCTACAAAATTACAAGAAGCATGCTCCTTGGAAGAAAAGCTATGAAAACCTAGACAGCACTAAAAAGCAGAAACATCACTTTGTCAACAAAGGTCCATCTAGTCAAAGCTATGGTTTTTCCAGTAGTCATGTATGGATGTGAGCGATAGACCATTAAGAAAGCTGAGCACCGAAGAATAGCTCTTTTTGAACTGTGGTGTTGGAGAAGACTCTTGAAGAGTCCCTTGGACTGTAAGGAGATCAAACTAGTCAATCCTAAAGGAAATCAACCCTGAATATTCATTGGAAAGATTGATGCTGAAGTTGAAGCTCCAATACTCTGGACATCTGATGCTGAAAAGCCAACTCACTGGAAAAAGTCTGATGCTGGGAAAGATTGAGAGCAAGAGGAGAAAGGGACGACAGAGGGTGACACGGTTGGATGGCATGAGTTTGGGCAAACTCCAAGAGACAGAGCAGGGCACGGAAGCCTGGTGTGCTGCAGTCCATGGGGTCGCAAAGTGTTGGACATGACTAAACGATTGAGCAACAACAACAAAAGCCTCAACAGTTTTAGTCATAAATGCTATCCTGAGTAAGCATTTTCAGTTGGCTCATAACCTCAATACTCCAACCTATCTTTCTCATACACTTTAAGTTCCCACTGTGGCAGTTCTCAGTATAACAAGCTATATGGCTAAGGAGCAAGTAACATTCACCACTGGAGAACTAAACACTTTCTTTAACAGTGTTTCGAAGGAAAACCTGTTACAAATTCCAGTTCAAATATAGGAATTCAGAACAAGGCCTCTACTCTGGCAGTGGTACATCCCTAAACTCCAGATTGTGTATTAAGAAATGAAAATCCTGCTGTTAATATGATACTGCGGGTTTCCCCTGGTGGTCCAGTGGGTAAAGACACCGCCTTGCAGTGCAAGGGGTGCCGGTTCGATCCGGGTTTCAAAAATGGTGCTAACGTTATTATACCTAAAAGTATACCTCAATAGATCATGGCAACTGGTCCCAATATGTCATGGCAAACAGATGAGGAAAAAAATGCAGTAACAAACTTTATTTTCTTGGGCACCAAAGTCACTGATGGACGGTGATTGCAGCTACAAAATTACAAGAAGCATGCTCCTTGGAAGAAAAGCTATGAAAACCTAGACAGCACTAAAAAGCAGAAACATCACTTTGTCAACAAAGGTCCATCTAGTCAAAGCTATGGTTTTTCCAGTAGTCATGTATGGATGTGAGCGATAGACCATTAAGAAAGCTGAGCACCGAAGAATAGCTCTTTTTGAACTGTGGTGTTGGAGAAGACTCTTGAAGAGTCCCTTGGACTGTAAGGAGATCAAACTAGTCAATCCTAAAGGAAATCAACCCTGAATATTCATTGGAAAGATTGATGCTGAAGTTGAAGCTCCAATACTCTGGACATCTGATGCTGAAAAGCCAACTCACTGGAAAAAGTCTGATGCTGGGAAAGATTGAGAGCAAGAGGAGAAAGGGACGACAGAGGGTGACACGGTTGGATGGCATGAGTTTGGGCAAACTCCAAGAGACAGAGCAGGGCACGGAAGCCTGGTGTGCTGCAGTCCATGGGGTCGCAAAGTGTTGGACATGACTAAACGATTGAGCAACAACAACAAAAGCCTCAACAGTTTTAGTCATAAATGCTATCCTGAGTAAGCATTTTCAGTTGGCTCATAACCTCAATACTCCAACCTATCTTTCTCATACACTTTAAGTTCCCACTGTGGCAGTTCTCAGTATAACAAGCTATATGGCTAAGGAGCAAGTAACATTCACCACTGGAGAACTAAACACTTTCTTTAACAGTGTTTCGAAGGAAAACCTGTTACAAATTCCAGTTCAAATATAGGAATTCAGAACAAGGCCTCTACTCTGGCAGTGGTACATCCCTAAACTCCAGATTGTGTATTAAGAAATGAAAATCCTGCTGTTAATATGATACTGCGGGTTTCCCCTGGTGGTCCAGTGGGTAAAGACACCGCCTTGCAGTGCAAGGGGTGCCGGTTCGATCCCTGGCCTGGGAAGATCCCACGTGCCACGGAGCGGCTGGACTGATGTGTCCAATTACCGAGCCAGAACTCTGGAGCGCATGCACCCAGAGCCGGTGCTCTGCAACGACAGTGGCCACCGCGATGGGAGGCCAACAGGAGCCAAATAACAAAGATGGATGAAAATGGAGAAATGAAAGACCAATTGAAGTGGCCCGCCCTCTCCCTCCTTCCCCGCCCCACCCTCCAAAAGATAAATAAATAAAAAATTAAAAAAAAAAAATATGATGCTGCTTCTAGACAGAAGACAATTCAGAATCAGGAATTTACAAGAGCTCAGAAGCCAACCAACCTGGGCGTGGCTGTGACTGGTGCACCACTGGACAACCACTAACAACCTTAAGGTTATGCAAACCCAGAGAAGTAGCCAATCTCACTGTAGTAATACTAAACAAGCATTCCTCTACACACAAACTCTATATTACTCAAGAAACAGGCATATCCGTCCTACATTTAAACTACTGAGGCCACTAAGAGGACATCTCACCTCCAAAACTAAAGCTATAAAAAATTGAAAAATCATGAGTATTCAAACAGCCTCAATGTAGAAATACCTTGTTTTTTAGACCTCCTGTTCTAAACTGTGAAAATAACAGGAAGAATCCTTTTTTAATCCCTGGAGTGATGACAAGTTTATTTTTGTTTGTTTGTTTTTAACTTATGTGGCACCAGATGAATTTTGTCAATGGGAGAAGAGAAGAAATCCATTTCCATCATAGGTTTAAAATGTTGGGCCAGATTCTTGCTGCTGAGGAAAGTAAATAGACCACTTCCAAAACTAAATGAACAAGCTTCTTGAAATTATATCAATTCTCTAATGCTAAAAAGATTCCCTCAAAAATGGTACATAAATTACCACTTACAGCACAATTTAAAGCATCACTTTTTGAAAATAAGGACCCTTTGTTTTAAAATAGGGCACACTCAACACTGTTATGAGAACTGCATGACTTATTAAAAAGAAAAACTACATAGAAGTCAATATATATTTACACGCACATAAATGACAAGTCTGATCAAAATTACCTGAAAACCAAAGACATAAAATTCTCATCACATTTTTAGTAGCATGAGTTTATATCCAGTCTCTCATCTTTCTTAAAATAAGCACCTACACTACCCCTTCCAGGCACTAAAGGTGTGTAAGCCCTTAACATTCTAGTGGGAAAAGGATAGAGAAAAAAAGTCACCCAAGTAAATGTAGAATTATAACCAGTAGCAAATGCTAAAAAAAAAAGTGCTAGTTCCTATGACACCAAGAAAGGTCTCTCTAAGCAACCACCTAATGCATGGGGCTTGGTGAAGACTCATAGCGGCATTCACATTTTTAAGACAAGCTAGGCATTTCAGCTTTATAAGGACTCGACATTTCAGTAAAACTTCATACTTTAACATGCTAAATTTAGCATTTTTTAATGTTTTAACTAAGTCACTCTGGTGTAAAGCAGAAATTAACACAACAATGTAAATCAACTATGTGTGTGTGCTCAATCACTCAGTCACATCTGACTCTTTGCAACCATAGGGACTGTAGCCCACCAGGCTCCTCTGTCCATGGGATCTTCCAGGCAAGAATACTGGAGGGGGCTGCCATTTCCTGTTCCAGGGATGGAACCTGCATCTCCTGCACTAGCAGCCAGATTCTTTACCACTTCAATTTAAATAAATTTTTTCAAAAGCAAAATCAATGCATCAAGGTCACTGATCCCACCATGTTTATGTATCTAATCTCACATAGTTTAGATCTAATTTCACTTAATAACATTAAGCAGTGGTTAAGAGCATGGCTATAGAGTAAGATTTGCATGTGATCCACTCAATCTAAGAAAGAAAAAAGGAATGCGAAGGCTCAAAACTAGGAGTGCTTTTCTCCAGGAGCTTAGTCAGCTAATATAAATTGAAGAGCTGCTGTATGCTTTGTTTTGATCATCTGTGGACAAGGTAAGTGGAAGTACCCCATTTGCAGAGAGAAAGAAGAATCGCATAATGTTTCTACTGAGTCCTCTTCACCATGCTCCCAAGTCCACAACCTATCCTCACACTAAATTTCACCAGATACTTTCCAATAAAGTGTTTTTCACCAAGTTCTCAATTATAGGGTTTTGTAATTTTAAACTCAGAGTGCTAAATCATAAGACAAACCTAAAGTCTATAACACTCTAGAACTTAAAAAATTATAAAGTACTAAACAACCAAAACCAGTTAAACAACAATCTTATACATATATAAATGTATACAAGCACTCTGGTTTTTAAATTTTGATAAATGCCTAACCCCATAATTTGCCATTTTTTCATTTTCTCTAAGTTACACTTTGCTGTTTTTCTGATAGTTCTGCCCACCTACTATCTCAGATACCCAAGCCAATTCTTGTCTTTCTCACTTTTCATGTGGTTATTTTAGCTGGTCTATACGCCCTTTAAGTTTCCTTTTTCCCAAAACCTTTATTAAAGAAAGATTTCTGTAAGCAGTACATACACAGATTACGTAAAGATCATCACTGCAAAATGCCCATCAGCACCGGTCACGGCTGTAAATCTTCAGAAAGCAATGAAATGCTCAGCAATATACATGGGGTGGTTTTGTTGATGATGTTCTTGTTTGTTGTTCTGTTTGTTTTTTAGCCTTCTCTGAACTAAATTTATATATATATATATATATATATATATATATATAACACCCACACACACACAAACACAAAAAATTATTTAACAGGATACTGATTTAACTGAAGGAAATAATTCAAATTGATCAATGCAAAGAAAAATGCATTTCTTTTATTTCATACTGTATTCATCAAATTTAAGATACAGTCTAAAATATGGATTTTCTTACAATTAGCGTTGGCCAGCTAGCATTACATCATATGTGCCCTTGCTTGTAATTACACAACCAGCATCAACATTTACAGAATGGAAGCTAATCACCTGGGAAGCTGTAACAATAGCTGGAGACTCTTTTAAATCCTACAAAGAGGTACAGGAACTGGAGAATAAGAAATGTTTACCAAGATTCCTAAAGCTAGAGTAAAAAAAAATAAATATACTAGGTCTACATGCTGTGCTCAGTCATGTCTGACTCTGAAACCCCATGGACTGTACCTCACCAGGCTCCTCTTTCAATGGAAATTTCCAGACAAGAATACTGGAGTGGGTGCCAGTTGCCATTTCCTTTTCCCGGAATCGAACCCACATCTCCTGCATCTCTTACACTGGCAGGCGGGTTCTTTACTACTGAGCCACCTGGAAATTAGGTCTACCTAACTGCAAAGTCAGCTTAAAGCTAAACACCAATGGCTTTTTTTTTTTCTTTGATTCTTTTAAGAAATGTTCCTTCCACCCCACCAATATTCTTCCTGACACTTTCAAAAGGAAATGGAGAAACACATTAATAAGTTAAAAAGTGACCTGGGGGTTTCCCTGGTGGCTCAGTGGTAAAGACTACACCTGCCAGAGCAGGAGACACATATTTGATTCCTGATCCAGGAAGATGCCACACACCACAGAGCAACTAAGCCTGTGGATCACAACTACTGAGGCTGTACTCTGGAGCCCAGGAGCCCCAACTACGGAGCTCACACGCCCTTACACCTATGCTCTACCACATGAAAAGTCACCAGAGTGAGAAGCCTGCAGACTACAACTTGAGAGTAGCTCCTGTTTGCCACAACTAGAGAAAAAGTCCATGCAGCAAGAAGCCCCAGTACAGCCAAAAATACATAAAAATAAACAAAATTAAAAAAAAAAAAAGGTCCTTCCAATTAAGACTTGGAAGTGCTACTCTAAAAGTAAAAAATTAGGGGAAATACTTTAACCAATGTATGTCATGTGTATTTTCCTCTCATTTATCTGAAAGAGCAGTACATAACACAAAAGAAAACTAAAAGTACATGGTAAAGAATCTGACAGGTAAAAAAAAAAAAATTGTGTCCATTTAACAACATTTTCCCTATTACACGGGGTAACATGTGTGTGCGCTCAGTCACTCAATCTTGTTTGACTCTGCGACTTCACACACAAAACAACAAAATAGCATACGTTTGGTGACACGTTAAATTCACTAAAATATGATGACTTCAGAAAGAAGAAAGCTTTTCAAAAGTATCCCACAAAACTCAGAGGCAATTCTGAAACAACAAAAATTTTGATCAAATTAAAATCTGCTTTATTTAAAGTTTGCTCACTGTGATTTCTGTCAGGCAATCAAAAGTAAAAGACACATTACAAACCAGTAAAAAACATATTTGCAAACTCCTATCACTATGGACTTATGCACACTATTAGAAAAACTCCTATAAAACATGCCAAGTTTCACGATTGGTCTCTTAATGAAATGTTCCTGAGGCTTCTTTACTACTGAGCCACCTGGAAATTAGGTCTACCTAACTGCAAAGTCAGCTTAAAGCTAAACACCAATGGCTTTTTTTTCTTTGCTTCTTTTAATGAATGGTCCTTCCACCCCACCAATATTCTTCCTGACACTTTCAAAAGGAAATGGAGAAACACATTAATAAGTTAAAAAGTGACCTGGGGGTTTCCCTGGTGGCTCAGTGGTAAAGACTACACCTGCCAGAGCAGGAGACACATATTTGATTCCTGATCCAGGAAGATGCCACACACCACAGAGCAACTAAGCCTGTGGATCACAACTACTGAGGCTGTACTCTGGAGCCCAGGAGCCCCAACTACGGAGCTCACACGCCTTACACCTATGCTCTACCACATGAAAAGTCACCAGAGTGAGAAGCCTGCAGACTACAACTTGAGAGTAGCTCCTGTTTGCCACAACTAGAGAAAAAGTCCATGCAGCAAGAAGCCCCAGTACAGCCAAAAATACATAAAAATAAACAAAATTAAAAAAAAAAAAAGGTCCTTCCAATTAAGACTTGGAAGTGCTACTCTAAAAGTAAAAAATTAGGGGAAATACTTTAACCAATGTATGTCATGTGTATTTTCCTCTCATTTATCTGAAAGAGCAGTACATAACACAAAAGAAAACTAAAAGTACATGGTAAAGAATCTGACAGGTAAAAAAAAAAAAATTGTGTCCATTTAACAACATTTTCCCTATTACACGGGGCAACATGTGTGTGCGCTCAGTCACTCAATCTTGTTTGACTCTGCGACTTCACACACAAAACAACAAAATAGCATACGTTTGGTGACACGTTAAATTCACTAAAATATGATGACTTCAGAAAGAAGAAAGCTTTTCAAAAGTATCCCACAAAACTCAGAGGCAATTCTGAAACAACAAAAATTTTGATCAAATTAAAATCTGCTTTATTTAAAGTTTGCTCACTGTGATTTCTGTCAGGCAATCAAAAGTAAAAGACACATTACAAACCAGTAAAAAACATATTTGCAAACTCCTATCACTATGGACTTATGCACACTATTAGAAAAACTCCTATAAAACATGCCAAGATCCATTACCCAGTTAAAATATATGTGTCAACAGTAAGCACAATGAAAAGATACTCAACATCATCTGTCGCCATAGAAATTCAGAGTATATCACAATGAGATTTCACAGGAATGCCTGAAACCAACAGGACTGACAATTATTAAGTTTTAGCAAAGATATGGGCAACCAGAACTCTCAAACATTGTGGAAATGTAAATGTACAACCATCTGAGGCAGTATCTACTAAAGTTAAATAAACATATATCTTTAATTAACTTATAGACCACTTATTTCTAAGATACTAAAAAGACGCAAGGTGTTCTGCCAAAATACAGATATGTGAATATTCACTGAAGTTTTATTCAAACAGTCCAAAGTTGAAAAATACAAGTATCTGTTCATCAGCAATAAAATTAATAGCAGTGTTATACTCCCATACATAGCTCTAAATCTGGATGGACATACTCTAAATATAGGATGGGATGGTTATATAGTCATATAAAGCTGTCAGAACTCATCAAAACTGGACACGTAACATCTGTTCATGCTATAGGAAATTATACCTCAACCAAAAGAAACTTTCCTGGGGGCTTTCCTGGTGGTCCAGTTGGTGAAGAGTTGGCCTTGCAGTGCAAGGGGCACTGGTTCAATCCCTGGCACGGGAGGATCCTATGTGCCGAGGAGCGGCTTGACCGATGTGTCCAACTACCTAGTCGGAGCTCAGAGCCGGTGCTCTGAGGTGAGAGAGGCCACTGCGATGGAGGGCCCACACAGGTCAAAGAACAAAGACAGATGAAAATAAATAAATGAAAAATCAATAAAAAGAGGCCAAAATTAAAAAATAAAGAAAGAAAAGAAAGCGACTTTTCTGAGTGGAAAACGCGTGTACTGTATCTTATACAAGTTATACCACAATGAAAAAAAAAAAAATGGTGGAAGAGTACAAGATACAACAGTTCAATGAAAGAAATGACCAAAATATATCAAAAGATACTCAGCCTCACTCAAAATCATTAAATAGCACCGCTACCATCATAAGCTAAAAGCAAAACTGCTTTATCTGGTTAACACTACACTGCTGGCAGGAGTGTGGGCAGAGACTCACCCTGGGAGCAGCAGTGTTAGCTGGGGCAGCGTCTGGGTCAGTCCAGCAGGACCTACACCACTTGCTTCCCTAGTGGCTCACTGGTAAAGAATCTGCCCGCAAGCAGGAGGCGTGGGTTCGATCCCTGAGTCAGGAAGATCCCCTGGAGGAGGAAATGGCAACCCGCTCCAGTATTCTTGCCAGGAAAATCCCATGGACAGAGGAAGCTGGAAGGCTACAGTCCCTGGGGTCGCAGAGAGTTGGACATGACTGAGCATTCATGGAACACAAACACACAT
Source organism: Tragulus kanchil (assembly GCA_022376925.1). Lineage (NCBI taxonomy): Eukaryota > Metazoa > Chordata > Mammalia > Artiodactyla > Tragulidae > Tragulus > Tragulus kanchil. The sequence goes on along the minus strand of JAIOJX010000028.1, from coordinate 112,917,792 downwards.
AGCCTTTGACACAGTAGTTCCAATTCAAGTAGTTCATCATACCGAAATCCTTGTGTACACAGGCTACATACAACAAGGTTATTCACTATAACACTGTTTGTAAATGCAGCAGACTGAAGTAACCTAACCATCAACTGGAAGAACAAGTTGAATAAATTATGGCATATTCACACAATAAAACACTTTACCACCATTAAAAAAGGGAAGGGGAGCTCTTCAGGGGTTGATGTGAGATCTAAAATATATCAGCGAAAAAAGTACGATACAGTCAAGTGACTGGTATCTTATAATTTATGTGGAAAACAATACTGAGGAGAGTGTAAATGATGTATGTATTTACTTGTATATATATGGCACTTCTCTGGAAGGATATGGAGGAAACTGATAACCCTGTCTGGTTCCAGGTGTCTTAGGGGATTGGAGAAGCATGAAAAGAAAGAACACTTGAATTCTGAACACTCTGAATAAGTTACCTAGTCAATCATTTTCATAGTAGCTTCACTTCCTATTCACATGGATAATACTTGTATAAACATAATATACGGTGATGAGCGATTACCCCCCAAAAGCATCTAAGTCTGGATTAAAGTTTTGTTTCACTTTCAGTCCTTAAAAAGTATCAATAGTCTGAACTGAAGTTATTACAATTTAACAAAATAGTCAACACTACTTTGTCCAAGGAAATGGCAAATTCTCAGTCCCATCCCAGACATACTCAGTCGGAAGCTCTGGGGGCAGGGTGAACAACCTCAGAACATGTTGTAGCAAGTTCCCCAGGTGATCAGCACTGCAGTCTGAGAACTACTGACACAGTTCTTAGTAAAGACCTATTCTCCACACCTCTATTAGGAAGTCTCTAGAGAGCCAACACTCCTCCAAGGTGCCGGCAGGAGGATCCGATAACACTACCTGCCAACACAAACTCCCTGGAAATGTCCCCCGATTTCCCAAGGCAAGCTCACCCACCAGACCTCCGTGCTGTGGGTCCTGCCACCCCTTTCCCCCGTCTCCTCTACACCACCACCCCACACAGGGGTCTCTAGACCTACCTCACGCGTCTTCATCCCCAGTGGTCTTGACAATGCTGTTCTACTTCCTGGAACAGCTTCTCTTCCCCTGCCCTTCCCCTCCTCTCCACTCAATTCCACACTTAAGACGCCGCCATTTTTCAAGACTTGTTTCACACTCCACCTGGCCCAATTCAGGGTTAAGAATCCCTCTCAGTTGTTCCTAAAAGCAACCAATGCTATTCTTCTCCAGTTCTTACTACTTCCTTTCACTTGCAGCATGTATCTGACCCATACTAGGCACTCAATAAAACATGTTGGAAGGGAAAAAAGGTTCTGCTATCTCATTATTTAGACTCCTTGGCATCAATGACCATGACTCATTTGACCCTGGATCCCCACTAAAAATGTTGGCATACAAACATTTTTTTAAAGTTTGCTGAGTGGGGCTTCCCTGGTGGTCCAGTGGGTAAAGAGTTCGCCTTGCAGTGCAAGGGAGACCGGTTTGACCCCTGGCCCGGGAAGATCCCATGTGCCGCAGAACAGGTGGACTGGTGTGCCCAATTACGAACCAGCACTCTAGAGCACATACACCCAGAGCTGGTGTTCTGAAACAAGAGAGGCCACTGCAATGGGAGGTCCACAGAGGCCGAAGAATAAAGATGGATGAAAAAAATAACAAATCAATAAAAGAGGCCAAAATGGAAAAAAAAAAAATTGCTGTGTGAATGTGATTTAGAAGCCCTAAGAAAAATCTGACCCAAGCCAATACTGACACTTTGTAAAATCTATATAAAGACATTACTTCCTGAATTAGAATAAAACTTTGTTGTGATTCCAATAAAAGGGACTCAGAGCCTCTTGAAGAGATGGCGGATTGTAGGACTAGGAAAGGGAAAATACAAGATGAACCTGGAGCACCTTGCTTATCAGACAGAGATTAAAAAAACAAAGGATGGGTCATGTTGAAACAGCGCAAGAAGCAGCCTAAATGAGTTCCCAGTGGCCAAAGCTAGAATCTGAGCACCAAAATAAGGAGTGATGATATTAAGATATAACCCAAAGACCCAAATAAAAATCCATGAATTCACATATACATAAACCACTGAAAAAGTAAGGGACAAGGAACACGTTCATACATAAAAACCCAATTAATATACGTTGAAGGCGTGAGAGAACTAGAAAGTCACCTTTAGAACACCCCAGCCACCGCCACTGCAATGTCCCACCGACGAACACTAGAATAACTGGGCAAAAGTTTAAAGACAAAAAAGGTTATCTCCCATTCCTAGAGTACCTTCCTAAAATATTTCTTGATTACTGTAGTAACTCCAACACATATCCACAAGCTCTTTGATACTTTTCCCTCTAGCAGGAACTTATATCCTTCACACTTCAAATAAGGGCTGAACTTAATGACTTACTTCTAATGAATGGAGTACGGAAAGAAGAGAAACAATAACTTCATAGTGAGGAAACCTGCTAAAATGATAGTACTGTGCTTACATTAGAATTAATAAAGTGAAAGACACTCAGTCCTGTTTGACTCTTTGTGACCCATGGGCCAACCACAGGATTCTCCAGGCAAGAATACTGGAAATCCCCTTTCCCTTCTCCAGGGAATCTTCCCAACCCATGCCGCAGAACAGGTGGACTGGTGTGCCCAATTACGAACCAGCACTCTAGAGCACATACACCCAGAGCTGGTGTTCTGAAACAAGAGAGGCCACTGCAATGGGAGGTCCACAGAGGCCGAAGAATAAAGATGGATGAAAAAAATAACAAATCAATAAAAGAGGCCAAAATGGAAAAAAAAAAAATTGCTGTGTGAATGTGATTTAGAAGCCCTAAGAAAAATCTGACCCAAGCCAATACTGACACTTTGTAAAATCTATATAAAGACATTACTTCCTGAATTAGAATAAAACTTTGTTGTGATTCCAATAAAAGGGACTCAGAGCCTCTTGAAGAGATGGCGGATTGTAGGACTAGGAAAGGGAAAATACAAGATGAACCTGGAGCACCTTGCTTATCAGACAGAGATTAAAAAAACAAAGGATGGGTCATGTTGAAACAGCGCAAGAAGCAGCCTAAATGAGTTCCCAGTGGCCAAAGCTAGAATCTGAGCACCAAAATAAGGAGTGATGATATTAAGATATAACCCAAAGACCCAAATAAAAATCCATGAATTCACATATACATAAACCACTGAAAAAGTAAGGGACAAGGAACACGTTCATACATAAAAACCCAATTAATATACGTTGAAGGCGTGAGAGAACTAGAAAGTCACCTTTAGAACACCCCAGCCACCGCCACTGCAATGTCCCACCGACGAACACTAGAATAACTGGGCAAAAGTTTAAAGACAAAAAAGGTTATCTCCCATTCCTAGAGTACCTTCCTAAAATATTTCTTGATTACTGTAGTAACTCCAACACATATCCACAAGCTCTTTGATACTTTTCCCTCTAGCAGGAACTTATATCCTTCACACTTCAAATAAGGGCTGAACTTAATGACTTACTTCTAATGAATGGAGTACGGAAAGAAGAGAAACAATAACTTCATAGTGAGGAAACCTGCTAAAATGATAGTACTGTGCTTACATTAGAATTAATAAAGTGAAAGACACTCAGTCCTGTTTGACTCTTTGTGACCCATGGGCCAACCACAGGATTCTCCAGGCAAGAATACTGGAAATCCCCTTTCCCTTCTCCAGGGAATCTTCCCAACCCAGGGCTCAAGCCCAGGCCTCCCACATTGAAGGTGGATTCTTTACCATCTGAGCCACCAGGGAATCCCAGAATTAATAAAACATGTTGTTAAAAATTAAGGTCACTTGTTTCTTATCACTTTTTTCAATGTGATTACTGGAAAACTTTCAATTACATGGGTGGTACACAGTATGTGTGACTGCATAGTTCCAGTCTAAACAATTCTATCAATAGATAAAAGGTTAGTAACAGTTCTTATCAAGTGATCAAGGTTAGTGACACCAGTAACAACTGACAGTGTGCTATACATAAATACTGACATGGACTCCTGACATAAGACAGACACATCACCTCAGCAGTAATTTTCCCCAAGTACCCACAGCCTAAGACCTGTAGTCTCTTGTATGTCTAAAACTATTACAAAATAACATTTTTTTAAAAAACCAAATTTTATGCAATTTTAATTACATGTTAAATACTACTCAATTCAGATTAATTTGCTAGTTATAAAACTGAGATTCTAATGACTTTTATATTAATATAAACTTTTTAATAAGTTTTGAACATACATGAAAATGCCATTAACCTAAAATTTAATAAAAATTACACCCAACTAGAATCTTCACGAACTGATAATACTCTATCAATATACCTTTTTGTGACTATTCTCCAGTAAATACCTAATTCAGTTTTCCCTCGGTTAAGACCCATGACGACAAGGGCAATCTCCTCCTCTCTGCATTGCCCCCCTCATTTTATCCATTAGCTATCTGGACGAAGAATTACGTCACCATCTTCTCAGATCCACAGTCTCCAACCCCCTGCTCTCAACAAAAAGAAAAGCCATAGCAAGCCACGGAGAAGTGAATCTGGGTGCTCCAGGCTCTCTTGAATTTCCGATTGCTTTTTTTCTCACCTCCAGAATTCAGAAACGTAGATGAGTTTGCAAAACTCTCAGAACTATGTGCTGTAGCTCTCACCAGTAACACTATCAGATCAACTTCCTCCTATGGGCTCAGAGCTAGGCTCCTCTGCCCCTAAAACCACCATGTCATCCTTCATCCACAACGTCCAGGGACAAAACATAATCCTGCAGTTGTCCTCAAAGCCCTTCAATAGAAGCATGTCACTGGAAAATGTCCAAAAACTTCATCCCAACAAAGTCATGAAATGGTATGATACCTACTTACCTATCCTGTCTGTCCTCATCACCCTTCAACTTTCAAACCACATGCTACACATAAATCAAACTGCTTGCCAAGAAAGACCAACCTGTTTGGCATCTCTGTGCCCTAAGATATATCCTCTCCTTTTGTTAAACTACTTATGTATCTATTTTTACTGTTTATTATTTAATATACACAGTTCTTCAGTAATTAATATGATCAACTTGAAATTTATTTTAGTATTTAAAAAATTACAAATGTGAACCGCATTTCCTCATAGTACTTAAGAAATATTATTTTGGTAAAACTTCTAAAAAGTGTAGTTCACAGACCAAAATAAAACCTAATCTGCTGAAAAATTACTGGCTTTGACAGTCAACAATCACACAATTAAAGGCATTAAAGAAAAATCATTCTCAAAAGTGTGTCTGGTGCTATTTCAATTTTCTCTACACTGAAACTGTATATAACAAATGTACTTGAACTCAAAACATCATTGGATTAAACAACAGAAGTGTCTTCTTCAGACACCTAAAAAAAATAATGTTTTTACAGCTAACTTTTTCAAAATTGAGGTGTCAAAAAAATACAAGTATTTTCTTTAGGAAAAAACAGCCCAGGTAATGATTAACCTGAAGAGATCAGTATTATACATTTTCCATTTAATTTGACTGAACACAGACTTAACTTTTAAATTATATGTGCAATCACAGGGTCAAAGAGCATTCACTCCAGAAGCAAGATCTCCCCTCTCTCACCCCTCAACCCCTGCTCTCAACAAAAAGAAAAGCCATAGCAAGCCACGGAGAAGTGAATCTGGGTGCTCCAGGCTCTCTTGAATTTCCGATTGCTTTTTCTCACCTCCAGAATTCAGAAACGTAGATGAGTTTGCAAAACTCTCAGAACTATGTGCTGTAGCTCTCACCAGTAACACTATCAGATCAACTTCCTCCTATGGGCTCAGAGCTAGGCTCCTCTGCCCCTAAAACCACCATGTCATCCTTCATCCACAACGTCCAGGGACAAAACATAATCCTGCAGTTGTCCTCAAAGCCCTTCAATAGAAGCATGTCACTGGAAAATGTCCAAAAACTTCATCCCAACAAAGTCATGAAATGGTATGATACCTACTTACCTATCCTGTCTGTCCTCATCACCCTTCAACTTTCAAACCACATGCTACACATAAATCAAACTGCTTGCCAAGAAAGACCAACCTGTTTGGCATCTCTGTGCCCTAAGATATATCCTCTCCTTTTGTTAAACTACTTATGTATCTATTTTTACTGTTTATTATTTAATATACACAGTTCTTCAGTAATTAATATGATCAACTTGAAATTTATTTTAGTATTTAAAAAATTACAAATGTGAACCGCATTTCCTCATAGTACTTAAGAAATATTATTTTGGTAAAACTTCTAAAAAGTGTAGTTCACAGACCAAAATAAAACCTAATCTGCTGAAAAATTACTGGCTTTGACAGTCAACAATCACACAATTAAAGGCATTAAAGAAAAATCATTCTCAAAAGTGTGTCTGGTGCTATTTCAATTTTCTCTACACTGAAACTGTATATAACAAATGTACTTGAACTCAAAACATCATTGGATTAAACAACAGAAGTGTCTTCTTCAGACACCTAAAAAAAATAATGTTTTTACAGCTAACTTTTTCAAAATTGAGGTGTCAAAAAAATACAAGTATTTTCTTTAGGAAAAAACAGCCCAGGTAATGATTAACCTGAAGAGATCAGTATTATACATTTTCCATTTAATTTGACTGAACACAGACTTAACTTTTAAATTATATGTGCAATCACAGGGTCAAAGAGCATTCACTCCAGAAGCAAACCTCAGAGACCTGGTAAGGTGTTTTAAAGATGAAGCAACTGAAGTTCAGAAAGATTACTATCTCTTGAGTCACAAAAGCCTTTTTCACATGGCTAACCATTCTATTTTAGTGAATGCTGAATGAAATATTGCTCCAAAGAGTAACTGTTTGGAATACGTAACTTGTTAATGTTACATGCTAAAATTACTTAACAACTTAGTTATGATCCAGATTATTATCTTCCTCAGAAATTAAAATATCCCCTAAATAGGGCCTCCCCTGCTGGTACAGTGGTTCACTCCACACTTCCAATACAGGAGGCCTGGGTTCAATCCCTGGTCAGGGAATTAGATCCCACATGTCGCAGTTAAGACCTGGTGTAGACAAATAAATACTTTTAGAAAATCTCCTAAATATGTATAATTAACCTGCTGATAATCTTCTAATAGTTGATCTCAAATATTGCCTTCTATTAGCTGTTAAATTAGTAGAAATAATCTTAAAAACAAAACCAGCATAAGTAGCATCAAATTATTACTGAGTAACTCATTTCGAGAAGGTAAATTCATCTGAATACCCATATTAGCCATAGACCAAGTTCATAAAATTATAATTACTACCACAAAAAAGACTTCAATTTTTCATTTAAAAAATTGGATCTGTGTTTCAAAAAAAAAAAAAGAGTCACTTATGGTTGAAGGAAAATGTTACCTGATAATCTGTGGTGGATTAAAGGCACAGTCCCTCAAACATAAATGGACACACATTTTCTGGGCAGGTGGCACAGGCAGCAAGAGGAAGCAGGGGAAGAGGTCTGCCAAGCAGCTCTTGATTTCATTCAATTCTCATTCCCATGGCTCTCCCCGACTACCACCAGGTACCTGGGAGGAGTCATAGTTTTTATAAGGCCTGTGGCCATGGTGAACACGGCTTCAAGTCAAACTTTCCAGTGCTTCAAGAATTTTCCAAATGAAAAAGAAAAAGAGGTAGTCGCTAACTACCACAGGCGAAAACAGAGGATGAAAACTGGCACTGCCAAATTATAAATAGCGAGCTTTCTCCTTGTGAAGAAAGCAAATCAACCATGAGAAAATGAAGTCAATCTACAAACAAACGAACAGAAGAAGCAAGGCTGTTAGCAAAGACATCTGGTAGCTTTCAAATGGCTCTGGTTCCAGTGGTCCCCCAGCTCACTCAATGCCCCTTCTTACAGATGAGTAATTCGGTCCATTTTGATTCCATATACCAGTCTATGGCCATACCACCCTGAATGCGCCCAATCTCATTTGATTCCATATACCAACAATCTCCCTTTCTGGTTTAAGCTAGCCTGAACTGGGTTTCTGTCGAACAACTGAAAGAGTTCCAAGTCACAGACCAACTTTGAGAAGCAGACCACGATTACTGAAGACAGAGTAACACCAATATAACTAAAGGTAGATAACAGAATCTCCTGAACCTGTACTAAGCTTAAGGAGGGCTATCTAGCCCTCATCATTTCTGAAACATGTATCTTAAAATGAAGTATTAACCTACTAAGATCTAACATTTATGATTAACACAAGTACATACTCAAACTGGTCTATCAATCACCCATCTATATGTTTTTTCCGATTCAAACACTGTAACTCGTTCCTCCAAGAAAAGAGGACGGCACTCACATATGTCCCTGCATAGTAAAATACTGAGTAACTCATTTCGAGAAGGTAAATTCATCTGAATACCCATATTAGCCATAGTTCATAAAATTATAATTACTACCAAAAGACTTCAATTTTCATTTAAAAATTGGATCTGTGTTTCAAAAAAAAGAGTCACTTATGGTTGAAGGAAAATGTTACCTGATAATCTGTGGTGGATTAAAGGCACAGTCCCTCAAACATAAATGGACACACATTTTCTGGGCAGGTGGCACAGGCAGCAAGAGGAAGCAGGGGAAGAGGTCTGCCAAGCAGCTCTTGATTTCATTCAATTCTCATTCCCATGGCTCTCCCCGACTACCACCAGGTACCTGGGAGGAGTCATAGTTTTTATAAGGCCTGTGGCCATGGTGAACACGGCTTCAAGTCAAACTTTCCAGTGCTTCAAGAATTTTCCAAATGAAAAAGAAAAAGAGGTAGTCGCTAACTACCACAGGCGAAAACAGAGGATGAAAACTGGCACTGCCAAATTATAAATAGCGAGCTTTCTCCTTGTGAAGAAAGCAAATCAACCATGAGAAAATGAAGTCAATCTACAAACAAACGAACAGAAGAAGCAAGGCTGTTAGCAAAGACATCTGGTAGCTTTCAAATGGCTCTGGTTCCAGTGGTCCCCCAGCTCACTCAATGCCCCTTCTTACAGATGAGTAATTCGGTCCATTTTGATTCCATATACCAGTCTATGGCCATACCACCCTGAATGCGCCCAATCTCATTTGATTCCATATACCAACAATCTCCCTTTCTGGTTTAAGCTAGCCTGAACTGGGTTTCTGTCGAACAACTGAAAGAGTTCCAAGTCACAGACCAACTTTGAGAAGCAGACCACGATTACTGAAGACAGAGTAACACCAATATAACTAAAGGTAGATAACAGAATCTCCTGAACCTGTACTAAGCTTAAGGAGGGCTATCTAGCCCTCATCATTTCTGAAACATGTATCTTAAAATGAAGTATTAACCTACTAAGATCTAACATTTATGATTAACACAAGTACATACTCAAACTGGTCTATCAATCACCCATCTATATGTTTTTTTCCCGATTCAAACACTGTAACTACGTTCCTCCAAGAAAAGAGGACGGCACTCACATATGTCCCTGAATATGTACTTCCCCAAATGTAGATACCAAAGCAGTCAATCCTCTTCCAACCCTCCCAGAAATGCTGACCTTTCAATGAATTGTTTTCAGTGTTCTATTGTAAGGACAAACCAGTTTAAGCCTATCAACTAGTCACACACACACAAAAAATTCCTGAGAGAACAATTCACTCAAATATTTACTGAACAACCACCAGGTCCTGTTTCAGGTCCTGATGTGACAAGACTGACCCCATCACTATCCTCAAGAAATTTAAATTACAGAGGTGAATTTTAAAAAATAAATCAACAGTTAAGTCTATCAGAGAGAGAAGGGCTTTGTGACTCAAAGTGGACTAGGCAGCAGGTAGCTACTTCATTATGACCCTCTTTGGCCTCCCAGAGGTGACAGCATTGCAACTGAAACCTGAATAACATAAAAAAAATTAGCCGTATGACAATCTCTGGGCAAAGCCTAAGGCAGACAGCAAAGCAATTAAGGTGTTGAGACAGGAACAAGCTTGTTCTGTGGGCGTGGAGCTGGTATGGCTGGACACAGAGAACAAGGGGAAAGGTGCCATGAAACAGGATACAATTTGTGAGATGGCCAAAGGGCAAATCATGTGTTGGTGGAACCCTCACGCGCTGAGGAAAATCACATCGATTTTACACTGAGTATGATGGAAAACCCACAAGAGAAAAAGAAAGGGAACTGGCACTTTTTGAGCATCTTATATAGTGTCTACACAACAGTATGCACAAAATATTTCTGCTATGCAGTCTATAAAACCATATACACATTTGTGTAAACTACACCCTGTATAACAACTGAAAGAGTTCCAAGTCACAGACCAACTTTGAGAAGCAGACCACGATTACTGAAGACAGAGTAACACCAATATAACTAAAGGTAGATAACAGAATCTCCTGAACCTGTACTAAGCTTAAGGAGGGCTATCTAGCCCTCATCATTTCTGAAACATGTATCTTAAAATGAAGTATTAACCTACTAAGATCTAACATTTATGATTAACACAAGTACATACTCAAACTGGTCTATCAATCACCCATCTATATGTTTTTTTCCCGATTCAAACACTGTAACTACGTTCCTCCAAGAAAAGAGGACGGCACTCACATATGTCCCTGAATATGTACTTCCCCAAATGTAGATACCAAAGCAGTCAATCCTCTTCCAACCCTCCCAGAAATGCTGACCTTTCAATGAATTGTTTTCAGTGTTCTATTGTAAGGACAAACCAGTTTAAGCCTATCAACTAGTCACACACACACAAAAAATTCCTGAGAGAACAATTCACTCAAATATTTACTGAACAACCACCAGGTCCTGTTTCAGGTCCTGATGTGACAAGACTGACCCCATCACTATCCTCAAGAAATTTAAATTACAGAGGTGAATTTTAAAAAATAAATCAACAGTTAAGTCTATCAGAGAGAGAAGGGCTTTGTGACTCAAAGTGGACTAGGCAGCAGGTAGCTACTTCATTATGACCCTCTTTGGCCTCCCAGAGGTGACAGCATTGCAACTGAAACCTGAATAACATAAAAAAAATTAGCCGTATGACAATCTCTGGGCAAAGCCTAAGGCAGACAGCAAAGCAATTAAGGTGTTGAGACAGGAACAAGCTTGTTCTGTGGGCGTGGAGCTGGTATGGCTGGACACAGAGAACAAGGGGAAAGGTGCCATGAAACAGGATACAATTTGTGAGATGGCCAAAGGGCAAATCATGTGTTGGTGGAACCCTCACGCGCTGAGGAAAATCACATCGATTTTACACTGAGTATGATGGAAAACCCACAAGAGAAAAAGAAAGGGAACTGGCACTTTTTGAGCATCTTATATAGTGTCTACACAACAGTATGCACAAAATATTTCTGCTATGCAGTCTATAAAACCATATACACATTTGTGTAAACTACACCCTGTATAATTGTCTTAGCATTTATCAGAAGATCATTAGTATGCTGTTAAGCACAATTTCTAAAAAAAAAACAACAAAAAAGAGCACCCACTTTTCCTGTTTCTACCAGTTCTCACTCGTAAGACGTCATTTCTACATTGATTTGTCAGACCAAATGAACCAACCAATGCTATCTCCTATCAAAACATATATGAAGAAGGTGCAAGAAAGGCAAAGCGACGATAAAATAAGGCAGCAAGCTATTCACAAGAGTACATGACCCCAAAAAGGAATAAACCAAGTAGAGAAGCAAGAAATTAGGAAACATACCTACTACAAGAAGCAATGGATATGGATATGAAGGATTAAGTAATGTACACTTAAACAAAAGTACTCTCAGGCAGACAAGTAAACAAAGGGTGAAAAAAAAAAAAAAACACATAAGCTTATTCTAGGATAAATTCTCTGTTCATTCCATTTAATAGTACCCTGCCAGTTATAATAATATTCCAAAGAAATTGAAAATACTTATCTTTTAAGTGTACTATCCATAGCAAATTTTAAAATCTGCTGATGAATTTTAAACTTTGATTAAGCAAAAGCATTTCTTAAAATATCACTGAAATGTCATACTAATGATTTTAGTTCAAAGTTTAAAACCGAAAGTCTTATCTTCCCTGATTTCCAGAAAGAGCTCAACCATCTCTCTCTGACAAAAGGATCATTTTTTATACCTCAGTTAAGCTGGCGAGTGAGGAGGGTCCTCTTCTACTTTGGAAGGCTTCAAATGGTAACAGATTCTCATCTACCAAGATTGCTTATCTCCAGGCTCCACTCCAAGCACCCAGGATCTCAGATTATCCTGGACACTTGCAACACTCACTGGAAGCAGAGGATGTTACCCCAGCTCACCCTGACATCACCCACTCCTGTTTCTTCCATCTCTGACCCTCCACGATCTTCCAACTCTGTCTCATCACTAAATAGAAATATCACTGCCCGCCTACCCCAAAAAACCCACAAGAGAAAAAGAAAGGGAACTGGCACTTTTTGAGCATCTTATATAGTGTCTACACAACAGTATGCACAAAATATTTCTGCTATGCAGTCTATAAAACCATATACACATTTGTGTAAACTACACCCTGTATAATTGTCTTAGCATTTATCAGAAGATCATTAGTATGCTGTTAAGCACAATTTCTAAAAAAAAAACAACAAAAAAGAGCACCCACTTTTCCTGTTTCTACCAGTTCTCACTCGTAAGACGTCATTTCTACATTGATTTGTCAGACCAAATGAACCAACCAATGCTATCTCCTATCAAAACATATATGAAGAAGGTGCAAGAAAGGCAAAGCGACGATAAAATAAGGCAGCAAGCTATTCACAAGAGTACATGACCCCAAAAAGGAATAAACCAAGTAGAGAAGCAAGAAATTAGGAAACATACCTACTACAAGAAGCAATGGATATGGATATGAAGGATTAAGTAATGTACACTTAAACAAAAGTACTCTCAGGCAGACAAGTAAACAAAGGGTGAAAAAAAAAAAAAAACACATAAGCTTATTCTAGGATAAATTCTCTGTTCATTCCATTTAATAGTACCCTGCCAGTTATAATAATATTCCAAAGAAATTGAAAATACTTATCTTTTAAGTGTACTATCCATAGCAAATTTTAAAATCTGCTGATGAATTTTAAACTTTGATTAAGCAAAAGCATTTCTTAAAATATCACTGAAATGTCATACTAATGATTTTAGTTCAAAGTTTAAAACCGAAAGTCTTATCTTCCCTGATTTCCAGAAAGAGCTCAACCATCTCTCTCTGACAAAAGGATCATTTTTTATACCTCAGTTAAGCTGGCGAGTGAGGAGGGTCCTCTTCTACTTTGGAAGGCTTCAAATGGTAACAGATTCTCATCTACCAAGATTGCTTATCTCCAGGCTCCACTCCAAGCACCCAGGATCTCAGATTATCCTGGACACTTGCAACACTCACTGGAAGCAGAGGATGTTACCCCAGCTCACCCTGACATCACCCACTCCTGTTTCTTCCATCTCTGACCCTCCACGATCTTCCAACTCTGTCTCATCACTAAATAGAAATATCACTGCCCGCCTACACCCAACAGCAGAAACTCAGCAAGAAAGTGTAGCATGTAGCCTCGTGCTAGACTGTGGACAGCTATAAATCAGAAGAGGCGGTCAGAATTAAGACCCAGTTTGGGTCACAGAATCACCTGCACAGCAACGGCTGGTCTAGAGAGACAAAGGGCATGGAGAGTGCAAGTCCTGTAAGAAACCCTAAGGGAAGGCCACGGTCAAAGGGTAGAGCAGCAGTGGATTATCGACTCAACACACATGTTAAGGTCAAAAGCAAGAAAGACATTATCAGTATCAGGTAAAAGTTCAGTATCAGGAAAAAAGGAAAAAACACAAGGGGGAATAAAGCAGAAAAAGTCCAGAGCACCATGAACATGTGGACAAGTCCACACAACATACCAGATCAAATTTAATGGCTAATGTCTTGTCAAGGTCTTTGTTTCTTTTAATCCAGGTTTTGAGCATATTCACTGTCTCTATGGACACCAAAAACAGGATGATAGGTCATCAAGCAGACCCTCACAAGTCTCAGAGTAAGAACAGGAATGCAAGGGTCAATGAATCTGTGAAAATGGATACATCCCTTTTCTACTTTTGCATATCTGAATCACCCTCAAAAGAAGTCAGGGTCTGTACTGGAAAACCTGTACCTCATTCAGAGAGCTTCATGGATTCCACTCAACAGGAAGGCACAGACATGCAGAGGAAAGATGGGTGAAATGCAACTGTCCTCAAGGAAGGTCACGCCCTTTGAGAGGAGGAAGTGTCCCGAGGTCTGTGCCAAAAAACCAGTGACTCTATTTCCAAGGCTCCATCTCTCTCTGACAAAAGGATCATTTTTATACCTCAGTTAAGCTGGCGAGTGAGGAGGGTCCTCTTCTACTTTGGAAGGCTTCAAATGGTAACAGATTCTCATCTACCAAGATTGCTTATCTCCAGGCTCCACTCCAAGCACCCAGGATCTCAGATTATCCTGGACACTTGCAACACTCACTGGAAGCAGAGGATGTTACCCCAGCTCACCCTGACATCACCCACTCCTGTTTCTTCCATCTCTGACCCTCCACGATCTTCCAACTCTGTCTCATCACTAAATAGAAATATCACTGCCCGCCTACACCCAACAGCAGAAACTCAGCAAGAAAGTGTAGCATGTAGCCTCGTGCTAGACTGTGGACAGCTATAAATCAGAAGAGGCGGTCAGAATTAAGACCCAGTTTGGGTCACAGAATCACCTGCACAGCAACGGCTGGTCTAGAGAGACAAAGGGCATGGAGAGTGCAAGTCCTGTAAGAAACCCTAAGGGAAGGCCACGGTCAAAGGGTAGAGCAGCAGTGGATTATCGACTCAACACACATGTTAAGGTCAAAAGCAAGAAAGACATTATCAGTATCAGGTAAAAGTTCAGTATCAGGAAAAAAGGAAAAAACACAAGGGGGAATAAAGCAGAAAAAGTCCAGAGCACCATGAACATGTGGACAAGTCCACACAACATACCAGATCAAATTTAATGGCTAATGTCTTGTCAAGGTCTTTGTTTCTTTTAATCCAGGTTTTGAGCATATTCACTGTCTCTATGGACACCAAAAACAGGATGATAGGTCATCAAGCAGACCCTCACAAGTCTCAGAGTAAGAACAGGAATGCAAGGGTCAATGAATCTGTGAAAATGGATACATCCCTTTTCTACTTTTGCATATCTGAATCACCCTCAAAAGAAGTCAGGGTCTGTACTGGAAAACCTGTACCTCATTCAGAGAGCTTCATGGATTCCACTCAACAGGAAGGCACAGACATGCAGAGGAAAGATGGGTGAAATGCAACTGTCCTCAAGGAAGGTCACGCCCTTTGAGAGGGAGTTAGCAATGAACACTTAGTCAAACAAACAGAGGTCTGTGCCAGAAAGAGATGACCAGTGAGCACAGATCAGGATGTTAATTTAAGGATGTCACAGAAAGAAGCTTAATTTTCAATCAAATAGTATAACTTTACGTAGCCAATATGTCAAGGTATGTTAATTTTCAAACAGTACAAAACTATTAGCCAAATGTCTCTAATGAGATATAAGAAACAGTGTGATGGTTATTCCCATGTTAATAATTAATGCTTTTATGAGACTCATCCACAGAGTTCTTAATCCAGAGCTATTTCCAGATTACCCCGAACAAAGTATTTTATGTTTTGCATGTACGAACACTTTACAAAAATTGGGGCATTAGAACTTCAGAGTCCTAACAGAGCCTAAGAATACTGCCTAAAGACATTAGCATCAATAAGTGCAACTATCTACGCCCCATCATTCATAATACTACTTTGTTTCTATAATTCTGAATACTGATTCTAAATTCACAAAGACCACACTCCTTTGAACCAGTCTTTTCTAAGTCCAATAAATAAGGAAATTATTACTTGTAAAATAACAAAAATCAGTTTATAAAAGCATGCTTATAAATGAAAGTGTCGAAAATGAGTGTGTACCATATATTAAAGCAAGCATAATTTCCTGAAAACCTACTTCAATACTTATACACATATCCGTACTCTATGTTATGTCCTATGTATTTATTGGTCAAAGTCCAATCCAAGGTCTGCAGACTGTATGATCCTAGAATTGGAAATGACTGATCATCTAAGCAGTGCCCACTGAGAGCTAGAGCAATGCTGGATCTCCCAGACTTGAGAAAAATAAGAGTAATTCCCCCAAAAAAGCAGGAAGGTTTTACTGTTTTTAAAAGGTTTCTCTTCTTGAAGCATCTTAACAAGAAGTGACCAAACTCAATATAAAACATGACCATAAAACAACACATGTAGTCACAACACAGCTCCACAATACAGATCCTCCTGTTAGCAACAAAAGCTCCGTGGCCAAACGCGGTCAGAGCTCTCTGAACTGGAAATGGTATCTCATCCCATCCTCTGCAGTTGCCACGGAAAGTCATGACTGTTCACAGGAGCAGGGTCACTCTTCTGTCTCTATGCTCAGCTGTTGCAGCTAACAAAAGCACCAAGCAAGAGCTGGCATTTATTTGAGGACATCCTATGTGCTGGCCCTATGACAACTGCCTTACATGCGTTCACATTTCAACCCTCACAACTGCTCTATGGAGAAAAATTCCCATTTGTTGGAGTGGAAACCAACTGGAATGGTCACATAATTTCCCAAAGCAGTACAACTGATTATCTGAGGTGTTGTGGGCTGTGCTAAGTGGCCCCAGTCGTGTCTTTATTCTTTTCGACCCTATGGACTATATATAGCCCACCAGGGTCGATAAGCTGGGGTGACAGGATTCTAATCAGGTATGCCTAACTCCAGAGGCTGAGCTCTTTGCAACGGTAACACCCTACAGAAAGAGTTTACTGCCAAAGATGAAACAGACCCTACCTAGCCCTCTTACTGCTGAAGAGAGGGCCCACCCTCAGGAAAGGCTAGCATCAGGTCACAGTGCAGGATGTGACGCACAGAAACAGACACTATCTTCCTGGAGACTGTTCTAGCTTAAGCTGAGAATCATGAGCAAAAAACAAGGCAAGACCCTTTCCTGGTAAACTAAACAACGAATGAACAATCACAACTACACAATTACTAGTGACAGCAACTGCAAGCTAAAATAGATCAAGATCTAATCTATCAGTCTCCTTGGAGTCAACAGCATATTCATCCAAATTCACAAGTAACATCAGAACCTGTACAGTATCAGAGTCTACAGTTCCACATTAACTACTATACTATGAAAACCTCCATTTTTCATCCAATTTCCAAAAGAAAGTCAAGTTGCTCAGTCATGTCCAACTTTTTCCAACACCATGGACAAGCCATGAAATTCTCCAGGCAAGAATACTGGAGTGAGTAGCCTATCACTTCTCCAGGGAATCTTCCCAACTCTGGAATCAAGCCCAGGTCTTCCGCATTACAGGCGGATTCTGTACCATCTGAGTTACCAGAGAAGTGCAAAGCCGTGGCAAAATAACACTTCAGAAAATCAAGTAACACTGTATTTAACCAACATCTCTTTTTTAAAGTTTACACTGAATTAATTTCAAATTATCAACCCTGGATACGACTCGAAAATCATCAATTCACTATCACTAAATAATTCCACTGGTCTGATGACCCAATCATGACACAAAAACATGTTTTAATCATATTGAGTGGCTCTAATTCTGCCAACAAATCTGAGAAATACAAGGAAGTGTTCACAAAAAATATACAAAGTTCCGGCTCTTTAAGAACTGACTAGAAAGCATGGGAGAAATTAAATTTTCTCTCTTCTGTGCAAACTGAAAGAACTAGGAAGATTAAGAGTTCTTGAGGGGCTTCCCCTGGTGGTCCAGTGGGTAAAGACACCGCCTTGCAGTGCAAGGGGCGCCAGTCTGATCCCTGGCCTGGGAAGATCCCACGTGCCGCGGAGCGGCTGGACCGATGTGTCCAATTACCCAGCCGGAGCTCTGGAGCGCATGCGCCCAGAGCCAGTGCTCTGCGACGACAGTGGCCACCACAATGGGAGGCCCGCAGGAGCCAAAGAACAAAGACGGATGAAAATAGAGAAATGAAAGATCAATAGAAATGGCCCGCCCATCTCTCTCCCTCCCCACCCCAGCCTCCAAAAAAGATAAATAAATAAAATTTAAAAAAAAAATATATATATATATAAAAAAAAGAGTTCTTGGGCTTCCCTGGTGGCTCAGTGGTAAATAATCTGCCTGCCAATGCACAGGTTCAATCCTAATCCAGGAATACCCCACACACTTTGGAGCAGCTACTGAGCCTGTGCTCTAGAGCCCAGGAGGTGCAACCACTAAAGCCTGGGGGCCCTGGAGCCCATGCTCCACAGCGGGAGAGCAGCTTCCACTCTCTGCAGCTAGAGAAAAGCCTGCACAACAAAGACCCAGCACAGTTAATAAACAAGTAAATTTTTTTTAATTATTAAAAAAACAGAACAGAATTCTTAACTGGATGCCTTGCTCTTTCACAAGTGCTACTTGTTTTGGAAATGGTAATATTAACATAGTAAAATTCAAACAGTTCTAAAGACTATATATGAACATACATTTTTCCCACATCTGACCACATGATCTTCCCACCTCAATCTCACGCCCCAAACCACTGGTAGTGGTGGTTGCCTGTGTATCTTCCTGGAGTCACCTTGAGCATATAAACACACACACACACACTCTCTCTCTCTCTCTCTCTATCCTGCGCTACTCCTTTTCATTCCTCTCCCTCTTTTCATACCAAAATCTCAGAAGACTATATAAAATGTTCTGCCTCCAAGTTTTTTTCATTTAAATGTATCTCTGAGAAGATCTTATAAATACTAGACAGTTATAAACATTAAATGTAAACAAAGTCTGTATATAAACAGTATACACAAAACACCTCTCACCAGCTGTTGAAACTGGTAGCCTCTGCCAGCAAGACATATGGAAGTCCAAGGTCAAAGAAGAGTTTCGTGAGTTTTTGCACAAGAATAAGAAAACCTTTGGTATTTCCCTGATACAGCAACAAACTTCACTCCCAACCCCAGTCTAGGATTTCACAAATATATATTTGCTTACTAAGGAAAACAGAGAAAGGTGATTTAGGGAAAATTTATCACTGTAGCGGGTGAAAATTTTTCAAGTATACTGCATATTTTATTTTAAAATAAAAAGATAACAAAAACAATTACAGTTACAAACAGCATTTAAAAATTCACATACATAGGATAAATTTTATCCCATAAAAGAATAGTCATACAGGAAAATTTAAAAATATTTAGGAAATTTTCATTCATTATCTAGTCCCAATACCTTATTCCACAAACCCAAAGCAGATGACCCAATTGCCTTACACTGTCAGTTAATGACATCTGATGGCCGCAAAACAGAAATGGAACAAAATTAGTACACACTCTACCCAATTAGCCTGTTCAAATTAAGGGGAAAGCATAAAACACCTCTTCCTAACCCTCAAGTTGTGCTCTATTAGCAGGTGAAGGTAACCACCAAAATACCCTACTAACTAAACTCTAGCAAAGTTGCTTTCACTAATGTCAAGTACTTTCTTATTATTCTATGCAAAACATAGATTTTTCAGTCCTTAAATATTCTAAGAAACTTTAGATCTCTCTCTGCACCCCCCCCCCAAAATCATTAAATTAAATGACAAAAATCTCAGAATTTTAATACAGGAATTGACTGTCCAAGTACTGGTAGAATGAAAGTGCAAACTTTAGGAAGCATTTCATCTAATCCTCTTATGCCTTTCTGAAAGCTAAATGACTTACCCATGTAACTATGGCTTTGCAAAAACTGACAAAAAATCACTTACTATTGACAAAATACATTACGTAAACAATAAGAACAAAACACAAACATTTAAATGTATCTCTGAGAAGATCTTATAAATACTAGACAGTTATAAACATTAAATGTAAACAAAGTCTGTATATAAACAGTATACACAAAACACCTCTCACCAGCTGTTGAAACTGGTAGCCTCTGCCAGCAAGACATATGGAAGTCCAAGGTCAAAGAAGAGTTTCGTGAGTTTTTGCACAAGAATAAGAAAACCTTTGGTATTTCCCTGATACAGCAACAAACTTCACTCCCAACCCCAGTCTAGGATTTCACAAATATATATTTGCTTACTAAGGAAAACAGAGAAAGGTGATTTAGGGAAAATTTATCACTGTAGCGGGTGAAAATTTTTCAAGTATACTGCATATTTTATTTTAAAATAAAAAGATAACAAAAACAATTACAGTTACAAACAGCATTTAAAAATTCACATACATAGGATAAATTTTATCCCATAAAAGAATAGTCATACAGGAAAATTTAAAATATTTAGGAAATTTTCATTCATTATCTAGTCCCAATACCTTATTCCACAAACCCAAAGCAGATGACCCAATTGCCTTACACTGTCATTTAATGACATCTGATGGCCAAAACAGAAATGGAACAAAATTAGTACACACTCTACCCAATTAGCCTGTTCAAATTAAGGGGAAAGCATAAAACACCTCTTCCTAACCCTCAAGTTGTGCTCTATTAGCAGGTGAAGGTAACCACCAAAATACCCTACTAACTAAACTCTAGCAAAGTTGCTTTCACTAATGTCAAGTACTTTCTTATTATTCTATGCAAAACATAGATTTTTCAGTCCTTAAATATTCTAAGAAACTTTAGATCTCTCTCTGCACCCCCCCCCCAAAATCATTAAATTAAATGACAAAAATCTCAGAATTTTAATACAGGAATTGACTGTCCAAGTACTGGTAGAATGAAAGTGCAAACTTTAGGAAGCATTTCATCTAATCCTCTTATGCCTTTCTGAAAGCTAAATGACTTACCCATGTAACTATGGCTTTGCAAAAACTGACAAAAAATCACTTACTATTGAATCCATGTTAAAATGATATCCATCATTCAAGCAGATAAACAATAAGAACAAAAACACAAACATTTACTTAACACACTTAACAACCAAGTCACTGATCACCTTGGTATGATGCCTGTGTCACTCGGTATGCTAAAAGGACAAAATGCAGAAGAGGGAAGGAGGGAGGGAGAGAGAGAAACAAGAGGAAAGCACTGGCACCAGATCTGATCTTAGGCAAAAAAGAGATAAAAGATGTAGACTGATATCTAGTTCGTAACAAATAAAAGTTCTTCAGATTGTTACTTTGTTTTAAATTACTTAAAAATTGAAAACCATTCCTTTGTTTAAAGAAGAAATGTTTGAGATCCAGAGTTCAAGTTCACACAAAAAGAATGTAAAGAAGACACTGGAGGGCTTCCCCTGGGTCCAGTGGGTAAGGACACCGCCTTGCAGTGCAAGGGGTGCCGGTTTAATCCCTGGCCTGGGAAGATCCCACGTGCCGCGGAGCGGCTGGACTGATGTGTCCAATCACCGAGTCAGAGCTCTGGAGCGCATGCGCCCAGAGCCGGTGCTCAGCAACGACAGACGCCACCGCGATGGGAGGCCCACAGGAGCCAAAGAACAAAGACGGATGAAAATAGAGAAATGAAAGACCAATAGAAGTGGCCCACCTGCTCCCCTCCCTCCCCAACCCGACCCCCGCCCAAAATAAATAAATAAATAAATCTTTAAAAAAAAAAAAAAGAAGACACTGGAATGACCATATCTGACCCCTGATCCCTATATTTTCTTTTGTATTTTAAATTCGACCCCCTGAAAGAGACTTTCAATAGATAAAGAGGGAACCAGATGGCAAATTTCCCAGTTTAAAGATTCAATACTTAGTCTTTCTCATTCATTCCTCAAGTTGATCATTTCAAAAATGTATCTTACTTAATCTACTTAATCTGGACACTCTTTATGCTTACTGAAATGTAATTTCTGATCTTTCAGCATGATCCTTATAATTTGACTGTATTATTTCTGAGTTATGAACCTAAGCTCTCATAAAGCAGGGTAACATTCAACTTATTTTGATACTGAAAACTCATATACATATATATATATATTTTTTTTTTAATTTTGGCCTTTTTTATTGATTTTTTATTTATTTATTTTCATCTATCTTTATTCTTCAGCCTGTGTGGGCCTTCCATTGCAGTGACCTCTCTCATTGCAAAGCACCGGCTCTGGGCACACACACTCCAGAGTGCTGGCTCATAATGGGGCACATCGGTCCAGCCGCTCTGCAGTACATGGGATCTTCCTGGACCAGGGATCGAACTGGTGCCCCCTGCACTGCAAGGCAGACTCTTTACCCACTGGACCACCAGGGAAACCCTGAAACCTTAAATTTTAAAATTCTAAATACTAAAAATTTCTAAAGGACATAATACCAAAATTGCTGCCTTTAGAATGAATGACCCAGGTGGTTTGGCACATCTTTACCACAAAAAACTACTGAAGAGGGAGTTCACTGAGGGCCCAGTGGCTAGGACTCTATACCTCCACAGCCTGTGGCACGGGTTCAATCTCTTGCTGGGGAACTACAGTCCCACGTGCCACATGGTCAAAAAAAAAAGAAAACTATAGAAGAGAGTTACAAAGACATTCTTCTAGGAGTCTAAACCCACTGACACTGTTCATACATTCAGATACCTGTTCATACGTTCATAATAACAGTTCATATAGGACTCCAGTGTGGTCAGAATGCTGTCACACATGCTGAGAGCTAAAAACATAACCTTATTAGGCACACTACTGAGAAAACAAGCAAAATAACCTGACAATTAAAAAATAAAATCCTAAGCTTCATAAGAACTAATAACATATATAACCAGTTAAAGCCAATTTAGTGTGGCACAATTCCCAACTAGACTAGGTTTTTTACCAGGACTGTGGCTACTACCCCAAGATTAAGAGAATTAAATGATCCATTTTCATTTCATTCTAAATGTTGACAAAGGTTTTTTCCCCTTCCTTGTCAACACGGGCAACATCAAAATCAAATTAATGGTTATGTGACTATAGTACAATTAATCTTTGAAGGCCTAATTCAAACAGAAGCTTCTGGCACAAGAGTAAAACTAGACTGTCACTGTTCTTACTGTAACATGGGCCTTCGTAGAAACAATTCATGTGAAGACAGGATAGTACAAATGTCAAGAATTTTGCTACATACTATAAGCAAAATGGTCCTTTCCTTCAAGAAATCTAACGGTTGTTGAGGTGATGTAACACACACTCACAAAATAATAAATAATTATGGAGTCTGTGATATTCATTAAATGTGATGCAATCTCAGGGAAGAACTAGCCCGAGTCAGGATGGCCAGAAAACCCTCATGAAACTGGGACTGAAACGAGGCTGTAAAAAGGACAGAGGGAAAAACAACACACACCAAGGCAAAGACCTGTGAGGAGGACAAAACTACAGTGTTTACCTGATAGGCAAGCAAGACGCCCAGTCAAAGAGCAGGAAACAAAGCTGAACAGGTTAGAATGGAGCCTTAAAAGCCAGACTTGAAGCGTATGAGCTACATCCAGTTGGCAAAGGGAAGCCATTATGGGTTCTTGTCCCAGGTGGTTTGGCACATCTTTACCACAAAAAACTACTGAAGAGGGAGTTCACTGAGGGCCCAGTGGCTAGGACTCTATACCTCCACAGCCTGTGGCACGGGTTCAATCTCTTGCTGGGGAACTACAGTCCCACGTGCCACATGGTCAAAAAAAAAAGAAAACTATAGAAGAGAGTTACAAAGACATTCTTCTAGGAGTCTAAACCCACTGACACTGTTCATACATTCAGATACCTGTTCATACGTTCATAATAACAGTTCATATAGGACTCCAGTGTGGTCAGAATGCTGTCACACATGCTGAGAGCTAAAAACATAACCTTATTAGGCACACTACTGAGAAAACAAGCAAAATAACCTGACAATTAAAAAATAAAATCCTAAGCTTCATAAGAACTAATAACATATATAACCAGTTAAAGCCAATTTAGTGTGGCACAATTCCCAACTAGACTAGGTTTTTTACCAGGACTGTGGCTACTACCCCAAGATTAAGAGAATTAAATGATCCATTTTCATTTCATTCTAAATGTTGACAAAGGTTTTTTCCCCTTCCTTGTCAACACGGGCAACATCAAAATCAAATTAATGGTTATGTGACTATAGTACAATTAATCTTTGAAGGCCTAATTCAAACAGAAGCTTCTGGCACAAGAGTAAAACTAGACTGTCACTGTTCTTACTGTAACATGGGCCTTCGTAGAAACAATTCATGTGAAGACAGGATAGTACAAATGTCAAGAATTTTGCTACATACTATAAGCAAAATGGTCCTTTCCTTCAAGAAATCTAACGGTTGTTGAGGTGATGTAACACACACTCACAAAATAATAAATAATTATGGAGTCTGTGATATTCATTAAATGTGATGCAATCTCAGGGAAGAACTAGCCCGAGTCAGGATGGCCAGAAAACCCTCATGAAACTGGGACTGAAACGAGGCTGTAAAAAGGACAGAGGGAAAAACAACACACACCAAGGCAAAGACCTGTGAGGAGGACAAAACTACAGTGTTTACCTGATAGGCAAGCAAGACGCCCAGTCAAAGAGCAGGAAACAAAGCTGAACAGGTTAGAATGGAGCCTTAAAAGCCAGACTTGAAGCGTATGAGCTACATCCAGTTGGCAAAGGGAAGCCATTATGGGTTCTTCAGCAGGGGAACAGACGTGATGAAACCAGTATTTAAATGAATGACATTGCCAGCAGTTGGAGAATCTAGAATGAAGAAGAAAGGCTACCTAGGGCAACCTACTAGAAAACTAATGCAATAGATCCAGACACCTAAAGCCATTCATTCATTCTTTCTTTCACCAAGAATACAGACTGCTAGTTAAGAACATGGCCTACAAGTCAGAAACACTGGGTCAAAATCCCTCTCTGCACCCCTTCCTTACTCTCAGAGCCTTGGCTTCCATGCTGTTAGTAATCAGGATCCCAGTCACTAGGATTATCAGAAATGCCTGTCAAAGCACCCGTGTGGTTCTGACACATAGAACTCTAGTAGCAGTTAACATCACTGCTCAATTAGAACCGACAAAAACAAAAAAATGGGAAGGGAAAATAAGACTAGCCTCAAAGATACTTCAGAGGAACAGAACCTCCAAGCAGAACTATCTTGAAGCAGCTGACAATGTAGAACACGAACAAAGATGAAAGGCTGAGGCTAAAGAAAACAGTAACTTAAAGTAATCTCTACAGTTTTAAAAGCAGATCCTACGTGCTGCAGATCCAGCCTCGAAAACTAAAATCTTTTTATTTAAGAAGAGCTAAAAAAAAAAAGTTTCAAATAATTCAAGCAGATTTAAAAAGTGCAAGTCCAAGTGGAAGAAGGGCACCAACAAAAGAAAGACACACACAAGATCCACCAAAACCTGCACCAACCATGAGACTTGGTACTGTTTCCACTTAGTGTTAACAATCCAACTTAATTCAAGGAAACCTTAAATGACAACTTCAGGGGTAAATAAATTATGCTAAGCTTATTTCAATTATTTTGCCTAAGAATTCAGGAAATAAAGCTGCTAATTACTTTCTATGACATTATGCCTCTACTTAAATAACAAAAATAAAACATAATACAAAGAAGCAAATTTCAAATCCAAACTTATCATCCTCCTACACAATTTATTTTTCCATAATACTTATTTGTCAGATACTGTTCTCAGCAACTTACACATACTTTTTCTTTTTTTTTTTTCAGTTAAAGTATTCTGGTGGCGCATCTGTAAAAAAATTCGCCTGCCAACGCAGGAGCAAGTACATCCCCGAATCAGGAAGATCCCCTGGAGGAGGGAATCTGCAGCCACTTCCTTCCAAAGTGTTCTTGCCTGGGAAATCCCATAGACAGAGGAACCTGGCAGGCTACAGTCCATGAGGTCGCAAAAGAATGGGACATGACTTAGCAACTAAATACAGCAATAGCTGATTTACATTGTTGTGCTAATTTCTGCTTCCCCAGTGGCTCAGTGGCAAAGAACTGGCCTGCAATGCAGGAGATGTGGGTTTGATCCCTAGGTTGAGAAGATCCCCTGGAGAAAGGAATGGCAACTCACTCCAGTATTTCTAGCCTGGAGAACTCCATGGACAGAGGAGCCTGGCGGGCTACAGTCCATCAGACACAACTGAAGCGACTTAACACACAGCCCGCTAATTTCTGCTATACAAGAGTCTCAGTTTTACATATATATATTTTTTATGCATATATTCTTTTCCATTTTAATTTATTCCAGGAGATGGGCTATAATTCCCTGTGTTATACAGTAGTTTCTTATTGTTTATTCCTTCTAAATGTAATAGCTTGTATCTACCAAACCCAAACCCCCAGTTCATCCCTTTCCTTTCCCCTTCCCCCAGCAACTGCTAGTCTGTTTTATGTTTGTTTCTGTTTTGTAGATAGATTCATTTGTACCATATTTTAGATTACACATGTAAGTGGCATGATATGGTATTTATCTTTCTCTTTGACTTACTCCATTTAGAATGACAATGTCTAATTGTATCACATATATAATTCTCTTAATCCCGACTTAACTCTATGAAACTTACTGAACCACTTTATAGAAGAGAAAGCTGGATAATAGTGGAGTTTACTTCCCAAGGATGATTCATTTGCTTATTTCAATTATTTTGCCTAAGAATTCAGGAAATAAAGCTGCTAATTACTTTCTATGACATTATGCCTCTACTTAAATAACAAAAATAAAACATAATACAAAGAAGCAAATTTCAAATCCAAACTTATCATCCTCCTACACAATTTATTTTTCCATAATACTTATTTGTCAGATACTGTTCTCAGCAACTTACACATACTTTTTCTTTTTTTTTTTTCAGTTAAAGTATTCTGGTGGCGCATCTGTAAAAAAATTCGCCTGCCAACGCAGGAGCAAGTACATCCCCGAATCAGGAAGATCCCCTGGAGGAGGGAATCTGCAGCCACTTCCTTCCAAAGTGTTCTTGCCTGGGAAATCCCATAGACAGAGGAACCTGGCAGGCTACAGTCCATGAGGTCGCAAAAGAATGGGACATGACTTAGCAACTAAATACAGCAATAGCTGATTTACATTGTTGTGCTAATTTCTGCTTCCCCAGTGGCTCAGTGGCAAAGAACTGGCCTGCAATGCAGGAGATGTGGGTTTGATCCCTAGGTTGAGAAGATCCCCTGGAGAAAGGAATGGCAACTCACTCCAGTATTTCTAGCCTGGAGAACTCCATGGACAGAGGAGCCTGGCGGGCTACAGTCCATCAGACACAACTGAAGCGACTTAACACACAGCCCGCTAATTTCTGCTATACAAGAGTCTCAGTTTTACATATATATATTTTTTATGCATATATTCTTTTCCATTTTAATTTATTCCAGGAGATGGGCTATAATTCCCTGTGTTATACAGTAGTTTCTTATTGTTTATTCCTTCTAAATGTAATAGCTTGTATCTACCAAACCCAAACCCCCAGTTCATCCCTTTCCTTTCCCCTTCCCCCAGCAACTGCTAGTCTGTTTTATGTTTGTTTCTGTTTTGTAGATAGATTCATTTGTACCATATTTTAGATTACACATGTAAGTGGCATGATATGGTATTTATCTTTCTCTTTGACTTACTCCATTTAGAATGACAATGTCTAATTGTATCACATATATAATTCTCTTAATCCCGACTTAACTCTATGAAACTTACTGAACCACTTTATAGAAGAGAAAGCTGGATAATAGTGGAGTTACTTCCCCAAGGTGACAAAATTAGCATGGGACAGAACCTGAATTTGAACCTGGGCAGTTCACCTTGAGAACCGACAGAATCAATATGCTGCACAAAGATTTTTATGGTCTTTCTTACACAAGTTTTCAGAAATATGTACTCTTGATGTACTTTTGTCTGCTTTTCCTTCTTAATTATAAGTGTGGAATCACACTTTCTTACTTCTTCTGGCACTATGTGGACATCTGGCTACCTCTCCACTGTGAATCTTAAGGTAGAAAACACAGCAGTTGACAAGATTGCAATTTATTATTAACACACAGTTCTAAAAAGCCAGTGATATGTGAGCCCTATGAATTTCATTTATCCATGCAATCACTTGACCCAGTTAGTAGAGATCCCAACTACAGAACTATAAACTTGATTAAAAACACCAGTTTAGATTTAAAAAAAAAAAAAAAAGCACAAGCTTTTGCAAGGATATCTATAGACAATTAACTGTTTCACCATCCACACACACACACAAATGCCCAAGACTACCCAGCTCAGGATTAGCTCAGGGTATGAATGACACAGCAGAGCACCTCACACCTTTCCTAGAGTACAGGCCAAGCAGAGTCCCTCTCCTTGGACTCTTGCTAACAGAGCTATTAATTGCGCTCTTAGGGAGTCCAATTCCAGAGAGGGTGAACAGTAAACCCCTCCAGCATAGCCTCTCTCACACAGGGTTTTTTAATTCAAGTTAACTGTTGATGAAGGAGCAGGAGATACCACCATGTCTCCCACAGGGAGTCCACACTATGCCAATCTGTTTTAGTATTGTTCTGTAATAGCTTGTACCAAACCAAAAGTTCATCCCTTTCCTTTCCCCTTCCCCCAGCAACTGCTAGTCTGTTTTATGTTTGTTTCTGTTTTGTAGATAGATTCATTTGTACCATATTTTAGATTACACATGTAAGTGGCATGATATGGTATTTATCTTTCTCTTTGACTTACTCCATTTAGAATGACAATGTCTAATTGTATCACATATATAATTCTCTTAATCCCGACTTAACTCTATGAAACTTACTGAACCACTTTATAGAAGAGAAAGCTGGATAATAGTGGAGTTACTTCCCCAAGGTGACAAAATTAGCATGGGACAGAACCTGAATTTGAACCTGGGCAGTTCACCTTGAGAACCGACAGAATCAATATGCTGCACAAAGATTTTTATGGTCTTTCTTACACAAGTTTTCAGAAATATGTACTCTTGATGTACTTTTGTCTGCTTTTCCTTCTTAATTATAAGTGTGGAATCACACTTTCTTACTTCTTCTGGCACTATGTGGACATCTGGCTACCTCTCCACTGTGAATCTTAAGGTAGAAAACACAGCAGTTGACAAGATTGCAATTTATTATTAACACACAGTTCTAAAAAGCCAGTGATATGTGAGCCCTATGAATTTCATTTATCCATGCAATCACTTGACCCAGTTAGTAGAGATCCCAACTACAGAACTATAAACTTGATTAAAAACACCAGTTTAGATTTAAAAAAAAAAAAAAAAGCACAAGCTTTTGCAAGGATATCTATAGACAATTAACTGTTTCACCATCCACACACACACACAAATGCCCAAGACTACCCAGCTCAGGATTAGCTCAGGGTATGAATGACACAGCAGAGCACCTCACACCTTTCCTAGAGTACAGGCCAAGCAGAGTCCCTCTCCTTGGACTCTTGCTAACAGAGCTATTAATTGCGCTCTTAGGGAGTCCAATTCCAGAGAGGGTGAACAGTAAACCCCTCCAGCATAGCCTCTCTCACACAGGGTTTTTTAATTCAAGTTAACTGTTGATGAAGGAGCAGGAGATACCACCATGTGGTCTCCCAACAAGGCCAGACTCTTACCAATTCTTTACTACCCAACCCTAGGGTTCTCACCTTTTTCTACTATGGGGCTGGACAAATACCTCCATGCTAGCTGCCTTCTTTTTTTGCACGTTAGTGACTTACACTATAAATGTCACTTGAAATGAGTCAAATTCCATGTACTAGAAAAACACATAGGCCCAGACAGTGCCAATATTTCTGCCATCTCTCTCCCCTGACCTTCTACTATTCACATTCTTCTCAATTCTTTTTTATACAAATTACACAGAAAATGAATAAACCCCACAAGTTACTTCATCAAAATGTGGCAAGTCAGAAATTCTTTGTAGTAATAACCACTGTATAAATTGGAGCAGAATCTATCAGCTACTCATTTGACAAAATTGTTACATTTCATTACTATATATGAATAGATACATTTGTTCAACAGGTTGTCATTCAAAAGGTCCATTAATCTCCTCTCTTTTTATCAGTAACCTCTATGTTATAGAAAACTCCTGTCCTTCCTGCATATTAGCTTGAAAGGCTCCCAGTACACAGAAAACACGTCTTGTTCTCTTCATAAGCATGTATCATGATAATCGTGATAAATCTTATGTTGAAAATATACTTAACAAAGATTCCTGAACACGTGTATAAAAACTCACTGCAACATTCAACATGTCTTTGAAGCAACCAAGGAAAAAACACAACCTTCACAAAGGGCCATTCCATTTATCACTGGTGTCCCCAATACTAACAATCAAAGCTGGTACACGTTGGAATAAAAACGTCTAATAAACTAATGGTGTGCTTTGCAACAATTTCCATGCCATTAACAAATATTTTATGTTCCTTAACAGTAACAAAAACTTTTTCCTTGTACATACTGATTTCATACACCATTCAGTTTACTGCTTTGCCCTCTAGGTCTGATTCTCACAATTCATATGGCAAAAAAGAAAAAAAAAAGTAGCTGTCTATGGATTTAATGGTTGTGCTTACATAGATCACACAGAGCATGACAGCAGAACTGGGGGAGAATTTTATTCCAAAGCAGCAAGAAAACCTCGACGTAAGCGCAAACACGAATCACACGCCTAACCACTCTCAGGCATATTTTCTTTCTGCTGCCCCTCCTCCACAGTTAAACCCTAACTATTTCTAGAACGGCGCTCAATGATAATTTCCGAAGCTTTCTTGCCATGAACTCCCATGATACAACCCAACATACACACTGTTTTCATGGAGACAAAGCTGCCCTATTTCGCCAGACTATAAACTTATTAAAACAGTGAGAACATACAGTCTCAGAAAATCAAGATTACTAAAATACACCAATGCAGCATCGGTCTTATTTAACAAAAATGAAAATAAACCACACTGGGAAAACCAAAAAGTCACCCACTGTATCTTCAGTGTGTAATAAGGATATTTGTTACAGGTTTGGGGTTTTTTTTTTTTTTTTTTTTAGGTAAGTAAATGAAAACACCACCAGGGCCTCATATTTATCCAATCAGATAAAGGAGTCTTCAGGAAAAAGGGGGGGCGGGATGATTACTTAATTATATGGGGGAGGGGGAATCAAACCATTCAGACTAAAAATAACCCACGTTTCACCCACCATGCTTTATTAACAGGCTTATTTAGATGAGCAGAAGGGTCTTGTCTGGAAAACAAGAAAGCCAATACTCAACTTCCCTCAGTCAACTATAAATCATATAGGCACTGAAACTCTTCACCTTGGTGCCCACACAGTCCACGGTTTTAAGTAAACTACAGACACAGAAAAATCTAGTTTTTAACTAGGTTCCACCACTTTAGTGGTTTGTAATCACCACGTTATCTTCGAGAATATGATTAGATAACTGAGAAAGGGAGCGTTTTTTAAAAGTCATTACAACCCAAATTTTACATGAAACACACCATTTTCACAACCTAAATTTATTCTCGGTTGCCACTGCAAAGTGATGCCTGTTTCAGCAAATTAGGAACTTCCAAAAATACTGAACACACTCACACACGCATGGCTTCCCTCGAGCTGCCATTTCAGATTAATATTTCACTGAAATTAAAGTCTGCTGCTGTTCAAAAAATGACATCGGTTGCAAAGAGGAAGTTACCGAGAAACCACCCTCACAACGTGGCCT
Organism: Tragulus kanchil; assembly: GCA_022376925.1. Classification (NCBI taxonomy): domain Eukaryota; kingdom Metazoa; phylum Chordata; class Mammalia; order Artiodactyla; family Tragulidae; genus Tragulus; species Tragulus kanchil. The sequence continues at coordinate 112,886,062 of JAIOJX010000028.1, read as the reverse complement.
TTACACTGTCAGAAAATAATGTGACTCTGAGCCACCCCAAACTTACCAGGAAGCTGGCAATAACTTTGCCAATTCTACACTTCTGACCCAACTTCAAAGAGGCTCTATCAAATACCTCCTCTAGACGCTAAAAAAGCTTCTAAGTTGCAAATAAATACGTCCCGGAGTGCGGCCCTGCGGCCGCGCGCCCCTCCCCCGCCCGCACCCCCGCCCCGGACGCGCGCCCCAACAGCCGCCCGCCGCCCCCAGCACGCCGGCCGGGGTCGCCGCGCCGGGGCCGGGGCCGCGCCGGGGGAGGGGCGCCCATTTCCAACGCTGCCCGAGGTTTTACAAAGTAACAAGCACCGAAGAGATCCCGCTCCTCTGCTAAAAATAGGCTATAAAGGAGTCGGCCTCATGATGGCTCCTTGATTCAATTTGCTGCAAATTCTTTCCTGAAAGCCTCCCCCACATACACACACACACATACATACACACACACAAAAAGGGGGTGTAAATGCACCAAGGGTGGAAGAGGGGGAGAAGGCCGAGGTGCACATTTTCGGGAACAACATAATAAGGGTGAGGATCCCCCGGGACCAGGAAAAGGGTAGGGGGTGGGAAGGCACGTGAGCCTTTCAAAGAAGCCGGAGGGAGCAAAAAAAAGGGGGGATGGGGCACCCTAAATGCCTCCTCTCCCCTCCCCCACCAAACCCCCAGCTCCCCGAAGGGCCAAGTTGAAAACGCTGGTTTCACTTGAGCCCATCCCCCTCCCCCAGAGGCCTGGCGCCCCCCGGCCACCGAGGCCCGCGCCCCCCGCCCCGGCCCGCGGCCGCCCCCACCCCGGGGTCCGGCCCCCGGCGCTTACCTGGAAACGGTGGCCTCCAACGCCGCTCCCCCCTCCCGGGAATGGAGGCACAAGGAAATTCCCCTCCTCGCCGCCGCCGCCGCCGCCACCTCCAACCACCCCCAAAATAACCCCTCCGGGGGGTGAGAGGCAATTATAACCCCGGCGAGCGGAGGGCGCGGGGGATGGGCTCCGGGCGGGCGGGGGCGGGGAGCGCGGCGCGGGTCCCCAGGTGGCGAGCGGAGGTGCTCCCGCCGCGGGGGGAGGGGCGGGGGCGCACGCGGCCGGCGGCGGGGGGAGGCGGCGCGCGGGGGAAGGGCGCGAGCGGGGAGAGGAATTGAGGCAGAAGGTAAAAGCTGTTACTAAGGGAAAGAGCCAAACGGTTCGGAGCAGCCAACGGCTCAGACACTCAACACTGGGGAGAGAGGAATGGGGACCAGCCAGGCACAAATGAGCTCGCGAGGCCCGCGGCGGCGGCGGCGGCGGCGGCGGCCGCGCAGCAAAACAAACCCGAGCGGCCTGCGCCGGGCGGGCGCGCGGGGGAGGGGCCGGCGGGGGAGGGGCGCCGCGGACGCGGGGAGGCGGCGGCGGCGGCGGCGCGGCGGGGGGGCTCCGCCGGCCCCGCTCCTCTGCCCCCGCCCGCCGCGGCAGCGCTGGGGGCTGGGCGGGCGCGGCGCAGGCGGGGAAAAAGAAAGAAAGACCCGCAGGCGCTCCGCGGCGCCGCCGGGGCCCCGGCCGCCCCACCCCCACCGCCGCGCGCGGCCGGGTGCGGGGCGGCCCGGGGATGGGCCGCGCGGGCCCGGGCCGGGGCGGGGCGGGGCGGGCAGGCCTGCGCCGCCTCGGGTGGGCAGGGTCCGCCGAACTTTCCTGGGGAGGCCGGCGGGGCTCCCGCGTGGTCGGGAGCGGCCTGGCTTCGCGGGCACCCGGGCGGCGCGGCGCGGCCGGTGGGCCACAGGCACGCGGCGAACATGTGCGGGGAGCGCGGCGCCGGCATCATAGGGACGTTTGGGAAAAGAGCTGCACGCACCTTTGTGTGCATAAATACATATGTTTCTCGGAAGCCTACCTGGAAAGGTGCTTTATCTGTAATAAGCGATTTTTCAAAATGTGATCCAGAGCACCCGCTCTGTGGAGAAAACACACGCACACAAGAAAAGGGTTTTGATACTAAACACAAAGCTGTAATTGAAGTGTTTATGCCCAAATGTACTGTGAATTAAACATATGGTGGTATTTATCGTCTGGTGGGTCTGTTTGAAAGGTTTGGTCGATCAGTTCGCGTTGCACAAAAATAAAATAATGTAATTAGATGTTTACTAAATATATATACCTCTATGGCTGCATCGACAGTAGAAGTTTATCTACTTGTGTACTCTTTGCGTGCAGCCCATCAAGGCGGTTGATCGATTATAACTTAGATGAGTGGTAATGTGACAGTTTGAGTGTAGCGGGCTGGTTTTTAAAAAAGGTGGCACTTCACAGTTTTTGAAACGTGTTCAACTGAGGTCCTCAAAAAAATCAGGGCTAGGGGTCTTCTCTGACCTTTGTATAAGCCAAGGATATAAAAAACAGCTTCCTCCTTTACGATCTGGCCTGAAAGAAACCTTTCTGTTGACATTTTTAGTTACTGTGGTCTTCAAAATAAAATAACACTGTTTGCAGCCTTCTTAGGTAAGGGGGGGTTCTGTTTTCCTACTTTCGTATTTTCATAACAGTATTTGGAAATTGTTGTAGTTATTATTATAAAGCGATAGTATTTTCCTCTTAATATCAGAGACCTGAATTTTCACACCAAAAAAAATAGTTAATTAAAAGTAACAGCCTCTGGGCTCCAGTGGCCTAATAACGATGAGACAGGTGCTTTTTTTTTTTTTTTGGCCAAGGTCAAAGGCCTTACCCCTGTTGAGTTCTTGATGGAGCATGGAGGCCTTTCCAGATCTTGGAGTGTTGTGGGGTAGAGAGAGGGGGCTGGAATGTCATTGGGAGGAGAGGGAGTGAGATTGGAAACTCCCTCCCAACCACCAGAAACAGAGTTTAAAGCGACTCTGTGGTTTGTCCTTAGAGCTATTTTCATATACGAAAGAGGGAATGTTAGATTAAACAATGTCACCTGATGGGAATTTAGATAACTGCAGGTTTCCAAAACACAGTTGAGTGTACAGGGAAACAGCACAAAGAGAGCTGGTTTTGCATCAAGAAGATTCTAAAGCTCAGACTTATGCACTGCAGAACTAGCACCTTTTGCAAAGACGCTTTTCAGAAGCAGTGAAAATAGAATATTTTCCTTTTCTTTCAGTATTTTTAGTAACATACATATATGATTGTCACTAAGCATAATCCTCAATTAGTAATTTATCTTAGGACAAGTAGGGTTCTTTAGCTGAACCACCTGATGAAACACATCTATCAGTCTAGCTTGTCTTTGAAGTTTCACTTTGTGTCACCTGGTGTGGGCCTTGTCCCACCAGTAGCTACTGGAAAATCAAACCACACATCCAGTGAATGAGGACTTCCCAGATGACACTGTTTCTTGATGGGGACATCTCCCTGCCGGGGATCCCAGACGTACCCTCCCTGGAAATGGCCTCATTCTCTCCCTTCACAAAGGAGGGCCTACCTTCCCTCAGGTTCACAGCATCCGGGGCTTCTAGCCTGAAATTCTTATACCCTACACCAAGTGGCCTTCTTTCCTAACAGAAATCCTAAATAAGCCAAGGATATAAAAACAGCTTCCTCCTTTACGATCTGGCCTGAAAGAAACCTTTCTGTTGACATTTTTAGTTACTGTGGTCTTCAAAATAAAATAACACTGTTTGCAGCCTTCTTAGGTAAGGGGGGGTTCTGTTTTCCTACTTTCGTATTTTCATAACAGTATTTGGAAATTGTTGTAGTTATTATTATAAAGCGATAGTATTTTCCTCTTAATATCAGAGACCTGAATTTTCACACCAAAAAAAATAGTTAATTAAAAGTAACAGCCTCTGGGCTCCAGTGGCCTAATAACGATGAGACAGGTGCTTTTTTTTTTTTTTTGGCCAAGGTCAAAGGCCTTACCCCTGTTGAGTTCTTGATGGAGCATGGAGGCCTTTCCAGATCTTGGAGTGTTGTGGGGTAGAGAGAGGGGGCTGGAATGTCATTGGGAGGAGAGGGAGTGAGATTGGAAACTCCCTCCCAACCACCAGAAACAGAGTTTAAAGCGACTCTGTGGTTTGTCCTTAGAGCTATTTTCATATACGAAAGAGGGAATGTTAGATTAAACAATGTCACCTGATGGGAATTTAGATAACTGCAGGTTTCCAAAACACAGTTGAGTGTACAGGGAAACAGCACAAAGAGAGCTGGTTTTGCATCAAGAAGATTCTAAAGCTCAGACTTATGCACTGCAGAACTAGCCCCTTTTTGCAAAGACGCTTTTCAGAAGCAGTGAAAATAGAATATTTTCCTTTTCTTTCAGTATTTTTAGTAACATACATATATGATTGTCACTAAGCATAATCCTCAATTAGTAATTTATCTTAGGACAAGTAGGGTTCTTTAGCTGAACCACCTGATGAAACACATCTATCAGTCTAGCTTGTCTTTGAAGTTTCACTTTGTGTCACCTGGTGTGGGCCTTGTCCCACCAGTAGCTACTGGAAAATCAAACCACACATCCAGTGAATGAGGACTTCCCAGATGACACTGTTTCTTGATGGGGACATCTCCCTGCCGGGGATCCCAGACGTACCCTCCCTGGAAATGGCCTCATTCTCTCCCTTCACAAAGGAGGGCCTACCTTCCCTCAGGTTCACAGCATCCGGGGCTTCTAGCCTGAAATTCTTATACCCTACACCAAGTGGCCTTCTTTCCTAACAGAAATCCTAAATTGTTACTTTCATGTTGAAAATAATCATTCTTTTTTTACATCCATGAAGTTTACTAGGTGTTTCTGCACATAAATGACTTCATTTGGATATCATGAGAATAGTCACTAAAGACGGGGCCCTGTGCCATAAACTCGTTCCAGTAAAGTGAACTTCTTCCACTATGCTCACTCAGGACAAGACTAGAAGTGCCCTTTGGACGAAAAAAAGCTAATGTGGAAAAGCTTTGGTTCTCCTAGTGAAAGGGTCTTAGGGGAGGCTTAGCGGCTTCCCAGAAAGCTCAATGATAAGAGTCTGCGGGCAACCCAGGAGACACTAGTTTGATCCTGGCTGGGGAAGATCCCCTGGAGAGGGAAATGGCAGCCTACTCCAGTATTCTTGCCTAGAAAACGCCGTGGTCAGAGGAGCCTGGTGGATTACAGTTCATGGGGTCACAAAGAGTGGGATATGATCTAGCAATGACACAATATTTTGATCCTTTTAACTTCTGTATTCCAAAACCTGTGTGATATGAGAAACACTGTGGCTTCAACATGAAATACGCAGCTAGATGAGCCACTGTACAAAGGCCCCATGTGTTGTTAACTCCACCCACTCCAACACATTCCAACACATTCCAACATACCCGATCAGAGGCCTCACCAAAATGCAATCGTTGGGCACAAGAGAGAGGTAACCACGTGCTGATTAACCAAGAAGTAACTATAAAGCATAAACTATTGTTACAGTTGCCAGCACTTTGTCCTAATCTAAAAGCTGTCCTTAGGCTTTGACTATAAATGTTAATATGTTTCTAGAAAGGAGAAATTACTGTTACTAAGAAATCTTAAAGCAAAGGGACACATTAAGAACTTTCTCTTGAACTTCCTAGCTAGCTTCTCCAAAAAGAGCAACCTCGGACCACTAATTGTTACCAGAAGTTACGTGTGTGTTATAAAATGACTAAACAAATCATGTTTTATTTCAGTAATACTACACCCAGGGGGTGTGGTATGGCAAGATGGCCTACACCTTTGCTACTTTCATCACTCAGGAAATAGAACGTGTTAAAATTAAGGTGGTTTACCCCAGAACTACAGGATCTCATTACTATATTTTTAAAGCCCAGTGATGTTTTTAAGTTGTTTACGTGAGCTCATTTGTGGAATTAAAATATTCAAAACAAACTTAATAGCATGAAAAAGACATTTGATACCCAAAATATTATCCTGCCACCATACTCTTTTTTAGTATTCTTACTCACCCAGGAACTCGATGGCTTTATGTCTGCAGCATTTACCCTGAAGCATCTCACTGGCACCCTGTGATATATTTCTGTTTCACTTTGACTCACCTTGCGCAATTCTCTGTCTGTGGTTCTTCCAGACATTAGCATTTGCCATCGACACCGAAGCACATCTCAGCCACACATCTCCAGATCTCAGCACACAAGCTCCTTTTCTCCATCTGTGCTTAACCGGCGACGTGTGACCTTTCCTCATCAGAGTGAACCTTGTCAATTTTCCATGACTCTGTGACCCGATTTTGTTACAACAATGAACTTTACTTGGGAGTCTTCATTTCAATTACAAAAGCCACACAACCATCTTACAAGTATTTATGCCTCTCAGATAATGAAAATAGCAGGTTGTATCCTGCCTTTCTGATTAGTCAGAATAGAAAACCAACCACACACAGAGCATACTGCTGTACCAATCCCTCACTTCTACTGACCAGCCCATGTGCTTCCTCGGGCAGTGCTCAAGGCCTCACATCAGTTGATGGTTTGGCTGTTCATTCGTTCAGTTAGTATACCAGGCGTTGTTCAAGAAGCTGTTTACAGTCAAACACAGCTCCTGCCCACTTGGGATTTATGGTCTAGTCCAGTCTGATGGGGGTTGGGAGGACAGACAGATGTCAAAAAATATATATCTGTATTAGGCCATAGTTTGACCTCTGTAATAAAGACAATGTTAAAAAAATGACTTAAGATAAAAGTGTATTCTCTAACGTGGCCGTTCACGTGTAAGCATTACAGAACTGGTAAGGTAAAAAGGACCTGGATAGTTCGACCAGTTCAACACCTGTCTTCTTCCTGGTTGCCTGAGATGGCTTTTCTGGCCCCTGCCATCACATTCAAGTGCCAGCTTCTGGGCTCTTTCAAGACTTTATGTCCTGGCAATTGTACTTATCACTTCCACTCACACTCAGTTGACCAGAACTCGGGCGTATGACCATACCTAGGTGCTAGGAAGTCAGGTAAATGACAGCAACCAAGCTTAAAGTAAAATAAGGTGGGGAGACAATTGGAAGCTTACATAGGGCTAGACAGGGCTCTTAGGGAGGCTGCTCAGTTAAGATGATCTGTGAGCAGGAAACAATATCAAAAGTGGACAAATAGCAGAAGAAGGCAGAGGAGATAGCAAATACAAAAGAACATAGGCAAAAGCTGTGTTTTAAGGATATAAGTGATGCTGATTGGTCAAGGAGTCGTGACAAGGGAGCCAGGAATCAGATGCGAAGGCCTTTTTGTTTTCATGAGGTGGAAAGCCACTGGAAGGTGTTGAGTGAAGAAATGACTTGAGCCAGCTTTGTGTTTTATTATGGGCAGTGTCCGGTGGAGTTGTGCAGCAGTGGCTGGGGCTAATGGAGCAATCCCAGTGAGAGGGCAGCGCGTGGTGGATGGTGGCAAGGCCTGGTTAAAAGAAGCCAACCTGGGCTTCCATGGTGTCCAGTGGGTTAAGAGCCCACCTTACAGGGCAAGGAGCACCGGCTCGATCCCTGGCCCCATAAGATCCCACGTACCATGGAGTGGCTGGAGTTGTATGTCCAATTACAAGCCAGCACTCTGGAGCGCATGCACCCAGAGCCGGTGCTCTGCAACAAGAAACCACTTAAATGGAAGGCCCACACAGGCCAAGGAATAAAGATAGATGAAAATAAATCAATAAAAAAACAATAAAAGAGGCCAAAAATTAAAAGAAAAGAAGCAGCTAAGTGTGTACATTTTATTTTTATATTTTTAATTGGAGGATAATTGTTTCACGATATTATATTGGTTACTGCTGTACAACAATGTGAATCAATTATAGGTATACATACAAATGTACTGTGTACATTTTATTTAACCTTTTAAATAATTTTATTATTTTTATTTTTTATTTTTGGCTGTCCTGGGTTTTTACTACTGTGTGGGCTTTCTCTAGTTGTGACAAGCGGGGCTACTTGCTAGCTGCAGTACACAAGCTTCTCACTGCAGTGGCTTCTCTTGTTGCAGAGCATGGGATCTAGGGCATACAGGCTTCAGTAGTTGCAGCTCCCATGCTCTCGGGGCTCTCAAGCACAGGCTCAATAGTTGTGGCACACAGGCTTAGTTGCTCTGCAGCATATGAGATTTTCCCAGATCAGGGATTGAACCTGTGTCTCCTGCATTGGCAGGTGGACTCTTTACCATTAAACCAACCCTAGATCGAAGGAAAAAATAGCAGAAGAAGGCAGAGGAGATAGCAAATACAAAAGAACATAGGCAAAAGCTGTGTTTTAAGGATATAAGTGATGCTGATTGGTCAAGGAGTCGTGACAAGGGAGCCAGGAATCAGATGCGAAGGCCTTTTTGTTTTCATGAGGTGGAAAGCCACTGGAAGGTGTTGAGTGAAGAAATGACTTGAGCCAGCTTTGTGTTTTATTATGGGCAGTGTCCGGTGGAGTTGTGCAGCAGTGGCTGGGGCTAATGGAGCAATCCCAGTGAGAGGGCAGCGCGTGGTGGATGGTGGCAAGGCCTGGTTAAAAGAAGCCAACCTGGGCTTCCATGGTGTCCAGTGGGTTAAGAGCCCACCTTACAGGGCAAGGAGCACCGGCTCGATCCCTGGCCCCATAAGATCCCACGTACCATGGAGTGGCTGGAGTTGTATGTCCAATTACAAGCCAGCACTCTGGAGCGCATGCACCCAGAGCCGGTGCTCTGCAACAAGAAACCACTTAAATGGAAGGCCCACACAGGCCAAGGAATAAAGATAGATGAAAATAAATCAATAAAAAAACAATAAAAGAGGCCAAAAATTAAAAGAAAAGAAGCAGCTAAGTGTGTACATTTTATTTTTATATTTTTAATTGGAGGATAATTGTTTCACGATATTATATTGGTTACTGCTGTACAACAATGTGAATCAATTATAGGTATACATACAAATGTACTGTGTACATTTTATTTAACCTTTTAAATAATTTTATTATTTTTATTTTTTATTTTTGGCTGTCCTGGGTTTTTACTACTGTGTGGGCTTTCTCTAGTTGTGACAAGCGGGGCTACTTGCTAGCTGCAGTACACAAGCTTCTCACTGCAGTGGCTTCTCTTGTTGCAGAGCATGGGATCTAGGGCATACAGGCTTCAGTAGTTGCAGCTCCCATGCTCTCGGGGCTCTCAAGCACAGGCTCAATAGTTGTGGCACACAGGCTTAGTTGCTCTGCAGCATATGAGATTTTCCCAGATCAGGGATTGAACCTGTGTCTCCTGCATTGGCAGGTGGACTCTTTACCATTAAACCACCAGGGAAGCCCTCTGTATATTTTAAACAAGCATCACATATGGCTTGTGAGGGAAACACAAGAGTGAAAGATGATTCTGAGATTTTAGACCAAACAAATACAAGAATGGAATGGCCATTTGTCATGATGGAAGAGGCTGGGAGCGGAGAAAGTTTATGAGGAAAAATTAAGAATTTTGCTTTAGAGTTTGATGTGACAATCAGACATCCCCGTGAAGAGGTCAAATAGGCAACCAGAGAGACAAATCCGCTGTTCAGAGGAGGGCTCACCGCTGAAAAAAAACATAATGCTGGTACTTGTGAGTTAAATAAGAGTATTTGAAACATAGATCTGGATGTAACTGACTAGAGAGCAAGTGTAGACAAAGAAGAGTTCTCTTACCTTCAACTGATTCCTGCCCCAAATGTCTCCCCTGCTCTTAATGGTCTCAGAAGCCCAAATTTATTTTACCACTGGTGGATATAAGGTGACACTCTGTCTGTACAAGGACATTGTTGGAAAGAAACCACAGATCATACTAATGGCTACCAGTTATTGAAGCTTGTTGCTTGTTCCCAAGCACTTCTATCTTTGCTATCCCTAATTTTCTGAAAAACCTGGAGAGGAAAATAATACTGTTATCTCAATTTGATTCACAAGGAAACTGAAGTAACAAGATCAAGTAGCTTATCTAAATCCATGTGGCAACTGGCAAAACAAGAATTTGCAGTCGAAGCTGTTTGAAAACCCTGTCTGTTTTTCCACTGAATGAAACCAAGCAGGTCACGGCAATAAAGTTCAAGTCCTTCCATGAATGGAGAAGAGAGAAATGCAAAAGTGGAAAAAAGGAGAAACTGCTTGTGGGGAGGAACCACATCTTAATCTCAGTTAATTGACCCACAGTTTCTAGATTAGAATCTCAAAAAATATTTACTGAATGTAGTGGTTATAATCAATCAATGGGATTCATGTGTTTGCACCCTGAGCCATTAATAAAGAAGGCTGAGTGCTGAAGAATTGATGCCTTTGACCTGTGCTGTTGGAGAAGACTGTTGAGAGTCCATTGGACTGCAAGATCAAACCAGTCAGTCCTAAAGGAAATCAACCCTGAATATTCATTGGAAGGATTGATGCTGAAGCTGAAACCCCAGTACTTGGCCACCTGATACAAAGAGACAACTCATCAGAAAAGACCCTGATGCTGAGAAAAATAGAAGGCAAAAGGAGAACAGGATGACAGAGGATAAAATGGTTGGATGGCATCACTGAGTCAATAAATGGACATTGGTTAGAGGCAGCTCGGGGGATGGTGAAGGACAGGGAAGCCTAATGTGCTGATAGGTTCGCAAAGAGTCAGACATGACTGAACTGAGCACAAGGAAGGAAGAATTATGCAAGAGCTTTATGCCACTTGTTCCCTGCCTCTCACCAGTGCCTCTCTTTCCCCCACGTGGCAGTTTAGGTGTGGACTGTTTTTGAGGACAGATTTTGTAGGCAAAGAAGGCAATATATAGTAATTTGCTTTTCTTTATTACAAATTTGAAAACCTAGCTTTCCTTTAAGCTTTTTATTTCAAGTTCCATAATTAAGTCTCTCTTTTAAGTGAATGTTTACAATTTAGTTAATTAAATCTCTTTGAATTATTAAACTGCATTTATACATTTAATGTGTTCAATCTTTTAAAAATACTTTATTGCTCAACAAATAAAAGAATCACAAGTCATGCTCATAAATATGATAAACTAATTATAAAATAGGATGAATCTTGTTCTTTTGAATATTACAAAAGTACAGATTTAACCAACTTCACATATCTTTTCACTGGAAATCACAAATCTAAATCAACGACCGGGCTCATGTAGATTGACCCTGCGAGGAGACCCTGTTAGGCATTCTAAAATATCAAATTATGTTAAACATTAAAAATGTTTAAAATACCAAATACAAATGTGCACAAATTATTTTTAAGCGTAGAATAAAAATTTTACTTTTGTAGACTTAAAAAGTTTAAGTAAGTAAGCTTCAAGTATTGAGACATTTATCACTGTTTAATTTTATGCTTTAGTGAGATTAAAAGAAACATGCTGGGGCTTCCCTGGTGGTCCAGTGGGTAAAGACACCGCCTTGCAGTGCAAGGGGCGCCGGTTCGATCCCTGGCCTGGGAAGATCCCACGTGCCGTGGAGCAGCTAGACCCATGTGTCCAATTACCGAGCCGGAGCTCTGGAGCACATGTGCCCAGAGCCGGCGCTCTGCGACAACAGAGGTCACCGCGATGGGAGGCCCACACAGGCCAAAGAACAAAGATGGATGAAAATGGACAAATGAAAGACCAATAGAAGTGGCCCGCCTGCTCCCCTCCCTCCCCACCCCACTCCCACCAAAATAAATAAATAAATCTTTAAAAAAAAAAAAAAGAAACATGCTGTAAATAAAAATTTCTACTAACCCAGATGAGTTAGAAAGAGTGACTAATTGTCCTGGGAGATTCTGGCTGGATATGCAGGCATCAAGGTAGTATAACATCCTGAACCCTCCTTAATGCCAGTCGATGGGAACCCCAAATTCTTGCATTCAAGTGACTTGTGGTCTTGCCACCCTTCCTCTTCACAGATTCTGCCTGGGCCTACTTCTTCCAGGTGATTTCTCTTTGTACCCCTACTGTTAGATTGCTGACACAGCTAGCTGATTTCAACCCATTTATAAACTATTTCATTGTATTCTGAATTTTTTTTTCTTCTCTGATGGGACTATGATTCTTATCAAAATTAACTGCATACTCTCGTGTCTGCAGCTGGCTCTGCAGTTCTGAACACATACACACACACACACCCTCTTTATTATAGCCACTGGAAAGCAAGCAGGTTCCACTTTATAAGAATATACCAGCCACTGGGCCACCTGGGAAACCCATCAGTTGTGTCCAAAGGATAGAAGATAAATTCCAAGCCTGGCAATCAGGAGGGATTCACAAAATACTGGTTCCCGTCTCTATCATTTCCCATCAGGTTTTTTTCTTTTTAGCCTCACAGGAGCCATTGTAAACTAGAAATAATCCACTTTACCATGTAGGCAAAGTGCCTGCACGTGGCAGATCAGCCATATATGTTTGTTAAGCACCCAGATTGATACAAAAAGGAGAACAGTCCAGAGCTCAGTGAAGTAATCACTTAGTGAAGTGATGAATGAAGAAGATCTACAGATGGGACTCAAGAAGGGGCAGGAGCCCCGAGGCCAGAGATGCAGCTCTCTGGAATAGAAATGTGGGCCATAAAAGACAGTAAAATTAAAAATGAGAATACAGCCTGGGGGAAGTATTTGCGACTGATAATATAGACAAAAGATTGATTTCCTCGTTGTATGTTGTTTTCATAAATTTACAAGAAAAAAAAGAACACCCATTTAGAAAATGAGCAGTAAACAGGTAATTCACAATAAAAAAAATGCAAAGGACCAAGTAACCCATAAGATTGTATCCAACTTTACCAATGATCAAATAAGTGCGATATTTTATGTCTCAAACTGTGACTTAAAAAAAAAAAAAAAAGAGTACAATTCCTGGTACTAGTAAGAGTCCAAAGAAGCAGGCAGTCTCATTCATGACTGAGAGGAGAGTGAACAGATACGACTTTTCTGGAAATCAGCTTGAATAAAAAGCTTTAAAATGTGCAAACTCAAAAAAGAAAAAAAAAAAAAGAATGCACCAAACACCCTCATGTAAAGATTTCTCAAACTGTATTCCATTCATCATGGACACATAACATGTGCTTTGGTGAATAAAAGGTTCAACATTAAAGAAGTTTGAGAAATCTCACATGTTAAACCAATGTTCTAGAGATTTACAATGTTCATTAGCATACTGAAGCCTGAGACACCTTACAGTATGAAAATCTTATAAACCTATGGAACCCCCTTTTTAAAGACATACCTTTCAAAATGCTGCCAAGCTAGCATTCCGTGGAACGGGTTTGGTAAACTGTGTTCAAATCTGGTCAAATATCTGTATTTTAATTTTTGATCTTTATTTATTTTACTTTTTAGCAATCACAGCTTAGATATACAACTAAATGGACTTCCTAGCACTTCCTTAGGGCTTCCCTGGCAGGCTGTAGTCCATGGGGTCGCAGAGACTCAGATACAATCCAGTGACTGAGCATGCGCAGTGCTTCCTTTCCCCTAAACGTACCCCACCAGCCACAGACAGGACTGAACAGTTGCAGCCCTTCCCCACAGGGGAAATGGCTCCCCCAGGGGCAAAAGGTGAGAGAAACTGTGTGTCCTGTGGCAATTCCCCTCCAAAAAGAGAGGGGAAGTCCCGGAGCACTTTGTGCTCACTCACTTCCTTCCCACAGTCCTGAACCTGACTGTCCTTTGCAGAGACTCAGAGAACTCCTGGGGGGTCGCAGAAGCCCTTCTTCCACTTCCAGTGCTATGATCTTCCTTAAACCACACAAAGAGAAGAGTGTATGCCAGTACCCAGGTTATTACTGAGTCAGATAAAGTGAAATTGATTTTTAGACGTCTTTAGGGATAGGAGTAATCACCACAGGGCTAGCTGAGCGGTCAGAGGAACTGGGTTCTAGACGCAGATCTACCTGAGCTGTCTTTAATCTTAGACAAAGCATCAGCCAGCTCAGAAATGCAGCTTCCTCATTAATCAAAAGGGAGCACATGAACAGCATTGCTCCAGAGTAGGGATTCAGAATATTTCTCGGCCAGTTCTGCACGGCCACACCAGATCATCCTGCCAACTGGCAGCCTCACAGCCCATCTCCATCACTCCGTCCACATCTATCGGTGCTACCATGCGCCAGTGATTTCACAGGACTGTCGCATGCATCTAATTAAATATTGTTAAACCAATGTATCTAGAAATGCAATAAAAGGTTCAACATTAAAGAAGTTTGAGAAATCTCACATGTTAAACCAATGTTCTAGAGATTTACAATGTTCATTAGCATACTGAAGCCTGAGACACCTTACAGTATGAAAATCTTATAAACCTATGGAACCCCCTTTTTAAAGACATACCTTTCAAAATGCTGCCAAGCTAGCATTCCGTGGAACGGGTTTGGTAAACTGTGTTCAAATCTGGTCAAATATCTGTATTTTAATTTTTGATCTTTATTTATTTTACTTTTTAGCAATCACAGCTTAGATATACAACTAAATGGACTTCCTAGCACTTCCTTAGGGCTTCCCTGGCAGGCTGTAGTCCATGGGGTCGCAGAGACTCAGATACAATCCAGTGACTGAGCATGCGCAGTGCTTCCTTTCCCCTAAACGTACCCCACCAGCCACAGACAGGACTGAACAGTTGCAGCCCTTCCCCACAGGGGAAATGGCTCCCCCAGGGGCAAAAGGTGAGAGAAACTGTGTGTCCTGTGGCAATTCCCCTCCAAAAAGAGAGGGGAAGTCCCGGAGCACTTTGTGCTCACTCACTTCCTTCCCACAGTCCTGAACCTGACTGTCCTTTGCAGAGACTCAGAGAACTCCTGGGGGGTCGCAGAAGCCCTTCTTCCACTTCCAGTGCTATGATCTTCCTTAAACCACACAAAGAGAAGAGTGTATGCCAGTACCCAGGTTATTACTGAGTCAGATAAAGTGAAATTGATTTTTAGACGTCTTTAGGGATAGGAGTAATCACCACAGGGCTAGCTGAGCGGTCAGAGGAACTGGGTTCTAGACGCAGATCTACCTGAGCTGTCTTTAATCTTAGACAAAGCATCAGCCAGCTCAGAAATGCAGCTTCCTCATTAATCAAAAGGGAGCACATGAACAGCATTGCTCCAGAGTAGGGATTCAGAATATTTCTCGGCCAGTTCTGCACGGCCACACCAGATCATCCTGCCAACTGGCAGCCTCACAGCCCATCTCCATCACTCCGTCCACATCTATCGGTGCTACCATGCGCCAGTGATTTCACAGGACTGTCGCATGCATCTAATTAAATATTGTTTGTGAAAGTGGCACAGCCTCCTTTCAAAAGCAAAGTATTTTTAGTCATTATTATTCTGTGTAATAAAAGGTCTTAAGAATACAAGAGATGGGAAGCCTCTTCAAGACATCTCACATGTTTCTCAGTCTTGCCTATATCTTGGGAGCAGCAAGACTAACTTTGAGAGCAAACGTCACTTTGAGCAACAGCCAGAGGAAGTGGAGACTTGGGCCAAGACCAGCCTGAGACACAACTTAAACCCAGAACATCAAATAGGACTAAGAGCATGCGTGTTATTATGTATTTACCATGTGTTATGTTTCTTGGTTAAAACCATTTTATGAAGATTAACATTCAGTCCTTGCAATAGCTGGACGAATGTGTGTGTGTGTATGTGTGTGTGTGAGCATGCATGTTATTAAGTATTTACCATATGTTACGTTTCTTGGTTAAAACAATTTTATGAAGATTAACATTCAATCCTTGCAATAACTGAACAAATGTGTGTGTGTGTGTGTGTGTGTGTGTGTGTGCCCAGTCATGTGTGACTCTTTGGGACCCCAGGCTCCTCTGCCCATGGGATTTTCCAGGCAAGAATACTAGAGCAGGTTGTCATTTTCTACTCCAGGGAAGCTTCCCAATCCAGGAATTGAGCCTGTGTCTCTCCTGTCTCCTCCATTAGCAGACAGACAATTTACCACTGAGCTATCTGGGAAGCCAAGCTGAATGAATGAGAACCTCTTATTATCCCCTGTCCACAGATAAGGAAACTGAATCACCAACTGATTAAGCGACCTGCCTGAGGTTCCCTAACTAGTCCATGCTGGCACTGGATTTTCTTTTAGGCCCATGAATTCCTACCTTTAACCGCAGCACCACACAGCAATCAGATCTAAGGTGGGTGGGGTGGGGGTGGGGAGGATTGCTGTTATCAGAGATCATTCTGGGTCACAAACCACACCTGGAAGTCCCAGGAGGCCTCTTGTAGGAAAGCTGGTGCCATAACCCGAGGAAGTCTCAAGGAACAGACCTCTCCACAGCTCTTATAGGGAATGCATGAGACCCCAGGTCTCCAGAAGCTCCTGGCTGGCTGAGGAGGGGCAGCACTTGCCCTTAAGACAAGGTGGAAGTCAGGGGAAGTGGGTGGGAGGTAAGGAGGGGAGGAAGTCTACCGACCTTAGTCCTCCCTCCAGCTGGGGAAAGGCAGCCAGGTCAATGGGTTTGCCACTGGGTGGGAGGATTAGCTCTACTGTGTAAATACACCTGGAGCTGAGGGCTGGGCTGGATATCCTCCTGCTGAGGAGTCAGAGAGCAGTTACAGAGGCCTGAGGACAGAGAAAGGACCCTGGCAGTCAGGGAAGCTGGGGACTAAACTTCCTGTAAGGGGCTAGATGGTAACTCTTTTAAGATTTGTGAGCCATGTTCTTCTTTGAACTCACCCCACACCAACCTTTTAAAAGGTATAAACCGGGCTTCCCTGGTGGTCCAGTGGGTAAGGACACCACCTTGCAGTGCAAGGCGCTGGTTCAATCCCTGGCCTGGGAAGATCCCACGTGCTGCAGAGCGGCTAGCTAGATCAATGTGTCCAATTACCGAGCCAGAGCTCTGGAGCGCCTGTGCCCAGAACTGGTGCTCTGCAGTGAGAGAGGCCACTGCGATGGGAGGCCCACATGGGCCAAAGAAGAAGTAAATGAAAGACAAATAGAAGTGGCCGAAAGGAAAAAAAAAAAAACACGAAAGACAGAGCTATAGACCATTCCTAGCCCCAGGCCCGGTGATAGATTGCCCAACCTCACCTCTGGGAAGCCAAGCTTCCCTAACCCCTGTCCACAGATAAGGAAACTGAATCACCAACTGATTAAGCGACCTGCCTGAGGTTCCCTAACTAGTCCATGCTGGCACTGGATTTTCTTTAGGCCCATGAATTCCTACCTTTAACCGCAGCACCACACAGCAATCAGATCTAAGGTGGGTGGGGTGGGGGTGGGGAGGATTGCTGTTATCAGAGATCATTCTGGGTCACAAACCACACCTGGAAGTCCCAGGAGGCCTCTTGTAGGAAAGCTGGTGCCATAACCCGAGGAAGTCTCAAGGAACAGACCTCTCCACAGCTCTTATAGGGAATGCATGAGACCCCAGGTCTCCAGAAGCTCCTGGCTGGCTGAGGAGGGGCAGCACTTGCCCTTAAGACAAGGTGGAAGTCAGGGGAAGTGGGTGGGAGGTAAGGAGGGGAGGAAGTCTACCGACCTTAGTCCTCCCTCCAGCTGGGGAAAGGCAGCCAGGTCAATGGGTTTGCCACTGGGTGGGAGGATTAGCTCTACTGTGTAAATACACCTGGAGCTGAGGGCTGGGCTGGATATCCTCCTGCTGAGGAGTCAGAGAGCAGTTACAGAGGCCTGAGGACAGAGAAAGGACCCTGGCAGTCAGGGAAGCTGGGGACTAAACTTCCTGTAAGGGGCTAGATGGTAACTCTTTTAAGATTTGTGAGCCATGTTCTTCTTTGAACTCACCCCCACACCAACCTTTTAAAAAGGTATAAACCGGGCTTCCCTGGTGGTCCAGTGGGTAAGGACACCACCTTGCAGTGCAAGGGGCGCTGGTTCAATCCCTGGCCTGGGAAGATCCCACGTGCTGCAGAGCGGCTAGCTAGATCAATGTGTCCAATTACCGAGCCAGAGCTCTGGAGCGCCTGTGCCCAGAACTGGTGCTCTGCAGTGAGAGAGGCCACTGCGATGGGAGGCCCACATGGGCCAAAGAAGAAGTAAATGAAAGACAAATAGAAGTGGCCGAAAGGAAAAAAAAAAAAAAACACGAAAAACAAAACTATAGACCATTCCTAGCCCCAGGCTATAGCTGGATTTGGTCCACAGGTGATAGATTGCCCAACCCTCACTCTGGGCTTCCCTTGTGGCTCAGACAGAGAAAATCCATCTGCAATGTAGGAGACTTGAAGTTGATCCCCAATCCATGGATTGGGAAGATCCCCTGGAGAAGGCAATTGCGACACACCCCAGTGTTCTTGCCTGCATAATTCCATGGACAGAGGTGCCTGGCAGGCTACAGTCCTTGGGGTCACAAAGAGTCGGACATGACTGAAGCAACTTTGCTCACATGTGCAGTTTCTTCCTGCTGAAGTCAGGCTTTTCTCAAAGATATCAGGACATCGCATTTTTAGGGAAAGAGGGAAATGTTGCTGCTCCGTTTTCCAGAAATAGAATAATATCAAGTATCATTGTTCTGCAATATTGTCTTGGGCATCAGTTCCCAAGTGGAATGTGCCATGAAACATAATTCTTGCAGAGTTGCTCATGTGTGCAGCTGTGCATGGCATAAATGTCCCCAGAGCAAACCTTCGGGCTGCCAGAAAGAGTCAATCCTGAGATGAGGAACACACCTCGTTCAGATTTCACGAAGCATCACCAGAGTCAGGATGCTACGCCTCCTCCTCATCCCAGGATTCCTCCAGCTCTTTAGAGGTTCCTCGTTCAAGGTCAATGGTCAACTTTGGAGAGGAGGGCAGGGTCAGGGAAAACAGTGAGGTTTACAGATGGTTTATTTAGAGTGAGGATTGAAAGAAGAAAGTTACCTCTTCAGACTCTCTCATCCCCATCCTTCACCCCAGTCAGCCTACAGGGGCAAACATCCCACCATTAAGGGTAGTGGAATGAGAACTCTGAGAAGTGTTTTAAAAAGAGAATTATAAAACACATCCAAGGGCTTCACTGGTAGCTCAGTGATAAAGAGTTCGCCTTCCAATGCAGGAGACACGGGTTCAATCCCTGATCTGGGAAGATCCCACATGCTGCGGAGCAACTAAGCCCGTGAGTCACAACTATTGAGCCTGTGCTCCAGAGGCTCAGAGTCACAACTACGGAGCCCATGTGCCGCAACTATTGAAGCCCGTGTGCCTTAGGGCCCGAATTCCACAACAAGAAAAGTCACCACAACAAGAAGCCTGCTCACCTCAACTAGAGAGTAGCCCCACTCCCTGCAACTAGAGGAGAGCCTGGGGCAGCAGCGAAGACCCAGAATGGCCCAAAATAAATAAATAAATAAATGAGAATTTTTAAAAACCCACACATCCAAAATATAGAAAAAGGATTCCTTTTCCTTCAATCTTTTAAAACTATGAGATTAGGATGATAGTAATAAGTAAGGTTCATGTCCACACCCTTGAAATTTTTTAAGCCTAGATTAGTATGTGGTAAAAAATGTTTTCTAAACCATATAATCTTAGATCTCTCTCTATATAGACACATACATATAGCTAAATCCCTGATTGATAGAGGAAATATTTGAGCTAATATAATGTTACAGAAATCCCAGTACTGTCTTATGTCATGTTTGTGTTTGGTAAATATGTTAAATGCTCCAGCTTGATTTAATGTAAAACAGGTACATAACAACACATAAGCAAAAGTGTACAAAAGGCCCACTATAACCAAAGTGTTTAATAAATGTTGTTTCATTATTTTTCTCAGATACATGCCAAAGAAATTAGAAAGTGCCAAGAAAAGCAGGAATGGTATTTAGGGCTCTGGCCTGCTTTGGACTTGAATTTAAGCGTTTGGCCTGAAAGTGTCTCAAAATGTGTGTTTTAAAGATGATGCCGGTATCTAGAACAGATGTTCCAATCAACACACACTCACACATGAGAGGGAGGGAGGAAAAGAAGTATTTAAGGAGGGGAGCAGGGATTCTTATATGTGAAGATTATTTCCTTGAATCATGGTCCTGTGATTCAGCATTCATAAAATAAATCATTTACAGTTTGAGCCAACTACCATCAGGTTCCCACAGGGCTAAAGAAAATGACTCGTCGGGGCTCATAAGAAATAGGGGCTGGAACAAGCGTGTGGAGCCTGTGTTCTGTTCCAAGGGGTTGACCGTCCTTAGAAGGCTTACAGACCACGATTTATGAGTCACCTCTCCACCCACACTTCCTCTCCAAGCTCTTAATACCACTGAGGGCTTCTTGTGTTATCCTTGGATTTTAATTCCACAGCTTCCTACTGTCGTCCAATCAACCACCTTCTCTGTTTGCTGGCTAAGGCACAGTATGCCAGGGCCCCTTTCACCCACGCTGACCTAAGTTCTCTTCAGTGGCTGATGACTTGGTTATCATTGAGGTACCGATTCCCCTTGAAGGCCATGTGTGCCCCAGCCTTTCCTAGTCTCAAAATAAGCTGCTGGCTAGATTCAGACCTTGTCCTCTTTTCCATACAATCACAACACAAAAGAACTGAAACGTTTGTGCCCTCAGTCCAGATACTTTCTCAGCTCTAACCATGGCACCTACTTCATAAATCTAAAAAAGATCTCTCTCTATATAGACACATACATATAGCTAAATCCCTGATTGATAGAGGAAATATTTGAGCTAATATAATGTTACAGAAATCCCAGTACTGTCTTATGTCATGTTTGTGTTTGGTAAATATGTTAAATGCTCCAGCTTGATTTAATGTAAAACAGGTACATAACAACACATAAGCAAAAGTGTACAAAAGGCCCACTATAACCAAAGTGTTTAATAAATGTTGTTTCATTATTTTTCTCAGATACATGCCAAAGAAATTAGAAAGTGCCAAGAAAAGCAGGAATGGTATTTAGGGCTCTGGCCTGCTTTGGACTTGAATTTAAGCGTTTGGCCTGAAAGTGTCTCAAAATGTGTGTTTTAAAGATGATGCCGGTATCTAGAACAGATGTTCCAATCAACACACACTCACACATGAGAGGGAGGGAGGAAAAGAAGTATTTAAGGAGGGGAGCAGGGATTCTTATATGTGAAGATTATTTCCTTGAATCATGGTCCTGTGATTCAGCATTCATAAAATAAATCATTTACAGTTTGAGCCAACTACCATCAGGTTCCCACAGGGCTAAAGAAAATGACTCGTCGGGGCTCATAAGAAATAGGGGCTGGAACAAGCGTGTGGAGCCTGTGTTCTGTTCCAAGGGGTTGACCGTCCTTAGAAGGCTTACAGACCACGATTTATGAGTCACCTCTCCACCCACACTTCCTCTCCAAGCTCTTAATACCACTGAGGGCTTCTTGTGTTATCCTTGGATTTTAATTCCACAGCTTCCTACTGTCGTCCAATCAACCACCTTCTCTGTTTGCTGGCTAAGGCACAGTATGCCAGGGCCCCTTTCACCCACGCTGACCTAAGTTCTCTTCAGTGGCTGATGACTTGGTTATCATTGAGGTACCGATTCCCCTTGAAGGCCATGTGTGCCCCAGCCTTTCCTAGTCTCAAAATAAGCTGCTGGCTAGATTCAGACCTTGTCCTCTTTTCCATACAATCACAACACAAAAGAACTGAAACGTGTCTTGGTTGCCCTCAGTCCAGATACTTTCTCAGCTCTAACCATGGCACCTACTTCATCCAGTTGCATTTCATCACAGACACCTGGCAGGGAGCCCAGATCACCATCTTGCCTTCCTTCAGCCTAGATCATGTGGTCACAGCACTTCTCAGACCTTCCACCAGCCCAGGACATGGGCGCAGGATGGATGTAATCCCTGATCTATATCCCAACCATTAGGCAGAAACAACTTCTCAACTTCATCTTGACAGCACATTTTCCCAGAGCCTCATCTCTGTTTCATATCTTCCACTGCCTGAAAGCGCGACAGGTCTACATTCTCTGACCTGTTCTTCCACTCTTCAACCCTCATTCTGCCTCTGACTGGCTTCCCTCCCTAGGTTTTCACCAAATTTGTAGTTCCTCTCGGCATCTGGTTTTTTTTTTAACGATTTATTTATCTATATTTATTTTGGTGGGGGTGGGGTGGGGAGGGAGGGGAGCAGGAGGTCTACTTCTATTGGTCTTTCATTTGTCCATTTTCATCCATCTTTGTTCTTCGGCCTGTGTGGGCCTCCCATCGCAGTGGCCTCTGTCGTTGCAGAGCTCCGGCTCTGGGTGCATGCGCTCCAGAGCTCCGGCTCGGTAATTGGACACATTGGTCCAGCCACTCCACGGCACGTGGGATCTTCCCAGGCCAGGGATTGAACTGGCGCCCCCTGCACTGCAAGGTGGTGTCCTTACCCACTGGACCACCAGGGAAGCCCTTGGCATCTGTTTTGATTTTAAACCCTGATTTTGATTTTGATCTCTTACCTGAGTCTGCTTTTGCCTGAGAGGTTGCTAGGGTCTGGTTAATTCTTCATTTATTCAGCTCCTGTCACTGCAGGTCTGCACCTCCACAAACCTTTCATCTATACATGTGCACACTCACGATTGCCCGTGCACACGCACACACACAGACACTTCAAAGGGAGCATTCATCTTATTTGTAGCATGGTTTAGGGCATGCATATTCCTTTTCCATTAACAGGAGCTAACCCCAATGACCATGGAATATTAATGGGGAATAGAAATGGCCATTTTATCATCAGAGGCAGCTCCGGGAAGGGATGTCAACAGCAGAGCAGCCTATGATAGACTTGCCTTCCACCGTCATAGAGCTCTCCCTGACTCCATAGTCGCCTGACATCCAGGCATCCCAAATCCTTTACACAAGGCTGTTGTACTAAGTGTGAGCAGTGCTACTTCCTCTAAGCTGGAAAGAAACCTAATTTCTGTCCTTTTTCTTCCTTATACGCAGGATGGATGTAATCCTGATCTATATCCCAACCATTAGGCAGAAACAACTTCTCAACTTCATCTTGACAGCACATTTTCCCAGAGCCTCATCTCTGTTTCATATCTTCCACTGCCTGAAAGCGCGACAGGTCTACATTCTCTGACCTGTTCTTCCACTCTTCAACCCTCATTCTGCCTCTGACTGGCTTCCCTCCCTAGGTTTTCACCAAATTTGTAGTTCCTCTCGGCATCTGGTTTTTTTTTTAACGATTTATTTATCTATATTTATTTTGGTGGGGTGGGGTGGGAGGGAGGGGAGCAGGAGGTCTACTTCTATTGGTCTTTCATTTGTCCATTTTCATCCATCTTTGTTCTTCGGCCTGTGTGGGCCTCCCATCGCAGTGGCCTCTGTCGTTGCAGAGCTCCGGCTCTGGGTGCATGCGCTCCAGAGCTCCGGCTCGGTAATTGGACACATTGGTCCAGCCACTCCACGGCACGTGGGATCTTCCCAGGCCAGGGATTGAACTGGCGCCCCCTGCACTGCAAGGTGGTGTCCTTACCCACTGGACCACCAGGGAAGCCCTTGGCATCTGTTTTGATTTTAAACCCTGATTTTGATTTTGATCTCTTACCTGAGTCTGCTTTTGCCTGAGAGGTTGCTAGGGTCTGGTTAATTCTTCATTTATTCAGCTCCTGTCACTGCAGGTCTGCACCTCCACAAACCTTTCATCTATACATGTGCACACTCACGATTGCCCGTGCACACGCACACACACAGACACTTCAAAGGGAGCATTCATCTTATTTGTAGCATGGTTTAGGGCATGCATATTCCTTTTCCATTAACAGGAGCTAACCCCAATGACCATGGAATATTAATGGGGAATAGAAATGGCCATTTTATCATCAGAGGCAGCTCCGGGAAGGGATGTCAACAGCAGAGCAGCCTATGATAGACTTGCCTTCCACCGTCATAGAGCTCTCCCTGACTCCATAGTCGCCTGACATCCAGGCATCCCAAATCCTTTACACAAGGCTGTTGTACTAAGTGTGAGCAGTGCTACTTCCTCTAAGCTGGAAAGAAACCTAATTTCTGTCCTTTTTCTTCCTTATACAACTACCCTCCCCAGCAGCACCCACTCTGTAGGATAGTTCCAGTCCTTCAAGGGACTGGCTCCGATGCCTTAGAGGGAATTTAGCTTTTACTATGCAATATACCTAAATACCACCTCCTTGGGAAGAATCTTCCTGCAGACATTAAGCCTTATTAGACACTGAAATGAGTTATGGAAGAGAGTTTAGCTTCTTGCTCCCTGGAGGTCGTTCAAAGCAGGACGGATTCTTATCTGTCTGGGATGATTATGTGGGATACTGCTGGAGGCCAGGGGATAGAGCGACTCATCTTCAACATAACACTTATTAAATTTCTGGACATTTATGCTACTGTGGCATGTTCCATATAAACGAAAAGATCATTTAAAAGACATAGCCCCAGGGCTTCCCTGGTGACTCAGTGGTACAGAATCCACCTAGCAGTACAGAAGACGTGGATTCAAGCCCTGATCTGGGAAGATTCCACATAACTCAAAGCAATTAAGCCCATGTGCTGCAACTACTGAGCGTACGTTCTAGAAAAAAGTCTGCATAGTATCCAAGACACAGCACAGCCAATAAATAAATAGTTTTTAATAAAAGACACAATCCTTAATCTCAAAGAAGTTTTTAACAATGAAATAAAAGGTTTGTATGGCATACAAATAGTATAATGAATGGGATCTTCCCAGGCCAGGGATTGAACTGGCACCCCTTGTACTGCAAGGCAGTGTCCTTACCCACTGGACCATTAGGGAAGCCCCGCTTTAAATTTTTAAAGCATGTAGGTTTCTCACTTTCTCTTCTCATACTCCTAGTTATGGGTTGGAACTAGGCAGAGCAAGATTTTCAGTAAGTAAATTTTTCTAACTCATATTTTCCAAGAGCTGTGAATGATGTAAAATGGCCATTTTATCATCAGAGGCAGCTCCGGAAGGGATGTCAACAGAGCAGCCTATGATAGACTTGCCTTCCACCGTCATAGAGCTCTCCTGACTCCATAGTCGCCTGACATCCAGGCATCCCAAATCCTTTACACAAGGCTGTTGTACTAAGTGTGAGCAGTGCTACTTCCTCTAAGCTGGAAAGAAACCTAATTTCTGTCCTTTTTCTTCCTTATAC
The DNA here is from genome assembly GCA_022376925.1 of Tragulus kanchil. NCBI lineage: Eukaryota > Metazoa > Chordata > Mammalia > Artiodactyla > Tragulidae > Tragulus > Tragulus kanchil. The sequence goes on along the minus strand of JAIOJX010000028.1, from coordinate 112,861,130 downwards.
AACTACCCTCCCCAGCAGCACCCACTCTGTAGGATAGTTCCAGTCCTTCAAGGGACTGGCTCCGATGCCTTAGAGGGAATTTAGCTTTTACTATGCAATATACCTAAATACCACCTCCTTGGGAAGAATCTTCCTGCAGACATTAAGCCTTATTAGACACTGAAATGAGTTATGGAAGAGAGTTTAGCTTCTTGCTCCCTGGAGGTCGTTCAAAGCAGGACGGATTCTTATCTGTCTGGGATGATTATGTGGGATACTGCTGGAGGCCAGGGGATAGAGCGACTCATCTTCAACATAACACTTATTAAATTTCTGGACATTTATGCTACTGTGGCATGTTCCATATAAACGAAAAGATCATTTAAAAGACATAGCCCCAGGGCTTCCCTGGTGACTCAGTGGTACAGAATCCACCTAGCAGTACAGAAGACGTGGATTCAAGCCCTGATCTGGGAAGATTCCACATAACTCAAAGCAATTAAGCCCATGTGCTGCAACTACTGAGCGTACGTTCTAGAAAAAAGTCTGCATAGTATCCAAGACACAGCACAGCCAATAAATAAATAGTTTTTAATAAAAGACACAATCCTTAATCTCAAAGAAGTTTTTAACAATGAAATAAAAGGTTTGTATGGCATACAAATAGTATAATGAATGGGATCTTCCCAGGCCAGGGATTGAACTGGCACCCCTTGTACTGCAAGGCAGTGTCCTTACCCACTGGACCATTAGGGAAGCCCCGCTTTAAATTTTTAAAGCATGTAGGTTTCTCACTTTCTCTTCTCATACTCCTAGTTATGGGTTGGAACTAGGCAGAGCAAGATTTTCAGTAAGTAAATTTTTCTAACTCATATTTTCCAAGAGCTGTGAATGATGTAAAATGCGAGCAGATATCAAAATCAAGTGGGACAGGCAGCACAAAGTTGTCTTCCATTCTGTCATGCAGAAAGCAAGAGACTGCTGGATTTGGTCTTGAGGGATTCTCAACTTCTAGCACCATGGGATTCTAGGTCAAGGATCACTTAGGGCCAAAGGGGAAAAAAGAAGTATAAGGAGGTGGGAAGAGAGATAATTATTGAGTATTTTTCCTATTAGAGCCAAAATAGTACTGGCCAGAGGTCTATGGTTTTCAGCAGACAAATAAGATGATATTCTTTGAGAGCCAACCTAGTCATATAAACATCTTCTTACGAAGTACATGTTTTTGAGAAATGTCTGCTTAGGCCTTTTCCCCACTTTTTGTTTGGGTTGTTTGCTTTTCTGCTATTGACTGTATGAGCTGCTTGTATATTTTGGATTTATCCTTTGTCAGTTGTTTCATTTGCTATTATTTCCTTCCATTCTGAGGGTTGTCTTTTCACTTTGTTTACCATTTGATTTTCTGTGCGAAAACTTTTAAGTTTAATTAGATCCCACTTGTTTATTTTACTTTAGGAGGTGGATCATAGAAGAGCTTGTTCTGATGACACATTACCATATGTAAAATAGATAGCCAATGGGAATTTGCTACAAGACTCTGGAACTCAAATCAGGGCTCTGTGACCACCTAGAAGGCTGGTTTGGGGAGGGAGGTGGAAGTTCAAGAGGGAGGGGATGTAGGTATACCTATGGTTGACTCACGTTGATGTTTGACAGAAGCTAACACAATACTGTAAAGCAATTATCCTTCCATTAAAAAAAAGACTTTTTTTTAAAGTGCATGGTTGTGCAGAAAGAGGTGCACCACACTGCTTCTAGCAAAGCGCCAATGATGTGTCCCTATCCTCTGCAGCCTCAGGTCCATGCTGTCCGGTATGCACAGAGCTCAGGAGGGCCAATTTTTACAGTCATGCCTGTGCTTTCATGAGAAAGTCTCTTTCTGGGTTACCTCCTTTGTCTTTCTTTCTTTCTTTTTTTTTAATATTTATTTATTTATTTATTTTGGCGGGGGTAGGGAGGGTGGGGGTGGGCGGGCCACTCCTATCGATCTTTCATTTCTCTATTTTCATCCATCTTTTGTTCTTTGGCTCCTGTGGGCCTCCCATCGCGGTGGCCTCTGTTGTCGCAGAGCACCAGCTCTGGGCGCATCCGCTCCAGAGCTCCGCTCGGTAATTGGACACATCGGTCCAGCCGCTCCATGGCACGTGGGATCTTCCTAGGCCAGGGATCGAACCGGCGCCCCTTGCACTGCAAGGCGGTGTCCTTACCCACTGGACCACCAGAGGAAGCCCTCCTTTGTCTTTCTTACTCATGAGACTAAGGGCCTCAGCCAGCAAACCCAGGTCTTTGCATTTCTTCTGGGTGGACCAATTAGAACTAGATTCGCTTTCCTCCACTGGGACCTGCCAGTGGTGAGAGGGGATGGCCAGAGGGAGCAGGCTGGATGCTAGCTCTCAGTTTGGCTACTGCATGTCAGGCCTTGTAGCTTCCCTGGTGGCTCAGATGGTCAAGGATCTGCCTGTGATGCAAGAGACCCATGTGTGATCCCTGGTTTGGGAAGATCCCTGGAGAAGGAAATGGCAACCCACTCCAGGATTCTTGCCTGGGAAATTCTGTGGACAGAGGAACCTGGTGGGCTACAGTGCATGGGGCTGCAGAGTGAGACCTGACTGAGCACCAGCACTTTCACTTTTTACTTAGCAGTGAGGGGATTTTGAAAGTTCTATACATGTGTGTCTCAGTATGAAGAAAATAACTGATTAAATGTGTTTTATGATTTTCTCTTATTTCTTTCTATATAGAGATATGTGAATAGATCAAATTATACCATTATTTACTTCTTTTTTTTTTTAAAGATTTATGTATTTAGGAGGTGGAAGTTCAAGAGGGAGGGGATGTAGGTATACCTATGGTTGACTCACGTTGATGTTTGACAGAAGCTAACACAATACTGTAAAGCAATTATCCTTCCATTAAAAAAAAGACTTTTTTTTAAAGTGCATGGTTGTGCAGAAAGAGGTGCACCACACTGCTTCTAGCAAAGCGCCAATGATGTGTCCCTATCCTCTGCAGCCTCAGGTCCATGCTGTCCGGTATGCACAGAGCTCAGGAGGGCCAATTTTTACAGTCATGCCTGTGCTTTCATGAGAAAGTCTCTTTCTGGGTTACCTCCTTTGTCTTTCTTTCTTTCTTTTTTTTTAATATTTATTTATTTATTTATTTTGGCGGGGGTAGGGAGGGTGGGGGTGGGCGGGCCACTCCTATCGATCTTTCGTTTGTCTAGTTTCATCCATCTTTGTTCTTTGGCCCGTGTGGGCCTCCCATCGCGGTGGCCTCTGTTGTCGCAGAGCACCAGCTCTGGGCGCATGCGCTCCAGAGCTCCGGCTCGGTAATTGGACACATGGGTCCAGCTGCTCCGCGGCACGTGGGATCTTCCTAGGCCAGGGATCGAACCAGCGCCCCTTGCACTGCAAGGTGGTGTCCTTACTCACCGGACCACCAGGGAAGCCCTCCTTTGTCTTTCTTACTCATGAGACTAAGGGCCTCAGCCAGCAAACCCAGGTCTTTGCATTTCTTCTGGGTGGACCAATTAGAACTAGATTCGCTTTCCTCCACTGGGACCTGCCAGTGGTGAGAGGGGATGGCCAGAGGGAGCAGGCTGGATGCTAGCTCTCAGTTTGGCTACTGCATGTCAGGCCTTGTAGCTTCCCTGGTGGCTCAGATGGTCAAGGATCTGCCTGTGATGCAAGAGACCCATGTGTGATCCCTGGTTTGGGAAGATCCCTGGAGAAGGAAATGGCAACCCACTCCAGGATTCTTGCCTGGGAAATTCTGTGGACAGAGGAACCTGGTGGGCTACAGTGCATGGGGCTGCAGAGTGAGACCTGACTGAGCACCAGCACTTTCACTTTTTACTTAGCAGTGAGGGGATTTTGAAAGTTCTATACATGTGTGTCTCAGTATGAAGAAAATAACTGATTAAATGTGTTTTATGATTTTCTCTTATTTCTTTCTATATAGAGATATGTGAATAGATCAAATTATACCATTATTTACTTCTTTTTTTTTTTAAAGATTTATGTATTTATTTTGGGGGTGGGTGGGGAGGGAGGGGAGCAGACGGGCTACTTCTATTGGTCTTTCATTTATCTATTTTCATTCATCTTTGTTCTTTGGCCCGTGTGGGCCTCCCATCACGATGGCCTCTGTTGTCTCAGAGCACCGGCTCTGGGCGCACCAGAGCTCTGGCTGGGTAATTGGACACATCGGTCCAGCTGCTCCGCAGCATGTGGGATCTTCCCAGGCCAGGGATTGAACCGGCGCCCCTTGCACTGCAAGGTGGTGTCCTTACCCACTGGACCACCAGGGAAGCCCTATTTACTTCTAAACATAGGTTTTTGGGCCACTAAAAGAAAAGCATGTACATTAGAGGTATTGTAATGTAATCTCCATGTTCAGTTTATGGAATATTTTCTCCTTCCGGGAATATACAGAAAATAGGGTGTGGTTATTTTGTGACATTTTCACTCCAGTGAGTTTCTTCAACTGAACCTACCTGATTTGATGTCCTTTTAGCAGAGTCAGCGAACCTCTCAAGATGTAATGTCTAGGCACCTCACATCTAGGGGCCTCATTGACTTTCTTTTTTTGTTGTTGTTTTTAAATTAAAACATGTAAGTTGAATTTCCATAGGTAAGTAATAGGAGTGTAGATTGAATTTTCCTATAATTCAGTCAGGGATTAACTGCTGAGTTAGTAAACAGCGAATAAGGTGAGTGTTAGCTTCTTTCACTCACATTAAAAAATAAAAGAGAGAGGGAAACTTCCCTAGTGGTCCAGTGACTAAGACTCCATGCTCCCAATGCAGGGGGCCTGGGTTCAACCCCTCATCAGGGAACTAGATCCTGTATGCCACACCTGAAGATTCCGCATGCTGCAAGTGAGACCTGACTGAGCACCAGCACTTTCACTTTTTACTTAGCAGTGAGGGGATTTTGAAAGTTCTATACATGTGTGTCTCAGTATGAAGAAAATAACTGATTAAATGTGTTTTATGATTTTCTCTTATTTCTTTCTATATAGAGATATGTGAATAGATCAAATTATACCATTATTTACTTCTTTTTTTAAAGATTTATGTATTTTTTTTGGGGGGTGGGGGGGGGGGAAGGGGAGCAGACGGGCTACTTCTATTGGTCTTTCATTTATCTATTTTCATTCATCTTTGTTCTTTGGCCCGTGTGGGCCTCCCATCACGATGGCCTCTGTTGTCTCAGAGCACCGGCTCTGGGCGCACCAGAGCTCTGGCTGGGTAATTGGACACATCGGTCCAGCTGCTCCGCAGCATGTGGGATCTTCCCAGGCCAGGGATTGAACCGGCGCCCCTTGCACTGCAAGGTGGTGTCCTTACCCACTGGACCACCAGGGAAGCCCTATTTACTTCTAAACATAGGTTTTTGGGCCACTAAAAGAAAAGCATGTACATTAGAGGTATTGTAATGTAATCTCCATGTTCAGTTTATGGAATATTTTCTCCTTCCGGGAATATACAGAAAATAGGGTGTGGTTATTTTGTGACATTTTCACTCCAGTGAGTTTCTTCAACTGAACCTACCTGATTTGATGTCCTTTTAGCAGAGTCAGCGAACCTCTCAAGATGTAATGTCTAGGCACCTCACATCTAGGGGCCTCATTGACTTTCTTTTTTTGTTGTTGTTTTTAAATTAAAACATGTAAGTTGAATTTCCATAGGTAAGTAATAGGAGTGTAGATTGAATTTTCCTATAATTCAGTCAGGGATTAACTGCTGAGTTAGTAAACAGCGAATAAGGTGAGTGTTAGCTTCTTTCACTCACATTAAAAAATAAAAGAGAGAGGGAAACTTCCCTAGTGGTCCAGTGACTAAGACTCCATGCTCCCAATGCAGGGGGCCTGGGTTCAACCCCTCATCAGGGAACTAGATCCTGTATGCCACACCTGAAGATTCCGCATGCTGCAATTAAGACCTGTCACAGCAAATGAATCAATATAAAAAAGAGAGAGAGGTTTATATGCCAAATTTGATCAACATACAATTGGTCAAGACTTTAGTATTATTTAGTCAATTATTTCATGTATTATATAATTCATTAAATGTTTAGAGTAAAACTTTATCATTTTATCCATACTCTAACAGCTTAGGCTTCTAAACATATTGTTCAACTATGTGATTTTCGACATTAAAGAGTCAATCTAAGGAATTCCTTGGTGGTTCAGGTGTTAAAACTCAGTATTTTCACTGCTGTAGACCCAGACTTGATCCCTGGTCTGAGAACTAAGATCCCAAAAGCTGTACTGTGTGGCCATACAAAAAGTAACAATAATAATCATATATAAGTTCTTGTAAGATAAATCATTTTTTATACATGCTGTCATTAATTTTTTTTTAAGTGCTGATTTACATACACTCTTGACAGTTCAGGAGAAAGATTTTCAATATAGAAGGACTGATAATGATAAGTTTTCACTCAAGGAATGAATTTTCCCACCAGGAGTTAAGCAAATATTCCAGTTTCAAAGATGGAACTAATTTTATTCTTTTGTAGTCAGTTGTTAAAAGCTGCTAGTTTTAGGGGCCAAATCTGTGCCAGGGAACTCCGGGTGCTCTTGAACACATATGGGAGAAAGAGGAAGGGAGTGGAGTGTCCTTTGACCTCATAAGTCCCCCAGGGATCAAGCTGATCCCATAAAGGCAAGAGGAGGGAGGCTGGAGCTCATTTCCTTGGGAGTTGTCAGGCTGCAAGCAATTTATGCCTCCAATCTAAATATTTAGTCTCTTTGTTAACTGAGGGTAATATCTATCTTGCAGAGCATTTGTGAATATTTTAAATGTTACATATAAATTATTAATCCTATTGTTTTTCAACAGTAGATGTTCAATAAATGGTAGTCATGTATTTGAAAGCTTGCCTCTTTTTTCCCCCCTCCATGGACAATAAATCCCTTGAGAGTAAGACTTTTCTAGCTCCTGGTACAGAAGGTCCCATGTTGCCACTGATCAATAAATATTTGTTGAGGTGAAAGTTTCATTTTGGAAAGACTTTTACAATAATCTTGCCTTTAGAGTCTTAAGCCATTCAGTCTGATTCATCTTTCCCTTCAATTTCCTAAAATCTAATTTCCTGGTGTCTAGGGGCACTTTTGACATTGGTGGCTATCACACTGTCTAACCCGACCTGGGCATTTCCTCCTCAGACTTCACATCCATTTCACAAACAGTGCATGCGCCCTCCTCTCTCCGTTCAACTATGTGATTTTCGACATTAAAGAGTCAATCTAAGGAATTCCTTGGTGGTTCAGGTGTTAAAACTCAGTATTTTCACTGCTGTAGACCCAGACTTGATCCCTGGTCTGAGAACTAAGATCCCAAAAGCTGTACTGTGTGGCCATACAAAAAGTAACAATAATAATCATATATAAGTTCTTGTAAGATAAATCATTTTTTATACATGCTGTCATTAATTTTTTTTTAAGTGCTGATTTACATACACTCTTGACAGTTCAGGAGAAAGATTTTCAATATAGAAGGACTGATAATGATAAGTTTTCACTCAAGGAATGAATTTTCCCACCAGGAGTTAAGCAAATATTCCAGTTTCAAAGATGGAACTAATTTTATTCTTTTGTAGTCAGTTGTTAAAAGCTGCTAGTTTTAGGGGCCAAATCTGTGCCAGGGAACTCCGGGTGCTCTTGAACACATATGGGAGAAAGAGGAAGGGAGTGGAGTGTCCTTTGACCTCATAAGTCCCCCAGGGATCAAGCTGATCCCATAAAGGCAAGAGGAGGGAGGCTGGAGCTCATTTCCTTGGGAGTTGTCAGGCTGCAAGCAATTTATGCCTCCAATCTAAATATTTAGTCTCTTTGTTAACTGAGGGTAATATCTATCTTGCAGAGCATTTGTGAATATTTTAAATGTTACATATAAATTATTAATCCTATTGTTTTTCAACAGTAGATGTTCAATAAATGGTAGTCATGTATTTGAAAGCTTGCCTCTTTTTCCTCCCTCCATGGACAATAAATCCCTTGAGAGTAAGACTTTTCTAGCTCCTGGTACAGAAGGTCCCATGTTGCCACTGATCAATAAATATTTGTTGAGGTGAAAGTTTCATTTTGGAAAGACTTTTACAATAATCTTGCCTTTAGAGTCTTAAGCCATTCAGTCTGATTCATCTTTCCCTTCAATTTCCTAAAATCTAATTTCCTGGTGTCTAGGGGCACTTTTGACATTGGTGGCTATCACACTGTCTAACCCGACCTGGGCATTTCCTCCTCAGACTTCACATCCATTTCACAAACAGTGCATGCGCCCTCCCTCTCTCCGTCTCTCTCTCTCTCTGTTAGAATTAAATACAAATTAGCAGTTCTTCTGGTTGTATCCTTTACCCTATATGAGATGAAATTGTCAGAAAAATACACTGTCAGTTTATCAGATGCTTTGTTTGTAGCACACTGAGATCGCCAACGGATACCCTCATAGCTGAATCCCCCTTTGCTACTCACTGTACCTTGATTATGCCAATTTTGCATTTTCTTTCACTTGAAAGGAATGTGAAGTTACAACATATCCTGTTAAGGAAAATTAACTTTGCCGTTATCCTGGGTCAATATCCTATTATTAAGATAGACCAGGCATGAAGTATTAACTTTCTCTATTCTGTTTCCCTTCTATGCCTCTCCCTCAGACTCAGATTCTAGGGCTCAATATCTCTGTACTCTTGTCCTCATCTATCCCCTACTGAGAAGATGAGCCCACCCTTTTGCAACATGTGTATTTCCAAAGACAAAAGAGTCTTTGTTTTAATTAATTTTCATTGGATCAAAGTGGCTTTACAATGTTGTGCTAGTTTCTGCTGTACAGCAAAATTAGTCAGCCATGTTGTCATTGTTGTTCAGAGGTTAAATTGTGTCTGATTCTTCACCACCTTATGCACTGCAGCACGCCAGTCTCCTCTGTCTTCCATTATCTCCTAGAGTTTGCTCAAATTTTTGTCTGTTGAGTTGATGAGGCTATCAAACCATCTCATCCTCTGCTGCCCTCTGCTTTTGCCTTTAGTCTTTCCCAGCATCAGGGTCTTTTCCAATGAGCTTTTTACATCAGGTGCCCGAAGTATTGGAGCTTCATCTTCAGCATTAGTCCTTCCAACGAATATTCAGTGTTGACTTCCTTTAGGATTGCCTGGTTTGATCTCCTTGCAGTCCAAGAGATTCTCAAGAGTCTTCTCCAACACCACAGTTTGAAAGCATCCATTCTTTGGTGCTCAGCCTTCTTTATGGTTCAACTCTCACATCCGTACATGACTACTGGAAAAATCATAGCTTTGACTATACAGACCTTTGTTGGCAAAGTGACGTCTCTGCTTTGTAAAACACTGTCTAGGTTGTCATAGCTTTCCTTCCAAGGAGCTAGCATTTTTAAATTTCATGGCTGCAGTCACCATCTGCAGTGACTTTGGAGCTCCTAAAAATAAGATCTGCCACTACTTCTACTTTTCCCCCTTCTATTGCTATGAAGTGAGGGGACCAGATGCCATGATCTTAGGTTTTTTTGTTTCTTAATGTTCTGTTTCAAGTGAATTTTTCTACTCTCTTCTTTCACTCTCATCAAGAGGCTCTTGCATATATGTATATATATATATATACCCTCCCCTTTGGATTTTCTTCCCATTCAGATCACTGCAGTGCTTAAGTAGAGTTCCCTGTGCTACACAGTATATTCTTGTCCATTATTTATATTTAGTATCAATAGTGTATATATGTAAGGAAACCATAAACAACATGAAAAGACAACCCTGAGAATGGGAGAAAATATTTGCAAATTAAGCAACTGACAAAGGATTAATCTCTAAAATATACAAACTTCCCATAAAACTCAATATCGAAAAAACAAATAATCCACTCAAAAGATGGGCAGAAGACCTGAACAAACATCTCTCCAAAGAACACATACAGATGGCCAACATGAAAAGATGCTCCATCAGCAATTATTAGAGATGAGGTCTTGTTTCACGCCCGGGCTTTCTCCACCTCTACTTTGATTAAGTTTGAAATGAGTTCAGTTGCAAGGAACAGAAAATCTGCTTTTAAAATGACTTATAAAGTAGAAACCCTCACCTCTTCTTTCTCTTCTTCCTCCTCTTCCTCCTGTAGCACAACAAGCAATTCAGATACACAAGATTAGTGTCATTGTCTCCGGTGTCCTCCTGCTTGGTCTTTTCAATCCTCTGCCATTACCGGAGAGGTGTTACACCTGGGTTCAACCAGCAAAAGAGTGTGGGGTGGTATCAGTCATGTCTGCCTTTTGTACCAAGAAAATGAGAACATCTTCAGAAGCTGCCCAGGAAACCTCTAATTGGCCAATATGTGTCACATGGACCCATCTAGTAACAAGGGTACATAGGAAAGTGAATTGCTTTTTCAGACTATTGCTTTTTCTCCCCACCTTGGCTGCACTGCCTGGCATGTGGGATCTTGGTTCCTCATCCAGGGATTGAATTGGTGATTCCTGAACTGGAAGCACAGAATCTTTTATTTTTAAAAAAGATTTATTCAATTTTTGGCTCTACTGGGTCTTCATTGCTGTGAGCGGGCTTTCCCTAGTTGTGGCAAGTGGGGGCTTCTCTTCGTTGTGGTGAGCAGGCTTCTAGAGCACAGGCTGTAGGCAGGTGGGCGTCTCTAGTTGTTGCTCGTGGGATCAGTAGTTGTAGCTCACATGCTCCATAACGCAGGCCTGATAGTTGGGGCTCACAGACTTAGTTGCTCTTCACCATGTGGGATCGTCCCTGACCAGGGACTGAACCCATGTCCCATGCATTGGCAGGTGGAGTCTTAACCACTGGACCACAAGGGAAGTCCTGTTCTTCTGGACTTTATAGTTAAAACGGCAAAGTAATTGGGAATAACTCTTGGTTAGCCAATCAACAGTATCTACAATAACTTTCCAGTATAAATTGGCGGAGAGCTGGCATACTAGCTTTGCCTAAACTGAGGTCATTGTTATTTATGGTTCTTCTCAAACTAATGACCGCCAGAAAGTATTGAAGATAATGAAGTCTGATACCCACTGCCACAATATTTGCCAAGTTATGTTTTCCAAACTTACCCAATTAAATGAATCACTTAGAATAAATATTAAGCAGAAGTATACATTCCTGGTGATTTCCCCAGAAGAGTCTAATTCAGTTGGCCTAGGGATAGAGTTGACATTTCCCAGGTCGTGCAGTGATAAAGATTTCTCCTGACAGTAAAGGAGATGCAAGAGATGTGGGCTCGATCTCTGGGTTGGGAAGATCCTCTGGTGTAAAAACATGATTACTCACTCCAATATTCTTGCCTGGAAAATTCCATAAACAGAGGAACCTGATGTGCTTACAGTCCATGGGGTTGCAAAGAGTCAAAAACAACTGAGAGACTTAGCATGCACACACAGGGATAGTTAGGAAATGAGAACATCTTCAGAAGCTGCCCAGGAAACCTCTAATTGGCCAATATGTGTCACATGGACCCATCTAGTAACAAGGGTACATAGGAAAGTGAATTGCTTTTTCAGACTATTGCTTTTTCTCCCCACCTTGGCTGCACTGCCTGGCATGTGGGATCTTGGTTCCTCATCCAGGGATTGAATTGGTGATTCCTGAACTGGAAGCACAGAATCTTTTATTTTTAAAAAAGATTTATTCAATTTTTGGCTCTACTGGGTCTTCATTGCTGTGAGCGGGCTTTCCCTAGTTGTGGCAAGTGGGGGCTTCTCTTCGTTGTGGTGAGCAGGCTTCTAGAGCACAGGCTGTAGGCATGTGGGCTTCTCTAGTTGTAGCTCATGGGATCAGTAGTTGTAGCTCACATGCTCTATAATGCAGGCTTAGTAGTTGTGGCTCACAGACTTAGTTGCTCTTCACCATGTGGGATCGTCCCTGACCAGGGACTGAACCCATGTCCCATGCATTGGCAGGTGGAGTCTTAACCACTGGACCACAAGGGAAGTCCTGTTCTTCTGGACTTTATAGTTAAAACGGCAAAGTAATTGGGAATAACTCTTGGTTAGCCAATCAACAGTATCTACAATAACTTTCCAGTATAAATTGGCGGAGAGCTGGCATACTAGCTTTGCCTAAACTGAGGTCATTGTTATTTATGGTTCTTCTCAAACTAATGACCGCCAGAAAGTATTGAAGATAATGAAGTCTGATACCCACTGCCACAATATTTGCCAAGTTATGTTTTCCAAACTTACCCAATTAAATGAATCACTTAGAATAAATATTAAGCAGAAGTATACATTCCTGGTGATTTCCCCAGAAGAGTCTAATTCAGTTGGCCTAGGGATAGAGTTGACATTTCCCAGGTCGTGCAGTGATAAAGATTTCTCCTGACAGTAAAGGAGATGCAAGAGATGTGGGCTCGATCTCTGGGTTGGGAAGATCCTCTGGTGTAAAAACATGATTACTCACTCCAATATTCTTGCCTGGAAAATTCCATAAACAGAGGAACCTGATGTGCTTACAGTCCATGGGGTTGCAAAGAGTCAAAAACAACTGAGAGACTTAGCATGCACACACAGGGATAGTTAGGAATTCATAGTTTTAGAAAACATGCCAGGGACTTCCCTGGTGGTCCAGTGGGTGAAGAGTCCACCAGTTCGATCCCTGACCAGGAAGAACCTACATGCCATGGAGCAGCTGGACCGATATGTCCAATTACGAGCCAGCACTCTGGAGTGCATGTGCCCAGAGCTAGTGCTCTGCAATGAGTGAGGCCACTGCATTGGGAGGCCCACACAGGCCAAAGAATAAAGACAGATGAAAAATAAATGAATGAAAAACCAATAAAAGAGACCAAACAAAACAAAACAAAACATGCCAATGGATTTTTCTCATCAAATTTGAAGATGGTTGGTCCAAAGGATATCTCTGATTAGCCTTGCCTTGGTTATAAACCTTCAGCTTCTTAGGATATTGTCATGAACAGGATTATATGAACACTCATTTTTTCCTCTAGATGCTGCTCCGCCTATTATTTTTCTAGGTCCTCATTATTATTTCTCTTACATATTTCTCTCATAACATTCCTCTCAAAATGTTCTACTCCAGATGAATTCTTTCTCCTGCCCCATGGCTTCACTACAAAGACTTCTTCATTTCTTGTAAATTTGTCCCAATTTAGCTCTGACCTTGCCCCCTTTCCTTTTATTGCTTAACCTCCAATTTCCAACACAAGTTGCTATGTCTTTTTTTTCCATTTTACTTCACTATTTCAGTCCATCAATTAACCTCTTATAAAACAATATTATTATATAAAATCATGTGATCTTTAAAAAAATTTAAAAGAAAAATTCTCAAGTTCCTATTTGTTTCCCCTTGTTATGTCTAATTCAGTTAAGCAGAAGTATACATTCCTGGTGATTTCCCCAGAAGAGTCTAATTCAGTTGGCCTAGGGATAGAGTTGACATTTCCCAGGTCGTGCAGTGATAAAGATTTCTCCTGACAGTAAAGGAGATGCAAGAGATGTGGGCTCGATCTCTGGGTTGGGAAGATCCTCTGGTGTAAAAACATGATTACTCACTCCAATATTCTTGCCTGGAAAATTCCATAAACAGAGGAACCTGATGTGCTTACAGTCCATGGGGTTGCAAAGAGTCAAAAACAACTGAGAGACTTAGCATGCACACACAGGGATAGTTAGGAATTCATAGTTTTAGAAAACATGCCAGGGACTTCCCTGGTGGTCCAGTGGGTGAAGAGTCCACCAGTTCGATCCCTGACCAGGAAGAACCTACATGCCATGGAGCAGCTGGACCGATATGTCCAATTACGAGCCAGCACTCTGGAGTGCATGTGCCCAGAGCTAGTGCTCTGCAATGAGTGAGGCCACTGCATTGGGAGGCCCACACAGGCCAAAGAATAAAGACAGATGAAAAATAAATGAATGAAAAACCAATAAAAGAGACCAAACAAAACAAAACAAAACATGCCAATGGATTTTTCTCATCAAATTTGAAGATGGTTGGTCCAAAGGATATCTCTGATTAGCCTTGCCTTGGTTATAAACCTTCAGCTTCTTAGGATATTGTCATGAACAGGATTATATGAACACTCATTTTTTCCTCTAGATGCTGCTCCGCCTATTATTTTTCTAGGTCCTCATTATTATTTCTCTTACATATTTCTCTCATAACATTCCTCTCAAAATGTTCTACTCCAGATGAATTCTTTCTCCTGCCCCATGGCTTCACTACAAAGACTTCTTCATTTCTTGTAAATTTGTCCCAATTTAGCTCTGACCTTGCCCCCTTTCCTTTTATTGCTTAACCTCCAATTTCCAACACAAGTTGCTATGTCTTTTTCTTTCCATTTTACTTCACTATTTCAGTCCATCAATTAACCTCTTATAAAACAATATTATTATATAAAAGTCATGTGATCTTTAAAAAAAAAATTTAAAAGAAAAATTCTCAAGTTCCTATGTTTACATGTAGCCACATCTCTTCTAGAACATGTTTTTCAGATGTGAAGAGCCTTGTGTGCGTGAATAGTACACAAAGATGTGAGCAGACCATAAGAGGCATCGAGCAAGACAAGGCTGTCGTGGGCTAAAAGGGCTAGGTAAGGCACAGAGCAGAAAAAAAATTTGCTTTGAATCTTGAAAAGTTGTCTAGGTTTAGAAAGGTAGCAGCAGCAAAGAAAAAAAAAATTCTATAAAGGTGGGCATTGTACTATTTTTCTTCCTCGCACTTTGCTTCTAATGAAATCTGTACTTGTTTGCCTCTCTCTACGAGCATATATGCTTCATAATGCAGGAATTTTATTGTCGTTGTTTTAAATTTGAAATCCACAGTGGGGCCTGACACAGAGTAGCCACTCAATGAATATTTGCTACTGAAGCATGCCCGAGTGACTGAAGGAAGGGAATTGGTCAGATCACCTGATTGAAGCTGTATTCCAGTGAGGTTGGAGTAGAAAGTGCAGTCTGTGAGTTGTACCAATGTTGAATGTGAGGCAAGAGAGTTACAGTTCTCCTTTAGGCAATGAACGGGAGAGGAAGCCAATGTGATGGAACTCCTCCGCCCAGCTCGCCTGGTTTCTATATTTGGTGGAACTACTCCAAAGGCACTGGGAAAGGTTATAAAAATGGAGAAGCGAAGATGGTGTCCTTCTTAGGAAAAGGATGGTCACTGACATTCTGGCTGCTGAGGCTGTGGGCTGGCTGTTCCTCTAGGAGCCCAGGCTTGGAGGCTAAGATCAGTCCGGTGAGGGAAACTAGACTATTCTGGGGACAAGGTTCTCTTCCTGGACCCAGGGGCCACATCTCTAACCGGTACCCTTTGATCTCCACGGTTGCCTCTTTTATCCTAATCCATAGTCTCAGTAACCTCACTTGTGGATTGTTAAAAGTGTCCCTTAGGACAGCAAGCATTCCTTACAGTCCTTCCCTCCCTCCTTGCTTTATACACACGCACAACTCACACATGCAACAAAGTCCTCTTCAGTGCATCAGCAACATCTGCCTTCCTAAAGGACTGCTTTCATGGTGTAACTTTCCTGGTAAAGGACCATGGCAGACCCCTAGCAAATATCCCTTTAACCCAGTCCATCTTTAAATCTAGCTTTCTCTCCCTTTCCTTCCTCCTCTCCAACCAGTGATCAGTCCTCTTTACACACATCTAAAGCTTCTTTTCTTCTAGTAAAATAGGGCTACTCATATTAATTTGGCAATATGCAAATAGGCCAGATATTGTCCATGCATGCCTGGCCCCTTTAAACTCACTTCTCCCCTGTTTTTCAGGGTCTAGAAACCTGAGAACAACATTTCTCATATTTCATTGCCAGCAGGGTTTCAGATACTATCTGAGCTCTGCCAGTCCGATGCACTGGTGAGAGGTTTGCAGGCAGAAGGGAGAAGGCAGCCATCACTGGCTTTTTCCTCTGTTGATGGTGATGAGCAGCCATGTGTCACCTCACCTCCTGCGGCTCAAGACTGTGAAGTCAGCAGAGTGCCCGCGCCCTCCATACTCTAGGAGGCAGAAGCTCTTTGATGCTTTGTGTAAGGATATGGCAGGCACCATCCTGCTCATTAGGGAAGATACAGAGGGAACAAGAAATGTCAGAGTAGAAATGACTCTTATTAACACACTTTTATGTCTCAACTTCCCCCTTCATTTTAACGTGTGACTGGAAGCTACATAGCTCAGGAACTTGGAGGACAGCAGAGTGGTTTTAAATAGTAAACAGATGTTGACTCTTAGACCAGGAGTGAATTTTTTTAATGCCACCACTTTTATCAATGACCCAAGACAGTTGGCATTTCAGTAACATAATAATACATTATAATGGGAGCTTTCGAAATAAGTATATTGAATAATTAAATGCTTTTAAAATCATCTTAAGATGATATTTATGTTCTGTTTTTCTTCTCTTGGTGCCATATTACTATAGGATTAATAGAAATTTCAAATATGTTACTTAATACATGTTGATTTGAAAGAGAAAATTAAAGAGGAACACTGTGGGTTTTTTTCTAATTTTTATTTATTTATTTATTTTTGACTTTTCTGGGTTTTCACTGCTGTTGCGGGCTCTTCTCTAGTTGCAGGGAGTGGGGGCTACTCTCTAATTGAGGTGAGCAGGCTTCTTGTTGTGGTGACTTCTCGGTATGGAACTCGAGCTCTAGGGCTCACGGGCTTTAGTAGTTGCAGCACATGGGCTCAATAGTTGCAGCTCTGAGGCCCTATAGCACAGGCTCAATAGTTGTGGCTCATGGGCTTAGTTGCTCCACAGCATGTGGAATCTCCCTGGATCAGGGATTGAACCCATGTTTCCTGCATTGGCAGGTGAACTCTTTACCACTGAGCTACCAGGAAAGCCACTCAAAGAGGAACACTTTGAATTCCATATATGAATATACTAGGAAACATTTTTAAAAGGTATTGAATTTCAAAAATGATTTTATTCTGCACACCAAAGTGAATAATAGAAATATTTTTTCCAGATAATTGGATAAAAAATACATTCACAGATATACTAGATATTCGAATTAGAGCTTTGAGGACTTTCAAAAAATTATTCTCACGTTTTGTTTTCTTTTTCTTAAAAATTGAATTGAGCAAAAAAAAAAAAAAATTGAATTGAGCAATTTCAATTTATTAAGTGCACCAAGAATACATGATAACATTCACATTTCAAAAATTTGAAGCAAAACAGACCAGGGAAAACTCCCCCTGACAGTCTTTCTCCCTCCTCTGAGAGATAAGGGTGTTAGCACAATTAATAGGGCAGGAATAGAGATTCAGACATAGAGACCATCTGTCTGTGAACAAGGTAGGGTGAGAAGGAAGGGGATGGGGTGAATTGAGAGATTAGGACTGACATATATACACTACCATGGGTAAAATAGATAGCTAGTAGGAACCTTCTATATAGCACAGGGAGCTCAGCTCGTTGCTCTGTGATGACCTAGACGGATGGGATGGAGGGATTGGGTGGGAGGGAGGCTCAAGAGGGAAGAGACATATGTATACATATAACTGATTCACTTAGTTGTTCAGCAGTTATTAACACAACATTGTAAAGCAACTATACCTGAATTTTTAAAAAATAACCTATATGAGAAAAAGAATCTGAGAAAGTATATATATATGACTGATTCACTTTATAATACACCTGAAAGGAACACAACATCATAAATCAACTACACTCCAAAACTGGGCTCAGATGGTAAAGAATCTGCCTGCAATGCAGGAGACCTGGGTTTGATCCTTGGGTCAGGAAGATCCCCTGGAGAAGGATATGGCTGCCCACTCCAGTATTCTTGCCTGGAGAATTCCATGGACAGTCCGTGGGGTCACAAAGAGCTGGACATGACTGAGCGCTAATGATTTCACTTTCATACTCCAAAAATAAATGATGTTAGCACACTGATCCTTGCCATCATGCTTCCTAGCCATACGGTTGGGAAGCAGCATGGTTCCTTTCACCAACCGATCCGTGCTACTTCAAAATAGGAACTTTCGAATTTAGAGCTCCCCAAAGAGGAACACTTTAAAAAAACCGGAAACATTTTTAAAAGGTATTGAATTTCAAAAATGATTTTATTCTGCACACCAAAGTGAATAATAGAAATATTTTTTCCAGATAATTGGATAAAAAATACATTCACAGATATACTAGATATTCGAATTAGAGCTTTGAGGACTTTCAAAAAATTATTCTCACGTTTTGTTTTCTTTTTCTTAAAAATTGAATTGAGCAAAAAAAAAAAAAAATTGAATTGAGCAATTTCAATTTATTAAGTGCACCAAGAATACATGATAACATTCACATTTCAAAAATTTGAAGCAAAACAGACCAGGGAAAACTCCCCCTGACAGTCTTTCTCCCTCCTCTGAGAGATAAGGGTGTTAGCACAATTAATAGGGCAGGAATAGAGATTCAGACATAGAGACCATCTGTCTGTGAACAAGGTAGGGTGAGAAGGAAGGGGATGGGGTGAATTGAGAGATTAGGACTGACATATATACACTACCATGGGTAAAATAGATAGCTAGTAGGAACCTTCTATATAGCACAGGGAGCTCAGCTCGTTGCTCTGTGATGACCTAGACGGATGGGATGGAGGGATTGGGTGGGAGGGAGGCTCAAGAGGGAAGAGACATATGTATACATATAACTGATTCACTTAGTTGTTCAGCAGTTATTAACACAACATTGTAAAGCAACTATACCTGAATTTTTAAAAAATAACCTATATGAGAAAAAGAATCTGAGAAAGTATATATATATGACTGATTCACTTTATAATACACCTGAAAGGAACACAACATCATAAATCAACTACACTCCAAAACTGGGCTCAGATGGTAAAGAATCTGCCTGCAATGCAGGAGACCTGGGTTTGATCCTTGGGTCAGGAAGATCCCCTGGAGAAGGATATGGCTGCCCACTCCAGTATTCTTGCCTGGAGAATTCCATGGACAGTCCGTGGGGTCACAAAGAGCTGGACATGACTGAGCGGCTAATGATTTCACTTTCATACTCCAAAAATAAATGATGTTAGCACACTGATCCTTGCCATCATGCTTCCTAGCCATACGGTTGGGAAGCAGCATGGTTCCTTTCACCAACCAGATTATCCAGTGCTACTTTCACTGTAAGATTGCTATGGTGGTGGTTTAGTCACTAAGTCCTCTCTGATTCTTGTGACCCCATGGACTGCAGCCCGCCAGGCTCCGGTCTCTGGGATTCTCCAGGCAAGAATATTGGCATGGGTTGCCATTTCCTTCTCCAAATATTGTTACAGTTGTAACAATTTTTGGTAACTTTTTGCATCTTTTATAACCTTAATTCTTTCACTTTGTAGGTTGATTCTGAGATGAAAAGTAATAAATAGCACTTATCATGACTGTAAATTTTGTTCACTGCAGAGGTAAACAGTGTGATATATTTCCTTCTCTGTTGTTTCAAGGTCACAATGCTGTTAATAGTTGATATTTCAATGAATTTCCCCTATTCCAGTCTATTAATTGCTCAAAATCATACTATATTAAAAATATTAATATCATACTTTTTATTATGTTTTGCTTTTATTTTCCCTGCTGTTTCTAATTACCTTCCTCTTACTCTTTTTTACTGTTATTTGTAATAGTCTATGGTATAGATGTATTATAATTTGCTTCATGCTCCAATATGATTGAATACTTGAGTTGTTTCTTTTTTTTTTCTTATTATGCACAATACTTTAACAAATGTCTTGCCCATGCATTTTTGCGGACATACAGATTTCTGTAGGATAAAATCTAGAGGTAGAATTGCTGGGTTGAATGGAATGTATATGATAATAACTGCTGCCAAATAGCCATCAGAAAGGTTCACCATCTACATTCCCACCAACATTACACAGAAAGGTATGACTCAGTGCTTCTGAGACTCATTCATTGTGAGTTAAGAGTATCTCATTCCTGTTTTAATTTGTTTTTTCTTGATTACTGTGAGGTAAAGCATCTTTTTTTTTTTTTAACGATTTATTTATTTATTTATTTTGGGCGGGGGTCGGGTTGGAGAGGGAGGGGAGCGGGCGGGCCACTTCTATTGGTCTTTCATTTCTCTATTTTCATCCGTCTTTGTTCTTTGGCTCCTGTGGGCCTCCCATCGCGGTGGCATCTGTCGTTGCAGAGCGCTGGCTCTGGGCGCATGCGCTCCAGAGCTCTGGCTCGGTAATTGGACACATCGGTCCAGCCGCTCCGCGGCCCGTGGGATCTTCCCAGGCCAGGGATCGAACCGGCGCCCCTTGCACTGCAAGGCGGTGTCCTTATCCACTGGACCACCAGGGGAAGCCCTAAAGCATCTTTTCAAAAGATTATTGGCAGGGCTTCCCTTGTGGCTCAGTGGATAGTCACCTGTCCGCCAATGCAGGAGACACTGGTCCGATCCCTGATCCAGGAAGATCCCACATGCCGCAGAGCAGCTAAACCCAGACATCAACAAAGACCCAGCACAGCCAGAAATAAGTAAATGAAAGTGGTTTTTTTTTTTTTTAAAAAGAGTATTGGCACTTGGTATTTCCTCTTCAGTATTTTGTTTTCTTTTGGTTTGGAGTCTTTTCTGTGTTTAGGATTCCTTGTATATATTGATTGTTAACTCTTTTGTCTGTTGGACAGGTTGTAAATATATTCTCCCAGGATGTCAACTTTCTTTCAACTTTGCTTGCACTGTCTTCTCTCAAAGAGAAGTTTACGTTTTCCTGTAGTTAAAAATCAATGTCCTTCATAGCTTTGTGCTGTCTTGCTTAATTTAAGATGGACTTCCCTAGTCTTAAGGAAATAAACTTGCTTTCTTTTTATGTTTGAAAATATGTTTGTATATTTTCTTTTTACATTTAACTTCTTTACCCACTGAAAATACTTTGTATATGCCGAAGTAATTTTCTTCATTCTATATGTGCATATGACAAACTATACAAACTCTCCAACTCCTGAGCAGAAGCAGACATGATAATATCTTCTCTGTGCTTTTTGTTCCAAATCACAGAAAGGTATGACTCAGTGCTTCTGAGACTCATTCATTGTGAGTTAAGAGTATCTCATTCCTGTTTTAATTTGTTTTTTCTTGATTACTGTGAGGTAAAGCATCTTTTTTTTTTTTTAACGATTTATTTATTTATTTATTTTGGGCGGGGGTCGGGTTGGAGAGGGAGGGGAGCGGGCGGGCCACTTCTATTGGTCTTTCATTTCTCTATTTTAATCCGTCTTTGTTCTTTGGCTCCCGTGGGCCTCCCATCGCGGTGGCATCTGTCGTTGCAGAGCGCCGGCTCTGGGCGCATGCGCTCCAGAGCTCTGGCTCGGTAATTGGACACATCGGTCCAGCCGCTCCGCGGCCCGTGGGATCTTCCCAGGCCAGGGATCGAACCGGCGCCCCTTGCACTGCAAGGCGGTGTCCTTATCCACTGGACCACCAGGGGAAGCCCTAAAGCATCTTTTCAAAAGATTATTGGCAGGGCTTCCCTTGTGGCTCAGTGGATAGTCACCTGTCCGCCAATGCAGGAGACACTGGTCCGATCCCTGATCCAGGAAGATCCCACATGCCGCAGAGCAGCTAAACCCAGACATCAACAAAGACCCAGCACAGCCAGAAATAAGTAAATGAAAGTGGTTTTTTTTTAAAAGAGTATTGGCACTTGGTATTTCCTCTTCAGTATTTTGTTTTCTTTTGGTTTGGAGTCTTTTCTGTGTTTAGGATTCCTTGTATATATTGATTGTTAACTCTTTTGTCTGTTGGACAGGTTGTAAATATATTCTCCCAGGATGTCAACTTTCTTTCAACTTTGCTTGCACTGTCTTCTCTCAAAGAGAAGTTTACGTTTTCCTGTAGTTAAAAATCAATGTCCTTCATAGCTTTGTGCTGTCTTGCTTAATTTAAGATGGACTTCCCTAGTCTTAAGGAAATAAACTTGCTTTCTTTTTATGTTTGAAAATATGTTTGTATATTTTCTTTTTACATTTAACTTCTTTACCCACTGAAAATACTTTGTATATGCCGAAGTAATTTTCTTCATTCTATATGTGCATATGACAAACTATACAAACTCTCCAACTCCTGAGCAGAAGCAGACATGATAATATCTTCTCCCTGTGCTTTTTAAATTATGCCTTCCCACTTCTTATTTCTCTCCTATCCCTAAGAGTCAGAAATAGTGAGTATAGCACATTTCAACAGATCTTTCTAATGTTATGAGAAATTCAGCATCTGCTAAATGCCCATTTCTTTTTTTCTATAAAAGACATCAGCAGGGTTTTCCTACATCCAGGGGTTTGCTCCAAACACAGATGATGCACTGATTAGATCCCATGTGCTTAGGGGGAGTTGTATAACTAGTTTTGGCCAATAACTCCTGAGAAGAAGTGGCATGTCATTTATATGTCACTTCAGGTGGAGGTGTAAACTGCTTGACCGTGCAGCTTCTCTGAGCCCTGTGTTGGGGGTGGTGGGGGCCCATGGAAGCAGCCTGTGTACTGGGGCACAGTGTGAGAACAGCTGCCCTGCCAACTTGCTCAGCCTACGAGGGACATGTTATCACATATTAAGTCACTGAGCTATTTGGGCTTGTTCATTACAAATCAAATGGCAGATAAGTAAAAAAGGATACCATTTCCCAGTCAGCCTTGCTTCTGCTCTATTTTCTTTTAAGTTGACACTTTGAAGTTTTGGTATTTTATCATTCAAAACAAATCATTTGCAAAATATCTTGCAACTGATTTGAAGAACACAGATATCATTTATTCATTATTTAGGTATATTTATTGAATACATACTCAGAACCAGACTCTGTGAATAAAATGAGAATACAAGAGTCCCAGTCTCTCTGATCATGGAACTTGGCAGTCATTCTGTTGAGAAGGCTGTGCAGAGAATTGTTAAGGGTAGGATTCCAGAATCAATGCTCTAAGTTTGAGTCTGAGCTCTGCCTCTCACTGGCTCAGTAATCTAGTAACTTTAGGCAAATTAATTAACCTTTCCATGCCTCATTTCCTCATCAACAAAATTAAGAATAAATGAATTAATGTGTGTAAAATATTTCCGACAAACAATAGCACACAACAAATAATAATCATTACCATTATTGGGACCGTAAGCCTGAAACGCACCAGATGCCTTAAGGGTCTAAAGATACTCTCTCAAAACATAAAACCAAATCATATTCCCAGCCTGGCAATTTGCCTTGTGCCTTGGCACAGCATACTTGCCACCAGGAAACTAGCAGAAAAGTCCTAAGGCAGTAAGAAGCAGGGATTATGAAAAGTGCCTTGTGTGGTCATCCCTCTATTTTTAATGTTTAATTTTTTAATGTTCCAGGGCATCTGACTTAACAAAGATACAATCTATTTTTAGATGGTTAATAAAAGAGTGATAAGTTTAGTTTATGGACCCTGAAAGTTTCAGCTTAAGACTATATTATAAGGGCTTTGTATATTTAGCTTATGGATTCATATCATATCCATAAACATGTACTTAAGAATTGTGTCAATATATACACATTAAATGGAGCCCTTTCTATAGAGGTGTCAGATTTGTTTTGGACCCTGAACTTAACATTTATCTGTTACCCAAGATCACACTAGTCAGTAGCAGAGACAAGATTAGAATCATGAAAACCCTTTCTATAGAGGGTGTCAGATTTGTTTTACCCTGACTCTATTACAAAATGGTCATGATAAAAAGGTAAAAAGAATACCATTTCCCAGTCAGCCTTGCTTCTGCTCTATTTTCTTTTAAGTTGACACTTTGAAGTTTTGGTATTTTATCATTCAAAACAAATCATTTGCAAAATATCTTGCAACTGATTTGAAGAACACAGATATCATTTATTCATTATTTAGGTATATTTATTGAATACATACTCAGAACCAGACTCTGTGAATAAAATGAGAATACAAGAGTCCCAGTCTCTCTGATCATGGAACTTGGCAGTCATTCTGTTGAGAAGGCTGTGCAGAGAATTGTTAAGGGTAGGATTCCAGAATCAATGCTCTAAGTTTGAGTCTGAGCTCTGCCTCTCACTGGCTCAGTAATCTAGTAACTTTAGGCAAATTAATTAACCTTTCCATGCCTCATTTCCTCATCAACAAAATTAAGAATAAATGAATTAATGTGTGTAAAATATTTCCGACAAACAATAGCACACAACAAATAATAATCATTACCATTATTGGGACCGTAAGCCTGAAACGCACCAGATGCCTTAAGGGTCTAAAGATACTCTCTCAAAACATAAAACCAAATCATATTCCCAGCCTGGCAATTTGCCTTGTGCCTTGGCACAGCATACTTGCCACCAGGAAACTAGCAGAAAAGTCCTAAGGCAGTAAGAAGCAGGGATTATGAAAAGTGCCTTGTGTGGTCATCCCTCTATTTTTAATGTTTAATTTTTTAATGTTCCAGGGCATCTGACTTAACAAAGATACAATCTATTTTTAGATGGTTAATAAAAGAGTGATAAGTTTAGTTTATGGACCCTGAAAGTTTCAGCTTAAGACTATATTATAAGGGCTTTGTATATTTAGCTTATGGATTCATATCATATCCATAAACATGTACTTAAGAATTGTGTCAATATATACACATTAAATGGAGCCCTTTCTATAGAGGGTGTCAGATTTGTTTTGGACCCTGAACTTAACATTTATCTGTTACCCAAGATCACACTAGTCAGTAGCAGAGACAAGATTAGAATCATGAAATCAGCAAATGCTCTTTCCATAACAACCCGGTCTTGTGGAGGAAATAACCACCTTTGCCTCACTAGCGCTGCAGTCAACACGGAAAAGACTGTAATATATTACACATGCACACATTTTTATTACCAGACCGTATAACCTTATCTTCAACTGAGGTTTCAATATTTTCTCTGTAAACACACACCACTTCCTTTGTACACCAGTATAGCTGAATTATTAATAAACACAGAAGAAGGTATGGTCTTTGGTGTAGGTGTAGCTCTCATATTAGGTCAATTATAGAATCTAACTTCTTTCCTGCTGTAAAAAACTGTCGTACATTTGTATTATTATAGCCCCTTCTAAACCACCCATCAAATCCCCAAGGGAAAGGAAACTAACATTTATTGTGATGCTAACATTTATACACTAGGAACTGTGGACGAGTCTTAAGCACAAACACAGACCTTCAATGAATACACAATTGATTTAAATATCCACATTATGCATAATTTTATCTCAGGTTTACAAGAAAAAAAAAAAAAAAAGCCCACAGAAAAGTGTCTCAAGGAAGAAACCTGTACCTTCTCATCATTTTGACTTTTGTTTGTCTGAACTTTCGTTCAGTAGAATCACTGAGTTATACCATGTTGCCTCAAAAGCCATAAAACCTCTGGCTTAAAATGTGAGTGTTTTGCATATATATATATATTACAATCAATATGTGATTATTGTCAAAATATGTGACATGTCATTAGCAAACTCTTAAAAAAAATTCTATGATTTCACCACTACCAAGTGAGAAAACCACTCAATGAGAAAACCACCAACAATACTGTGGTGTATATCCTTCAGAAGTTTGTTCTGTGACTATATACATTTTGTGAATACATTTCCATGTCCAAAGTATACAGCATCACCATCTTTCTTAAAGCTCATGCATTTTCTCTTGTACCATAACTAGCCACTATAATTGGTGTAACAAATATCCTACTGTTGGTTAATTAAATTGCTTCTAATTTTCTACCTTCATAATTAATCCTAATTAAACTACCGAATCAAATTCACCTGAACAGATAACTTGCCAATCTAAGGTAAAAATTAAGTGGATGGACCTTTGATGCTCAGTGTTCACCCCATGGTCCCTGCATTCTTCTCTTCCTCAAGCACAGTAATAATGGATATAGCTCCATGTTCCAGTGGTTAAGACTCTGTCTGTCCTTCCACTACAGGGGGGATGAGTCCCACCTCTGGTCAGGGAACAAAGATCCTGCATGCTGTGTGCAAAATAAAAATAAAACAACAACAAAACAAACAACAACAAAAATCAAAGGAATATGGATTTGGGAATGTATGGGATATGAATTACAACCTCAATTCTGGTTACTAATTGGAATACTTATTGGATGGTTGGCTTCAATTCTGATTACTAGTTAGTTTTGTGAAAGTCATGTTCAGATACTCAAAAATGGGAAACAAGTATTTTTGGGGGGTGGAGAGGGGGGAGGCGGGCCACTTCTATCGGTCTTTGATTTATCTATTTTTATCTTTGCTCTTTTGGCCCGTGCGGGCCTCCCATCGTGGTGGCCTCTGTTGTCGCAGAGCACCTGCTCTGGGCGCATGCACTCCAGAGCTCCGGCTTGGTAATTGGACACATCAGTCCAGCTGCTCCGCGGCACGTGGGATCTTCCCAGGCCAGGGATCAAACCAGTGCCCCTTGCACTGCAAGGTGGTGTCCTTACCCACTGGACCACCAGGGAATTCGCGGGAAACAAGTATTTTGAGACCTAAAATTATATTATCTTAAGTGAACAAAGTGTTCTTGTTTCAATTTATCATGACATGTTTAGCAATGAGACTCTAATATTAATAATAATATGAGCCTTATATTCAGGAGTCATACTACTATGGTAGTATCTATATCATACTATCATATGATGGCATTTTCAGTGGACATTAATAATGAAAATGCATTAATACTTTCTATCAAATATCAGCTGTGTAACGGATGATTATAATCGCTCAATATTCTCTTCTTCACTCTAATTTATATCATCTGATACAATAAACCATTTGGCTCAGAATCATAATATGATGAGATCAAATTATTCCAGGACACTTTTAAGGTGTTGAGTTGTTTTCTGCCCGTACTTTATTTAAAATCTAATATCCCAGAATTTAAGTGCCAAAGGTTACTGTTACTGTCATTTATCTACAGCTTCAGTAACAAGTCTAGCACCAAATATGAAGCCATTCATGATACTCTTCCTCAAAAATGTATCATTAAAGTAACCCTAGGGCTCCAGTTTAAGCTCATAGGACAAAAAGAAACTTTGAATCAGAATTGCATCTCTAGCCTCAGTTTACTGTTTTGAGTGGTTAGCATGGACAGTTAGGATTTAATTCTCTCTCCTTGGGGAGAGAGACCACCATGAAGTTAAAAAACTGTAGACCAAGGTCTTTCCCCTTTCAGGAAGGGAAACAATATTTAATTCACCCAGAGATGAGAGATGTTTGTTAGTGATGGCGAGGAGACGAACCATGCCAGGTTTGCTCTGCCCCCCGCAGAGTCCTGTGGGGTGTGAACCAAGTAGCCTGATTGGTGAGGTCTAATATTATACTCTGATTTATAATTATTTGTGTATTTGTCTCATCTCTTCCACAAGACTATAAATCGCCTATGGGAGTGGTTGTGTGTCTTTGTGAAAGGATCCTGAGACAAGGAGCACCCTTTTGCACTGAAGATGACCTTATGGGTTTGGCACAACAAAGATGGGCCTAGAATACGTTAGGGTTTAGAAGTGAATTTCTTTAAATTATAACTACTGAAGTACCTATGAAGGGGAGAAAAATGGAATGTTATCAAATTAGGGGCAGACTAAGGTGGGGCGTTGAGAACAAAAAGGGATTGCAGTGAGGTAGAGAATTCGATCAATAGTTTTATGGGGTGGAATACAGTTAGAAGACTGAGGGGAAAAGGCGTGCTGTTCTCTTTGAGATTCTGTGGAAGGTATAAGGTGAATGCCTGCCTTGTCTCACTGGGCTCCCACCTTTAATAATGTCAACCGAACAACAAAAGTACTGTGAGAGTGGAATTTGCAGGCGGAGGGCAGTGGGGATTGAGGAGGGGTTGCATTCTGCATTTAGTTGGTGCTATTGCAGATAAGAAAAAAGAGAAATGGCATGAATAATTTCTTCTAATTCTGCAGAACCAAGAGACTAGTGCCAGAGGTGAGCAGAATAATGGAACTTAACAGAGCTCCTGGTAATCTTGGGGAAGGCCATAACACTTGAAGAACATATCTGGATTATAACGGAGTGGAAACCTCAATTGAAACTGAGTTACATAAATGACTCAGATCTGCCTGGCCCAGTCCTTGGGTGATGGTCAGAGCGGGCCAACTGCTATAATAAATGGCCTCCAAGTTTCAGTAGATAAAATGAACAAAAAAGTTTATGTTTTGCTCACCTAACAGTCTAGTAGGAATAGTTGCAACAGCAAGACTAGTTTTAAATATAAAGCCATTCGTCAAGCTTCTCACTAATGAAGTCCCATTGAAATAACTTAGGCTCCAATTTAAACTCCCATCACAAAGAGAAAGTTGGGAGTGGAATTAGGGGAGGTTCTCCACCCCATACAGGAAGTCTGAGTCCTCCAGCCGATCCTCAGATAGCCGGTAAAGGAGAACGGAGCACCTGCTTTTACTGACAAGGCCTGGAAGTGCCACCCTTCGCTCTAATCACAGTCTACTGAGGAGCTCTTCACGGTGGGTTTCTAGATGCAGCAGGCCTGGCCATGCAGACCAGACATGTGCCAAGGAGGCTGACAGCACGGGGTATGGGGAACAGCTAGACGGATCTCCACCGTCCTCAGTAAATGTTCACTAGTTTCAGTGAACTACTTTTCTCTCAATCCTGTTTATTAAAATGTGTCATCTCAGGCCCTGCACTTGGCGGTTGCTAGGACTGGCTGTGGTGAAATAGCTCTCTGTTTAGAGACAATAACTGTATGTAACAGGAAATGCCCAAGGGGCACAATTCCTTAACCCAAAGCAGTGTGCTGAGGATGGTGAGGGGAGATCGATGTGACCTATATCCTCTGAAGCTGCATTTATACATACTTGACTGCTGTGATGAGTTTTAGCTGTCTGGGAGCAACATCTCCCACTTAATATGTTTTACCTACAAACATATACAAACATTTGTCCTCTGTCAGGCTTCTAAGGGCTTCTCTGGTGGCTCAGGGGCGAAAGAATCTGCCTGCAATGCAGGAGACTAGGGTTCAGTCCCTGTGTTGGGGAAATGCCCTGAGAGAGAAATGGCAACCCACTCCAGTATTCTTTCTGGGAAATCCCAGTGACCGAGGAGACTGGTGGGTTACAGTCCATGGGGTCACAAAGAGTCAGACAAGACTAAGCAACTTTCACTTCACTTTCAGGCTTTTAAGTGCTTTAATATGAACTCCTTAATTCTAGGAGGCATACAATAGATAGTTCCATTTTAGAGCTCAGAAAACTGAGGCACAGAGAAAACAGTAATAGAATAATAGATCATGAGTGATGGGACAGAGATTCAAAACCAGAGGTCGGCTGGAAAGTTTCAGCTCATAACCTCCACACCCCAGGTCTCCTCCTCTCCAGGAAGTCTCCCCCACCCCTTTCCACACTTGAATTTACAACCCCAGAACACGAGGTACACAGTAGGGGGTTTCTCAGGGGCATTGTTCTGTCACATTGCTTCTGGCTGGTAGTCACAGATAGAAACAGAGCTTGATAAACATATATTTCAGTCTCAACAATTAAATTCCAGAAACCCTTAATCCACGTTAGATTAGATTAAAACAATAAAGAGAATTCCAGGCCCTAATAGCAAGTTGTTAGAAAAGATATGCAGGAGTGCCTTTTACCCTTACACACAAACCATATCCTATTCCTTCATTCATTTTATTCAACCAGTGCTTATTAAGTCCCCTTAAAAGACAAGACGTTTTGGACTTCCAAGGTGGTCCAGTGGGTAAAATGTGTCATCTCAGGCCCTGCACTTGGCGGTTGCTAGGACTGGCTGTGGTGAAATAGCTCTCTGTTTAGAGACAATAACTGTATGTAACAGGAAATGCCCAAGGGGCACAATTCCTTAACCCAAAGCAGTGTGCTGAGGATGGTGAGGGGAGATCGATGTGACCTATATCCTCTGAAGCTGCATTTATACATACTTGACTGCTGTGATGAGTTTTAGCTGTCTGGGAGCAACATCTCCCACTTAATATGTTTTACCTACAAACATATACAAACATTTGTCCTCTGTCAGGCTTCTAAGGGCTTCTCTGGTGGCTCAGGGGCGAAAGAATCTGCCTGCAATGCAGGAGACTAGGGTTCAGTCCCTGTGTTGGGGAAATGCCCTGGAGAGAGAAATGGCAACCCACTCCAGTATTCTTTCTGGGAAATCCCAGTGACCGAGGAGACTGGTGGGTTACAGTCCATGGGGTCACAAAGAGTCAGACAAGACTAAGCAACTTTCACTTCACTTTCAGGCTTTTAAGTGCTTTAATATGAACTCCTTAATTCTAGGAGGCATACAATAGATAGTTCCATTTTAGAGCTCAGAAAACTGAGGCACAGAGAAAACAGTAATAGAATAATAGATCATGAGTGATGGGACAGAGATTCAAAACCAGAGGTCGGCTGGAAAGTTTCAGCTCATAACCTCCACACCCCAGGTCTCCTCCTCTCCAGGAAGTCTCCCCCACCCCTTTCCACACTTGAATTTACAACCCCAGAACACGAGGTACACAGTAGGGGGTTTCTCAGGGGCATTGTTCTGTCACATTGCTTCTGGCTGGTAGTCACAGATAGAAACAGAGCTTGATAAACATATATTTCAGTCTCAACAATTAAATTCCAGAAACCCTTAATCCACGTTAGATTAGATTAAAACAATAAAGAGAATTCCAGGCCCTAATAGCAAGTTGTTAGAAAAGATATGCAGGAGTGCCTTTTACCCTTACACACAAACCATATCCTATTCCTTCATTCATTTTATTCAACCAGTGCTTATTAAGTCCCCTTAAAAGACAAGACGTTTTGGACTTCCAAGGTGGTCCAGTGGGTAAAGGGTCCACCTTGCAGTGCAAGGGACACCAGTTCTGATCCCTGGCCCTGGAGGATCCCACATGCCAAGGAGCGGCTTGGACCTATGTGTCCAATTACAAGTCAGCTCTCTGGAGTGCATGCGCCCAGAGTCGGTGCTCTGTGACAAGAGAGGCCACTTCAGGGGGAGGCCCACACAGGCCAAAGAATAAAGATGGATGAAAATAAATTAATAAAAAAACAATAAAAGAGACCGAAATTTTTTAAAAAAAGGCAAGAGGTGCGCAAAATAGACATGGTACTTTCTCTCATGAACCTTGTAGCCAAGGTAAAAGATACTGAACCAAATATGCTCATTTTCAGAACTGAAACTGACACAACATTGTAAATAAACTGTATTTGTAGTGGTTAGGACTCCCCACTTCCACTGTAGGGGCACAGATTTAACTCCTAGTCAGGGAACTAGGATCTTGCAGGCCATGTGACATGACCAGACAAACAAAAAACCTAATATACTTACAAATAGATAAATGAATTACAACCGTGTAAGTTCTAGGAGAAAGTATAAGCGTATGCATGTATAGAATGAGTCTGAAGATTCAGGCAAGGCGTCCTTCCCCGAAATGTGACATTTGAGTCATAGTTAAAGAAGTCGACAGAGGCATGATGGGGGAAAGAATATGTCAAGCAAAAGGAACATCCTGAGCAGAGGGCGAAGGAGATAGGGCTTTGGAGCCAACTGAAGGAAGGCAAATGGGGCTGTCACTCAGCAAGCAAGGGAGAGGAGGCAGGAGAAGAATATAACAGGATGCTGCAGAGGCTTGCAAGCCACAGCGAGGATTTTGGTATTTATCCCAAGAGTGATGGAAATCCAATGAAGGATTCTGAGCAGAGAAAGTGACACAATCAAATTTTCATTTTCAAAAGATTTGAGGGGTTCATAGTGAAAGTAGGTAGATCCACTAAGAGGCCACTGCCACTGTCCACAGATATTTAACAACTATACAACCGACTGCCAAATCTGTGTATGAGCTGTCCTTGCCAACGGCCCTTGAAACTCAAGAGAAAATAAGACCTTTTCACACTGACTTGAATTTTGCTTATTTCTACATGGATATTCTATCTCTCCTTGAGGTGAGGACTCCAAATATAACTCATAAGAAGGTATTTTGCAGTTGCATCTTCTTTCCCCATTATAATTTAAGATTGAAAATGTGGAAGCAGTGGGTCTTACTGAGGGCATCTAGATAACTGTATAATAAAAAATTGAAAGATTATATAAATAGATCATTGAATATAATAAATATTTATGGTACCCGTGAGTGAAAGGAAAGAGCATATAAGAAATCATAAGTGAAACGAGAGGCAATTTTAGAGATACTTCTTTAGGGGGAAGGAGCAAGTATTTCTCAGGAAGGTTATTAGGGTCTGACAACCAAATCTGGTTTATTTGTCTTTTTTCATTTGTATAACAGTTTAAGAACGTGGTTCCAGGACTGGTATGAGGTTGGACCCATTTGAGTTGGGGCTATTTGTCTCTGCCTTGTTGATCCTCTGTCCCTCAGGTTTTGACCATAGTCAGTTTATGGTGGCTTGTGAGCAAGCAAAAAGGTAAAAGAGGAAGTGAGAATCAAGCCTGTTTCCTTTAAGAACACAAGTCAGAAGTTATGCTCACACCCCAGTAACCAGAACTTAGCCACACAGCCAGGGGAGACAGGAAAATCTAACCTGTTACTAGAGAAGTGAAGAACAAACATTAGGGACAGTATTCTCACCCACAAAGCTGTGGGTGGAATGAGACTTTATGTCTACTGGGGAAAAGGATGTTAAATAGTTATACAGATTATACGAAATAATTATTGAAGTTATGGGTGTATAATACAATTACTATAAGTAAAAGTACAGATGCTGTTAAGGTCAATAACGAAGGAGTCAAACCTAGTTTGATGGAAGACCAGAGATGGGAGTGGGGTCCAGGAACAGTTAAGTAATTGACATCAATACTGAGGAAGACCTGAAGGAAAACAAGGAATGAGCCTAGGGAAGAGCATTCTAAGTAGAGGTAATCGGAAGGAGCAGGTAGTATTCTAGAGACTTTGAGACTAAACCCAGGGAGAAGTGAGAGACAAGGAAGGACTCTTAGGAGACTGGAAGTAGCTGGAAGGAAAGAAAAGCGGTTGGTGCTGAGTGTGGAGAAAAAATTCAGTGAAGGCTTTGACTAGAGGAGTAAATGATGAGATGTGCCTTTTAAACATCACCCTAATTGGGATGGGGCAAGACCAGAGGCAAAGAGACAAGGCAGCAGTTAGCCAAGTAGGGATGGAAATAAGTGAGATCTGAGGTTATTCAGGAGAAATCTCAGGAGGATACATTTTCTGAGTTCCTGTATGTCTGAAAATATCTTTATTCTACCCTCAGAATTAAATACTAGTTTGCCTTGGCTCAAAATTTTAGACTATAAATTGCTTATTTTTCCTGGAATACTAAAGTCATTGCTTTATTATCTTCTAACAATCAGTGTTGCCAACGTAAAAATCTGATTCCATTCAGTCCTTGTTCCTTTGTAGATTGTTCTGTATCTAAAAGCTTTTAGAAGTTTCTTGTTTTCCTGAGAGTCCTGAAATTTTACCATTATTTGTGTTGGTGTTAAGACAATTTTTTCATTTGTCCTAATTTTTCTGCAGCCAATGGTACTCAGAGTGTGAAATCTTTGACTTCTTTCAGCTCTGACAAATCGTATTTTTCTTCACATTCTTTCTCTCTAGTTCCTCTTTATGTAATTACTGTCAATGACTGCTGGAACTTTTCAATTATTTGAAATATCCAATAATTCTATAATGTGTGAGGTGGCCTATTTTTTCGGGTTAAGAAACATTGCTTTTGACTTTTTGGCTCACTGATTTGAACCTCAGCTGTCTATTCCATATTTATCCCACCTTTTGAACTTAACTTCAGAGGCACTTCTTTATTTTCATTTCTAAATTACAGATTTTATTTGTTTTAAAATGAACTTTATTTAGAAGTATAATGCCATAAAATAGCCATATTTTAAGTAGCTAGAGGTTTGCTGTTGTTTTAGTCTCTAAGTTGTATCTGACTCTTTTGCAGCCCCATGAACTGTAACCCACCAGACGCCTTTATCCATGGGATTTCCCAGGCAAGGATACTGGAGTGGGTTGCCATTTCCTTCTCCAGGTATTGAACCCATGTCTCCTGCATTGTCAGATGGGTTCTTTACTACTGAGCCACCGGGCAAGCCCTAAGTAGTTAAATGGATTTTGATAAATACATATACCAATGTCTATAGAATAATTTCCATTCCAATCAAGAGAAGATAGCACATTTTCACCAACTCCAAATTTTCTTCTGCCTCGGTGCAGTCAATGCACCTCCATTTTCTGCATTCTTTCCACCTTTCCTTTTCACTCTGCTGTGCAATTTTCAGTCACCTTGGCCTTCCCCCAGTTCAATCTCTGTCTACTCGGGTCATCAGCATCACTGTGCTCTGCTTGATTTTCTCTCCTCGGACTCATGTCTGGGAAGTGCCTCTGGGCAGCAAGCTAGTGACTGTTGAAGTCACTCAGTTTATTTCTCTTTTCTCAGAGATCATACTCTTTCATGCTTTTAAGCCAAGGTCTGAAGATAACTGTTTCATACATTTTCCCACTTTACTGCAGGAGGGTTCTTCCGGTACTAGTTATTCCATTGTGGTCATAAGTGAAAACTATTCATTTCTGGTAGATTCATCATGATCAGAATTTTTTTGTTCTTCCTCCCACTGAGAGAGAGAGTCTAATTCTGTACCTTTGAGTTTGGCTTTTCCTTCAGTTCAGTCTCTCAGTCGTGTCCAACTCTTTGTGACCCATGGACTGCCGCACATAAGGATTCCCTGTCCTTCACCATCTCCCAGAACTTGATCACACTCACGTGCATGGATTCATCGGGGTCTTTTGCAACAAGCCGTCTCTTCGTATCAGGTGGCCAAAGTATTGGAGCTTCAGCTTCAGCAACAGTCCTTCCAATGCTTCACCTTAGTTTTTCTTAATCGTTAGAATGTAGGCAGAAGTGATATTCTTGAATTTCCAAGACTGGGCCCTACAACTCCTTGTTCCACTGGAGTTTCTTGGACTCTGCTCTGGGGAAGCCAGCCACCACGTAAGAAGCTTGACTACCCCGAGACTGTTATGCTTACAGGCAACTTAACTGGTTGGCAGTTCCAACTATGTCCATTTTTCTAGCTTCCCCACCAAGAGCGTGAGCCTGTGAGTAAATCTGTCTTGCAAATTGTAGATACATTGATCTGTCAACTGTGTATATTCGAAGGACTTCAGTCAATAGCATAGGGAATAGAAAGATCAACCAGTTGAGACCTTCCCAATCTCCTGACCCCCAAATGGTGCAATATGGTAAAATAGTTCTCTTTAACTACAAGGTAGGGAGTTCGTTATACATCAATAGATACCTGGAACATTGCTAGAAATATATATTAATCTAAATGCTTGGTTATTTGAATAGTAATTTTCCTTAGGTTGATTTTTGCTCATTGTCTTCATAAATATATAGTGATTCTCAGTGTTCTTTGGGGATTGAACAAGACATGTAACTAGGTAGAGTCTGTGAGTAGCTTGATTTTGGATGTGGAGGCAGGGTTCCCTATCATTCTTTTGGATCTAAAGTGATCTGGCATTCTTCACTGCTTTTCTGGTCTCAGTTAGATTCTCTTGTATCAGAAAACCCATCTTGGATGACAATATCGTAAAAATTTGCCCAGGAGACAAGTGCCTGATTTCTGTCTTCTCTTTCTTTCCTACCCATTTGAAGGTTCGTAGTCACCTCACTGTTCTTCTTCCTCCAGTTCCAACATGCATCACACTCACACTCCAAAGGTAGATTGTTTTTGGTGAGAAACAGCAAAACTTTCAGGGAAAGAGAAGTTCTGACTTACGTAGCTTATCCAAAGGCCACTACTTAGTGGATTGCTCTGGCTGTTATGCCAAGACTATGCTACCTGTCATTTTTGTGGCCTCTAAACTTAAATTGGGCTTCCCAGATAGTGCAGTGTTAAAGAATCTGCCTACCAATGCAGGAGATGCAAGAGACTCAGATTTGATCCCTGGGTCGGGAAGAGAAAGAAATGGCAACCCACTCCAGTATTCTTGCCTGGAAAATTCCATGGACAGAGAAACCTGGTGGGATACAGTCCATGGGGTTACAAAGAGTCGGGCATGACGGAGCACGCAGCATGCACGCAATCAAAGTATATCTGAAAGGACTCTTATTTTTATGATATATTATATTCATACTTAATTTTCCATAATTCAATTACAATATAGAGAAACTATGTCCATTTTTCTAGCTTCCCCACCAAGAGCGTGAGCCTGTGAGTAAATCTGTCTTGCAAATTGTAGATACATTGATCTGTCAACTGTGTATATTCGAAGGACTTCAGTCAATAGCATAGGGAATAGAAAGATCAACCAGTTGAGACCTTCCCAATCTCCTGACCCCCAAATGGTGCAATATGGTAAAATAGTTCTCTTTAACTACAAGGTAGGGAGTTCGTTATACATCAATAGATACCTGGAACATTGCTAGAAATATATATTAATCTAAATGCTTGGTTATTTGAATAGTAATTTTCCTTAGGTTGATTTTTGCTCATTGTCTTCATAAATATATAGTGATTCTCAGTGTTCTTTGGGGATTGAACAAGACATGTAACTAGGTAGAGTCTGTGAGTAGCTTGATTTTGGATGTGGAGGCAGGGTTCCCTATCATTCTTTTGGATCTAAAGTGATCTGGCATTCTTCACTGCTTTTCTGGTCTCAGTTAGATTCTCTTGTATCAGAAAACCCATCTTGGATGACAATATCGTAAAAATTTGCCCAGGAGACAAGTGCCTGATTTCTGTCTTCTCTTTCTTTCCTACCCATTTGAAGGTTCGTAGTCACCTCACTGTTCTTCTTCCTCCAGTTCCAACATGCATCACACTCACACTCCAAAGGTAGATTGTTTTTGGTGAGAAACAGCAAAACTTTCAGGGAAAGAGAAGTTCTGACTTACGTAGCTTATCCAAAGGCCACTACTTAGTGGATTGCTCTGGCTGTTATGCCAAGACTATGCTACCTGTCATTTTTGTGGCCTCTAAACTTAAATTGGGCTTCCCAGATAGTGCAGTGTTAAAGAATCTGCCTACCAATGCAGGAGATGCAAGAGACTCAGATTTGATCCCTGGGTCGGGAAGAGAAAGAAATGGCAACCCACTCCAGTATTCTTGCCTGGAAAATTCCATGGACAGAGAAACCTGGTGGGATACAGTCCATGGGGTTACAAAGAGTCGGGCATGACGGAGCACGCAGCATGCACGCAATCAAAGTATATCTGAAAGGACTCTTATTTTTATGATATATTATATTCATACTTAATTTTCCATAATTCAATTACAATATAGAGAAAACATAATGAAAAATGAAATTTTAAATATGGTAGATGATTTTGCCTGACATCCTATTCAATCAGTTTTGTCCCAGAAGGAGCAAATCCCAGATGAGAGATGTGAATTTGCTGTTCTTTCCATCACAGTTAGCATCCATGTGCCTCTTGTAGTAAAAGCATTCACCACAGTGTGGATGACAATAATGATGAAAGACAAAGCTTTGTACCTTTATAGCATGGCTTCTAAATGTAAACTAAGAATTTTTTTCAGTATTTAACCAAACAAATATTAGTCTATTCCCATGTTTAGGAAAATCACTTGTGCTGGATGCTTAAGAGATATTCTGATTGTCTGCAATGTGGCCTTTTCTCAAAGACTTCTCAAGGATAATTTTTATTTATCTACTTATTTTTTGGCCTCTTTTTTTATGTATTTATTTTCATCCATCTTTATTCTTTGGCCTGTGTGGGCCTCCCATTACAGTGGCCTCTCTGGTTGCAGAGCACAGGCTCTGGGTGCATGTGGCCACCAGAGCGCTGGCTCACAATTGAACACACCAGTCCAGTCGTTCCATGGCATGTGAGATCTTCCCGAGCCAGGGATTGAACCGGTGCCCCTTGCACTGCAAGGCAGACTCTTT
Source organism: Tragulus kanchil (assembly GCA_022376925.1). NCBI lineage: Eukaryota > Metazoa > Chordata > Mammalia > Artiodactyla > Tragulidae > Tragulus > Tragulus kanchil. The sequence continues at coordinate 112,823,312 of JAIOJX010000028.1, read as the reverse complement.
ACCCACTGGATCACCAGGGAAGCCCTATTTATTCATTTTGGGTGGGTGGGGGAGTTGGGGAGGGAAGGGGGGCAGGCGGGCCACTTCTGTTGGTCTTTCATTTATCCATTTCTTTTGTTCTTTGGCCTGTGTGGGCCTCCCATCGCCTCTGTTGTCACAGAGCACAGGCTCTGGGCACATGCGCTCCAGAGCTACGGCTCGGTTGGTAATTGGACAGAGCTTGGTAATTGGACACATCGGTCCAGCCGCTCCGCAGCACGTGGGATCTTCCTAGGCCAGGGATCGAACCGGCGCCCCTTGCACTGCAAGGCGATGTCCTTACCCACTGGACTACCAGGGAAGCCCTTCTCAAAGGCTTTTTATTCCCTCTTGATTATTCTTCACAGTTCTGGAGACTTTGGTTGTCTTTCTAATGTTCATCAGATGCAAACTAACTCATGACCACTCTGGCTCATTCCTGAGTGCTTACTGTTAAGAAAGGATGAATTGGAGATCAATTGCCCAGGGCTGTTTTTCCAGGTGTCTTACTCTCCTAACTGACCCTGACCTCCTGAAATTATTTTACTAATACACACATTATACACCATTTAACAAATATATAAAGAACTGCAGTGAAAACTAAGCCTTCTTTAATGGTAATTTTCATTATAAACAATTTTTATAAAATACAAATTCACTTAAGTACTTTTCTCCTATTTGTGTTTTAGACTGGGTGGGATTTCTGTTTATTTGTTCTTGTTTTATTGGCTTCTATGTCCCTTCAGTTTCCCATCGAGTTTGTCTTTTCCTCAAATTTGCACTCAATTAACAGTACATTTTTGTTTCATTGTTCAGCACAATTATCTTTTATAAGTGAAAACTAAAGAAAAGAAATTGTAGGCTATGGAATTTGGGAGAGAAAGGATAGGTGAATGTATGTGTTCAGTCTGATGTCTTTCTTTACACAACCTCTTTGTCTTTGGTGCTAATGATCCAGTGTCTAGACTCCTAATTATTGGCTTTCCCATGAAAACTTTGGTTTCGGTTTCTCTCTTCCTCTCTCCCTGCTTTTTCAGGTAGACTTCCTGCACTAATTATCCTCTCAGACCCTAGTTTCTGTCCTTGGTATGCTGTTGCAAGTTGTCAATGACTTGCCCAGTTCCCCAGAACTGGGGCGAGGACTGGGCAAAGCCTCCTTCCTGTGCACATCCTCAGGGTCCTGGGGAGAGGGCAGCTGCCTTCAGAGTCGACTGTACTCTCACACTCTTTGCCAACAGCTCCAGCTGTACAGGTCTCCTTCCTGTGCTTTGAAGTGAAATTCATGCCCAGTTTTGCTTCAAAGATTTTCACATGCTTTGCTCTCTGTCTAGAGCCGCCTCTTCTCCTACCCTGACGCCCACACTTGGTTATCATTTTGTCATTTTCAGGTGTCCATTCAAATAACCACCTCGTCCAACAGGTCTCCTTGGCTGGCATAACCTCTCTACATAGCCTATGTCCCAGAACACCATCTGCATTTTCTGCATAGCACTCCCTATGGTTTATAACTATGTATTCATTTATATTATCATTTGATGACTGCATTTTCTTTTTGAGACTGGTAGACTCCTGTGCCGGAGATCTTTTTTTGCTCATCACTGTTTTCTCAGCTACCAGCCCAGCACCTATGTGAATTGCTGAATGAGTAAGCAAAGTGTCAGTAACTGCTCACTTAATGATCAAACTGTTTGAATGAAGACATTAGAATGATGAATGAGATAGATATTTGTTTCTTCTTGAGTTTCTGACATTAGTAGTATTATAGTGCAAACATTTATAGTGTAGAACAATACAAATATAACTGCATCAGCTTATGAAGTCATGTTTTCTCCTATTTGTGTTTTAGACTGGGTGGGATTTCTGTTTATTTGTTCTTGTTTTATTGGCTTCTATGTCCCTTCAGTTTCCCATCGAGTTTGTCTTTTCCTCAAATTTGCACTCAATTAACAGTACATTTTTGTTTCATTGTTCAGCACAATTATCTTTTATAAGTGAAAACTAAAGAAAAGAAATTGTAGGCTATGGAATTTGGGAGAGAAAGGATAGGTGAATGTATGTGTTCAGTCTGATGTCTTTCTTTACACAACCTCTTTGTCTTTGGTGCTAATGATCCAGTGTCTAGACTCCTAATTATTGGCTTTCCCATGAAAACTTTGGTTTCGGTTTCTCTCTTCCTCTCTCCCTGCTTTTTCAGGTAGACTTCCTGCACTAATTATCCTCTCAGACCCTAGTTTCTGTCCTTGGTATGCTGTTGCAAGTTGTCAATGACTTGCCCAGTTCCCCAGAACTGGGGCGAGGACTGGGCAAAGCCTCCTTCCTGTGCACATCCTCAGGGTCCTGGGGAGAGGGCAGCTGCCTTCAGAGTCGACTGTACTCTCACACTCTTTGCCAACAGCTCCAGCTGTACAGGTCTCCTTCCTGTGCTTTGAAGTGAAATTCATGCCCAGTTTTGCTTCAAAGATTTTCACATGCTTTGCTCTCTGTCTAGAGCCGCCTCTTCTCCTACCCTGACGCCCACACTTGGTTATCATTTTGTCATTTTCAGGTGTCCATTCAAATAACCACCTCGTCCAACAGGTCTCCTTGGCTGGCATAACCTCTCTACATAGCCTATGTCCCAGAACACCATCTGCATTTTCTGCATAGCACTCCCTATGGTTTATAACTATGTATTCATTTATATTATCATTTGATGACTGCATTTTCTTTTTGAGACTGGTAGACTCCTGTGCCGGAGATCTTTTTTTGCTCATCACTGTTTTCTCAGCTACCAGCCCAGCACCTATGTGAATTGCTGAATGAGTAAGCAAAGTGTCAGTAACTGCTCACTTAATGATCAAACTGTTTGAATGAAGACATTAGAATGATGAATGAGATAGATATTTGTTTCTTCTTGAGTTTCTGACATTAGTAGTATTATAGTGCAAACATTTATAGTGTAGAACAATACAAATATAACTATATGTCTATAGCATATGACAATAGTTTACATAGAAATTACATGATGACAATTTTAACATGGACACTAACTTGATTTCTGAAATGTTCTGTCCTAGTAACACTTCATTTAACAACTTTGACTTGCCTATGTGTCAGAGAATCACTATTTACAAAAAAAATCATGACAAGATATAGTTGATCCTTTGTCATTCTTCATATTCCTGCATTCCACAACTGGGGATTCAACCAACTGTAAACTGGTAGTATTTGGAAAAAAATTTCTGGAAATTTCCCTAAAGCAGAAGTTGAATTAGATATGTGCTTTTAACTATTTACATAGTACTTACACTGTATTAAGTATTATAAGAGGCAATCCAGCCATGATTTAAAGTATCACTATATTGGAGGATGTGCTGTAGGGTATATACAAACTCTACATTATTTTTTGTGGGGGCGGGGCGCGGGTTGGGGAGGGAGGGGAGCAGGCGGTCTACTTCTATTGGTGTTTCATTTATCTATTTTTCACCCATCTTTGTTCTTTGGCCTGTGTGGGCCTCCCACCACAGTGGCCTCTGTTGTCGCAGAGCCCCGGCTCTGGGCACATGCGCTCCAGAGTTCCGGCTCGGTAATTGGACACATGGGTCCAGCTGCTCCGCGGCACGTGGGATCTTCCCAGGCCAGGGATCAAACCGGCGCCCCTAGCACTGCACGGCGGTGTCCTTATCCACTAGACCACCAGGGAAGCCCCAAACTCTGCATTGTTTTCTATAAGACTCGTGAGCATCTGTGAATTTCGCATTTGTGGAGGTTCCAGGAACTGGTCCCTTGCAGAGACCAAGGGACAACTGTCCTTTTTTCCATTCCCTAGGCTTCATTAACCACATATAATATCAGTATAAATCACGGTTCCTCAGGCAACAAGCAAGTGGCTATATTAAGTCAACTAATATTGATACAATAGATTCTATGAATTTGACTTAATTTGAATTTGCTTTATAATAGAATTGTAGAACAGAGTATTTTCCCCTGTATTATGGACACAGAGTCTACTTATATTGTTAATTAAGTCTATAAGCCTAAAAATGCAAATGGTATTTTGGTTCGAGATCTTAGTAAAAAAACAAGCAAATCGATTTTAATTTAAGCAGCAGATGTGTTACTAACTGTTCAGGACAGTTCTAGTTTATCCTTGCTAGTATCAACAGCATCTCCTTTTATTCCCTGTTGTGTCCGCATTCAAATGGCAAACTATACGATCCCCTACATAGGACCATTGGGAGAGGTGGGAAAATGGATAAAGCTTTCAGGAACAGTACCTCGAGGCACACACAGAATTGGGCTAATGAGGGGGGTGTCATCTGTCACCACCATAGATGCTAGAACCACTCCACAGATCTGCCACTCCAAAACCATACGCCATGGACGAGAGAGTACACCTCCATCACTCCTGCTACCTCTGCGGCCATTCACACTATGAATTCACACCATGAATTCATATGAATTCTGCATGTAGACTCTCTCTTCTCATGTGGCAGAAATCAGAACACTGTTTGCACCATTTGCACAAGAGTCTGTGAAGATGTAGTTTGGGAAATTCCACCTCAGGAAAGCAAGATTTGCAAAATAGGAAACAATTAAAAACAAGAAGAGTATTCAAAATATTTTGAGCAGCCACAAAAGACAGATGTTACCCCTTATCTGGACATACTATCTGTTTTCCAAACTTACAACAACAATAGCAATAAAATCAGTATTCCCACCTAATAGGATGACAATCTTTCACACAAATAAACAACAGAATATCTCCCTAATGAGGAGACAATTTAACATAATCTTTTTTATTTAGTACAATCTTTTAATTTAATACAACTTTTTCTAGGTCTAATATATGTAGTGACAGTCATGCTTCCTTAATTTTACCTTGGCATTTGTAATATGTGCATTAAATTATAAAGTGTGTCTACTGTAAAAATAAGAGCCATTTCAGGGTTTCCCTTGTGGTCCAGTGGGTAAAGAGTCTGCCTTGCACGATCCCTGGCTGGGGAAGATCCCACGTGGTATGGAGCTACTGGACTGGTGCATCCAATTACAGACCAGCGCTCTGGAGTGCATGCGCCCAGAGCCAGTGCTGTGCAGTGAGAGAGGCCACTGAAATGAGAGGCCCACACATGCCAATGAATAAAAAGATGGATAAAAATAAACATAAATAAAAGAGGCATTGTGGGGAAAAGAAAAAGAACTAGCTAAAAAAATAAGAGCCATTTCAGATATATTTTCAGTTTGCATGTGTGCTGTGTGCTCAGTGATGTCCAACTCTTTGTGATCCAATGGACTATAGTCCAAGAGATAGTGAAGGACAGGGAATCCTGGCATGTTGCAGTGCATGGGGTCAAAAGAGTCGGACATGACTTTGCAAATGAACAGCAAAGAGTGCATACACTTTCTGTGCACTGCCTTGCCATTAGCATAAAGTTATCGGTTTATAGACAATTCTGTTATTCTGCAGGCTAAACTATGGCACAGTCAGTGAGTTCCTGTTGTTCTTTGACAGTATCCCACCAGGATGCTCTGTCCATGGGATTCTCCAGGCAAGAATACTGGAATGGGATGCCGTGCCCTCCCCCTGGAGATCTTCCCTAACTATGGATCTAACTCTTATCTCTTACATCTCCTACATTGGTACTTTGTTATTATCGCTACCTGGGAAACCCCCAAAATCATAAAATAAAAACTATTAAACATACTAAATAAATAAGAGTAAAACAGAAAATCAGTTACATTTTCTGCAAATGGTCTTTATTTGATGTGAATAACTTTGCTCATCAGCAACTAACCATTCCATATGACTTTTATCTTTAGGTCAGTAGGACTCAGTTAAATGGACTTCTTACTTATCATGGAGTAGCATCAAATTCCATTTATTGGGATTTGAACCGCTGGTGGTTCTTCTGTACGAGGTTGCTCTAGTTTTCCACTGATATTTACTAATAGACATGGAAATAGTGTGGAACGTCCTATTGGAATTATTGTTAAACTTTTTCATATTTGCATTGCATAGCAGTAAAGTATTCCTTTTTAATCATGTGTGACCCCACAGCCAACATAGTAATCTCGTTATCTACCTTGTCAAATGGTTTGAGATACTGCTGTGCTCTTGGTGGGAGTATTCCTGTCTTGAGTACCAAGATCCTTAAACCAAGACAGTTGAAAGTTTCAAGGGTGTGGAGTTAAACTTAGGTTAGTGAGCCATTAAGGGAAGAGTGAGAAGTGCCACTCCCATTTCATTTCTTGGTTCCTAAGCTCATATGGTCTGGCCATGACTGAAAAAACACTATGTATTGGACATTATTTTATAGCATATGCTGTCATCTAAAAAAATGTCATCCTGGGCTTCCCAGGTGGTCCAGTGGGTAAGGAGTCTGCCTTGCAGTGTAAGGGGCACTGGTTTGATCCCTGGTCTGGGAAGATCCCATGTGCCCCAAAGTGGCTGAGCTGGTGTGTTCTATTACAAGCCAGTGCTCTGGGGCGCATGCACCCAGAGCCCCTGCTCTGCAACCAGAGAGGCCACTGCAATAGGAGGCCCACACAGGCCAAAGAATAAAGATGGATGAAAATAAATACAAAAAAAACCCCAAAACAATAAAAGAGGCCAAAATTTTAAAAAACATTTCATAAGTGCCATCCTAATTTTGTGCCATAACTTTCAATAGGTATCAAAACTAAAACTTCAGTAAGTGGTTTCACTTTTTTATAAAATCAACTGCTTCTAGTTGGAAATTTTAAAGTGTCCTAAATATATCAACCTGATGTCCTAATCATTCTGCTGTAAAATAAGATCTCTGGTCAGAACCAATGTTATGCGAATTACAGAGACAGGGAGTGAGGCATTTGGAAGTCTGCAGATGATGTTGCTGGCAGAAACTTGGTAGACAAGATAGACCGAGCCATGTCTAGAACGTATCAGTTTCAGAGAGCATGGATTCCAATACTCATCCTGTTGGAAGGAGCCCAGTGTAATTAACCTGCTGTCAGGTGGCTGGTTATTTCCTTTTGGGGTATGGTAACCATATGGCAGGAAGTTTGTTCACGGTGACTTTCCAACTGGACATTCAGCAGAAGTAATATCCAGATATCTGGGGGAAATGAAGTCTAAGCTGCTATGTCCAGGCATAAAGCCTGTCTGAAACCACGACCACATATTTTCATGAGACCATTTAATAATTCCTCGGTCACTGTGGAAAGAGGTTAACATGCACAAGGCAGGACACCTTGTTCAATAATCTATTGAACACTCCATATAGAGTCAGTCTTCTTGCATATTCACATGGGACACATATATTCTCAGACTCCACAAGAGTTTAAAAGTCTATGTTTCTCTTTGCCCTAATCTTCCTTATTACCAGTCTTCTAATCCCACTCCTCCCTAATCCCTGACTTTCCAATTAAATGATTAGCTATTTCCCATAAATTAATAGAGATCTGATGAAGCTTATCTAGCATGATAAATGGATCATTAGATGTCCTATTTGAAGTTATGCCCATTGGGAATATTTATTTTTCTACATGAATAACCAGGTCACCTCTGAATGGGAATGACATGATGTAGCAGTCCTTTTGTGTAGGTGGGGTGATTGAACTGCATTAAAGGGGACAAAGAAATACTGCTATGTGATGTGGACTAAAAGAATACTTCTACAACATGGAGGTTCCTATAGGGTGCTTCTTAGCATTGTCATTTTCAATGGAGCCAACAGTAAACTTGAATTTTTTTTTATCAGTCACTTGATCTTAGATATCTCTTAATGAGTGAGGTTTGAGAGAACAAAGGCAGTATGGCAGGAGCAGATGTACTCAAAATATGAGTCATCTGGCTTTGAAACTCACGTTTTTAGAGCCTACTTGAACCAATTCAAACATAAATGATTTCCTAGGAATTACAGATGCTGCAAGGAATATCTGACTTTATAGTTCAGTTGTTGAGATAAAGCGTAGTTCATGGTGGGGTGCTCAATTTCCATAGCCACATGATGTACTGTTCTCAAACATTCAGTCTCTACCAGAATCCAACTGTCCTGAAAGGAAAATGCCACAGTTACTTAACTTAAAAAGATACTGTACTTTAAAATGTGAGAGTATGCATTGTAATCTGGATTTTCCAAAGAGTCTTCTGAATTGAATACCTAATTTAAAAGTGGTGCTGACAGTGATATTTCCAGATAATTAGGTAAGAATATTAGCATCACCATCCTGTTTGGAGGATGGAATTCCTCTGAATTCAAGTAAGCATTGGGGCTTCCCAGGTGATGCCAGTGGTAAGAATCTACCTGCCGATGCAGGAGATGCAAGAGACACAGGTTCGATCCCTGGGGTCAGGAGATCCCAAATTCCTTCACTGTGGACACATCTTCTATAGCAGTTTTCCTACACCTAATCCCTGAGTTTAAAAGTCTATGTTTCTCTTTGCCCTAATCTTCCTTATTACCAGTCTTCTAATCCCACTCCTCCCTAATCCCTGACTTTCCAATTAAATGATTAGCTATTTCCCATAAATTAATAGAGATCTGATGAAGCTTATCTAGCATGATAAATGGATCATTAGATGTCCTATTTGAAGTTATGCCCATTGGGAATATTTATTTTTCTACATGAATAACCAGGTCACCTCTGAATGGGAATGACATGATGTAGCAGTCCTTTTGTGTAGGTGGGGTGATTGAACTGCATTAAAGGGGACAAAGAAATACTGCTATGTGATGTGGACTAAAAGAATACTTCTACAACATGGAGGTTCCTATAGGGTGCTTCTTAGCATTGTCATTTTCAATGGAGCCAACAGTAAACTTGAATTTTTTTTTATCAGTCACTTGATCTTAGATATCTCTTAATGAGTGAGGTTTGAGAGAACAAAGGCAGTATGGCAGGAGCAGATGTACTCAAAATATGAGTCATCTGGCTTTGAAACTCACGTTTTTAGAGCCTACTTGAACCAATTCAAACATAAATGATTTCCTAGGAATTACAGATGCTGCAAGGAATATCTGACTTTATAGTTCAGTTGTTGAGATAAAGCGTAGTTCATGGTGGGGTGCTCAATTTCCATAGCCACATGATGTACTGTTCTCAAACATTCAGTCTCTACCAGAATCCAACTGTCCTGAAAGGAAAATGCCACAGTTACTTAACTTAAAAAGATACTGTACTTTAAAATGTGAGAGTATGCATTGTAATCTGGATTTTCCAAAGAGTCTTCTGAATTGAATACCTAATTTAAAAGTGGTGCTGACAGTGATATTTCCAGATAATTAGGTAAGAATATTAGCATCACCATCCTGTTTGGAGGATGGAATTCCTCTGAATTCAAGTAAGCATTGGGGCTTCCCAGGTGATGCCAGTGGTAAAGAATCTACCTGCCGATGCAGGAGATGCAAGAGACACAGGTTCGATCCCTGGGGTCAGGAAGATCCCCTGAAGGAGGAAATAGTAAACAACTCTAGTATTCTAGCCTGGGAAATCCCATGAACAGAGGAGCCTGGTGGGCTACAGTCCATAAGGGTTGCCAAGAGTTGGACACAAGTGAGCGACTAAGCACAAGTGAGCATTATAACCAATTTAACCACTTTTCTAAGCAACAGCAAGCCTTAGGTTGTTGTGATAGAAAAAGATTCTGAGATGTCCCTGAGATTCCTCCTCTGGTGTACATACCTTCAGGAGTTCCCTCCCTTGGTGACTGGAACCATGAGTATGTTGGGCTAGCACTCCTGTAATTAGGTTACTAACTGACCTTGAGTTAATCACAAAGGAGATCATCCTGGGTGGGCATGACTTCCTCAGACAAGCTAAAGCATCAGGAAAATGTTTTCCTGCTGCTTTGAAGACAAGCAAACTGCCACGTTGTGAAAGGTGGGAGGCATATGGCTAGAACTTGAAAATACTGCCTGACGGCCAGCAAGTTGTGAAGAGCTGGATTGTACCGACCATCCCAGTGACCTTAGAAGAGGCTCCCAAGCTCTAGATAAAAAGGTGGCTTGAACAACACTTTGATTTTAACCTTGTGAGAGCATGAGCTGATAACCCAGTGTGTCTTCCTGGACTTCTGACCCACTGAATGTATGAAGTGACAATAGATATTGAGTAAGTCACTAATGTGTACTAACTAATTGTACTAACTCATAGCAACAGAAAACAAAGACAGTTGTGGTTAGGAGCAACCACTGAGAGAATATTTAAACACATAAAATGCTTCTCCAAATCTCTCCTTTGTATTTGCATTGGGAATGGAGGTTTTCTTAGAGATACGGAACTAGAGAAGAATAAACTTAGCAATACATCAAGTAATCCACTGAACATCTCTTTTCTCAGTCAGGCATAGAATCCTTATGCTCTACTGATGTAGAAAAATAAAATCTAGATTAAGTTAGTCAAAAGGTCTGCCTCCAAGTCCTGAGATCTATTATAGAACCTCGACCGTTATTAGCCCATTTAAAATAGTAGCTGTAAGTCAACTATACTCCAATAAAATCAAAAAAAGTAGCTATGATCATTATTATTACATATACACATATACACCTACACAACTCACCACTAGTAGTATTTTCCATTCTTTTTTCAGTTCTGTAATTTAGAGGTTCCTATTGCTTCTGTTGTTAAAGCTAAAAGTCCATTTGGTTGCATGACAATGCTACATATGTTCCTGAGCACAAGAATTCTTCATGCTAAAAGCCCCCAAATTGTATGCACTTCTTGTCAGTTTCCAAAGAAAAAAATCATAGTGCATGTCTGCTGTTTTTTTTTTAAATTTTGGCCTCTTTTATTGGTCCGTCCTTTATTTATTTTCATCCATCTTAATTCTTTGACTTGTGTGGTCCTCCCGTTGCTGTGGCCTCTCTCCTTGCACAGCACCAGCTCTGGGCACATGCGCTACAGAGCGCTGGCTTGTAATTGGACACACCGGTCCAGTCACTCTATGGCATGTGGGATCTTCCCATGCCAGGGATTGAAACGGCACCCCTTGCACAGCAAGGTGGACTCTTTATCCAGTGGCCCACCAGGGAAGCCTCCATGTCTGCTTTCTTATGTCCAAATGTATTTTACTGAAATAATGGAGACTGGATAGTAGCATTAGTATTTTTGTCTTAGTAACTGGATCATACTTTTAAATGATTGATCTGATTCACCAACAGATGATTTGATTTCAAATATTGTTTGAAAATACCTAATGGCTGTATAACAGAATGTTTAACCATGCTTGGTTAGACCTATCCCAATTTTTCAGTTTCAATATGTTGAAAACCTTCATATCCTCTGCTACTGTTTTCTGATCACTTAAAAGTTAGAAACTGTACTTGGCTGTGAGTAGTGGAAATCAGAAAAACAGAAACTTAAGCAAATGACGCTTTTAATTTCTTCATATTCCATGGGTTGGACAGTACAGCATTAGTAGTATGGTCGCCACTCCTTCTGTGCTTCTATTTAGCCATCCTTAGTGGATGCTTGTAGCCCTCATGAGCCCCCCTTTTTCTCAATAAAATCTAGATTAAGTTAGTCAAAAGGTCTGCCTCCAAGTCCTGAGATCTATTATAGAACCTCGACCGTTATTAGCCCATTTAAAATAGTAGCTGTAAGTCAACTATACTCCAATAAAATCAAAAAAAGTAGCTATGATCATTATTATTACATATACACATATACACCTACACAACTCACCACTAGTAGTATTTTCCATTCTTTTTTCAGTTCTGTAATTTAGAGGTTCCTATTGCTTCTGTTGTTAAAGCTAAAAGTCCATTTGGTTGCATGACAATGCTACATATGTTCCTGAGCACAAGAATTCTTCATGCTAAAAGCCCCCAAATTGTATGCACTTCTTGTCAGTTTCCAAAGAAAAAAATCATAGTGCATGTCTGCTGTTTTTTTTTTAAATTTTGGCCTCTTTTATTGGTCCGTCCTTTATTTATTTTCATCCATCTTAATTCTTTGACTTGTGTGGTCCTCCCGTTGCTGTGGCCTCTCTCCTTGCACAGCACCAGCTCTGGGCACATGCGCTACAGAGCGCTGGCTTGTAATTGGACACACCGGTCCAGTCACTCTATGGCATGTGGGATCTTCCCATGCCAGGGATTGAAACGGCACCCCTTGCACAGCAAGGTGGACTCTTTATCCAGTGGCCCACCAGGGAAGCCTCCATGTCTGCTTTCTTATGTCCAAATGTATTTTACTGAAATAATGGAGACTGGATAGTAGCATTAGTATTTTTGTCTTAGTAACTGGATCATACTTTTAAATGATTGATCTGATTCACCAACAGATGATTTGATTTCAAATATTGTTTGAAAATACCTAATGGCTGTATAACAGAATGTTTAACCATGCTTGGTTAGACCTATCCCAATTTTTCAGTTTCAATATGTTGAAAACCTTCATATCCTCTGCTACTGTTTTCTGATCACTTAAAAGTTAGAAACTGTACTTGGCTGTGAGTAGTGGAAATCAGAAAAACAGAAACTTAAGCAAATGACGGCTTTTAATTTCTTCATATTCCATGGGTTGGACAGTACAGCATTAGTAGTATGGTCGCCACTCCTTCTGTGCTTCTATTTAGCCATCCTTAGTGGATGCTTGTAGCCTCATGAGCCCAAACTCATTGCATGCCTTCCAGCATCACGTCTACTCTCCAGGAAAGAAGAAAAGCCATGGGAAAATATTTTTAGCTGATTCTGTACTGCTTTTAAAGAGGATTCTTAAAAGTCCCAGCCAGTGACACCACTTATAACCTCATTGGTCAGAGAACATATAGCCACTTCTATGTGTTAAGAAATTTGGTTAGTTTTGCTTTTATTAGTCAATCACTTTTTGGTCCCAAATAGAAAAAGGTGAGAATGAAGAAAATTATGAATTTTTGCCACCTAGAGCATATAGGAAAATTAGTATTATTTAAAGAAGAAAAGCAACTTGAAGTGTCTAACTTTGAACTGGCAAGCAACAAAACTATTTCAGCATTTGTGTGGCAGAATTGGATTGTGTAAAACAATGTGACAATATAACATGATAGTATTGTCTTGACACTAAGAACTTATAAACATCTTCAGAGCTATTCAAAGAAAATAGCAAGTAAAAAATAAATTCCACTGAAAGATCTGGCTGATAACTAAAATAGTCAAAGTCAGATGTACTTTGTGTAGGTTCTCTGTTGACTATTGATTCTCATTAAGTATAGATTTTGAAAGAAAAGTATTCATTTTTTTTCCTAAAGCAAGGATAAATATTAGTATTCTATTTTGATGAACATTTATACAGCAATAAACATCTTTTTTATTTTTAAAAAATTTTCATCTGTCTTTGTTCTTTGGCCTGTGTGGGCCTCCCATTGCTTGTGGCCTCTCTCGTTGCAGAGCACTGGCTCTGGGCACATGAGCTCCAGAGCGCTGGCTTGCCATTGGACACATCGATCCAGCCGTTTCACAGCACATGGGATCTTCCTGGGTCAGGGATTGAATTGATGCCCCTTGCACTCTAAGGCGGGCTCTTTACCCACTGGACGATGAGGGAAGCCCATCAATAAATATTTATACAGATGTTCTAAGGGAATAAAAACGTGTAGTGATAATAAACAGATAAATAGCATGATGGAAAATTTCAACACAGAGAGGTGTTCCTTAAATATAAAAATACCATATTCTTGAAGGCAAGAATACTTGATTTAATTACCAATCATCTGACTTTTAGGTACAAACTTGCTCTAGTTGGATGATTTATTTTTTCCTGCTGAGGAGGAGGGCTGGTTTCCTTGGAGTAAAATTTCAGGCGGGAGGGAAATGATGAGTGAAGTGTGAATGCTCATGCTTAAGCACAACTATCAGTGAATACACCACCAGTGAGAAGATCTTCAGAAGTTGGCATTTTTTTATACCTACTAAAATATATTTAGTTTACTAACAAGCGTGTGAAATATATTTGTGTCTTTGGTTTCCTTGCCTGTAACATGGACAAAAAAATTGCATCTACTTCATATAGTTGTAAAATTAGAAGAGTTAATATATTAAAAAAGTCCCATAGAATGGGGATGGAACAGAGAAAATACGTTATATGTTTGCTACTGTTCATTGTTAAAGCAAATCCAAAAATAGGATTAATGACATCCATTCTTTGTATGCAGTTAGTGTAGATTGTCAAATGAGGATTTATTCTTCCTGGTGAGGATGAGGGATTAAATTAAAATTGAATTTCTGCCACCCAGCTTTTGTTGTTGTTGTTGTTGCTGTTGTTGGCAACGATACGGTCATTTCGCTTTTATCCACTTGTGGGGCTTAGCAGGACTGCGGGAGAAGGACTGAGGGGCAGTTAGAGCCACTGAGTCAACAGGACTTAGCTCGTTATCTGGACCTTCCAATTCCTCCACTTATTTGTAAAGTGTCTTTTATCTTTGTTGGTTCTAAGATCTCTGACCTTTTAAAAAAAACGTGGCCTCTCGGCAGAGCACTGGCTCTGGGCACATGAGCTCCAGAGCGCTGGCTTGCATTGGACACATCGATCCAGCCGTTTCACAGCACATGGGATCTTCCTGGGTCAGGGATTGAATTGATGCCCCTTGCACTCTAAGGCGGGCTCTTTACCCACTGGACGATGAGGGAAGCCCATCAATAAATATTTATACAGATGTTCTAAGGGAATAAAAACGTGTAGTGATAATAAACAGATAAATAGCATGATGGAAAATTTCAACACAGAGAGGTGTTCCTTAAATATAAAAATACCATATTCTTGAAGGCAAGAATACTTGATTTAATTACCAATCATCTGACTTTTAGGTACAAACTTGCTCTAGTTGGATGATTTATTTTTTCCTGCTGAGGAGGAGGGCTGGTTTCCTTGGAGTAAAATTTCAGGCGGGAGGGAAATGATGAGTGAAGTGTGAATGCTCATGCTTAAGCACAACTATCAGTGAATACACCACCAGTGAGAAGATCTTCAGAAGTTGGCATTTTTTTATACCTACTAAAATATATTTAGTTTACTAACAAGCGTGTGAAATATATTTGTGTCTTTGGTTTCCTTGCCTGTAACATGGACAAAAAAATTGCATCTACTTCATATAGTTGTAAAAATTAGAAGAGTTAATATATTAAAAAAGTCCCATAGAATGGGGATGGAACAGAGAAAATACGTTATATGTTTGCTACTGTTCATTGTTAAAGCAAATCCAAAAATAGGATTAATGACATCCATTCTTTGTATGCAGTTAGTGTAGATTGTCAAATGAGGATTTATTCTTCCTGGTGAGGATGAGGGATTAAATTAAAATTGAATTTCTGCCACCCAGCTTTTGTTGTTGTTGTTGTTGCTGTTGTTGGCAACGATACGGTCATTTCGCTTTTATCCACTTGTGGGGCTTAGCAGGACTGCGGGAGAAGGACTGAGGGGCAGTTAGAGCCACTGAGTCAACAGGACTTAGCTCTCGTTATCTGGACCTTCCAATTCCTCCACTTATTTGTAAAGTGTCTTTTATCTTTGTTGGTTCTAAGATCTCTGCTTTTAAGTTTCAAGACTGTAAATTCCTTTCTGAACCTACTAAGGAGAAAGACATCATTGCTTCCAGAAAATGTATTATGCGTTTGAGCTCCCAGGCAAGGTGAAGGCTGCTACTGTGGTAGAGGCTGAGACCATGGGCAGACCGCATTATCTCGACAGAAGCAAAATTAGTAACTACTATATTCTAGACAAGGAAGCCTCAGAAGGACATGAAGTAAAATGTCACATTTCATACTATGGTGTTTCTACTCGGTTCAAGTTTGGACAAAGGCATCTCGAGAGAGGAGAGCTGCATGGTTAGAGCACTAGGCCCTAGTTTCAGCTTCACATGTCACTGATTGTGTTTCCTTTGAGCAACTTGGCATCTCTGAGGATGACCTTGTACTGGACAGGAGTTCACCTAAATTTCTGTAACAAAGAGTACCCAACCTAAGCTTCTGTAACAAAGAGTACCCAAACTATACCGACTGAAACAAAGTAGATGCTTATCTCTTACTCTGCAGAAGCCCAGAGATAGGGATTCTCCTTCTGGGTTTAAGGTGCTTCTTTCCAGCATGAAGGAAGTAAAGGGTCAGAAACACATGCTCAATATTTTTAAGGCAAATTCAGAAAAATGGCACAAAGCACATCGTACATTCCATTAGCCACAACAGGAGGTCACACGACTGCTGCTAGCTTCAGGAATGGTTGGGTAAAGTAGTAGTCTTTAGCTAAGTAGCCAGGTGTCCAGCTAAAACTGCTACTGTGGAAGAAAAGAACAGGTATTAAAAATAGCTGGCAATGTGCCTTATCAGTTCCACCCACCTCTCAGTGTTTGGAAGAGGATAAAACTCATGACAAATAGAAAAAGCACAGGACTGGTTTTATCCCATTTTTGTGGTGCCACTGATATGCTATGTGAACAATCCACATAGCCTGATTATTGTGGATCTATAATTCCTCTGCATGATTGTGTAAAGGGGTATTTGTCTCTTGGGGTGGGGAAAATTTTGCAGGTTAGTCTGGAAAATGACTTTTAGGAGAGTGACCTTCTGTTTCTTCTTGAGCATGTGTGCATGTGTGCATATTTTAAAAGTGACCCAGAGATTCAAAAAACTATGAATCATTATGTTGTACAACCGAAACCTATCTAGTATTATACATCAACTATATACCTCAATAAAAATAAAGTGACTCGTATAGAAATAGAAGTATACTTCTATACTTGGAGAGTGACCCTGAAATAGACAGGGTATGGAACTGTCCTCATGCTCTCTGCTCCCCAGGGTGGGTGATATTCTCAGAGTGCTGCTACAGACCACTCATCCCACGTAGCCTGAGCACGTAGGCTGTGTGAATGTGTGTGTGTTGAGGAATAATGTGGGTGTGGTTGGGACACATTCTAGGCAAATATAATTAATCTGTGGAGTGGAGGGTTTTTGTTCATATGGTGAAGGATCACAGAGGGCTCTCTTTTTGAAGACCTCCAGGGACAGAAGGCTGGCTAGGAACTGGAATTTGTCCATGAGGAAATTCCCATCATGGGTTTCTTTCCCACTTTCTTTCAACTTTTATACTTGGCATCCAGTTGTAAATCTACTCTCTTTAATTATCCCCTGAGCGTCACTGTAGCCTGTTCATGTAGTAGTCTGTGTTAATAATGATATAGGGAAATAAGGGATGATGAGGTGCTGAGAAGCCTGTGTTCTTGCTGACCTCATCCTCTGAGCCAGCATCAGCAAAGGCAGCATTATTCCAAAGGAAGAGAGTGGTCCTCTAATTCTAAGATCAGCAGAAAAGCTGTGGAGATCAAGGCAGAGGGATTTGGAGTCAGGTCAGTGGAGAGACAGATTACAGCCCCATGATTGCTGGAAAAGAAATGAAACAAGTTCCAGATTTTGAAAGATACATGTCTAAATATTTTTCCTGAGACAAAATGAAAGGGGGGAAAATCTCAAATACAAGGGGGAGGATGGTGTACCTGTTACAAGTAAGGTGATATCAACAGAGTAGAGGGCTAGGGTACTGCCAGAGGGCAGACACCCGTGTTCCACCCATCATTACACAAGACACGATGGCAAGTCTAGAGTGGAGGAGAGAGTGCACTGCAGGTCTTGCTGATTCTGGACGAACAGTGCACTGGATGGTTAGGGGAGGAAACAAGGACCTGAAGGAGGCCCTGTGGGCAATGCACAAGTTGTATGGGAGTGCCTGAGCAAAAGCAGACAGCCAAAGGAGGCAGCGGTCTGTGACGGGGCAGAGAACACAGTGTGAGGTCTGCCTTCCCACTCAGCTCGTCACACATGACATTATAGAGCGATGCACCTTCTAAACCTCCAGGTCAAAAAAGTGAATGGAAACTTATTTATTTTTGGTTGAAGTGTTTCCTTTATGCCAGAGAAATGACATCCCTTGATTATGATGGAAAGAGAAGACTCTCTTGACAATCCTGAGACCTTCTCTGGCTTTACAGGTGATGAATGGCCCACTTAGGTTTACTCTTTCCTGTCTCTAGGAGAGGATATTCTATCCAGCAAGTGTTTCCCAAATTTTACTGTCAAAGAAAATCGCTTGGGTTTCACCCTGAACCAACAGAGTCAGAATCTGCAAAGAAGGGGATCTAAGGATCTGTATTTTTTAGCAAGGGTGTCTGTGAATTCAAGGACACTTGCGAGATACAAAGTTCTCTAAGCACTGAGTAGAATGTTAGGGAGTTCTGGAGGTAGTAAGCAGGTGTGAGTTGATGGACTTAGGATGAGATATAAGAGGAGGCTGGGATTCAGGTAGAAATGAAAGTTAGACTGAGATGAGGTACATAGACATTCTAAGAAGAAAGTGCCTGCATGCTAAGTCGCTTCAGTCATGTCTCTTTGCAATGCTATGGACTGCAGCCCGCCGGACTCCTCTATGCATGGAATTTTCCCAGCAAGAAAACTGGAGTGGGTTGCCGTGCCCTCCTCCTAAGAGAAGCAGGACCACATAAATGGATTTCCTAGTTGTTGACCTTTGTTTTGCTTTCCAGGCCCCATCTCCTCACATGCAAAATGAGAGGTTACCCTACTTTTAGAGCCCTGTTGAGAAGGCCCTTGCAGGTCAACCACAATCTCCCCTTCAACCCAAGCAAATCTGCATGGATTTGCTTTGCTCATTGGGCTTCTATGTTAGTGCGCGTGTGCGTAGTCAGTTGTATCTGACTCTTTGCGATCCCATGGACTGTAGCCGACCAGGTTCCTCTGTCCATGGAATTTTCCCAGCAAGAATACTGGAGTGGGTTGCCATGTCCTGATTCAGGGATCGAACTTGCATCTCTTATGTCTTCTGCATTGGTAGATAGATTCTTTGCCACTGAGCCAACTGGGAAGTCCATTCTATATTAGAGTTCATTTCAGTAAACTGTTCATTTTTCTAAAGTTTGAAAGCAGCCACACTAAATGATTTCTAAGGCCCTTTCAGTTCTAGGAGATAAAGTGTCTGCAGCCACAATGCCAACAACACAGATCATTAGCACAGAAAAGAGCACCAGGGGGCCCAGGAGGCAGGTCGCATTTTGAGGTCTGGAGTTTAAAAAAAAAAAAAAAAATATATATATATATATATATATAATAATAGATAATATATAATGCATACACACACACATAGTACAAGCATATCTAACCCAAACTCAATCCCACCTCAAGGAATTTCACTTGCTAGTCCCTCTGTCAGGAATGATTTCCCTCTCAATCTTTACATAGATCCCTCCTTCTCAACTCTGTTATCTCTGCTCGAGTTTCATTTGCTAAGAGACTCCTTCCCCGGCTGCTCTTTCTAAAATAGTGTCATGCTTGTTGTTGTTCAGGTACTCAGTCATGTGCGATTCTTTCTGACCCCATGAACTGCCGTACACCAGGCTTCCCTGTCCTTCACGATCTCCCGGAGCTTGCCCAAACTCATATCCATTGAGTCATGGTGCTGTTTAACCATCTCCTCCTCTACTGCCCTCTTCTCCCTTTGCTTCAATCTTTGCAGCATCAGGGTCATTTCCAATGAGTCAGCTCTTTGCATCAGGTGGCGGAAGTATTGGAGCTTCAGCCTCAGCATCAGTCCTTCCGATGAATATTTAGGGTTGATTTCCTTTAGGATTGACTGGTTTGATATCCTTGAAGTCCAAGGGACTCTCAAGAATCTTTTCCAACAACACAGTTTGACAGTATCAGACTTCTTTATGGTTATTGTGTAATAGCCTATAAAGAAAAAGAATCAAATTCTCGTCCTGCCTCCTGCCATGGCAACTCAACTGCGGGTGGCATTTCCGCCTGCGCGGTTGCTTCTGTGGAGCCCATGGAGGTTTCAGTTCATGACATCGCCTGGACCGAGAAGCGGTCGAACTTGGATCATTGCAAGCATTTCTTTTGGTTGGGCGTCACCTTTGACATGGTTGGCGCACCCGTGGTATTCGCCGGCGTCTTCACCAATTTGTTCTACTACGACCTGTTCCTCTACCTGGGTTCCGTCATCATCTTCCTCAGCCTCTCTGGTGGGTTTTCTGGTACAGGAGGTCCATTCTATATTAGAGTTCATTTCAGTAAACTGTTCATTTTTCTAAAGTTTGAAAGCAGCCACACTAAATGATTTCTAAGGCCCTTTCAGTTCTAGGAGATAAAGTGTCTGCAGCCACAATGCCAACAACACAGATCATTAGCACAGAAAAGAGCACCAGGGGGCCCAGGAGGCAGGTCGCATTTTGAGGTCTGGAGTTTAAAAAAAAAAAAATATATATATATATAATAATAGATAATATATAATGCATACACACACATAGTACAAGCATATCTAACCCAAACTCAATCCCACCTCAAGGAATTTCACTTGCTAGTCCCTCTGTCAGGAATGATTTCCCTCTCAATCTTTACATAGATCCCTCCTTCTCAACTCTGTTATCTCTGCTCGAGTTTCATTTGCTAAGAGACTCCTTCCCCGGCTGCTCTTTCTAAAATAGTGTCATGCTTGTTGTTGTTCAGGTACTCAGTCATGTGCGATTCTTTCTGACCCCATGAACTGCCGTACACCAGGCTTCCCTGTCCTTCACGATCTCCCGGAGCTTGCCCAAACTCATATCCATTGAGTCATGGTGCTGTTTAACCATCTCCTCCTCTACTGCCCTCTTCTCCCTTTGCTTCAATCTTTGCAGCATCAGGGTCATTTCCAATGAGTCAGCTCTTTGCATCAGGTGGCGGAAGTATTGGAGCTTCAGCCTCAGCATCAGTCCTTCCGATGAATATTTAGGGTTGATTTCCTTTAGGATTGACTGGTTTGATATCCTTGAAGTCCAAGGGACTCTCAAGAATCTTTTCCAACAACACAGTTTGACAGTATCAGACTTCTTTATGGTTATTGTGTAATAGCCTATAAAGAAAAAGAATCAAATTCTCGTCCTGCCTCCTGCCATGGCAACTCAACTGCGGGTGGCATTTCCGCCTGCGCGGTTGCTTCTGTGGAGCCCATGGAGGTTTCAGTTCATGACATCGCCTGGACCGAGAAGCGGTCGAACTTGGATCATTGCAAGCATTTCTTTTGGTTGGGCGTCACCTTTGACATGGTTGGCGCACCCGTGGTATTCGCCGGCGTCTTCACCAATTTGTTCTACTACGACCTGTTCCTCTACCTGGGTTCCGTCATCATCTTCCTCAGCCTCTCTGGTGGGTTTTCTGGTACAGGAGGAACATTGAACTATCTTCTTCTTCTTCTTTTAAGAATCTCTGGCCTCTTGTATTGGTTTTTTATTTATTTATTTTTATCCATCTTTATTCTATGGCCTGTGTGGGCATCCTATCACAGTGGCCTCTCTCCTTGCAGAGCACCGGCTCTGGACTCATGCTGTCCAGAGTGCAGTCTTGTAACTGGACACACTGGTCCAGCTGCTCCACAGCACGTGGGATCTTCCTTGGCCAGGGATCAAACCGGTGACCTTTGCACTGAAAGGCGGACTCTTTACCCACTGGATGATCAGGGAAGCCCCGAACTATCTTCTGAAAAGACCCTGAACCATCTGCCCTCCGCAGCCACCCTGGAATCCTGGACCAGACCATCAGCAACCGCCTCTCTTTCATCAGCGTTTCCAACACCTTTAAAAATGATGTGGCTGCGGTGAGGCAACTGCAAAGCAAGAAGTTCCTGGAACGGCCTTTGTCTCTGGGTATGACAGTCATGGGCCAGGTCGAAAACCAACCAAACCAGGACAAAGACGGAGTGGCAGGAATGAGGCGCAGGACTTGGGCTGCAAGGATCTCCCTAAACCTGAAGCAGTCAAAAATGTTAAGAAAGCTTGCTCCCTGGGCCCCGATGGTAGTGACCTGGGCCCTGAGGCCAGTCTCTCAAGGTTTGTTAAGGGACCATCGACCCATAAGGTGCAGCCAGTCATGCCATTGCCTCAGGAGGAACCTCTAACTCCAGCCATCATTATCTCTAAGAGCCTGCCCATAGTCCCCGTGGGTTCTCCATGCCAGCCTCCACCTATCCTGACTTCCTGAAGTTGCTCTTGTCTCTATGAGCCAGCCTGATGCCTCCTTAGGCCTGGATTTTTTATATTGACTCCTGCCGTTCAAGCCTGCTGGTTTCCCTGTTGTGGGTTGACATTTAACTCGAGAGGAAATAATTGTGGTATCTCTGTGAATGTAGCGACTCCTAGACAAAACTCTACCCCAGAGGTTGTTCGTCATTGTGTGGACAGAATAATAACAGGTTAGTTGTCTGAATGTTCCCTCTTTTCACTAGTTATTTTTTTTATCAAGTTGCTATAATTAGACCTAAGTCCTGTCAAGTGACCTGGCTTAAGACCAGCTGTGCCTTCAGAAGCAGATGTAGCCAGCAGCAAGCCAGGTGACTGGTGGGAGAGCTTGTCAGCAGTTTAGCGATGCCACTTCCTTTATCTGGATGTGACACAGCAGGACACCTTCAGAAACAAGCATCTGTTTAAAATGTTTGTAACCTTTGCCTTCCTGTGCACCCTTTGACCTGGGAAAGACGGCTGAGTATATGTGGCAAAACCTGGGTGCAAGTTCAGCTCTGTACTTACTATGTTCTGTGGAAAAATCACCTCTTATCTAACAGGAGTATAATATCTTCTTTGCGGCACTTCTGTGAGAATTAAAGAAGGTAATGCATGTGAAAGCATTTTGTAAGTAGCACAAAGTCTTACGAATATAAAGGTGCATTTATCAAAATGAATAATGACACCACATTCGAGCAAACAGGATTAGGAAAAAAACACTACTGCATTCACAAGCTCTACAAACGCTTTTATGTATAATCAGACAATGTGCATCTATTAACACATTTGTTTATTCACTCATTCACTCATGAGTTCCTGCCTTTACAGCACCCGGCCCGGTGGGAGAGTAGAAACAACCAATGGGGAACAGTTAGACTAAAAATACATTTAGGGTTTGATGATTTGTTAGGTGTTTGGTGACAGTTCAGTGTGTATTAAACCATTATGACGTTCCAGGAGGAACCCTTCCTAAAACCTCCCCAGCCATCATTATCTCTAAGAGCCTGCCCATAGTCCCCGTGGGTTCTCCATGCCAGCCTCCACCTATCCTGACTTCCTGAAGTTGCTCTTGTCTCTATGAGCCAGCCTGATGCCTCCTTAGGCCTGGATTTTTTATATTGACTCCTGCCGTTCAAGCCTGCTGGTTTCCCTGTTGTGGGTTGACATTTAACTCGAGAGGAAATAATTGTGGTATCTCTGTGAATGTAGCGACTCCTAGACAAAACTCTACCCCAGAGGTTGTTCGTCATTGTGTGGACAGAATAATAACAGGTTAGTTGTCTGAATGTTCCCTCTTTTCACTAGTTATTTTTTTTATCAAGTTGCTATAATTAGACCTAAGTCCTGTCAAGTGACCTGGCTTAAGACCAGCTGTGCCTTCAGAAGCAGATGTAGCCAGCAGCAAGCCAGGTGACTGGTGGGAGAGCTTGTCAGCAGTTTAGCGATGCCACTTCCTTTATCTGGATGTGACACAGCAGGACACCTTCAGAAACAAGCATCTGTTTAAAATGTTTGTAACCTTTGCCTTCCTGTGCACCCTTTGACCTGGGAAAGACGGCTGAGTATATGTGGCAAAACCTGGGTGCAAGTTCAGCTCTGTACTTACTATGTTCTGTGGAAAAATCACCTCTTATCTAACAGGAGTATAATATCTTCTTTGCGGCACTTCTGTGAGAATTAAAGAAGGTAATGCATGTGAAAGCATTTTGTAAGTAGCACAAAGTCTTACGAATATAAAGGTGCATTTATCAAAATGAATAATGACACCACATTCGAGCAAACAGGATTAGGAAAAAAACACTACTGCATTCACAAGCTCTACAAACGCTTTTATGTATAATCAGACAATGTGCATCTATTAACACATTTGTTTATTCACTCATTCACTCATGAGTTCCTGCCTTTACAGCACCCGGCCCGGTGGGAGAGTAGAAACAACCAATGGGGAACAGTTAGACTAAAAATACATTTAGGGTTTGATGATTTGTTAGGTGTTTGGTGACAGTTCAGTGTGTATTAAACCATTATGACGTTCCAGGTACTGGGCTTCTCCCTGTGCGAACCTAAATTGTTAAGACCCCATTTCCCCAGTGGAGAGGCTAAGAGTCACAGAAGGGAGACAGAGGTTCAGGCAGTCTGAAAGATCCAGAGTGTCCAGAGTTGGCCCCTAGCTCGGCAAATAAATGCTGACCAAGCACAGATTTTATCTTACAAGATTTTAATGTTAGGACCACATTCTAGGATGGTCATTCTCTCCCCACCCCCCATGTAACCACACTAAGCCATGTCTTGCCTGGGTGCCCATGAGTCTCCCAAATGCTTTGAATAAATGTCACAGTGTCTTTTCAGGGCTGAGACCAGTTTGTCATTTCAGAGTGGAATGACTAGACTCATAGACTAGTGGAGTGATGGTTCTCAGAGTCTCCTTAACTGAATGCTAAAGGGAAAATGACCTTTTTAATAAAAAATAAAAATTAGTGTGTCTCTTACCGAACATGTTCATTTACATGATAGTAGAAAATACTCAAGTGATTTATCGCATACATGTATTATGTATTATTATGCAGAGGAAATATGCAAGATAAGTAGTAAAAATAAATGGATCTGGGTGGCTGATTGGTGAGTTAACTGGGCCAGCACGACCTTCAGCTTCCCTGTGTCACATTACACCACGCTCACGCAGGCGTCAGTCACCCGCATACTGATCACAGAGATCAGCGCTCTTACTTACACACAGTTAATCCCAAACTTGCTTTTCTTGCTTTGCATGAATATAAATAAAAACAAATGTAAGCTTGGCCATATAATCTCTGATAGGAAGGCTGAAATTGCATGGTAACTTCTAGAGTTTTTGAATCTAAGCGGAGCCTTGTACCTTGATCTCTCTCACTTCTCACAGAAAAGGACAAGAATGGAGATTAAAGTTTTCCGCCTATTAAATACTCCTCTCCCACCATGTTTCCCTCTTTCTTAAGAACTCTTAGGTCAGAGAAGAGCATGGCACCTATTTCGCAATCCAAGGAGGTCAAGCAAGAATACAGGGCGGGGTTTCCTGCTGAGGGACAAAGGCAGCAGCCTTTTCTCTGAGCCTTCGTGAGATGCTCATCCACGTCCCCTGACATTCTCTGTGCCCTTGACTTGAATTACATCCCGGGGCTCCTGCTGGGGGGAGCACAGGGTGTGCATCTGTCCTCTGCGTGTTAAAAAGACTCCCAGGCAGTACGTGGTGTGAAGTGGGTGCCTTTTCCTCTAGGAAGGGGGAAGGCCTGGCAAATAAATGCTGACCAAGCACAGATTTTATCTTACAAGATTTTAATGTTAGGACCACATTCTAGGATGGTCATTCTCTCCCACCCCATGTAACCACACTAAGCCATGTCTTGCCTGGGTGCCCATGAGTCTCCCAAATGCTTTGAATAAATGTCACAGTGTCTTTTCAGGGCTGAGACCAGTTTGTCATTTCAGAGTGGAATGACTAGACTCATAGACTAGTGGAGTGATGGTTCTCAGAGTCTCCTTAACTGAATGCTAAAGGGAAAATGACCTTTTTAATAAAAAATAAAAATTAGTGTGTCTCTTACCGAACATGTTCATTTACATGATAGTAGAAAATACTCAAGTGATTTATCGCATACATGTATTATGTATTATTATGCAGAGGAAATATGCAAGATAAGTAGTAAAAATAAATGGATCTGGGTGGCTGATTGGTGAGTTAACTGGGCCAGCACGACCTTCAGCTTCCCTGTGTCACATTACACCACGCTCACGCAGGCGTCAGTCACCCGCATACTGATCACAGAGATCAGCGCTCTTACACACAGTTAATCCCAAACTTGCTTTTCTTGCTTTGCATGAATATAAATAAAAACAAATGTAAGCTTGGCCATATAATCTCTGATAGGAAGGCTGAAATTGCATGGTAACTTCTAGAGTTTTTGAATCTAAGCGGAGCCTTGTACCTTGATCTCTCTCACTTCTCACAGAAAAGGACAAGAATGGAGATTAAAGTTTTCCGCCTATTAAATACTCCTCTCCCACCATGTTTCCCTCTTTCTTAAGAACTCTTAGGTCAGAGAAGAGCATGGCACCTATTTCGCAATCCAAGGAGGTCAAGCAAGAATACAGGGCGGGGTTTCCTGCTGAGGGACAAAGGCAGCAGCCTTTTCTCTGAGCCTTCGTGAGATGCTCATCCACGTCCCCTGACATTCTCTGTGCCCTTGACTTGAATTACATCCCGGGGCTCCTGCTGGGGGGAGCACAGGGTGTGCATCTGTCCTCTGCGTGTTAAAAAGACTCCCAGGCAGTACGTGGTGTGAAGTGGGTGCCTTGTGGTCGGTTATCAAATGATTCCTCTGAGAAAGGCCGATTTCTCTTCCACAGCCTCGGGGGTGAAAGTCCTTGAGCTCTGGACACGATTTTGCCACACCAGTGCCTTAGTTCCATGGTGGTTTGTAGTTTCTGTTTAGCTGTTTTTACAGGTCTTGTATGTAGAAAGTATGTGTATGTCCTTTTCTGTTCTTTAACACTGTACTATTAGCATAACGTGTACCACTTTCTTTAAAATATATTTATTTCTACTAGGCTGGGAAGTAGCCTCACAGCTGCAGAAAGATTATCTCAAAAATTTTGGAGCTTGTTCAGGTCATGCACTTCTTATGACCAAAGATCATTACAAGTTGTTGTTGTTTTAGTTGCTAGGTCGTGTCTGACTCTTTTGTGACCCTTTGAACTGTAGCCCTCCAGGCTCCTCTATCTGTGGGATTTTCCAGGCAAGACTATTGGAGTGGGTTGCCATTTCCTTTAGGGGATCTTCCTGACTCAGGATTGAACCCATGTCTCCTGCACTGGCAGGCAGATTCTTTACCACTGAGCCACCAGGAAAGCCCCCCATTGTAATGCTTGTAAGAAACCTCACCATAATTCTAAGACTAAGGTTATCCTGAAAAAACTGTCATCATCCTTTCCCCCTATCATCATAATAATGGCAGCTAACATTTGTCCAACATATAGCCTAAATCCACACAGGCGTTGTAGCATGTGGGCTCAGTAGTTGTGGTACATGGACTTAGCTGCTCGTGGCATGTGGAATCTTCCCAGACCAGGAATTGAACACGTGTCCCCTGCAATGGCTGGCAGATTCCTAACCACTGTCCCACAAGGGAAGACCTGGAATTCATTTTAATACCATTTGTTCAAATGTTGGTAAAAAAATGGCACCTATTTCGCAATCCAAGGAGGTCAAGCAAGAATACCTTCGCTGGGGACAAAGGCAGCAGCCTTTTCTCTGAGCCTTCGTGAGATGCTCATCCACGTCCCCTGACATTCTCTGTGCCCTTGACTTGAATTACATCCCGGGCTCCTGCTGGGGGGAGCACAGGGTGTGCATCTGTCCTCTGCGTGTTAAAAAGACTCCCAGGCAGTACGTGGTGTGAAGTGGGTGCCTTGTGGTCGGTTATCAAATGATTCCTCTGAGAAAGGCCGATTTCTCTTCCACAGCCTCGGGGGTGAAAGTCCTTGAGCTCTGGACACGATTTTGCCACACCAGTGCCTTAGTTCCATGGTGGTTTGTAGTTTCTGTTTAGCTGTTTTTACAGGTCTTGTATGTAGAAAGTATGTGTATGTCCTTTTCTGTTCTTTAACACTGTACTATTAGCATAACGTGTACCACTTTCTTTAAAATATATTTATTTCTACTAGGCTGGGAAGTAGCCTCACAGCTGCAGAAAGATTATCTCAAAAATTTTGGAGCTTGTTCAGGTCATGCACTTCTTATGACCAAAGATCATTACAAGTTGTTGTTGTTTTAGTTGCTAGGTCGTGTCTGACTCTTTTGTGACCCTTTGAACTGTAGCCCTCCAGGCTCCTCTATCTGTGGGATTTTCCAGGCAAGACTATTGGAGTGGGTTGCCATTTCCTTTAGGGGATCTTCCTGACTCAGGATTGAACCCATGTCTCCTGCACTGGCAGGCAGATTCTTTACCACTGAGCCACCAGGAAAGCCCCCCATTGTAATGCTTGTAAGAAACCTCACCATAATTCTAAGACTAAGGTTATCCTGAAAAAACTGTCATCATCCTTTCCCCCTATCATCATAATAATGGCAGCTAACATTTGTCCAACATATAGCCTAAATCCACACAGGCGTTGTAGCATGTGGGCTCAGTAGTTGTGGTACATGGACTTAGCTGCTCGTGGCATGTGGAATCTTCCCAGACCAGGAATTGAACACGTGTCCCCTGCAATGGCTGGCAGATTCCTAACCACTGTCCCACAAGGGAAGACCTGGAATTCATTTTAATACCATCTTAGTTCAAATGTTGTACATGTGAACCGAAACTGTATTGTAGGAGAAATCAGAGCACCATATATGAAATCAACAAAAATGTGTTCAAACCAGTTTTACAACCTTATAACCCCTCGCTCACTTTGGAATACCAAAGTATTACATTTGAAGAGATCAGGAATGGATGGAAATTGGAAAATTTCTTTAGAGAAAGGTATCAGTATGCTGCTTGTACCCTCAATCCATTGAAAGAAGTGTAAGGAGGTGCTTTGCCCTCACTCATAATCCGTGCTCAGGGCTTCAGGGAGACCCCCTGATTCGCGCCCCCTGCAGTTCGAAGAGACTCCGTGGACCCGCATCTGACTCTACCTGGAGAGATGGAGATCCAGTAGCTGGCTTCCACCTCGAGTGGAAGACTGTGGCTTAGGAAGTAACCACGCTCCCTTTGAGGGAAAGGTGAGTGCTTCTTGTGGACCAGATGCAAGAAAGAGAAAGCGCTAGCTTGGGGCTGCCTTAGATTCTACCTAAGCGAGCTCTCTAGGATGGCAAGGAGACCTCAGTAGAAAAGGCTGGAGGTAGGGAAGGATGAAGGACCTATTAGATGCCAATCTGAAGACATTCGTACCTCTGTCACACGAACAGCAAGTGTAAAAGTATAAGTCTATATAGAAGGGAGAGACTCTTCCAAGCACCTGCAACAACACCCAGTGAGAGAAAGAGTCAACTTTGAACATTTACTAGGGAGCAGCTGTGTCACCCGTGACGTAAGTTATTTCCTGCTTCTTTGTCACCCCCTTTTCTCCTGACCCTTGAATTTGGAGGTGTCACAAACCCCATTAATTAGCTGGGGCAAAGCAAGTGGAAGAAGGTGGAAAGCGTAAGAATCAGCCAGCCCAGAGTCCCTTTTCCCACCGCCAGGCTCAGTCTAAAGCTGTCTGCACTGGGGAGTGGAGAAGCAGAAACTTTGAAAGGAGCTCAGAGTTTTGGTTACACTGGACTAATCAGATTAATAACTGACCTGAACTTGTTTGGAGGAGAACAGTGAGCAAAAGGCTTTCTTCTTTTCTTGGTTAAGTCTGAGACTGACCAGAAAAGTCTGGTACTAAATTGCATACAAAGGACAAGGAACACTGGTCTGAAGAATGCGCTTGCAGGGGCAGTGGGGAGAAAGGCATAAACTTATTCTCTGTTACCCTTCATGGGCCCTAAACACTGACCCCAGTGGCTAAATCTACACACTAAAAGTAATCCTATTATTCTTTGTTCCTTAATTGATCTGAAGAAAAGTTCACAATTTCAAAAGCTGGAAAATCACAAAAACTCAATGATATTGAAAGCCATTTTCATCACTAGCGTCAATGTCAGTACAGTGTGAGCAAACATGGTGCAGCGTTCTTTATTTTCCCTTCCCCATTGTGTTCGCATCCATTTAGATCTTCTGGATGAAAGCAAAGGAACTGAAATTGTTCCCTTCTCTGTGAAGAGAGGACACAAAGTTGATCCTGGTCCTTCCCAGCTCCCCCCAACCCCCAACACATAGACAATAATAAACCTTACATCTGAATTAGGGGGAGAGTGCAAGAGGAAATCAAGAAGGGGCAACAAAAATAAGGTTAAGGAACAGAAAAAGAAAAGAGGAAGTGGAGGGAAAGGTTACTGTGGGCACAGAGTCGCCTTCCTGATCAGAAAGGAAAGGGAATCAGAGCCTCTCCCCTGACCTGCTCTCCCAGCAGCTTCCTCAACTCTGCACCCACCCACCCCACTTGCTGGGGGATGGGGAACACCCCACTTAAACTAGCCTGCCCACAATTCCAAACACATCTCTGGGCTCTGCACAACTGCTTAGGTTCTCACCTCCCTCCCCTTTCAGTATCTTTCCTCTCTGACTTTCTCTTTGGGGATTTTCCCAAAGTCCCTTTCCCAAGGTTTGTCCTTCATTCAGATGGGACAACCTGACACAAGGTCCCCTAAAGCCGCTGTAACATCGTGCATCTTCTTATAATATCGATTCTATTTGCTGCTAAGCAATGAACGTTTCCTTTCCCTTTCCGCAAATAAAAAAAAAAAAAAGGCATTATTATTTCCATTTACTTCATGGCTTGGGAGAGAGCTCAAGCATGGGTAAAACACTGCCCAGTGGCTTCAGGGAGGTTCAGGCCAAAGGCCGGAAGCCAGGCGGCTGGGGGTGCAGAGGGCCCCCTTCAGGTCAGCTGGGCTGCAGAGGCTCTGGTCGAGCTCCAGGGCAAGCCTGCTCGCCCCGCCCCGCCCCGCCCCGCGCTCACGAGGGCCGCCAGGTGAGCGCAAGCTTCTTGATGAGTTTCACGCGCTCGCAGACGCCAGACCGAGCTCTTGGAAGAGGAGGCTGGCGGAGCCGCGGCAGGACCAGAGCACTCAGGCCCAAGTGGGCCAGGCTTGGGTTCTCCTCCCAGGCCTCGGAGGCTTCCCCAGCACCCAGGGTGTTGTCCCACTCATCGTGAGACGGTCTGCACCTCCTGAAGAGAGGCTTGCGCGGCTCTGCTTTGGCATCGACCAGAGATGCCAGGTGCCATGGCGCTTCTCCTCGGCCCAGTGGCGAACATGCCCACTCCGTCCAGAGCCCCGAGGCGCGGTGGAAATAGAGGTGCTGGGAGAGGTAAGTGTAGCAGGCCCTCGGAGGCAGGCGGATCAGGAGGTTAGCAGCGGAAGATGCAGGCCTTCCCCTCGGTGGAATAATTTTTACGGACGGGGGAGCTCGTGGTTGATTCGCAGTAAGGAGCTAGGCTAAATCAAACAAAACAAAAAGCCGGTGTTGGCCGAGCCCACACTGAGGGCTTGGTTCCGAAGGTTGAGGCTGGAAAGGAGGTTGGGAGGTGGTGGGAGGCTGGAACCTGGGGCGGCCTTGGGCCTGCGGGTCCAAACACAGCTGAAGCGAGAGGCAGATCAGCGGGGCCGCCGGGCGTTCTGCCTAAAGCAAGTTTTATCTTAAAGCAGACCTGGCTGTATTATGGTGTAGAATATAAAATGTGTATGCATGTCAAATCCAGCAGGAGACTTGATTTATCAACGTTGAGCGTTTGGCTGCTTCATGGTCGGTTCACTCATCCTCAGGGCTCTCTCTTGGACGGGCGTGAAGCCTGTAACATCGGCCCCGGAAGCCTTTCCTTTCTTTCCAAATAAAAAAAAAAAGGCATATTATTTCCATTTACATGGCTTGGGAGAGAGCTCAAGCATGGGTAAAACACTGCCCAGTGGCTTCAGGGAGGTTCAGGCCAAAGGCCGGAAGCCAGGCGGCTGGGGGTGCAGAGGGCCCCCTTCAGGTCAGCTGGGCTGCAGAGGCTCTGGTCGAGCTCCAGGGCAAGCCTGCTCGCCCCGCCCCGCCCCGCCCCGCGCTCACGAGGGCCGCCAGGTGAGCGCAAGCTTCTTGATGAGTTTCACGCGCTCGCAGACGCCAGACCGAGCTCTTGGAAGAGGAGGCTGGCGGAGCCGCGGCAGGACCAGAGCACTCAGGCCCAAGTGGGCCAGGCTTGGGTTCTCCTCCCAGGCCTCGGAGGCTTCCCCAGCACCCAGGGTGTTGTCCCACTCATCGTGAGACGGTCTGCACCTCCTGAAGAGAGGCTTGCGCGGCTCTGCTTTGGCATCGACCAGAGATGCCAGGTGCCATGGCGCTTCTCCTCGGCCCAGTGGCGAACATGCCCACTCCGTCCAGAGCCCCGAGGCGCGGTGGAAATAGAGGTGCTGGGAGAGGTAAGTGTAGCAGGCCCTGCGGAGGCAGGCGGATCAGGAGGTTAGCAGCGGAAGATGCAGGCCTTCCCCTCGGTGGAATAATTTTTACGGACGGGGGAGCTCGTGGTTGATTCGCAGTAAGGAGCTAGGCTAAATCAAACAAAACAAAAAGCCGGTGTTGGCCGAGCCCACACTGAGGGCTTGGTTCCGAAGGTTGAGGCTGGAAAGGAGGTTGGGAGGTGGTGGGAGGCTGGAACCTGGGGCGGCCTTGGGCCTGCGGGGTCCAAACACAGCTGAAGCGAGAGGCAGATCAGCGGGGCCGCCGGGCGTTCTGCCTAAAGCAAGTTTTATCTTAAAGCAGACCTGGCTGTATTATGGTGTAGAATATAAAATGTGTATGCATGTCAAATCCAGCAGGAGACTTGATTTATCAACGTTGAGCGTTTGGCTGCTTCATGGTCGGTTCACTCATCCTCAGGGCTCTCTCTTGGACGGGCGTGAAGAAATCTGGCCTCCTTTGTTTCCCTTCTTCAGAGCGTCTGTATTGGGAATAGCAAAGAGTATTCGAGAACCAGAGAAACGGTGCTTTACTGATGGAAATGAAGGTGCTTTGATGGGAGGTATAAGTGGGGCCAGCTCTGTTCATAAATCTCTGTGTGGGCCAGGTAACACAAACAGGAAAGAGGTAAAGAGAGTTGGTTAGATCCTCTTTCTCCAAGGTATGTTTCGGGAGATTCTAGCCTGGTATAATGCCTCGGGGGGGGAAAAAAAAAGTTTCCATGGTACTCAGCTAAATTTGGGAGACACCATTTTGGAAATACACCTAGTACAAAGGTGTTAAAGGTTACCATAAAGCAGGACCCAAGACAGACAAGTTTGTTTGACCCAGCATTGCCCAAATATAGTGTGTGTGTGTATATATATATGTGTGTGTGTATATATATATATATATATATGTATATATGTATATATATTTTTTTCTGTGTAACTTTTCTGTAACTCTATTGTAAGACTTTAGAATTAGTATTTGGGGAAATATGTTTATGGAAACACCATGTAGGTTATATAACAGTCTAGAAGTTACCAATCTTTGGCTCACCCAAGACTCCCTTTTTGATTTTTTGCCTTTTATCTCATGTTTTGAAATTTTTCCTAGTAAATAAAACCATACTTAGCACATTCAAATGAAGTTTATCTAAGCAGAGGAGTGTGCAAGCAGTATTTCTTGCTGCAGATCCTCAGTTTTGGCTCTCAACCTGTCCCTAGGTCTGTTCAGCTGTGGGTATTCAGCTGGTATATTATAACCTGGTAACAGTCCGAGCCCTCAACTTCATCAGAGAGATGCCTCTGGTATCATAAACAGCCAGTCAGAACTTTTGAGCAACGTGAACTAGACAATTACCAGACTAAACTGATATAATTCTAGCCCAAAACAAAGAAATAAGATGTTATAACTTGTGTGAATAAATATATGTTGCATATACAGTTGTCTTTAGAAGTTTAAGGATATTTAATATAGCCTCAGGATCCTAGGCATCCAAGTATTATAAGTTTAGATGCACAATGGGCCATTTTTTTTTTTTTTTTCGGAGGAGGGGCTGGTTGGGGAGGGAGGGGTCGGGTGGGCCACTTCTATTGGTCTTTCATTTATCTGTTTTCATCCGTCTTTGTTCTTTGGCCCATGTGGGCCTCCCATTGTGGTGGCCTCTGTTGTCGCAGAGCACCGGCTCTGGGTGCATGAGCTCCAGAGCTTCGGCTTGGTAATTGGACACATCGTGTGATCCTCCCAGGCCAGGGATCGAACTGGTGCCCCTTGCACTGCAAGGCGGTGTCCTTACCCCCTGGACCACCAGGGAAGCCCGCAATGGGCCGTTTTTACTAATGTTGTTATTGCTCTTCTATGACATGTGTATTCAGAATTCTCTTACTGTAAAGAGGAGATAAGGGAGTGAGATAAGGGCGAGGGTTTTGGCTGGACTTTAAACTGCAATCACCTGACTTGTTACCTTCTCAGGAAGGTCTATCTGTCTTCTTAGATAAATCTCAAGGTCACAGAAAGTGATAACATATTACAAAAAGTATGAAAAAGTAAGAAAATTGTGAAGCATGACAAACCCTTCAGTCTTAAAGCAGGAATTTTATTGCACGTTGGTTGACTCTGAAGGCTTTAGGAAAATCATACCTGTGCATTGTATTTTACAGGTGACAATAGCACTTCTCCATTAATCATCTCACTTAATTCTCCCAACAGTCAGGTGATGTTATCATGAATCTATAATATGGCCACATTATATAATTTTTAGAACCTCTTGCCTATAATGTTAGAAAGCCAAGATGAACTACATTAAGAAAAGGTTACTGGTGGGCTTTTTTTTTTTTTTCAAATAGACTTCTAGGAAACAATGAATAATCAAAACACAGGAAGAGCAGAGTTGCAACTGGGTTATAAACACTTCAAGTCAGGGACTAGGAGGTTGTCAAGATTTTTCTCGATTTTCCAGGCCTCTCTTGATATTGGTTTTACTGTCTCTCATTTCAGCTTGCCTTTTTCTCTGTTTGGTGGAAGACTTACTGACTAGAAGCACCTGAGTTTTATATCGAAGTATGGGGCCACTGAACAGAGATTAGTTGCACTTGTACCTCATTCTGAGACCATAAGCCACAAAATGGACTATGGGTCAGCTTAAGTCGAGTGCTTAGCTGAAAAGGAATGAACAGTAACCAGAAACCTGGGGCCTGATGTCTATCGACAGTGGCTTCTGTGGCAAAAAATGTAGATGGGGAATTGTGGTGGCCTCTGTTGTCGCAGAGCACCGGCTCTGGGTGCATGAGCTCCAGAGCTTCGGCTTGGTAATTGGACACATCGTGTGATCCTCCCAGGCCAGGGATCGAACTGGTGCCCCTTGCACTGCAAGGCGGTGTCCTTACCCCCTGGACCACCAGGGAAGCCCGCAATGGGCCGTTTTTACTAATGTTGTTATTGCTCTTCTATGACATGTGTATTCAGAATTCTCTTACTGTAAAGAGGAGATAAGGGAGTGAGATAAGGGCGAGGGTTTTGGCTGGACTTTAAACTGCAATCACCTGACTTGTTACCTTCTCAGGAAGGTCTATCTGTCTTCTTAGATAAATCTCAAGGTCACAGAAAGTGATAACATATTACAAAAAGTATGAAAAAGTAAGAAAATTGTGAAGCATGACAAACCCTTCAGTCTTAAAGCAGGAATTTTATTGCACGTTGGTTGACTCTGAAGGCTTTAGGAAAATCATACCTGTGCATTGTATTTTACAGGTGACAATAGCACTTCTCCATTAATCATCTCACTTAATTCTCCCAACAGTCAGGTGATGTTATCATGAATCTATAATATGGCCACATTATATAATTTTTAGAACCTCTTGCCTATAATGTTAGAAAGCCAAGATGAACTACATTAAGAAAAGGTTACTGGTGGGCTTTTTTTTTTTTTTCAAATAGACTTCTAGGAAACAATGAATAATCAAAACACAGGAAGAGCAGAGTTGCAACTGGGTTATAAACACTTCAAGTCAGGGACTAGGAGGTTGTCAAGATTTTTCTCGATTTTCCAGGCCTCTCTTGATATTGGTTTTACTGTCTCTCATTTCAGCTTGCCTTTTTCTCTGTTTGGTGGAAGACTTACTGACTAGAAGCACCTGAGTTTTATATCGAAGTATGGGGCCACTGAACAGAGATTAGTTGCACTTGTACCTCATTCTGAGACCATAAGCCACAAAATGGACTATGGGTCAGCTTAAGTCGAGTGCTTAGCTGAAAAGGAATGAACAGTAACCAGAAACCTGGGGCCTGATGTCTATCGACAGTGGCTTCTGTGGCAAAAAATGTAGATGGGGGGAATTGTTTCTTAGAGACGCTGTGCTAGGCAAATGGCTCTGTAGGTACGTGCTGCATCTTGTGCACTAGTGGTTTGTCAGCAAAACCCCCAAGTCCACAGTAGCTGAATTTATGCTCAACTTCATCAGGTGAAAGGTCAGATAATAAGAAACTGCACAGGTCATTACCCCCAAGGAGGCCAAATCTTCTCTGTCTCACACCTGAATAAATGAAGCCATGTTCCGTTCAGGCCTGGGAGAAACACGGCAGAAGTTTGTTCTTGAGCTCCTATTTTAAGGGTAAAACTAGTTAGGAAAGAACTGTGACAAAGTAAGTCATGACCCGAAGAATGGAGGGCATCTCTGTGCCTGAACTATTTCCTTATATGATAGTTGGGAGTGAGATAAGGGTGACGGTTTTGGCTGGACTTTAAACTGCAATCACCTGACTTGTTACCTTCTTAGGAAACTCTCTCTGTCCTCAGATACCCCAACTTCTTTCCAGGAAGGAGGAGGAACAGAAAAAGATATGGGAAGAAAAGCAACAGCTCTAGGAATTAAAAAGAGGAATCGTTTGGGTAGGAATTGTTTGGTTTTCAGGCAGGAGTCAGGTATATACACCTATACAGCTTATGCAATTGCAGAACCAACAATTTGTATTTTAGGAACGTAGCAGTGTGTTTGAATCACCTACAATCATTTTCTTTTATTTGCCTTGGTAGTGTTCTTGAAAGTGACTACAAATTTCAGCTGTGCTAAGGGGAACTTCCTCCCACACCCCCGCCCCTCCCCTAAACTCTCTGCCTTTTTGGTGCCCATGTACTCTGGGTAGAGCCCAGTGTCCCTGGAGCTGGTTTTGGTGATGACTCTAGAGGAAAGAGGCCGAGGGCCAAGAGAAACTCTCCCTTTTGTGGTTGGAAGTAGTGGTAGGAGGAGGAGGCTATATTGGGAGGTGTGATGGTTAATTTTGTATGACTAGAAGCACCTGAGTTTTATATCAGTATGGGGCCACTGAACAGAGATTAGTTGCACTTGTACCTCATTCTGAGACCATAAGCCACAAAATGGACTATGGGTCAGCTTAAGTCGAGTGCTTAGCTGAAAAGGAATGAACAGTAACCAGAAACCTGGGGCCTGATGTCTATCGACAGTGGCTTCTGTGGCAAAAAATGTAGATGGGGGGAATTGTTTCTTAGAGACGCTGTGCTAGGCAAATGGCTCTGTAGGTACGTGCTGCATCTTGTGCACTAGTGGTTTGTCAGCAAAACCCCCAAGTCCACAGTAGCTGAATTTATGCTCAACTTCATCAGGTGAAAGGTCAGATAATAAGAAACTGCACAGGTCATTACCCCCAAGGAGGCCAAATCTTCTCTGTCTCACACCTGAATAAATGAAGCCATGTTCCGTTCAGGCCTGGGAGAAACACGGCAGAAGTTTGTTCTTGAGCTCCTATTTTAAGGGTAAAACTAGTTAGGAAAGAACTGTGACAAAGTAAGTCATGACCCGAAGAATGGAGGGCATCTCTGTGCCTGAACTATTTCCTTATATGATAGTTGGGAGTGAGATAAGGGTGACGGTTTTGGCTGGACTTTAAACTGCAATCACCTGACTTGTTACCTTCTTAGGAAACTCTCTCTGTCCTCAGATACCCCAACTTCTTTCCAGGAAGGAGGAGGAACAGAAAAAGATATGGGAAGAAAAGCAACAGCTCTAGGAATTAAAAAGAGGAATCGTTTGGGTAGGAATTGTTTGGTTTTCAGGCAGGAGTCAGGTATATACACCTATACAGCTTATGCAATTGCAGAACCAACAATTTGTATTTTAGGAACGTAGCAGTGTGTTTGAATCACCTACAATCATTTTCTTTTATTTGCCTTGGTAGTGTTCTTGAAAGTGACTACAAATTTCAGCTGTGCTAAGGGGAACTTCCTCCCACACCCCCGCCCCTCCCCTAAACTCTCTGCCTTTTTGGTGCCCATGTACTCTGGGTAGAGCCCAGTGTCCCTGGAGCTGGTTTTGGTGATGACTCTAGAGGAAAGAGGCCGAGGGCCAAGAGAAACTCTCCCTTTTGTGGTTGGAAGTAGTGGTAGGAGGAGGAGGCTATATTGGGAGGTGTGATGGTTAATTTTGTATGACAGCTTGGCTAGGCTATGATGCTCAGATAGCTCATCAAACATTTTCCTAGATGTTTTCATGAAGTTTTTTGGGGGGGATGAGGTTAATATTTACATTGGTGGCCTTTGAGTAAAGCAGATGGGCCTCCATAATGTGGGTGAACCTTGTCCTAACAATTGAAGGCTTGAATAGAACAAAGGCTGACCTCCCTAAGCAGGAAGAAATTTGACCAGCTGACTGCCTTTGTATTCTTCCCTGGGTCTTTGGCTTACTCTGTAGATTGTGGACTCACCAGGCCTCTCCAGTTATGTGAACACACACATACACACATTTATACATATATCCTGTTGGATCTGTTTCTATGGATAACCCTGACTGATAACAAACATTTTTCCTACAACCAAACTTGACACAGAGATTGCCCAGTCAGAGCTCTGCTTAAATCACAGAGGCTAATTTTGAACAGTGTGAGTGGACCTAGAGAGTATTATGCTTAGTTAAATAAGTCAGAGAAAGACAAATGCTCTTTGTTATCACTTACATGTGGTATCAAAAAAATAAAACAATATGTGTATATAACAAAAGAGACTCAGAGAGAGCAAACTAGTGGTTACCGGTGGGGAGAAGGAATGGGAGAGGAAGAAGATAGGCGGATGGGATGAAGAGACACAGAATACTGTGCATAAGAGAAATAAGCAATAGGAATATAT
Source organism: Tragulus kanchil (assembly GCA_022376925.1). Taxonomy (NCBI): domain Eukaryota; kingdom Metazoa; phylum Chordata; class Mammalia; order Artiodactyla; family Tragulidae; genus Tragulus; species Tragulus kanchil. The sequence continues at coordinate 112,784,656 of JAIOJX010000028.1, read as the reverse complement.
TATACAGCACAGGGAAACACAGCCATTATTTTGTAATAACTTTAAGTGGATTATAATCTATAAACATCGAATCACTGTCATATATCTGAAACTCATCTAATGTAAATCAACTTCAATAAAAAACAATTGTGGAGGCTGTGCATAGCCCTGTTCTTGAACAATGTAATGAGAGAGAAAGAATTAATTGCCCGCATATCAGTGACTCTTATTATTAGGCCTTTTGGTGCCCATGTACTCTGGGTAGAGCCCAGTGTCCCTGGAGCTGGTTTTGGTGATGACTCTAGAGGAAAGAGGCCGAGGGCCAAGAGAAACTCTCCCTTTTGTGGTTGGAAGTAGTGGTAGGAGGAGGAGGCTATATTGGGAGGTGTGATGGTTAATTTTGTATGACAGCTTGGCTAGGCTATGATGCTCAGATAGCTCATCAAACATTTTCCTAGATGTTTTCATGAAGTTTTTTTTTTGGGGGGGATGAGGTTAATATTTACATTGGTGGCCTTTGAGTAAAGCAGATGGGCCTCCATAATGTGGGTGAACCTTGTCCTAACAATTGAAGGCTTGAATAGAACAAAGGCTGACCTCCCTAAGCAGGAAGAAATTTGACCAGCTGACTGCCTTTGTATTCTTCCCTGGGTCTTTGGCTTACTCTGTAGATTGTGGACTCACCAGGCCTCTCCAGTTATGTGAACACACACATACACACATTTATACATATATCCTGTTGGATCTGTTTCTATGGATAACCCTGACTGATAACAAACATTTTTCCTACAACCAAACTTGACACAGAGATTGCCCAGTCAGAGCTCTGCTTAAATCACAGAGGCTAATTTTGAACAGTGTGAGTGGACCTAGAGAGTATTATGCTTAGTTAAATAAGTCAGAGAAAGACAAATGCTCTTTGTTATCACTTACATGTGGTATCAAAAATAAAACAATATGTGTATATAACAAAAGAGACTCAGAGAGAGCAAACTAGTGGTTACCGGTGGGGAGAAGGAATGGGAGAGGAAGAAGATAGGCGGATGGGATGAAGAGACACAGAATACTGTGCATAAGAGAAATAAGCAATAGGAATATATTATACAGCACAGGGAAACACAGCCATTATTTTGTAATAACTTTAAGTGGATTATAATCTATAAACATCGAATCACTGTCATATATCTGAAACTCATCTAATGTAAATCAACTTCAATAAAAAACAATTGTGGAGGCTGTGCATAGCCCTGTTCTTGAACAATGTAATGAGAGAGAAAGAATTAATTGCCCGCATATCAGTGACTCTTATTTATTGAGGGCCTCTTTCAGCTAGGCCTTAAAGTCCAGCAAGGTGGAATATAGCTATGTAAGAATAAGAGTGAAAGGGGGTTCCAGACGATAGAAAAACTTGTACAGGGAGCATGTAGGTATGTGAGGAGAGAGGGGGCGAGTTGGGTAGGTGCCTAGGGAATATGAAAGGATTCCTATACTGGAAAAGATCTGTATGGCCTTGATGGCTAGGCTAAAGAGGCCTCTTCTGTATAGGCAAATGGAAGCCAATGAGGATTTTTGAGCAAGGGGAGGGAAGGAAACTGGCAATGTGGCACTGAGTGATTTGGAAGGTAAAGATTTAAAGTAAGAAATCTATTTGGGGGCTTCCCTGGTGGTCCAGTGGGTAAAGGATCTGCCTTTCTGTGCAGGTGGCGCTGGTTCGATCCCTGGCACGGGAAGATCCCACATGCTGCGGAGTGGCTGGACCGGTGTGTCCAGTTATGAGCCAGCACTCTGGAGCGCATGCGCCCAGAGCCAGTGCTCTACAGTGAGAGAGGCCACTGCAATGGGAGGCCCACACAGGCCAAAGAATAACGATGGATGAAAATAGATAAATACATAAAACAATAAAAGAGGCCGAAATACAAAAAAGAAAAAGAAATCCATTTGGAAAGTTACTGTAATTTTCTCTATATTAATACCTTTATTCTTTTGTTCGCTGGATACCTAGGGAACCCCTATTAGTGCTGGACACTGTGCAGCTTACAGAAAAACAAGATGTAACTGTGCCTCCGTGGGCTTACCTGGAGGCTCAGTGGCCAAGAATCCACTTGCAACGCCAGAGCCACAGGAAATGCAGGTTCGATCCCTGGGTCAGGAAGATCTCGTGGAGGAGGGCGTGGTAACCCACTCCAGGTTCCTTGCCTGGAGAATCCCATGGACAGAAAAGCCTGGTGGGTTACAGTTCATAGGGTCGCAAAGAGTTGGACATGACTGAAGCGATGCAGTACACTTCACCCTTCTGGAGGGACATACGTGTGAAGGAAGTAATGTCAGCGAGCAATGCTTGTGGAAGCATTTCTCAGCCTCTGGGCCTGAGAGGCGACACACAACAATTTCGGACTCAGAACTGAGAGGTCAGAATTTTTTAGGATGCCTCATGGAATAGTACAGAATACTTTTATACCTGGTATACATGGTCTCATAATAGAAGACAAAGGTCTAAACTCAAGTGGGGACAGTAATCCGAGCAATAGTGGATCTGACACAGACACATGTATGTATTAAAAAGTGAAAGTGTTAGTCACTAGGTCATATCCGACTCTTTGCAACTTTGTGGACTACAGCCTGCAAGGCTCCTCGGTCCATGGAATTCTCCAGGCAAGAATACCAGAGTGGGTAGCCATTCCCTTCTCCAGGAAATCTTCCCAGCTCAGGGACAGAGCTCTGGTCTCCCACATTGCAGGTGGATTCTTTATTATGTATATATATAATTATGTATATATATTATATATATACACATACACACACATAGCCACTTCCCCGGTGGCTCAGTGCCAGAAGGAAATGTGTATATGTACACACACACAAACACAAATGAATGTTTATTTTGTGTGTGTATGTATGTGTGTATATATATATATATATATATATGGAATGTATATGCATCTGGTGAACTTGGCGCTCCTGATGATGGTCCCCATGAACGTGTGAGACTGGACTTGGACCTGCAGGCCAGAAGACAGTATTTTCTTATCTTTCATCTCCACAAAGCATGTGTTTATTGTTCTCGCACAAAAGCCCAGTCTAAGGTGCCCTGCCTGTTTTATTAAGGAACGATTGCTTTTGCACAGCTGCATGTCCTGTGAACGCCCTCCTCTAAGGGCAGGTGTGCAGAGCAGGGCGCCTGTTCTGAGAGCTGGCCTGCAGAGCCTTTCTGCCACCCAGGGATAAAAGCGGAGTCACACCCGGTGGGGCCAGGGTTCAGCGTGGGGCTGGGAGGGGTTTTCATTTCAGTCACTCATTCACCCGGAAAGACTCAGCACTGTCTCACAAACCAGGTATCTGAGGAGTCAGGCAACCTGATTGCACTTTATGACTTGGGCAATGATTAAGGGCTCATAAAAATTAATCTAGACACATGCTACAAGTACACTTCACCCTTCTGGACATGGGAAAGGAATGCCTCTGTGGAAGCATTTCTCAGCCTCTGGGCCTGAGAGGCGACACACAACAATTTCGGACTCAGAACTGAGAGGTCAGAATTTTTTAGGATGCCTCATGGAATAGTACAGAATACTTTTATACCTGGTATACATGGTCTCATAATAGAAGACAAAGGTCTAAACTCAAGTGGGGACAGTAATCCGAGCAATAGTGGATCTGACACAGACACATGTATGTATTAAAAAGTGAAAGTGTTAGTCACTAGGTCATATCCGACTCTTTGCAACTTTGTGGACTACAGCCTGCAAGGCTCCTCGGTCCATGGAATTCTCCAGGCAAGAATACCAGAGTGGGTAGCCATTCCCTTCTCCAGGAAATCTTCCCAGCTCAGGGACAGAGCTCTGGTCTCCCACATTGCAGGTGGATTCTTTATTATGTATATATATAATTATGTATATATATTATATATATACACATACACACACACATAGCCACTTCCCTGGTGGCTCAGTGCCAGAAGGAAATGTGTATATGTACACATACACACAAACACAAATGAATGTTTATGTGTGTGTGTGTATGTATGTGTGTATATATATATATATATATATATATGGAATGTATATGCATCTGGTGAACTTGGCGCTCCTGATGATGGTCCCCATGAACGTGTGAGACTGGACTTGGACCTGCAGGCCAGAAGACAGTATTTTCTTATCTTTCATCTCCACAAAGCATGTGTTTATTGTTCTCGCACAAAAGCCCAGTCTAAGGTGCCCTGCCTGTTTTATTAAGGAACGATTGCTTTTGCACAGCTGCATGTCCTGTGAACGCCCTCCTCTAAGGGCAGGTGTGCAGAGCAGGGCGCCTGTTCTGAGAGCTGGCCTGCAGAGCCTTTCTGCCACCCAGGGATAAAAGCGGAGTCACACCCGGTGGGGCCAGGGTTCAGCGTGGGGCTGGGAGGGGTTTTCATTTCAGTCACTCATTCACCCGGAAAGACTCAGCACTGTCTCACAAACCAGGTATCTGAGGAGTCAGGCAACCTGATTGCACTTTATGACTTGGGCAATGATAGATTCTAAGGGCTCATAAAAATTAATCTAGACACATGCTACAAAGCCGACACGATGAAATGAAAGAATGAGCAGAGGGGTTCTTTCTGTTTGAGTCTAGGAGTGGCTGCGTTGCGTGTGGGGCCACAAAGTGCCGAGGAGGCAAGAGGCTTCTGCTGCTGCGTCTCCTTGTTACAGCTGGCATGCCTCACTCGCCAGGAAGGGCCCATTCTGCCACCATAGGCACGGATGCCTGAACACAGGTCATGGGCTGGCAAAAACTGTCTTTTGAGAGGTTTCTAGAGCCTCCTTCCCATATGGTTCTTTCTCCAGTCCTTCCTTTCAATGGGATAATTGCTTTGAAAGTATTAATAGCTATCATTTACTGAGGACCTATATGTACCAGTTTATTTACACATGTCGTCTGTGTAGTTCCTACCATCTCATATCATGTTTATTATTATTCCCTAAGGATCATACAGAACTTGTCAGGGTCGCACAGCTAGAAGATGAGGGAGTCTGTGTACAAACCTAGGTCTGCCTACTGCCACTGCCCACGCTTTCATGAATTCTGTCTGTCTTAGGACACTCTCCAGGTCATTTTAATTTATTTATTGTGAAGGTAAAAAGGGCCTGAAGTCATATGTGTTCAGTGGGAGGAGGTGACAGAACTAATTTTCTTTCTTCTGAAGATTCTCTAGCTCTCTCCATGGAGAGAGTTTGGGGAAAGGTACATGAAAGAAGTTTGAGTCATCGTTTTAAAATACCGTGTCAGATTTTTAATAGCAAGACAGTAGCTATGGAGCAACTTGATATTTTTAGAAATTAAAAATTTCTATGAAAAACAAGAAGAATCGAATATATTCCCATTACTGTTAAGATCTTTATATATTAGTTTCTAGGTTTTTTTTTTTAAATTAATTTATTTATTTTGGGCGGAGGTCGGGTTGGGGAGGGAGGGGAGCGGGCAGGCCACTTCTCTTGGTCTTTCATTTCTCTATTTTCATCCGTCTTTGTTCTTTGGCTCCTGCGGGCCTCCCATCACGGTGGCGTCTGTCGTCGCAGAGCGCCGGCTCTGGGCGCATGCGCTCCAGAGCTCCGGCTCGGTGATTGGACACATCAGTCCAGCCGCTCCGCAGCACGTGGGATCTTCCCAGGCCAGGGATCGAACTGGCGCCCCTTGCACTGCAAGGCGGTGTCCTTACCCACTGGACCACCAGGGGAAGCCCTTTCTTTTTCTTTTTTTAAAGAAAAACTGCTTTACTGTTTTAAAAATAATTCAAGAAGTTTTTAGAAAAAGAAGTAAAAATATTTAGAAAATATTTAGGAAAGTAAGTAAAAATGAAAAGCGGGAATGAATCACCTGAAATGGCACTACCCAGGAATGACCACAGTTAGACAGTGGATGCACCTGGATTTTTCTGTGCATGGTCAATTAGATTTACTTTATGAAAATGGTTTCTGATATAAGTGCTAATTCTCTAAAGTATTAATAGCTATCATTTACTGAGGACCTATATGTACCAGTTTATTTACACATGTCGTCTGTGTAGTTCCTACCATCTCATATCATGTTTATTATTATTCCCTAAGGATCATACAGAACTTGTCAGGGTCGCACAGCTAGAAGATGAGGGAGTCTGTGTACAAACCTAGGTCTGCCTACTGCCACTGCCCACGCTTTCATGAATTCTGTCTGTCTTAGGACACTCTCCAGGTCATTTTAATTTATTTATTGTGAAGGTAAAAAGGGCCTGAAGTCATATGTGTTCAGTGGGAGGAGGTGACAGTTCTCCTTTTCTTTCTTCTGAAGATTCTCTAGCTCTCTCCATGGAGGGGTTTGGGAAAGGTACATGAAAGAAGTTTGAGTCATCGTTTTAAAATACCGTGTCAGATTTTTAATAGCAAGACAGTAGCTATGGAGCAACTTGATATTTTTAGAAATTAAAAATTTCTATGAAAAACAAGAAGAATCGAATATATTCCCATTACTGTTAAGATCTTTATATATTAGTTTCTAGGTTTTTTTTTTTAAATTAATTTATTTATTTTGGGCGGAGGTCGGGTTGGGGAGGGAGGGGAGCGGGCAGGCCACTTCTCTTGGTCTTTCATTTCTCTATTTTCATCCGTCTTTGTTCTTTGGCTCCTGCGGGCCTCCCATCACGGTGGCGTCTGTCGTCGCAGAGCGCCGGCTCTGGGCGCATGCGCTCCAGAGCTCCGGCTCGGTGATTGGACACATCAGTCCAGCCGCTCCGCAGCACGTGGGATCTTCCCAGGCCAGGGATCGAACTGGCGCCCCTTGCACTGCAAGGCGGTGTCCTTACCCACTGGACCACCAGGGGAAGCCCTTTCTTTTTCTTTTTTTAAAGAAAAACTGCTTTACTGTTTTAAAAATAATTCAAGAAGTTTTTAGAAAAAGAAGTAAAAATATTTAGAAAATATTTAGGAAAGTAAGTAAAAATGAAAAGCGGGAATGAATCACCTGAAATGGCACTACCCAGGAATGACCACAGTTAGACAGTGGATGCACCTGGATTTTTCTGTGCATGGTCAATTAGATTTACTTTATGAAAATGGTTTCCTGATATAAGTGCTAATTCTCTAAATAACTGTTTCTTCTCTATTGGGAATATTTCCTAAGTATACCTTTGAGGTTTTAAAAGAGGTTGTGAAGAACACATGAAGGTATTTCCCCCCGATTTTTGGTGTGTAGAATAGACATTCACATCGTCACTTTTCCATCTCCTCTTTGCCCATTTCTCAAATACTCCTATAGTGTTATTTCTTAATTTTATTCATTTATCTATATTTTTGGCTATTCTGGATTTTCATTGCTGCCACAGGCTCTTCTCTAGTTGCAGGGAGTGGGGGCCACTCTCTAGTTGAGCTGAGCAGGCTTCTTGTTGCAGTGACTTCTCTTGTTGTGGAACTCGGGCTCTAGGGCTCACGGGCTTCAGTAGTTGTGGCACATGGGCTCCATAGTTGTGGCTCATGGGCTTAGTTACTCTGCAGCATGTGGAGTCTTCCCGGATCAGGGATTGAACCTGTGTCTCCTGCATTGGCAGGCGAACTCTACCACTGAGCTACCAATATTCTGAGAGTATTGGAAGCCCAGTACTCTTATAGTATTATTTTTAAATTATCCAGATTGATCATGTTTGTATTCTGTAATTATAATTTCAGTTTTTAGCTTTATTTAAATTCAGATATTGTTCCCTGTCTTTGTACTATAATTTCTTTGATCTTTAATGCATCTTTTGTTTGGATTTCATTGTCAGATGATTTTTTTCAAAAGGGGCATATTAACATCGCATTCCTGGTTCTTTCATGTTTGAAAATGTTAAAAAAATTTTTTATTTATAACATGTATTTATTTATTTACTTGGCTGCACTGGGTCTTAGTTGTGGCATGCAGGATCTTTTAGTTGTACCATGTGAACTTTTACCTGTGGCATGTGGAATCTAGTTCCCTGACCAGGGCTCAAATCTGGATCCCCTGCATCAGGAGCATGGAGTCTTACCACTGAACCACCAGCGAAGTCCCAAGATATGTTGTTCTTATACAAGAAAGATATAACTGAATGAATGGTGCTGGTCAGCTTCTTTTCAGTAGAATTCTGTGGCTTCTTTTCGCTAGAATATTTCTCATGTCTTTTGCTGTGGTGTGTTATTGGAAGACATTTGAGATGAGGCTGGTCTTACTTCTTTTTTTTGTAGGTTTATTAGAGGTTTCCAGAGAAATAGAACCAAAAAGGCATAAAGATAGATAGATACCCTACATATAAGATACTTAGAGAGATTTATTATAAGGAATTCATTCATATAATGATTATGGAGTCCGAGAAATTCCGAGTGGGAGACCCAGGAGAGCCAAACGGTGGTTCCATTCTGAGTCCAAAGGCCTGAGACGTAGGAGAACTAATGGTGTAAGGTCATCAGAAAGCCAGCAGGCTCAAAACCTAAGAAGAGCCAGTGGTTCAGTCCAAGTTCAAATGCTGAAAAGAGTGAGTGTTACAGCTCAAGCAGTCTGGCAAAGGGAGTTCCCTCTCACTCAGCTTTTTTATTCTATTCAGATCTTCAGTTGACTGGATGAGAGGCCACCTTGGAGAAGGTGATCTGTTTTACTCAGTCTACGGATCCAAAGGTTAATCTCGTCTAGAAACACTCTCTTAGAAATACCCAGAATAATGTTTAGCCAAATGTCTGGGCAATCAGTCAAGTTGAAAAAAAACAAATGCCAAAGTCAAGTATCTAATTTCAGTTTTTAGCTTTATTTAAATTCAGATATTGTTCCCTGTCTTTGTACTATAATTTCTTTGATCTTTAATGCATCTTTTGTTTGGATTTCATTGTCAGATGATTTTTTTCAAAAGGGGCATATTAACATCGCATTCCTGGTTCTTTCATGTTTGAAAATGTTAAAAAAATTTTTTATTTATAACATGTATTTATTTATTTACTTGGCTGCACTGGGTCTTAGTTGTGGCATGCAGGATCTTTTAGTTGTACCATGTGAACTTTTACCTGTGGCATGTGGAATCTAGTTCCCTGACCAGGGCTCAAATCTGGATCCCCTGCATCAGGAGCATGGAGTCTTACCACTGAACCACCAGCAAGTCCCAAGATATGTTGTTCTTATACAAGAAAGATATAACTGAATGAATGGTGCTGGTCAGCTTCTTTTCAGTAGAATTCTGTGGCTTCTTTTCGCTAGAATATTTCTCATGTCTTTTGCTGTGGTGTGTTATTGGAAGACATTTGAGATGAGGCTGGTCTTACTTCTTTTTTTTGTAGGTTTATTAGAGGTTTCCAGAGAAATAGAACCAAAAAGGCATAAAGATAGATAGATACCCTACATATAAGATACTTAGAGAGATTTATTATAAGGAATTCATTCATATAATGATTATGGAGTCCGAGAAATTCCGAGTGGGAGACCCAGGAGAGCCAAACGGTGGTTCCATTCTGAGTCCAAAGGCCTGAGACGTAGGAGAACTAATGGTGTAAGGTCATCAGAAAGCCAGCAGGCTCAAAACCTAAGAAGAGCCAGTGGTTCAGTCCAAGTTCAAATGCTGAAAAGAGTGAGTGTTACAGCTCAAGCAGTCTGGCAAAGGGAGTTCCCTCTCACTCAGCTTTTTTATTCTATTCAGATCTTCAGTTGACTGGATGAGAGGCCACCTTGGAGAAGGTGATCTGTTTTACTCAGTCTACGGATCCAAAGGTTAATCTCGTCTAGAAACACTCTCTTAGAAATACCCAGAATAATGTTTAGCCAAATGTCTGGGCAATCATGGTGCAGTCAAGTTGACAAATAAAATTAACCATCACAATACTAATATGCTAAATCTAACGAATTAAATGTTCAGTAGTACTCCAGATAGTGTCTATATTGAGCCTTCTCTATCAAATTTTCTTGGAACTGATTTGCATACTTTTTTTCGTTGAAGGATTTTATTTTATTTTTTGGTTTTTGCGTCTTTCACCGCAGCTTCTGTTTCATTTGTATTGATAATTTCTGTAGTACAGAGATACCAATTACCATTATTTGGGATTTGTATGTTTTATTTTCTCTATTAGTGTTCTAATAGAATTTTTTTTGTCTTTTAAAATTTCATATTCAGCAGTGTCTACTCTTCCCTATTCTCTCTGTTTTATCAATTGGTTCTATGTTAATATATTCCAATTGAATCTTCCTTTCACACTTGTGCTGTGATCATCTTATCTTTGAGCTCATATTTTGTTGATTGCTTATTCACCTTAAGTTATGCCATGGCATGAAGCAAATGTTAGTGATTCCTTTTAGATCTTTTCTGTCCTGTCTTCCTCGCTTTCTTCCTTCTTGCCGTGTATTATGTTTTCACAGTTTTCATTATATTTATTTTCAAGCTGTCCAGACTTGCCTTTGTTACAGTGGGGCAGTCTTCGTGACTTGATTCCCACATGACTTCCTGTCTGAGCAAGGGCTCCAAGTTGAGTAGCTTTTTCTTCTGTTTGTTTTATGAAGCTAACACGACTTTGAGGGTCTGATCTTTGGGTCCATAGTTGAGATAGATCAGCTCTCACTTGTTTTAGAATCTTCTCTTTCTCTGGCCATGAACTTTTTTTTTTTTTTTTTTTTAATTTCGGCCTCTCTTATTGGTCTTCCATTCACTTATATTCATCCGTCTTTCATTCCCTGGCCTGTGTGGGCCTCCCATCACAGTGGCCTCTCTCGCTGCAGACGCTGGCTCTGGGCGCATGTGCTTCAGAGCGCTGGCTCGCAGTTGGACACACCGGTCCAGCTGCTCCGCAGCACGGGGCAGAGATCGAACCGATTCCCCTCACACTGCAAGGCAGACTCTTCATCCACTGGACCATCAGGGAAGCCCTGGCCATGAATTTTTGATATATGGCATCAGCTCATCCCCCTTTCTTTGGTGAACTTGTGCCTAAGAATGTTTCTAAATATATATTTGCCAAAGTTTAATGTGTTGGGGGAGGGGAATTCTTCCATTTGTTTCCTCTCATATCTGTTTAGAAGTCTTAACCCAGAAGTTGGAATCACATGAGAGGGAACTAAATGAAGAAATTGGCTTACATTTAAGTCAGAGCAACTTAAAAATATATGTATCATTAAATTCAGGGAGCACTATCTCATTATGACTTAGGAGACTGTATTGTACAGGAGAAAGAGAACTGAACTGAGTGTCAGGTAACCTTAAATTCTTTATCGGAGGGACTTCCCTGGTGGTCCAGTGGCTAAGACGCCATGCTCCTAATGCAGGGGGCTTGGGTTTAATCCCTGATCAGGGAACTAGATCCCACATGCTGCAACTAAAGATTTCAAGTCCCACAACTAAGACCCAGCACAGTCAAATAAATAAATAAATATTAAAAAAAAAAAAAGAAAAACGATAATAAGGTTAGTTTCAGACTAGATCTTTATCATGGCAAACATTAAAAAAAAGAAAAAAATTCTTTATCATCTGAGCCACCAGGGAAGCCCAATACAAGAACTGTTCCTTATTTTATTATCATTGTCATTATTACTGAGTCTTCATTTATAGAGATTGTCATGAAGATGTTTATATGAGAGATCTTAGAAAGAGGGGTGGGGAGGGCTGATTAAAACTTGGGAGTTCACGCTTTCCTTGATAGGGAGAGGGAAAATGCATAGTTTGAAGGATATTTTCAGCTTATTCTCTATTCTGTCTTTCATTTCCATTGAGAAGTAATAGGGTTAGACATTTCACCCAACTGAAAACATTAAGTCTCTTACAGCTCTCTGTTTTTGTGAATATTGATGAAATGTCCGAGCAATCCTTGCATTAAAGAATAAACAGTGTTAATCCTGTAGTAATAAATTTTTATAGGTCTCTTTGAATTTTAAGAGATTTGCATTGGTCGCTTTTAGTTTTAGATTCTTTTCAAAACTTAGGCATGAAAATATATTTTCTACTGACTCAAAGGAGAACTGTGAAAACTTTGATCACAAGTCAGGCTGAGAAATAAACTTTATTTATAATAATGCTAAACCTGAATCTTGCAAACCAAATGATTTATTTGCTTATGAGTATAATTTTGAAAGCTAAAATTTTATTTGTTCAACTTCAACAGTACTGATTTTTTAAAAATTTCCCATTCGAAAATGTGTATTTTAAAAAAGAAGCTGATACACAGGAGTAGGTTTCATTTCTTCACACGTGCTTGGAAGGTAAAATCAGCTCATCGACATCATTGATTTTGCATTCCACTCTATTCATGCTTCAAAATAACCTGGGTTTGGGTAGAAGCAATATTGGTTTGAAGAGTTTGAAAAGAAATCATTTATGTAGTGATCACAATTTTTAATTTTAGTTTGAAAAGTGGATAATATTGCTTTCACTCTCATTTAGGCTCCTCTAACAAAAACAAGCTGTAATAAACTTTTTTTCTTGCTATGTAACTTTGGAACTCAATGGCAGCCGCAGAAAGGGAGTAGTAAGATATCAAGTAGGGGAGCAAACGTGTAAGTACTGGCTTGAGATGAACTGTTGAAGCTGATCAGAACCTAAGCCTGTTCTCAGACTTGAAGAACCGCATTTGCAGTGTACACAGGTTTGGCTCTGCTGCCATCGTAAGTCTCACCTGTGTTAATGAAATGGTCCTCTCACCTCAACACTTAAATGTTTACCCCAGATATGGTATTCTTAACTGCTGTAATTCAGGGAACCACACACCGGAATTTATAACCAGCTTCTGCTGTGTATTTTGGCTGTGTTTGTTTTCAGCACTCATGTTATATTGAAATAAATGTATCACGTTATTTGGAAGTATTCCCTTATATGTCTCTTTTCTTTGCTACTTAACAGCATAATCATTTCAAATCTGAAACAGATTGAAAATGGAGCACTTGATTTCAATTTACTGTAATGAAGGACATTATCACGGAATTTATTATACTATCTTTTCACCACTGAAATGAAAATAAAGAGGGGAAAAACAGGCCTTTTCAGAAGAATATTTCTTCTGTCTTCAGCTGATTTGGCAGGATATGCAGGGTGTGGTGTTTTTAATTCACTGAAACTAATAAGTTGTTTTTATTTCAAATTCAGCATATCCGAAGTTCATTCCCTGGGTTGTCTTCATGTATCAGAAACCCCCAAGTGGCCAATACAGATTGAGGAAAACAAATACTAATGAATATTAATGGAAATATCAGCTCAAATGCCTCATATTTACTTTCATTTTAGGAAAAAGAAGTAGAACTCTGGTTAGGTTTGTCAAGATATACTCATTATGCTTTTTTGACTTTCTTCACTCTTTTTTCCTGATAGTTTTTCGAATGCTTCCCATATTTTTCTGTTCTCAGCAACTTGGTGGAATTAATTGTGAGTGAAATCTCGAGTTCACTAGAAGTCAGCAACTTCTGTTGTGTGGGCAGGAGGTGTTCTAAGGGGATTTGCACAGTCTGATTTTTTATGTTAAAATGAGGGGGCAATAATTCATTTATGTAGTGATCACAATTTTTAATTTTAGTTTGAAAAGTGGATAATATTGCTTTCACTCTCATTTAGGCTCCTCTAACAAAAACAAGCTGTAATAAACTTTTTTTCTTGCTATGTAACTTTGGAACTCAATGGCAGCCGCAGAAAGGGAGTAGTAAGATATCAAGTAGGGGAGCAAACGTGTAAGTACTGGCTTGAGATGAACTGTTGAAGCTGATCAGAACCTAAGCCTGTTCTCAGACTTGAAGAACCGCATTTGCAGTGTACACAGGTTTGGCTCTGCTGCCATCGTAAGTCTCACCTGTGTTAATGAAATGGTCCTCTCACCTCAACACTTAAATGTTTACCCCAGATATGGTATTCTTAACTGCTGTAATTCAGGGAACCACACACCGGAATTTATAACCAGCTTCTGCTGTGTATTTTGGCTGTGTTTGTTTTCAGCACTCATGTTATATTGAAATAAATGTATCACGTTATTTGGAAGTATTCCCTTATATGTCTCTTTTCTTTGCTACTTAACAGCATAATCATTTCAAATCTGAAACAGATTGAAAATGGAGCACTTGATTTCAATTTACTGTAATGAAGGACATTATCACGGAATTTATTATACTATCTTTTCACCACTGAAATGAAAATAAAGAGGGGAAAAACAGGCCTTTTCAGAAGAATATTTCTTCTGTCTTCAGCTGATTTGGCAGGATATGCAGGGTGTGGTGTTTTTAATTCACTGAAACTAATAAGTTGTTTTTATTTCAAATTCAGCATATCCGAAGTTCATTCCCTGGGTTGTCTTCATGTATCAGAAACCCCCAAGTGGCCAATACAGATTGAGGAAAACAAATACTAATGAATATTAATGGAAATATCAGCTCAAATGCCTCATATTTACTTTCATTTTAGGAAAAAGAAGTAGAACTCTGGTTAGGTTTGTCAAGATATACTCATTATGCTTTTTTGACTTTCTTCACTCTTTTTTCCTGATAGTTTTTCGAATGCTTCCCATATTTTTCTGTTCTCAGCAACTTGGTGGAATTAATTGTGAGTGAAAAATCTCGAGTTCACTCGCAGGTCAGTAGCTTGCATGTGCCACTTGGTCATCTTGTCCTCAGTTCTCTGTGTGGGCAGGAGGTGTTCTGGGTAGGAGGGGGTCACACTTTAGGAACACTCTTGCGTCAGGACCCATTCAGGAATGGCAGGAAGGAATCCAGGCTCTCCCACCCCGACCTTAACCAGAACACTGTTACTTTTCTGTTTATTATATTTGGTCTAACCAGTGGGGCTCTGTATATAAAAGGTTTTTCGGAGAAAAAGTGTTAACAAAACTTGAAATCCGTTGTAAAGTGTTTTGGGTTCACTTTTTTACTGTCTTTTTTGGACTTGAGTTTTTTTTTTCATCTCTTTTACTACCTTGTTAGTCATATCTCTGTGCTATGGTACTTACGTGGCTTCCTTATGGTTTATAATTACATCTTTAAATTATCACAGTCTACCTTTAGGTGATATAATTCTACTTTACACATAGGGTACTGACCTTATGGCACTGTACTTTTATTTCTTTGTTCCCAGACTTTTTAATATGTCATGCATTTAAAATGTCAATATATTGTACTCCCACATACATGGTTATTTTTGCTTAAAACAGTCAGTTGTTTTTTATGATATTTTCAAAAAACTGACAAAAATTGTTCATATTTACCAATGTGTTTTCCACTTCTGATGTTCTTCATTTCTTTATGTAAATTTCCATATAGTATCATTTTCTTCTTGTTCAAAATTTTTTTTAAAACCACATTTATTTTAGTGCGTGTCGGCTGTTGAAAAAACTGTTCTGTACTTGAGAAAATTTTTATTTTGCCTCCATTTTGAAAGAAAAATTACTTTTTCAGTTTAAAGATGATGCCCTAGTATTGTTTAGATGTATCAGAAACCCCCAAGTGGCCAATACAGATTGAGGAAAACAAATACTAATGAATATTAATGGAAATATCAGCTCAAATGCCTCATATTTACTTTCATTTTAGGAAAAAGAAGTAGAACTCTGGTTAGGTTTGTCAAGATATACTCATTATGCTTTTTTGACTTTCTTCACTCTTTTTTCCTGATAGTTTTTCGAATGCTTCCCATATTTTTCTGTTCTCAGCAACTTGGTGGAATTAATTGTGAGTGAAAAATCTCGAGTTCACTCGCAGGTCAGTAGCTTGCATGTGCCACTTGGTCATCTTGTCCTCAGTTCTCTGTGTGGGCAGGAGGTGTTCTGGGTAGGAGGGGGTCACACTTTAGGAACACTCTTGCGTCAGGACCCATTCAGGAATGGCAGGAAGGAATCCAGGCTCTCCCACCCCGACCTTAACCAGAACACTGTTACTTTTCTGTTTATTATATTTGGTCTAACCAGTGGGGCTCTGTATATAAAAGGTTTTTCGGAGAAAAAGTGTTAACAAAACTTGAAATCCGTTGTAAAGTGTTTTGGGTTCACTTTTTTACTGTCTTTTTTGGACTTGAGTTTTTTTTTTCATCTCTTTTACTACCTTGTTAGTCATATCTCTGTGCTATGGTACTTACGTGGCTTCCTTATGGTTTATAATTACATCTTTAAATTATCACAGTCTACCTTTAGGTGATATAATTCTACTTTACACATAGGGTACTGACCTTATGGCACTGTACTTTTATTTCTTTGTTCCCAGACTTTTTAATATGTCATGCATTTAAAATGTCAATATATTGTACTCCACATACATGGTTATTTTTGCTTAAAACAGTCAGTTGTTTTTTATGATATTTTCAAAAAACTGACAAAAATTGTTCATATTTACCAATGTGTTTTCCACTTCTGATGTTCTTCATTTCTTTATGTAAATTTCCATATAGTATCATTTTCTTCTTGTTCAAAATTTTTTTTAAAACCACATTTATTTTAGTGCGTGTCGGCTGTTGAAAAAACTGTTCTGTACTTGAGAAAATTTTTATTTTGCCTCCATTTTGAAAGATACTTTCATTGGTAAAGTATTTTAGGCTGACAGTTTTTTGTTCAGTTCTTTAAAGATGATGCCCTAGTATCGTTTAGATCGTGTTGTTTTCAATGAGAAATCTCTCATATATATGAAAAAAATATATTCTGCATTTGTCTGTTTTTTGATTTTTTAATAATTACTAGTTTTAAATAATTTGATTATAATGTGCATTGGTGTAGTTTTATTCATGTGTCTTATACTTGAGTTTTTTCTCAGTTTCTGAATCTGTGTTAATAGGGTTTTTTAAAAATCAAATTTGGAAAAATTTTAATCATTGTCACTTCCATTTTATGCCCTTCACCTTTCCTTTTGGAATTAGTGTGTTAGTCCTGTTAAAGTTGACCCACAGCTCACTGTGTCAAGCTCTTTTTATCTTATTTTCCAGGCTCTTTATCTCACTGGGTTTGATTTTGGGGAGTTTAAAATGTTATATATTCAGATTCACTCATGTTTTCTTCTGCAATATCTAATCAGTCCTTAATTCCATCTAGTATGTTTTTCATCTCAGATACTATAATTTCTATCTCCAGAAATTATGGCTGAGTCTTTATATATTCAATGTCTCTATTTAACATATTTAATCATTCCTCTATCTTCTTGATCACATAGAATATAGCTATAATATTAATAGCTATTATAATATCCTTATCCACTAAATATATCATCTATACTAATTACTGGTCAGTTTTGATTGAGTGTTTAGTCTTTCATGGTTCATAGTTTCTAATTCTTTTCTTTATAACTTTTGGTTTAATGCCAGACATGTGATTTTTACCTTGTGGGATATTTTAATATTCCTATAAATACTCTTGAGCTTTGTTCTGGGTTGTGCCAAAATTCTTTTGACACAATAGCTACTTCTGTGGCTGACTTTAAAAACTTTAAGCAAGATCAAAACAACGTTTAATGTAATACCAGATTTTCCCCATTCCTTGGGTAAAGCACCCTTTTGAGTATTTGCACTGACACCCCCATGAATTGTAAGGCTTTTAAATTTGGCTAATGGGAACAGGAAATTTTGTGTCTACCTGAAAATAGTACCCTGCTTCATTCCCTTTAATATTTTCAGTTTCATTTTGTGTTTTTAGCGTGGCCTCACCTAATGTACTGGTCAGTACTCGGCTGAACGTCAAGTGTTACATGCTGCAGATGCTAAGCTCTTTTCCCTCTGATAATTGCCCTGTGAGTTCTGGATGCTTCGACTTGCTCACACTCACGGTTGTCTCCTCAACTCAGGGAGACAGTCAGGCTCCACTTGGTTTCCCCTCTGTGCCAAGCCTGAGAAGTTTCTAGGCACAAAGCTAAGGCAGTCATAGTGCCAAACTTATTTATTTCCCATCTTTCCCCATCCAGCTGGGAACGTTGTTTCATATGAAGAAATGTTGTTCAAATTTGGAAAAATTTTAATCATTGTCACTTCCATTTTATGCCCTTCACCTTTCCTTTTGGAATTAGTGTGTTAGTCCTGTTAAAGTTGACCCACAGCTCACTGTGTCAAGCTCTTTTTATCTTATTTTCCAGGCTCTTTATCTCACTGGGTTTGATTTTGGGGAGTTTAAAATGTTATATATTCAGATTCACTCATGTTTTCTTCTGCAATATCTAATCAGTCCTTAATTCCATCTAGTATGTTTTTCATCTCAGATACTATAATTTCTATCTCCAGAAATTATGGCTGAGTCTTTATATATTCAATGTCTCTATTTAACATATTTAATCATTCCTCTATCTTCTTGATCACATAGAATATAGCTATAATATTAATAGCTATTATAATATCCTTATCCACTAAATATATCATCTATACTAATTACTGGTCAGTTTTGATTGAGTGTTTAGTCTTTCATGGTTCATAGTTTCTAATTCTTTTCTTTATAACTTTTGGTTTAATGCCAGACATGTGATTTTTACCTTGTGGGATATTTTAATATTCCTATAAATACTCTTGAGCTTTGTTCTGGGTTGTGCCAAAATTCTTTTGACACAATAGCTACTTCTGTGGCTGACTTTAAAAACTTTAAGCAAGATCAAAACAACGTTTAATGTAATACCAGATTTTCCCCATTCCTTGGGTAAAGCACCCTTTTGAGTATTTGCACTGACACCCCCATGAATTGTAAGGCTTTTAAATTTGGCTAATGGGAACAGGAAATTTTGTGTCTACCTGAAAATAGTACCCTGCTTCATTCCCTTTAATATTTTCAGTTTCATTTTGTGTTTTTAGCGTGGCCTCACCTAATGTACTGGTCAGTACTCGGCTGAACGTCAAGTGTTACATGCTGCAGATGCTAAGCTCTTTTCCCTCTGATAATTGCCCTGTGAGTTCTGGATGCTTCGACTTGCTCACACTCACGGTTGTCTCCTCAACTCAGGGAGACAGTCAGGCTCCACTTGGTTTCCCCTCCCTGTGCCAAGCCTGAGAAGTTTTTCTAGGCACAAAGCTAAGGCAGTCATAGTGCCAAACTTATTTATTTCCCATCTTTCAAGGATCATGGTTCTTTGTTGCCTGATCACCAAAGTTCTGGGAACCGTTGTTTCATATGAAGAAATGTTTGTTTCAAGTTAAATTCCGCTACAGTCATTCCCTGGGAATGGGGTTGGGGTGTGGGATTAATTCCAAGTCCCATCCCTCCTTCCTGTGGATACCAAAACCTGTGGATTCTCAGCTTTCCTGTATAAAATGGTTCATCCTTCCATATACTTTGAATCATCTCTAGATTACTTGTAATACTTCATAAAATGTATGTGCCATGCAAATAGTTGCCTCTGTGCAGCAAATTTAAGTTTTAGAAAATTTCTGGAGTTTTTATTCCTGCATATTTTCGATGTGCAGTTGGGTAAATCTTTGGATGTGAGGCTCAGAGACAGGAAACCAACTGTACTGTTATTTCACGTTGACCAGTAACAGAAGTCTGTTCACAGTCCTTTTTTTTTTTAAAGTATATTTCTTCTCACAACTTCCATCTTTTTAAATTTTTTAAAATTTTGGCCTTTTTTTGATCTTTTATTTATTTTCATCCATCTTTGTTTTTTTGCCAGTGTGGGCCTCCCATTGTAGCGGCCTCTCTCGTTGCAGAGCACCAGCTCTGGGCGCATGCACTCCAGAGCGCTGGCTCATAATTGGACACACTGGTCCAGCCGCTCTACGGCATGTGGGATCTTCCTAGACCAGGGATCGAACTGGTGCCCCTTGCATTGCAAGGCGGACTCTCTACCCACTGGACCACCAGGGAAGCCCTGTTCATAGTCCTTTAAAATGTTATTCTTGCAAGGAAAAGATGACCTGAATAAGACAAAGCCATTGGTAATATAATACAATATATATATTTAAGGAATGTTTCATGGAGTCTCTGGATTGCTTAAAAAAAGGTTAGCCCTACATTGAAGGCACGAGGCCTCACCTAATGTACTGGTCAGTACTCGGCTGCTCAAGTGTTACATGCTGCAGATGCTAAGCTTTTCCCTCTGATAATTGCCCTGTGAGTTCTGGATGCTGACTTGCTCACACTCACGGTTGTCTCCTCAACTCAGGGAGACAGTCAGGCTCCACTTGGTTTCCCCTCCCTGTGCCAAGCCTGAGAAGTTTTTCTAGGCACAAAGCTAAGGCAGTCATAGTGCCAAACTTATTTATTTCCCATCTTTCAAGGATCATGGTTCTTTGTTGCCTGATCACCAAAGTTCTGGGAACCGTTGTTTCATATGAAGAAATGTTTGTTTCAAGTTAAATTCCGCTACAGTCATTCCCTGGGAATGGGGTTGGGGTGTGGGATTAATTCCAAGTCCCATCCCTCCTTCCTGTGGATACCAAAACCTGTGGATTCTCAGCTTTCCTGTATAAAATGGTTCATCCTTCCATATACTTTGAATCATCTCTAGATTACTTGTAATACTTCATAAAATGTATGTGCCATGCAAATAGTTGCCTCTGTGCAGCAAATTTAAGTTTTAGAAAATTTCTGGAGTTTTTATTCCTGCATATTTTCGATGTGCAGTTGGGTAAATCTTTGGATGTGAGGCTCAGAGACAGGAAACCAACTGTACTGTTATTTCACGTTGACCAGTAACAGAAGTCTGTTCACAGTCCTTTTTTTTTTTAAAGTATATTTCTTCTCACAACTTCCATCTTTTTAAATTTTTTAAAATTTTGGCCTTTTTTTGATCTTTTATTTATTTTCATCCATCTTTGTTTTTTTGCCAGTGTGGGCCTCCCATTGTAGCGGCCTCTCTCGTTGCAGAGCACCAGCTCTGGGCGCATGCACTCCAGAGCGCTGGCTCATAATTGGACACACTGGTCCAGCCGCTCTACGGCATGTGGGATCTTCCTAGACCAGGGATCGAACTGGTGCCCCTTGCATTGCAAGGCGGACTCTCTACCCACTGGACCACCAGGGAAGCCCTGTTCATAGTCCTTTAAAATGTTATTCTTGCAAGGAAAAGATGACCTGAATAAGACAAAGCCATTGGTAATATAATACAATATATATATTTAAGGAATGTTTCATGGAGTCTCTGGAGCTTTGTACCTAATTAAGCACGAGCAATAAGAGAAATTCTCCAGCCCTCACCATCATATGACTGTGTGCATGGCAGTTGTATCTTCTGAGTTTAGGAGCCCGGAAGGAAGAAGTGGGTTGGATGTAGGATGGGGAAAGTGAATTCCTGTGGGTCATCTTTCTGGAGATGACCAGGAGGCAGGTATAAATATGCATTTGGAACTCAGGAAAGAGAGAGGATGACTGGGACTCTAGATTCTGGAGAAATCCTCAGAAAGGCTAGTGCCCAACAGAAGAGAGTTGTTTCAGGTTTTGTGAATAGAAATTAAGTGTGAACAACTTGGTAATAGATAAAGTCAGTACACTCTGAAAGGATTTATTAACACTGGGTTCTCATCACTGCAGTATGTGTGTGTGTGTACACATGTGTGTGCGCACACCTGCCCTTACACATGGTATCTTTTCCTCTATTCGACTGGCAGGAAACAAAAACTTTAACCCTAAACAATGTGTTGCAATATCCTGTCATTTAGACGAGCATCTCCAACTCTTCTTTAGAGTTTGTATCTAACAGTAAGTAAAAGGAGTAGGCTAAATGCTCTGCCTACTAAAATCACATGTGTGCAGGCCATTATAACATATATCAAACAATTTATGAGAATATTGAAAAAAATGATTGTTAGGTACTTTGATATATCATTTAGCTCTTGAATTCACTGGAATTAAATGAATACATGATGCTATTAATAATGTAAGTCTCATGGTATTTCAAAACTTGGCTCAAGTTGAAACTTTCAGTATTATAAATTTTTGCTTTCAGTATTACAGATTTCTCCAGTCAGTGGTTTGGAACCTGTGTCAAAAGAATGAGAAAACATAGAGTAAAACCTATTCATCTAAAATAGCCGTTCAACAATTTATACAGAAATTAGATACATTTAATTTAGATTAACTGAGGAGTTGGATCAGTGTATTTCAGTTGTTAGAAGAAAAATTCAGGACATAGTATTGTATCATACAGCTGTCAGTCCACACCGAAGATCATCTCATTATCAATTACACCTGTCATTGGGAAAGTCAGCATTTTAAAGATAGTTTTGTGTTTTCAAGGATGCAAAAAACTAAATATAGGAAGACTGTCAGTGGTCAATGCCACCTAATACTCTTGTTTTGTTTTTTGGCCAGCCTATGAAAACTTTTATATTTTTCTCATATTTTGGGTAAGGAAATCAGTAACAGTTTTACATCTTTCGCTTTTATTTTAAATCACTTTTCCAACTTCATTGAAGTGTCATTGACAAAACTGAATATATTTACAGTTTACAATATAGTGATTTGATGTATGTGTACTGTGTGAAATGATTACCACGATTGTTGATTTGCATCTGTCACCTTACATGGTTACCTGTGTGTGTGTGTGTGTGTGATAATAATGTTTAACATGTGCTGTTAATGCTCCCTGATATTCTTGCATTTTGTTTAGCATGCAGTCCAGCTGACCTTCATTAGACCCAGTCCCTTGGAATCACAATAGTTTTGGTGCTGATTTGGCAAGTTAGTTATTTGAATGAGGATAGTAGCCTTTATACTGTTCCTTCAGCTCAATGATATCTCTGGAGGTAATTTTAAAGGTTGATTTTCCTTATCTAACAGTAAGTAAAAGGAGTAGGCTAAATGCTCTGCCTACTAAAATCACATGTGTGCAGGCCATTATAACATATATCAAACAATTTATGAGAATATTGAAAAATGATTGTTAGGTACTTTGATATATCATTTAGCTCTTGAATTCACTGGAATTAAATGAATACATGATGCTATTAATAATGTAAGTCTCATGGTATTTCAAAACTTGGCTCAAGTTGAAACTTTCAGTATTAAAAATTTTTTGCTTTCAGTATTACAGATTTCTCCAGTCAGTGGTTTGGAACCTGTGTCAAAAGAATGAGAAAACATAGAGTAAAACCTATTCATCTAAAATAGCCGTTCAACAATTTATACAGAAATTAGATACATTTAATTTAGATTAACTGAGGAGTTGGATCAGTGTATTTCAGTTGTTAGAAGAAAAATTCAGGACATAGTATTGTATCATACAGCTGTCAGTCCACACCGAAGATCATCTCATTATCAATTACACCTGTCATTGGGAAAGTCAGCATTTTAAAGATAGTTTTGTGTTTTCAAGGATGCAAAAAACTAAATATAGGAAGACTGTCAGTGGTCAATGCCACCTAATACTCTTGTTTTTTTTTTTTTTGGCCAGCCTATGAAAACTTTTATATTTTTCTCATATTTTGGGTAAGGAAATCAGTAACAGTTTTACATCTTTCGCTTTTATTTTAAATCACTTTTCCAACTTCATTGAAGTGTCATTGACAAAACTGAATATATTTACAGTTTACAATATAGTGATTTGATGTATGTGTACTGTGTGAAATGATTACCACGATTGTTGATTTGCATCTGTCACCTTACATGGTTACCTGTGTGTGTGTGTGTGTGTGATAATAATGTTTAACATGTGCTGTTAATGCTCCCTGATATTCTTGCATTTTGTTTAGCATGCAGTCCAGCTGACCTTCATTAGACCCAGTCCCCTTGGAATCACAATAGTTTTGGTGCTGATTTGGCAAGTTAGTTATTTGAATGAGGATAGTAGCCTTTATACTGTTCCTTCAGCTCAATGATATCTCTGGAGGTAATTTTTAAAGGTTGATCATAAAACTTTATAATTTTCTTATAGAATGCCCTTTTGTAAGCAAGTTTATATGTACCATGCAGATTTAATAATCAGACTGAAAAGAAACCAAATCGATTTGGAGAGAGAAGCTCAACCTGATTTACAAATGGAACTGAAGCGTCAGGCTTGATGACAGAGTTCTGGAGAACATGCAGTTTAGGGCATGATGTTTGACTTCCTTTTTGCTTCCTTCATGTTTGTCTTTTTAGTGCTTTGGAACCATCAGTACATGGTATACAGAGCAATTAGATATTTAGCAACAAAATTCATAATAAAACTTCTGTTTCCTAATAATTCATTTGTTATTTGGTTAAGAAAATCAGGTGTTTATCTTTCATACTGCTGCAGAAAAGTAGAATCTCATGATATACTTCATTGTGTGTGTATGTGTACATTCATGGGTGCAAGTTTTGTGAGAGAGGAAGAGAGCGAACTGAAGCCTCTTACTGAAAATTTAACAATTTAATTCACTTTGGATACAAATCGTTCTAAAATGTGCTACATAGTTTCTTGTCCTTTGTAACATGATAAAAATGAAAGAAATATATATTTCTGAATCTCCTGCCGTATAAAAACGGGTTCATTTCACATTTTCTCAAACTTTGTGCCATTTGCATGCAGAGTTCTACAATAGGAATGATTTAAAACACATTTGATATAACCTAATAATCTCAGAGTTGTCCAAGATGTTTAATATGAACACTATTTTTCAGTAGGGATAGTTGAATTTTAATTCCATTGACAAAACTGAATATATTTACAGTTTACAATATAGTGATTTGATGTATGTGTACTGTGTGAAATGATTACCACGATTGTTGATTTGCATCTGTCACCTTACATGGTTACCTGTGTGTGTGTGTGTGTGTGATAATAATGTTTAACATGTGCTGTTAATGCTCCCTGATATTCTTGCATTTTGTTTAGCATGCAGTCCAGCTGACCTTCATTAGACCCAGTCCCTTGGAATCACAATAGTTTTGGTGCTGATTTGGCAAGTTAGTTATTTGAATGAGGATAGTAGCCTTTATACTGTTCCTTCAGCTCAATGATATCTCTGGAGGTAATTTTTAAAGGTTGATCATAAAACTTTATAATTTTCTTATAGAATGCCCTTTTGTAAGCAAGTTTATATGTACCATGCAGATTTAATAATCAGACTGAAAAGAAACCAAATCGATTTGGAGAGAGAAGCTCAACCTGATTTACAAATGGAACTGAAGCGTCAGGCTTGATGACAGAGTTCTGGAGAACATGCAGTTTAGGGCATGATGTTTGACTTCCTTTTAGCTTCCTTCATGTTTGTCTTTTTAGTGCTTTGGAACCATCAGTACATGGTATACAGAGCAATTAGATATTTAGCAACAAAATTCATAATAAAACTTCTGTTTCCTAATAATTCATTTGTTATTTGGTTAAGAAAATCAGGTGTTTATCTTTCATACTGCTGCAGAAAAGTAGAATCTCATGATATACTTCATTGTGTGTGTATGTGTACATTCATGGGTGCAAGTTTTGTGAGAGAGGAAGAGAGCGAACTGAAGCCTCTTACTGAAAATTTAACAATTTAATTCACTTTGGATACAAATCGTTCTAAAATGTGCTACATAGTTTCTTGTCCTTTGTAACATGATAAAAATGAAAGAAATATATATTTCTGAATCTCCTGCCGTATAAAAACGGGTTCATTTCACATTTTCTCAAACTTTGTGCCATTTGCATGCAGAGTTCTACAATAGGAATGATTTAAAACACATTTGATATAACCTAATAATCTCAGAGTTGTCCAAGATGTTTAATATGAACACTATTTTTCAGTAGGGCTTCTGATTTTTATTTCAATAACATTATTATCCAGGGAACACTGCAAGCACTGAATTTTAATTCCAACAAGGCATTTGACAAATCTCTTATGATCTTTTGAGCAAAATGTAGAAATGTTAGACCAGACTTAATTTGGGTGTATTTTAACTGAAGAAATGACCAAAAGAGTTTCCAGAAAATTAAAATATCACTTGCTAAAATTAAAATTCTCTTATTAAAAAATAGTATGTATTATCTGTAGATATTTTGGAAAATATAGCCAAGCACAAGGAAGAAAATGAAAACCACAAACAATGGAAATCCAAACCCACGGTAGCCACTCTCCACAGTTGGGTATCTGTGTTAATGTAAAATGCCTTCATCTTCTGGGAAATATTTTTTTCTGCTTAGTACACCATGGGCACGTTTCCATGTCACTGGTCTCTCTCAGTATCATTTCATTGTAAAGAAATGCATGGTATTTTAGCAGGTGGAGATACGCCTTCATATATTTACCAGGCCCTCTGTTGTTCATTCCAATATTTTTGTTGTTAAGGTCAGGACAGCATATTGACCTTTCTAAAGAACTTTTTAGCATCTTTTAAGCCAATTAAATGATTTTTCTTTGTTAATTTTTTGTCGTGGTGAAGTATTTTAAATTTCAAATCACTTTTGCATTTCTGGAAACTCCCTTATTGGGTCATGGTGTTTATTTTTGTTTCAGTTTAGTTATGAAAAATTTGAAACAGACCTTTTTTTTATATAATCTGTACCTAAATCCCATAATTATTAGCATTCTTGATTCTTCTCTCCCTCCGTTTTGGTGGAATGTTTTGTGAGAGAGGAAGAGAGGAACTGAAGCCTCTTACTGAAAATTTAACAATTTAATTCACTTTGGATACAAATCGTTCTAAAATGTGCTACATAGTTTCTTGTCCTTTGTAACATGATAAAAATGAAAGAAATATATATTTCTGAATCTCCTGCCGTATAAAAACGGGTTCATTTCACATTTTCTCAAACTTTGTGCCATTTGCATGCAGAGTTCTACAATAGGAATGATTTAAAACACATTTGATATAACCTAATAATCTCAGAGTTGTCCAAGATGTTTAATATGAACACTATTTTTCAGTAGGGCTTCTGATTTTTATTTCAATAACATTATTATCCAGGGAACACTGCAAGCACTGAATTTTAATTCCAACAAGGCATTTGACAAATCTCTTATGATCTTTTGAGCAAAATGTAGAAATGTTAGACCAGACTTAATTTGGGTGTATTTTAACTGAAGAAATGACCAAAAGAGTTTCCAGAAAATTAAAATATCACTTGCTAAAATTAAAATTCTCTTATTAAAAAATAGTATGTATTATCTGTAGATATTTTGGAAAATATAGCCAAGCACAAGGAAGAAAATGAAAACCACAAACAATGGAAATCCAAACCCACGGTAGCCACTCTCCACAGTTGGGTATCTGTGTTAATGTAAAATGCCTTCATCTTCTGGGAAATATTTTTTTCTGCTTAGTACACCATGGGCACGTTTCCATGTCACTGGTCTCTCTCAGTATCATTTCATTGTAAAGAAATGCATGGTATTTTAGCAGGTGGAGATACGCCTTCATATATTTACCAGGCCCTCTGTTGTTCATTCCAATATTTTTGTTGTTAAGGTCAGGACAGCATATTGACCTTTCTAAAGAACTTTTTAGCATCTTTTAAGCCAATTAAATGATTTTTCTTTGTTAATTTTTTGTCGTGGTGAAGTATTTTAAATTTCAAATCACTTTTGCATTTCTGGAAACTCCCTTATTGGGTCATGGTGTTTATTTTTGTTTCAGTTTAGTTATGAAAAATTTGAAACAGACTTCAATGTGTAGAGAATAATGTAATGAATCTTCATATAATCTGTACCTAAATCCCATAATTATTAGCATTCTTGATTCTTCTCTCCCTCCGTTTTTGGTGGAATGTTTTAAAGTAGCCTCTCGGACCATCTTCTGTCTTACACATTAATGCTGTAATGTGACTTTCTAATGGAAAAAATGCAAGCACAGTATCATTGGGATATCTAACAGTTAATACTATTAGCAACATCTAATAACCTGTCCAAGTTGTTTCTCTAAATTGCCACCAGTATTGGACTTTTCTGAGTTGTTTTAAGAAGCCTTTTAATCAACAAGTGCTCTCTCCTTTTCTTTTTATATGTTTCATGCTTTGTTGAAGAAATGGGGTCATTTGTTGAATCTCCTGCATTCAAGACTCAGCCAACTGCATCCTGTGGTTGTAAACAATCTCCTTTCCCCAGCATTTCCTACAACTGGTATTTAGACCTAGAGGCTTGATTCGATTAAAGTTCAAATTTTAAGCAAGAATTGTCACAGGTGAGCTGCAGCCTTGATTTTGTTCTATGTTAGGAGGCACATGTCATGTGGTTATTCTGTTTTTAGTAATTGATCAGTGGTTTCCGGTATTGCAGTCTGATCCCTCCATTGTAAGGGGTCCTTGTCATTTGTGGATCCTTTCTGTCCAGTGCTAGATTTGATTGGCTGCTATTTTTGTTTAGGCTTTTTTTTTTTTTTTATTTTTTAAAATCTGTGCTTTATAAGTGAGCTAGTTCTCTTGATTTCTTTCTGTGCAATGTCTTTGACAGGTACAGGCAACGGGATTAAAGAGTAGAGAATCCAAAGAGGGTGATGCTTTGATGTCAGGCAACCAGGTTTCTATCTTAGAAGGCTCTAATCACCTGTCTGAGAAAGGCACAGAACTCAAATGCCTGAGGGAGAAACTGGCAAGAATATGATCAGGACCAAATCAGATGCCTGTCCTGGGAAAAGGGAACATAATTTAGAGTGTTCCCCAATGTTCAGGCAGCTTGTCTCCTGCTAGTCACTGGGGTCTTGATTTCCAGATCGAGTTAGTGTTGAATGGGTGTTTTAGAACTTCAGCTAGTCATCATTTTTTTCTCATTATTTAAGTCTGGGCTTTGTTTTTCTTTTCCTTTTGCTGGTAGTTATTTAAGAAATATTTTTCATTGTCTGAATGCTGAGTTCTTTTGTTTTTCTTTTTTTGGGAGGGGCCACTTCTATTGGTCTTTCATTTATCTGTTTTCATCCATCTTTTGTGCTCTGGCCTGTGTGGGCCTCCCATTGCAGTGGCCTCTGGTGCTGCAGAGCACTGGCTCTGGGCGCATGCGCTCCAGAGCTCTGGCTGGGTAGTTGGACACATTGGTCCAGCTGCTCCATGGCACGTGGGATCTTCCCAGGCCAGGGATCGAACTGGCGCCCCTTGCACTGCAAGGTGGTGTCCTTACCCACTGGACCACCAGAGAAGCTCAAGGCTGAGTTCCTTTTTTTTTTTTTAAACATTTATTTTATTTATTTAATCTTTTGGGGGGTGAGGAGGGAGGGGAACAGGCGGGCCACTTCTATTGGTCTTTCATTTGTCTATTTTTCATCCGTCTTTCTTTGGCTCCTGTGGGCCTCCCATCGCGGTGGTGGCTGTCGTCACAGAGTGCTGGCTCTGGGCGCATGCGCTCCAGAGCTCTGGCTGGGTAGTTGGACACATTGGTCCAGCTGCTCCATGGCACGTGGGATCTTCCCAGGCCAGGGATCGAACTGGCGCCCCTTGCACTGCAAGGTGGTGTCCTTACCCACTGGACCACCAGAGAAGCTCAAGGCTGAGTTCCTTTTTTTTTTTTTAAACATTTATTTTATTTATTTAATCTTTTGGGGGGTGAGGAGGGAGGGGAACAGGCGGGCCACTTCTATTGGTCTTTCATTTGTCTATTTTTCATCCGTCTTTCTTTGGCTCCTGTGGGCCTCCCATCGCGGTGGTGGCTGTCGTCACAGAGTGCTGGCTCTGGGCGCATGTGCCCCAGAGCTCCGGCTCGGTAATTGGACACATCAGTCCAGCCGCTCCGCGGCATGTGGGATCTTCCCAGGCCAGGGATCGTACCGTCGCCCCTTGCACTGCAAGGCGGTGTCATTACCCACTGGGCCACCAGGGAAGCCCAAGGCTGAGTTCTTGATAGGAAAGATACTATATTTTGCATACACATGAGTGTGCACGTATAATCATCTATTTGGGGTGATCTTAGCAGTTGACATCCTCAGGCTAAAAGGGAGGGAGGCAAGAGATGACTTTCAGAGGTAAGGTCTTTGGGGCTACAGGGCACATCTGGTCAGTAGGAAGAGCTTTCCTTTGTGTTCCTCTTCATTGTTATCTTGATCTCGGGCCTCTGGCTGCTCTTGCTGCTTTTCTAAACATTCTCTATTTATATATTTGTTACTTTGGCCAAGCCAGGCAACATGTGGCATGTTAGTTCCCCAATCTGGGATCAGACTTGTGCCCCCTGTGGTGGAAGCGAGAAGGCCTTACCACTGGGCCATCAGAAAAGTCCCCCTCCAACTTCTTTGTCATTGCTTACTTTATTGCTAAAATCCTGAAACTTTAGGTCATGTGCTTAAACAATTTTCTGAACCAACCTTGGCCAACAGTTCCATTCTGAATATCCAGGCAGGTTCATTACTGAGGTCAATGTAAGACCTAGTATCCAAGCATGCCTCCTTTGTTCAGTCATTACTTGATCAACATTCACTGAACCTCTTGTACTAGGCACTGGCTATTGCTGAGTGTACACCAAGATGAATAGATGTGTCTTCTGCCTTCCAGCAAAGAGACAGATCTAAGCAAATAATTACAACATATTACGAGACATGAATGTGGAAATATGCAGAATCGGAAACTTAATTCTCTCTGGAGAAGGTGATATTTCTCTTGGGTTCCATTGATTTTTCTGCTCCTCCCAAACCTCAAATCTTTACTTTCAGTGGGGCAACTTAATCTATTTCTGTGGTTTGGAGTAAGAAGATCTCGATAAAGCACCTCTAGAAAGATTAACCACCTAGGAGCAGCTGTATCCTTTCTCAGTATTCCTGTACTCTGTCCTCATATAAAAAAATCTTTCCCTTCTACCTCATCTCCAGGGCGATGGCCCAAAAGGCTGTTGAATGACCAACAGTCCACATTCACAGTAGTGCCATCCGGCTCGTAATTGGCCGAGTGTGGCTTCCCAGGCCAGGGATCGTACCGTCGCCCCTTGCACTGCAAGGCGGTGTCATTACCCACTGGGCCACCAGGGAAGCCCAAGGCTGAGTTCTTGATAGGAAAGATACTATATTTTGCATACACATGAGTGTGCACGTATAATCATCTATTTGGGGTGATCTTAGCAGTTGACATCCTCAGGCTAAAAGGGAGGGAGGCAAGAGATGACTTTCAGAGGTAAGGTCTTTGGGGCTACAGGGCACATCTGGTCAGTAGGAAGAGCTTTCCTTTGTGTTCCTCTTCATTGTTATCTTGATCTCGGGCCTCTGGCTGCTCTTGCTGCTTTTCTAAACATTCTCTATTTATATATTTGTTACTTTGGCCAAGCCAGGCAACATGTGGCATGTTAGTTCCCCAATCTGGGATCAGACTTGTGCCCCCTGTGGTGGAAGCGAGAAGGCCTTACCACTGGGCCATCAGAAAAGTCCCCCTCCAACTTCTTTGTCATTGCTTACTTTATTGCTAAAATCCTGAAACTTTAGGTCATGTGCTTAAACAATTTTCTGAACCAACCTTGGCCAACAGTTCCATTCTGAATATCCAGGCAGGTTCATTACTGAGGTCAATGTAAGACCTAGTATCCAAGCATGCCTCCTTTGTTCAGTCATTACTTGATCAACATTCACTGAACCTCTTGTACTAGGCACTGGCTATTGCTGAGTGTACACCAAGATGAATAGATGTGTCTTCTGCCTTCCAGCAAAGAGACAGATCTAAGCAAATAATTACAACATATTACGAGACATGAATGTGGAAATATGCAGAATCGGAAACTTAATTCTCTCTGGAGAAGGTGATATTTCTCTTGGGTTCCATTGATTTTTCTGCTCCTCCCAAACCTCAAATCTTTACTTTCAGTGGGGCAACTTAATCTATTTCTGTGGTTTGGAGTAAGAAGATCTCGATAAAGCACCTCTAGAAAGATTAACCACCTAGGAGCAGCTGTATCCTTTCTCAGTATTCCTGTACTCTGTCCTCATATAAAAAAATCTTTCCCCTTCTACCTCATCTCCAGGGCGATGGCCCAAAAGGCTGTTGAATGACCAACAGTCCACATTCACAGTAGTGCCATGGTCTTTTGTGCACATCAAAATATTTACTGTTTCTTTTTTTCCCTCTCTCTCCTGTTTTTTCCTGTAGCCAGAGCAAAGCTGTGTGACTAGAAATAGGGCTGAAGTTAAAGAAGGCTCAGAGCACCCTTCAAAATAAGAGCCTGTTGCAAATATGCTAGGAGGAGGCCCAGGAGGGTATTGTGAGTAATCGTATTATCTTGATCTTGCCCATCTCATTGTCTCCTTGCTACCCATCTGCAGAAGCGAGGAGGACACTAAACTCCAGTCCCAGTTTCCCAGGGTGGTGGACAGATGCCATCTCCACCTCGGTGGGATGAACATAATAAGCATTGGGGGGAAAAATTATGTTTCTAAAAAGTTTTCTGTCTGTGTTTCTCCATAGTGCAGTTCCAGCATCCGTGGGAGTGGGAGTCCTCACTTGATTCTGGAGGCTCCCCTCTGCCTCCCCTTTCACAGCTGCCTCCATAGAGAGACTCTTGTCCTGGCTGCATGCCCAGGTGCTGAGTGGGGTGGCTCACAGAAGTAAAATGGCAAACCAAAAAGGAACATGTTATTGTTCTGCTCGCTGTGCTATTTTGAAAATACCTCAACTGTCCAGAACTTTTAGGAAGCTTATACATGTCACATTCCCAAGGAAGAATGTTCTTCCTCAGGAGCCAGTCCATGAAACATTTTCTTGCAAGTAGCATGGACACAGGCCTGTCCAGATTGCCGTTCTCATCCTAGCACCCCATAGAACCCGGAAGTTCACACTTGAGTCTAAAGGCTGACCCACATGACCCCTCCACCAAAAGACAGGAAATGGCTCACTGTGTTTTTATAGCACATGGATCTGAGAAGTGGAAAGCATTCTCTGTAATGGGCACATGCTGAGACTGCAGTTTTTTGAAAGAAGTCATTGTTTTGACTTCCTGACATTCACATGTAAGCAGTGCTTTTAGTTTCTTCTCTCAGCACTCTAGGAGGGTATGCATCCTGTATCCTTTCTCATATCCTGTACCTCATATAAAAAATCTTTCCTTCTACCTCATCTCCAGGGCGATGGCCCAAAAGGCTGTTGAATGACCAACAGTCCACATTCACAGTAGTGCCATGGTCTTTTGTGCACATCAAAATATTTACTGTTTCTTTTTTTCCCTCTCTCTCCTGTTTTTTCCTGTAGCCAGAGCAAAGCTGTGTGACTAGAAATAGGGCTGAAGTTAAAGAAGGCTCAGAGCACCCTTCAAAATAAGAGCCTGTTGCAAATATGCTAGGAGGAGGCCCAGGAGGGTATTGTGAGTAATCGTATTATCTTGATCTTGCCCATCTCATTGTCTCCTTGCTACCCATCTGCAGAAGCGAGGAGGACACTAAACTCCAGTCCCAGTTTCCCAGGGTGGTGGACAGATGCCATCTCCACCTCGGTGGGATGAACATAATAAGCATTGGGGGGAAAAATTATGTTTCTAAAAAGTTTTCTGTCTGTGTTTCTCCATAGTGCAGTTCCAGCATCCGTGGGAGTGGGAGTCCTCACTTGATTCTGGAGGCTCCCCTCTGCCTCCCTTTCACAGCTGCCTCCATAGAGAGACTCTTGTCCTGGCTGCATGCCCAGGTGCTGAGTGGGGTGGCTCACAGAAGTAAAATGGCAAACCAAAAAGGAACATGTTATTGTTCTGCTCGCTGTGCTATTTTGAAAATACCTCAACTGTCCAGAACTTTTAGGAAGCTTATACATGTCACATTCCCAAGGAAGAATGTTCTTCCTCAGGAGCCAGTCCATGAAACATTTTCTTGCAAGTAGCATGGACACAGGCCTGTCCAGATTGCCGTTCTCATCCTAGCACCCCATAGAACCCGGAAGTTCACACTTGAGTCTAAAGGCTGACCCACATGACCCCTCCACCAAAAGACAGGAAATGGCTCACTGTGTTTTTATAGCACATGGATCTGAGAAGTGGAAAGCATTCTCTGTAATGGGCACATGCTGAGACTGCAGTTTTTTGAAAGAAGTCATTGTTTTGACTTCCTGACATTCACATGTAAGCAGTGCTTTTAGTTTCTTCTCTCAGCACTCTAGGAGGGGGTATGCATCCTGTCTCTGTGTTTGGAGGAAGAAGATGAGAAGCTGATTAAATCGCCGCTTGGTCGACTGACATACAGTTATGTGACCCCATGGGAAATTGAGGTTTCACACTCTCCAGGGACAGAAAGAGGTCAGATTCTGGAGGAAGTTTAATTCTTTAAAATTCAGAATAATAAAAGATGTTTTAAAATAAATACTGTTTTAATTTTAGCTCATGTCTCAAGACTGTTTATTATCAACTTCTATATTCTGTTAGGAAAACAGAAACCACAGTGGTTATTTTAAACAGAGAGGATTCAATAAAAGGGCTAAATAGCCTGAAAAGAAAGGAAAAGGATAGTAAGCTAACCTGGAGATGAGAAGTAGCTACCATCCCTAGGCTGGGAGGACAAAAAAGGCAGAGGCAGAGATAGCAGATGTGGGGGGCAGAGGTGAAGGGCTACTGCCTCAGAGGGGAGTGTGCTAGAGAGGCCACAGCTTAGATGCGCTCAGAGGGTGTGTGTGGGGCTGCTCACTGCTGGGGCTGGAGCCACTGGGGCTTCTCAGAGCTGCATAGCTGGGTCCAGACCCCGCGGGGATTCTGCATGGTGCCAGAAGACCAGTACCAGAGTCCTTGCTTGCCTGTTTGTGCTGGAGAGATGCTGAAAAATCTCTTCTCCCTTTCAGTCTCCCCCCACTGTTAGTTCTGGCAGAATCAAACTGGAACCCTGGCCAAGGAGTCTTAAAAGTGTGGTCCTCATACCCCCAGCCCCAGAGTCATGGGCCACGGTGTAGAAAGGTGAGAGACGATCTGTGAATAAATGATCACAAACCCACCTCCTTTGGCTACCGAGTCTCCACACACTTCTCTCCATTTAAAAACTTCTGATAGGACAATAAGAACAACACACCATGCTCCTGTCGAGTGAGTTATAACTTCCAAAATATACTTTCAGCTCATGGAGTCACAAATCTCTGATGCTCTTTATGCCCATTTTCAGTGATGTTAATTGTCTTTTTGCCTTTTTTTAAATTAAAGACTATTATAAATTTAACTGTCATACTGTTTGTATAAAATAATAGGAAATCAGGAGAAAGAAACTGAATGGAAACAAGTGAGGAAGAAACAATTTGTGTCTGTGACTTTATTTCTGGAACTGGTCCCGAAGCCACCGATGACATTGATAAATTCCTTTTTTACCACCCATTCTATATTCCCTTTGCCTTCAGCTATCTGGTCATTGTTTTTGTTTGTTTTTTTTTTTTAATTTGGTCACCTGACCCAAACCATCATTCTTGAAGTATCTAAATGATTTTTAATCCTGTCTGTTTTGCGCATGATAAATGACTAAGTGATGCCTTGGAGAGTCCTCTCCGTTTTAGACCTAGTTTCTGCCAGCATTGTGCAGCAACCAGTACAGGTCAGCAGCCTCAGTCACCCCTACCAAATACAGTAACCCCTTCCTTTGGCTCCATGATGTGAGGAACCCAGGTTGCCAGATGGCACTCTCAGCTCAGGAAAAACGTCGTCAGTCTTCCTGTAGGAACTTAGCTCTCTAAAAATTGCCCATTACACAAAGTTGTGAGAATAGGAAGCAGACGTTCGGCAGGTAGGTTATTCCAGATCCATAGATCCTGACTCTGGAAGAAAAACACCCTATTTTGGTCACTGGTTTACCATTTTAGTTATTGTTTAGAGTTATAGTTGTTTGGCTGTGTCAGGTCTCAGTTGTAGCGTAAGGGCTCGTTAGTTGCAGAACACAGGCTGAGTTGCTCTGCGGCATATAAGGTCTTAGTTCCCTGACCAGGGATCAGACCCGTGTCTGTTGCATTACACAGTGGACTTTCAACCACTGGACCACCAGGGAAGTCCCTGTTGGTCACTGGTTTAAACCATGCACTGCATCCTGTAGGACCCTGTGCATCTCACAGGATGATCTCTCAGGTTGAACCACAAATGAATCCTTAGGAGGCCAGGCCACCTTTCTCTCAGGCCACCTGCTTCAAGGGTGGGTGGCAATACTAGCAAGGTCCGTGGGCATGAACCCATAGCTGCACTTCTTTTACTGTGAAATAGTTGCTTAATCTGAAGCTTGTATGGGTGCCAAGAAAGAGAATAAAGCAATCCATAAACTCATGGATCTTGTGTTCACAGAAGTCTTGCAAGCAGAAAAAACAGATACGTATGCAGAGTAAGTGCCTATCCCTGTGCAGACTTGTAGATCCTTCATTATGGAAGGGTGCAGCACAGTTGGTGGCTGATTTGGCCCCCTTCCCACCCGGCACCATAGTAGGAACCCCTATTGGCTTCTGCTGTTGTCAGCTTGAGCACTTGGTAGTACTCACCAGATTGCTGGTGATGTGATTGGTGATGGGTACTTCCTGTTGGATCCGTATGCAGCCTCCATTCCTGATGTCATTCATGTCTTGTATACACACACCTTTTGACTAGGTACCTGGGTATTTGGAGAAAGAAATGGACAGACATCTATTGAATAGGTTTCTTTTCTATCTGATTATTGAGAGCTTCATCTAAAGTACATGCATTTTGTAAGCATTCTCATACCATGTAACATTCGTGCTAATATCCTCGTACTCTGTGCCAGTTTAAGAGGCCTGTCTGTATACTGCTTTGCAGTTTTTCCATCCTTCTTTCCAAACCTGCAGTGATCCAGCCTAACCATTAGTCATTAGCCCTGAAGGTCTCTCTGTATCTCGGGCCATCTTTCAGATCAGTCAAAGTAGACACAGTGATATATTGCGTAAACATTTTCCCACTGAGAGCATTTCCCTTCTTCAGTGTTTTTGTTTTGCTTTGTTTAAGCACACTCCCGAGCTATAGTGCTCTAGTCCTAGTTTGCCAGTGTATTGAGAAAAAACATCCGTAAACCAGACCCTCCTCAGTCATTTGTTCCCAGCCAGATCTCTATGAAAGCCTAGCATTGGATGAAGGAAGGACAGTAGTGTGCTAGAAGAATGTGCCATAAAAGCATGAGCTGTCAGCACTTGTGACATTATTGTTGCTTTGAGACCTGTCTGAGCTTGATTTTTACATGCCATTTCCATTGGGTGATGAAGTGTGGCTGAACGTGCTTAATTTTATAACCCAATGTATCAGATACTACCCAGTCAGTTACAGGCAGCTATAACCCATAGCTGCACTTCTTTTACTGTGAAATAGTTGCTTAATCTGAAGCTTGTATGGGTGCCAAGAAAGAGAATAAAGCAATCCATAAACTCATGGATCTTGTGTTCACAGAAGTCTTGCAAGCAGAAAAAACAGATACGTATGCAGAGTAAGTGCCTATCCCTGTGCAGACTTGTAGATCCTTCATTATGGAAGGGTGCAGCACAGTTGGTGGCTGATTTGGCCCCCTTCCCACCCGGCACCATAGTAGGAACCCCTATTGGCTTCTGCTGTTGTCAGCTTGAGCACTTGGTAGTACTCACCAGATTGCTGGTGATGTGATTGGTGATGGGTACTTCCTGTTGGATCCGATGCAGCCTCCATTCCTGATGTCATTCATGTCTTGTATACACACACCTTTTGACTAGGTACCTGGGTATTTGGAGAAAGAAATGGACAGACATCTATTGAATAGGTTTCTTTTCTATCTGATTATTGAGAGCTTCATCTAAAGTACATGCATTTTGTAAGCATTCTCATACCATGTAACATTCGTGCTAATATCCTCGTACTCTGTGCCAGTTTAAGAGGCCTGTCTGTATACTGCTTTGCAGTTTTTCCATCCTTCTTTCCAAACCTGCAGTGATCCAGCCTAACCATTAGTCATTAGCCCTGAAGGTCTCTCTGTATCTCGGGCCATCTTTCAGATCAGTCAAAGTAGACACAGTGATATATTGCGTAAACATTTTCCCACTGAGAGCATTTCCCTTCTTCAGTGTTTTTGTTTTGCTTTGTTTAAGCACACTCCCGAGCTATAGTGCTCTAGTCCTAGTTTGCCAGTGTATTGAGAAAAAACATCCGTAAACCAGACCCTCCTCAGTCATTTGTTCCCAGCCAGATCTCTATGAAAGCCTAGCATTGGATGAAGGAAGGACAGTAGTGTGCTAGAAGAATGTGCCATAAAAGCATGAGCTGTCAGCACTTGTGACATTATTGTTGCTTTGAGACCTGTCTGAGCTTGATTTTTACACATGCCATTTCCATTGGGTGATGAAGTGTGGCTGAACGTGCTTAATTTTATAACCCAATGTATCAGATACTACCCAGTCAGTTACAGGCAGCTCAAGTCACAGGGCCAGGGGTTCATTCTATGTAAGATCTAATAGTGAGGCAGGGGCAGTTTCTCTAAAGAGCAGTTAATCTGGGAAAGCAGACACCTCTCTACTTCAAACTTTCAGGGTGTGCACCATGGTTATCCTTTGGGAGTTTGCATGGATTCCGTACAGAGTCCCTATTTACCATGGATCATCAAGTGGTACTAGATCTGATGGGTCATAAGGCCCGTGGAGCAGTAGAGCTTGTGTGGGATTAGTCTGCAGTAAACTTGCTGGACTAGATGCTGGACCGGTATCAATTATGAGCCGGTGTTCTGGAGCGCATGCACCCAGAGCCCGTGCTCTGCAATGAGAGAGGCCATTGCAGTGGGAGACCCACTCAGGCCAAAGAATAAAGATGGATCAAAATAAATAAATAGAAAATCAATAAAAAGAGGCCAAAAATTAAAAAAAAAGAAGAACACTACAGTAAACAGCAATGACTTTCCATTATGCATAGAGTCTTTTTCCATTATGATTTTATGTATCTTTCTATGTCGTCCTCAAAAGATGCTGTTCCTCAGCACGTGGGATCTTCCGGGGCCAGGGGTCAAACTGGTGCCCCTTGCACTGCAAGGCTGACTTCTACCCACTGGACCTCCAGGGAAACCCTGCTGTAGTGTTCTTTTTTCTTTTTTTCAAGTAAGAAATGGATTTATTCAGATTCAGAGAAAGCACACTCCACAGACAGAGTATGGGCCATGGCAGAGCAAATCCAGTGGCTTTAGTGTTCTTAATAGATCTGTACATAAAAGAATCAGGCTAAAGCATATTCCCATTGTGTAGATATGGAAATTAAGACTTTCTACTTTTAGGTGCTTGTTTGAGTACTCACAGCTGATCAGTAAGAGCATTTTAAATTAAAACCAGCTATATGACTTGATATGTTAATTTATTAATAGGTGATATTGTTAGGCTATGTGCATATGTTTGCATACTTAAAATATTAATTTACAATTCTTTTGTTTTCTCTCTTCCTTTCCTCCTTGCCAAACCCTAGCCTAGGGGAACAGAAGCAGAGAAAAGGAGAAACTCAAAGACTGTGGAAGAAATGGTGGTTTTTGGTTTGTTCTTTAAGTGGCAGAGATATGTGCCTAGCTCTCTTGAAGCATCCTGAGGAAGCATTAGGAGAGGAATGACTATGTGGTCCCCCTAGAGAGACTGGACCTTGGAGGCTGGGCCCATCAGCCCTGGCAAAGAGTTGAATGCAAGCTCGCCAGGAATCAGCAGAGCTATCTGAACGTTGGGGAGTGTCAGCGCTTGGACAGTGAGCACATGGGTGGTGACTGCTGTGGGCTGAAGCAAGGAGACTTCATCCAGTGACATCACCTAGGTAAGTTCCCACGGGCTTGCTCACAACACCAAGAGGCCTGGTGAAATGAGGACTTATCCTCAAATCTATTTTGATTTTGAAACAAAATGAAGTATTGTGACATTTTGCACAAACCCTTGTATATGCACTAAAACTCCTACCTCCTCTGCAGATTTTTGTTTTAAAAGAGGCCAAAAATTAAAAAAAAAGAAGAACACTACAGTAAACAGCAATGACTTTCCATTATGCATAGAGTCTTTTTCCATTATGATTTTATGTATCTTTCTATGTCGTCCTCAAAAGATGCTGTTCCTCAGCACGTGGGATCTTCCGGGGCCAGGGGTCAAACTGGTGCCCCTTGCACTGCAAGGCTGACTTCTACCCACTGGACCTCCAGGGAAACCCTGCTGTAGTGTTCTTTTTTCTTTTTTTCAAGTAAGAAATGGATTTATTCAGATTCAGAGAAAGCACACTCCACAGACAGAGTATGGGCCATGGCAGAGCAAATCCAGTGGCTTTAGTGTTCTTAATAGATCTGTACATAAAAGAATCAGGCTAAAGCATATTCCCATTGTGTAGATATGGAAATTAAGACTTTCTACTTTTAGGTGCTTGTTTGAGTACTCACAGCTGATCAGTAAGAGCATTTTAAATTAAAACCAGCTATATGACTTGATATGTTAATTTATTAATAGGTGATATTGTTAGGCTATGTGCATATGTTTGCATACTTAAAATATTAATTTACAATTCTTTTGTTTTCTCTCTTCCTTTCCTCCTTGCCAAACCCTAGCCTAGGGGAACAGAAGCAGAGAAAAGGAGAAACTCAAAGACTGTGGAAGAAATGGTGGTTTTTGGTTTGTTCTTTAAGTGGCAGAGATATGTGCCTAGCTCTCTTGAAGCATCCTGAGGAAGCATTAGGAGAGGAATGACTATGTGGTCCCCCTAGAGAGACTGGACCTTGGAGGCTGGGCCCATCAGCCCTGGCAAAGAGTTGAATGCAAGCTCGCCAGGAATCAGCAGAGCTATCTGAACGTTGGGGAGTGTCAGCGCTTGGACAGTGAGCACATGGGTGGTGACTGCTGTGGGCTGAAGCAAGGAGACTTCATCCAGTGACATCACCTAGGTAAGTTCCCACGGGCTTGCTCACAACACCAAGAGGCCTGGTGAAATGAGGACTTATCCTCAAATCTATTTTGATTTTGAAACAAAATGAAGTATTGTGACATTTTGCACAAACCCTTGTATATGCACTAAAACTCCTACCTCCTCTGCAGATTTTTGTTTTGGGGGCATGGGACGCAAAAGCAGGGTAGCAATAGGGCTGGAACTGTGATTCTGGGGATCAGAGAGCTTGAAAATTTGCCTCCTATCAGCTTAAAGGGAACAGAATGTACCTTAATATCCCTCTCAGGCCACCGTGTTTTCAGTTTATTATTGGTATGTGCCAGTGACTGATTCATTTAGTGGTTTGGAAGAGAGTGCTAATGAGGCCAAGGTCAGGGTTCTCGTTTCCATATAGGCAAATACTCTTAGTGAGAGAGAGATTCAGCTTCAGGCACCACAGATTAAATCCCTAACCCAGCACAAATGCCTTACAGATAAGATACGTGTGCTGAGTGAGGAGAGGTCAGGTGAGAGTGTGAATGAGTCAGCATAAAGCCTCACCACCTCCACTGGCAAGAACTCAGAACGGGTCCTGTAGAGACCCTGGAAATCTGTGTGAGTGCTCATGAGGGAGCCACCTGAACTAATTCACACGCAAAAAGGACTCTATAGAACCAAGTGCCTCTGGTTTCTGAATAGAGTCGAATAGGGCCAAAGGCTCTATCATTCTTTGGTTGAGTGCGTCTGACCTGCACTAATTAAATATTTCATTTGTACACATGGTGTGGTGTAATTCACAAAAATAACACAGATTTGCAAGAAGCATGTTCAAAATTCCACAAAATGAAAATGAGGATCTTAAGATTATATTTTCAGTGAAAATTCTGTAAAAGATTCCGTCGTTAGAAGATATGCAATATTCATAAGCCTTTTTCCTCTTATTGCGATGTAACTTATGGGCAATGATGTAGTCTTAAGGGCTTAGTGCAGTGAGTTTGGGCAGTTGTATATACTCATGGAATCTCTGCTCAAAACAAGATACAGAACGGTCTGTCATTCCAGAAAGTGCCCTTTGGCTCTTGCCCAGTCAGTTCCTCCTCTGCTCTCCCAGGTGACCACTGTTCTGTCGCCATGGATTACTTTTGCCTTTTCTTGATCTTTATATAGATGTAACCCATCAGTATGTACTTTTTCAAGTCTAGGATTTTTCACTCAGCATAACGTTTTTCAGGTTCATGTGTGTGATTCCACTGTATCAGAAGGTTATTTTTTTTTTATTTTGGAATAAGGTCATTACAATTCATCTGTCGTCCTGTTGAATATTTGGGTGGTTTCTTGTTTTCAACTATTAAAAAAAAAAAAAGGACAAAGGCCACTATAAACATTTCTTTTTAAAATTTCCTTATCAGCTTAAAGGGAACAGAATGTACCTTAATATCCCTCTCAGGCCACCGTGTTTTCAGTTTTGGTATCCTCGATTCATTTAGTGGTTTGGAAGAGAGTGCTAATGAGGCCAAGGTCAGGGTTCTCGTTTCCATATAGGCAAATACTCTTAGTGAGAGAGAGATTCAGCTTCAGGCACCACAGATTAAATCCCTAACCCAGCACAAATGCCTTACAGATAAGATACGTGTGCTGAGTGAGGAGAGGTCAGGTGAGAGTGTGAATGAGTCAGCATAAAGCCTCACCACCTCCACTGGCAAGAACTCAGAACGGGTCCTGTAGAGACCCTGGAAATCTGTGTGAGTGCTCATGAGGGAGCCACCTGAACTAATTCACACGCAAAAAGGACTCTATAGAACCAAGTGCCTCTGGTTTCTGAATAGAGTCGAATAGGGCCAAAGGCTCTATCATTCTTTAGTTGAGTGCGTCTGACCTGCACTAATTAAATATTTCATTTGTACACATGGTGTGGTGTAATTCACAAAAATAACACAGATTTGCAAGAAGCATGTTCAAAATTCCACAAAATGAAAATGAGGATCTTAAGATTATATTTTCAGTGAAAATTCTGTAAAAGATTCCGTCGTTAGAAGATATGCAATATTCATAAGCCTTTTTCCTCTTATTGCGATGTAACTTATGGGCAATGATGTAGTCTTAAGGGCTTAGTGCAGTGAGTTTGGGCAGTTGTATATACTCATGGAATCTCTGCTCAAAACAAGATACAGAACGGTCTGTCATTCCAGAAAGTGCCCTTTGGCTCTTGCCCAGTCAGTTCCTCCTCTGCTCTCCCAGGTGACCACTGTTCTGTCGCCATGGATTACTTTTGCCTTTTCTTGATCTTTATATAGATGTAACCCATCAGTATGTACTTTTTCAAGTCTAGGATTTTTCACTCAGCATAACGTTTTTCAGGTTCATGTGTGTGATTCCACTGTATCAGAAGGTTATTTTTTTTTTATTTTGGAATAAGGTCATTACAATTCATCTGTCGTCCTGTTGAATATTTGGGTGGTTTCTTGTTTTCAACTATTAGGACAAAGGCCACTATAAACATTTCCCTAAAATTATTAAAATTCACCTTTAAATTTCCATTTTGCATGCTAAATCTGAGAACAGAAAATGTTACTTACAGTAACTCCACAGACTTTTTTGTGGTTCCTTCACTTTGTTTGATTTTCTTTAAATATTATCAGGATCCAGGAGTTTAAAAAAGCTAATTTTCCCCAGGCAAGCGATGGATAAGTTATAAGTATAGTACTGAGAAGAACAAACAAAACAGCAGGTTCCTTGCACCCAGGTGAGCATCAACTTCAACTTCCTGAGTGGCGCCTGGTTAAATCAGACATGCTTGCTTTTCCATTCTGCTTTCCAGAGCTTTTCCTACTTGCCAATATGAGTTCATTCAGTTTGTTTGTTTATTCAACCAAAATTTGTCAGGCTCTCATTATATATTTGTTTGGCTTAAGCTGACTCTGCATTCATGACAGCAAGGGTTATGTTTGGTCTGCTCTGCACAATGCCAAGCACATAATGGAATCTAAATGTGGGTTTTTGAGTGAATGAAGGAACTCCCAGTTTAGCATGGAAGTTGCCCCGCATACAGATAACCTGGTACAGTGGAAGTATGGAAATATATGGAGTGTAAATATATGTTCTTGTTTTTACTTGAGCCGATTTGATCTTAGTGCTCTAAAGATATTTTTCTCTGTTGAACTATATTTGGTCTGTGTATGGCTTTCTCTTCCATTACAGGGCAGACCAGAGACTGTTTCCTACTAGTCTT
Organism: Tragulus kanchil; assembly: GCA_022376925.1. Classification (NCBI taxonomy): domain Eukaryota; kingdom Metazoa; phylum Chordata; class Mammalia; order Artiodactyla; family Tragulidae; genus Tragulus; species Tragulus kanchil. The sequence goes on along the minus strand of JAIOJX010000028.1, from coordinate 112,741,007 downwards.
GGTATCCATAGCACTGAGCCCATGGCCTGGCACTCAGAAGGGAGTGACTAACTCTGCTTAGACTCGCACCCTTCCCCCACCCCGCCCAGAATTAGTCAGAAAAAGGAGATGGACCTTGGAGAGGACCTCCTGGTGATGGAGGGTGCTGAAGGAAGGTTGGTTCCAAACAAGAAACTGTGGTCCTTTGGGTGCTAATCGTTTTTTTCTTGGAAGATGGTCCCATTTAATTTCCTGAATCAGCATCATGATTTTGAATCACTTTCAGCAATTCAGTTTTTAATTAACTTTTCAAAAGCCCTTATTACATACATGTCTACATAGCAGAATGGCCCTGAGCCAGGATTTTTTTTCTTACATAAGGTTATGTTCTTGTCATTTCTTTGAACAATTATTCTGTTAAATGCCTTGAATACAAAAGAAGAATATGACGAAAACAAAACAGTTGCCTAACATTTCAACAAAGGTTTTCATCTTAATAGAATGAACAGAGGGAATTGTTATTATTATGACTTTTAGCCATAGAATGATTTTCAGATAATTTAAAAAATTAAATGGTTTCTTCTTCATAACTGATGATTAGATCCAGCTAACATAATTTATTGTTGAGCTGGGTGCCTCCCACTGGTTTAAAGAGAATATTAGCAAGGAAATTAGAATCTCTTTATTTCGTTTATTGTACAAGTGGAAACTGCATAAGGATTCAGCAAGAGTATGTTAGCTCGACTTTGTTCCTTTACACTTAACAGGCTTTGAGTAAATTGCATAGAAAACTTTTCTGATTGAATGTTGGAGGTCATCTTTTAGTAAGCATGGCACAAAATGATTCTGGGCATTATTATTCTAAGATGTAAATTATAGGAGCTTTGAAGATAGGAATGGCACTGCATTGTTACACAAGGAGCAGAGTGGAAATGTTATCATTGATGTTTTATTTTGGAGAAGATCATCTCCTCAATTCTTTCTTTTCCTACTTTGCTTTCACAGATTTTGACATAAAAGAAACCTTATGTTCTTTGTAGATATAACGCAGAAGTCTAATATTTTGGAATTTAGAATTAAACTTTCTTGTTTCTAATAAGATCTTAAAGCATTTAGCAAGCATTAGTCAAGCTTTACAAAGTAACTCTAAGATGATTTGATCAATTCAGAAACAGTCATAAGGTCTGTATTCAACTTTCAATTACTGTATGTCCCAGTGGAGAAAAAGCCCAGATAATACAAGCCACAGATAATACCCAAAACATTCCTACTGAATGAACAATGGCACAGATATTTTCGAAAATGGAGCTAGTCCAGAATCCTTTATATTTGATCTTGGAATGAGGAAATCACACAAAAATATACCATCATAGAGGCTTTAATTTCCTGAATCAGCATCATGATTTTGAATCACTTTCAGCAATTCAGTTTTTAATTAACTTTTCAAAAGCCCTTATTACATACATGTCTACATAGCAGAATGGCCCTGAGCCAGGATTTTTTTTCTTACATAAGGTTATGTTCTTGTCATTTCTTTGAACAATTATTCTGTTAAATGCCTTGAATACAAAAGAAGAATATGACGAAAACAAAACAGTTGCCTAACATTTCAACAAAGGTTTTCATCTTAATAGAATGAACAGAGGGAATTGTTATTATTATGACTTTTAGCCATAGAATGATTTTCAGATAATTTAAAAAATTAAATGGTTTCTTCTTCATAACTGATGATTAGATCCAGCTAACATAATTTATTGTTGAGCTGGGTGCCTCCCACTGGTTTAAAGAGAATATTAGCAAGGAAATTAGAATCTCTTTATTTCGTTTATTGTACAAGTGGAAACTGCATAAGGATTCAGCAAGAGTATGTTAGCTCGACTTTGTTCCTTTACACTTAACAGGCTTTGAGTAAATTGCATAGAAAACTTTTCTGATTGAATGTTGGAGGTCATCTTTTAGTAAGCATGGCACAAAATGATTCTGGGCATTATTATTCTAAGATGTAAATTATAGGAGCTTTGAAGATAGGAATGGCACTGCATTGTTACACAAGGAGCAGAGTGGAAATGTTATCATTGATGTTTTATTTTGGAGAAGATCATCTCCTCAATTCTTTCTTTTCCTACTTTGCTTTCACAGATTTTGACATAAAAGAAACCTTATGTTCTTTGTAGATATAACGCAGAAGTCTAATATTTTGGAATTTAGAATTAAACTTTCTTGTTTCTAATAAGATCTTAAAGCATTTAGCAAGCATTAGTCAAGCTTTACAAAGTAACTCTAAGATGATTTGATCAATTCAGAAACAGTCATAAGGTCTGTATTCAACTTTCAATTACTGTATGTCCCAGTGGAGAAAAAGCCCAGATAATACAAGCCACAGATAATACCCAAAACATTCCTACTGAATGAACAATGGCACAGATATTTTCGAAAATGGAGCTAGTCCAGAATCCTTTATATTTGATCTTCGAATGAGTTACATGATTTTTTAAGGAAATCACACAAAAATATACCATCATAGTTAGGCTTTAATTAAATGAAATCTACAGTGAATTCTGTGTCCTTGTATGTATCCTGATTACTGGAAGAAAGAAATGTCTGTGTCAGACTGTGTCAGAAGTGATCCAGGGATGTCTGTTTTTGTCTGTCTATAGCCTGCCAAGTGAAATCACCTACAGAAGAATGCATTTCATATTACTTTAGAGATGAGAAGGTTTTCTCCTAGATAAACCACATCAGCAGGAGACCAGCTCATTTGATAGGTAAAAGTGAGGTCTGCTAGAGTGACAGCTGATTTGCTGGCAATAGTTAATTACGTTATTATTTGCAATTGAGAAGGGAAAGAGGGGGAATGAAATTTTTCACAATGAAAGAATGTTTGAGTAAGCTGTGTCCCATCTACCTCATGACATTCAACTGCCACTATAAAGTTGTAACTATATGACAGTGATCTCAACTGAGCCAGCACTTCTAGGCTGTGACTAGAGTTCTCTGGTTCCCATATCTGAGTTGAATGCCCCTTTTGCATTCTGTCTGAGATTGAATGTGACTTATTGTATGTATATTCTGCATTATATTTCCTCTGAGTGATCCTGTGCTCTTGGACAAGTGAAACTATGGCAGTATTATTTATCATCTTATTTACAGGTCCTTGCCAAGTATCTGGCCCATGATTGAGTGTGTCTTTGTCGCTGAGTCGAGTTGGACTCTTTCTGACCCCATAGACAGGCTGTTTCGTTCATGGGATTTCCAAGGCAAGAATACTGAAGTGGGTAGTAGCCATCTCCTTCTCCAAGGGATCTTCCTGACCCAGGGATCAAACCTGGTCGCCTGGATTGCAGGCAGATTCTTTACCAGTGAACCACCAGAGAAGCCTGTGGTTATCACTCACTAAATACTAATTTCAGTCAAATAGGATGTTACTATTAATAATACACACACACACACACACTTCCCAGGTAAAGAATCTGGCTTCAGTGGTAAAGAATCTTCTTGCTGATGCAGGAGATGTAGGTTCCCTGGGTTGGGACGATCCCCTGGAGGAGGGAATGACAACCCACTCCAATATTCTTGTCTGGAGAATCCCATGGACAGAGGAACCTGGTGAGCTACAGTCCGTGGGGTCACAGAGCCAAGACACAACTTTTACTTTCATAGTTATATATCTATTTGTGTGATCTTATTTTATTTTTTGCTTCTGTTTCCTGGTAGGCAAACACCATGTATTTTTGTCTTACTTGATCATTGTTACTCTATCCTCAAGCTTAGCACAGTATATGGCACATAATATGCATGTGTATATATATATCTTGACTGGATAAATGAATTCATTTGTGTTCATTGCATGCATTCCTAGAGAGACTGGGTTAGCAGGTAGAATAATCACATAGAGCTTCATCTATGAGAGGAAAGAGAGCAAAAGCACAGTTATCAAATGAGAATGGGTTTGGGTCAGAAAAGAACACCGAAGATGCTGAGACTCAGAGTCCAGGGTTGGGGTTACCTGTCTCTCCTGCCTAAGGCGACCCTGGGTCCTGGGGCTTTTGGATGAGGGCTGAGCAGAGGGGTCCCCAGGTTCTCTCAGCAGTGTGCCGAGGTCTTGGGTCTCTGTGATCTGGAAGCTGCAGAGGGCTGAGGTAGTGTATTTTGAACATGTTTGGTTCAGTTCGTCACTGAGCCCACAAGCTGTTACAGATCTCTCTCAGGATTGAGTATATGCAGATTCTTTTCCTCCCTTCCCTGTACCTCAGCCTGTGTCACGGTGTCTGAAGTCAAGGAGACACCAGCAGTTATCTGAAAATCTTTCACCACCACCCCATCCCTGCTTCTCAAAACGGCATTCATGCTGTTTTTGCCCCCCACCCCCAGTGGAAGCCTATAGATTTGTGCACAGAAAGCATGTCAGGAAAGCGATACTCAAGAGTCCTTCCCCTTCCTTGAGCCGGCCTTCACGAAAGAACGCTTTCTGTTCCTCCTGTAGAAAGTTGTGGAGGGAGGCCTGTTAGGATTCTTCTACACACAGTTCCCCCTGCACCGAGGTGAATCGCACATCAGTCAGATCCAGCCTTGCCTTCAGTGAGTGAGGGCTCTCACCATGTCCCCAGCACCCTCACCCTGGGCTGCCCCTCCGCTGTGGCACTTAACTTCTCTCATTCACAGGAAGGCAGGTGCCATCTCCCAGTCAAGTTCTCTCTCCAACAAACCACTCTGCCTAGGGCTCACCCTGGTGTGATAAAACTGTGGTAGACCTAATAATAGAAACCACAAATCCTGCCTGCCAGTCCTACTTTCTAACCTCTAATCCACTTGTAGCAAGGACAAATATTTTCAGGAAAATAAAATGACACTGCATAGAACACAGTGACACCACTGCCTCTGTTGTCAGAATTTCTACTCCAAAGCCTAGAAACAAAGGGCTGGCTTAAAGCATGTGTATATATATATCTTGACTGGATAAATGAATTCATTTGTGTTCATTGCATGCATTCCTAGAGAGACTGGGTTAGCAGGTAGAATAATCACATAGAGCTTCATCTATGAGAGGAAAGAGAGCAAAAGCACAGTTATCAAATGAGAATGGGTTTGGGTCAGAAAAGAACACCGAAGATGCTGAGACTCAGAGTCCAGGGTTGGGGTTACCTGTCTCTCCTGCCTAAGGCGACCCTGGGTCCTGGGGCTTTTGGATGAGGGCTGAGCAGAGGGGTCCCCAGGTTCTCTCAGCAGTGTGCCGAGGTCTTGGGTCTCTGTGATCTGGAAGCTGCAGAGGGCTGAGGTAGTGTATTTTGAACATGTTTGGTTCAGTTCGTCACTGAGCCCACAAGCTGTTACAGATCTCTCTCAGGATTGAGTATATGCAGATTCTTTTCCTCCCTTCCCTGTACCTCAGCCTGTGTCACGGTGTCTGAAGTCAAGGAGACACCAGCAGTTATCTGAAAATCTTTCACCACCACCCCATCCCTGCTTCTCAAAACGGCATTCATGCTGTTTTTGCCCCCCACCCCCAGTGGAAGCCTATAGATTTGTGCACAGAAAGCATGTCAGGAAAGCGATACTCAAGAGTCCTTCCCCTTCCTTGAGCCGGCCTTCACGAAAGAACGCTTTCTGTTCCTCCTGTAGAAAGTTGTGGAGGGAGGCCTGTTAGGATTCTTCTACACACAGTTCCCCCTGCACCGAGGTGAATCGCACATCAGTCAGATCCAGCCTTGCCTTCAGTGAGTGAGGGCTCTCACCATGTCCCCAGCACCCTCACCCTGGGCTGCCCCTCCGCTGTGGCACTTAACTTCTCTCATTCACAGGAAGGCAGGTGCCATCTCCCAGTCAAGTTCTCTCTCCAACAAACCACTCTGCCTAGGGCTCACCCTGGTGTGATAAAACTGTGGTAGACCTAATAATAGAAACCACAAATCCTGCCTGCCAGTCCTACTTTCTAACCTCTAATCCACTTGTAGCAAGGACAAATATTTTCAGGAAAATAAAATGACACTGCATAGAACACAGTGACACCACTGCCTCTGTTGTCAGAATTTCTACTCCAAAGCCTAGAAACAAAGGGCTGGCTTAAACCTTCCTCTAATTTCTAATACTCATTAAGTGAAAAAAGCAATAAAAAAAAAATGAGAATATGTGCAGGAGGAGGAAAGACACAATTTCATCCTTGTTACAACTTACTTAATGATGGGAATTTGTCTTTTGTGTTTCAGTACAAGGCAGAAAAGTCCGGTAGAAATTCAGTGTTAGATGAATAGGACTCTCACGTTTGTCAAATGGAAAGTTGGCTACGTGGGTGGATTCCTTAACTAAGTGACTGGATTTGAGGACCTGAGGCAGCCAGCTCGGTGGAAAGTATCCTCAGAAAACCCAAGAGTGAGTCCCAGCTCACCACCTGCCACTCAGATCTAGTTCAGAGGGACAGATTATTTCACCCCCCACCCAAGCCTCTGATCTCTAAAACAGTGTTGAAAGTAACAGCCCTATTTGCTGCACAGAGCTGATGTTGAAGCCGGGTGAGAGGGAATGTATAGGAAATGCTGTGAAAACTATGAATCTCCCTGTTACTCTGGTGGCTCAGATGGTAAAGAATCTGCCTGCACTGTGGGAGACCTGGGTTTGATCTTTGGGTGGGAAAGATGCCTGGAGAAGGGAATGGCCACCCACTCCAGTATTCTTTTTTTTTTTTCCTTAATTTTATTTATGTATTTATTTTTGGCTATTCTGAATTTTCACTGCTGCCTCAGGCTCTTCTCTAGTTGCAGGGAGCAGGGACTACTCTCTAGTTGAGGTAAGCAGGCTTCTTGTTGCGGTGACTTCTCTTGTTGTGGAACTCGGGCTCTAGAGCACACGGGCTTCAGTAGTTGTGGCACATGGCTCAATAGTTGTGGCTCCAAGGCTCTAGAGCACAGGCTCCATAGCTGTGGCTCCCAGGCTTAGTTGTTCTGCAGCATGTGGGATCTTCCCAAATCAGGGATCAAACCCGTGTCTCCTGCATGGGCAGGCAAATTCTTCACCACTGAGCCCCACCACTAGGGAAGCCCCACTCCAGTATTCTTGCCTGGAGAGCCATGGATAGAGGAGCCTGGGGGGCTACAGTCCATGGGGTTGCAAAGAGTCAGACACAACTGAGAACATACAAACACTTAATGAAACACAAAGTTATGCTGTTGGTGAGGGAAAAGTATTAGTTACACCCATGTCTCCTTCATTGCAGGCAAATTCTTTACTGGCTGAACCACCAGGGGTTGAGTGTATTTTCAGCTTGAGTTTTGGAATGGTTCATTCTTCTCTAATGAGGTACATAGATTTATTATTGAAGAAATAAAGAGGTCAGGCAAAATCAGCAACTGATTGTCGGAAGACAGCCATTTACTTTTTCTTCCTTTACAGGTAACAGTTTAGTACTTTCTTGTATATTTTTCTGATATTTTTATACACAGATAAGCAAATATAAATACATATTCATGTCTCACCTCCCCCCACTTCTTCAATGGTGAGTCATCTTGTCTTTTATGCCAGAAAGCTAATAGCTCTGTTTAAATAATAATAATAAAACAGCTAGAAGAGGGTAGATGTTTTTGACCTAGACTTTTGCTGGTTATAATTTCTGAATGTGAGAGTCTTAGCGATTACAGATCCATACCTTGCTGAAGTACTTGCTAGTCAGAACTAGTCATTTCCCTTGGGTCCCAGAAGCTACCAGATAATACACATTCACCTTTACCCTGGTCTGCAATAAAAATAAAATTAGAAAAAAGAAGATATGAAGTGGAACAATGTGGTTGGGAAATTCCCTCACCTTTACCCTAGAGAAAAAAAAGAAACTCTCTCTTATAAGTAAGGCCAAAGGGGATACTAAATACATATAGTATGAGTCAAAGAACATCATCTTAATATTTATTCATCAAAGTGGATCGTTGATCTTGGCCGCATATGTGAAATTTAAGGGTGGCAGCCTGGGCTTTCTGTCAGTGCATTTGTATCCGACCACAAGTGTCTGAGTTCTTATTGCTTAAGTGCCTGGTTTCTACAGTGTTTTGTCTCTGTTTTTTTTTCTTTTCGTGTTTTTGGCTCTTAAGGATACAAAGAATGATTTCTTAACAAAAAATAAGACTAGGCAGTAAATGAAGAAAAATCAGGTAATTCCTCCATGATTTAAGACAGGATTTAAATATTCTTTTAGTCTTTTCTTTCTCCAAGCAGATTTAATTTAGAAATATGAACCAAGAAAAATTACAACATCGTGTTCTGGCCAGCTTGCCTCAGATAATGGTTTGTGTGACCAATGGCAGTCTTGGGGGAAGGGAAATTCAGAGAGCAACGAGGAACTTCTCTGTCATCTCAGGGTTTCACAATATACACAGGAAACATTTGTAGCTGGCCCGCCGTTAGCCCGAAAGATTAGCTAATCCCCTGTTTCACCATAAAATGTATTTTCAGTACAAGGTCCTGAACTGTACGCAGAGACCCGGCGTGGCGGGCTCACGTTTCTCTTCGATTACGGCTGAAACGTGGGCTCCCCGGTGCCTGGAGAGCCGGGCAGTCAGGAACCCGGGGTGGCTCCTGAGGGTGTGCTGGGGGGACCGGAGCCTCGCCACAGGCAAGTGGAACAAACCGAGTCCCATGTCCAGGATTCCCTGTGAATTCTGCAACAATTCTGGGCTTCAGGAACCTGTCACATCAGATTCCTGAAGCCCAGAAATGGATTAACTGTCCAGGTCCTCCAGCCAAATTCTGATCCAAATTAATATATCCTGTTGATATAACCTTTCACCTCTATATAGTGCAACCACGACCTCCTGTTGCTCCCAGAGACAAGATAAGCAGCTACATCTTACCCTGGTGGTTTTGAAATACCTTTACCACTAGCTTGAAGCCTGCTTCATCATTTGTGGGTTGCTTACTGGCTCTTTTTATTTTTTTTTCTCTTGACATTGCCATTTATTTCAAAAATGCTGGATGGAGGTTTTGAAATTATAATTATTTTAATTTGTATAAAGAATTCATCCCAGATTTATTGTGCTCGAGGAGACTTTAGAGATTATCCAGTCCAATGCCTTTTATTTTTAAAGATAAAAAGATATGAGAGGGCTTCCTTGGTAGCTCACTGGTAAAGAGTTTGCCTGCCAGTGCAGGAGATATGAGTTTGATCCCTAATTTGGGAAGATCTCACATGCTGTGGAGAAATTAAGACTAGGCAGTAAATGAAGAAAAATCAGGTAATTCCTCCATGATTTAAGACAGGATTTAAATATTCTTTTAGTCTTTTCTTTCTCCAAGCAGATTTAATTTAGAAATATGAACCAAGAAAAATTACAACATCGTGTTCTGGCCAGCTTGCCTCAGATAATGGTTTGTGTGACCAATGGCAGTCTTGGGGGAAGGGAAATTCAGAGAGCAACGAGGAACTTCTCTGTCATCTCAGGGTTTCACAATATACACAGGAAACATTTGTAGCTGGCCCGCCGTTAGCCCGAAAGATTAGCTAATCCCCTGTTTCACCATAAAATGTATTTTCAGTACAAGGTCCTGAACTGTACGCAGAGACCCGGCGTGGCGGGCTCACGTTTCTCTTCGATTACGGCTGAAACGTGGGCTCCCCGGTGCCTGGAGAGCCGGGCAGTCAGGAACCCGGGGTGGCTCCTGAGGGTGTGCTGGGGGGACCGGAGCCTCGCCACAGGCAAGTGGAACAAACCGAGTCCCATGTCCAGGATTCCCTGTGAATTCTGCAACAATTCTGGGCTTCAGGAACCTGTCACATCAGATTCCTGAAGCCCAGAAATGGATTAACTGTCCAGGTCCTCCAGCCAAATTCTGATCCAAATTAATATATCCTGTTGATATAACCTTTCACCTCTATATAGTGCAACCACGACCTCCTGTTGCTCCCAGAGACAAGATAAGCAGCTACATCTTACCCTGGTGGTTTTGAAATACCTTTACCACTAGCTTGAAGCCTGCTTCATCATTTGTGGGTTGCTTACTGGCTCTTTTTATTTTTTTTTCTCTTGACATTGCCATTTATTTCAAAAATGCTGGATGGAGGTTTTGAAATTATAATTATTTTAATTTGTATAAAGAATTCATCCCAGATTTATTGTGCTCGAGGAGACTTTAGAGATTATCCAGTCCAATGCCTTTTATTTTTAAAGATAAAAAGATATGAGAGGGCTTCCTTGGTAGCTCACTGGTAAAGAGTTTGCCTGCCAGTGCAGGAGATATGAGTTTGATCCCTAATTTGGGAAGATCTCACATGCTGTGGAGCAATTAAGCCCGTGAGCCACAACTATTGAGCCTGTGCTCTAGAACCTCGGAACTGCAACTATTGAGCCCATATGCTGCAACTACTGAAGCCTGTGTGCCCTAGAGCCCAGGTTCCACAATAAGAGAAGTCACTGCAGCAAGAAGCCTGCTCACCTCAACTAGAGAGGAGCCCCCACTCCCTGCAACTAGAGAGGAGCCTGTGGCAGCAGTAAAAAGCTAGAATAGCCAAATAAATAAATAATCATTAAAAAAGAAAATATATGAGAAGCCCAGAGACATTAAGTACCTTGCTCAAGGTCACTCAGCCATTTAGCCCCAGTAAGTTTGTCACAGGCGCACAGAGTGACTTCCTAGACTTTTCCCTCAGGTTCCATGTTTCCACAGTACCTCATTAAGCAAAGGCCTTGACCAGGAGAGCAGCTTTGTCAGACATGCTACACCCAGCACTTCCACCTCTAAGATGTGGTGGGATCCACTGAGATGCCACTGGCTTGAGATCAGCTCAGAGGGTCAGCTGCTCACAGTTTCCTGTGTGCTGAGGCACCGTGACAGCTGGGGCGTATCTGTCACATTTGTCTTTTCTGGAAAAAAACCCCAAAACCCAAAACCAAAACCCATAACTAAGCTGGAATTTAGCATAGATTCCAAATCAGGCATATTCATGTGCTGTACCCATCTTGCACCACAAAGTTCTCTCGATATAAAATACAAAAATGCAAGATAAAATCTAGCAATGATTAAGGTAAAGGGAAAATTGATTTTGATAGGAAAATAATAAAGATAGCTCAAATCTGTACACAGATATAAATATCACAGAGTCCCTGTTCAGTGACTGGTGGAGGGCATCAGCTTTGGCTTTGAGTTGCTTAGTGGCCTTGACAAAGTGGGACAGATGATTTACTGTAAGATTCAGAATATTCATAAGATTAAAAAACTCAAGAGAAGCATAGCTTTTATTCATAGACTGGGGGGGAGAGGTTCTTTTATACTATCTTCTCAATAGATGAACATGAATTTCTAATATATATTTTTTGTTTGTATTTATTTATTTGACTACACCAGGTCTTCCTTGTGACATACAGGATCTTTAGTGATGACATGTGAACTCTTAGTGGTGGTGTATGGCATTTAGTTCCCTGGCTGGGGTTTGAATCTGAGCCCCTTGCACTCGGAGCGTGGAGTCCTAGCCACTGAACTACCCGGAAAGTCCCAACAGTGCATTTCTTACAGTGGTCTTATTATATTCCTTAATGTAAGCCAAAGGCACAGCAACTCACACAAATTAGATAACATGTTTCCAGAATATTGAATGTGCGTGCAAAACAGTGGATCTAAGTACACACCAAGGTATTTAGAAATCAGTCGATAGTATGTCCTTCAACAAAGCCTCTGTAGATACTCTCCCTTAAAACTATTTTAGAATAATTATTGGGCAGCATAGAAAAAATTGTATAATCCAACTGTAGATAATGGTTCCTGAGACAGAGGGTAGCCACTCTTGATCCTTGTGTGGTCACCCATTTGAGATGGTTGTCCTCTTGCTCTCTGTCCATCCCCTGCTCGACCAGGCCTTGTTTCACTCACATAACTATTCACTTAAAATCCTTTTAATTATAAGGGCTTAACCAGTTGCTGCCTGTGTGCTTGCCCCCTGCCCTAGTCCCTGGTTTTCCAGGAAGTGAAGACTGTGGCCATGACCTGCCTACCATAAGCTGTACACAGTGGGAGTGTTGCTCCCAGGACCTGTTGCTTCAGATGCATAAGATCCCTTGTCCAGTAACCGTTGATGTCTCTGTCTCTGTATTTAGGCTCTTTCTTTTGTCTTAAGGCTGGGCATCTACAAGGCTTGCAGCCTTTTGGGATTGAAGCTAAACTACCTTTCTCAGATTCGAAGCCATGTATAATAAAGATAGCTCAAATCTGTACACAGATATAAATATCACAGAGTCCCTGTTCAGTGACTGGTGGAGGGCATCAGCTTTGGCTTTGAGTTGCTTAGTGGCCTTGACAAAGTGGGACAGATGATTTACTGTAAGATTCAGAATATTCATAAGATTAAAAAACTCAAGAGAAGCATAGCTTTTATTCATAGACTGGGGGGGAGAGGTTCTTTTATACTATCTTCTCAATAGATGAACATGAATTTCTAATATATATTTTTTGTTTGTATTTATTTATTTGACTACACCAGGTCTTCCTTGTGACATACAGGATCTTTAGTGATGACATGTGAACTCTTAGTGGTGGTGTATGGCATTTAGTTCCCTGGCTGGGGTTTGAATCTGAGCCCCTTGCACTCGGAGCGTGGAGTCCTAGCCACTGAACTACCCGGAAAGTCCCAACAGTGCATTTCTTACAGTGGTCTTATTATATTCCTTAATGTAAGCCAAAGGCACAGCAACTCACACAAATTAGATAACATGTTTCCAGAATATTGAATGTGCGTGCAAAACAGTGGATCTAAGTACACACCAAGGTATTTAGAAATCAGTCGATAGTATGTCCTTCAACAAAGCCTCTGTAGATACTCTCCCTTAAAACTATTTTAGAATAATTATTTGGCAGCATAAAAAAAATTGTATAATCCAACTGTAGATAATGGTTCCTGAGACAGAGGGTAGCCACTCTTGATCCTTGTGTGGTCACCCATTTGAGATGGTTGTCCTCTTGCTCTCTGTCCATCCCCTGCTCGACCAGGCCTTGTTTCACTCACATAACTATTCACTTAAAATCCTTTTAATTATAAGGGCTTAACCAGTTGCTGCCTGTGTGCTTGCCCCCTGCCCTAGTCCCTGGTTTTCCAGGAAGTGAAGACTGTGGCCATGACCTGCCTACCATAAGCTGTACACAGTGGGAGTGTTGCTCCCAGGACCTGTTGCTTCAGATGCATAAGATCCCTTGTCCAGTAACCGTTGATGTCTCTGTCTCTGTATTTAGGCTCTTTCTTTTGTCTTAAGGCTGGGCATCTACAAGGCTTGCAGCCTTTTGGGATTGAAGCTAAACTACCTTTCTCAGTCACATTGTCGTAAGTGTACCCATGTGACTGAACTTGCCTGGCGCACCCTTGCTCCGTTCTTTCCCTTTTCCCATATGTCCAAGGAGTCCCAGGGTCTCAAGGAGGCCAGAGCTGCAAGGTGGAAGGAGCCTGGGTCCCTGAATGACTGAAGAGTCTATCACTAATACACAGTGTACTCTGACATGAACGGGAGATCAACGTGTACTTTGTTTATTGAGTTTGGGGTTCTTTTGTTTCAGCAGCTAGCATTATATTCAACCATATAATCTTCAGACCTTTCAAACTGTAAGTTACACTGACAAGTTAAATGAAATAGCCTTGAAAAAACAGTAATTTGGGTGGTTAGTTTCAACGTTAAAGGCTATTTCATTTGACTTCTGTTAGTCTCCAGAATGAGTTCCAGGAAAACATTTACTTCTGTTTCATAGACTATGCTAAAAAGCCTTGGATTGTGTGGAAAGCTATGACAAACCTACACAGTGTATTATAAAGCAGAGCAGAAACATTACTTTGCTGACAAAGGTCCATCTAGGCAAAGATACGGTTCTTCTAGTAGTCTTGTATGGATATGAGAGTTGGTCCATAAAGAAGGCTAAGCACTGAAGAACTGATGCTTTTGAATTGTGATGCTGGAGAAGACTCTTGAGAGTCTGTTGGACTGCAAGGAGATCAAGCCAGTCAATCTTGAAGTAAATAAACCCTGAATATTCATTCAAAGAAACTGATGCTGTAGCTCCAATACTTTGGCCACCTGATGTGAAGAGCCAACTCATTGGAAAAGGCCCGGTTTTGGGAATGATTGAAGGCAAAAGGAGAAGGGGGCAGCAGAGAATGAGATGGTTAGGGTAGCATCACCCATTCAGTGGACATGAGTTTGAGCAAACTCCAGTAGATAGTGGAGGACAGGGAAGCCTGGTGTGCAGCAGCCCATGAGGTCCCAAAGAGTCCAACATGACTTAACAACTAAACAACAAACAGGTCTTTAGGAAATGGATTAGTTTGGAAATCAGACCACCTAGGCTTGAGCCTTAACTTTGCCATCTTGTGTGCCTTGGACGAGGCACCTAACTTCCCTAAGTATCAGATCCCCCATCTGTAAAATGGGGATAATATTGGGCCTGTTCTCAGGGTTGTTAGAGAAAGTGTTGAGCTGGGTTTTGGCATCTAACGAGCACATGATTAATGCTAGCTCATAATGTTGTTGTTCTTTAAACCTGTATGCTCACTTGTTGGCTTACATGAGGAAGGCCCACGGCAGGACAAGCTGAATCTGCACAAAGCTTTCTAAGTTTGTAGCAGAAAAGCTGTTCAGAACATCCAGGCTCCCTGTCCCACCCCACCTTCTTCTGTGTCACCTACCCCTGCTTTGTTAAGCCAAGCAGTAGCCCATTGAACTTTCAGACTTGGAAGCATGTTACCACAGTCTGAGACCTACTTGATCCATCTAAAATTTTTGAACAACTGTCATGTGATCCTTCTGGAAAAAGAGGATGAAAAAACAGTAATAATTCCTCATAATAAGTAGAGGCTTTTGAGTATATATTCTTTTTTTTTTTCTTTTTAAATTCAAAAAGCCTGTGATGATTCTAGCAGAGAATTTATTGATCCTGGAAAAAGTCTTACAGTGTTCCTTGATAAGGCAAGGAACGGTTGTTTCTGGATCATTTGGAAAGATCATTTTACAAACTAGACATTTTTGTATTGAAACAGGAAGTAATTCCATTTCTGCACTTAGGTAAATCTTTCTTGAGGTATGTAGTGCCTTTTTTTTTCCCCCTTGCCCCTGACTGGAAATACAAACATAGCTAGAGTCTTGGCTAATAATAACATCACAGTGTGTACAGACCTGGCCTTCCTCAGCAGCTTGCCGAGTTATTTGTGTCAGAAAGTACTTTATCATAAGTACATTTCTTCTATTGCCGTCACATGATGCACTGTTGAATTTCCCATCACACAGACGTTCTAATCTCATTTACAGTCACAGAGGTTGAAAATAGATAATTAATCAGCATTTAAGTACCTTACAATCTATAAAGTAAAGTAGATAGAGCTAGACTGGAAGCGACATGAAGCATTGGGGGAGCTGTGGACTGGGGGGCTGGCCAGCTGTTACTGAGTCCCATGGCTTTCCACTGCTCCTGGATTTCTCTGTGATCCAGAGAAACTGAGTTTGTTTCCCTCAGTATCTCTCCAGTCCCCATACAGCCGGATGGGCATCATAGTTGAAAGTATTTCAGCCTCACAATGTTTCTTAACTCATAATGCAAAACAGACCAGGGTCACATATAGAATTACTGTGGCTTTTTCTGAACCTAGGAGGTCTGTACCGGGAGAGTTGCCTGTTTCCTTCTTAATCTTGTTTGATTTTACCAAATGCTCCCAGAGCAACAAGTTATATAGGAACTGACCCGGACTACTTCAGTCCTCTTCCTTCCCTTCCTCCCCCCTCCATCCCTCTCTTCCTCTCTTTTCATTTATTCATTCATCTTTACATTTAAGTCTTGTGGCACTAAGTGAAACTTCTCTGAGAATATCTGTCAGGCAAGTAGCGAAATGCTAGGGGACTGAATATAGCTTTAAGACCTGACTTCTTTTGAGCTCCTCCCCAGTACTTTAGATCTCTTTAGAATGGAGCTGTTTGGTTCATCTGACTGGTTGACAGTTGACTCATTCATAGTTATTCTTTGTCACAGGATCCCTCTTCACTCATCAAGCGTTCTGTGAGTGTCACTGGGAACTGAGGGGCACTTGAGGGGGAATTTAGAGAATGGAGGCACCTTTACATTTGTGAGATGCTGACAAACAGAAAAATGCAAGTTGAAAAATAATGGGGTGATTTAGAAAGTTGAAGTTCTTTGACTCAAGGAAGATGAGCCTTTACCAAGGAAAGTGGAAGGGGTGGAGCTGTGTTTCCTGTTGAAAAACTGGCAGAGTCGTGTCATCTGTGTGCCATCTGAAAGCATGTTTCATAACAGGAGGAGCCCTGAGATGCAGGCAAGACCCAGCCTGACCATACAGTCTGTGACACCTCCGGCTCAAACCCAGGTCGATGCAAACCTCAGTTGTACCTTGGTTCCCAGTCTGTTTGATTTCTGTCATTGCGCTTGCTCAGCATGATGTGCCATTTGCTAGTCTTATTATTTTGGAAAAGAGGAAGGGAACTGATAGCCGAGAGCTAACTGCAATTGCACTTGCCCATTTGGTGCCACGTGTAGTGGGGTGCTTGGTGTGCAGGGGTCTGTGGGTCCCTGGACACTAGGCTTCAGTTCTGTTGTCGTTAAGGCTGTTGTTGTTTTTCTTTCGGTGTTGGTTTTCCCTCTTTATCAAACAGTCCAGGGCCGGATGGGCATCATAGTTGAAAGTATTTCAGCCTCACAATGTTTCTTAACTCATAATGCAAAACAGACCAGGGTCACATATAGAATTACTGTGGCTTTTTCTGAACCTAGGAGGTCTGTACCGGGAGAGTTGCCTGTTTCCTTCTTAATCTTGTTTGATTTTACCAAATGCTCCCAGAGCAACAAGTTATATAGGAACTGACCCGGACTACTTCAGTCCTCTTCCTTCCCTTCCTCCCCCCTCCATCCCTCTCTTCCTCTCTTTTCATTTATTCATTCATCTTTACATTTAAGTCTTGTGGCACTAAGTGAAACTTCTCTGAGAATATCTGTCAGGCAAGTAGCGAAATGCTAGGGGACTGAATATAGCTTTAAGACCTGACTTCTTTTGAGCTCCTCCCCAGTACTTTAGATCTCTTTAGAATGGAGCTGTTTGGTTCATCTGACTGGTTGACAGTTGACTCATTCATAGTTATTCTTTGTCACAGGATCCCTCTTCACTCATCAAGCGTTCTGTGAGTGTCACTGGGAACTGAGGGGCACTTGAGGGGGAATTTAGAGAATGGAGGCACCTTTACATTTGTGAGATGCTGACAAACAGAAAAATGCAAATTGAAAAAGAATGGGGTGATTTAGAAAGTTGAAGTTCTTTGACTCAAGGAAGATGAGCCTTTACCAAGGAAAGTGGAAGGGGTGGAGCTGTGTTTCCTGTTGAAAAACTGGCAGAGTCGTGTCATCTGTGTGCCATCTGAAAGCATGTTTCATAACAGGAGGAGCCCTGAGATGCAGGCAAGACCCAGCCTGACCATACAGTCTGTGACACCTCCGGCTCAAACCCAGGTCGATGCAAACCTCAGTTGTACCTTGGTTCCCAGTCTGTTTGATTTCTGTCATTGCGCTTGCTCAGCATGATGTGCCATTTGCTAGTCTTATTATTTTGGAAAAGAGGAAGGGAACTGATAGCCGAGAGCTAACTGCAATTGCACTTGCCCATTTGGTGCCACGTGTAGTGGGGTGCTTGGTGTGCAGGGGTCTGTGGGTCCCTGGACACTAGGCTTCAGTTCTGTTGTCGTTAAGGCTGTTGTTGTCCTTTCTGTCTGGCCGTCAGCGGTGGCAGAGGTGATTGGATAGGCTTTGGCCAGCTCTCGAGGGCTGCTGCTTTGCCCAGTGACTGTATCTTTCCTGTTAGCATGCTGATCATACTTGGAAATTATGAGTCAGTGAAGTGTAGCCGTGAGCTGTGGGGGTGGGTAGATTACCAGGGAAAGTGCAGCCAAAACTTCCTGTACCAGCTCAGGATCATTATCTTTGGGGAAAGATAGGGACTCACTCTGGCAATAGAGACACCCATACTCAGCCGGCACGTGCTGTGTGCAGCATGGATTTAGGGAGAGTATAGAGGCACACACACAAAAGGCTCCTTTTGTAGGCATCAAGGTGGAGCTTTGGGTGCCAGTTACAATATCACTGTTATTGACATCTTCCACTTGCTGTTAGTTGGTGAGGCTCATTAACTATTCACATTTGTCTGCCCTCATTCAACTCCCAGCAACTGCAGTTACCGTCCTATTTAAAATAACAGAGTGAGATTGGTAACATTAGAGATTTAACATGAAATTAGAAGACTTACATTCACAGAGCTTAGGTAATTGACACCAACAGCACTTTTCTTGTAATTTATGCACTCTGATTGATTTCATTCCCCAGCTAGTCCTAAAAGAATCTCTGAAGCATATTCAACCATCAGATTACTGTGCATAAGAATTAAATGAGTATTACCCAGCTTGCTATCTATTCCAGAGCTGGCGAAAAGTTTCCAAGTGGTTTGGAGCTCTGGAGTCCGCCTAAAATTATAATGCTAATATAAAGAAGTTCAGCCTGAGAGCATTTCTTTGTGACAGCTGTGAATTTATATGAAGAAATCTTCTTACTGAAAACAAGGACACAGTTACAAATGGGTCATTTACTTGTGCTCTCAAGAATATTAGTATAAACTTCTTTTGATATGTATTCCCTGGAATACCCTAAAAACCATTCGATTACCTCTAAGAGTGTTTAGAAATGACCCATTTTCAGCATGGTATTTGCATAATAATATATGACCATGCTTCGTCCCATCCCCACAAATAGTTAACAATGCTGAATGTAGGACATCTGTTTGATAAATGAGGAAGAAACACTGAATCCGTGTCTTCTACCCTGGAAATCTCATGAAACAATGGTAGAAAGAAGCAGTAAACCTGCAGTGTTCAAATAAATCATTGTTATTACCTTTTGACTATTTAGCAGAATAGGCATGTCTGGTATCTACCTGCCAATTTCTCTAGCTTCAGATGCCACTCCATTCCTTCAGACTTTTATTCAGTCACGTGGAATGCTCCAGAATTTCTCCTGCACATCACCTGTTTTATGCACCAGGGCTGCTGTGTTGACTTTCTCTTCTTCCTGGCATGTCCTTCTTCTGCTCCTTCACCTAGTAACAACTGCTCATCCTTTAAAACTCAGTTCAGAGGTCATTGCCTCCACAATCTCTGTAATGCCATGATCTCTTTCAAGTCTTTGTCCTCCATGTTCCCTTGGTGGCCTGTGACCAAGCCCCTTCCTAGCCTTTGTTATACAACATTATTATTATTTTTTTAATAGTTTTTTTGCAGGGGTGGGGGGAGGGGAGGGGGATGGGCAGGCCACTTCTATTGGTCTTTCATTTATTTATTTTCATCCATCTTTGCTCCTTGGCCCATGTGGGCCTCCCATCGCAGTGGCCTCTGTTGTCACAGAGCACTGGCTCTGGGCGCATGCGCTCCAGAGCTCCGGCTCAGTAGTGGGACACATCAGTCCAACCACTCCGTGGCACGTGGGATCTTCCCAGGCCAGGGATCGAACCGGCACCCCTTGCACTGCAAGGCGGTGTCCTTACCCACTGGACCACCAGGGAAGCCCATGTTATACAACATCATTAATGTGATTCTTGTGTTTGTCATTCCACCAGACTGTAAATTCCTTGAGGGTAGAGATCACAAGTTAATTAACTTGTGAATTAGAACAGCTATATTGAAGGAGGAAATGGCAACCCACACCAGTATTCTTGCCTGAAAATGCCATGGACAGAGGAGCTTAGCAGGCTACAGTCTGGGGTTGCAAAGAATCGGACACGACTGAGTGACTGCGCATGACAAAGAGCAGCTATAACAGTACTTGACACAGAATGGTGGTTGATCAGTGCTTCCCATATGATTTGAGAAAGTAAAATGCAATTCTTTCTTTATTCATTTTTGGCTATTCTGGGTTTTCACTGCTGCCACAGGCTCTTCTCTAGTTGCAGGGAGCTGGTCTACTCTCTAGTTGAGGTGAGCAGGCTTCTCATCATGGTAACTTTTCTTGTGGAACTAGGGCTCTAGGGCTCACTGGCTTTAGCAGTTGTAGCACATGGGCTCAATAGTTGTAGCTCTGAGGCTCTAGAGCACAGGCTCAGTAGTTGTGGCTCATGGGCTTAGTTGCTCCGCAGCATGTAGGATCTTCCCATGTCAGGGATTGAACTCGTGTCTCCTGCATTGGCAGGTGAACTCTTCATCACTGAGCTACCAGGGAAGCCCCAAATGCAGTTCTTTGAAAGGCCACGTGTATGTGATGCTACCATTTTCAGGTTAAACCTAAAATTCAGTCCTAAATGTTTGTTTTTTATCATATACACACATATGCACGGGTGATTACAGATGAGCATGCAGCTTCATTAGTGACTGTGTCTCCACTCTCAAACTCATTAGAATTCTCTTAAGAAATTTTAGGAATGCTTAGTACTTCCCAGGTATAAGTATCACCATAAAGTTCTTGGATTCCCAGGGGTGCGGGGACTCTAGAAATATCCTGGGCTTAAGACTTTACATGATAAAGACCAGGGAGCAAGGTGGCCTGGAGACCTAGCAGTGTCTGCAGTTTGGAATGGGCACCCTCCACCTTGCAAAAGGATGGCTCGGTATCATTCATCCATTCTCCTTTTCATCCGTTCCTGCTTGTGCAGACTAGGAAGCTAAGAACAACATTTCTCCGAGTCTCTTGCAGCTAGGGTTCCATCAGATAAACTCGGGATTTAATTTAGAGCTAAGTGAGGCAGGCTTGGGAGGAAGATGGCCAGGTTCTGGAGCTAGTTGCTGAGTTGTGGTCCCATAATTCAGCAGGAGGTCTCCTAATTTAGCAGCTTCTGCACCAGTGGAAACAGACTTCTCCCTGTAGGGTGGAAGTGACGGATTCTAGGGTCTGGGAGTTGTGCCTTAGAGGTCAGCCAGCCTAGAACAATGTTTTTCAAACTCTTAAGTAATAAAATCAATTTAGTGCTATAGGACAGGCATTAAGAAAGATAGAAATACAATAGAGTGAAGGGGGCTTCCCTGGTGCTATTTTATAGCATATGCTCTCATCTGAAAAATGTCATCCTTGGCTTCCTTGGTGGCCCAATGGGTAAGGAGTCCGCCTTGCATGCAGGGGGCACTGGTTCAATCCCTGGCCCAGGAAGATCCCACATGCCACGGAGTGGCTGGGCTGGTGTGTGCAATTATGAGCCAGCGCTCTGGAGCACATGCACCCAGAGCAGGTGCTTTGCAACGAGAGAGGCCACTGCAATGGGAGACCCACACATGCCAAAGAATAAAGTTGGATGAAAATTAAATGATGACTTAGAGGCAAAAAAAAAAAAAAAAGAATGAAATAAATGGAATGGAAAAAAACATCTGAATCCGTTGTTCTTAGAAAAGGTGAATTTGCTTTATGCTACTAGTATTTCAGTGTCATATGTGTGTGTACCTACATTTATGTATGTGTATTCTCAGTCACAGTGTAAAAATACACTTTTAGCCATGCATTTTAGTCACATAAGTTCAAGAACATCTGGTCTAGAGCCTTACCTCCAGCATTTTCAATAATCTTCTTAATCCTTTCCTTTTAAAACTATCTGGGAAGGGGAGGGGGGCTTTTTTTTTATTGATAGAACATCTGTTCTACTGTCCATCAGGCAGCATAAGGGTATATAGATTTTCTTTTTTAAAAATTTGTTAGCTACAGAAAGAGGTACATGGCATTTTATTTGAACTGAGTTTCCTTCTATGTTTTTTAGGGACTCCCCAATAACTTCTTCAATAAAAACAAGATAAAAGTGTAAGCTGTTAGTGTGTGTTTGGGGATTCCTGACTTTCTCTGGTTTCAGAACATGTTTTAGGGGAAAATTTATGCTTAAACCATCCTAACAAACTCCTTGAGAAACCCCTCTTTACTCTTTTCCCCTCCTCGGTGAAAGCGGGCTGGAGCTCAGCCTGAGGAGATCAGTCTATACCCACAGTCTATATCCAGGACTCTGCAGCTCCCGGGACACAGCTCAGAAGGGACCTCCCAGAGATGGCCCTGCTCTTGGCATCCTAGTGGGGACTGACCCAGGGTTACATATCAATTTAGTGCTATAGGACAGGCATTAAGAAAGATAGAAATACAATAGAGTGAAGGGGGCTTCCCTGGTGCTATTTTATAGCATATGCTCTCATCTGAAAAATGTCATCCTTGGCTTCCTTGGTGGCCCAATGGGTAAGGAGTCCGCCTTGCATGCAGGGGGCACTGGTTCAATCCCTGGCCCAGGAAGATCCCACATGCCACGGAGTGGCTGGGCTGGTGTGTGCAATTATGAGCCAGCGCTCTGGAGCACATGCACCCAGAGCAGGTGCTTTGCAACGAGAGAGGCCACTGCAATGGGAGACCCACACATGCCAAAGAATAAAGTTGGATGAAAATTAAATGATGACTTAGAGGCAAAAAAAAAAAAAAAAGAATGAAATAAATGGAATGGAAAAAAACATCTGAATCCGTTGTTCTTAGAAAAGGTGAATTTGCTTTATGCTACTAGTATTTCAGTGTCATATGTGTGTGTACCTACATTTATGTATGTGTATTCTCAGTCACAGTGTAAAAATACACTTTTAGCCATGCATTTTAGTCACATAAGTTCAAGAACATCTGGTCTAGAGCCTTACCTCCAGCATTTTCAATAATCTTCTTAATCCTTTCCTTTTAAAACTATCTGGGAAGGGGAGGGGGGCTTTTTTTTTTTTTATTGATAGAACATCTGTTCTACTGTCCATCAGGCAGCATAAGGGTATATAGATTTTCTTTTTTAAAAATTTGTTAGCTACAGAAAGAGGTACATGGCATTTTATTTGAACTGAGTTTCCTTCTATGTTTTTTAGGGACTCCCCAATAACTTCTTCAATAAAAACAAGATAAAAGTGTAAGCTGTTAGTGTGTGTTTGGGGATTCCTGACTTTCTCTGGTTTCAGAACATGTTTTAGGGGAAAATTTATGCTTAAACCATCCTAACAAACTCCTTGAGAAACCCCTCTTTACTCTTTTCCCCTCCTCGGTGAAAGCGGGCTGGAGCTCAGCCTGAGGAGATCAGTCTATACCCACAGTCTATATCCAGGACTCTGCAGCTCCCGGGACACAGCTCAGAAGGGGACCTCCCCAGAGATGGCCCTGCTCTTGGCATCCTAGTGGGGACTGACCCAGGGTTACATATCAATAGGTGTCGGGTGAAGAAGTCTTTCAAAATCTTTATAATATGATAAAGAAGCAAAATAAAGATATAACAGTCATATGTGAAAAAGTAAAATCCCATGAAGATCAAGACAGGAACAGGTTTAAACCTTTCTTCATTGCTGCTCTGGGCAAAAAGTCAGCTGATCACCTAGGATCAAACTAATTTGGTACCCTAACAGTTCCTCTGACTCTTTGTAATTAGCTTAGTGCCGCCTTTATGCCAGTCATTTGCTCTGAGGCCTTCCTGACAAGGGGCCTGGTTGTTCCCTTGGAGGGGGACTGGAGAGCTGGTGGGCACAGGGAGAAGAGGGACTTTTCTCTGTCCTTCCACCCTGTTTGTATTTCATATTGTATACAAGTATTGCCTATTTAAAACCAAATTAAGTAACTGTAACACTTATTTCCCAGTCCATACTCTCAGTTGATGACCTGTTTTCTTGCTTGAGGGAGAAAACTGAACCATCCAAAGATTTTCTACAGATTCCCATAGTCAACCAAAGCTTAAGGCAGTGTCTGAAATGCTGTAGCAACTCCCTACATGTATGCTGAGTGACAACAGACTTTCTGCAGCCTCCCAGGGTTCTACTGGAGTTTGTATTGAATGTCTTTCCTGAACCGTCTCCCTATGCTGTCCTGAACACATGTTCCTTCTCTTTGGAGACCTCCGCCACCTCCTATTCCAGTCATCCTCATCCTAACCACATGTTTCTTTGGGGGCGCTGCGCTTAGTTTCCTGACCAGGAATTGAACCCTAAGCCCTGGCCTTGAAAGCCCCAAGTCCTCACCAGTGGACCACCAGGGAATTCCCCTAACCACATTCTGTGATCTAGCTCTTTCTCAACTCTAGTTTAAGCTTTCTCTATTTTTTCTGATTCCTCAGTCATTTCTTCTCAACACCTTGATATTATTTAGGACCTGTAACGACTTCAGTAAAATAAAAGAGAGTTGTAATTTTGTCTCATAACCATGTTGACACTCCCTCAACCCATACTGGTGCCCTGTGCGTAGAATACACTCAAGTCTGTACCTTTTGACTGACTAAGGACGTCTTTATAAATTCATGTAAAATCCAGTGGCTGGAAATAGTGTGGGAGATGGGGAACCAAGTCCCCCTCCCCTTGCCCCCCTCTTGGAAATCTGAATTTCTTAAGTGAAATTTAAAAGAGCCCTCGGGCTCAGTCTTCTTATTTCTGCCAAGTGTTAATTATGCATGGAATCTAAGGGGACTTCTGCGTGTGGCTTATGTGGGGTATTATAAGGGGACATTTACAAAGACAGCTGTGTGGCAGGAAGACTTTTTTCCGTCAACTTTCGAAGACCTAAAGTTCTCTAATTTGCTTTTGGGGAAGAGATCTTTTTGCTCATATGTTTCATGTGTGCCCATTGAAAAAGGAGAGAACATTTCCAAGAAAAACAGTTTGATTAGCTCTTTGTATTATTGGGATCCAAAAAAAAAAAAAAAAGGAAATTCTCAATCATTTTTTCTGAACTGTAACTGCTGAGATGTTATAGTCCTGACACTGCTTGATCATTGACCAAAAGCCAACCATTGAGTGTATAAGAATACCTCACTCCAAAATAATTCTAAAAATATTATTAAAAAAAAAGAAACTTAACATGTGGTGTGACCATGATGCAATGGGATAAATCAGACTGTTGTCTGTCCTATGTAGTCACTTGGGAGACTGCTTTCTCCAGTGCAAATGTTTATTCCAGCTTCGCTGTCATGGCTTGAAAAATGAGACTGGGTTGCCTTGGAAGCCTCTTTTCCAGCAGTATAAGGAAAATCACTCCTCTTGTTATAGTCACACCTCATTCTTTTTTTTTTACCTTAGTCTAAGCTATATTAACTGATCATGTACCTCACTCAACAGACTTGGCATAAAAGATGATTTTGGACCACTTCCCCCCAAGCAAACCAAACAATGAATGTTTTCTAACATCAAAACTATTTGGGAAAAGCAAGTGACACAGGTTCCTGAAGGAGATTTCCAAAGAAGAGCCACAGAAGTGTTTTGAGTAATGGAAGGAGGGTCTTGTTGCCTGGGAGAGCTTTTCACACTGGAACAGCACTTGCTTTGATGTGGCAGAGCTCATGTATTTCTCTAAAATCCATCTCCTCATCTTTATCTTCACATCTGATATCTGAAAACTCACTTTAAACTGTGACTGTGGTCTTAGTGGATGAAGACCTCTGGGCCACGTCTTAAAATTTTGGGGAGAAATTACATGCTGCTGGATTTCAAGACGAGTATCAGAGAAGACATCATGAGAAAGTGTTGGATGGTGGGAAGTATTAGTACCCTAGAAAGCTAGATTTCAGACTTTGTTAGAAACTGGCTGCTACTTTGGACTTCTTTAACTTTCCCAAGAGTCTGTTCCCTGGTCTGTGTGTTGGTGGTCTAGTAAATGGGCACTTATGGAAACCACTTATGACAGAGGCTGGCAAATATTTGGATATAAGGTGCTCAAAATTGTTATTTCCCTTCTTTTCATTGGAGAACAAAGCATAATTTAGCCAAAAGAAGACACTCTGAGCCTTAAAAGTTCCAAGTGCCTGTCCTAGCTTATCATAAGCTAGGTGCACTTGATCAAGTTGTTCAAACTTTCTGGAGCATGGTTTTCAAGCTACCTTTGTAAAATTATGATATTATCTATTCTGGCAGTTAAGTTTATGGGTCAGCTTGACTGGGTCAGAGTGTCCAGATAATTTGGTCAGATGTTATTCTGGATGTTTCTGCAAGGGGTATTTCTGGATGAGATGAACATTTAGATTGGATGGACTCTGAGTAAAGCAGATTGACCCCCCTCCCCATAAGTGTTGTTGGACTTCAGCCTATCAGTTGAGGCCCTGAAGAGAAAAAAAGATAGACTCTCCCCAAGTGAGAAAGAATTCTGTTAGCAGATAACCTCTGGACTTGAACAGCAACATCAGCTCTTGCCTGAGTCTGCAGTCTCACATCCCATGCTGTAGAGGCCTCTGTTATCTTGTGAGCCAGTCCCTTAAACTAAATCTCACTCTCCAAATATACATTTCTTGTTGGCTCTGTTCCTTAGAGAACTCCGACCAATACATTTCTGAGGGGCATAGGCGGGAGAAAAGGCAGCCACATATGGAACGCTATCTGCCACAGGTTGGGATCATGGCATCAGCTTAGAAAACGTCCCTTTTCTTTGCCTTTTCTTTCCTTTTGTTTGTCGAGCCTGTTTTCTCATCTGGAAAATGAAGAAGTTAGACTCACTAGATAATGTCTAGAGCTGCTTCCAGCTGCGAAAGGCACTGTGTATCTATATGAAACTCCTTGCTTGGGCCATAACATTCAGATACAGTCATGGCCAAATTGGGTTTCTGCCAAAGAAAAAAGGCATGTGGGAGGTACAAAGACTATTTATGTAAAAACAAACTCTCTCAGGGGTGTGCCAAGCGTTTGGGGGACTAACGGGGAACTCCTGGTAGCCCTATAAATATTCTCGCAAGCCTGACTGCTTTCTCAGTGGCTGGGGGAAGCTGAGTGTGATCTCTTACTCTGTGCAGAAGTACCTGGGGAAAGTACCTGCTTTACCTATTAGGGCCTTTATGTGAGTATCTGTGAACACACTCCAGGGACCAAACAGCGGAGAGGAGAGTCATTTGATAGATTCTAAAGAACCTGTGGAATTAGGTTGAACAGCAACACTGATCTGGGATCTCTGAAAAATTCAAGTCCAATGTGACTTAGAAGAACAGAAGTGCTCCAGATTGTGTTGCAACTATGTTCTTAGCAATTCACCAGAAATGCTCCCTAGTGAATTTCAGGACATAAGTGTTATTTCCTTTTTAACCAGTGAAGTGGTTAGATACTTACACATACTGGCTAGAGTACTTTGAGTTTTTAGATGAAATGGCTGGAAAATCCTTTGTTGGCTCTATGGTGCTATGTAAGGGTAAGTGGCTATTTTTCTGACAATGCATGCTCCAAGTGATACCTGTAGTTGGAGGCTCAGGTGAAAGACGTCTAAGAGGTCCTCCTTCCCAGCATCTGTGTCCCACCTATTCTTTCCGGCTCACGCGGGGAGCTCTTGTCAGGTGAGCCAGTTAGTGAAGCTAGCAACCGCTCTCATAGTCTGAATGGAGAGGCTCTCAGACAAGGCTGGTTTTTCATCAGTCTGGCTGCCCACAGCCTGCCCGCTTTGGACTCGGGGCCACGAGACTCCACCCTCTTCTACTCCATGATGCATCCAGAGCCACTCAGGCACACTCCCTGTCAGAGTTCAACTCTGACAGGATTAATGCTACTCCCCCGCCTGTAAAACAGAATCCAAACAGCATGGCATACAAGGCCTTTGAGAAGTATGGTTTCCAGTTATTTCTCCATTTTCTCTCTCTGCTGGGACTGTCACCCAGTCTTTACAGCACAGGCTCCAGTCTCTACACTGAGACTCTCAGATTCCATATTCAGCAAATATTTAATGCATGTCTACTAATGAGGGTCAGGTACTGTTCTTAACGCTGGAGATATATCAGTAAATAAAACGGAGCCTACAGTGTAGCGGGAGACATGATAAACATTATAGAGAGAGTTAGAAAGTGGTGAGACCTACAGGAAAACTGGAGCAAGACAGGGAACTTTACTTGTGCTGGGAATAGGAATGGGGGTGATGGGGTAGGGCCTCCCTGAGAAGGTAGGGGGGGTGTTTCAGTTATGAGCACGGTTGTAACAAGAGCTAGCTGATACAGGGGCAAACCACGGAGACGTCTTAGAAAACAGCATCCCAGGCAGTGGCACTGGCCATTTCCAAGGTCTCGACACAGGGAATGGCTGTTGTGTTGGAGAAGCAGTGAAGGTGCTGGTGTGTGGGAAGGGCAGTGAGAAAGCAAGTGGGTTGAAGGGAACTGGCAGTGGGCAGGTGGTGGGGCCAGGTGGAGTCTTGAATGACACTGGAAGGACTTCCTTTGACTCTGAGTGGAATGGAATGTCATGGGGGGTTTATTCAGGAATGACATGACCTGACGTGACCTGCCTGACTACGGTGCAGAAGTGGGAAGACCAGCTGGGACGCTGTTGCTGTCATCAGGTGAGAAAGGATTATGGTTTAGACCATGGGTGACAGAAGCAGAAGGGGTAAGAGGTAGTCAGATTAGGAATCTACTTAAAAGTGGAACCTAAATGATTTGGATGTGAAGTGTTTCAACATTCAGGAGACAGAAGATGGGCAGAGGGGAGGGGTCAGCAAGAAGATTGGAACGGTATAGTCAGTAAGCGAGGGAGGGTGACAGAATAGTAGTGGGCAGCTTCCTGGGTGCCAGGTAAAGAAAGTATTTCCAGAAGGAGCCAGAGGTCACCTGTATCAGAGGCTGCTGATAGATTCACTAATATGAGCCCGAAAACTGATAGTTGACTTTAACAATAGGGAGATCATTGGTAACCTTGAAAAAGCAGTTGCGGTAGAGTAGTTTGGGGCAGAAACACCACTGGTGATAAGCAGGAGAGGATGGGAGGAAGGAAGACAGTGAGTCACTGTGACCCTTGAGCACTGTTTAGCAATAAAGGGAGCAGGGTAATAAGGAATAGCTGGAGGGTGAGTGGGGTCAAGAAAGGGCTCTGGGAACACAGGGTAGTTGATGAATGACTTCCTGCCTTTTGAGGAGCCCTTCTTCTGGAGTCTACTGGGAGAACCTCCTCTTTTCCTTGAGGAGCTGGTTTGACTATGACTGCAGTGAGCTTTCCCTAATGTTCATCATTCATCAAAGAAGAACTTCCTCTATGCCTGCCATGAAATAGATGCTGTTCAGTGAACTCGTCAATGAACAGTGAGTAAGCATGGCAAGAGCTCTGCCTTCCCAGGGGTTATATTCCAATGAGGAGACTGAGCGCAGAGTCTGACAGAGGTGAGGTAGTTGATCACTACTAATTATGGTACGTGCTGCACAGGTCACAAATGGAGTGATGTGAGAGAAGGTGAGATGTGGTAGCTGTGAGGGCCTCTCCAGGGAGGTGACCACTACAGTGAAACCTGATGGATAACTGCTGTGGACTGAACCTGTGTGTCTCTCCCAGTGCACATGTGGAAGCCCCAATTCCTAATATGATGGTATTTGGAGGTGGGGCTAGGAGGTAATAAGGTCAGGAGTATGAAGCCCTCAGGTGATATTAGTGCCCTTATAAGAAGAGACATGAGAAAGATGCTCTCTCTCCCCACCACGTGAGGATACAGCAAGCAGGCTTCTCTGCAAACCAGAAAGTGGGCCCTCACCAGACATCCAACCTACTGGCCCCCTGACTTGGACTCCCTAGCCTCCAGAACGGAGAGAAATACATATCCAGTGTGTAAGCCACCTAGGCTGTGGTACCTTTGTTACAGCAGCCAGGACTAAACATGGAGGGGCCAGTCCCAGGAAGGAGCCAGAAGAGTCTCCCGGGCAGAGGGAATCAATTCCAAGAGCAGACGCCTTAAGTTAGGAAGGGGTGGAAGAAAAAGAGGTCTCGTGTGGCTGGTGTGGTGTGAGCTGGGGAAGGTGGTGTGTATGGGACCCGATGATAGAAGGCCTAGGGCAGGGGGAAGAGTGAGAGGTAAGAGGACTTGGCTGAGGTGTGTCAGCGTGGATCGGGAGGAGGACACGGGTGGAGATAGCTTTTGGAGGTAAACAAGCTGACGGGTTGGATGTGGTGAGTGGAGAAAAGAACGAAGCAAGGAGCGAGGGGTGCTGTTTTGCTGTGAGCACCAGGTGGATGTGGTGCCATTACTTAGAAAGATACCTGGAGGAGGGAGGCAGGGGGATGACACGGGGGGTGGGGAGCAGATTAGTGGTTGGATGAGGAGAGGACGGCATCCAGGAAGCCTGTTGCGAGTGAGTGTGTCATGAAGCCGAGCAGGTGAAGGGCTGCTGAGAGACGGTGAGGGACAGAGACTGAGAAATCATTCGTCTAAGCACGGACGACTCGAGCTCTCAGAGCTTGTCTGATGGTAGTTCTTTCCAGCCTTTCTCCTTCACTATTTGACAGATTGTTGGAGGTTAGGGGCCTCCATGTAACCGGCTGAGAGAAGGTGAGATGTGGTAGCTGTGAGGGCCTCTCCAGGGAGGTGACCACTACAGTGAAACCTGATGGATAACTGCTGTGGACTGAACCTGTGTGCTCTCCCAGTGCACATGTGGAAGCCCCAATTCCTAATATGATGGTATTTGGAGGTGGGGCTAGGAGGTAATAAGGTCAGGAGTATGAAGCCCTCAGGTGATATTAGTGCCCTTATAAGAAGAGACATGAGAAAGATGCTCTCTCTCCCCACCACGTGAGGATACAGCAAGCAGGCTTCTCTGCAAACCAGAAAGTGGGCCCTCACCAGACATCCAACCTACTGGCCCCCTGACTTGGACTCCCTAGCCTCCAGAACGGAGAGAAATACATATCCAGTGTGTAAGCCACCTAGGCTGTGGTACCTTTGTTACAGCAGCCAGGACTAAACATGGAGGGGCCAGTCCCAGGAAGGAGCCAGAAGAGTCTCCCGGGCAGAGGGAATCAATTCCAAGAGCAGACGCCTTAAGTTAGGAAGGGGTGGAAGAAAAAGAGGTCTCGTGTGGCTGGTGTGGTGTGAGCTGGGGAAGGTGGTGTGTATGGGACCCGATGATAGAAGGCCTAGGGCAGGGGGAAGAGTGAGAGGTAAGAGGACTTGGCTGAGGTGTGTCAGCGTGGATCGGGAGGAGGACACGGGTGGAGATAGCTTTTGGAGGTAAACAAGCTGACGGGTTGGATGTGGTGAGTGGAGAAAAGAACGAAGCAAGGAGCGAGGGGTGCTGTTTTGCTGTGAGCACCAGGTGGATGTGGTGCCATTACTTAGAAAGATACCTGGAGGAGGGAGGCAGGGGGATGACACGGGGGGTGGGGAGCAGATTAGTGGTTGGATGAGGAGAGGACGGCATCCAGGAAGCCTGTTGCGAGTGAGTGTGTCATGAAGCCGAGCAGGTGAAGGGCTGCTGAGAGACGGTGAGGGACAGAGACTGAGAAATCATTCGTCTAAGCACGGACGACTCGAGCTCTCAGAGCTTGTCTGATGGTAGTTCTTTCCAGCCTTTCTCCTTCACTATTTGACAGATTGTTGGAGGTTAGGGGCCTCCTGTTATAAAGGTAAATTCACCTCTGTAACCCTGGGCTCAACACAGGGCCTTGAAAACAGA
The DNA here is from genome assembly GCA_022376925.1 of Tragulus kanchil. NCBI lineage: Eukaryota > Metazoa > Chordata > Mammalia > Artiodactyla > Tragulidae > Tragulus > Tragulus kanchil. The sequence continues at coordinate 112,709,692 of JAIOJX010000028.1, read as the reverse complement.
GGAGATTGCATGGAGAGTTCCAGATTGAAAATAACTCTGTGAAGGAAACACCCCAAGGTGCTATCAGTTGAGAGATCAGCTGCCAAATGCCAGAGGGAGTTTGGAGGCCCCTGCACTGCCCCTGGTGTGTAACAGGTTCCACTCAGTGTCACACAGGCTGAAAAGTGTCCTGTCTTCTGGGAGCTAGAAAGGCTGTTCATGATAAGGCGGGGTGGGGACCTGACTCACTGACACACAATTAGCAGGGCTTTTGTCTTTGGATCTGCCTGGAAGTGACTCATGGGCTGGAAAAAAACCTTTTGGAAACAAATGAGTGGGGAAAAAAAAAAGGAGGTTAAGCATTACAGCATTTTATTCTCTGATAAAATGTGGATCTGCTGTCCCATAAATGTTGAATACTGTGCATTTCTTCAGCTTCTCTCCAACAAAAACCCAGGGGGAATGATTAAGCCTGAGAACTCACTCATTTTCTCCAGGATTTTTATTAAATGCAATTTAGAGGGGATAAAGTTTCTTCTCTTAGCTTCTCCTATTCACTTGAATAAACCCTAATTACCACCAGGGCAGAAGAAATGGGCTTCCAGGAGACTGCAGCCATAGGTAATGTGTCTCCTCTCAGTGAGGCAGTGGAAGACTCCCCCTCCAACAACCACTAGGATGCTTCCTGTGCACTCACATCTTTCTCAGTTCTTTATAAAGAGCAGTTATGGAGCATCTTGCTATGAGGCACTGACTGGGGTAGGGGTGGGGTAAAAGCCACAGTTCTGCCCTCTGGGGCTTTACGGTAGAGGTGGGAGCTAGTCTGGAACTCAACTAAGATACTGTAGAAGTTCGACTAATAAATGCCAGGTTGGTGTATTATTAGGACTTTCTTGGTTGCAAGTACTGAAAGTGAAAACTGAGTTAAATGAGGAAATTGTTGTAAAACTCTTGGGTGGTCACAGAGACCCTGGGGCTAGAGAGGCTGTGTCAGGGACAGGAAGTAGCACCGCCAGCGTCACCTCCCTCTGGCTGCTCCGCTGTGGTCTCAGCCTGTCCCTGTCCCCGGCTTTCTTCACTACCTCTGTCTCCAGGTTGGCCTTTCTTCCACTTGATCTCACACGCTGTCACAGAGAAAGTTCCCAACTTCATAACCTCTTGAAACTTTTAGCCCTGGGGAGAAATTGACTTCTTCACTTCTAGTTTCAAAACTCTCCAAGGGGGCTTCTGATTGGACTGAAAGGGTCAGCTTTCCACATCTGGACCAATCCGGCTTGGCAAGGTGGCCAGGAGGAGAGGATCTGGGAGAGGGCCCTGAATGCTCCCCAACCCTGGCAGTGAAGTGGCTCTTCTCGGGGCCCCATGGGTGGAAGTGGGGCCCTAGGGTAGGGAGAACAGTGGACTCTGCACTGCGGCTCACTGCAAAGCACCATGGGAATCAGGCCCTTCTGTGACACTGCCAGTGAGGGCAAAGGACTAGAATGCTCGAAGGCCAGCGTCTCTTATGAAATCCGGCTTTCATTTAATCCTCCCAACAGTGACTGCGGGGATTACTGCTACCCCTTTTTCATGGGTGAAGGCTATGGAGAGGTTAAGCCCTCAGTCCACACACACACAGCTAATAAGGGTCAGAACAGGGAACCTGGGAACCAGGCGGCAGCCGGGGGCTTCCACAACAAGATGGGTGCCAGAGCTCCAATGAGGAGCAGTCCAGTCCTGGGGCTTGGGGTGAAGTTCTGCCGACCTGGATTTCTGGGAGGATTTCAGCAGGACGGGAGAGGGAGGAAGGCAGCTGCACCGACCAGCAGTGGTCTAGGTGCCTGGCCCCAAAGGTGCCACCAGCGAAGCCAGGTGGGCAGGGGAGGAGGGCGGGCAGGAGCTGCGAGGCCTGGAAGGGAGGCCCAGGCCTGGTCGGGAAGGCCACGCCTCAGCTTGGAGAGCTGCTTTCCAGATCCCGGCCTCCAACTGCAATTCTATTTAAGGGGAGCCTGGCCCGGTTCACACCTATCCTTGAAGATGACAGATCACCCTGTGGTCAATTTGCAGGGTGAGAACGGGAACCTAAAACCCAGCACCTGCACTTCCAGCGCCATAAAGGAAGCCAGACTTATCCCATAAAATGTCACCACCGCTGAGGTGCAATTTCCAAGGGGATCTCTAGCAGAGGGTAATACCGGGCAATGGGCGACCCCCGCATCTGCAATTCACCGCAGCTCTGGCGGCCAACTCTGGTGTAGGGTGGGGGAAGGGCAGGGCCCCCCTCTCCAGCCCTCAGCTCCCCGCTTTGTAATCCGGCCTGGCCACGTGGTGAAAGCTTCCGGGGTGGGGGAGGGGCGGGGGCAGGTGGTCTGAGCGATTTCTGCTGGAGGGGTGTTTGACCAAAGGTAAACAGTGGAGGAGCGGGAGCCGGGAGCCGCGCAGGGCCGGCTGCAGCGACCCCGACGCCGCCTTGGCGGAGCCTGAGCACCGAGCTGCTGCCTCCCCTCCCCCGCCCGGCTTGCCGGCAAGCCCATTTTCGCTTGGCCGGTCTCTGCACTGCCGGATGGATCGCGCCCCACCCCCGCTCCTCTGCTCAGTCATTCAGACTTGGAAAGTCAATAACACGCTGACATCATCAGGGGTTTGTGTATTATTACACGGCTACTTTCCAGAGTACCTGGCATTATCTAAGAGAGGAGCACTCCGACTGCCCCAGGGAGGGCTTGGGACGGGGGGCCTGGGGAGGGGCAACTACCCAAGCCAGGCCTTTTCCTCCTGGGGAACATCTTCAGGGGCACCGATTAGAAACAGATTATGAGTCTTTGCTGACTAAATGCAAATGCACTTTAGCTATTGAGACAGGCTTCATTTTGGCTGGGGGTGTGCTTATAAATCATTTCTAAGTGACCTCTATTTCTGCCGAAGACATCCACTTGGTCTTTAAGAAGCAACTTTAGTGATCCTCACAAAAGGAAAGAAAGGCATGTTTTATGACAGGAAGCCAAAGGCTGATTCTTTTGGGACTCTTGGGGCTTGTGTGTGCGACTCTCTATTATGTAATCGCCATCACGGGTGATTAGGTCTTTTCTTTCCCTCCAGGGTTGGCCTGGGTGGTTTGGTTGCTGTGTTTTCCTTAAGCTTCATACAGAGCAAACACGTAAAAAACATGTCCCAGATTTACGGTGCAAAACTGCTCTAGAAGCAAACCGCCTTGGAAGAGTGTCTCATCTTGAAGGAGGGAAATAGATGAATTTGTTGTTAATTAAGATTTCTTATCTTACTACTCTGGCATTTCCTTTTCCTAGAATGAGCCTTTAAAAATAATTTTCTGTATTTTAGATAATTCTGTTCCCTCCCTTCTGCTGTACTGGTACGTTTAATGGTTTAAATAGCTAATCATTGTATAAATTACTCCACTTTTGTTCTGTGGATGCATACACATCCAGCCACCCAGCACCCTCCTCTCACCCCTCAGTTAAAATAGGCATAACTTCCACATCATGATACGTTTTCTGTTTGACCAAACGGGCTGTTTCTTTTCTTGCACACACAGGGCTGACCTCATTTATATTTTCTTAAATTTTAAACTGCAAAAAATGGCAGCCAGGCAGGAGCTGGCAACCTGGAGACTTAAAAGGGGAGTGTAGCTGTCCTCTGGGCTCTGGAGCCAGGCAGGGAGCTGATACAGAAGTCTTTGGAGGAGGCAAAGCAAGCCATGTTTCTCAAAAGTGGAGCCCTTTCTCTTTGTTTGCTTGATCGTTTCAGGAGAACTTGTAGTGGATTATGACCACCTGTAGACAGTTGAGGGAAAATTCCCCTACCACGGGGTGCACATCTGAAATCGCCTCCACAGACTTGCACCAGAGCTTTCCTACCCCCACCTCCAGTTTTGTGGGAGGTGTCTGGGGTGCAGGCATCTGGTGAGCTGCAGCCCTCCAGGGTGGTTCATTCTGTGGAGTTGGGGCTGTGAAGAGGGTGGTGTGAGGCGGGATTCTCCACCCTCCAGTGCACTGCGTACGTAGGGGCTTTCCCTCAGCTCCTTAGAAAGGAGTGTGCAGACAGGCAAGTTTGTCCCTTTGGTTGTCAAGATGGAAAGGCTCTCAAATCTTGAAGCACTTCTGTGTTCTCACCTGCCTGCTCTCTGGCCTTTGCCAAAGCTCCCTCTAGGCATGTCTGACCCGAAATAGGGGTCCTTACTAGACAAGGAAGTCAACCACCTCCTTCTGGATGTTGAGCTTTTGATATGCGTAGCTGGTTGCCAGCTTCTCCTCCGGAGCTTCTGCCTGAGCAAGGGGTGACGAAGGTCGGAGGACCATTTGGCAGGCAGAAGCTCCTGGATTGGAAGCTGGCTGTTAGCTCTGAAAGCTCCAGAACTCAGTGGCTGACACCTTTCCTGAGCAAGGAGCCTGTGCTGGCTAGGGAGAGGGGAGAATTCAGTGCAGAGGAACTAAGCGGGAGAGACTCCTGGTCCTAGAAGAGCTTATGTTCTGAGAGGCAGACACACAAACAGCAGCCAGAGCACATGCCCTCAGTGTGGACATGAGGGTCTTGTGTACCTGTGAGGGGAGGAGGAGGAGCCCTAGGGGACCTGTGCCATCTGATCGCTCCTCTCACGAATGACCCTGGAGGAAATTTGGGGCCTGATGGCCCAGAAACAGTCCTGCAGGAGTAACGGGATGTTTCCTCTGTTCCTCTGTGGAAGAGAGGTTAGCCTCTAGGCCTTTACTACCAGGTGTCTGTTGGCGGGTCAGAACTAAGGACATCTCATAGGCGTGTGTGTTTTCAGGCAGTAAAGTGAAGGTTCTAGAGACCTAACATTCAGTTACCAAGCTCTGATTTGATGTAGAAAGGACAACATCTTTATATTAGACCCACTACTTTGATAAGGTTTTTCCAGTGTTGAGGAATTTGCCTGCTAACGCAGGTGACACAGGAGACGCAGGTTTGGCCCTTGGGCCAGGAAGATCCCCTGGAGAAGGGAATGGCTGCCCACTCCAGTATTCTTGCCTGGGAAATTCATGGGACAGAGGAGCCTGGTGGGCTGTGCTCCGTGGGGTCTCAAGTTGCTCACAGCTGAGCGATTTATTTATTGTATTGCATGATATGATACGATTTACTTTGATAAAGACCATGATAGAGGTTAATAAGCTCTCTGTGGGCAAGATTTCTAGTCCATTGCTCACTGAGATTTTTGTTTAAAGAATTAGAGGAATACATAACAAAATACATAAAAATGCACGGCCATTTTTTTATCACTAGAGACAAACTTTTATTCACAAAATTTCTCAGTGAAAGCCCTCTAGATAGCAGTTCTTGGATGTGGAGTGCACTTCGAGGAGCATGGGACAGAGACTGCATGCTGGAGGGTTACCAGCTAAGGAATTCAGCACATGTTTGTGTCTGGTTTGGCCCAAATGATTTTTTTAAAAACTTGACTAAAAATCCAGAGATTATCACATAAGAATCCAGCTTTTCCTAAAAAGTGAGAAGCTTCTAGCAACTCAAGCCGTGTCAACAGTTGGGAACTGCCGAGCAGAGGTGCCCTTCAAGCCCCACACAGCCTGCTGTTGGCCAGAGTTCCAGCCTTCCCCCAGGCAGGGTCACTCATTCAGGCTACCAGCTTGGCTTGGCTACAAAACATTTGAATCTGTGTACTCCTTCTAAAGGTTTCCCCTTGAAGCAGACTTCATGGGTATTTCCTAGCCTTCTCACAGGGAAAGACCACTCTGCAAAGGTCAAAGGACCTGACCCTGGGCAATGTGGTGCTGAGACTAGAGGCTGTGGTGTCAGTATCGAGTTTCTGTGAATCCTTGTGTGACCCAAAACATTCTCTCCGGATTAGAGGATAGTACTCCTTAAACCTATACGGCTTGAAGTCTTCAGGCGCATGCAGATGCTATTTTGATGAATATAAAAATTCATTTAATAATTTATAAATGATGCTGATGAGTGTCACTACTAGTTTTGGTGACTTAATTTCCCTTGGTTAATGGATATAGAAAGTAAAACTACTACTGCCTTTAAAAACATGTTCAAGTGGGGATACCCTCATGGAGAAGTTAGGGGACTGTGGTTCTCTAAGTTGTCATCATCAGACTCTTATTCACGTACCCTCTGTAAGTGACAGCTACCATTTTGCAACATAAATTGAAATTGTTGCAAAGGATAGAATATCCAGTGTTCTACAAACATTTACAATAAAACTATCACTTTAAAAAAATGTATCCAGTGGGATCCAGGTACTACAGCCATCAGATACCCTTCATCATTAACGTAAAAATACATGAACAATTTCTTCTTAAACACTGGCAGGCTTTATATGATACTTTTTTCTTCTTGACTGTATATGGCCATCCTTATAGGGCAGACAGAATAAATATAAATTTTAATTTAAGAGATTCTGTGTGTTTACATGGATTTAAGTGTTAATTTTTATTGTGTTATAATAAAGTGAATATGGCTTTTCTTCCTATTAGCTTATCCATGAATTATTCGTTTTTTTTTAAAAGAACAAATTTTTTTTTTCCTCCTTTGCCTCTAAGTCTTCATCTATTTTTCATCCATCTTTATTCTTTGGCATGTATGGGCCTCCCATTGCAGTGGCCTCTCTTGTTGTAGAGCACTGGTTCTGGGCACAAGCACTCCAGAGTTCTGGCTCGTAATTGGACACACTGACCCAGCTGTTCCTCGCCATGTGGGATCTTCCCAGGCCAGGGATCGAACTGGTGCCCCTTGCACTGCAAGGTGGACTCTTTACCCACTGGACCACCAGGGAACCCCCGTGAATGATTCTTGCTTCCTGTTACTAGAGTGAGCATTAATTCTGTTCTAGGTTTTGCCCATACACTTGTGTGTGCACAGACATGTTATTATATGACCAGGAGGTTGGAAATGTAGGTAGTTTTTAATAGCAGTATCATCTTCACATTTCTTGTTTGCTGTTCTTTCATTCTTTATCTCCCTCCAAATTGGTTGCTGAAGATCTCATTTTGGTCTTGCCAAAAATCAGCAGTGATTAGATTCTACTTTAATCTTTGAGGGAGCAATTATTTGAAATAAGCCTTATTTCTTGCTGAATATTTGTGGTCCTCCCACCCCCATTCATCTGTTAAAACCTACCCTCCTGTGTGATCATATTTTGAAGTTATGCCCCTGGGAGGTGATTAGGTCATGACACTAGAATCTTCAGGAATGATGTGACAGTCCTTATAAAGGAGCCCCCAAAGAGAGCTTCACCCCCCCTGCCTTGTGAGGACCTCGTGAAAAGACGGCCATCTCTGAACCAAAGTCAGTTCACATCAGACAGTGACTCTGCTGGTGACTTGATCTTGGACCACCAGCTCCCAGAACTGTGAGAAGGAAATTCTGTTATTTATAAAGCACCTGGTCTATGGTGTGATACTTACAGCAGCTTGAGCTAAGACACCACCTGACTGACAAAGGCATTTATTTCAAGTCATTAAATATATTTGCTTCCCCTACATATATTGTAAGACTTAGGTCTTCCTTTGCTCTGCATATGTTCTGCCTCAGGTCAGTAAGATTGAGAACAGTTATAAGGTATGAATTTCATTTTTTTTTTTCTAACCAGTAGACATTTTACTTAATTATTGTGTTTCTGTTTGTCCTTATTGTCTAATTTTAAAATTGAGATATAATTGACATAGAGTGTTATGTTATTTCAGATACAAACATAATAATGTGATATTTGTATGTATTGTGAAGTGACCACCACAAGTAGTCTGGTTAACATCCATGATCACATATGGTTACAGTTTTTTTCCTTGTGATGAGAACTTTTAAGAACTTATAGCAACTTTCAAATGTACAATATAGTATTATTAACTATAGCCACCCTATATCCCTGGTACTTGTGTATCTTATAATTGGAAGTTTGTACCCTTTGACCACCTTCACTCATTTCCTCCTCCCCCGCCCCTGCCTCTGGCAACTACCAGTCTGTTCCCTGTATCTATGAGTTTGGTTTTTTTGTTTGTGTATTTTTAGCTTGTACATTTAAATGAAGTCATATGGTATTTGTCTTTCTTTGTCTGACTTACTTAGCATAATGCCCTCAAGGTCTGTCCATGTTGCAACTGGCAAGATTTCCTTGTTTGTTTATGGCTGAGTAATTCCTTCTTTGAGAGGTATACATTTCTTTAGTAAAGTAGAAGATTGGAAGATGAAGAGTAGGTTGCCCTGACATTAGATTCCTCAGCCTGGTGGTACTGGCAGAAGTTGAGGAAATTGATGATCTTAAAACTGTCCTTTTTTTCATAATTAAGAAGTTGAATATTTTATTATTAAACTGTTCCTTATTTTCTTGCAAGGCTATCCCTTCACTGTATAGAAGTAACACAGTTGTTGCAAAATTAAGATCGTAATATTCTTCACCAGACACTATACAACCAACAGCCTTTTCTCCAAGGCCAGTTATTTCTAGTGGAAGATCAGTTTGACCCAAATTGAGGGATGGCTGTAAGCAAGTTACAATAGTATATAAGGCTTAAGACAGCCATGTTATTCTTGAATTACATGATTTTTTATAACTAGTTTTACCACAGATGATTTCAGGAATTATGAATATTGTAACGGGAGCCTAGCCTAAAAATCATAGGCTGCTGTGAAAAAGATGCTCAGTGTTTACCTGAAGTCATAGGAAGTTAGGGGTATTTTCTTCAGGAGACATCGTTGCAAGTAGTTTCTTTTGCTAAAAATTGGCTTTTTAAATATCTGTCCACTAGACAGATATTTAAGACAACCATGCTGGATTAAGTTGTTTCAAACTAGTTTATTTTAGAGGTTCCATTTTCATTCCTCAATAGATTTTATGTATTTCTCATATGTTTCTTCACTCAGTAGTTCGTCTAGTTCCAAAGGGCTACTGAATGCCATTTTGATCAGCCAGCCATCTTCATAGTAAGATTTGTTGGCAAGTGTCGGATTTTCTGCTAGAGCTTTATTGACCTCAGTTACTTCTGATAGGGAGGAATAGAGTTCACTAGCAGCTTTACACTTTCCAAAGCACCAGCTCCTATTGTTTGTTCAATTTTGTCCCAACTTCAGGCAGACTGCAGTCAGCAGCATCTCACAAAGCTTCCTGTGCAAAAATCTGATTCCCACTGTTTCAACACAGTTTCTCTTGCTACTCATTCGTGTTTGTCTGTGAATTTCTGCACTGACAGCTGAGTGGGGCTTACGTGCAGAGTCTAGGCCACACCTGTCCCCAGCCCCCAGGGCCAGGGCGGGCAGGGTACGTTCTGTGTGGACAGTGCGCAGGCTGCAGATGGCCCGCATGCTCCACATTGCTCCCAGTGCCATGTTTGTAGGGAAATCTGTCTTTTTCTGTGTGTACCTCTTGGAAAGTATCCGTGTACCTACAGGGATGTACATGTGCGTACATACCCCAGCTTGAAGGTGGATGCCCTAGAAAAATGTCATGCCACTGTTCCTGGAGTGAAAGGCAGGTACCGGGGAGGTCTACATTGCCATTGGTTTCACTACTTACATATTCTTTATGCTGGGATTGTGGACTCAGCTGTATCTTGTGGCCTATTCAGTGGGAGCTCCTTCCACATCTCCACTAAGGAAATTGTGAAGGGCATCTTTGCCGAGAGCCTCTGGCTCCTTGTGAGGGGTGCTGCTGCCTGGTAGTTGGGCTGGCACCAGTAACGAGTGCTTTCACAAGGTGTTCTTAGGATGTGATGAGCCAGGTTCTTTTTATCATGGAGACTCTAGAGAGGGTTGGCTATCTTCACCTCACCCTCACCCCCAGGTTTTCTAGGAATAGCCAGCTGTTCCTCCACCCCAACCATTTATCCAGCCGCCAATGCACAAACTTTCTTTCCAGTTTGTTCTTGTTTTGATAGAAAGCCAGGAAGTTTTAGAAGAGATAACTGATAATTTTCTAAAAGAGTCCTCTTTGTTTTTCATGTCCTTTTCTTCTCGTTGGTTCTGGGACTATGCAAGAATTTCATATATGAACTAAAGTTGCTTCTGGAAGGTCAGCCTGTCCTCACTGCTTCTGACCATGCAATATCATTGGTGAGAATTACTGAGAGCCTTAAGCAGTCAGGTCCCTTAGGGGATTTGGATCCATTAGAGAGTACACCTGAGAACTCGTGTCTAGGACACTTGAAACACATGAAATAATTTTAAGTCAAAGTTGATCTTTTATAGGTCCACAGGAATGTTCCTCATCTGGGATTATACTAAATTTCTTCTAGGTATTTCATTCTGTGCCCGAAGGCTTCAGTTGCAGTTCCTCAAAGGCTTCAGTTCCTTAAACTTGGCAGAAAGGAAAGAGAATGGTGGGAAATTGAAAAAAAAATATTTTGTGTTGAAATTTTTGAGCATCCAGTCAATGCCAGGCATTTTGTGAAGACTGTCTCATTAAATCCTTAACAACATTCATGTGAGGCAGGTATTATCATCCCTTGTTGCAGTGAAGAAAGTATCAGAAAGGAGGGAGGCTCAACATTTAGCGGCATCCTTTGCTCTGTGTTTGCCTGGTTGACCCTGGCAATGCTCAGAACTCAACCTTAAACTTTGCCCATTATATAAGGAAGAGCAGATATATCTACTTCATAAAATAGTGTGTATGTAAGTGAGTGTTGTTGTTGAGTTGCTAAGTCATGTCTGAGTCTTTGTGACCCTGAACTGTAGCCAGCCGGGTTCCTCTGTCCATGGGATTTCCCAGGGAAGAATACTGGACTGGGTTGCCATTTTCTTCCCCAGGAGATCTTCCTAACCCAAGGATCGAACCTGTATCTCCTGCATAAGCACGTGGATTCTTTACCACTGAGCCACTGGGGAAGCCTGTGTATATAATTATATGTGAGTAAATTTTTCTACGGTAATGTTAAGTTATCTCAAACTTGAGTGTATCTAATCTTTCTGGTCCCTAAAAGACATTGAATTTTTAATTTTAGTGAGGGATTGAATGTTAATAATATCTCCTAAAGAATTTTGTTTAATGTTTCTACACCATTTAGGTTTGCTATACTGTATCTTCCAAAATACTTAAGGAGATTTTCTTTTAAATTAATTTTACTTTTTATTTTTCCAGAGTTTGTTGTTTACAGATATGTATAATCCCAGATTGGAAGGAGGTGTTTTGTTTATTTAACATGATTGAGACTTAAAGTCACAAGAACAGTAGGATGAAAAGAATGAATCTGCACTAATTAGTTCAGAATAGGTATAAATGACTATAAAGCTCTTAAGATATTGAACACTTTGCCTATACTGGTGCTGGTGTCCTTCAGAGTAGCAAAGCTAAGTAGACGCTGGCTTTTTTTAAACTTGTTAATTTTTATTTTTTCGTCATGTGGCATGAGGGATCTTAGTTCCCTGACCAGGGATAGACTTTGTGTCCTCTGTATTGGAAGCACAGAGTCCTAACTCCAGGATCTCCAGGGAAGTCCCAAGTAGACTCACTTTATCTAATAAGATGGCAAACTCAGGAGAGAGAACGAGTTTGAACAGAGGGATGGATCTGATTTTGGACGTGTTGAGCTGAAGTAGTTTCTGAACTAGACAAAAGGTGATGCTCATTGGACCTGAGATTTTGAAATTCTGCAGGAGAGCTACACTGTGATAGCCATTCACACGTACAGGATGATTGAATCTATTGGAGAGGAGGACATCACTGGGAGTGTGTGTACAAGGAGAAGAGAACCAGAAAACAGACCGAGGGCTCATACTAAACTCATACTCAAAGAAAAGCTAGAAAAAGAAATTGAGAATAAGTAGCCAGAGAAGAGTGAAAGCCAAAAAAATTTTTTTCTTTTTTTTTGCAAAGAAGTTAAAGGTAGTGGGAGAGTTGAATGGTATTGAAAACAGCTAAGAGATCATGGAAATAAAAACCATTGGATTTGGCTTAAGGAGATCATCACTAGCCATTTTGGCAGGAGGGGCTCCTGGGAGAAGTAGGGGCAGGTGTGAAACTGCTGTGGGAAGGGAGTAGATGGTGAGGCTCAAGAGGCAGTAACTGGACTTAGCTTTTAAAAAAAATGATATGATTTTTAAAGATTGCTGTTGATTTAGAGTTGTTACAAAATTTTGGACCTACCCCCCATGTTATACATTGCGTCCTTGTAACCTGCCACACCCCGTGGTTTGTACCTCCCACTCCCCTGCCTCTGTATCCCCTCTGGCTGGTGACCTATTGTTTGTTCTCTGTACCTGTGATTCCACTGCTTATTTTGTTACAGTCACTAGATTGTTGTAGTTTTTAGATTCCACATATAAATAATATGATCCAGTATTTGTCTTTTTGTGTCTGACGTATTTCACTTGGCATAATGCCCTCCAGGTCCATCCAAGTTGCTGCAAATGGTAAAATTTCATTTTTTTTTTATGGGTGAGGAGTATTCCATTGTATGTATATACCACATTTTCTTTCTTCGTTCTTCTGTCGTTGGACATTTTGCCTGCTCTCATATCTTGGCAATTGTAAATAATGGTTCTGTGAACATTGGGATACATGCCTCTTTTTGAATAAGAGTGTTTTTTAGGAAATATACCCAAGATTGTAATTTCTGGGTCATCTGGTAGTTCTTTTTTTCAGGTTTTTTTTTTTTTTTTTAATTGTTTTCCACCACAGTTGCATCAATCTAACATTTCCACAAACCTTGTAGGAGGGTTCCCCTCTTTCCTATCCTTGCCTACATTTGTTACTTGTGTCGGGCATAGCTTTATAATGAAGTTTGAACTTCAAAGGCTAGTGGTTATAAGGGAAATTTATTTTATTATTATTATTTTTTTGGCCACTTCTATTGATCTTTCATTTATTTGTCTTTGTTCTTTGGCCTGTGTGGGCCTCCCATTGCAGTGGCCTCTCTTGCTGCAGAGCACCAGCTCTGGGTGTGTGCGCTTCAGAGCTCTGGCTCAAGTGTTTGGACCCATCAGTCCAGCCACTCCGTGGCATGCAGGTCTTCCCAGACCAGGGGTCGAACCGGCGCCCTTTGCACTGCAAGGCCATGTCCTTACCCACTGGACTACCAAGCAAGCCCTATTTTTATTTTTTTAAGGAGACTACATTAGCATGTTTATAATGCTGATGATGTCCCTGAGGCAGGAGAGAGGATGAGCTGAAAGGTGTGAAGAGAGTGAGGACAAGTTATACACTGAAGTGGGAGAAGATGCCATAAAGGATGTACTGGAGGCCTCCCCTCTTCTTTTTACATTTTGTGACAGAGCTGAATGTGGCAGCCACTGTGTCTCTTTTGTTGCCCTCTCAGGTCAGTGGTCTGTTTAACTTACTCATTTTGGAGCTGTTGCAAGAAGGCAGTACCATACAT